>CM035424.1:38473969-39763969 GCA_020310875.1 Ceratopteris richardii
AAGCACAACTGATAGAATGGTATAAGCTCTAGCACATGTATTATCATGATATTCAGGTTCCATAAAGAGATCTATTAAATCATATATTCAATCATGCAGAACATAAATCAATGATCAGGATACACTCCTGAATTCATGCAACCTGATTATAGTTCATTAGGTAGGATCATGCATCAGAAGATGGAAGCAGCTGAACTAACAGATTTAGGTAGCTTATTGCAATACACTTAGATGCTTCTCCTCTGCAAACCATAGTAAAATATAAAGTGGGCAATTATTTTTTAATACAATTGATGATTACGAGAGGGATAGAAGATTACAGCTGCTGCTTATCAAGTAACCTCACTACTGAAACGGCAGCTAGAGACCTTCGCATTGATACCAAATATATTCAGTTTGGCCCAAGGAAAGTGCAGCTGCTGAAAAAAGAAGAGAGCTGGCTATGGAAGCTTAGGTTTGTGCAATAAATTAAGAAGAGGAAGACAAAGACGTATGAACCAAGATTTTTGGAAGGCCCTTCAACTGGAGTTAAGACCTTAATTTTATGAATAAGAGACTTTGGACCCTTGAACATGTATGAACATGTCCTAAAGGCCAAAAGTAAATGAATGAATAAAAACTCCTATAGAGGCCACACAAGTGGGTTAAATAAATCAAGTTAAAGAATCTCTCGAAAGCTATGAGACAGAGCTATCACATGGAAGTGTCAAACTATACAAAAAAAGGGTCCTTGAAGCCTTTATCCCCAACAGCCTCCCCTTGAAAAGGCAAAGGAGTCTCCTTTAAGCTATGTGACTCCCATCATCTATATGCAAAGCCAATGTGCCTTTGGTAGGCACTTGATAAGAGCATCTGCAAGATTTCATGATCTATTGACCTCGAATGTGATCAAGGCATCCTCATGCACGTCTTCAATTAAGTGATAGCAAACATCAATGTACTTTGTGTGTGCAATGTGCATAGATGATGAAACACGGCATTTTTAGCTGGATATCGCAATTTGACTATCACATCCAAGCGCACATCAAAGTACTTTGTGTGTGCATGGAACATGGCATTCTTGACTAGATATATCACACTAACTATCACATCCAAGAAGAAGTGCCTTTTGAGGCATACCAATCTCGATGCATAGGCAAAATAACCATATGGCTTTCTCTATGGCTGAGATATGTTCAGCTTGCAGGAGCCAAGTATGTGTTCTTACTCAAAGACTCCTATTTTGCCCATATATTCATATAAGGGTCCAAGCATACTCGCATATCCATAATGCGCAATACTATGTAGATGGCTTCAACGTCTTCACCGAAGCCTCCATACTAAGTCGCCCATCTTCATCTAAAATGTTTCTTCTAAACTCCATGAATCTTGGTATGGTGCTCTAGTCCCATCCTATCCACTCCTCACAATTGATGGTACGTATCAAATTGGGATGTACAAGAATAAGGTGCTCCAAGACAATGAACATCTATGCAATTGTGTTGTTGATGGCTTCAAAATGTCCAACGTGCTACTAGCACAATACATAGAAAGCACTTTTCGTCTTTTGGTAACATGTTGGTTTTTAGGCCCACAATCAATATAGAGATAGAGACAATAGAGACATAATCGAGAATAGAGAAGACATGAGAGAGAGAGAGAGAGAAAAGGAGCCATGCTCCACATATAACACTACATTCCAATATGAAGTACATGAAGTTACAAGATAACATAAAAGATCTGCAACAAATACAAGTTATCCATAACTCCACAATCTCCAAAGTTGAAGATGATCTCCTCCAAAGAGATAACTCAAACTCCAAATTGTTGCACACTTGGTAGATGATGAAGAAAACACAACTCCACCACTCCAAGTTGAAGGAACCTCCTCCACAAGCTCTCCAAGAGCACTCCACAAGTGATGAATTATGAGCCCAATCACTTGTTTTTATAGATTCACTAACACATGCTTTTCCAAGTGTAAAAGACTCAAAAAACAAGGTTCCATAATTTTCGAAAACCCTAATTCCAAAAGTTACAAAAGCTTTAATTTTAGGGTTTTTAAATTATTTTTCATATTGTTTGAATTAATAATATACGGTAACTGCTTCTCATGCATAAAAAGTGTTTTTCACACTAATTTCATAAACTAGGGTTTGATTTTTCACCCTCCAATTTATGCCCAAAATTCAAATGCAAAGTGTTATATACCATTGACTAGCTCTTAAAGCACACTTTCCAAATCTGCCACAATTTCACTGCTAAATTCGACATTTTATTACCAATTTGTTTGACCAAGTTTGACAACATATTGATTTTTTCAAATCTTGCATTTTTTGATATGTACACTTCTTCCCTTGTGGAAGCTTGATATTCTAACAATTTCCTTTTAACCTTTCAAATCTGACAATTTTTGATATGTACACTTCTTCCCTTGTGGAAGCTTGATATTCTAACAATTTCCTTTTAACCTAACATACGAGGCATATGTCAGCCTCCAAGTAGGTATTTTATTAGTTGACATTGTTGTTTGTGTAATTACTTGTATGTTTTGATCCTAACACATGTTATGTCATGCAAGTGGTCCATGAACACACACAAGGGTCTTCAATCATGACGAGTTCTCCCCCAACACACATCATAAAGAGAACTCACATATCACTACTTTTCTCAACCAAGTACTACTTGGAAGAATAGAGACAAATATATGGGATGCAATATTGACACCATAAAGATGCCAGTTGATAGTATATAGACTTAAACATACTTCCTCAACTCCCAAGTTTGGCTAGGCCTATCAATTTTAAGTCATATGCTCTTATCTACACTTATCAAACACACACACACACACACAAACACAAGGTGTAAAATTGTCTACCATAAGGTTTTGAGTGTAGATCCATTATCCTTCCTTGCTCACATAAGTTTTCCTTCACGACCACCAAGTTGAACATGCAAGCTCCCATAAACATGGCTTAGTGGCAAACCCCAATGGAGCACTAGAAAGTTGACTAATGGTTGAACATCATTGTTCTAGCATGAAAGCAATGCTCTCTTTTCTTTGCAAACCTATGTACATTCTCTACAAAATTTATATGCTATACTTGTAAATCCCACATATTCAACACATAAAATCTTGTAGATCCCATACATTCAGCACATAAAATATTCTTTGTTGCTACATCTTTTGTTGTTGATTACTTGTGCAATCCCTAAGGATTGAATTGACCCAAGTTGACTTCCCTTGCATCCTGTAGTCAACAAGTGCACAAAGATTGTCGTATTTGATCATTTGCCCCCATTTGCTGAATATAGAACTGAGCTTGATTTGTGTCTTCCATAATGTTCTAGCTCTTCTACAAGTTGGACTACTCTCTATGTACACTATTCTAATTTCTCACCAATTGTTGGTTTTTAGGCTCACAATCAATATAGAGACATAAAGATAATGGAGACAAAAAGATAATAGAGACATAAAGATAATAGAGACAAAAAGCTAATAAAGACATAAAGATAATAGAGACATAATGGAGAATAGACAAGACATGAGAGACACCCATACTCTATATATAACATTACATTCAAATATGAAGTACATAAAGTTACAAGATAGCATAGAGGATATGGAACAAATACAAGCTATCCATAACTCCACAATCTCCAAAGCTTAACATGATCTCTTCCAAATCGATAAGCTCCAAGCTACCGCACACCTAGTAGATGATGAAGAAAACACAACTCCGCCTTCCAAGTTGAAGGGACCTTCAACACGAATTCTCCAAGAGCACTCCAAAAGTGATAAAAATAATGAACCCAAGCATTTGTCTTTATATAAACTAGCTAATACATTCTTTTCCAAGTGTAAAAAACTCAAAAAGCAAGGATCTTTAATTTTTGAAAACCTTAATTTCGAAAATTATGAAAACCCTAATTTTGTAATTTTTTTATTATTTTTTATTGTTTGGATTAGTAATATACGATATATTGCTTTTTGCTTTTGAAAACTACTTTTCAAGCATAAAAAGTGCTTTTCATACTAATAACAAGAAATAGGGTTTGACTTTTCACCCTCCAATTTGTGTTCAAATGCGAAGTGTTGTATACCATTGAGTAGCTCTTGAAGAATTTCCAAATTCCCCATTAGTAGATTTAGTCGTTTTTTTTACTGTTTGACCAAGTTTGGCTGTATGTTTACCTTTTCAAATTTGAAACTTTTCAATATGTACATTTTCTCGTGGAAGGTTGTTATTCTAACATAGCCATTTTTACAATACATTTCGCCCTTTTGAAGACGACAAATACCCACTCAATTTTGCCTATATGACAATGTGATTTACATGCGATACAATTTTTTTGTACTGATTCTATAAAATGTTCCCCATAGCGACAAAATTACTTTCATTATTCATAATCACTTGGACCACATTTTTTGGTCTAATCACCTTCTTTATATGAGTAACATGCACCTCCAGAAATCCGATGTGCCAAGAATTAAAAAGTACTATAAAATTAAAATATTACAATTACATCATACATCATACATCATACATGAAAGAATCAAAGTATGAAATTTATAATTAAATATTAATTGTAACAGTGAGACCAATCGCAAATGCATCAATGGCTCTCCAAAACATTGTTCTCATGCATGAAGAGAAGAGAACATTATATACGATTCTTTTTCAGATGTCTGACCATCCATCACACAAAATGCTATATCCATATTTTTTCTATGAATCTTGTAAGTAATCAAGTTATCCCATAATGCATACTTTTTCTCTTTTCAATTCTGTAGTGTTGAGTATTTCTCTCTATAGACCCTCCCACTCATAGCCAATGCAAGACGTGGCTTTGACAAACCTCTTCCATTCTATCTTCTCTCTTCATTTCTTTCTCTCTTTGTCATAAAAACATTAGAACTTCAAAGTATTGTTGATGGCATAGAGTCCCTTACTTCTTGAAACTCGTCACGATTGGCGGAATCAGGGATTCCTAGTCTCATCTTCCTCTATCCTTGAAGAGGAGCAAAGACGTCATCCAAGACAGTCATGCAAGGTGCAATGTCTTTGCACGAGACTTTTGCAAGGTGGCCTTTCACCCTTGTGACCGATCACATCTTCTCATACCCATAAAAAGAACATTTCCATTTTCTAGAATCACCTCCTCATACATGTGATCCGGATTCCGATTTTCTCAACATATCTCGAGAACAGTTCAAAAGACATGGTCAATGTTGATAAAAATATCTAAAATTCAGAAATACAAAATTTCAATGTCAAAATGAATCATGATATATATTAGATCATAGATGCTTCATGCATGCATCATGCACATTGCATGGACAAACATTATCTAACATGTGTACATAATATACATACATACATTCATGCACATGCATGATGCAAGTTGCAACACATGTGAAACACACAGGAAATGCTCACGAATTACAACACACATACATACATATGTGGTATGTACATATATTAGTGATGGACTAATCATTAATGTGAAGAAGGAATGTACACGCATGATGAATTTGATGTATAACTTATAAGTGTCCAAATGTGGGCATGAAGCATGTGTATGTGTGTGTGATATGTGTGTATGTACCATATGTGTTGAGAAGAAATATATATTGTTTGTAGAGAAGTTTGGAGAAGAGGGTAATTTGCATATAACTTATAAGCGTGTGTATTAATGTATATGTATGTGACGTGTATGAATCAGCTTGAAACAGCCTGGGGAAACAAGGGGTCCATTTTGGAAGGCCAAAAACGGTATTTCCAGTAACTAGGTTTATAATGTTGTGTGTACTACTATATGTGATGTATGTGTGTGTGAAACATATACTTTTTATGTGTTATAAAGATAAAAGTCTCCTTGAAAGGATTAAAAATCTTCAATTTTATTATGGGTATGAATGATCTAAATGATTAAAACTATTAAATCTTAATTTAAATCTCGGGATTTAAATTTATCGGTCATACTAAGATTTTGAAAATATTGATAATGAATCGAGTCGTTCCAAAAAGATTCTTGTAAGGAACTTGGATTTCCCTATGTGAAGACTCGATGGGTTTACATGGTAAAGCATGACGCTGATGGTGGCATTAGCAGATATAAACAGTAGCAAAAGGCTTTGCACAGATATGGCATCGATTGTGAGGAAACATTCAGCCCTAAAGCTAAAATGGGTACTGTTAGAGCATTTATTGCATCGGCTATAGCAAAAGAATGGATTTTGCATAATATGCAAAAGAAGAATGCTTTCTTACGTTGGGAGTTGCATGAAGAAGTATACCTGGAACAACCACAAGGATACGAGGATCCCAAGCATCATGAAGATGTTTACAACTTGAAGAAGGCTTTATATGAGCATGTGGGAAGCCACGATCCCAGTCCAAAAAAGCTGGATTAAAAAAACCTTGATCATAATCAAGGTTGGACTTTTCAGCTCTCAAGGTGATATGAGATGAAGCAATGGAGGAAAAACCCCACAATTGAGAGTGCATAAAGCTAGGTAATAGGTATGTGAGGATTCACCATTTTTTTGTTTACTTTCCTTTCCACTCCTTTCTAATCATTTCTTCCAGCATTGTTTGTAGAGTGATAGCTCAATGTACAAGAATGAAATCCCTATTAAACCAAAGATTTTCTCCTCACCAACCTAGCCGGTTATGGAAAAAAAGGTCATTCTCTCTGCAAAGCAATTCAAAGTGGTTGGTCCTTGTGGTCGTGCCAGACCCCTCCAAAAAAGTAGTAGTAGTAGTAGTAATAATAATAATAATAATAAGGGTGACATGTCACTATGATATGATTAGAGGTAAATGGGCAAGCAGCTAGGAATATTTTCAGAAGCGACAATGATAGAACTGGCTCCACTAGCTGACTAAGAAAACAGTCCCAGTAAAGTGGCATGGCTAGACAGTAGACACATTCACTGACAAGCCACATGGTTGTGGTCAGTTTCAGCATCTGGAGGAAAGAACTTGAGACGTTTCAAAACTTTACACGAGTCGTAAATCAACATCAAAGCAGCAAGAAAATCAACAAGTATTACAATTGTTTACGAGGCCTTGAGCTGCATGTGCCATGAATGAAGACCCACAAGGACAGGATTGGGTAAACAATTCTCAGGTCAAGCATGAGACACTGCTTACGTGGCTGAAAAAAGATGTTATGCCCATGCAGTAGTGGGCTGGAGCACACATGATTAAGGTAAACGCAATATTGCTGATAAACCAAGAGGCCTGTGTCAGTTACTTTGGAGCAGTTTACATGGCACAATACTTGAGATGAATAGGGCAGTGAGGATGGACATTTATTTGAGCAGGTCCATGTCCTTATTTCTGACAGCGAGCTGGCCCTCCCCTTCAATCTTACAGCAGTACCTTAACTATCTCAAGACTACCTTTTTTCTTAAGTCCTTTGTCAGACTTAACCATCACAATCCCCAAGGTAATAAATTCCAATGCACCTCCTCAGTTCCAGGCAATAAAGAAAGAAAATCAAAGCACAACTGCATCAAGGAGTAAACCATAAACCTGAAACACTAACAAACCAGATAGTTGCCAATACAAAGGCGAGTCAAATAAAGACAAACACGAACATAGGTAGAGAAATGAAGGCTATAGAATTGAATCCAAATCATTGCTCTAAGCAGCAGAAGATAGGATGCCCTTCTATCACTTATCAAAAGCTTTATTTGGGTCTATTTCAACCACACAGAAAATGGTCTTGTCCTATTACTTCTGGGTTAAGTTTTGCTTTTGAGCAAGTTAATCTGGGAAAAGTAAAATCCAAGAATCTGATGACACCAGAGTTGGCACCAGTATTCTGATGCTACTAAGTCCGACTTGTTGGACATAAGGCATCACATACATGAATACACAAGACACCTACATACCTTTTCGTAAAAGTTATGCCTAAATAGAAGTTTGAAGTTTTACATACATCTTTCATGTTGCCAACCAAAACCAAAGCTCGAAATGAGAGGGGGAAAAAAAAGTATGGCTCCAAACTTAAAGGAAGCTAGCATGTGCCATGTACTGTTCCTTAAGAACTCTGTAAATGATTTCAAATGATTGCCTTGTTATTGAGAATGCAAGTGCCACAGGTAAAATCCGAAACATATCAAGAAGGCATTAAGATAAATAGGCTCCTTGTCCAATCTAAAACCAAAGCAGAAACGTATGTTACTGAGACATTTATTGACATTCAAAATTTACCACAAGGTCTAGCAGTTAGTGAATGAATAATGGATGTATCAACCGAATGCTCTAATATCCTTGCTTAAATATAAGTTATAACTCAAAATAAGTAAGACCATAAATTTATAAAACACACACATGAAATAGACAATCAAAATACCATTGATATATATTGTGACTAATTGTGTCAAATGGCAAAGTATTTTCACATGAATTATTATCTGTTGCAAATATATGAGCAGAAACAATCTGAAGAAAAAGCCAAACTACCTAATACAACGAGCCATTTCGCAAAGAAATGAGAACACATTTTTTGTTTTAAAAATTACCATACGGGATTCCACAAAATAATTGCACTTATAAACTCTAAACTATCTTGGAAAGAACAAAACTGATGAAAGAAAAGAAAGAATAGTAAAGCTATTTGTACTCCACAAATTCATCTTTTCCATGGCTTAGTTTATGTGTACAAAAAAAGGAATGTTTACAAACTATTAAAATAAATCTACTCAGGAATAACTTTCAAAAGCTTCTTCTCTTTTTTCGACATGTTTTTCAGCTTCTTAGGATTGGAAATTTTCTGGTATACTGTACCAGTCCGAGCTTCATTCTCTTTCTTCCTCTTTTCCCTTTCCTCTTTTGCCTTGCGTTTACTGATTTTGTTCTGCCTGATTTGCTCTTTCAGCTCAGCCATACGCTCCTTATACGCTTTCTTAATCTCTCTCTCCTGGTTTCTTTGCTCCAAGGACGGTCTCTTCAGGCTAACCTTCATTGAAGAAGTACGTGCATTCTTGGGATTTTTCCACTTGCGACCAGAAATTTTACCTGCAATGGTGCCGTCGTACGTTGGACGGCCAAACACAGGACGGTTACCATCAACCCCAGCTATGGCCGGTCGCTTAGCTGAAGGCGATGTGCCCTCAATTTCCATTTCTCCGCCATCGTCTGTACGTTTGCGCTTGCTGCGTTGCCCTCCCAAACCCTCGTCTAGTCTTCTGAAATCCAACTGACACGCCATTGTTTCTGACGCAAAAGGAATGAAACAAAGAGAGTCTCAGCTTTTACACTTCTGAGGGAAAGTATGATATTATTAGGAAATAATCTTTTTTTTTTTTTTTTTTTTTTAAATGGAGGTTCGGCCGAGGCCTACTCCTCCGGACTTTAACTTTGAAATTAGGAAATAATCTTTGGGTAGAGAAAACTAAAAGAGTTGAAGGATGGGCATGTGTAATTACTTTTGTCTAGAGAAATTTAAAACAGTAGAAGAGTTTTTTTTCTTTAGAGAGCAAAGTTAAGAAATACATTAATGAGAACTTATACATCCTCTACAAGGGGCAGGCCCCCAAAAATACAAAGGCAAGGTTTGCCTAACCAAAATTACACCTCACGATAAAGTACTAACAAAGTGATCATGATAAAAGGAGTATACATGACAATTACAAAAGTGTGTGAGTGAATGGAAGAGGCCATGAAAAAATTAACACTAGAAATAGGGATAGGAGAACATTCCTCCAATTATAAGGCTTTGTAATACATAGGATATCCTAGATATTGGAGCCCTCAGGAACAACATCCTTGATAGCCTTAATGCTGAACTCAAAGATCTTGATGAGCTCTCTCTTATAAGCATAAACATAGTCTTTTTGCCCACTATTGAAAAATCTCTAGTTTTTACTGACCCAAATGTACCACAAAATTTGAGATCTCCATAACTACCACAACACCATGTCCATCCTATTGCAAACACCAATAAGGATTTCAAGATATCCAAACTTAGCAAGACCAACTCCCTGATAAAAATCATTGGGAAGATTCCGGAATTTTTGAGCATGCCAACAATTAATAAACAAATGGACAAGATCCTCGTCCTTACCCCACAAAAAACACTATGGGCCTTCCCTAAACAATGAAGATATAGATTCATAGCATTATGGGCCTTCCCTTTGGCTTATTCTTCACAATGGGATAATAAAATAGTAGAAGTTTTGAAGGATATGCATGTGTAAACTCCTAAAGAAGAAGTGGCACAAGGAAGAAATATGGTATATGATTGATAGTCATGCGACGGAATGCATGACTGATGAAGAGAACATTGAACTTATTGCCAATCATTTCATACAACTCCTCAGGGTGTCCACTCCACTCTCTTCTTGATGCCCCCATCAATGACGCATAGATTGTCGAAACTATTGATTTTATACCTAGTGGTAAAAGTTTGGGTCTAGATGGCCTCACCAATGAGTGAACCCTTTATGTCCAGTTTGGTAAGAAGCCCCAAAATTTGGTGCTCCTCAATGAAGCTGTGATCGAACTCATTCACAAAAAAGATAGGAGAAAGAAAATGGAAAATTGATGACCTATCACTATGCTGCAAACTGCCTATAAAATCTTTGTAATGCCTTACATCTATAAAATCTTTGTAATGCCTTACATCTTTGTGCTTGGATCAATGAGGATAAAAAAGGATTCATTAAGGGTAGATCCATCCTGGAGGATGTCTTCTCAAAATGTCCTCTTCATCAGGATCGATTTAACAAAGCTTACAATCGCCACGACTGGGATTTCATTCTCCAGTCATGACATGCCTCGGCTCGAATAAATATCAATGGGCATCTTTCTTAGGCGATCATATTAAAGTGTTCATTTCGACACGCTTTTGGGACATGCCTCGGCTCAAATAAATATCAATGGGCATCTTTCTTAGGCGATCATATTAAAGTGTTCATTTTGACACGGATTCCCCTTTGCTCCTCTTCTCTTTGCTATTGCCATGGATGGCCTAAGTTGCTTGGTGAACCATTGTGTCCATCTTGGTCAGATCCAAGGTTTGTTGCTCCTCCATAGCCAAAATCTGATGATAATGGGGCTCTTCATTGATGACACAAATGCTTTTGTGCATAATGATATCAATAGTATTGCCACATTTTGGAAATGGCTAAACACTTTCTGCATTGCTTCACGCTCTAAAATAAATCACTCAAAAAACGAATTGTAATACTATTTTTTTGGGGTTCCTCCGTAGGTTTTGGTCGATCAGGGATGTCAAGAGCTCTCCAATGGACATATCGTCTGTTTCTTTGGCATCTTGATGGGTTTTGATATTTCCATGAGTCAGTAGTGGAACTTGGTTCTCGCCAAGCTTGATAATAAACTTACCTACTAGAAGGGCATCCAGCTCAACCTAGCAGGGGGGCCATGGTGATCAACACCTTCCTTCTTATGTCATTTATCTATTTCCTAGCATGTTGGAGACCAAAAGACAAAGATTTAGCAAAATTGGAAAGAACATGCAGAAAATTTCCTTTGGACTAGTGACCCCAATAGAAGAGGTGTGCCCAAAATCAAATGGGTCATTTGTGCTAACTAGAAAGATTTGGGTGGGTTGGGCATTATGGATGTGGGGGGATGGCAGATAAGATGGTTGCCAAGTGGATGATCAAAGTGTGGTGCAAATCAAAAACTTCGTAGGTGAAATCGATCACCATAAACAAATCTTCTCTTTTGCTTGTGGGACTTTTGAGGTGGAAGTATCTTGATTTGCTCACTTTGTTGTTTTCTCCTTTTCTAGTGACTCCCATGGTTTTCGACCTAATCTGCTCCTTATGGAAGAGTTGGAACAAGATGAAGTCATACATCAAGGTAAATGAGGATTGGACAGGACAATTCTATTTGGTTTCCTATTGAGAGAATCAAAGAAATTGACTCAAAGAACTGCCTAAGGGCAAAGAAATTGTGTAACATCTCTAAGGCCAATAGATAAGATGCCGGATTAGATTTGAGGACATAGACCTAGCTAGGAGAGTTGACCATGAAGATTGGTGCCTTTTAAGACAGAAGATCAATTCGTGGGAGAACTCTAAGACTCACCACCTCCTCCGACATGATCCCTCATAGATTGAAGGGTTAACAAATTGAATAAGTTCATGAGTGGCAAGAAGCACTAGACTTGCATATCTCCATCAGAGATAACAAATTGAATAAGTTCATGAGTGGCAAGAAGCACTAGACTTGCATATCTCCATTAATAGAAGATGGTGCCTTAATTGGACCTATATCAGATGGCAATTTAAGTTTGGGGGACTTGTGGCATCCTCTCATTGAGAATAAAACATCGATTCTTATGCAAAAAATTCTCCACAGTGGAATATGGATCAATGTCAAAGCTAATAAAATTTTCGAGGGTCCGTAGTGCTGTAAGAGTTGCCTCCATGGTAGGTCAATCAATACTCTTTCATCAACATCATTAGTAGGAAAGATGGAAGCTCAAGTAGGCTTAGAAATTTTGCTATCTCTATTGAATATCAAATTTCCTTCCTATGTAAAACAAGAGGGTTAATGGGAAGAGAAGATGCTTTTCTAATCTTTTTCCCAAACAACATTAGAAGGCTTAGCAAACAAATGGTTTAGCCAATTTGTTGACAACCATCTCACTACTTGGGACTTAATGAAGGATGCCTTTAAAGCAAATTTACAACAAGGAAATACAATAGAAAACATCATTGAAGAATTAAGGAACTTATGAATGAGTGCTAGACAGACATTTCTTGAATTTGTTACTAGAGCCAAAGCACTTTTGGCTAATCTACCAGATACTCCCCATGATTTTTTTTTGTCAAAGAGTGGCTTGATAAACCAATTCTAGTGTCTACACAATGCAAGATCAAGGAATTGATGCTCCGCACAACACCAATTGATGAATTCATTACCACAACAACAAGGTTGGAGTGAATTAGACACCAATATGGAACTAGCTCTTCTAGCCTACCATATCCCATGGAACATGAAGACCCACTACCACAATTGAGGAAAGAGCTTGAGAACTTAAGAAAAAACAAGCCCCACAAAGAAGAAGAAAGTGTAGTGACATAATTAAGGTGTGAAATTGAAGCCTTAAAACTACAAAATCAATAGGAGTCCCACGCAAAAGAATTGGCACAACTTCGAGAGGGGTTATAAGAACTTCAAGTAGTAAGTGGAATCAAAAGTGGACTATGGTGCACCATGTGTAGCAAACATGGCATGTGGTAAGTGACTGTCCTCTTTTAAGTGTGACTTGCTAGTTATGTAGGAAACCTAGCCATGAAGCCCAAGAGTGTCAATCAAGAGGAATTCCTACACAATCATATTGTGGACAAGGAGGAGTCCGTCCCACCAAAAGTAATGGATGCTACATCAAGTCAAGGTAATGACCAAATGCCATATCCTTGCGGTAATTTTGGAAATGGTCCCGGAAGGCCAATTGTTTGCTTTAGGTGTGGGGAGTGTGGACATTATCAAAGCAAATGTCCTTCAATAAAAAATTCTCCTCTTGTAGGAATCACTCAAAATCTAGAGACCATTACACCATTTTTTGCCCAAAGAACAAGGCATCTACATCAGGGGCCTCATATTTAGAGGATCTTTGTGAATAAGGAAGGAGTTGAAAAAGAAACCAATATGTCATCACCATCGACTAGGGTGGTACATCTAGAAGAAATTGAATTTTTTGTTATGAAGACAAGGAACAAAGGGAAAGCCCCTTAGGAAGAAATGTGTTGAGAGTCAAGTATAAATGGACTAAACAAGGAAAAGGGGACAACTGATGTCAAACCTACTCCAAATGAAGAGACCCAATCAAAGGGAGATCTACAAGCACAAGTGAAGCCATTAGACATACATTCAACAAGGCTCAAACAAGGAGCTTCAGAATTCACACATAGCCCATGCCTGTATGGAATCAGAGGCTTCAAGGCTATTTAAATCTATTAAAAGACTGTATTCAAGCAGAGGTACTGCTTATAATGTTTTTATAGTGTTACAAATTGCTAAAAAATGGCAAGTGCAGATGGAACGAGTTGGCTTATGAGCAATAACTTGGATAATAACAACTTCCATGCTTGGAGATTCTGAATGATGAATTTCCTAATGGGAAAAGGCTACTGGAAGTACATCGAAGGAGAGAAGGAAAACACTCCACAACTACTAGAGAGGAATCAAACTCTATCAGCATTGGGATAGCATGATTGGGCACATACATGATGCCAAGACTCTAAAAGGGGCTTGGAACAATTTGGTCACATTGTATGAGACCAATACAAAGGCACGGAAATTGCAAGTAAAAAACGAGCTACATACACTAGAGAAAAAGGGCATGTCGGTAAGTGACTACACCCTAAAAATCAAAAGCATATGTGGGTCACTTGCATCTATTTGCATGAATGTAGATGATGGTGATAAGGTGATAGTGTGCCTTCGTGGTTAGAGCTTCATATAAGCATTTCATAACTTCCATTCAAACCAAGGAAAATATTTCAAATTTTGTTGATCTAACATCCATGCTAATTATTGAAGGAAGAGGTTGTTACCGTTAGTGTCCATGTGAAAGGCCAAATGGCCACCAGACACTTCTTTGTATATGTTCTTTAATAAAACATATAGTGGCCTTGTCAGTCACAATACTGTAAGTTCGATCGCATTTGTAAGACCTAAGAAGTCTGTCTTTGTGCTCCCTGTGTAGTGTGTTTTTCTGCATATTCTGCAGTCTCTGTGCAGAGTACTGTGTGCGGCCTTAGGAGCTTGGTTTTCTACTCCGAGGATATCCTCATGGAGCTCGCAAGAAGGAGAGTGCACTGTGGTGCATCACCGTCGAAATACTTCACTAGTATCAGAGCAGTTGGATGCAAAAGCTTTGTTCCTTTTGTGCAAGTGAAGCCAGCACCCCCCCCCCCCGACTTTCTCCAAGGCTTATGACTAAGGCGGAGACCAATGCATAGTGTTGGGGGATTCTTGGACAAGAAGGGATTTGAGTGTTTGTAGGAGAAAAGGGAAAGAAAAGAAGAAAGATACACACTGGAAGCCTCTGCCGATTGATTATAATAAGACAAATACAATGTGAAGCACAATACAATCCAATTCTTCTGTGCAAAATCCCACAGAGTGCTCAATTATTGAATACCAAATACCCAATGAACTTGTTGCTGCCGGCCTCCTCTGCACCAAACCTCCACCTTCTCCAAGCCTGCACTTGTGCACACCATGCACCAAGCTTCCACTAAGGGGGAGGGATGGATACCTTCTGTCGGCACGCACACACTTCAATGAGACCTTGGGATCCTTGGGGGACTAGCTTAGCACTCCTCTGCACACTTCCTTGGTCACTCTTCATGCACACCTTGCACTTCACTTCTCTGCGTTGCACACTGTGTGTCTCTTGCACTTCTCTCTCTTGCTTCACTTAGACTATGCTCCTCTTGCTTAGTCTTAGGATAGTCCAAGAATAGTCCTTGCCTTCATTTGAGTGTCGATTCACATACGCTCCTAACTGCAAGAGTATCTTGGTGCTCACTTTGATGTCCCAAGACTGTCTTCACAAGTGGCAGCCAACAACTCCCTGTTTTGTCCTGTAGTGACTTTAGACTAAAACTAAAAAGTTTAATTGGGGGGCCATACTTTCACTTCTACGTACGCTGCCGCTTCATATACCTTCACATTTTCCTTTTAACTTCTTCAAATGTGCACATAAGGGAGGGTTCACCTCCTTCCAAAACACTTTAGAAATACTTTGAACCTTAGGGAAATTAGAGAAATACCTCTGCAACCTGCAACCCACTTTCTCCAATTTACCCTTTGTGGACAATTAATTGTGCACTACCTGTGCACTTTGACACCTGCACTTTAGCACTTTGACTTTGCACCTGCTGACTTTGACCTTGATTTTGTTGACTTTGACCCGTTTGACTTTGATTGCGATTGACTTTGGTTGCAGTTGACTTTGACCAATATGACTTTTATGGGCTCAACAGTTGCCCACCACCTAATGTGCTCTCCGTCCCAGAGAGCTTGAGTCAAAACTTGGAGCAGAGATGACACCATGATAGATGTGCTGCAAAATCTGCAAAATCTTCAAAAAGACCTTTGGGCAGCTACTAAGACCCTAGAAGCAGGAGAACCAGCAGAAGAATAACCAGCAGTGTATTTAGGGTGGAATGTAGAAGGAGTGAAGGAAGGGTGAAAGAAAGGGTGAATGGGGGAGATAGATAGAATAAGGGGTCGTAGGAACGGCAGGTTAGCAAGTGAAAGATAGGAAGGGAGATGTAGATGTATTAGAATGGGAAATTTATGTGTATGGTGGAAAAAGAGGTGGGGGGCGGGGGTTGGTGGGGGGAGGGGGGGCAGGGAGAATGTGGAAAAAATGGAAAAGCGAAAAGAAGGAGTGGGGAGAATGTGAGGGGTTGGGCAAATAAAGAAATTCACAACCATAGAGAGACCAACCTGTACACATGCATATTAACAAAACGGCCAGCAAACAAGCATAGAATGCACAAAGAACACACAGATAACACAGAACCAAAATCGCATATATAATAGCAGAAAAATACAAGGAAACCTCTGTCTAGTGGCAAGTACATGAAGTGCCAATGAATGGCAAAGAGCTGCCTAGCAGAAAGTACATGATGAGCCAATGAATGGCAGGGGAACCAAAAGGATAACTAAATGCATCCTACAAACTGAGCCTTAACAACAAAAGGAGGCAAGGGCAGACCAAATAATGCTAGTGAAAACCGAAGGGGTATGAATGCCTAGAGCCTAGGGGAAAGACACTAGTGACGAGTGTATGGCTGATGCGTCGGCGGAGAATGAGACCCGTCCCCAATTGAAACATTGCTACGAGGTGGAGGTAAGTCAGGTGAGGTGGGTGGAATGATGGCAGCCTCCTCAGTCCATGCAGCAATCATGCTCCTGTACCTGCGTAGGTGATCGCGCTCCCTGTGGACCAGCCGACATGTAGGACTATCACATATGCCTAAGGACGCACGCTGGCAGATCTCCAAAAGAGTGCGAGTTGCAACATCAGCCTCATCTCGATACCGGTCTCTGTCCTGCTGCATGGCCCACAACGCATCCAGCGACGTCTGCCACTGTGTCGCTGCAGCAGCACGAATGCGCTCTATCGTCAAAGCATATTGCTGATGGAGTGCAGCTGTCACTGAGACAGAGTCAAGGGAGAGATGGGCAGCATCGGCTCCATCGCTCGCAACGAGGCTCGCATCACGAAGAAGAGCCAGGAAAGGAGGATCATCGTCGAGGTTATCCGGGATGGAAGGCTACGAGGCAGGTGGGGGTGGGGTCGGGGTAGGTTTGGGCTAAGTGGGAGAAGCAGGAGGTGAGTGATGAGGATGGGAGGTGGAGGCAGACTCAATAGATATGGCCGGAGATGGAAGAGGCTGAGTGGCACCAGTCGGCGGGGGTGATGGAATGGCCGAGGGAGGAATAGAGGAAGGAAAAGAATCCATCAACTGTGTATGGACTCTCCTAGCGGGTGGTGGACCGGAGGTTGCGATGGGAGTAGACACCTGGGGAAGGGAGTTAGGGGGTGTGGGCATGACTACGGCCGGTGGTCTCTAACTCCAGAGCACCCCAATTCAACATTGATTTAACTCGATAAGGTCCTTCCCAGTGTGGAAGCCATTTTCCTCTTACTTGTGTTTGAAGATGAGGTCTATGGAGAAGAACTAACATGCCTTGCTCTATGTTGTTGTCCCACAACTTTTGATATGTGCCTCCTTCCTCTTCATCTGAGTCTCAATCAATTGTTTTGTTGCTAGTAGACGTATCTCCTCCACTTTATGCAGTGCTCCAAGCCTCTGAGAGACACCACAATCTTTCTTTCCCTGCATGAATGCCACTTTAGGTGAGCCATGTAAAAATTCAAAGGACTCAATTGGCAAGATGCCATAAACAAGTTGGAATGGAGAATATCATGTGGCCTCTTTGTAAGCTAACCTGTATGCCCATATGGTACCTTGATAAGCAATGCCCCATGAAGTGGGCTATAACATACATTCCTTCCTTAACATGGAAATTAATACCTTATTAGTTGATTCAGCCTGTCCATTGGCTCTTGGATAGTAGGCACAAGAGGTCCTATGTAGGATTCTATACCTGGGTGAAAATTTCCTGTAGGACCTTATTCACAAAATGGGTACCCTGGTTTGTACAAATTTCAAGTGGACATCCAAACCTGCAAATGATGCTACTGTAAATGAAATCAGCAATGGTTTGGGCAGTGCAGTCGGGGGAGGCAATAGCTTCAGCCCACTTTATCGCATATTCTGTGGCTATCAATAGATACTTCTCTCTTTTTGGAATCGACGGAGGGTAGATGGGCCCTACAAAATCTAGGCCCCACTTCTCAAATGGTTGCCACGAAGTGGAAATAATCAAGGGGTTATGCCTCTGTTTTGTTGGCTTAGGTCCACACCTCTGGCAAATGTCACATGCCTTTCCCCATTCATCTGCATCCTTAAATAGTGTAGGCCACCATAAACCAACATCAAGTATTCTCTGGCTCATAATATGCCCTCGAAGGTGCCCACCACCTGTTCCTTCATGTGCAGATTGAAGGACTTCCCTCACTTCTTCTTCTTCCAAGCACTTCCATAACTTGTCATCCTTTCCCTGTCTATATAATTTATCTTCAATGAAGGTATAAGGTCTGCTCTTGATTATCAGTCTCTTTCTTTGCACAACACTAGCCTTCTCTGGATACACGCCAGTTTTAAGGAAATTCTTGATACCATAATACCAACCTTGAGCTTGTACAACGAACAGATTGGCATCTGGAAAATCATCATTAACTCCACTAGCTTGATCCATCATATTGATCTTGGATAGGTGATCTGCCATGACATTTTCTTTACCTGGTCTATGGACCACCAAAAAATCAAACTCCTGGAACAAAAGTAGCCACCTCCATATCCTCCTAGTTGCTTGTGGTTTGTTCAATAAATACCTAAGTGGCTGATGATCAGTGATGATGACAAACTTCACACCTACCAAATAATGAAGAATTTTTTGTACTGCAAAAACCATTGCTAGAGCTTCCCTTTCTGTTGTGCTATAATTCTTTTCAGCTTTAGTCAAAATTCTACCAGCATATTGGATAGTCCTGTCCAGTTTGAATTGTTCACTGTGTTGAGCCAATACTGCACCCACTGCATATGCAATGGCATCTACATGCACATGAAAATTTTTTGACCAATCTGGGGTGATAAGAATTGGTGCAGCCACCAATTTGGACCTTAATGTCCGATGAGCTTTTTCTTCTTCCTCTTCCCATTTAAAGGGCACTTCTTTACCTGTATGTGTAGCCAGTGGCGTGGCTATCTCTGCATACATTTTTATAAACCTTATGTGGTATCCAGTATGCCCCAAGAAACTCTGAATCTCTTTAGGAGATTTAGGTTTAGGCAACTTTAATATAGATATGATTTTATTAGGATCTGGGGCCATACCTTTAGCCGACACCACATGTCCCAAGAGAGTTCCTTCTGTCATAAGGAAATGACATTTGTTTGGGTTGAGCTTTAGCTTAGTCTCCCTGCATCTCTTAAAAACATTCTGCAGTTGTCGCAAGTGATTGTCCAAACAATCTAAAGGGGTTTCATTGTGAGAACCTAAGAATGAAGAGAATTCATCCATGAAAATTCTAAGTGTTTCCAACAATAAAGGACCAAAAATGAGGTTGACAGTTCTGTTAAAGGTGGCTGGAGCATTTTTGAGACCAAATGACATTTTTACATACACATATGTTCCCCAAGGTGTGATAAAAGCAGTCTTTTCATGATCCTCTGGGTGTATTGATATTTGATTATAGCCACTAAAGCCATCCATAAAGCTATATAATGCATGTCTAGCCACTTCTTCAATGACTTGCTCTACAAATGGAATTGGGAATCCATCTGGAATGGTCACCTTGTTGAGTGCTCTAAAGTCAACACAAATTCTGATTTTATTGGTATTCTTCTTTAGTACTATAACCATAGGTGAAAGCCACTCTGAGTGTTCCACAGGATTGACGATTCCTGCATCCTCCATCTTCTGTATTTCCACATAGACAGCTTCAACATATTTTCGGTTAAGTCTATAACTTTTCCCTCTTATTGGTTTGGCTCCCTCAACCAGGGGATTCTATGCTCTCCATAATTGGCAAGCACTCCTTCTAAGTCTTTATAATGCCATGCAAAAACGTCTATATAGTAGGTCAAGAAGGATTTTACCTTTTCAAGGAGCCTTGGGTGGCTCCACAACCAAGTGGCCACCAAAACTAGACGATTATTGTCTTGAGTGCCTAATTGTATTTCTTTGACAGGGTTTCTCTCTACCATATTATCTTTGTGCTCATCTCCATCCTTGTTTTCCTCCACAAGCTTTTCGTGAATTGTTTCATAAGCAGGGGTATTTTGGATCTCAATGCATTCCTCCTTATCCTGCATCCATCCTACAGGGATTTCTTGAATTGGGAAAGAGCATTCTTCACTAGTATGTTTTACCTTATCTTTAGCTTTAGTAACTTCCTTCTCTAGTGTTGTTACATCCTCCTCCAAGTTGTATTTGAGGGGTGTCTTCCTGCCCCTTCTGTGGTCTGTGATGGGCTCTCCCAATCCATCAACCTAAACTTTCTCCTGAATTTCATCATAACCTTCAGTTGTGCAAGAATTATTAAGAAAAATTCCAAAACAAGAGGAAGAGTTGCCTGCTTGGAGGCAATTTAGAATATCCTCTTCTTCCTCAAAATCTATTTGGGGTTGGTCCTCTGTTTTTGGTTCCATGCAAATGCCAACTGTTTGCATCATGCTGGTGTTCCCTTGATTATCTATGACCTCTTCTAAATGTATTTGTGTCAGCTCTTGTCCTTTCTTTTGTACCCGCATAGTGTCTTTACCCCAATCATGGATGACACTTGCATACCTCAGCCATGGTCTTCCAATTAAGAGGGGAATCCTCCTTCAACCTGGGGTAGTCTTAAAACCACAAAATCCAGAATGAATAGATTACCTTGTACTTCAAGTGGAACTTTTGGGATCCCAAGGGCCTTACGTTGCTCTGATCTGCCAAAGTAACAGTGAAATTTGCAGGCCTTGAAGGGTGGAGTCCAATCTTTTCCATTGTATGTTCAGGCATCAAGTTAATGCCAGAACCACCATCCACAATAACTCCTTGAAACTCATGACCTTTGATAGATACTGTCAACCGAGGACTCTTATAATCTGTAAGGGGTGCTTCCCCTACAATTTTACCTTTATGTATAACAACAGTCTTTGCCACCAAACTTGTAGTGGAAGCCTCATCAATTATCTGCAAGAGTTCTGACCTGAATTTCCCATCCATCTTTATTAAATAAAAAATACTAACCTCCTTTTTCATGGACTTGAGTAGTTTTGAAGCCTCTGATTCCTTAAGAGCATGGGCTCCAATTGACTTATCAAACTCCTCATGAGCCCTGTTGTTGGCAGCAGTCAGGGAACCGAAGGAGCCACAAGACGAAGAGAGTCAGAGCGAAAGGACAGCACAAGCAGACATGGCAGTCAAAGAAGATCTGGCAAGTAGGCCAATAATTCTCTTCATGAAGAAGCAAGTATGAGCATTCACGCAGATCTAGCACTAAGGCAACCCTTTAATTTTTCAAAACCCTTACACCAATTAAAAGTGATTCTCATCACTAAACACCATTGTAAATACCATTTCATCTTTTTGTAGCTCCATTTTGTGCAAGCCAAGGAGTCCTTGAGCTTGAGGAGCTTTAGAAGTATCTACCTGCCAATTTTATTTTTTAGATCTCGTTTGAGCCCTCAAAAAAGCCCTGGAACCTAATTTTTAACTAGGCCGGACAATAGGTCTGAACAGGGCCAAAACTAGTCAAAAACTATAAAAGGAGCTAGAGAGCTCATTTTTGAGGTTAGATTGTAATTGAAACGAACTTGTAAGAGCTTTTTGAAAGTAATCTAAGAACTCCATTGCTTCTCCCTCTTTGTCTTGCTGTGTGTGCGCGTGTGTGTGTATGTGTGTGCATGCTTGTGTGCTTCTCACTCACGCACTTGTGCCTCCACTTGCTCGAGGTCTTCATACCATCCTCACGTCTTCCCGGATTGACATTAAAGGAGGTGCTACTCATCACTGAGCTACACCAAATTTTGGCGCCGTTGCCGGGGATCGAGCTTTGAGGACGAGCGTGTGATGGTAAGACGTAGATTGGAGACGTTGGCGTTGTAGGTAATTTCTTTACTTTTCCTATTTTTCTCTTTCTTACCTCACCACCATCATCACCATCATCATCATCACCATCTTCCACCTCCATCTCCATCATCGCGAAAATTTCAGTTTTTTTTATTATATCACCATCCCCACCTCATTTCCCTCATTTCACTTGTGAGAGAGAGCGAGAGAGCGAAATTGTGTGTGCTGTTTTTGCATGTTTCTTGAGCTGTCTTGCAGGTACAAGTCACATCATCGTCCCCAGCACTCTGCGCAGGTACGGAATTCGAAGTAACTTTCTGTGTGTCGTCGACTTCTGTCAATCGCGACCGACAGAAAAAACGCTAAAATTACCAAACAAAGTGCAAAACCATGATCTACAGGCCTAGAGCTTCCCAAAAATGTGTTTAGTTTCTTGAAATTCCTCAGATTTCTGTCAATCGCGATCGACAAACCACGACGGACAGACCTGTCAATCGCGATCGACACGTCAATCGCAATCGACAGCCGACGACGGCTCTGTCAATCGCGACCGACAGAGTCAACGACCGATTGACCACGACCGACGGATCATACGCGTGACACGTGTCAATCGCGATCGAGCCATCAATCGCGATCGACTCATCAATCGCGACTGACAGCCCCGACGGCTCTGTCAATCGCGACCGACACAGTCAACGATTGTTTGACCACGACGGACAGACCCTCGCGGCCGACCTGTCAATCGCGATCGACCTGTCAATCGCGATCGACCTGTCAATCGCGATTGACAGAGTCAACAACCCTTTGACCATGACTGATTGACTTTTCGTAACCCCTGTCAATCGCGACTGACCAGTCAATCGCGACTGACAGCCACGACAGACCTGTCAATCGCGATCGACACGTCGATCGCGACTGACCTGTCAATCGCGACCGACAGACTTGGCGAACACGTTAGAAGGGCAAATTAGGTCAAATTTTAAGGCAAAACTAGTGGTCTAAATTTTGGCCAAGTGTGGGACAAACGCAAGGGTGTAGTATTGCATTACGAGGGCATGACCCAAGTAACTCGAGAATTCCTGTTTGCCTGTTAACCTAGTCTAATCCTGTTTTAGCCCAAAACCCTGAACTGGCATAACTTTCTCATACGAACTCCGTTTGCCGTGATTTTTGTTTTGTTGGAAAGCTCGCAGGGAGTACAACAAAAACATCGACTGATTCGATTAAATTAAGATCAGGAATATTAGCTAGGGTATATTGAAGTTGACCATACCCAGGGGGGACAAAGTTCAGGGGTCTCTAGAGTTGTGTCCAAAAAGTCATAGTGCAAATTGGTGAAGTGTTACATGAATGAAAGTGATTGGTTCTGTCTTTTGAATTTAAGTCTTGAGCTAACGGTGGGCCTTTTACAGGTCCTTTGAGAGCAGCGAAGGGTACGCAAGGCAAGAGTAAGTGCAGGCTTGGGAACACGCGTCCCGGGCACACCAGGGCAACAATACAAGGAAAGGAACTCAAGGTTGGAAAACCCGCAACACCCTCTGTCAATTCTTAGTTTAGGCTAAGTGCGGGTAGTGTTAGAAGTAATTCCAGGCAACGATAGGCACGAGATAAATCTAAGACTATCTAAGAAATCAAGTGCAAGTCAAGTTATAACCTGTGTGTGTGTGAACGACAACCTTAAAGGAAAAGAACCTAACGTGGAACGATCAACCTAAAAGCACGAAGAACATTCAAGTATACCTGACGACGTAATATCAGACAAGACCTTAAACACGAGAAATAACTAAAAAGAATCAAGTGACTGATACCAATTGATCGACAATGAGGCTGTACTCTGGGCAAAAATTGGGCTACTTAAATAGGCATATGAACCTTAGATCAGGACGGCACCTAGTAAGGGAGAGACAAAGCCTTAGGTCTTCAGAGGCTAGTGTCAACCACACTGCTAGGTCTTGGGCCCAACAATTGAGTCACCACTCGTACTACCCAAGTTCTGAGACTAGTGAATCAGAGATGTCTCAAGGCATGGACAGACCTACGGGAAGTTCAGGAGTGCCATACTTGCACAGGGTAGAAGGCCCATACAAAACGCAGTTGGAATACCTTAGGTCCAACCGATTGGGTGCTAGCATCTATGAGGACGGCCTAGGAAGATCCGTGGTCCAGATTAAGAATCCTGATCAATCCATTGGACTAGAGCACCCAGCTGTCAAGTTTGAAAACGGAGCATACTTGGACAAAGAAGGAACCATATACGTAGTCACCAGTTACCCAGATAGGACGGACGAATTCGGAAATGTGATCTCAAAAGCAGATTTAGGTGACCTAGAGCAAGGAAACATGGGTGCAGAACCTAGAACCCCTCGAGGTAAATCGGTTCTCACTAGGATTATCACACCGGAATGGATTCCCCAAGACAACAAGAGCATAGATTTGCTCCTCAATCGAGAAACTGACGAAGCCTTTTGGAGGTATAAATCTGATCAGCCAACTGATATAGGAACAATCATGATCTATGAGTTTAAGGATCCTGATAGCCCAGGCAGAGTGACCTACTTAGATCACGCTTCGGAGAGGATCTTTGTGGTGACAGAAAATGATAGGCATGCTTACACTTGGAAGGGTGAATTCGTTTTCCCCCAACCAAGATCGAATGTATCCTATGGTCACCCTGGAGCTGGAACATCCCAAGCTCATGGAATGCAAAGAGATAGAAGTAGAGATAGACTAGAAGTAAGCTTTGCCAACCCAGTGGGCAGAGAAAGAACGAGGACGGAGACAAATAGAGTAGAACCTGAGATACTTAGAGCTCATAGAAATCAAAGAAATGCGGATGAGTTCCCTCTACCACGACCTAGAGAGCACACAAGGACTTTGAGACCAACTCAGCTAGTTAAGTCCATGAAGAACTACTTCGATGGCACTGGAGATCCATACGATCATGTGGCTGAGTTTAGGCAAGTCTTGAGAGCTGAGCAAGTGGAGGATCTATTCACGCAGTACAATGCCTTTGGTCTGACCCTTAG
Source organism: Ceratopteris richardii (assembly GCA_020310875.1). Lineage (NCBI taxonomy): Eukaryota > Viridiplantae > Streptophyta > Polypodiopsida > Polypodiales > Pteridaceae > Ceratopteris > Ceratopteris richardii. The sequence goes on from CM035424.1 coordinate 38,499,180, forward strand.
GAACACTGCCCTGACATGGTTTCAGCCACTCAATGAGAGGCAGTTCAGGAGCATAGACCAACTCCTAGAGGCTTTCATTATTGAATTCTCTAAGAGTGGCATAAGGCATAATACCTCCTCGCTGATTCACAGCTTCAAGCAAACCCCTCAAGAAACCGTGAGACTTGCAGGAAGAAGATTTAGGCAATACTTAGAAAGATGCCCTGTTTCGGAGCTACCTACACCAGCTAAGCAAGTGGCCTTATTCTTGGATGGATTGCTAAGTACCAAATTAAGATCATATGTGTACTTGAAAGACCCTAGGACCATAGAAGAGTGTGTACGCATGTGTATTGACATTGAGGATAACCTAGGGGAGGAGTTAGAGCTTGCTAAGATATACAAAGAATCAGATAGTGCCTCTAGCCTCTCTTCCACGCAATCCACATCAATCGAGGAACTTGCAGAGAAAGTAGCTCAGAAATTAGGTGTAACTAGCAAACAAATCCCAAGGTTTACCCCTGTGAAAAGGCGCTATACTTGTGGTGGTGACCACATGGCGAATGTATGTCCCATTATGGCCCAACCCCAAGTTAATCCTAGTAGTCACTACTGCACCATAGAACGAAGGTACACCAATCACACCGCACAAGATTGCCCCTACAATAAGCAAACCGTTAGGCAGACGTACCCACAGCCATACCCTCAACAAGGAAGATACCAGAACCAGTACCCACCTCAGCAGTATGCTAGGCCTCAACAAACTTATCAACCACAATATCAAGCCCAACAAAGGCCTCAACCTGTGCTAGCACAACAACCCCCTGCCCCAGCTAATGCGATCCCAGTAAAATATGCAGCTGCAGAAGAGAACCTGAATAGAGCTATTGTCCCTGTAACACCACTGCTTTCTGAAAGTGACCCCAGTGACCATAGCTTTGATTCTACACATGTCGATAGTCCCCATGCTTACTACATGCAATCTTCTGAGCATGGTGAGTCCTACTATAGTGAAGAGCCAAATGAACCTAGTTGGGAGTCAGATTACACAAACGTCATGTATGCAAACCGCAATCCTAGACCTCAACCTAGGCAGGTAAGACCCCCATTCCCTAGAGGGCCGTGCTACAGATGCCAAGGAGATCACCTCATTCGTGATTGTCCCTTACCTCCACCTACACAACCCCAGTCAGTGACGATCCAAGGTTTTTGCCAAGAATGTGGAAAGGAGCATCTCTTACGAGATTGCCCTAAGAATCCTAATAATATGCCAAAAAGCACCCCTATTAACGTTATTGGGTTGGTGGTAGACTCCACAGGAAGTGTGACGTCCACCGCACCAGTACAGGTAGTGACTAGAGCTCAGGCATTGCAGCAGAACCAAGGAGTAAAACAGGATAAGAACCCAGAGGCTAGTGAAACCGAGAGCATAACAAAGAAAAGGACTAGAGCGTGGAAAGATAGTCGGGAAAGAATGAAAAGACAATGGGCTAAAAAGATGAGTGAACTTGAGGAAAGCATAAGAGAAACCAAAGCGAGGATAACTGAACTCACATCTCAAACTCCCTCTCACACTATCCCACCACCACCATTCCCATCACCATCCGACCCGCCACCTTCCAACCCACCTCATATGATTCCACCACCCCCTAAAGTAGGATTAGTATTAGCTGATCCCACTCCTGAAGATATAGACATGATGCTTAAAGCATATCAGGCCAGAATCCAAGAAGGGCCAAATGTCACGGATCATGACAAGTGTTACCCTAGAGCTGACCTAGAGATAGAAAGAACCAAGCTTTGCGCGAAAATGGTCGCATTGGCTGAGACTATGTTTGAAGCCAGTCGCCTTTTCAATTACTCGGGCTCAGCCAAGACGCAATTACACTTGGATGGACTTCTAGAGAAGTTAGAGGGCATAATTGCAAGATCTGCCAAGGAAGAAAAAAATCAAGAAAGGGAGAACGTAAGTAAAAGCATGACCCATTCCCCATCAAAAGTTTATATGGCCAATTCCATTGAACCAGACAACCCCCCCTCCCTAGAAAGAATAGAGAATCTAATGGCACAATCATAGAAGGAACCAGTCTCTCAACACAAGCATAAGGCAAGTGGAAGAGTAAGCATTCCTACTCAAGAAGCCTATGTGCCTAACCCTACGGAGCCAGACACATCATCTTCTATGAATCGGTTCACACCAGAATTCCTACGCGAGATTCAAGAAGACAAATGGGCTAAAGAAAGTGAAGTCTTTCCTCCCATTGAACTTGTGGATGAGGCACATGACCAATTCCCACAAGACATCCCATCCATTTATGGAGAGCAGGAGAGTACCCAATCTCAAGAAAGATTAGACTTCGAGTCTAATTCTTTACAAGAACTACCCCATTTCACAGGCCCATGGGAAGCAAGGTCCACCTGTATGAGAGCACCTACAGTCATGGTAAGAAACGAAGATTCAATCATACCTAGGAACACAGAGGTAGTGAAGAACACCAAAGTGCAGTGTAATCTCAAGTTAGAAGAGCTACTCAAGGTTAGACCTGAATTATGGAAACATGTCGCCAAACAAGTACCAGAAATAGCTAAACCTCGTTCCCAGGTAGGATCCCAGAGAACAGTGCCAGAGATACCCTTGGATAAGATAGGAGACATGTGTGAAGGTGAAGAAGGGAACACCTATCTTCCCATTACCTACCAGGAGTACACCACCAAGGCAATTTTGGACTCAGGTGCCGGAGTTGCAATTGCCACCACTTCCCTGTGGAAGCGTTGGGGCAAGCCAGCACTCAGGCCAACGAGAATGAAATTGTAGATGGCCGATGGTCATATTGAGAGACCCTTAGGATTGCTAGAAGGAATAACTCTCACCACTTGTGGTGTCGAGTTTGAGCATACATTTGCTATATGTGACTTCAGCAAAAATCATGCCTATGAGATGATTTTGGGAAGACCATTTATGCGACAGTTGCAAGTGGTACAGGACTGGGGAACCAATTCTTTGTACCTGCAGCACTTAGGTGTTACGACCAAAGTCAATCTTAAAGATTACTCTCATAGAGATGTACCTCCTATCCAATGGAATCCCATCCATAGAGCCAAAGATGATACAGAATCGGTGCATTCCATAGGATCAGGATCCTCTTGGATGCATGAAGACACCCACTTATGGATGTGCAAAGTAGCAGTAGACGAAGAGAAGAGAGAAAAAGCCAGAGAGGTAGGTGCAAAAGAAACCCATAGATCAATCCAAGACCCAGCCTATGCACCTGTAGTTTTTCCAGACGAAGAATTTGAACCTCACGGTTGGGCAAAAATTTTAGCAACAATGGACGTAGCCATCAATGAAGAACAATGGACACCTCACTGTGATGAGGATGGCTATGACATTTCAGTCTTCTCCATAGATCCGATCATGGGAGAGGCATTTCTAGAAGAATGCGAACCTAGCCCTGATGCAATTGAGGATGCAAGTGACTCCGATCTAGAGTCAATCATTATGGACCCACCATTTGCATCAGATGAAGAATACTTCCATGAAGTAGAATTTCAACCCCAGAGGCATGGAGAGCTCACAAATGATGTAAGATTAGCCACACATGTGACCCCGAAGGAAGAAGGAAAGAAACGAAAAAAGAGAGAAGTCTCACCAGAAGAGGAAGAATCTTTGTTTAAGGTCCCAGAAAATTTTAAGAAGTATGAGATAGACGACAGGAGAGTCATGATAAGAATGCCTAAACGAGAGGCACAATCAGGAGAGGCCTATGATAACAAAGAAACCACCAAGAAAATAGTAGTGGCCCTAGAAGAAGGAGAGGAGAGATGCACGTACATAGGCCATGACCTAACAGAGGAAGAAGAGCATGCATTAATAGCCCTGCTAAGAGAATACAAAGATGTATTCGCTTGGAGTTACAAGGATTTGAAAGGTGTTGACCCGGACATATGCTCACACACCATCCCCATGACCTCAGATGCTAAACCCTCTAAGCAAAAGCCCTATACATATAACGATAATTACGCTGCTAAGATCAAGGAAGAGATAGATAGACTGGTCGAAGCTGGATTTATCTACGAAATTGAGCACACTGAGTGGGTATCCCCCATCGTAGTAGTGCCCAAGAAAAATGGAAAGCTGCGCGTATGCATTAACTTGAAAAAGGTTAATGCAGCCACTATTCGAGATAACTATCCGCTTCCCATCACAGAACAGCTCTTAGAAAGAGTGGCAGGCAAGGAAGTGTACAGCTTCCTTGATGGATTTTCGGGTTACAATCAAGTAGCCATAGCTCCAGAGGATCAGCATAAGACAGCCTTTGCCACAGAATGGGGCATTTTTGCTTTTAGAGTAATGCCATTTGGGCTTACCAACGCACCAGCCACCTTCCAGAGACTAATGTGCCATGTGTTTAAGGAGTTCCTGAGGAAGAATTTAGAGGTCTATGTTGATGATCTTTGTGCTCATTCCAACATTAGACAAACCCATATTCCTGAACTCAGACAAATCTTTGACAAATGTAGAGAATATCAAGTCTGCCTAAACCCAGAAAAATGTGTTTTCATGGTCAGGCAAGGCAAGATTCTAGGGCACATAGTGTCAAAGAATGGCATATCTACTGACGAAGAGAAAGTGAGAGCTATAGCAGAGCTACCTAGGCCAAAGAATGTCAAGGAAGTACAAGCTTTCATGGGGCATTGTGGTTATTACCGACGATTTATACACATGTATGCTGTCATTGCAAAGCCCATGTACGGACTGCTGACTAACTTTGAGTGGACGGATGAATGTGAGAATTCCTTCCAAGAGCTTAAACGAAGATTATGTTCAACACCAATCTTGACCACACCAGATTGGAATAAGCCATTCCATGTTCACGTGGATGCATCCAATTATGCCATTGGATGTGTGCTGGCACAACCTACTGGTGAAGGTAATATGGATCTTCCAATTGCCTACGCTAGTAGACAGTTGAATGCAGCTGAACGAAATTACACCACTACGGAGAGAGAAGGCTTAGGCATGGTATATGCAGTTAAGAAATTTAGACACTATTTGCTTGCAAATAAGTTTAAATTTTTTACTGATCATCAGGCATTGCTATACCTCGTAAACAAGCCATGCAATACAGGAAGATTAGTGAGATGGTGTCCATGAAAGTGAATATCTTAAGATTTTGGAAACTGCTCACCAAGGTGTAGCAGGAGGACACTTTGGACCAGAGCGGGTGATCAAGGCAATACTATTTGCGGGCTTCTGGTGGCCGACCCTTCACATGGATGCACATACCTATGTGAAACGGTGTGATGTCTGTCAGAGAACTCAGTATCCTATACGTAAAGATGAGATGCCACTGAAACCTATGATGGGTGGACGTGCATTCTCTAAGTGGGGAATAGACTTCGTAGGTCCTATTAATCCCCCAGCTAAGGGCTCCCATGCGGAATACATCATTGTTGCAACAGACTATCTAACTAAGTGGGTAGAGGTAAAGGCTACGACAAAGAACGATGCTCAAACAACTGCTAAATTCTTGTTTGAAAATGTATTCACAAGATATGGGCTACCTATAGAGCTAGTAAGTGATAGAGGCACTCACTTCTTGAATGAAGTTATTGAAAATCTGCTCCAAGAATTCTTGGTAGTACATAAGAAGTCTGCCCCCTATCACCCACAAGCTAATGGGCAAGCCGAAAGCACAAACAAGATTCTATGTAATGTGTTGACCAAGTTAGTGAATAATAAATGCTCTGATTGGGACAAACAGCTACACCATGCTGTTTGGGCATACCGAGTCGCCTACAAAATGGTACTCCAAGCCACCCCCTTTCAGATGGTATTTGGCCAAAACGCTGTGCTACCCTTGGACTTCTTAATACCTACATTGAGAGTAGCACAAGAGCATGAATGGACGGGTCATGAACTCTCCTCTAGACTTTTTGACCTTGAACGATTAGGAGAAACAAGACTGAGAGCAGCTGTAGGGATATATGCAGCTAAGAAGAGACAGAAGGCATACTTTGATGCCCATGTGAAGGATAAGGGTTTAAAGGCAGGCGACTTAGTTTTAGTCTACACATTGAAGCAACATGCAAGGAAGCTAGAAAAGAGAGGCTACGGATCTATGATCATCAATAGGATCTCCACGAGTGGAGCAGTACAACTAGCCACGTTAGAAGGTGATGTTCTCCCAAACTACATTAGCGGATGCAGAGTCAAGTTGTATCAGGAACCTCTCACAGAGGAAATGCTAAGTCGACTCAATACTGCCAAGAAACGCAAGGAAGAAGGAAAACGAATTCGAGAGGAAGCTCAAGCAGAAGCTTTAGAACGCATCAGAAGGATGAAGCTGCGAAGGCAAGGTAGAGATCAGCCTAGAACAAATGACTATGCAGATCAAGGATATCATATGGCAATGTGTGAAGTCGCAGGAACAAGCTCACATAGGATAACTGATCAACGCCCTTTCATAACCTTAGATATAGGACAAGGGAAGAGTGCAAGGACTGTAAAAGCCTTGATTGACTCAGGTGCAGCCACTAGTGCGGTTAAATTGTCGTACTGTCAAGAGTTGCAATTAACTGTCAATCCTGTGGAAGCATATCTCATAGGATTGGAAGGTGTGGAGACCCCTTGCATAGGCGAGGTGGAACTTCCCCTCTATATTCATGATGAGGCAATGACAGTTAAAGTACTAGTGTGTCAAGATTAGGATCTCACGGAACCCCTTGTCTTGGGTCAAGACTGGATCTATGACCAAGCAGTCAACTTAAACCTAAGAAGTGGACTTCTTTAGGTATGGGTGAATCAAACTAGAATTACAATTCAGTTAAATAATGGAGCACTCAAGGAACTAGAAAAGACACTGGTCCCTCCAGGGGTACACATGAAGTTGACCATGCTGTTCTTGTCCAAGGCTATGTGATGCAGAAGAATGAAGATCTCAAAAAAGGAGTCAGAACCACAATGGAACTCCCTTCTTTTCCAAAGACCAGAAGGAGGCTGCAACTAAGGGCAGATCAATCACTGAAGACTCTCCAAGCGAGAGACCAAAGGAACGCGTGAAGCAGAACAACTCAGCCGATGAGACAAATGTGGGTGCGGAAAGACGTGCTGCCGACCGTAACAAAGTCGCAACAACGGTCTCAACTTCCTATTAGTAATCAACGACTTGATGCTAATAAGAAGACTCCTAAAACCTCTGTTGAGAAAGTGAAATCCATTTGGGTACCCAAGAAGTCGATGAAGGCTGACCCACAATCAAGACAAATTTGGGTGCCTAAGGCTTGCTTGCGAGCTCAACTAGTCCCACACAATTCACATCTTACACGACATAGTTCACTTGCTCAAGCAGCCGCCACCCACTCTTGTCTGATGCACTTGAACACATTGCCGCCTAGAAGCACGCATAGACTCACTCATAAATGGGTCCCGATGACACAACAACTCCCAGTAGAATTACTCATGCAACCCTCCCGAATCTCCACAAAACTAAGACCAAAAGCCATTCATGGTGTTTGGCAACCTAAGACTTGTAATAAACCCCCGACCCCAACCTGTGAATTCATCTCCACTTACTAACTACATTAGTCAGACAGCTCACCTTTCCATCTACCTCCTAGGACTAACCAAGCATTAACTACACACACTGTCTTCGTGCACTTACTAACCACTAACTCATCATCTACCTCATGTTAATGTTGTAACGGGGACAACAACGGATTTATTCTGTCCATTACGATGTTAACACGTGGTTCTATATTCTCACAGAACCAACCAGCAAGCAGGGCCATGGCAGAAGCTGGAGGTGCCAGTTCTCAAGCCGGATCCAGTGCTCATATTGTGGACATAGAAACACTCCTCCTCGAACCCCATCTCACCGAAAGACCGCAAGAACTTCAAGCCGTGCATGTGCTCCCAATTCAGGATCCTCCTCAAGGGCACACTTCTCAAGTGGGCAAACACGCTCATTGGTTCAGTGATGTCGCTGGACCATTGGGCGATGGAACCTATTTCTGGGAAGCTGAATTGGAATTTAATGGTAAATGGGGACGTTACCACTTTTTCACGCGCGAGTTTGAGAGCTATCAAAACGCCGAAGTCATGCGATCAGTATGGACCAAAGCCGGCTTGGACAATTATTTCAGGGCCCACTTACCAAAGCCGGATTTCTTACGTTGTTTATATCTTATCAGTACCATCACGCCAAGCAGGGCCAAGGGAGGCGACAACACCTTTGTGTTACCCTCACTGCTGCCGGGTCATGAGCTTAAAAGATTCAAGCTGACCCTTAATCTGGTTCGAGAAGCATTGGGCATGTATGGCAGGCACATCCCCACGGAAAAGGAAACAATGGTTCCAGGTAGAATGAAACACAAAGATCTTAATAAGCTGAAGGATATGGTAGCAATGACACCAACCATTGCTCTTCACCTGCGGACAGTCATGCAGCATTTTGCTTTCCCCGCCCAGGAAAGATTCACCATGCCCCCAAAGAAAATATGGTTCAGCTTGTATCTGGCAGAGACAGAAAGCCTTCCCATCAACATGCCACATTGGATCATAGATCAGATTCACCTAGCCCATCAAAGGTGGAACAAGAAGCAGAAAAATGTGGTTCATGGATGTTGTGCTCTAACCAAGATAATCTACAGATGTCTGGCCTATGACGTGCCTATTCAGCGGGCACTCATATGGCCCCGGGCCCAGGAATTCTAGAGAAGGCTATCAGCGGCAGGTCCCCCATCAAAGAAGATGAGAGGGGGAGTACAATTACCCTGCGCTCAACCCAGGGGAGCCACCACTACACCAGAAATTACTCCTCCCCAGACACGACGCGTTAGGCCATTCACCATCCGGCTACCAAGACCAAGTACAGATGGACCCAATCTGGTATTTCCACCCGTCCCATCAGATTTGGAATTTCCACAGGGCTTTACTCTCAACGATCTTACTGATGAAGAAGTGGCTAGACTGATCTACGACTCTAATCTCAAAACGGAAACAGAGCGAGCTCAGGAACCCCAACCCCATACAACAACAGCAGCCCCCACCTGACCAGAAGTAGTAGAAGTCGACGTCGAGGAACAAGAGACCGAACAAGAGGAAGAAACCTACGAGGAACAAGAGTATGACGAACTTTCAGAGTTAGCAAGTGCCCCTGCATATTCTGCACAAATAAAAAGACTATATCGAACAATGCAACTAGTTCAAGAACAGCATAAAATGTCACTGGAAGCGGGCAAGAAACTCATGAACCAATTGCTAGCGGAGGAAGGCGTGGACGATATGTTCATTGAGTCCATAAACCTACATGCCGATGCAGTAGGATTGGATGAGGCCATTCATGAGGCAATGGCCTACATTCACAGATTTGAGAAAAGGGTTCCCGCTCGTCCCATGAGGTCCGGGAAACAAATTCATATCAATGTATCAGCACCAGGAGAGACAACGCAAGCAGACGAACATCAGGAAGCACCACGGTCCCCACCCTCCCCACCTCTCACTACACAACTCACTCCACCACATGACACTAGCACCACCACGTCCACTACCACCACAATCGTCATGGGAATTCCACTCTCTCCGGGAATCCAATTCGGGGGAGTCACCATGCCCACTTTCACCACTCTCTTCACTAACGTCACATCCACCCCACCCACGATCCCCATATACACGGTCACTCAAACAGTTGACACTATGGAAACATCTCCTGCCACTGCACCGCTCCCTCCCCCCATGCCACCTCCATCTCCCATACCCCCTCCACCCACATCTCCACTTGCATCCACATCATTCACAACTCCCTTTCCCGCTCCCATTCCCCCTGCATCTTCACCCCTCCCTGCATCATTTAATGTAAATAGTATATTTCTAGCGTTAAATCAATGTGTATATCAGCTTCAGAATGAGTACAGAGCTCTGGACGGCCGGTATCAACAACTGACAGCACATCACCAGAACTTACAAAGGCAATTTAAAATTCTGGAAGAGGAAAATGCAGATGTGAATCAACGTTATACAACGCTTGAGCAGGCTCACCAAACACTATTGGAGGCACCCCAACCTTCGACAGAATCAGGCGTCAAACAACTAGAAGCCTTGCTCGAAGTATACCAGGCCGATAACCTCCGAGTCAGACGTAACTTGGCGCTACTCAGGAAACATATGGCCATAGCACTGGAAGAGAACAAGAGACTGCAAAAACAAAATGAAGAGAATCTGGAAGCGGCAATGGAAGGCTCTCCCCACGAGATAGATCCAGAGTAGTTCAAAGCAGTTCCCACGGAGACGATGAAAACCATTTTGGAAAGCTATGCAGATCTCCTGGAAGCCCATGATGACTTGGAAAGAGAACGTGACACACTACAGAGCAGACTTAAGGAACAGGAAGAACAACCGAAGAGTGTCCCATCAACCTCTACCTCAGACGAAGTAAAAGCCTTAACTGAGCAGGTAGCAGAATTACAAAAGAGGTTACTGACATACGAGAGGCAGCCCTCTCCGGTGGTAGAACCAGAGCCCGAAGAGTTGGTCCCTATTGAGGTAGATGATTCGTACGAAGAACCGTATGTTCCTATGCCAATGCCAGGCGGACGACGAACCTCAGAGGGACTAGACACCTTGGAAGTGGAAGCACCCGAGTGGCTTCAGACACTGGAAAGGACAGCGAACACCCACGAAGAACGGGTGGCCATTCAGATCCAATCACTAGCGAACTTAGAAGAAACTGTCATAAAGTCAGAATATTTCAGAAGCATGTCTCATCATAGATGGACCGGCACCAATAATGACCAATATGTACCATACTGCATACTTTTGGCCGATTACAACGCCGAGATTCAACGACAATGTGGCAAGCCTCCCACATTTGCTACACAATTTGGTCCAGACGATATACCGGAAAGTGCTACGCGTGGGTCCATCCATCAACCCACCTGGAGGATCAGGCTTTTGGAAACATATCCTGAAATGGTCCGAACCTGGAATAATATGCCGTTGTTTATTAAATATAATCCTTGTTACATTCCAGTTCTTCGACGGCGCACCTGGCCTGAATTCACTATTGCCGTCAGAGACATCAAAGCCTGCGCAAAATGGTTAAATTACGTTTATCTAGCACCTCCACGAGGACCCCCCACGGTGAACTACATGATTTCTACAATCCGTCACTGGAGTATTCGGCTACGCAATAATCCCGATGTGATGGCCCAGATGTGTATGAAAATATTCGAATTAATGCTGATCACTTTCAGGACGTTTAAGAACATTAAGGACCCCCACTTCTCAGGAGCACGTTTTATGACAAGAAACCAGGATCTAGTGTACGATATGAGTACCACCCCATCAATTGAAGTAATATATGCTTGGCATGCCAGAATCAAGTACCTCCCAGCCTGCTTTAAACAGACATTTGAGGAAATGTTCATCACAGGATTCTGGGAATACCACTCCGAAATCTTTATACCCAGACCATCACATCTCCTCCAATTATTTGCTGTGGAGAGAACTATTTACTCAGAACAATTGAGGGTGCCTCATCCAGATGTTCCCGGACCTGTGAATTGGGATGATTTGCTCACAGATCTAGCACGCGGCTTACGACTCGAAGAACACCACCTAGCCTCCGATGTCGTCCAATATTATGTTCAAAAACCCTCTAGACAAGGGTCTGTCAGGAGCGACAGATGCGAGAGTGGGGGGGGTGTTGGAAGCAGTCAGGGAACCGAAGGAGCCACAAGACGAAGAGAGTCAGAGCGAAGGGACAGCACAAGCAGACATGGCAGTCATAGAAAATCTGGCAAGTAGGCCAATAATTCTCTTCATGAAGAAGCAAGTATGAGCATTCACGCAGATCTAGCACTAAGGCAACCCTTTAATTTTTCAAAACCCTTACACCAATTAAAAGTGATTCTCATCACTAAACACCATTGTAAATACCATTTCATCTTTTTGTAGCTCCATTTTGTGCAAGCCAAGGAGTCCTTGAGATTGAGGAGCTTTAGAAGTATCTACCTGCCAATTTTCGTATTTTTTAGATCTCGTTTGAGCCCTCAAAAAAGCCCTGGAACCTAATTTTTAACTAGGCCGGACAATAGGTCTGAACAGGGCCAAAACTAGTCAAAAACTATAAAAGGAGCTAGAGAGCTCATTTTTGAGGTTAGATTGTAATTGAAACGAACTTGTAAGAGCTTTTTGAAAGTAATCTAAGAACTCCATTGCTTCTCCCTCTTTGTCTTGCTGTGTGTGCGCGTGTGTGTGTATGTGTGTGCATGCTTGTGTGCTTCTCACTCATGCACTTGTGCCTCCACTTGCTCGAGGTCTTCATACCATCCTCACGTCTTCCCGGATTGACATTAAAGGAGGTGCTACTCATCACTGAGCTACACCTGTTGAATGCATGCCCAACGGCATCACTGGTACATGTGAGATCTCCTTTTTGTCTTGTATCTTCACATGCGGTGGCCTTGTCTTCAGGTGTCTTCTTGTCTTTGTTCAATCCATCAATTCTTGATTCTTGAACTATATCTACTTGAGTCTTTCCCTTGTTTCTTGTCTACACTGTAAAAGATTCTATTTCTTCTAACTGCACCACCCTGGTAGATGGTGATGGCTCATTGACTTGATCTAACATTTCTTCTTTGTGCACAGAAATCATTTGAATATGGGGCCCGGATGAAGAGGCTTGATTTTTAGGACAACAATTTGTATAGTGGTCTTTGGCCTCTGGGCAGTTTCTGCAAGGAGGGGCATTTTCTGGTAGAGTGCATCTACTTTGAGAGTGCCCACATTCTCCACATCTGAAACAAATGATTGGCCTTCTAGGCCCATTTCCAAAGTTATTCCTCTGTGTAGGGTTGTAATTGTTACTTTGATTGGGTGCAACCGCCATTACATTTGCTGGTGGTAGGGGTCCTCCTTGTGTCCATTATGTTGTTGCAGGTATTTCCCTTGATTGGCATTCCTGGGCCTCATGACCAGCTTTCCTGCATAATTGGCAAGTCACACTTAACAGAGGATATTCACTTACTATATGACCTTGCTTGCTGCACATGGAACACCAAAGTCCACTCTTGATACCACCCCCTTTGAGTTCCTGCAGCTCTTGGCGCAGTTGGGCCAATTCCTCTGCTTGGGCCTCCTCCTCCTTTTGGAGTTTTAATGCTTCAATCTCCCTTCTCAATTGAGTAATAACATTCTCCTCCTCTTTGTGGAGCTTATTCCTTTTTAAGCCCTCCAGCTCCTTCCTTAGCTGCATTACTAGATCCTCCATTTCTGTGGAAGATTGTAGTTGAGAAGAAGTTGCTCCATACTGTTGCCTTATCTGCTCCAGTCGTGTAGCTGTGTTGACGAACTCCTCTATGGAGGCTGTAGGCAACACTAATTCCTTGATTTTGCATTGGGTGGCCATTGGAAGTGGCTTAGCTAACCATTTCTTAACAAAAAAAATCATGTGGTGGATTTGGCAATTTAGCCATTAGTGTCTTGGCCCTAGTCACAAACTCTGGGAACTTTTCACCTGGACCCAATCTCAAATTTTCTAGTTCTTCTATGATGATCTCTGCAGTATTTCCATGCTGGAATTGATTTTTGAATGCATCTTTCATCAAGTCCCAAGTTGTAAAATGGTTCTCAGCAAATTGGCTGAACCATTTATCGGCTAATCCTTCTAATGTGACAGGGAAGAGTATAAAAAAGGCATCCTCCCTGCCCATTAAGCCTCTAGTATTGCATAGTGCCAAAAACCTTCTAATATGCTCGTCCGGATCCTCCTAAGCTAGTCCTTTGAAAGAAGGAAATTTTATATTTAATCTTGAGAGTAGGGTTTCCAAGTCTACCTGACCAGCCATGCTCCTTACTGATGAAGTTGATGAAAGTGGACTAGAGGATCTTCTAACAGCCTTCCTTCTTGTTTGCTCGCAGGTGACCCTCAATGTTTGGGACCATGTTGCGGTCATGGGCTATTCATAGTCCTCTTAGTATGAGATAATTGATAAGAATATGTACCTCTTAGTCCACTGAAGTAGTAATGTTGACACTTGAGTATTGCTTCTCCAACTGCAATATATCTTCTCCTATGCTCAAATCTCCTTGGAGTCCCACCGGGCGTGCCAAATTTTGTTTGGGGATTCTTGGACAAGAAGGGATTTGAGTGTTTGTAAGAGAAAAGGGAAAGAAAAGAAGAAAGATACACATTTGAAGCCTCTGCCGATTGATTATATTAAGACAAATACAATGTGAAGCACAATACAATCCAATGCTTCTGTGCAAAATCCCATAGAGTGCTCAATTACAAAATACCAAATATCCAAGGAACTTGTTGCTTCCGGCCTCCTCTGCACCAAACCTCCACCTTCTCCAAGCCTGCACTTGTGCACACCATGCACCAAGCTTCCACTAAGGGGAAGGGATGGATACCTTCTGTCGGCACGCGCACACTTCAATGAGACCTTGGGATCCTTGGGGGACTAGCTTAGCACTCCTCTGCACACTTCCTTGGTCACTCTTCACGCACACCTTGCACTTCACTTCTCTGCGTTGCACACTGTGTGTCTCTTGCACTTCTCTCTCTTGCTTCACTTATACTATGCTCCTCTTGCTTAGTCTTAGGATAGTCCAAGAATAGTCATTGCCTTCATTTGAGTGTCGATTCATGTACGCTCCTAACTGGAAGAGTATCTTGGTGCTCACTTTGATGTCCCAAGATTGTCTTCACAAGTGGCAGCCAACGACTCCCTGTTTTGTCCTCTAGTGACTTTAGACTAAAACTAAAAATTTTAATTGGGGGGCCATACTTTCACTTCTGCGTACGCTGCCGCTTCACATACCTTCACATTTTCCTTTTAACTTCTTCAAATGTGCACATAAGGGAGGGTTCACCTCCTTCCAAAACACTTTAGAAACACTTTGAACCTTAGGGAAATTAGAGAAATACCTCTGCAACCTGCAACCCACTTTCTCCAATTTACCCTTTGTGGACAATTAATTGTGCACTACCTGTGCACTTTGACACCTGCACTTTAGCACTTTGAATTTGCACCTGTTGACTTTGACCTTGACTTTGTTGACTTTGACTAGTTTGCCTTTGACCTTTTGACTTTGATTGGAGTTGACTTTGACCAATATGACTTTTATGAGCTCAACACATAGACCTTGGCATACCTTGTCATCTGAGTCATCGAAGTCACCGGTGGTGCCGTTGGCTGTGCACGAGGGAGGACCTCAAGAATCTAGGAATATGGAGGTTCTCGGTACTTCTCGAGAGGTCACCTATCCTAGTACTATTCCCCTTAGAGCTCGCTTAATCGTGGTAATCTATTGCCACTAAGCTACACTCTTGTGGTGTCTGAAGAAGGGAAAAGACTAAGGTTGACATTACCTTGAACATGTGTTGAGAAAAGGGGAGCAACAACCCTAACCGCCTCACATGGAAGTGAGAGGTTTCTCCAAGTTGGGGCAAAGAATGAGAGGAGAGGTTCACCCACGCTCATGGACCAATGGCAACCATGGCCAACGTCACAAGGAGCAAAGGGGAACATCCTCCCAACCATGCACACACACATGCAAATCCATACACCAAGATCATCGCCTTGCACACAAGGAAACAGGAGAGTAGCAAATGACACCTTCTTCCACTACCAAAATGGAGGCCAAGGCCATGGCCAAGGGACCTGCTCTTTACAAGAAATAGCCTCTATTTATAGGCTCAGCTCATTCTCCCATGTGCTCTTTTTGACTAGTCAAAAAGGAGCACATGCTCATATCTCTCTAGATCTTTTCAAATATTCCTTCCAACCACTCTCTTCAATACAAAAATATGCGTGGGAAATCTACGTGGGGAATATGGATGTGTGCAAAAAGAGGTTTTATTTGAAAAGGCTTCCATACCATAGACTAGAGGAATTATCAAAAAGGGGTTTTAGGAGAGTGTTCACATGGACATCTCCTATTTCATAAAATAGATGGTATTTTCATGAGGGCTAAAGGGTGCCATAGCATAAGGAAAATTATGGGAAACCCTTATAACAACACCCTCCTCCTCCTAGACTTTTGTCGCCCTCGACAAAGCTAAGAGAAAAGCATACAGTGCTGAACTGGTCCAAGTTTGGAGTCTTCAATTCTTCAAATATACAGCAGTTCCAATCTGAATTTTGCAAGGCTGCAAATCTTTTGAATCAGCAAGCCGTCTGCCTTCAAATCTTCAATCCATCAATGCTGAGCGACACAATACCCTTGGGGGCATTCAGCCAAGCCTCCATCCAAATTTGCAAGTCTTCAAGTCTTTCAGGTCTGTAATGCTGAGCGAAACAATCACCTTGGGGGGCAGTCAGCCCAGCCTCCATCCAATGCGCCCTCTTTCAAAGCTCCAATACCTGAAATTTAAACATACACAACAAGTAGACTGAATTTGAAAAGAAGCAGCCACAAAATGCAATTCCATGTTTAGTTTCCACTTCAAGGAACATCTTTCACTAAGGACTTGCTCTTCTAATGAGAAGAGCTCCTGAAAACCTCATCTTTGCACTCCAAAAAATGATGCCATAATCTGTTATCTTCAAGTGAGTGTGACATATTGTATTGTACAACATGAGATGAATATGTAGTAGCAAGTTTAACTTATGTTTCTGCCATCATTCATACTATGCTCCTAGTCAACAAACTTGCAATTTAACATGAACATTATGTGCCTCATAGAATGAATAGACAATTGTGAAACATTATGAGTTAACATTTTGCAAGCATTCATGAGATTCAAACAACTTATCCAACACTATTCCTACAAAGCATTATAGCAAAACATCATCCATAGGAGGTAAGAAGGATCAAAGCTGGAGTTTATGAGTGTGTTGGCCTGTAATGAATTTAAGCCTTGAATGAAGAATGTGGAACTAGAGAGTTACTTTCCCTAGCAAAGAACAATCACTCATTTAGTGACTTCATACGTAATTTAGTTTAGGCCTGAAAACTCTCAACCCCCTAGGTGCATGTTCTCCTGCAAAATATCTTTTAAAGAATGCATGCTTACATCATGAAGAACATTTTAACGTGTAAGCAATATGCACACCACCCAGAACTTTACTAGAAGTAGCCACTGGCTTTAATAAAGAATGGAATCAAAAGAAATGCATTAGCAAGTAGCAAGAGTTTGTGCAGTCTTGAACCCGATTTCTATTAGTCAATCAATGGACACAACATCAAGCAGCATGCATACCATTGTGACTTTTGTACCACACAAGCATATGAGCAATTTATTTATTTCCAATGATTATGACAAACATGCAATAAAAACTTTGCAAGACCAAGAAACACCCTCATTGCTTCAAACCTATATACTCAAAATCAAGAGAAATTCATGTCTAGCAACTGAAGATAAACTTCTTAATTAAAGATCAGCAAGGGAGAATTCAGTAACCCCAAAAAACCTTTTAACCATCACAAGGGACTCCTTCCCCAAGGAGAAGAATCAATATACTCCAATCACCTGCAAGCTTTCCATCAAGCAAAAAAGATCATAAATGCACAGATATGAGGTGGTTCGAGGAGTCGTAGTTTTCAAATCCAACGTGTATCACTCCTTGGTAGGGCACCAAAACCTGCAACTCCAAGAATTAGCAAAGAATACAGATGGCCCTTGGAAGCAACTAGCAAGACATGGAGTATCCTGAAGCCTGCCATGAACATATACAACTCGTTTTCCCTTTTTATACAATATCATGAAGTTCACACTTGTGCATAGATGACACTGTCTATGGACATAATTCCCCTAGTCGGGCCAAGCATATAAAGAAAAGTCCACAACCCTCTAGGACCACAAGGGAGTGTGGAGCCTGCATAAGCACAATAGGTGAGAAACATTTATTGAAAACTGCATACTCCCGAGGAGAAAATATATGGGCAGTCACACAAGAGTTTGTTGTCTTTGGGTGAGCTACAAGGTGTTCTTCAAAACTTGTGAAAAGCATAGGCAAAGAATTCATCACGACCTTGAAGTGCATGCGCATTCCATATCTAACATTGGTGGTCAAGGAGAGAAAAATAAAGCTTTCTAGATGGTTAGCAAAGCCCCATGGATACTCAAAACAAGACCCCCCCACACTCAGGTGTTGGTTTTTGGAAACAAATCCATGAGGTTTATTGCCAACAACCTTTGATATGAAGTTCCTGAGGGATATGTACTTGAAAAATAGAGGTTTCATGAGAGGGCATCGAGCGACCTACAATCTTCCAATTCCTCTTTGCATGTTTAGTCAATATCAATTGTTAAGCTCTTGTGACACTCGAATAGCATAATGTAGTTGTGATTCTTTCGTACCTTTAATTCCTTGTGTCATTACTAGCTCAACACACATCCACACGTCATTTCAATATATGAAAACAAAATGAATGCAATTTCGCAAAGATGCAAATACTTATTTAATCAAAACAGAGTTCATTTCAAGGTACAAGTAGAGTTTCTGGACACAAACCCCGTGTGGTAAAAAAAAATCATACCAATATCAAGGGCACCAAATACTGCAACAAGAAACTCAACATCCATGTGTCAGGCATATCCAACATGATCTGCCCACAATGCTAGGGAGTGTGGAAACAATCCCCCTTAGTGGGGCAATCGCACAACCCCAACCAAAACAAATACTCCGCTTGCATAACATCCACACTAGGAGTGGCATCTACGCGCTTCAAGAAAGCAACCCCTGCATTAATCATTTGGACAATGGCTAGCATGATTCTTCCATGTAGATTAGACTAGAATTGAGTTTCTGAGACTTGTTCAAAATTCCTTCGAGACAGAGGAGAAGAAAATCTTATTATGCAGAGCAATGTAGACAATACATAATGTATGTAGATTGACGTATTTGTAAGCTCCAAGCCAATGAACCTCTGTGTCCTTTCCTTTAATCTCACCTACACTGCAGACCTTGCGGAAGTCATTGGTGGAGCGGCATTTGTCGTCATTAATACTTTTCCAGGCTGTGAGGCTGCAATGTGTTGAGGTGACGCAAGAAGGAAGAGAAGGAGCATGTGAGTGTGATATGGAAACCCCCAATTTTGTGCGGATCAACCAGTTTCATGCATAGAAACTTCTCTGTTAGCCAAGTCGAGAGGGGGAACAATGAGTTGGGATGGCAATGCTCCCATCCTTGAACTTCCAACCTGCATGTTCAGCCAAGCGTGGACCAAACAAATATGCATGTGTGGTAGTATGCACATTCAACGAAAAGATGAAGGTCTACTCGAACATTCCACGAACATTGACATATATCAGTGAAGATATGATGCTCGAAACTCACATAAGAATATGATTCATCGTTTATCTCTATTAATTTAGAATGAACATGATAATCATAAGCTAATGGCAGCAAACAACAAAAGAAATCAAGCTCCTTATTTGCGAGTAAATGCAACCAAAGCTGGAAACCTGGATAAATATGAATTCAAGCTCATAATCCTTCAGCTTTTAGATTGCATCAATCAGCTGCAATAAGCGTAGAGAGCAAAGGTTGAGCTTCCAAGGTATCCGATCGATCCTTTTCAGACTTTCCTCTTTCAGATGCATAAGTCCTTGAACTCCCTAGAAAGGTCGATATGTGAGCGTTGGCATGACAGAGAGGCTTACACCGTCTGAGGCTTGCCTTGGGAACAGAAGCAACTTCGAGAGGGGAACACGCAAGGCCCAATCCCAACATAGAGAAGAAAAGCTGGAGCAGTTAGGCTTAACCCCAACTTCGGGGGAGCCCAAGGCTCAACCCCACCGGGCCACTGAGAAGCAGCTATAGATGTGCACACAGTCGAGTGAAAATGCTTTGGACATCGGTCCTCAGAAGAGATGGAGGGCACAAGCTGAGCAGGACCTCGCTGTAATAGATTAGGAGTAAGAATTAGCGAACAATAGTAGCCCTTGAGATATGCCTAGAGGAAATTATTGCCGAGAGTGAAACAAAGGAGAAGTTCCTCTCAGACCAACACTTTCGAGTAAGCTAATGGGGCAGACTGGGATTAGCAGCTAAAGCACAGACCATAATATATTCCCGATCTTGTTTTGCACATCCCTTCTCAGAGCGGGTTCGTGACGTCTCCAAGGAACACAAAGCACAACGCATGCTGAGGAGTAATATGTACGCTGAAAGAAAATTTTACTTCTGGTAGCAATCGTCTTTCCCCCATCCGGGCAGAGACAGAGGTGCTTGTCGACTGTCTCAAAGGGAAGGGATGGAAGGGAAGCCCAAAGCAAAGAGAGCTGGGAGCTCAACCCTTCGCATGCATAGATAAAAGATGCAAGTCCGAACACGGGGCCAAGCTCAAAAATGCCATTAGGGGGAGCAGGCCAAAGATCTCCACCCCAACATTAGCTCTGATGAAAAGAGCGGGGAGCACTAAGGCTCTGCCCCTGCTTCACACGCAGATGGAGAAGGGGAGCTACCAGCGAAGTCATCAGCCTATTCCAGAGAGTGAAGAGAGAGAGAGAGAGGATGATAATAATGCATTCACATCGTAGCTAACCACCGAATTTTGGGAGACCCATCACATGCGCGAGTCAGACATTTGGCAGAGGCCTAAAGCGAGAGGGAGTGGGAGATTTAATGCTCCACTCGTACCTACTATGCCAGAGACCCACGTGAAGCCATAAAACGGCCATGGATGACTTTAACTCAACAATTAAGAAATCGCCAACTCAACGCGCATGTTTTAAAACGTTCTTTTCCATGCTCAACTTATTTTCCTACTTGTGCATAGTGTGGATAAGAGACAAAAATTTTCGTGGGGTGTCATATTGCACAAATAAAATTATTTTTTTTTCCGTTAAAAATGAAGAGAGGAGAGGGATACTGAGTACTACCCATCCCTCTAATCAAGACAATCACTCAGCATAGAGATGGTAGTGGTGGAAAGTGATGGCCCAATGAATGGGTGGGAGTGTGTGTGTATGTGAGAGAGGATGAGAGAAGGGGTAAGGGGGTGTTTTTGTGCATCAACCAAACAAAAAAAAAAAAAGAACTAAAATTACTCAAAAATTAAAAGAAAGAGGTATCCTAGGCCAACAGAAGGCCACACGTATTCATCCTCCTCCAAGTGTCAAGGTGCATCTCACAAAGTATGGACACGCAAACTTGGAAAAACCAACGGCTAAAGGCCGACGTCCCCGGCAACGGCGCCAAAATTGTTGAGAAAAGGGGAGCAACAACCCTAACCGCCTCACATGGAAGTGAGAGGTTTCTCCAAGTTGGGGCAAAGAATGAGAGGAGAGGTTCACCCACGCTCATGGACCAATGGCAACCATGGCCAACGTCACAAGGAGCAAAGGGGAACATCCTCCCAACCATGCACACACACATGCAAATCCATACACCAAGATCATCGCCTTGCACACAAGGAAACATGAGAGTAGCAAATGACACCTTCTTCCACTACCAAAATGGAGGCCAAGGCCATGGCCAAGGGACCTGCTCTTTACAAGAAATAGCCTCTATTTATAGGCTCAGCTCATTCTCCCATGTGCTCTTTTTGACTAGTCAAAAAGGAGCACATGCTCATATCTCTCTAGATCTTTTCAAATATTCCTTCCAACCACTCTCTTCAATACAAAAATATGCGTGGGAAATCTACGTGGGGAATATGGATGTGTGCAAAAAGAGGTTTTATTTGAAAAGGCTTCCATACCATAGACTAGAGGAATTATCAAAAAGGGGTTTTAGGAGAGTGTTCACATGGACATCTCCTATTTCATAAAATAGATGGTATTTTCATGAGGGCTAAAGGGTGCCATAGCATAAGGAAAATTATGGGCAACCCTTATAACAACAACATGTTTTGGTCCCTCAAAGCTTCATTTTTTGCTTTCAAAGCCTATTTCTGAAGCATTTTTGGGGTGTCTTTTGGAGCCATTTTGGAGTACTTCTGCACATAGTTCTCTTCACATAGGTCCAAGAACATCAAGAAGAGTGTCCTTTGTACTTCTTTGATAATAAATATCAACCTTTGGGGCTGTGTTTTCAGCCACACTCGTAAAACTACAGGCTTCTCAAAAGGTTTTCAATTTTGGTGGGAGCAGTCCCTGCAAATTTATGCAGGTTTTTTGAGCCTAAAACATCAGAGTTGACACACACTTGCAAGTGTTATTGGCTAGTTTTTGGACTGTGCATTCAACCTTTTAGTGTCATTTTACTGCATATATTGAGCACATACACACCATATATGCTTCTGTGGATACCACTTATGTACGTCCATGTGGTCATTGATATCGCGGTTACATTTTTTGCATAAAGCCTTTTACGTTTGATAAAGAGGGTCATGGTGAGGTTTTCTCAACTAGGAGACACCCAGATATCGGGTATCTCTTCGGTGATGCAGGTGAAAGACTTACCCAGCCTCGCCATAGGAGATGTATGATAATTATTCATAGGTGCTCGATAAGCCTAGTTGGCTTCTATTGGGTAACTGATTATATGCAGTGGAGTCAGTGATTCACTATGGAGGTAAACATGTTAGTACTTGCAGTTTTATGATATTTTGACACTGGTCATAATCATTCTATTCAGTTCTCTACCATCATGGCATCAGAGGTCTCAAGCACATCCGTTGGATTAGGTTCTAGTGCTAGCGTTCCGAGGAGGAGCTATAACTTGCAGGCTAAAGACCATTTTGAGATTTGAAAATTTGATGGCACAAACTTTGCTCTATGGAAGAATCAGATTAAAGATGTGCTGATTCAAAGGAGGCAATGGAAGCCAATAAATGGAGTTTCAAAGAAGCCTGTTGACATGGATGAAGATGATTGGGATGAGTTAGATGAAATGGCCAGGTCTACCATTCGCTTGCACCCGGCAAATAATGTTTACTTTACAATTTCAGACTACGAAAGTGCAGAGGAGCTTTGGAAGAAGTTATGCAATACATATGAAAAAGAGACGGCTTCAAATAAAGTGTATCTGATGAGAAAATTATATGAACTTTGTATGAAGGACATAGATAGTGTTGCTGCTCATCTAAATGAGTTTGATGCTATATTCTCCCAGTTACATGCTCAAAAAACGGATATGGATAATGAAATGAAAGCAGTATTGCTATTATGCACCTTGCCATCATCATGGGATGCGTTTTGCACAGCTATTATCAATAGTGCACCTGGTGGTAAACTCATCTCTGATGACATATGTGGAGGACTCTTGAGTGAGGAGATTTGTAGAAAATCTATGGTTGGCACTTAGAGTGGAGATGCATATAATGTTCGTGATTCTTACCAAGGAAAGAATGAGCAACATGACAGGAGCAAGAAGAAGGAAAAGAATGGTCGACGGAATAGGAGTAGAAGTAAATCAAGGAAGAGGGATATCAAATGCCATTATTATCATAAGAAAGGACACGTGAAGAAAGATTGTTATGCATTAAAGAATGCTAAAGGTAAAGGATAGAATGTTGATGGGCATGTTCAACAATTACTTGTACCATCTACTTCAATTGTGAAGATTGAAGAAATTAATGTTATTTCTGATGATGTTGATGTGTTGACACTTGATAGTACTATGCCAATTGAGGCTCTTATGGTTGATTCTCTTTCCCACACTTGGTTGCTAGATTCTGGTGCTTCTTTCCATGTGATACCACACAGATAATGGTTCTCTAATTATGCAGCAAAGTCTCTTGGTATCGTGAGACTCGGTGACTCTTACCAGTGTGATGTTGTGGGGATTGGAGATGTGGTTGTGCAGTTCATTGATGGTTCAAAATTTGCTATGCATAATGTACGACATGTATCTCAGTTATCACGTAGTTTGATATCAGTTGGTCAACTTGATGACCTTGGTTACAAGGTGGTCTTCTATGCTCAATCTTTTTGCATATCAAAGGGCAATATGGTTACTACAAAAGGAAGCAAAGTTGGCTCACTTTATCCTTTATTTGTATCACAGAAAGAACACTTGTTAGCTGTTACTGAATAGCCTATGGCTTGTATTTGGCATGGTCATTTGGGCCATATATCTTGTAGTGGAATGGAAAATCTTTCTCGTAGTGTTATCTTTCTCTGATTTTTCATTTTGTGAGCATTGTCAATATGGGAAGCAAACTAAAAATGTGCATAGAATGCACATTGACTCTTCAATTCAGCTTTTAGATCTTGTTCATAAAGATGTGTGTGGCCCTATGCCCACTAGGTCCTTAGGTGGTTCTCTTTACTTTGTCACTTTCATAGATGATGCTACTAGAAAAGTTTGGGTAGATCCTATCAAATCAAAGGATGAGGTATTTCCTACTTTAAAAAAATGGCTTGCTTCAGTTGAGATTAAAAAAGGAACTAAGCTTAAGGCTTTACATTCAAATAATGGGGATGAGTATACCTCACATGAATTCAACCTTTTTTGTCAGTCTAGAGGGATTCATAGAGAGTTTACAGCTCCTTATACCCCAGTACAAAATGGTGTAGCTGAGAGGATGAATAGAACTATTCAAGATAGAGTAGTCTCTATGTTGCATCATGCAAACCTCTCACAAGGTTTTTGGGCAAAAGCAGTATTGACTGTAGTTCATGTGATTAACCTTTCATCTAGTACTACCAAAGGTCTGAAAGTGGCACAAGAGTTATGGACAGGGAAGCCACCATGTTATGATCATCTTAGAGTTTTGGGTGTGAAGCATATGTTCATATACCCAAGAATCTTAGACAAAAGTTGGACCATAAGTCAAAGAAATGCATTTTTCTTGGATATGGTCGAGAAGGATAATTTGGATATCGCTTATGGGATCCTGAAACACGGTCAGTGATTAGAAGTAGTGATGTCATTTTCAATGAGTCTAAGATGCATAAACAACCCATTAAGGAGGTTGAAGTGAGAAGAGTGGTGTTTGAGGATACTATTCCTCCGGTTAGCATGCATAAAAATGCTGCACATAGGGATGTTCAAGAGAATGTCCATTCAAATCACTCTACACATGTTCCTGTTCAGCAACCATTGAGATGTTCTGCACGTGTCTCATATCCACCTGATAGCTATGTTCCAGGTTTGGATTTTGTTATGCTAACAGATGTCGATGAACCTTCTTGGTACAAAGAGGCTATGCAAACAGAGGATCATGTCAAGTGGGAGCATGCCATGAAGAGTTCACAAGAATGGTACTTGGGATTTAGTACCTTTGCCAAAGGGCAGGAAAGCTTTACCATGTAAATGGCTATATAAGCTGAAATTCACATTAGATAGTGCTTCTCCAAAGTATAAAGCATGACTTGTTGCAAAGGGTTTTAAGCAACAATATGGTGTTGATTTTGAGGAAATCTTCTCTCCAGTGGTCAAGATGACTACCTTGCGCATGTTGCTTGGATTCGTTGCAATGGAGGACTTAGAGCTAGTCCAAATGGATGTGAAAATTGCTTTCTTACATGGAGATCTTACAAATGAGATCTATATGGAACAACCAGAGGGTTATGTAGTTTCTGGCAAGGAAGTCTAGTTTGTAAGCTTAAGAAGAGCTTGCATGGACTTAAACAGTCCCTATGGTACCAAAAGTTTGATGCTTTTATGAAGTCTCAAGGCTATTCTCGAAGCAATGAGGATCATTGTCTCTACACAAAGAGATGCTCAGATGGCATCTTGATATGCTTGATACTTTATGTCGATGATATGTTGATTGTTGGGAAGTCCTCTTATGATTTGTCAATTTTCAAAAAGAAGTTGAGTCAGACATTTGATATGACAGATTTAGGGGATGCCAAACATATTCTTGCCATGCGCATTGCTCATGATAGGAGCAAAAGATGCATATACTTGTCTCAAAGTGAGTACATATCCAAGGTACTTCACAGGTTCAATATGCAGGGTGGAAAGGCATTGAGTACACCTTTATCCACATATGTGAAGTTGAGCAAGGATGATTGCCCCAAATCAGATGAGGAAAAGGAATTCATGACCGAAATTCCCTATCAGTCTGCTTTTGGTAGTCTCATGTATGCTACGGTAGCTACAAGACCAGACATTGCATTTGCAGTGGGAGTTGTGAGCAGATATATGTCTAATATTGGCAAGAAACATTGGGCAGCGGTCAAGATGATTTTAAGATATCTGAGTGGCACTAAGGAAAAGTGTCTATGCTTAGGTAGAGGAAAAGCATCCATTATTGGTTACACAGATTCTGACTATGTTGGTTGTGTAGACAATCGTAAGTCTACATCAGGGTACATTTTTCATTTTGTTGGAGGTGCTATCTCTTGGAGATCTCATCTTCAAGAATGTACAATTGTTTCCACCACAGAAGCAGAGTATGTTGCAGCAAGTGAGGCATGTAAGGAAGCATTGTGGCTTTCTTGTCTTGCTTGTGATATGGGTTTACCTCAGTATGTACCTTGTTTGCTCAGTGAGAGTCAGAGTGCCATTGATTTGGCTAAGAATCTGGTCTATCATGCAAAGACCAAGCACATTGAGGTGAGGTATCACTTCATTAGAGATTGCTTAGCCACTTAGCGCATTATTCTTGAAAAGTTTCACACTTGAGATAATGTTGTAGATGCTTTGACTAAAGTTCTACCACAGGATAGCTTTCGACACTGTTGTCACTTGATGGGGGTTCCTTGATTCATGATCTTACACAGTCACTTGTAAACTGTGTAACATGCCCATCAGGTGGGAGGTATAGTTTGTATACTTACACTCAGGTATTCTTTATTTTTCTCCCATAGTTACTTCGGCCATATTGGCCTTTAGTGGGAGATTGTTACCATTAGTGTCCATGTGAAAGGTCAAATGGCCATGGGACACTTCTTTGTATATGTTCTTTAATAAAACATATAGTGGGCTGGTCAATCACAATACTGTAAGTTCGATCGCATTTGTTAAGACCTAAGAAGTCTGTCTTCGTGCTCCCTGTGTACTGTGTTTTTTTGCATATTCTGCAGTCTCTGTGCGGAGTACCGTGTGCAGCTTTAGGAGCTTGGTTTTCTATTATGAGGATATCATCATGGAGCTCACGAGAAGGAGAGCGCACTGTTGTGCATTACCATCGAAATACTTTAGAGGTAGAGGTTTTGAAAGTGGAAGAGGAAACAATAACCAAGACAAGGTCAATATTAGAATCAGGCAAGAGATAACAGACAATTTCAAGGAAGAAGAGCCAAAGAGGCCATAGAAATTTCCGAAGAAATGATTCAGGTAATGACAGTAAAGGATGTTGGAATTATGGTAAACTTGGACTCTTTGAATGTGATTGCAGGTTGAAGAATCAAAATAACAGAAGGCAGCAAAACAACTATGCATCCACAAGTACATATGATTCTAAGAAGCTATTCATGGCCCAACATCACATGATGAATGTGATGTATGTTGATGTTACAAAATCAAATGGTAATGTATGGTATGTTGATTCAAGTGCTTCAAATCACATGACCAGTCATGCGAAATGGTTTTGTAGTTTACAGAAATCACCAGTTCCTGGATATGTTGAAATAGGTGATGACACATCACATCCTATTGAGCATACAGGAAAAATAGCACTGTCTATGGAGGATAAGAAGCTAAAACATCTTTCTGATGTGCTACATGTTCCAATAATAAAGAATCTGGTTTTTGTTGGATAAATGGTTGACCATGGATTACAAGTCAGATTACAATTCAGGTTCAATGTTGATGGGTTATATGTAGAAGAGTACAAATAGGATGAAAGATTGATTGCCAAAGGAAACAAAGTGGATAGGATGTTCACCTTAAATGTGAAAATTTGTGAAATGAATGCAGCTATGTTTACAAATGGTGAAAGAGTTATTACTGATATAGAGATTGGTAGTCGGCCGTCGGATTGGAAGATTGTATAACTGAAATCTTGCTTCACACGTGCAAAAGGTTGTTACGCAGGCACGATGTATTCTTTTATATAAAGCAATGAAAAGAAAGACGCGCAAGAGAGAGACGATTTGTGGAATCACCAAACTGTTTGTCTGGGGGATTGCCTGAACGCTGCTGTAGCGCTGTTGTCTAATTTCTGCATACTCTGATTGTACTATATGTATCTGTGTTTTGTTACCTATCGATCTCTGTTGAGGTTGCGAGTTCTATTTACATCTAATAGATCGCGAACTGTTGTCTGAGTAAGTTGTTTGTGAATCTCTATTGGGTTATGGTGTTAGTCCGCGCCTTGTGTGTTACCCTTTCTTGGAATGTTCTGCCAGTGGTTGGTGAAGTCTGATGCAACTGTGGTAGCATTCTGGTATTCAGATCTGTATTGTGTTGTATGCAGTGTTGAAATCTATCTTCATACGGTAAAGAGAAGTACAATAAGGGTCTTTCTAAGTTGCACCCTGAGTCTTCAGTACTGTGTGTTTGAACTATCGAGTTCTCGGTGTCTACGGAGTTGTCTGATTGTTTATATTCATTCGGTGAAGGTTGACGATTACTCTTGTTTCTGGTATTTTCAGTAAGTTTATGTGTAGATGAAACATAGCATCTTAGAGTATTCGGTACCTTGACTTGACGGTAATGTCTAAGTACAACAATTTTTGATAGAGCTCTCAGCATTAGTATAGTGCTGGGTGTGAGCAGTGAGTTTGGGAACTAAGTACAGGGCCTCTGTCTAACAGACCCCTACCACTCCCAAGAACCCACTTAGGTGCTTAAATGTGTTTCTGACAGATAGTCTCGCGTTTAACCGTTTAACACTGGCGCCGTCTGTGGGAAAGTGGCATCAAGATTGTCGTTTATCTGTCGAAAGTGTTATCAAGATTGCCATTTATCTATGGGAAGGTGGCAACAAATCAGATTGTTGCAAACCTGTTGTGAAAACGTGACTGTAAATTCTTAATCGACAGTAACAGTACGCGATTAGTACAAAAGATGATACATGCCGGTTACTCGATCCGGTGAAACGTATCCAAAGAACCGCCAGCCTGGGGTACTTAAGTTGCTAAGAACGACTCCGGGAGGTAGAAGTACAACGAGGTCTAACCCAGTTGTCAAGAAAGTAAGGAACGTTAGTAGTGATTCCGGTCATATTCCGGTGGAACGTGTTACGCCTCTGGTAAATTCCGGTACTATTTCGGCACAGTCTGTTGAAGATATAGTAACTCCAGAATCTCCCAGGATGCAGCCTGAAGTTAGTCTAACAACATTGGGTAAAGATTCAAATTTGTTCACGAATAGAAACGCCTTAGCCAAAGAGACCAGTGAAGGAAAAGAAGTACTTTGTTTTGGTGAAAAATCGACACCCTCCGGTATCATTTCGGTACAAGTCACTGAGAATTTACAGTTTTTCGGTGACGATTTACCATTTCTTGGTGAATCTTCAGCCCAGTCACCGCTATTGGGAGTAAGCCTTCCTACAGTGGACATCAAGAAGGAAACTTGTTCGAAACCGAGATTCGAAATATACTGAACAAGATTATCAAACCGGAAAGTGCACAGGCTGATACAGACTCCGACGGTTCAGATATTCAGCCTCGGAATAGAGGAGATAGTCACCATACAACCATCAGCACGATGAACGAACAACAACAACAACTATGTCTACCCAGGCCGACTCCAACAGGAGTAACGTACACCAAATTTGGTGGATTCCCAGGAGATGACCCAGATGCTCATGTACGCACGTTTGAGATAAGTTACGTAGTGCTCAATCATCCACCTGATCCGGCATATAAGGCTACTGTTTTCCAATCGACATTGGTCAACGAAGCCGGCACTTATGAAGCAGTAAGAGATGCCTTTTTGCAGAGATTCAGGCTAAAGAAGAATCCAGCCAAAATTTTTGACTACCTGCAAAACAATAGACAGAAGATAAATCAAACAGTACAGAAGTACGCCACTCTATTTAGGACTCATTTGAGGCAGTTACCACCAGCACATGCTAACCTACCGGATGATGTTATTACTCAATGGTTCATCAATGGCCTGACTCCACAACTTAAATAGATTATGATCATACGCTGTGTAGGAGCTATGACGCTAGATGTAGTGATTGCAATGGCTTTGCAACTAGAAAACAAGGTTGGAGGATTTACAAAAGATCTGGAGTGGTTAAAAGCAAACAAAAATACCACCGAAGACCCGACCAGACAGATGTACTGCACTACATGCAAGAATTCAGGCCATACTAGTGCCACTTGTGCACTTAATCAGTTGTTTTGTGCTATTTGTAACACTACCGGACACACCACCGAAAACTGTGCATATAATGCCAAACTGCAGGGAACAACAACTGTCAATGCAATTATACAGGAACAAGGGCAGCCAGCAAATCATTATGTACCTCCGCAAATGAGAAACAACCAGCAACAAGGATATCGAAATTACAGAGGACAGAGAAATAATAACTACAATGCAAACCGCTGGTAGGCCGGATCAACACCGGAAAATCCCAATTTGCCACCACGCGCTGTCATTTCTGTGATGAATTTGGTCACATCAGAAGATTTTGTAAGGATGCTACTGAGTATGATCAGAGGAAGAAAGAACGTCAAAACCCAATGGCTAATATGGTACAAATCACACCAGTAGAAACGCACGCTGTAGTAATTCAGACCCAATCCGGTAAACAACTATAACCAACAGCAGAAATATTTGAACCAGGCATACGCGAACAACATAGGATGTACGATAAAGCTAGTCAATGGACCACTACAGAACCTCCAGTATTCCCAGATCCTATTCCGGTGACCCAGACTCCGTTAACCAAGGAAGGAACACCACAACAGGATTCTAATTCAGCAGCAGGCACATCATCTTCAGCAGGCGCATCATCTTCAGAATCTGTGGAAAATACAACCCAATCACAAAAGACCTGGGAAATTTTATCGAAAGCATCCATCACTCTTCCTCTGGGCCAATTACTTGCACTAGTACCGGGGGTTCGACAACAATTCCAACAGCAGTTCAGTCCTGTGCCTTCTTGTATTCCAGCAACGACAACAGTGCAACACCAAATTTTGGCGCCGTTGCTGGGGATTCGAGCTTTGAGGACGAGCGTGTGATGGTAAGACGTGGAGAGGACGCGTTGGAATGGTAAGTAGTAGGTAAATTTCTGATTTTTCTCCATCTCCATCTCCATCTCCATCTCCACCTCCTTCTTCATCTCCACCTCCACCTCCTTCTCCACTACATATTCCCTCTTCCTTGTCATTCCCCTCATTTGTTGTGTGCGAGTTTGAGAGAGAGCGAGCGCGTGCATTTGTGTTGTGTGTTTTTTGCATGTTTCTTGCAGGTACCAGCTCCATCATCATCTCCAGCAAGCTCAGCAGGTACAGAATCTTTCTGCACAGGCCCCGAGGCGTCGAGCTCGAGCTATCGTGACACTTCGAAAACTTTGACTAATCACATTTCTGAGTGCACCACGACACTGCGCAGGCCGAGAGCACCTAGGATCACAAGACAGAACCACAAAATTCACCATAGCTTGACCTATCGCGACACCTCGAGGTGTCGCGACACTCACGACTTATCGCGACACCTCGGAGTATCGCGACACTCCCAAGTATCGCGACACCCCCACCTATCGCGACACCTCGACCCCGACCTATCGCGACACTCCCAAGTATCGCGACACCCCGACCTATCGCAACACCTCGGAGTATCGCGACACTCCCAAGTATCGCGACACTCTCAAGTATCGCGACACCCCGACCTATCGCGACACCTCGGAGTATCGCGACACTCCCAAGTATCACGACACTTCGACCTATCGCGACACTTCCACCTATCGCAACACCTCGACCCGACCTATCGTGATACACGGCCATAACGCATGAAAATTTTAGAGTGAATTTTGGAGTGAATTGAGGCATATTTGGGCTTAATTTTAGATACATTGGGATAACATTAGAGCCTTAGGAGTAGGCAAAAGACCTAGAAACCAGAGGGGGATCTCCTGAACCCTGAGAGCCTGTTTTGACCCCTAACTGCCTGAATGGTCATAACTTCGCCATACGAACTCCGATTGAGGATATTTTGGTCTCGTTGGGAAGCTTGTTGAGGATCCTACGTGGACCTCGACTGGTTTTTGTAAGAATCATACGCGGAGTTTTAGAACATGTATTTTTAAGTTGGCCTTTAGATGGGACTCAGTGGCCATAAGGATTTGGGGGTACAGTGAGTTACTCCAGGGGGGCCTGTAAATGTTGATGTGTGTCTTTCAATCCCTTGTGGTAATAGAGCTATATTGACTTGTGAACTTTTGCAGGAACATTGTGTGCAAGCAAGGCATTCCAAGGCAAGCTAGCAAGGGTGAGTACCGAGCTTGGGAGAAGGCTTCCTGGGCTTGTGTAGCAGTCGGGTCAACAAGTGAATTAAGGTTGGAAGATCTCTCAACCCTCCTTTGTCAATTCCTAGCCTAGGTTAAGTACGACTTAGGTGTGGTAATTAATTAGGGCAACGCTAGGCACACATCAAGTCCAAGAGAACTAAGCAACTAAGTGCAAGTATTAAGTAGGACTTAAGTGCAAAAACCCTAAGGGAATAAAGTAAACTTGAATCGATCACTTATCAAGTGCAAAATTCACTTAAGTATTCCTGACGACGTGATACCAGACAAGATCATAAACATAATAATCAACTAAAAAGAACAAAGTGATTGGCGCAAAATAACCTGCAACGTGGGTATACTTGGGACCAAGGGGGTAAATAAACCAAGCATATGAACCTTAGGTCAGGCAGACTCTTAGGCCGAGACAGACAAAGCCTCAGATCTTCTGAAGCTAGTGTCAACCACACTGCTAGGTCTTGAGCCCAGCAGTTGAGTGATTACCCATACACCCCACGATCAGAAACAAGTGATTCTGAAATGTCCTATCACATGGAGAGACCAGTAGGTAGTTCAGGGTTGGCTTATCTAGAAAAGCCAGAAGGACCTTACAAGACTCAATTGGAATACATCAGGACTAATCATCTAGGTGTTCGCATCTACGAAGATGGCCTGAGAAAATCTGTGGTCCAGATTAAGAACCCCGATCAACCCCATGGACTAGAACACCCGGTAGTTAAGTTCGAGAATGGAGCATACCTAGATAAAGAGGGGACTATATATGTAGTCACCACTCTTCCTGATAGAACAAATGAGTTTGGAAATGTGATTGCGGAGACCGACATGGATGATATAGAGCAAGGGAATTTAGAGAGAGAGCCAAGAACTCCCCGAGGTAAATCTGTCTTGACCAGAATCATGACTCCAGAGTGGATTCCACAGGATAATAAAAGCATAGATTTGCTTTTAAACCGAGAAACCGATGAGGCCTTTTGGAGATATAAACCTGCTCAACCTCAAGAAGTGAGTGCTCTCACAATCTATGAGTTTAAAGACCCCGACAGCCCAGGCAAAGTAACCTACCTAGACAATACATCAGAGAGGATCTTCGTGGTCACTGAGCATGGCAGACATGCCTACACATGGAAGGGTGAATTTGTTTTTCCCCAACCATGGTCCAATATGTCCTACAGTCACCAAGGAGCTGGCACCTCCCAAGCTCATGGAGCTCAAAGAGATAGAAGTAGAGACAAACCTGAGGTAAGTTTTGCCAACTCCCTGGGAAGAGAAAGAACGGGAACGGAAAGGAATAGAGTGGAACTTGAGGGACATAGAACCCCATGGAATCAAAGGAATGCTGACGATTTCCCTTTGCCAAGACCGAGAGAACACACTAGAACCCTAAGACCAACTCAACTGGTAAAGTCCATGAAGAACTACTTCGATGGCACTGGAGACCCTTATGACCATGTGGCAGAATTTAGGCAAGTCTTGAGAGCTGAACAGGTGGAAGATCTATTCACGCAGTACAATGCCTTTGGTCTAACCCTTAGGAACACAGCCCTTACGTGGTTTCAACCATTGAATGAGAGGCAGTTCAAGAGCATAGACCAACTTCTAGAGGCATTCATTATCGAATTCTCTAAAAGTGGCATAAGACATAACACTTCCTCATTGATTCACAGCTTCAAGCAAACCCCTCAAGAGACAGTGAGACTTGCAGGAAGAAGATTTAGGCAATACCTAGAGAGATGCCCTGTCCCTGAGTTACCCACACCAGCTAAGCAAGTGGCTATATTCTTGGATGGATTGCTAAGTGCCAAATTGAGATCTTATGTGTACTTGAAGGACCCTAGGACCATAGAAGAGTGTGTACGCATGTGCATTGACATTGAGGATAACCTAGGGGAGGAGTTAGAGCTTTCCAAGATATACAAAGATTCAGATAGTGCCTCTAGCCTCTCGTCCACGCAATCCACATCAATTGAGGAACTTGCAGAGAAAGTAGCTCAGAAATTAGGTGGCACTAGCAAACAAATCCCAAGGTTTGCCCCTGTGAAAAGATGCTATACTTGTGGGGGTGACCATATGGCAAACGTATGTCCCATTATGGCTCAACCCTAAGTAAATCCTACTAGCCAATACTGCACCATAGAACGGAGGTACACCAATCACACCGCACAAGATTGCCCCTACAATAAGCAAACCGTTAGGCAGACGTACCCACAACCATACCCTCAACAAGGCAGATACCAGAGTCCATACCCACCACAACAGTATACGAGGCCTCAGCAAAACTACCAACCTCAACATTAGGCCCAATTGAGACCTCAGCCAGTGCTAGCACAACAACCCCCTGCTCCAGCTAATGTAATTCCGGTAAAGTATGCTGCTGCAGAAGAAAACCTGAATAGAGCTATAGTTCCAGTAACACCATTAATTTCAAAAAGTGATCCCAGTGACCATAGCTTTGATTCTACACATATCGATAGTCCCCAAGTCTACTACATGCAGTCTCCTGAACATGGTGAGTCCTACTATAGTGAAGAGCCAAATGAACCTAGTTGGGAGTTAGATTACACAAACGTCATGTATGCAAACCCCAACCCTAGACCCCAACCTAGGCAGGTAAGACCCCCATTCCCTAGAGGACCATGCTATAGATGTCAGGGAGATCACCTCATCCGTGATTGCCCCTTACCTCCACCTACACAACCCCAGTCAGTGACAATTCAAGGCTTTTGCCAAGATTGTGGAAAGGAGCATCTCTTACGAGACTGCCCAAAGAATCCTAATAATATGCCGAAAATCACTCCTATCAATGTTATTGGGCTAGTTGTAGACTCCACAGGAAGTGTGACGTCCACCGCACCAGTACAGGTAGTGACTAGAGCTCAAGCAATGCAGCAAAACCAAGGGGTAGGCCAGGAAAAGAGCCCAGATGTTAGTGAAACAGAGAGCATGACAAAGAAAAGGACTAGAGCTTGGAGAGATAGTCGTGAAAGAATGAAAAGACAATGGGCAAAAAAGATGAGTGAACTTGAGGAAAGCCTCAGAGAAACAAAGGCCAGGATAACTGAACTCACATCTCAAACTCCCTCTCACACTACCCCACCACCACCAATCCCATCTCCATCCGACCCGCCACCTTCCAACCCACCTCACCTAATCCCACCACCCCCTAGAGTAGGATCAGTCCTAGCAGATCCCACTCCCGAGGACCTTAATATGATGCTTAAAGCATATCAGGCCAGAATCCAAGAAGGGCCAAACGTAACTGATCATGAAAAGTGTTACCCTAGAGCAGAACTAGAGCTAGAATGAACCGAAATTTGTGCTAAGATGGTGGAATTGGCTCAGACTATGTTTGAAGCCAATCGCCTCTTTAACATCTCTAGTTCAGCTAAGACGCAGTTACACTTTGATGGACTGCTAGAACGAATAGAGAGGCTAATTGCACGATCAGAAAAGGAACCCGCCTCTCAAAATAAGGGCAAGGCAAGTGAGAACGTGAGCCTACCTCCCCAAGAAGCCTACGTGCCTAACTCTACGGAGCCAGACACATCATCTTCTATGAATCGGTTCACACCAGAATTTCTACGAGAGATTCAAGAAGACAAATGGGCTAAAGAAAGTGAAGTCCCTCCTCCCATTGAACTTGTGGATGATGCACACGATCAATTCCCACAGGACATTCCATCCAATTATGAGGAGCATGAGAGCACCCACTCTCAAGAGAGATTAGACTTTGAGTCTAATTCTCTACAAGAATTACCACATTTCACAGGCCCATGGGAAACCAAGTCTACTTGTCTGAGAGCGCCCACAGTCATGATAAGAAATGAAGATTCTATCATACCTAGGAATACAGAGGTAGTAAAGAACACTAAAGTACAGTGCAATCTCACTTTAGAAGAGCTACTCAAAGTTAAGCCAGAAGTGTGGAAACATGTAGCCAAACAAGTGCCAGACATAGCGAAATCGCGCTCCCAAGTAGGATCTCATAGAACAGTGCCTGAAATACCATTGGATAAGATAGGAGACATGAGTGAGGGCGAAGAGGGAAACACATATCTTCCTATCACCCATCAAGGATACACCACCAAGGCCATTCTAGACTCAGGTGCAGGAGTTGCAATTGCTACCACTTCCCCATGGAAGCGTTGGGGCAAGCCGGCACTCAGGCCCACGAGGATGAAATTGCAGATGGATGATGGCCACATAGAGAGGCCTTTAGGACTACTTGAAGGAATAACTCTCACTACATGTGGTGTAGAGTTTGAGCATACATTTTGGGAAGACCCTTTATGCGACAGTTGCAAGTGGTACAGGATTGGGGAACCAATTCTTTGTACCTGCAACACTTAGGTGTTACGACCAAAGTGAATCTCAAAGATTACTCTCATAGAGATGTCCCTCCTATCCAATGGAATCCCATCCATAGAGCCAAAGATGATACAGAGTCGGTGCACTCCATAGGATCAAGATCCTCATGGATGCATGAAGACACCCACTTATGGATGTGCAAAGTGGAAGTAGAAGAAGAGAAAAGAGAAAAAGCCAGAGAGGTAGGTGCAAAAGAAACACATAGACCAATTCAAGACCTAGCCTATGCACCTGTAGTCTTTCCTGACGAGGAATTTGAACCCCACGGCTGGGCAGAAATCCTAGCAACGATGGATGTAGCCATCAATGAAGAACAATGGACACCTCACTGTGATGAAGATGGCTATGACATTTCAGTCTTCTCCATAGAGCCAATCATGGGAGAGGCAGTGTTAGAAGAGTGTGAACCTAGCCCTGATGCATTTGAGGATGCAAGTGACTCAGATCTAGAATCAATCATTATGGACCCACCCTTTGTATCAGATGAAGAATACTTCTATGAAGTAGAATTTCGACCCTAGAGGCACGAAGAGCTTACAAATGACGTAAGATTAGCCACACATGTGACCCTGAAGGAAGAAGGAAAGAAAAGAAAGAAGAGAGCAGTCACACCAGAAGAGGAGGAATCTTTGTTTGAGGTCCCGGAAAATTTTAAGAAGTATGAGATAGATGACAGGAGAGTCATGATCAGAATGCCTAAACGAGAGGCGCAATCAGGGGAGGCCTATGATAACAAAGAAACCACGAAGAAAGTAGTGGTAGCCATCGAAGAAGGAGAAGAGAGATGCACATACATAGGCCATGACCTGACAGAAGAGGAAGAACAAGAGCTAGTAGCCTTGCTAAGAGAATACAGAGATGTATTCGCTTGGAGTTACAAGGATTTGAAGGGGGTTGATCCAGACATATGCTCACACACTATCCCCATGACCTCGGATGCCAAACCTTCTAAGCAAAAGCCATACACATATAATGATAATTATGCTGCTAAGATCAAAGAGGAGATAGATAGACTGGTTGAAGCTGGAATCATCTATGAAATTGAGCACACTGAGTGGGTATCCCCCATCGTAGTGGTGCCCAAGAAAAATGGAAAGCTGCGTGTATGCATTAACTTAAAGAAGGTCAATGCAGCCACAATTCGAGATAACTATCCGCTTCCTATCACAGAGCATCTCTTAGAAAGAGTAGCAGGCAAGGAAGTGTACAGCTTCCTTGATGGATTTTCGGGCAACAATCAAGTAGCCATAGCTCCAGAAGATCAGCATAAGACGGCTTTTGCCACCAAATGGGGCATTTTTGCCTTTAGAGTAATGCCATTTGGGCTTACCAATGCTCCTGCAACCTTTCAAAGACTGATGTGCCATGTATTTAAAGAGTTCTTGAGGAAGAACTTAGAAGTCTATGTTGATGATCTTTGTGCTCATTTCAACATTAGGCAAACCCATATTCCTGAACTTAGACAAATCTTTGACAAATGTAGAGAATATCAAGTCTGCCTGAACCCAGAAAAGTGCGTTTTTATGGTCAAGCAAGGCAAGATTCTAGGACACATAGTGTCAAAGAATGGCATATCCACTGATGAGGAGAAAGTAAGAGCTATAGCCGAGTTACCTAGGCCAAAGAACGTCAAGGAAGTACAGGCTTTTATGGGGCATTGTGGTTACTACCGACGGTTCATTCATATGTATGCTGTCATTGCAAAGCCCATGTACGGACTTCTGACTAACTTTGAGTGGACTGATGAATGTGAGAATTCCTTCCAGGAGCTTAAACGAAGATTATGTTCAGCACCAATCTTAACCACACCAGATTGGAATAAGCCTTTCCATGTTCATGTGGATGCATCCAATTATGCTATTGGGTGTGTACTCGCGCAACCTACCGGTGAAGGTAATATGGATCTTCCAATTGCCTATGCTAGTAGACAGTTGAATGCAGCTGAACGAAATTATACCACTACGGAGAGAGAAGGACTAGGCATGGTATATGTAGTTAAAAAGTTTAGACATTATTTGCTTGCAAATAAGTTCAAATTTTTTATTGATCACCAAGCTCTACTGTACCTGGTAAACAAGCCATGTAATATAGGCAGAATAGTAAGATGGTTTCTCCTACTAATGGAATATGACTTTGAGGTAGTAGTGAGGAAAGGCAGAACTCATTTGAGAGCAGACCATCTCTCTAGGCTCACATCGGGAGAGGCCCCACAAGGAGTATCAGATGACTTACCTGATGCTTACTTATTTAATTTGGAAGTGGTGCCGCAGTGGGCTAAACCATTAGTGCTAGTATTGACATACGGGCCTAACCACCCAGTAATAGCCACACAGGATAGAGAGGTAGTAAAAGCCCAAAAGTACCACATCATGGCTGGAAGTATGTACAAGCACACAGATCAAGGGATCTTGGCTTGTTGTGTAGAAGAGGACGAGTATGCTAAGTGGTTGCAATTAGCACATGTAGGTGCATTAGAGAAACACTATTCAAAACAACGAACCCTACAGACCCTGAGGAGACTAGGAGTGCATTGGCCGACTATGGAAGCTGATGTCCAGAAGTTGTGCAAGGAATGCCCAATCTGCTGCACTAAACCACATGTGGAACATGCCACTCTTTATCAAGTGTCCATAGTGCCGGATTGGAGTGAACCCCTAGTATCCTTCCTGAGGACGAAAACATTCCCTCCAGACATGACTATGACGAGGCAAAGAAGTCTAGAACAAGAAGCCCTAGATTACTCACTCATTGGTGATAATCTATACAAGCGTGGAAAAGATGGTTACCTAAGACTATGTGTTCATGAGAGTGAATATCTAAAGATCTTGGAAATTGCTCACCAGGGTGTAGCAGGAGGACACTTTGGTCCAGATAGGGTGATCAAAGCAATTCTATTTGCAGGATTTTGGTGGCCCACCCTTCACATGGATGCACATACCTATGTGAAGAGGTGTGAGACTTGTCAGCGAACCTAGTATCCTATATGCAAAGATGAGATGCCACTGAAACCCATGATGGGTGGACGTGCATTCTCTAAGTGGGGAATAGACTTTGTAGGTCCTATTAATCCCCCAGCTAAGGGCTCACATGCTGAGTATATCATCGTGGCCACAGACTATCTAACCAAGTGGGTAGAAGTGAAAGCCACTACAAAAAATGATGCTCAAACAACAGCAAAGTTCTTATTTGAAAATGTGTTCACGAGGTACGGATTGCCAATAGAGTTGGTGAGTGATAGAGGGACTCACTTCTTGAATGAAGTTATTGAAAATCTGCTCCAAGAATTCTTGGTAGTACATAAGAAGTCTGCTCCCTATCACCCCCAAGCTAATGGCCAGGCTGAGAGTACAAATAAGATCTTATGCAATGTACTGACGAAATTAGTGAACAATAAACGCTCTGATTGGGACAAATAGCTACACCATGTTGTTTGGGCATACCGAGTGGCCTATAAAACGGTACTCCAAGCCACACCCTTTCAGATGGTGTTTGGTCAGAATGCGGTGCTACCCTTGGACTTTTTGATACCTACATTGAAAGTAGCACAAGAGCATGACTGGACAGGCCATGAACTCTCCTCTCGAATCTTTGATCTGGAGCGTCTAGGCGAGACACGATTGAGAGCTGCAGCAGGAATCTATGCAGCGAAGAAGAGGCAAAAGGCATATTTTGATACACATGTAAAGGATAAAGGCTTGAAAGCAGGAGACCTAGTCCTAGTCTACACATTGAAGCAGCATGCACGAACATTAGAGAAAAGAGGCTATGGACCTATGATTATAAATAGGATTTCAACTAGTGGGGCAGTACAACTAGCCACTTTGGAGGGCGAGATTCTCCCTAGCTACATAAGCGGATGTAGAGTCAAGTTATACCAAGAACCCTTGACTGAAGAGATGTTAAATCGGCTCAATGCTGCCAAGAAACGTAAAGAGGAGGGAAAACGAATTCGAGAA
Source organism: Ceratopteris richardii (assembly GCA_020310875.1). NCBI lineage: Eukaryota > Viridiplantae > Streptophyta > Polypodiopsida > Polypodiales > Pteridaceae > Ceratopteris > Ceratopteris richardii. The sequence goes on from CM035424.1 coordinate 38,539,704, forward strand.
GAAGCACAGGCAGAGGCCTTAGAGCGCATCGGACGAATGAAATTGAGGAGGCAAGGGAGAGATCAGCCTATGATTGACACACAAGAGTCTCTAGGCTATCACATGGCCATGTGTGAGGCTTCAGGTGAATGTGCCCATAGGATAGTGGATCGACGACCTTTTGTGACCCTAGAAATTGGACAAGGAGACAATACAAGGACCGTAAGAGCTTTAATTGATTCAGGTGCAGCCACTAGTGCAGTTCGGCTTTCTTATTGCCAGCAACTGCACTTGGAGGTAAAACCCCTAGAAGCATATCTGATAGGATTAGGAGGGTTGAAACCCCTTGCATGGGAGAGGTGGAACTCCCCCTCTACATACAAAAGGTCCTCATGCCAGCAAAAGTGCTAGTATGTGAAGATGAAGATCTTACCGAACCTTTGGTCTTGGGCAAAGACTGGATCTATGATCACGCAGTCAACCTCAACCTAAGAAGTGGACTTCTTCAGGCTTGGGTAGGCCAAAGTCGTCTTACGATTGAATTAGAAAATCAAGCACTCAAACCAATAGAACAGGCACCAACTCCTGGCCCCTCCAGGAACCCACATAAAGATAATGATGCTGTTCTTGTCCAAATTTCTATGGTGGAGAGGATTGTCAATCTTACCAAAGGTACAGGAGTCAATGAGGAGTTCGCAGCTGGGCCAAAGGAGATTCTAAACATGCAGACCAAACATCATACAACACGAAGGAGGCCGTTGATCAAGAGGCAGGAGCGCCAACCAGTGCAACACGGAGTACCTCGTGGCGTGAAGCAGATCTGGATACGCAAGGATGGAAAAACCACAACTCTAATAGCAGACTCTCGAGGAGGCAACAAACAAACCACATCATCACGGGCACAAGTGAAGGAGTACCCTAGGCAACCTCCTAGGAGCACCATGTCTATTTGGGTCCCTAAACGGTTAATGAAGGCTAGCCCCAATGCTAGACACATATGGGTGCCCAAGGCCTGTTTACGAGCCCAAATAGCTCCAACTCTAGTTACTGGCATAATTCAACACTCACAAGTCCTCTCGACTAACAACGCAGGAACTCTACCTAAATACCACCCTGAACCACACTCAGTCAAACCAAGGAATGTCTAGAAATGGATGCCCAAAAGGTCCCAAATCCATCACACTCTAGTTCATAAATCTCTACCTGTCCTTAGCTCTAAGAGCTACGAATCCCCTATCAAAGTTTGGAGACTTAAACCATGTATCAAACCCTTGACCCAATTTTGTAAATCCGTCCACTCTGAAATAGGTGCATCCTGAGTCCATTGCATAACAAAAGTGTGCATCTAGGATAACACTAACCTCTAATAACCACTCACATCTATCACAAACACTTCACCTCTAACCACTAACCATCGGGATTGTCATATTAGTACTGTGGAGGGAACACCGTTATATCCTGTTTCCTATGCAACACTAATGTGCTTCCTTCTTCCAGCAGATAAGCATCAACTACTGCAAGGAGTCTCATGGCAGCAACAGCAGGAACAAGCTCCCAGGCAGGCACTAGCACTCAAATCAATTGGGATACCATGCCTGTGGAGGTTCCATTGACAGCTAGGCCGGAGGAGCTTTTGAACGTAAGAAGAATTCCCATTCCGGATCCACCAAGTGGCCTAACAGAAAGAGTAAAGGGGCATTCTCATTGGTTCAATGAGATGCCAGGAGATTTGGGAGACGCAGATCATATCTGGGAATCCAAGATGGAATGTGGAGGAGTGTGGTGGACCTTTCAGTTCTTCTCACGAGAATTTGAAGCACTGCAAAATGCAGCTCCTCTTCAGGATATTTGGCAGAAAGCGGGATTGCAAGATTACTTTAGTGCAGCTTTGCCTAGATCGGATTTTCTTAGGTGCTACTACTTGATTGCCACACTGAAGCCGACAGGAGATAAAGATCATTCAGGCACATTCTGGGTGCCCTCCCTATCAAACCAGGAGGAAATGAAGAAGTTTGAGTTGAATTTTACTTTAATCAGGGAAGCTCTTCAGATGTATGGCACCCACGTTCCCTCTGATAGAGATCCCTTGATACCAGAGTCAATGAAGAGCAACAGAATCAAGAAGTTGAAAGAAATGTGTGCCCTCACCCCTAACATCACCATACCCCTGCGAATGTGCCTTCAACACTTCGCATTTCCAGCTCAAGACCGTTTTACCCAACCTCACAAGAAAATATGGTATGGATTATATCTAGCAGAGACAGGAAGCTTGCCAATTAAGATGCCTGTATGGATTCTGGACCAATTGTATGAAGCAGGCAAGCGGGGTGTGAGGAAGCATACGTTACATGGCTGCTGTGCGATCACCAGAATTATTTATAGATGTCTTGCATATGATGTGCCAATAGCCAGGGCCCTTAAATACTCACAACTGGAGTTTTTCAAGGGGCGGAAGTCAGGGAATCAACCTGCGAAACGAATGCGTGGACCACTCTCCCAGGTCATGATCCCTCATGAGGCCACAGCCGAAGCTCCCCCTAGAGAAGAAGCCCACGTGGCACCTTTCACGGTACATCTCCAAGGAACTCAATCAGGGGGTGTGGTACAGCCCACTCCATCCGCCTCTCCACTACCTACCGGTGCTGAGTTTGCATCTATGGCCACCTTAACTGAGGATCCCAATTTTGATTTTGAAAGATTCCTGCAGGCGGCCCACTTATCTGATAGTGAAGGTTTTTCTGACAATGCCGATCCGGGATCATCATTCCAAGGAGAACAGCCACAGGGCGAGACAAGCAGGGTACATTGGGAAGAAGAGGCACAACATCCTCATGGTCCAAGCACACAAAATCAGGAAGAAGAACGGGGGAATGAACCAGAGGAGAGTGAAGAGGAGGCCCCTGCCTACACGGCACAACTCAAACGGCTATACAAGACAATCAAGCAGGTACAGAGAAGACATAAGATGACAGAAGAGGCGAATAGAGCCCTAGTAAACCAAATGTTGCAAGCGGAGAATGTGGACGCACATTTTGTTGAATCATTGAATATGTTGGCAGACACATGTGGGATCGGGGAAGCAATGAGGACAATGGTCTATCAAGAGAACCCTGCCTATGATCAACGAAGGATTGATACACGACCACGGCGGGGAAAAATGATTCAAATGGAAGTCTCGACGACATTCCCTACCACAGTTTCAGAGGATGTTCACATGACTAGCCCAAGCCCCACTGAGGAACAAGATGTAAATACACAGGTACCATCCCCACCGTCTCCTCCCATCCAACCATCCGAACCCTTTTTCACTAGTCTTTCTGCACAACCGATATACACCCATGGTGAAACCATTGTACACACCTCCATTTTTACATCCTTCCCTTTACCCACATCCATCACTTCTGCCCAAATTTTTGAACCCCACACAGGTCATCCTGCCACCAATCAAACCATACTAGGTCACCCTTCCTATCTCCCCGCCCTTGGACAACCACTTGCATCTAGCCAGACCTTATCCCATCCTTTTCCATTCACCCACACATTTCCTCTCTCCCAAACCCTATCCACCACTTCCCTTGTCACTGCTTCAGGCTCAACACAAGTCACCCAACCTTCATTCTGGACAAACCTTGTAAATATACTCCAACAAGTTGAGAATTATAATAAAAAGTCCCTTCCCCAACCCCACACCCCCACATTCACTGCTACCACTAACACACCACCTACCGTTCCCGTATTCACAATTCACACTTCACACACTCTCACATCCGATCCCATGGATATTTCACCATCCACAGGAGCACCCACCACCACGTCTGCTCCACCATCATCACATTTCACTTCACTCATAGGCACATCATCCACTTTTCCCTTTCCCACCTCCCGACCCTTTGCATGTTCCACCTCTACCCATGCATCCACATCATTTAGTAATGCACTAGACACCATGGTTGAAGCGGCCACTCAGCTTAAGCAAGAGTATAAGCTATTAGAAGAAAATAACACAGAGCTGTGCAATCTCTCGACTCAACTCCAGGCACGAGTCGATGCCTTGGAACTAGGTAATACAACACTACAACACCAAGTGACTGCCCTCCAACAATCGAATACAGAACTCGAAGCTAAGTATGCAGAGACAGGTAAAGCTATGGAAGAACAACTCAGAGAACAATTGGGCCGCAATGCTAGATTACAAAGAAACATGACTCTACTGTGCCGCCATCTAGCAGCGGCTCAAGAAGAGAACCGAAGGCTACAACAACAAAACCAGGAGAACCTAGAAGCGGCCATGGAAAACACCCCGGGAGCACCTATAGACCCTGCAAAATTCCAAGCTGTCCCCTCAGAGCATATTCAATAGGTTTTAGAAGGTTATGCAACCCTCTTGGAAGCCCATGATCAGTTGGCAGACCAGATAAAGGAATTACAAGGATCCAAAGTACCGACAACACACCCACCCACACCTAAAGAGACGGTCGATGCCGCTACTTTGCCAGAACCTGAACCTTCAACAAACAGTGAGGTACTTGAGCTACGGCAACAGATTGCAGAGTTGAAAATCAAGTTGTTACAATATGAACGACCTCCTTCCCCACCTGAGCAACCCATAGAAGAAGAAGCAGTTATTATTCCAGTGGAGGAAGCATTTGAAGAGAACTATGAGCCTCAACCACTTCCAGGAGGACGAATCACGGAGGAAGGGCAAGATACCTATGAGGAACCCCCATCAGCCTAGATGAAACAAGTAGAAGAAATGGGGAAAACTCATGAGGAACGTGTCTCCACTCAGATGCTAGCAATGAAGGCCATTGAGGAAACCATACTTCAATATGAGTATTTCAGGCACCTTGCTCCTAGACGACTCATCACGAGCTCAGAATTACAATATAAACCATATTTTGTATTGTTGGCCGACTACAACACAGAGATCAAAAGAGTCACCAACAAGTGCCCTACTTTCGCCACCCAGTTTGAACCAGAAGATATACCAGAGGCAGCCAGAAAAGGGGCTATATTCCAACCTACTTGGAGGCAAAGATTACTTGAAACATACCCGGAAATGCTTAGAACATGGGATCATGCTCCCATGCATTTGAAGTATAACCCTTGTTATGGGCCAGTACAAAGAAGAAGATCATGGAAAGCCTTCACCATCAAGGTTCAGAACAATGTAAACTGTAAAGAATGGCTCAATTACCCCGCCATTGCACCCCCAACCGGCACCCCCACAATATCATACATGATAGCAACCATCAGACATTGGATGCCACGCCTCCACCCCATGCCAGATGTAGCTGCCCAGATGATGCTCAAGATATTCGATATGATGTAGGTTGTGTTCAAAACTTTCCGCAATGTATGTCATATTCAACCTCCGATTCCTGGGTTTGTTAATGGTAATTATGACCTGCTATATGATATGAGCACCACCCCGAGCATACGCGTTGCTTATGCATGGCACGCATGCATAAGATATCTCCCTGCCTGCTACAAGCAAACTTTCGATGATATGTTCACCACAAGGTTCTGGGAAGCACACTCAGAGGTGTTCGCGCCAAGGCCCACCCATTTGTTACACCTCTTTGCATGTGAACAAACGATGCACTCAGAACTCTACACAACGCCACAGCCGGACATACCGGGCGCAGTCAATTGGGATACCCTTCAGAGAGACCTGATCCGAGGGCTGCGAATCAAAGAACATGAGGTGGCAGCTGACATTCTCCAGGACTATATTGACCAAACCGCAGATCAAAGGTCTGTCAGAGGCGACAGACGCTAGGGGGGGGAGAGTGTTGGCAGTATACGAGAAGAAGCAAATACGGGCATACATGCAGATCTAGCACTAAGGCAACCCTTTATTTTTTTCCAAACCCCTACACCATTTAAAAGTGATTCTTATCACTAAAAACCCTTGTAAATATCATTTCACCTTTTTGTAGCTCCATTTTTTTACAAGCCGAGGAGTCCTCGAGCTTGGGGAGCCTTAGAAGTAGTTGCCTGCCAATATTTTTTAGATCTCGTTTGAGCCCTCAAATAAGCCCTGGAACCTAATTTTTAACTAGGTCGGACACTAGGTCTGAACAGGGCCAAAGCTAGTCAAAAACTATAAATAGAGCTAGAGAGCTCATTTTTGGGGGAGTTTTTCTTGTAGTTTTGAGCTTGTATGAGAACTTGGTTGCAATAGCAGTGATTCCATTGTCTTACTCTCTCTGTTCTTGCCGTGTGTGCGCGTGTGTGTGTATGTGTGTGCATGCTTGTGTGCTTCTCACTCACGCACTTGTGCCTTCACTTTCTCGAGGTCTTCATACCATCCTCTTGTCTTCCCGGATTGACATTAAAGGAGGTGCTACTCATCACTGAGCTACACACGCTAAGGTGATACAAGATTGGTCTGCACAGGAACTCACTTTCAAAGACAATAATCGTAAATACGTGGTAAAATTAGATGCTATACAACCTTGCGAGTGGCACGCTAGACCGTATTTTGCAGAACCAGTCCATATGCTAGATGGTTTGTCAAATGATGAAGAAGAAGAGTTTTTAAAGAACAATATTGATTTGATCTCCTTAGGAACTGTGGATCTACAATCTGTTGTAGATAACTGGAATACCGCAGTTTGTACGGTGATGCCTGTAACAGAAGAAGATAACAAAGAAGATATTGCTGCTACAGATGACGCTGAATTGCAACAACTTTTTAAGCCAGTTGACGATACAGAGAAGCCCCGACAATTTTATGTCCCAGAGGATCAATTGGTAACTTATAATTTAGGAGACGAAGACCATCCGCGTCCTGTCAAGATAAAGGAAAACTTACCGAAAATATTTCAAGCGAACTTAATTCAGCTACTTCGAGAATTTTCTGATTTTATTTGCATGGGATTACAAAGACATGAAAGGTCTGGACCCACGCATCTACCAACACAGGGTCATGCTGAAGCCAGAAGCAAGACCGATCAAGCAACCCAGCTACCGGATGAATCCAAACTATGCATCACAGGTAAAGGCAGAACTGGATAGGTTATTGAAGGTTGGATTCATTGTACCAGTAGAGCATGCTAAATGGATCTCACCAATTGTTATTGTCCCTAAAAAGAATAAGCAATTACGAATATGTGTAGATTACCGAAAACTGAACGCAGCTACAGTGCCTGATCCATTTCCGCTACCTTTTCTTGACACAATGCTTGATAGAGTAGGAGGACATGAAATGTATTCATTTTTAGATGGGTACAATGGATATAATCAAGTTAGAATGGCTGAACAAGATATACCGAAGACCGCCTTCATTACCAACTGGGGTGTGTTCGCATGTACTGTTATGTGGTTTGGCTTAAGAAATGCCCCTAGTACTTTTCAAAGATGCATGCAGGAAATATTCTCCCCGTACCTTACATCATTTATGCAAGTTTATCTTGATGATTTTTTGTTATTTGGCAAGATGGTAGCACACTTGTTCCATTTACGGTGCTGCTTTGAAAAGTGCAGAGAATACAGACTCTGCTTGAACCCAAACAAATCCGTGTTTGCGGTTTCATGTGGAAAGCTACTTGGCCACATTGTATCTGCACAAGGTATACAGGTGGATCCAGATAAAATTTCAGCTGTGTTAGAAGCTCCTGTGCCCACTACACCGAAGGAAGTAATGCGCTTCATGGGCCAAGTAAGATGGCATGGACGACACTTACGATGGCTTTTTCACTTGGCAATACCACTGAACAGATTAATCACCAAGACTCCTCGACAGTTTGAGTGGACTCAGGAATGTCAGATAGCATTTGATCGTTTAAAGTATTTATTAACATAAGTTCCCATCTTACAGCCTCCCGACTGGGATCACCCATTTCATGTATTTGTTGATGCTTCAGATATAGCAATAGGAAGCGTTTTAATGCAACAAACCGATAAGTGGTTCAGACCAGTGTACTATGCAAGTCGAAGATTGGCCCCTGTTGAAAAGAATTACTCTGTAACAGAAAGAGAATGTCTAGGTTTAGTATATTCTGTCAAGAAATTGAGACATTATTTGCTGGGCCGTAGATTTACTTTTCATGTAGATCATGCTGCACTTGTTTATCTAGTTCGGCAACAACATCTAGGAGGTCGATTAGCACGATGGGTCCTGCTTTTACAAGAGTTTGACTACGAAGTTATTCATCGACCAGGCAGTTCACATGTCTTAGCAGATTTTTTGTCTCGCTTAGATTCCGGTGAAGCTCCGGTCGGTGTAGATGACACAACACCAGCAATTTATGTTTCTGAACCAACCCATGATGAAATTACAGACCCACCTCTGCCATCTACATATTATGATCAGATCTTAACCTTCCTCACTGATGGATGCCTTCTATCTCAGACTTCTACGGCAATACGCAGGAAAATTGCAGTTTTCAGTCGCCGATTTCGGTTGATTGCTGGAGAATTATACTATGTGGATCATACTGGAATTTTACTTCGATGTATTCCACCACATGAAGTTAACTCAATTATTACTTTGGCTCACTCAATTCCTTCCGGTGGCCATTTTTCTGCAGACTTAACACACCGAAAAATTCTGCAAAGTGGTCTCTGGTGGCCTACTATGTACAGGGATGTATTGCAATTTGTAAAAAAATGTGATAATTGTCAGAGGTCTGGACAGCCGTTACCACGTCATTATTTTCCGCTACAACCTGTCCTGCAATTAGAACCTTTTCAGAAGTGGGGTCTAGATTTTATTGGACCTATTACACCACCAGCAATCCTCAGTAACAATCGTTATATTTTGACATGTACTGATTATGCTACCAGATGGGCAGAAGCCTGGGCTTTACGATCTGCTACAGCTGTTGCGGTAGCAAAGTGTCTGCTAACCGATGTCTTTCCACGTTTTGGTTTACCATTGGAACTTGTTACAGATCAAGGCACTCATTTTGTCAACAATTTAATGAAAGTATTCACACATTCATTCCAGGTCACACATAAGTTTAGTTCCCCTTATTATCATCGTGCTAATGGTTTGGTTGAAAGTACAACCAAAACTTTGTTGAATATGCTTCGGAAATTGATTATGGAAGCACCGGAAAGATGGGATCAACTGCTACCTGCAGTATTATGGGCATATCGGACTACATACAAGGTAACAACATGATTAACCCCTTTCAAACTAGCTTATGGATTAGAAGCAATAGCACCGATGGAGATAGTTATACCAATTACGAGTAGCAATCACTCAGAAACTGCTACCTGAAGAATCACTGTCATTTCGGTTGGATACACTTAGAGAATTAGACGAGCAACGATGGCACAGTTTTTTGACTATGCAGGAAGTACAGCTAAGACAAGCTCAAACACATGATCGATATCTAAAGACTCCAATTTTTTCGGTAGGACAACTTGTACTCTTTTACAATGCAAAGTCGAATCGCTCTGCTGGCAAATTCAAGTTACGATGGTTTGGTCCCTACCGAATTTCTGAACAAGTGGGCCCAACAACTTTTTGGTTGACTACGTTGACCGGAATCCCTCTTTTGAAAGTCATCAACGGTTCAAAGCTGCGGCCGTATCAACACACATCTAACCCACACTGAAACGTTTCACTTAGCCGCGTTTTTTTGACGTTCTCTTTTCTTTATTTTCTTTCTTTTTTGATATACTTAATAAAATAAGTCTGTAGATATCCGCGTTTTGTTAACTAATTATGTCCACAGCCGCCTTGCCCTTGCCAGCTACTCACACATGAACACCGAAGTTAAGAATTATCATTTCAATACCGCGCGATGATTAGTCATCCTTGATTGCTCTCCACTGCAACGCATCTACTTAACCTTTTCTGTTTCGCCGAAAATTGCTATTGTGTTTGTGTGATTTGTGCTCTGTGTGCTTACCCTGTGCTTTGCGTGCTTGTGTTTGCTGTCTTTGTCTGCGCCATGGAAGCTTTGGCTAACTACGCCGCCTTCCGTGACGGACTCCCTGCCGACGTAGGAGAGTACCTGCGCATTCGTGGGCTTAACAACTTCGCTGAACTGCCTTGGCATTCAATGGAGTCCCACCCATTCTTCGCCCAAATCATCTCCGCCATCGCCAACACACCTGCCACCGAGTAGAGTTGGCCGATCACCTTCCTCCCATCCCGTACACTTATCACATTCCAAGCTTTTGCAGAAGCCTTTAGACTCCCTTCGCAAGGTCGGGAAAATGGCCCGAGTCTGCCAGTCGCTAGAATGGTAGAGTTATTTCCTAGGTATTCATCCAACGAGTATGCGATTCTCTGCTGACCGGAACCGAGTATGCGATTCTCTGCTGACCGGAACCGGAAAGATCAGCCCTCCAATTCTTAGTAGCCATTCTCAACCTACACAAACGCACCTATGGAATATCCCGCCCTTTCTACTCCGCCATAGAATTAGCTGCGCAAGAACCAGTCAACTTCGCATCCTTCTTCTTCCACCGCATTCACCGAGAGTGCGTGTCCATTATTAAACAAGTAAACAAGGGAGGCATGCCAAGATCCAGATTGCCGCACATCCTTTCATTCCTTTTTCCGGCAATACTCGCAGCACAACCACCACCCAGAGGACCAGTTCTGCGACATGAAGAATCTGTACAACTATGGGACGATGAGGAAGAAGATGAAGAGGAGCTAAACCAACTATTCCGCAGAAAGAGGATCAGAATCAGTTCTTCTGAGAGTGAAACACAAGGAACTGCCGAAGGAAACAAAGATGATGACAAAGAAGAAGCAAAACAGGACGAAGAAACATTCCACGACACCACAACATCGATGCAACATGAATCCTCCACACAATCATCTTCCCAGGAGCAACAAGAACAAGAAAATCATACTGAAGCCGACACAACCTCTACCGAAGAAGCATCACAGCAACAGTCTGAAAGGGAACAACAAGCAGATGAAGAACAAGTTGCTAAAGAAGCATTCGAAAGGCTGCTTAAGGCAGTTGAGTCCACAGTCGCAGACACTGCACAACAAAACGTAGATAAGGTAACATCTCAGACTGTCCTCCCACTCCCCCACCAGAACCACCAATCGACCCCATTATCCCCATCCAACCCATCCAACCCAACGAAACCACTGATTCTTCATCCTCATCCCTCATCTACTCTCCACCGAACTCCCAACAACTGCTCATCGCCTCCTCATCCCAACCACGACCTCAGCTGCCACTTTCGTCGATTTCCGTAATTTTTGATTTGGCCAACATGGGTCAATTACTCATTAACCTATCATAGCAACTGCCAATCCAAATGAAAGAAGCCACAGACAGCATCTGCAATGAGCTACAACACAAGGTGGACATTCTAGAAGCAGACATCACGCCACTGCAAGAAGAGATAGATGCAATTAAAGCCGAAAACCATCAGCTCAACTCACAGATTGCCAATCTCCAAGCTCAACTTGCAGAACAACAGACGATTACCAATCAGAGAGATGCGACCATGACAGAACTCACAAAGAAAGAAGAGTTATTACAGATTGCAAATGAAGAAATCAGTAAAATGAAGCAAGATATCCAGGACAAAGAAGATGCAAGGATCGCCTTAGGAAACTTGCTCGAAGAAACCAGAATTCAGCTACAAGAATTAGTGCAGCAAAACCAAGAACAGCAGAGGCAGGTTAAAAGAACAGAAGAAGAACTTCAGAGAACCAATGAAAATTTAGCAGATGTCAACAATATGCTCAAACACTACTTAACCAAGGAAGCGTAGACACAGAAGCTAATTGCAGATCTCAGATGCGAAAAGGAATCATATACAAGAATAGTAAACTTTCAGATTCAAGAAATCAAAAGAAGAGAGAATCAATTGGAAAATTAGAAGGAAAGAGTACAGAAGATGGAACAACAGATTGCCGAAATGAAGACATCCAGAGATGCGGCACTGGCCAACGAGTTTTATTTACAGGAGGCTTTTCTGCAGACTCAAGCAGAGATTTTGCTCAATGAAGCCATAGCCCTAAGTTCGGTACGAATAGATGCACAGTTAATAGAACTGGACACCTTAAAACAGTTATTAGAAACTCTAAAGAAAAAGATCGCCCGAACCTTTAGATTAGCTAGGAATATGTACTTAGAAGGAATTATAGATGAACAGTAGTCTTTTGTAAAACCTGCGGGTTCGAGTCCACCGTGCGTGCCAGTGTTAGTCGGCCGCCGGATTGGAAGATTGTATAACTGAAATCTTGCTTCACACATGCAAAAGGTTGTTACGCAGGCACGATGTATTCTTTTATATAAAGCAATGTAAAGAAAGACGCGCAAGAGAGAGACGATTCGTGGAATCACTAGACTGTTCGTCTGGGGGATTGCCTGAACGCTGCTATAGCGCTGTTGTCTAATTTCTGCGTACTCTGATTTTACTATGTGTATCTGTGTTTTGTTACCTATCGATCTCTGTTGAGGTTGCGAGTTCTATTTACATCTAATAGATCGTGAACTGTTGTCTGAGTAAGTTGTTTGTGAATCTCTATTGGGTTATGGTGTTAGTCCGCGCCTTGTGTGTTACCCTTTCTTGGAATGTTCTGCTAGTGGTTGGTGAAGTCTGATGCAACTGTGGTAGCATTCTGGTATTCAGATTCGTATTGTGTTGTCTGCAGTGTTGAAATATATCTTCATATGGTAAAGAGAAGTACAGTAAGGATCTTTCTAAGTTGCGCCCTGAGTCTTCAGTACTGTGTGTTTGAACTATCGAGTTCTCGGTGTCTACGGAGTTGTCTGATTGTTTATATTCATTCGGTGAAGGTTGACGATTACTCTTGTTTCTGGTATTTTCAGTAAGTTTATGTGTAGATGCAACATAACATCTTCGAGTATTCGGTACACGTGACTGAGCTAAGACTGTGACGGTAATGTCTAAGTACAGCAATTTTTGATAGAGCTCTCAGCATTAGTATAGTGCTGGGTGTGAGCAGTGAGTTTGGGAACTAAGTACAGGGCCTCTGTCTAACAGACCCCTACCACTCCCAAGAACCCACTTAGGTGCTTAAATGCGTTTCTGACAGATAGTCTCGCGTTTAAGCGTTTAACAGAGATCTATCACAAATGAATTGGACATGCAAATTTGCAAAGGTAGAAAATTGATGCACTCAAAGGATATTGTCAATGGACTACCAAATTTCAAGGTTGTAGAGATGCAAAAGCTATGTGCATCATGTCGATTTGGTAAACAATCATGAGCATCATTTCTGCATGACAAGATGTTAGTGAGAATGTGCTAGAAATAGTACATACAGATGTTTGGGGTCCTAGACATACCACATCCATGGGTGGTTGAGGGTTTTAATTTATTTTCATTGATGACCATATAGGGAAAGTATGGGTATATTTCATGAAAGATCTTGGTATGCTGCACTATTTTTTGGGCATTGAGTTTATACATACACAAACAGGTATGTGGATGTCGCAAAGGCAAACTGCCTTAAGTATGCTACAAAAGTATGGTATGGCTGATTTTAAGCCAATCTTTATGCCATTAGATAAGAATTTGAAGTTGGATACTACATCAAGTGAAGCATTGGGAAATGCTATTATGTATAGGAAAACTATAGGAAGGTTGATATATCTCACAATCAAAAGGTCTGATCTAAGCTACACTATTGGACTTGGAAGCCAATTTATGCAAGTTCCTAGGAAACCGCATTTAGATGCTCCGAGGTGCACTCTACATTATTTGAGTGCTACTTTGGATTATGCACTATTTTATGAAGCTATTGTAGATTTGTAGGTTCATGGATACATCGATGCAGATTGGGTTGGAAGTATTCCAGATAGAAGATCTACTAGTGGCTTTCTATTCTCACTTGGGAGTGCAGCTATTACATGGATCAGCAAAACGCAACCCATTATTGCTTTGTCGAGTACAGAGACTGAGTATAGAGGTGATGCAATGGAAGCATGTGAAGCATCATGGTTAGAGATGCTACTTGCAGATTTACATGTGGAAGTGCAAAGGCTCATCATCATTTATTGTGATAACCTTAGTAGCATTTAGTTAGCACAAAATCCTATTTTTCATGCTAGAATAAAGCATATCGAGGTACAATATCACCTCATCAAAGAGAAGGTATTATTAGGTGATATTGATCTTGTTTATGTGAGGATAGATAAGTAGGTTGCTGATATTTTCACTAAAGCACTTGAAGCAGAGAAGCTAAAGAAGTTTCAAAAGATGCTTGGATTAGAGGACATGATGTTGAGCTTGAGGGGTAGTGTTGAGATATCAAGCTCAACATGTGATAATCAAGGATGACACATATCAGTTTTTCATTTCTCTAACATTTATAGTGGTCACACTGGTATATGTTAGGGATACTTTAGTGAGCTTTACTAGATTCATCTACCAAGAGTGATGGCACACTTGTTTCTTGCCAGCTCACTCATTCAAGAACATTGGTTTTTCCTTATGTAATGTTCTTTATATATTGCACCAATTGTATTTTTGTATTAGGTCATTCTTGTATATTTCTTCTATGTAGTAGAAGAAGAAGATCATTCTCCTTTGCCTCAATTTGTGTGTGTGCTCCTCTTTGACTGTGAGAGTGTGAGTGAGATTTCTTCCTTATCTTCTTCCTCATGATAGTGGGTACCTCCCTGGCCATATTATGAGCTATAAAATCCTAGATATTGGTTTATGGTGGCCAATATTATTGAGAGATGCAGAGGAAAGGGCTTACACATGTGATGCCTTTCAAAGATGTGGTCCAAAACCCACAAAGCGAAGACAACATCCATTGGTTGTTTCCATAGAATGGCAACCATTTGAGAAGTGGGAGTTAGATTTTATAGGCCCTATCTATCCTGCATCCTTTCCAAGATAGGATAAGATTGAATCTGCAACAAAGTGGGCCGAGGCTATTGCTTCTTGAGATTGCATAGCCCAAACAATTGTTGATTTCTTTTCCAACAACATTTTTTGCAAGTTTGGTCGTCCACTTGAAATCTGCACTGATCAAGGAACACACTTTGTTTAATAAAGTTTTGTATGAAGTTTTTAAGAAGTAAAAAGTTCTCCATCATACTTCTAGTGCATATTATCCAACGGGACAATGGACAAGCATAGTCCACAAATAAAGTATTGATAGCTCTAGTAAGGAAGGTATGTATGTTAAAGCCCACTACATGGGTCATTGCTTATCTAGGCACACTATGGGCCTACAGGCTGGCATGGAAAGAAGCCACTCCCCCTTTCAAATGGTATATGGAGTAATTCATATTAAGCCCTTTGAGTTTTTACATGGATCTCCCTAGATAGAATATGTGCATGTAAGGAAGGATCTTGGGGTCTCTACTAGACTATCAACACTCAACAAATTGGAGGAAATTTGACTAGATGCAACGAAACAACTAGAGGAGACACAAAGCAAAAGGAAGGAAGCTCATGATGAAAATTTATGGACAAATAAATGATAGTTTGGTATGCTTGTTCTCATACATAGGCCTCAATTACAGACACAATCGTGAGGCAAGTGGCTTCCTCATTGAGAAGGACCGTACAAAATTAGAGAAATGCTATAGCGAGGTGCGGTGCAATTAGAGAGTTTGAATGGCGAGGCAATACCACTAGTCAACATCTCTAGGCTCAAGGCCTATCATGATCAACAAAATTCAAGCCTTTTGAATCACCTAGCACTTTGCAAAATATGTCCATGTTGTACATAACTCTCCTTAGTATTCTTTTTCATTTAGTTTCACCATTTTAATTAGATGTTATGCTCTTATTTTGAGATTTTTCTTGTAATTTGGATGTCATTCCATAGTAAAGTTTATAAGAAACTTGGTAGAATTTTTTAGGATTTTCTTTGGAGTTTTTTAGACTTTATTTTAAAATTTTAAAGGAATTTTTTGTTGGAGAATTCCTCTCCTAATCGCAGCGGAAAGTGTAGAAGACCTTCTCAGGATCAAGACTCTTGCCAATAGCAGAACCTTCAAATGAAAACTGGTGCCAACTGAAATATCCAATGAACTTAAAACTTTGGTCACTCAAACTAGACACCTAGAGCTTTTAAATGAGATATCAAACACTCAATTTGGAGTAGATTTGAGTTGGCAACTATTTGATTCAAAACAGACTACCTGTCCACTCAATTAGGCTAAAAACTGGACTTCAATAAAACCTGAATAACTCACAGACCATAAAGAATTTCATAAAACTCTTCTAGATAGAGGAAGTACTCGAGATAAGCTTTCCAACGAATGTTTAAACACTAAAATTGGATACATATGTTGAGAGATATGACTCTCACAAGTAGACTACC
Source organism: Ceratopteris richardii (assembly GCA_020310875.1). Taxonomy (NCBI): domain Eukaryota; kingdom Viridiplantae; phylum Streptophyta; class Polypodiopsida; order Polypodiales; family Pteridaceae; genus Ceratopteris; species Ceratopteris richardii. The sequence continues at coordinate 38,555,935 of CM035424.1, forward strand.
CAGAAATGGGTGTGCGGCTGGACATACTCTATGAGAGTGAACTGAACGAAATGACTCAAAACAAATGAAGTAGCTACAAGGGGGCTTCCACGCCTTCTTCCTCTATCCTTGAGTGTCCTCCCTTGCCTCTTTTATAGCCAAGTGACCAAAAACTCTCATGATGAGTTTGAGAGCTCTTCTCCATCATTTCTCCACTACTTTGGACAGCCACTCCTCTTACAGTTCAGTTTTTGGATTTGATTCTCTTTTGAATGATTCTCTTTTGGTCTCCACTACTTGCTGAAGTAAATGCTTCTATTTTTCATTTTTGTATTTTTCTTCTACTTGAAGAAAATCCTTTTTGCAAAAATATATACGAGCTTACTTCTTTATTTTTAACATTTTTGGGATTTTTTATTTCATTTTTGATGCAATTTTTCTTATTGAGTTAGATGAGAAATGCGATTTCTCTAGTGCTTTGAGTGGGGAATGTGTCTTGAGTTTGTGTCTTATTTTGTATAATTTTTGGTATTTTTTTATTTTTTTGGTTTGGACTTTTTAGCTTTGTTTTATTTTTATTTCCTTCTATTTTAGGTATTTTTCACCAAAAAAAGGGGTCACTTGCGTTTTTATTAAGCCCCCCAAAAAAATCTCTCTATCTCTCTTCCTTTCTCTCTATCTCTCTCTCTCCTCCCTCTCTCTCTCTCTATATATCTCTCTCTCCTCTCTTTTTGTCTTTCTCCCTCTCCCTCTCTCTCCTCTCTCTTTCTCTAGCTTTCTCCCCCCTCTCTCCCACTCTCTCTCTCTCTCTCTCTCTCCCTCTCCCTCTCTCTCCTCTTCTCTCTAGCTGTCTACCTCTCTCTCTCTCTCTGTCTCTCTCTCTCTCTCTCTCTCTCTCTCTCTCTCTCTCTCTATATATATATATATATATATATATATATATATATATATATATATATATATATATATATATATATATATATATATATATATATATATGTATATATATATATATATATATATATATATATATATCCTCTCTCTTCTCTCTCTCTCTCTCTCTCTCTCTCTCCCTCTGTATCAACCTCCCCCCTTGCCCTCTCTTTCTATATCCCCCTCCCCCATTCTCTCTCCTCCCTCTATCTAGATGCCCCCAAACTTAGTATAAGCTTATATTAAGGTACATATAAAATTTGATTTTATTTATCTATTTCTTATTATCTATTTATTTATTACATATAAAATTTGATTTTATTATTTTTTATTTTTCTCTTTTTTAATCCACATTTTCTCATTTTTTATTTCCCCTCCACATTTTTTTAAAAGTCTTTAAAAGTTTATTTTTCATTTTTTTATTACCCCACATCTTTGAATTTTATATTTTTTTTAAAGTTTATTTTCATTTTTTTGTTTCCCCACCCACAATTAATCTTTTCATTTATTTTTTTAAAGTCTATTTTCACTTTTTTAACTTCTCCCCATATTTTTTTACTTAAAAAAAAGTTTATTTTTCACTTTTTCACCCCCCATAGATCATAGTATAAAATTTTATAATATGGTTTGTAACCTATTTTTTATTTTTTTTAAAGTTGCATACTACATAGCTTTAGATTGCACTTTGGGTGGCTGTTTTTTTTCCATATTGGAGTCACTATCATGTTTCTCGACACCTATGACCTCATTTTCATCATTATTTTCTGTGACATGGTCCATTCCCTCTTTATTTTTCCAAATCTTTCACATTTTTCCCATGCATCAAATGCCTCTTCCTATTTTTTGACTTTTTACCTGTTATCGACCCCATCCCATCCTCCCTACCCCTTCCTTCTTCACCCCTAACGCCCACCCACCTCTCAGTCCTCCTTGCCCCTTCCTTATTCACCCCCAACCCACCCGTACCCCTCCTTCAGACTGTCTGATCCACCCATTCCCTGCTATCCCTCTTTTCCATTGCTTCATCATCAATTTCTTCATACATCTTCGCTACTCTATCTGGAGTCCAGTTTTGATGTTACCTTCCAAAAATTCCCTTTCTTTCTCAAGTTGGATTGCCTTTATGTTTTTTTTCCAAGTTTTCCAATGATTGTATTGTAGTGGCATATCCTTGCTCATGGTTTTGCTATTCAGTCTCCAGGATAGAGAGCCAATTAGGTGGTGGGCAATTGTTGAGTCAGTCAAAGTGGTGCACAAGTGGCCAAGGACATGGGTGCATAGGCAATGCATAAGTAGTTTGCTCACAATGGTCATGCATGTTGCAAAAAGGTCCTTGTTAGGGGAGCATTTTTATCACCTTGTGATTGGCTTAGTGCACTTAAAAAATGGCTTCATTAAAGTTCAATTGAAGGCCTTCCTAAGAGGTGCTAAGAAAGGATGTGAGACCATTCCAAAGGGGTGCTTCAATCTTGTATAAATAACGGGCCTTAACGGGCCTTAAGACTAATAAAAGGGGAATCGTGTTGGGACTTGTACAACTTGAGTAATCTGTTAGGTATGATTATTTACTCTCCTTCTTAGATCTTTGATTTTGTTAATGGCGCATCATCTTCATGAACATGTTGCCATGCATCCAAGTTATCTTTGTTGAGACTAGACTACAAATCCTTCTGATCCTTGCTAGTGATCAAGACCACACCATATGGATAAGTGAACAGAAAAGTGAAAGAGACTCTACCTCCCAATCTCTTGCTCACATACCCAGATAGTTTATACCCCAAGGATGTCACAGGCAATTGGTGAAAGCATGATTACAATATGGATAGTGCAAGGCACTGGATGAGTTGGCATAGTGCATCGAAGGGCTGGATGAGAGTCAGAATAGTGATGGGGGGAACCATAAGGGAGGCGACTGAGCAGTTGGTACAGATCAAAACAATCATCAATGTAGAGAGCAGACCAAAGCAAGGTGCAATTGATCGACAAAAAAACACCTGAATCATGCAAGAGTCCAATCAAGAAGGATCATAATCTATCAAAAATGACTGAAATCACCAAAAAAGGATCGAAAAGCATCATAATCATTTGAAGCAAGTGTAAATTGCCAGAAGTATCAAGAATGGTTGGAAGGAGCCGATAGTGACATTGCAACATCAAAGAGGAATTCACTATCTTATCCACTTTGGTGCCATATGCTTGTCTCATCAATTCATATGATGTCCACTTTGACATTAGTCCCATTAACATTGAGACTAGACCAATGGCATTTTTGGGGCGAGTCTTTCTAAGAGTTTGCTTCCTTTATCACTTCTGCCATTAATTTCTTTTTTATGGTGGCACATACCTTGATAATATTTTGGGCGTTTAGGAGCTTGAAGAGTTTGCATTGTCCTCATAAATGCATGCATTGTCCTCATAAATGCATGCATTGTCCTCATAAATGCATGCTCAAAGGAAAAGTGGAAGTTTGGCTATTTCTTATGAATTATATGGCTTGGCTTGATGGTTATGAATCTTTTACTTGTCGTGATTCCAACTGGTGCACCATTCATGTTTTGGGTATTTGGAGAAGGAATGTGTTCACTATTATAATGAATATTTTGGTTTATGCCCACAAAAACATTGCATGATAAGCTTGCAATTTTTCACAATAAATTTTTGGATCTTCATAAAACTTGGGGTACTTCTTCTTTTCGTCCCACTTGTTTTGCTCCTCATATGTTGCGCACCATGCTAGAGACAGTGGGTGCATTTATTCATGCATATTTGCATTTTGCAAAAGCATCCTTGTCTTCTCATGATCAACACAATTCTCTTTGTGATGGCACCACCATTACTGATAATTACACAAATGCATTAAGAGATGAACAAATTGATGATGATGAAAATGGATTTATGAAAACTGAAAATAAAGAAGTTATTGATGTTGATTGTGCTCCACCACAAATTGAATTTATTGGTCTTATGCATGATGATTCCTTGGTGGTTGCTTCTTGTGGTGATATCCTTGCATCTTTTCCTAATAAACCATGTATGAATGATACTTCTTGTGATAAATCTATTCGTGGTCCAATTCTTTATGATGATGGTTTGCTTGATCAAGAATTTGCTACACACATAATTCACAATGTTGCATCCCATTTGGATGATGATGCATTTAAATAACTTTTTGATGACATTATGGGGGACCATCCTATTTTTAATCATGTTAAAAATGATCATAACGATTCTTGCTTTTATGACCCATCTTGCCCACCTATTTTTGATGATTATACTTATGATGATGTATGTTAGAGATATTCAATACTCCACCCTCAAGTGACCACAAATGATCCATGATGCTCTAAGTTGTAAGGCTCCATTATGAGGAGAAGCCATTGTGTAAGCCCGGACATTTGTGGAACCCTAACTTGCAAGTTAGATGAGGTCTATGTGTGACAGTTGATGGTAATAGATGATCTCTGAGAGCCTAGCCAATAGGTTAGGTAGGGCATAAACTTTCGGGCCATTGGATTTCCATTCAAGGCAAAAATAAAGGCCTTGTGGTGCCGCACAGTTTTTGCATAGAAGCTTAATGGGGGGAGTGTAGAGGGGGGCTTGCTGCCTTCTACGGGGTTTGGGGGGCCTATCCCCCTGGCCCGTAGGGCAAGATGGTAGGACTTCTGGTCATGGAGATATTGTCTGATTATATATTTTGTCACCTTTTTTGTATCGCTCAAATACGTTTATCTATATCAAATCCCCTTGTAAAGCTATTTAAGCATGGCCCAAGTTGATGTTTACATAGTATTATGCACTAGTAAGCCCTTCATCTCGATTCTATCTAGATCACCATCTAAGCTCCACATTGGCAATGCATGGGTAGTCAACACCATCATTGTAGCTACATTACTCTTGGCCATTTGAGAATTTGAGTTCTCTATCTCTCAGTCCATGTTTATCTTTGTCTACACTTTCCTCTCAACTCTATCTACTCGTCTATTCTGTTGTGCTGTTATTTTCTTACATGGTATCTAAGCTGAGGAGGCTCTTAGTGGTGTAGAAGCAAAAATGCAAAGGTTGGAGAGGTTTCAATGACAAAAGAGCATGCTCTAGGGTCAGATGTGGCATACATTGGTTTGTGCAGGGTTACACATGTATGTGCATAGAGATGCATAGAGGTCTCATGACATGCCCGACCATGTATGGATGGATACAGATGCATTGGCAAGTTCCACTATCCGATTACAACTTGTGGATTCTATATATGAGTCTGTTATGTATGAGGAGAAGTATTGCATTATGGCAGAGACTACATTGTCATGAGGAAGGACATAAGGAAGAGAGCTCACACACACACTCTCACTCTCAAGGAGAAGCACACACACACAGATTGAGGCAAGGAAGAATGATATTCTTCTTCTTCTTCTATTACATAAAAAGGAATGTACAAGAATGACGTAAAAAACATAAATACAACAAGTGCAATATATAAAGATCAGTACATGAAGAAAAAACTAATGTCCGCGAATGAGTGAGCTAGCAAGGAACAAATGTGCCATCACTCTCGGTAGATAAATCTAATAAAGCTCAATGAAGTATCCTTGACATATACTGGCGTGACCACTATACATGTCAGAGAAACAAAAAACTGGTATGTGTCATCCTGGATCATCACATGTTGAGCTAGATATCTCAACACTCCCCCTCAAGCTCAACGCCACATCCTGTAATCCAAGCATCTCCCGAAACTTCTTCAATTTCTCAGCTCCAAGTGCTTTGGTGAAGATATCATCAACCTGCTCATCTGTTCTCAAATAAACAAGATCAATATCACTTGCTAATACGTTCTCTTTGACGAAGTGATAATGTACCTCGATATGCTTTGTTCTAGCATGGAAAACAGGATTCTGTGCTAACTATATCTGCTAAGATTATCACAATAAATAGTGATAGGCTTTCTCACTTCCACACCTAAATCTGCAAGTAGCATTTCTAGCGATGATGCCTTACATGCTGCCATTGCAGCACCTCTATACTCAGCCTATGTACTCGACAAAGCAATAGTGGGTTGCTTCCTGCTGGTCCATGTAACAACTGCACTCCCAAGTGAGAATAGAAAACCACCAGTAGATCTTCTATCTGGAATGCTACCAACCCAATCTGCATCGGTGTATCCATAAACCTGCAAATCTACACAAGCCTCATAAAACAATGCAGAATTCAAAGTAGCACTCACGTAACATAGAGTGTGCCTCAGAGCATCTAAATGTGGCTTGCTGGGAACGTGCATTGACTTTCGAGTCCAACAATATAACTTAGATCAGGCCTTGTAATTGTGAGATATATAAGACTTCCCACGATTTTCCTGTACATAGTAGCATTTTCCAATGCTTCATCTGATGTAGTATCCAAGTTCAAATTTTGATCTAATGGCATAGAAATTGTCTTATAATCAGCCATACCATACTTTTGTAGCATATTCAAGGCATATTGCCTTTGCGGCATCCATATACCTCTTTCTGTATGTATAAACTCAATGCCCAAGAAATAGCACAGCACGCCAAGATTTTTCATGTCAAATTCCTGCATAAGAAGTTGCTTTACCTCTTTGATGCTTCCTTCATTATCACCACCTACAATCAGGTCATCAACATAAATAGCCACAATAGTGATGCCATCATCAGCCTTCCTTGCATATAGTGAGTGATCTGCATCACACATAGAAAACCCAATGCTGGTTAAGTAATCAACAATCCTTGCATGCCATGCACGAAGGGCTTGCTTCAGCCCATACAAAGCCTTTTGCAACCTGCAAACATATTCTGGATGCTTTGAATCTTCATATCCTTGTGGCTGGTCTATATATACTTCTTCCTATAACTCACCATGTAGGAAAGCATTCTTCACATCCATCTGATGCAAAGTCCATCCTTTTGCTATAGCTAATGCAACAAGTGTTCTAATAGTAGACATTTTAGCTATGGGGCTGAATGTTTCCTCATAATCAATGCCATATGTCTGTGCATATCCTTTAGCTACCAATCATGCTTTATACCTGCGTATGCTACCATCAGCATTATGCGTTACCTTGTAAACCCATTTGCAGCCTATGGGTTTCTTTCCTTGTGGCAATGGAACCAGCTTCCATGTATCATTTCCATAAAGTGAAGCCATCTCCTCATCCATGGCATTTTCCCAATCTACATTACCAATTGCATCTTCAAAATAAGAAGGTTCAGTATCTTGTATTACCTTTGTCATGTAGGCACAATGGCGAGCCATGAAACTATCATATGTCAATCGTTGCACTGAATTATGCATCCTCCCAGATCTTCTTGGTCCTGGGTCACTTCTCCTTGTATCGTCTGCATGTGCCCTTCTTACTCCCGGAGTCTTCACAGAGGGCAATCCAAGTTCCTCATCAAGACCCTTTTCTGAACCACTTGAATCTCCATCAACATCTTCAAAACCTGCACATGTTTTACTACAAGCAGAAAGCTTTTCTTTATCTTTCTTGGATGTATTTGATGAATTTTTTGGACTGAAATTTCCACGCAATCTTCCACTCCATGGATTTGAGTTGGAATTATTGCTTGGTGATGCATCCGGTCCACTCAAAACTTGAGATTCTGCACTTGATTTTTCAGCATTTTCTTTGTCATTTGGTTCAAGGTTCAGTCCTTCTTTGGCATCTTCATAGAAGCTTGGCATTTCATCAAATATCACATCTCTACTCACCTTTACCTATCGTGTGAGTGGGTTATAACATTTGTACCCTTTTTGCTCAAGGGAGTATCCAATGAAGACACATTTTTCTGCTTTCGGATCAAGCTTCTGTTGGAGATAGATGTCTGCGGAAGCACGCAAACAGCACAAGGAAGAAGGAGAAGCTTGGAGCACAAACACACAATACTGAATGTATTACCAGAGAATGTACAAAAGATAAGTAGCCCATTAGGGCAATAGGCGTATATACAAGCCGGGGGAAAAAAACCTCCTAAAGAGGGAAAAAAGTGCCCCGGCGGTCCTAGTGTGTTCACACACATCACTACCTAAATATATCAACAAATCCCCTCTTGGAGTGATGTGGTGAACAAGTAGCTGGCACTCATGTATAAGGAAGTGCCAAGCTATGTGGAAATCACTTCACAAAAGGAAGTAAGCCCAAAGCTTTGCGGAAAGCTTCAAACTTCTCCCTAGGCAGAGCCTTCGTGAAAAGGTCTGCAATGTTCTCCTGCGTGGGCACATATGCCAAGCTGATCTCCCCAGCAGAGAACCTCTCCTTGACATAGTGATAATGCACCTCAATGTGCTTAGTGCGAGCATGGAACACAGGGTTCCTCGCAACTGCCAATGTGCTCTGACTGTCAGTGAAGATGGTGGTGGCAGAAGACTGGCCAACACCCAAATCAGCCATAAGGCATCTGAGCCACACACACTCAACAGTCGCTGTGAAAGCTGCCCTATACTCAGCCTCACAACTGGAAGTGGCCACAGTAGGCTGCTTCTTGCTCAACCAAGATATACATGAGCTACCAAGCATGAAGCAAAAACCACTGGTGGACACACAAGTGTCATAGAAACCAACCCAATCTGAGTCAGAAAAAGCATGCAAATCTGGCGGTAGTGATCCCCCCTTGGGATAAAACAACCCAAGTAGCCGAGTACCACTCAAGTAGTGAAAGATGCGCTTAACCGCCTTCCAACGCGTGACTCTTGGGCAATGCATAAACCTGCTCATCTGTGAGACAGCAAACTGAATATCTGGCCGAGTAATGCATAAGTAAATCAAGCATCCAACAACCTGCTGATAGAGAACAACATCAAATGCATCTCCAGCATCATGAAGTCTCAATCGTAAACCTGTCTCCATAGGAGTGGCAATAGGCTTACAGTCTTCAAGGCCAAAACGTTGCAATAATGTGTCAATATATTTCATTTGACACAAAGCCATTCCACCATCAACTTGCATAAATTGAATGCCCAAATAGTGATGCAAATGACCCAAATCAGACATCTCAAATGAGGCATGCAAATCAGCCTTGAAATCAGCAATATGCTTCTCAATAGGACTAGTGAGCAGCATGTCATCAACATAGACAACAATGATCAGAAGCACATCATTAGCACGCTTAACATATAAGGTGCTTTCAGTTGGACTGTTCACAAAACCATGTGCAACCAGATAGGCATGTATCTTCTCATACCAAGCACGTGGTGCTTGCTTTAAACCATATAATGCCTTCGTTAACATGCACACTTGATTTTCATGCCCTTTCTGCACAAAGCCACAGGGCTGAAAAACATACACTTCTTCATGCAATTCGCCATTCAGAAATGCTGTTTTAATGTCCAACTGATGTACATTCCAACCATGATGGGCTGCAAGTGCACAAATGCTCCGAACAGTAGTCATACGACATGTAGGTGCAAAGCTCTCATCAAAATCAATGCCTCTTTCCTGCGCATAACCCTTTGCAACAAGCCTAGCCTTATACCTGTCAACTGTACCATCAGGTTTATGCTTCAGCTTGTATACCCACTTAGTGCCAATGGCCTTCTTGCCAGGAGGCAAGTGACATAAAGACCATGTACCATTCTTCATTATAGCATCATATTCAGATTGCATGGTAGCCATCCAATTTTCTGAATTCTGTGCTTCATCAAAAGAAACAGACTTATTCTCATCACAGAGACTAGACGCAGCCATAGCATAGCAATCTGATGCAAAGGAGGCACTATGAGAGCCTGAACGAGTACGATATGACAAAGGTGCATCTAATTTGCTGTCACGCAAAGTCTGCACCAGCCATTTTGGCATAATTTTTGCCTGCTCAATATCAGCTCTCTCATTAACAAGTGCATCATGTAAATCTGCATCAGAAATGATTTGCATCATCATATGAAACCTGCAAAGGCTGAGAAGTTGCCTCATTAGGACCAGCGCTAGACTGTCCACTTGTAAAAAGAGGCATCAACGTATCATACATGTCTTTGGAGCTAACAGATGTCTCCTTAGTACATGAAAGCAATGGCTGAATAGCATCTTCCACAAAGACAACATCACGGCTAACCAGAATGTGTTTAGTCTGTGGATGATATAGACGATAGCCTTTACTTTCAGAACTGTACCCAACAAAAATACATTTTACTGCCTTATCATCCAATTTTCTGCGATGTTGTTCAGGCACTAATGCATATGCCAAACAACCAAAAACACACAGATGAGCAATAGATGGCTTGCGGTCATGCCAAGCCTCATATGGAGTGATAGACTGCAGCGCTTTAGTGGGACACCTGTTCAGTACATATGCTGCACACATGACAGCCTCAAGCCAGAAACTATGTGGTAAAGCCTGACTCTTGACCATGCACCTCGCCATCTCCATGAGTGACCTATTCTTTCGTTCAGCAACTCCATTCTGTTGAGGTGTATACGGCACTGTACACTAGTGTTTTATCCCACGTTCAGCCAGAAATGCATTAAAATTAGAAGACATATTCCCCCCCTCGATCAGAACGGAGGGTGCCCATTTTACATGCTGACAGATTTTCAGCCAGAACCAAAACCTGTTTAAAGCACATGAACACTTCGGACTTTGCTTTGAGTGGATATACCCATGCATGCCTGGAAAAATCATCAATGAAAGCCACAAAGTAAAGGTAATTCCCAAAAGAGGGTGTCTGCATAGGACCACAGACATCACTATGTACAAGCTGCAATTTTTGCATAGCCCGAACTGAACCATCTTTTGGAAAGGAGGAACGTTGCATTTTGCCCAAAATACAACCTTCACATACATGTTTTCCAGGTGCCTCAAGCTGGGGCAAAGAAGACACCATATCAGATTTCTGCAGGCGCAGCAAACTAGCAAAATTCAGATGACCAAAGCGTGCATGCCAAAGCTTTGCATCTGACACAGCCTGAGAATCATGAACTGCACATGCCGAATCATTCACAGATCTTTCATAGTCTACGAGCTTATACAGCCCACGACACAAAATGCTAGATGCAATAATCACATCGCCATTTGATAGATCATGAACTGTACACCTGTCATCAACAAATTTCACAACCAAGCCAATCTTGGCTAATGCAGAAACTGATAACAGATTCTTCTTGATCCCTGGCACAAATAAAGCATCTGACAAGGTGAAAGAACTGCCATCAACAGTAGTCAAAATGATCTTACCAACTCCCATAATAGGATAAGAGGAGTTGTTGGCGCATGTGACAGTATTCCCTGTAGGGGCAGGCTCGAGTGAAGAGAAGAAACTACGCTGCAAGGTAATATGTTTTTGGTCGCCCCACTGTCAAAGTACCAAACAACTGAGTCCACTGCAGACATGCACTGCTCATGAGAAGATGGGTCAAAACTGCAAACAGTAGTAAACGCCCATTTCTTCCTGCACAAGATTAGCAGACTCTGTTTTTGGTGTAGAGGCTTCTGCAACAACCATTCCAACCTCCTTTTTCTTTGCCTCTTTTGCAGCCAGTTTTGGACAGTTCTTTATGATATGATCATTCCCTTTACAGTACTTGCAAAACAATTTCTGCTTTTCTGATTTCTTCTCATCTTTATCCTGGTTCTTCGAATGTGCAGCATTTGCACATTTCTGCTTACTAGTAGAAGAGCTCCATTTTCCTTTGCCCTTCTGACTAGCCAGGAAAGCTTGATCTGCAACATGCATAATGGACCTGTTCTGCCTGGACTGATCTTCCTGCAATAGAACAGAGACTAACTCCTCAAATGATAAGGCATTCGGATTGCCTTTCATCATCAACTGAAGAGTAGAAGCAAAACTCTGATATGAATCAGGAAGACCATTCAGAACGGTCTGCACAAGTGAGCTATCTAGTATAACCTCATCGGTAGAAATCAACTGTTCCTTCAAATCTTTGATCTTCGTTAGGAAACTGTCCATAGAATCTCCTTCATTCATGTGCTCACTCTCCAACTGTTTTCGGATGTAAGCAACACGAGCCTCATTCCTAGCTTGGTACAATGTGGTAAGTGTATCCCAAGCATCCCTAGCTGTTCTGCAAGAGCGAATATGAGGAATAATGGCATGTTTGACAGACAAAGCTATCAATGCATGTGCCTGGGCATCTCTGCCATCCCAACGAATTTGCTCTGCAGTAGGTGCAACAGAAATAGCAGCACGAACAGGAATCTGTAGAATATCATCTTCGACACCATCTTCATCAGCTCCAGCACCTGTATTTGCAGTACCTGTCGTTACAGGTGTAACATGACATCTTTCAACACCCTGCACAATGTTCCACAATCCTTTTGCAACCAAAACATGTCGCATCATATAAGCCCATAATGGGTAGTTGGTACCATCCAACTTATCCTCAACAGCCAACATACGGAATACATCACTGCTTTCAGCCATGGCCGGTGACTAAAATACCTTGATGCAGAAAATTGACTGTATCTCAAAAAGTTGAACAGAACTGCCCAGACGAGTTCTGCTAGACCTGTAGCAGACTTCGAGACGCTTAAATTGGCGAACAGAAACTGGTATATACCTTTGGCACAAAAAGACGAAATAGCTTGCACAAGCGTTGCGATACTGCATTTGAAGGCCGAAACGAGCACAGATCGCGATTTCGGCACCACAAAGCGAAGATGTTTTGATCTCGGAAACACGCTGAGTATGCTCACCAAAGTTCGTGCGATTCTGAGACTGCAAATGCCCTAGATGAAGCGATGACCTGCTCTGATACCAATTGTTGGAGATAGATGTCTGCGGAAGCACGCGAACAACACAAGGAAGAAGAAGAAGCTTGGAGCACAAACACACAATATTGAATGTATTACCAGAGAATGTACAAAAGATAAGTAGCCCATTACAAGCCGGGGGAAAAAAACCTCCTAAAGAGGGAAAAAAGTGCCCCGGTGGTCCTAGTGTGTTCACACACATCACTACCTAAATATATCAAGAACTTCGTCCTCAACTCATCTGGAACATGTACATATGCAATACAGCCAAAAACTTTTAGATGTGATAAGTTTGGCTTTTTACCTGTAAACTTCTCTTCAAGTGTAACTTTATGTACAACAGCAATCAGTGTTCTGTTCATGATGTATATAGTAGTATGCACAACTTCTGCCCAATAACAATGAGGCATATTCTTCTCAACTATGAAGGCTCTTGCTATTTTTGCAATATGTCTATTTTTGCATTCAGCAATGCCATTCTGCTATGGTGTGTATCTGCATGAAAACTGATGCCAAATTCCATGATTTTTTAGAAAACTGTTGAACTCATTTGACATGTATTCACCTCCTCCATCATATCTTAATGTTTTGAATGTACTTCCCTGTCTGCTTTTCCATGATAGCTTTAAAATTCTGGAAGTGAGTGAACACCTCACTCTTCTCTTTCATGAAATATACCCATACTTTGCGTGTATGGTCATCAATGAAAGTAACATAAAATCTGCAACCATGCATAGATGTGGTCTTTGCTAGACCCCAAACATCTGGATGTACTACATCTAGTACATTCTCACTAACATGCTTGTCATGTGGAAATGATGCTCTTGATTGTTTACCAAATTGACATGCTGCACATACCTTTTGCATTTCTGCAACTTTGAGCTTTGGTAGTCCATGGACAATCTCCTTTGACTGCATCGATTTCAGCCTTTGCAAGTTTGCATGTCCAATCCGTTTGTGCCACATCTCTATATCTGCAATAACTCTTGCACCTTTTGCAAACATGGCTGCATTCATTTCAGGAATCTTCACATTTAAGGTGAACATCCTACCCATTTTGTTTCCTTTGGCAACCAATCGTCCATCCTACTTGTACTCTTCTACATATAGTCCATCAGCATTGAACTTGACTTGTAATCCCTGGTCAACCATTTGTCCAACAAAAACCAGATTCTTTGTTATATTTGGAACATGCGGCACATCAGCAAGATGTTTTACCTTTCCATCCTCCATCGATAGTGCTATGTTTCCTATATGCTCAATAGGATGTGATGTGTCATCACCTGTTTCAACATATACAGGAACTGGCAATTTCTGCAAAGTACAAAATCATTCTACATGACTGGTCATGTGATTTGAAGCACCTGAACAACATACCAGACATTATCATTCGATTTTGAAACACAAGCAGACATCGTATTCATGATGTGATGTTGAACCATGAACAACTTCTCAAAATCATCTGTACTTGTGGATGCATAATTGTTTTGCTGCCTTCTGTTATTTTGATTCTTCAACTTGCAATCATGTTCAAAGTGTCCAGGTTTACCACAATTCCAACATCCTTTACTATCATTACCTGAATCATTTCTTTGGAAATTTTTGCGACCTCTTTGGCTACCCCTGCCTCGAAACTGTCCTCTTCCTCCTGCATGATTCTGTTGTTGACCTTGGTCTTGGTTATTATTTCCTCTTCCATTTCCAAAACCTCTACCTCTACCTCTTCCTCTTCCGCAATAGAATACCTGCTCAGAACTGGGCTTTCCTTGGGAGTTTGAATCCTCACCAAGATTCTTTTCTTCAATAATTAGCATGGATACCAAATCAACAAAATTCAGAATATTTTCCCTAGTCTGTATAGAAGTTCTGAACTGCTTATATGCAGCTCCTAAACCACGAAGGCACACTTCCACCTTATCATCATCTACATTCACGCCAATAGATGCAAGTGACTCACATATGCTTTGATTTTCAGAGTGTAGTCACTTACCGACATGCTCTTTTTCTCCAATGTATACAGCTCGTTCTTGAGTTGCAATTTTCGTGCCTTTGTATTGGTCTCGTACAATGTGACCAAACTGTTCCAAGCCTCTTTCGGAGTCTTGGCATCCTGTATGTGCCCAATCATGCTATCCTGTATGCTAAAAGATAGCCAGTACATTACCTCTCGTGCTCCTTGATTCCATTCCTCATATGCTCTCATTTGTTTTGCAGTCCGATTCCTCTCTGGTAACTGCAGAGCATTTTCGTTCTCTCCTTCGATGTACTTTCAATAGCCTTTTCCCATCATAAAATTCATCATTCTGAATCTCCAAGCATGGAAGTTGTTCTTGTCCAACTTATCACTCATAAGCTGACTCATTCCATCTACATTTGCCATTTCTGCAGCAATTCATAACACTGCAAAACACTACAAGTAGCACTTCTGCTTGAACACTGTCGCACTATGACGTGACAGTTCGATCTCAAAAAAACACAGTTTTCGTGTATCAACAGTACACAGAATCGCTTGAAATTCTGGATCTGGAGTACATGTGTTTTCAAACACGACGCAAGTTACAATTTCTGAAACTGAACTGGTTTTTTTGCGGGCCCCACCTTGCGATCTCGAAAGGGAGGCCGAGATGGCTCCGAAACTTTGATCTGACAAAAACGAGTGACCCTAAAGGAATAACTCACGAAAATATTTTGAGCTCTTCTACCTTGACACCGATTTTCATAGCAAACAGAGCTCATTTGTGAATCGCGTTTTCTCCATGCCTTACTGCGTACTCTTCACTGTCACCTTCTCCACGAGCTCTCTACAACCACAATGGCTCTGATACCATGTCACGAGGAAGGAGATAAGGAAGAGAGCTCACAAACACACTCTCACTCTCAAGGAGAAGCACACACACACAGATGAGGCAAGGAAGAATAATCTTCTTCTTCTTCTTCTATTACATAAAAAGGAATGTACAAGAATGACATAAAAAACAAGAATACAACAAGTGCAATATGTAAAGATCAGTACATAAGGAAAAACCTAATGTCCGTGAATGAGTGAGCTAGCAAGGAAAAAATGTTCCATCAATCTCGGTAGATAAATCTAATAAAGCTCAATGAAGTATCCCTGACATATACAGACGTGACCACTATACATGTCAGAGAAACGAAAAACTGGTACGTGTCATCTTGGATCATCACATGTTGAGCTTGATATCTCAACATAAATGATATGTATGCGAGTCCATTGACTCATGTGAGATATAGATCACATCGATGACTTCGATGCTGGCACTATGGTCGTGAGGGCCATATTCGACGACCTTGCTATAGACAGATGCGACGACGATGGTCGTGAGGGCCATATTCGACGATGTTGCTATAGACGGATGCGATGACGATGTAGGTCAGGTAGTGGTTTCAAGAGAGTCTATGGCAGTTGATTATGCAAGTGATGGTGATATCACTTTCTCCTATGGTTTATCTCAAGATTCCTCTTGTTCATTGGATAGCACACATATGGCTTGGTTGCTTGATGCATTAGCCAGTTTTCATATTACTCCACATCGTGAGTGGTTTTGTCGATTCTTAGGTGAGACTCATGGATGTGTGCACTTGCCTGATGGTACCGCATATGACATTGAGGGTGCAGGAGATGTATGAGTTAGCCAATTACAGGAGAGCAAATGTTATGCATTCCTTGGTAAGCATCATTTTTAGTTGCAGTTGGGACAGCTTATGCTTGTCATAGGTGCCAAGATTGGGCACATGTATCCATTGTAGGTACTTCATGTGAGAGACAATCTCGTCTCAGTGGGAGTTCAACCTTATGTGCGATGTGAGACTCGTCATGTCTCATTTTTTCTACCTATACATTTGCCAAAGTATTTGTGATTTGAACTCAAGCCCAAGTTGTTTACTATCTTTAAATCTCTTATGCATTGCTTTAATGCATATCTGCAACCAAATCCTCTTGCCATACTATCAAGACGTAGTAACTTTTTCATGTATTACTCCTTTGTTATCCTTAAGGACGCCTTCTTAGCAAAATTTAGAAGACAGGGCTTCCAGGATAGACTTGCCCAATAGATGGACTATCTACGGCAAGGAGTCAATGAGAGCATCAAAATTACATTCAAAGGATGGAGACCTTGGTCAGAAACATGGGTGCAAATGCCCCGAATGATGAGACTCTGAAGAGGAGGTTTATTGCCAGATTGAGAGATCCTACGGTGTAGCAACATATCATACTTACACAACCTACTACTTTAATAGATGCCAAAGAACAAGCTAGGCTTTGGGAGAAAGTGCAGTTATGTCAGCAAAGGAGGATCAAGCTTCTATATGAGCTAATGGGAGGACCAGGGAGTGTACCTATGAAAGATCCGGGGCAAGGAAGTCCTACATTGACCACTTCGGCTTTTGTAGCTGCCACTAGCATGCTAGGTGAGGTGAAACCTGTGCTGATCGAGGAACGGACATTGGAGTTGGTCACACAAGCCGTAAAAGTCACCACATTGGCCCATGAAACATACACAATGGAACAAGAGGTAGTCGCAAATCCCAATCAGGTGTTTAGGTCTAACACATGGTGTGGGAAGTGCCATGGTTTTGGTCATCTGACTTCGGAGTGCCCCACAGTCTCGAGAGTGTTCATGGATAGATCACCACCTAGGATGCTTTGCACCTTTTGTGGTAGGACAAATCACACAGAGGATCGATGTCACCATAAAACAAC
Organism: Ceratopteris richardii; assembly: GCA_020310875.1. Taxonomy (NCBI): domain Eukaryota; kingdom Viridiplantae; phylum Streptophyta; class Polypodiopsida; order Polypodiales; family Pteridaceae; genus Ceratopteris; species Ceratopteris richardii. The sequence continues at coordinate 38,573,281 of CM035424.1, forward strand.
TTATGAAGGTTGAACCACGCAAAATTTAGTAAATGCAGGGGAACATACTTACATAGGATTGCCTGCTCAGGGTGTCCCACCTACACCTCGTTGGGAAAACAGATAGACTTATGGGTATGGTGCTCAAGGCCAGGGAGGAGGATATCTGAGAGCAGCTGCACATGATCAAAGAAGGGCAAGTCTGATCCACTATTGGAGATGCCATGGCTTGGGACATACTCAAGCTAGATGCCCAAACGAGAAGAAACCGGTTGACTACACCCCACTGTGTAGGTATTGCAGTGGAGAGGGCCACTTTGATGATGAGTGTCCAAAAAGAAGAGCCAATATCAACAAAGGAAAAGGGCCAATGGAGTCGTCGAACTACATTGAGACCCAAGTGCATCCCATTCCTAAAGTTCAAGAGCAAGTTCCTATGATTGGAGTGGTGTTTAGGACACCGAATCCTTAGGAAGGCTCTAGTTCATCAATTTACTTTGTGGATGCTAACCAGGGCAAGGATGCATGGAAAGATCCTATTATGGCGGTGGTTACACGAACGTAAGAATACGTGAAGAAGAATACAGAAGTGAAAATGTCGAAAAGGGAAAGGTACCGGAGCATGTGAAAGTGGAAAACCAAGTGAGAGGACTTGTTGAACAACAAGAATTTGAAGATGGAGATGAGATCAAGATCCTTCCACGCGTAACTAAGAAGTTTGTTCCAGGAACAACTCCATTCCGTGAGAGGATGAAGGTTCCAAAGTGCCAAAAAGAAAGGCACACCATGCAGGAGATTGACATTGTGAAATTGCTAGCTAAAACAGAAGTCACTTTGGACATTGGTACATTGCTAATGTGCTTGCCTGCATATAGGAAGCAATTTTACAATGAATACATAAAAAAGCCTCGGATGCAAGAGAAGAAAAAAAATGAGAGAAGGACATCCAGGGCATCATTCAGAGCATCACAATGCAAATCAATTCCAATGCTTTAGTTGTGACCATTGAGATTAAGGGATATGCGGTCCCAGGTGCTCAGTTTGATACTAGAGAAGCTGTCAATATAATGATTGAGTATATGATGAAGGCTCTTGCCCTAAACCACATGGAAGAAACTCCAATGTTCCTCAGAATGGCAGATCAAACACAAGTGAAACCGGCTGGTCTTCTAAAGAATGTAAGCATAATTGTGGGAGGATTAGAATTTAGTGTCGACTACTTGATAGTTAGACTAAGGACTTCAGAAGCCACTTTCTTGATCTTACGGGGATGGCTTGTGCAAGCCAATTGTGTGCACGATTGGTGCATGGGTTTCATAACGATTGGGCCAAAAGTCTGACCGCATACAAATCCAAGTGTCTCCAAAGTCAACCAGCAAGAAGTCAATGATAGTTGAGGAAATGGAGAGAAAAACAAAGGAAAAGGTCAGACAAGAAATGGTGTGGGTACGATTTGCCTTGCACACAAAGACTCGCAAGGATCTTCTTCAAGACGGATTTAATTTGCAATTATTCAAATTCCAAAACGCGAAGATGGGTGAGTATAAGGACCCACTGGTTTACAAGGATGACTCAGACCAAGAACTGCTAGGATGGCTGACACGCATGAGTGAACTTGACTGCTATATGATAAGTATATACTCAAGGGAAAACAAAGCTGCCAAGTCCTTTGAGAAATGAACTTCAGGAGAAGAGTTAAAGCTTGAACTAGTTTCACCAATGGAAGTAAAATAGTTGAGAGAAAGGACTAGGGTCCTAGAAGTGAAGCTCCAAAAGAAATGTTGAGAATCCAAAATAGAAGCAAAAGGCAAGACTAAAGTGCAAGAAGCGATCGCAAAGGCTGAACTGAAGAAATTAGATCCAATCAAAAAAGAAAAATCCAACGATTTACTAACCAACCTTGCATGCGTGATCAGGGAGCACTTTTTGAATATCAGAGCAACAATGAGAGGTGAAGGATATTCGAGAGAAGATCATGTGGAAAAGTGGGAAGTTTTTCCAGAAAAGTTCTTAAGCATGGGATCAGAGTTACTAGATGGTGTATGGGAAAGCATCAAATCAATACTCAAGAGTTTTAGCAAGGCCTTTGCATGGTCATACAATGATCTGAGAGGAATCGATCCTCATATTTGTCAGCATTATATAGACTTGGAAGAAGGTACTAGGCCGATATGTCAAAGGCTTAGGCGGACAAATCCAGCATACTCAAAGTTGATCAAAATGGAATTGACCAAGTTGTTGGAAGCAGGACTCATATATCCCACTGCATTCAATGAATGGATATCACCAATTGTAGTTGTCCCAAAAACGAACAATAAAATTTGCATTTGCGTGGACTACCGGAAGTTGAATGAGTGAACGAAGAAGGGCCACTTTCCTTTGCCATTTACGGACCAATTTTTGGATAGAGTGACTGGTCATAAATTGTACTCCTTTCTAGATGCCTTTAGCATATATAATGAGGTTCAAATCTATGAAGAGGATCATCCAAAAACTACTTTCACCACATAGTGGGGTACATACGCATATCGTGTCATGCCGTTTGGGCTATGTAATGCACCAACTACATTTCAGAGAGCAATGATCGTAGATTACCAAGACTATTTGCAAGATTGGATGGAGATATTCCTTGATGACTTTGCCATCCAAGGAGATTATGAAAATATGACGAAAAGATCGAAGCCATTCTAAAAAAAAGCATTGAAAAAGGCATTGTGTTGAATCCGAAAAAATGCATGTTTGATGCACGAAAAGGTTTTCTCTTGGGACATGATTTTTGAAAAAGGGATTTTCATTGACGAGAATAAGGTAGAAAAAATGGACAACTCCCACCTCCTCAAAACTTGTGATAGCTCAGAGGATTCTTCGGACATGCTAATTATTAACAGTAATTTATATTGAATTTTGCATCGACAACCATACCATTGAAGAATCTTTTGAAGAAAGATTAGTAGTATCAATGGACCCGAGAATGTCAAACTGCATTCAAATCTATTAAAGAGAAGTTGATAAATGTGCCAATTTCGGCAGCACCTGATTGGATGAAAGAGTTTCATGTGCATACAGATGCTTCCCATACTACGGTTAAAGCGGACGAAAAGAGGCTGGATCACCCAATCTATTACGCAAGTCAGAACCTGAAGAGTGCCAAGAGGAACTACACAACTACGGAAAAGGAGTGCCTATCGATGATTTTTGAAGTAAACAAGTATCGACACTATTTGATAAGTAAACATTTCACATTTTATGTGGATCATGAAGCTCTAAAGTATATCATGAATAAACCCGAGCTATCAAGATGATTGATGAGGTGGATGTTACTCTTGCAGGAATTTCAATTCACGGTGGTAACTAAACTAGGGAAAGCACACATACTGATAGATCATTTATCTAGAATTTTTAATGAAGAGCCAATCTCTGGTGTGCCCGATGACTCTCCTGATGGACATCTATTTCACGTTAATGCTAAAGTACCTTGATATGCTGACTAGGTAAATTTCTTGTGCACGACCAATACCCACCAAGAGCAATCAAAAGAGACAAGCAAAAACTGTTAGCACTAGCAAAATACCATAGCATCATTGGTGGATAGCTCTATCGATACTTTGTTCATGAAAGCATTTATCGAAGGTGTCTAGAGGAATGAGAGGCAACCATAGTTTTGAGAGCATTACATGATGAACCTTGCAGTGGGCATTTTGCAGGTGAGCTTACGGCTAGAAAGGACTTGTTGGTAGGATATTGGTGGCCGACGTTGCTCAAAGACTATCACACTTATTGTAAGAAATGCGACAAATGTCAAAGAATGGGTAAACCAATACTAGCACATGCAGCTCCTCTTATGCCGATACTAGCTCTTAAGCCTTTCGAGAAATGAGAAAATTGACTTTGTGGGACCCATTGATCCTCCCTCCAGATGCAAGTCCAATAGGTATATCCTAGTCCGCACAGATTATGTCACCAAGTGGATGGAAGCAAAAGCTATGAAGATTGATCGAGCTATCGATGTAGCCAAGTTTCTGTATGAACAAATTATCACGCGATTCAGATGCCCATTGGAGATAGTTGATGGAGAGTGTTAATCTCTAAAAGAACAATTTATCCTTGAAGTTAGAGCACCTCTATATCAAGAATAACTTAAAACCTTCACCAATCTGGAGGATCAATACTCAACTACCAAAATCTTGAACAAACTGTGAAGAAGATGTCTACACAGAAAGTCTGTTGCACATAACTCATTTGTTGACTTATCAAATGTGTAAAGTTTTTTATAAAACTTTGTACAAGGTTTTGCCTATAGTTTGCACACCTCCTCCAAGTTAAACCATTCCAAAAGACTCAGTAGATCTTGAGAAATGATCTCAACAAGTTACCTATGTCTAAAACTATAGTTCTTTACAGTCAACTTTGACACCTACAACTTCTAAAGCTTGGCTCTCCCAAACTAGAACCCATTTATGCAAATGCTTTTAGCCATAGATGTCTTACCTTCCAACTTAGATTTTGACTCCTCATTTGTGCAAAACATTACACTATGCACTTAGAACTGACCATTTCTTTGACCATCGGGATTGCGCCTGTTTCAGAAGACACTCAACACATTCTTACATATGAATGTTACTACTCATAATTCTCACAGCCTGTTTACAATTAGGCTCTAAAACTTTAACCATAGACTCATTAACTATGGAATCAGACACTGACAAAAGGATTCTTGAAATGATCAAGCGCAAAAGGAGAACACGTAGAAAAATCGGGTGCAACTTTTCTTCATTACTCAAAAGTTTTACATCTGGATGAGAGAGCTATCTTACTCACTTCACAAGTGTCTAATGCCTTCTAATTCTCATCAATTCTTGTTCTCTCACCCTCTCTCATATTTGCCTCGACATTTTTTCTTGTATATATAGGCAAATATGTACACCATACAAAAGTATAAGTGAGCTAACTCTAAGTTAACGTACATATGTATACATATCTTCATTCTTTGAACATATGCTTTCTTCATGCTTCATGACTTGATCTTTTCTTCAATCCTTGACTTAAAAACTTCATCAAAACTTCAATTGTTGATTGTCTTGCACCAACAGCTCCCCCTCAATCATCAATTGAGGTTTTCTCTATCTTCTTTATACCTGCCATGTTTTTAAATCTTTGTAGCTTTGGTCCATCCAAGTTTTTGGTTAGCATATCAGCTATCTGATCTTTTGTTGAAGTATGTATAACTTCAATCTCTTTATCCATCACCTTCTCTCTTAGAAAATGATACTGAGTCTCAATGTGTTTAGTCCTGGCATGAAAAACGGGATTAGCAGCTAAATACAATGAACTCATGTTATCTCCATGAATAGTGGGTGTACTCTGAATGATGTCAAAACTCTTCATAAGAGTCTTAAGCCATATCACTTCCTTTGCAGCTTCAACCATACCTTTGTACTCGGCCTCTATGGATGATAAAGCAATTGTATGTTGCTTCTTTGAACACCATGAAATTAAGTTATCTCCCACATAACACAAGTATCCATAAGTTGACCTCCTATCATCATGATTACCTGCCCAATTTGTATCACTATATATCTTGATGTTTGTATCTGATGTAAAACCATAATACAAACCTTCATTGAATGTACCCTTAATGTATCTCAACACTCATTGTCGTGCAACCCAATGTTCTTTCCTAAGACAATGCATGAATTGAGATAATACTCCAACTGCATATGACAAGTCAGGCCTAGTTAATGTAGCATAGATCAGACTACCAACAAAACTTTGATATAGCTTCATGTCCTTGAATTCTTCTCCTCCATATCTTCTCAATTTGTGATTTACCTCCATTGGAGTAGGTGCTATCCTGCAATCATCCATTTTAAACTTGATCAACAAGATTTTCAAATACCTTTCTTGAGTTACATACATTCCATGTTGAGTGTATGAGATCTCCATGCCTAAGAAATATGACAAATCTCCCAAGTCACTAATCTTGAACTCTTTTTCCATTTGCTTCTTTAGGCTTTGGATTCCTTTCTCATCTGTACCTGTAGGAATTATATCATCAACATATATGCACATGTAAATGAACCCATCATCACTTGCTTTAACAAGCGAGCTACTATCTGCTTTAGATACTTGAAAACCAAGTTCCTTCAAGAACTTCACAAGTCTATAATTCCATGCCCTTGGGGCCTGCTTCAAACAATACAAAGCTCTCTTGAGCTTACATACATGATCTGGGCACCTTTCATTTCTGAATCCTTGTGGTTGCTCCATGAAAATATCATCTGAAATGTAACCATTTAGAAAAGCATTCTTCACATCTAGTTGACATAATTTCCAACCTTTACATGCAGCAATAGCTATGAGTGTCCTGATGGTTTTCATCTTTGCCACAAGACTATAAGTCTCATCATAATCTATACCATATGTCTGAGCAAATCCTTTCACAACAAGTCTAGCTTTATACCTAGACACACTTCCATCTGCAAACCTCTTTGTCTTGTAGACCCATTTGCATCCAATGATCTTCTGACTATTTGGTTTAGGAACCAAATCCCATGTGTCATTCTCCATCAATGCATCATACTCTTCCTGCATAGCTTTCTCCCAATTTTCCTTACCTTTTGCCTCTTCATATGTAGAAGGATCTTCATCTGCCTTTACCATATAAGCATAATCTTTAGTAGCCAAAAAAGAAGTGTCATAGCTATACCTTGTAGGTTGCCATTTGTGTCTTGATGACCTTCTGAGTTCTCCACTCCTTGAAGTTTCTGGTTCATCACATTCTGGATCAAACCTTGGCACTTCTTCAACTTCAACCTGTACTTCATTGTTCTCTTCTTCATCAAATATTTGAACCTTTGATTTACCTTTCTTTTGACTCACAACTTCCTCATCAACGGCATAAATATTGATTGTACCCGCATACCAAGTACCTTGCTCATCAAATGTAACATCCTTTGATACAAGGAATTGTTTTGTGGATGGACTCCACAACCTATATCCCATCTGCTTATCATCATATCCAATGAATACATACTTTTCAGCTTTAGGTTCCAATTTGTGCCTCAATTGAGATGGCACATATGCATATCCCAAACATCCAAATACTTTGCAATGATCTAGAGTAGGTCTCTTAAGCCACCATGCTTTATATGGTGTCATACCCTGCAAAGCTTTACATGGTAATCTATTGACCAAATATGTAGTTGTATTTACAACCTCAACCCACAAATAATTGGGATAATTTTTCTCCTTCATCATGGATCTTGCAAACTCAACAAGAGTTCTATTCCTTCTTTCTGCTACACCATTTTGTTGAGGAGAGTACCTGCAAGTAACCTCCCTTTTTATACCTGCATTCCACAAGTAATCACTGAAATCATTAGAGAAATACTCTCCCCCTCCATCTGACCTTAGTCTCTTCAACTTTTGACCTGTGATTCTTTCTGCATACACATGATAATGCTTGAATGTATTGAATACCTCTGATTTATCTTTGATCACATAGATAGTGACCCATCTGGTAGCATCATCAACATAAATTACATAATACCTTGAACCATTACTAAAATCCTTTGATGGTCCCCACACATCTGTGTGTACCAACTCAAGCTTCTTTGAATACATAAAACCATGCTTGGAATAAGATTGCTTATGAGCCTTACCTAATTGAAATGCCTCACATCTGTATGTCATATGTTGACTTGCAACCTTAGGCAATCCAAGCACTGAACCATTGTTATCCATATCTTTAATACCTCTTTTATTAAAATGTCCAAGCCTTTTGTGCCAAAGATCTAACTCAGAGATCTTATGTCCTCCATAGGTGAACAAGGCATGACCAACATTACCTTGAATCTTCAATGTGAACAATCTTAATTTTTTCTTCCCTGAAACAATTTGTTTATACCCATTGCTAGGGTCTTCCACAAAAACTCCTTCATTAGTGAACCTAAATTCATAACCTTTTTCAACAATTTGTCCTACACTTATCAGATTCTTTGGAATTGTAGGAGCATACAAAACCTTACTCAAGAGAGTACTTCCATCCTTGGCCTTCACTGATCCAATTGACTTCACATTGTGCTTTGTATTATCACCTGTTTGAACTACATGATTAGTTACCTTATTTTCCAAATCAGTCATCAATGTTATGTTGCCACTCAGGTGATTGCTACACCTTGAGTCAATGTAGAAGACTCTTTGGTCTTCACTTTGCCTTTCACAAGTTGCATTCATTATCAATGTTGAATCCTCCTTCTGATCTGAAGCATAATTGTAGTAGGTATTGTTGTATTGTTGGCTTTGGAATCCTCTACCTGCATTTCTTCCAAAATAACCTCTACTACCTCTACCTCTGAAATTACCTCTTTGATTTCTGCCACCTCTTCCTCTTGAATTAAAGTTCTGATTATATCCACCATTATTCTGAGTATTATGCCAACAATCATGAGCTAAGTGATTTGTCTTACCACAAATCCAGCAAGCTTTGAATCCATCTTTATTACTTCTGCCTCTTCCTCTACCTTTGCCACCTCCTCTTCCTCTTAGGAAGTTAGCTTGGCTAGTTGTACCTTCATCTTCATTTGCTTGTTGCTTCCCTTTGCTATTCTTCTTTTTATCCTTTGAATACATTGCTTGACCTGCACTCTTACCACTTTCACCTTTGATATCCTGCTCAAAGGTTAGCATGTGTCCTAGCAACTGATTCAAATCAAGAGTAAAATGATCTAGTGATAATTCAGTAGACAAAATGAATGGTTTCCATTTGTCATCACCTCTCAAACCTGTGAGGATTTGCCTTACCAATTTATCCTCCTCAATCTCTTCATCAATTGCTCCTGCCCACAAGGATGCCTTCCTTGACTTTGTGGTGTTTTGGAAATGCTCCTCCAAAGCATTCCATATATCACTTGCACTTTCAAGACCTCTAATGTGAGGTATCAAGTAGTCATTAACTCCCATATAGATAATGCTCCTAGCTTGAGCATCTCTCTTCATCCAATTCTTCAAATCTGACAATTCATCCCTAGTTGGAACACTACGATCTCTGAACTGAGGCTTTTCTTCTTCACCTGTGATATAACCTATCAAGTCTTTGCTCATAAGATGAGCTTCCATCCTCACTGACCATGCTGAATAGTTCTCTCTATCCAATTTCTCTATCTGAAGAGAATCTCCCATCCTTTCTTCACGTGTGTATTAAATTCTTCAACCTTCATAAGAAATAAGTGTACCTTTGCTTCGAATGAAGTTCCTTTTGTCTTCCTTGATATCTTCTGACCTCCTTCTCAAGCTTTACTTTCAAGCTTTCACCTTTTGGATCTTCAATTGTTGAATTCTTTATGACTGTAGCAGTCGGGGTCCTCCTTTCTTCAATTTTGATGCTTCTTGCTCTGATACCACTGATGGAGAGTGTTAATATCCAAAAGAACAAGTTATCCTTGAAGTTAGAGCACCTTTGTATCAATAATAACTTAAAACCTTCACCAATATGGAGGATCAATACTCAACTACCAAATGTTGAACAAACTATGAAGAAGATGTCTACACAGAAAGTCTGCTGCACATAACGCATTCATTGACTTATCAAATGTGTAAAGTTTTTGATAAAACTTTGAACAAGGTGTTGCCTATAGTTTGCACACCTCCTCCAAGTTACATCATTCCAAAAGACTCAGTAGATCTTGAGAAATGATCTCAACAAGTTACCTATGTCTAAAACTGTAGTTCTTTATAGTCGACTTTGACACTTGCAACTTCTAAAGCTTGGTTCTCCAAAAGTAGAACCCATTTATGCAAATACTTTTAGCCATAGATGGCTTACCTTCCAAATTAGATTTTGACTCCTCATTTGTGCATAACTAGTGTGCACTGAGAACTGACCATTTCTTTGACCATCGCGATTGTGCCTGTTTCAGAAGACACTCAACACATTCTTACATATGAATGTTCCTACTCATAATTCTCACAGCCTGTTTACAATTAGGCTCTTAAACTTTAACCATAGACTCATTAACTATGGAATTAGACACCTACAAAAGGATTCTTGAAATGATCAAGCAAAGAAGGAGAACCCATAGAAAAATCGGGTGCAACTTTTCTTCGTTACTGAAAAGTTTTACATGTGGATGAGAGAGTTATCTTACTCACTTCACAAGTGTCTAATGACTTCTAATTATCATCAATTCTTGTTCTCTCACACTCTCTCATATTTGCCCCGGCATTTTTTCTTGTATATATAGGCAAATATGTACACCACACAAAAGTATAAGTGAGCTAACTCTAAGTTAATGTACATATGTATACATATCTTCATTCTCTGAATATATACTTTCTTCATGCTTCATGACTTGATCTTTTCTTCAATCCTTGACTTTAAAACTTCATCAAAACTTCAATTTTTGATTGTCTTGCACCAACAATAGTGGGCGATAGAGGAACACATTTTGTCAACGAATAGACAAGTTGAGGTTACCAACCAGATTTTGGAACAGATCCTGACAAGGACGGTGGCTGCTCACATGCGAGACTGGGATGAACGGTTTTTAGAGGCTTTATGGGCGTATCAAACCTCTTATCAAGTGAGGACAAAGAGCACTCTATTCTCACTAGTGTACGACGAGGAAGCCATCTTTCCCATCGAAAAAGAAGTCCCAATGTTGAGAGTGGCCATTGAGGCTAGGTTGGGAGAGGAATAATCACTGAAAGAAAGATACATCCAACTAGTCAAGTTAGAAGAGAAGAGACTCATTGCACAGTAGATCCTGGAAGCTATTCAAAGAAGGCAAAAGGACAGGCACAACAAGAAGCTCAGGACCTATGCCATTCAAGAAGGCAATATGGTATTAGTCTATGATAGCAAATACTACAAGTTCTCGGAGAAGTTGCAAACAAGATGGGCAGGGTCGTTTAACACTAGTTTGGTACCAAAACAGGACACTTAAGTGTCCTTTTTTGACAATTTTCCAAAAAATCACATACCTTCTACAAAGAGAATTTGGAAAAATCCATATTAAATATAATTCAAAGGTTAATGCAAAAATATAAAACACAATAAATCATGTTTTGTGTTCATGTAAATAGCCTCTCAACATGCTATGGTAGTGAACAGGATGAAAATTCCTAATCAAATGTATTTTTATCAAAAGAAAAAAATTCATCATATGAAAGAAAAAATTACACATTCCTTGAAACATAGATCACATGGTATGAGCCTCAAAATCACTTAGAAAAATCATTTCAATTCAAATAAAATCAATTATTTTGACTCTGTACACCAAAAACAGCAACTAGTTCTAATTATGGTTCAAACAAACTTATGGGAATCCATAGAAGTGTACAAATGTGCCAACAATCAAACAATTTATGAAGACAACAACCAAGGTATACACATATGACTCTAGTCGCCAAAAATAGAAAAATAAAGCCAATATATGACTCAAAAGAATTTATGGACATCATTCATCACTTATGTAAGTGTTCAACCTTCTCCAAAGATCCCTAGACACTTGCTTTACACTACCAAAGTCCATGAATAGCTTTCCATTTCCTAAAACATATCCAATTTGTCAAAATGTTTGAATTGTGTTATTTTTTCAGTTATGCAAAAAGTTGAGTTTTCAAAAATCCCCATTTTCTTCTTCATTTAATAACACATGTGAAGTTGTAAAAATGTCAAAGATTATATTTTTCTCTAAAAGTACATGATGTGGGCTATCAAATCCAAGTGAGTATGCCACCAAAGCCTCAAGGGTGTTGTTTGTTATTGATCTTTGGAGTTGTCCTCTCCAATCATTTAGCATAAAGAATCAACAAGACATCTTTATTTTGTCAATCCTGGAAGTATTCTTGAGACCACAACCCCTTCAAGATGATAGAATCCAAGAAATAAGAGAATAATGGCTGGATTTCTGAGAATAGTGAAGATGAAGAGGAATTTCTAGGGTTTGGATTATCTTGAGCAAATCTCCACCATTTTCTACAATCTTGGTGTCTATTCCATGCTATTTCATCAGCAGAACACAATTATGAAGTCAAAATAAAAAAATATCACTTGTATCATACAGACGAGACAATCGTGATTCTGTGAAAACAGACGATTTTCAGCTCCAGCACCATTCTTTATCCACTCATCACTCAACACAAGAGTATTCAGCTCTCTTCATACACATTCTACAGATTTACACAATGAAAGATCACAAATCTCCATGAATACACAAGATCTAGACTCATAAATCAAAGAAACCACATAGAAGAGGAGAAACACGATTTTCAGCAGAAAACTCCTTCTCTATTCACTTGGATAGCATGTACACCAATGATTAACCAACCCCCTCATAATAGAGGAAAGTAGCTTATATACATTTTCAAGTGTCCCTTTTCACACTTAAATTTTGGTCCTTTCCTCTATTATTCTAAAAATATGCTATCTAGGAGTTTCCAAAAATTCTAGAAAAAATACATAAGATTCTATCCTACATAAGGAAAACTCTTCCTTATTTTTACAACAATTGCATAAATATTTTTACAAATTTCTATCATTTTACATTTATTTTCCTTCAAAAAGGTTTCCAAAAATGCATCTTCCAACATCCTTCCCCTCCTAAGCCTTTCGGCTCCTGACGAAAGATTTTCCTGCTCCTCTACACTGATCACTTTTCTTCATTTCTTCTTTCTTTGATATACTTGTGACAGCAAATCATGACTCTTTCTTTCTGTTATATTTAAATTATTGACCATCTCAAATAATGCCTTCCTCCACTGTACTGCAGCTTCTAGTTTATCTATGACATCCTTCTTCAAGTACTCTGTATATGCAGCTTCATATGCAGTAAGTCTGGATTTTGTAACAACTGATAGGTTTCCAAAAATCTCTGATTCCCTCTCAAAAAACCCGTAATCAAAGGCATCTTCAAAAATCTGTAAGTAATGACTGCCCAAAAATATCACTCTGCTATAATATGCCATTAAACAGATTCTGTCAGGCGTTTCACTCAAATCAAATAATAAGGCGTCTGTTGGAGAATTAAAGCCGATATAATTCAAGGTTCTAATATCTATGTCAGTATAAGTTTCTATACAGGCCAAAATTAACCTCATTATTCTTATAAGTAGTATGCAAGCAGGGTCATTGACATCTTTGTATGTAGTTATCACAGACTCAGCAGTATTCACCATATAACTCTTGGTAGGCCATGTGCCTGCCTTTGGACCTGCTACTTTCGGGAAATTCAACCACTTTGGTGGAATTTGACCTTCTCTTCTTCTATCCCAAAAAGTTTTCCATTCTCTCCTTTGTGCCACTGGACAATAGGCTGGATTGATCTTTAAATGAAGAGGTGCCTCTTTCCAAATTTTCCTACATTCTTTGTTGGCATCCAACCATTTATTTCTCCACTTAGGGTTGGCTCTCTCAAATAGTTCTTTAGTGACATTGATGTCCTCTTCATACTCAAAGTATTTGTTTGGAGGTAGCCCAACTCTGGCCAATTGATAATTCTTTATACTCTCCAAAATCATACATAGTGGTATTCCCAATCCATCTGCTGCCCAGTGATGCTGATCTGGATTGATTCCTTTATTTAATGCAAATGTGACAATTTTTTCTTCATACTCATCATGCATCTTTCTGATGAACTCCATTCTAGAATCTCCACTTGTCAGCAATTTCTTCACAAAATCCTCTGAATATTCTTCTTCTGATCTTTTGTCTACTGGTTCACTGTCATGTTGTATTCCCTCAATATTGTCTACCCCATATTCTTCTACATATGTAGTTTCCACATTTGTTTCTTCCTGAATTTGTGGTTTATCCAATTTCTTCTGCAATTCTTCTATAGTCATCATCAGACTCCCATTCTGTTGTGCCCACAGTTCTCTTTCTTTTTTCCATTCATTTTGTTCCTTTTCTCTCTTTGTCTGCCACTCACCTCTTTCCTTTTCCATATCCAAGTATAGCTTATTATACCCTCTCATAGACGTAGCAGCATGTGTACTAGCCTGCTTTTCTAATTCTTTGGCTTCTTTCAATTCTCTTTGTAGTCTCTGAATCTCTTTATGTAGTCCTTCCTTTTCTTCATCTGTCACCTGGCCTGTCTGACTTTCCTCCTTCAATTGCCCTTCCTCCAATAGTAGCTTATTGATTTCTTCATTAGCTTTAGTCAAGATTTGATAGGAAGTTTGTAGAGTTCTATATCTCCCCTCAATCTTTCTCAACTCTTTTTCCAATTTATTGTTCTGCTCTGTTAGTTGCATACTCTTTTCTTCCAAGTATTGAATCTTGTTTTGCTTCTGTACTTCCAGCTCTTCCAAAGCAATTATTTTATTGGAAAACTCCTCATTCTTCTCTTGCACCTTCCTTAGTTGCTCTGCCATATGCTCCTTTTCCCTTTTATGCTCTTTAATAACCATACTACCTTTTTCAAATTCTGACTCTGCTACCATCCTTGAAATGATCATATTTCGGCTAGAGGGTCTGAACTGTTCAATGTTATTCATAATGAGTTGACATGCTGATCTAATACTCTTTGGGATTCTTTCCAGTCCTCCTTCTATTGCTATTTGTTTGGGTTCTAGCTGTTTGTCCTCTTTACATTCACTCTCCTCTTCCTCTTCCTCTTCATATTCTATAATCTTGGCCTTGTTTTCTTCATGGCTTGGATGAGTGTCCAATGTTTCTGAATATGCCATGTCTTCTTGAACACCTGAATTCTTTTGCTCTAATACATCTGAGATCAGCTTCATTTCCTGCACCTTTTCCTTCTCTAATTCCTGTTGAGTTTCTTCAAAAAGGTATCCTTCCTTTGTTTGTATCTCCTTTTCCTGGCTTAAAGTTTCGTGGAACAAATTATATTCAGTTTCCTCACCAAAATTTCCCTGACATTCACCTGCTTGTACTTCCTGTCTTTCCTTTTCTTGGGCTAGAACTGATTCAGCTATTTCTAAATTTTTGACCTGATCATTGCCTCTATCTTCTTTGTGTCCTTCTTCCTGTTCATCAATGTCCATGAGGTCCATTGCTACCTCTTGTTCTTGATCCTCATTGGATGTGAATTCCTCATTATTCTTCAAATCATGCAGCACATCCTTTATACTCTGAATGATCTCTTTTTCCACTACTTTCCCTGTAACCTTTTGAACATTACCTTTCTCACATACTTCCTCTGCTTCCTGTAGTGGATCTTGCTCTGTGCCTTTTTGATTTATAACTGAGCTGCTCATTTGTGCCTTCTTGGCTATTTCTTCAATGCTCTCCTCTAGTTTGAAGTAGGTTTGTGATGGTTTTGTCCATATGGACTTCTCCCCAGTATGCACTAGTCCACAACTAACTTCTTCCCTTATTTCACTTGCCTGTTCTATCATTACTGCTTTTCCCTTCAGTATTCTTCTTTCATCTTCCAGACTGAGCTGTTTTTCTGCCTGTTCCTGAAGTGGCTTCTCCTGAGACTTCCTCTTCAATTCCTCAGGTGTCTTTTGTTTCTCAGAGGTCTGTATAATGACATTGGGAGTATTTGGTATTGACAAATTTAGACTTTTTAATAGAAAGCTCTCAATATCACTGTCAGAATCAGATGAGAAGTGTGAAGGTCCTCCTATTTCTGGTTCTATGGGTCTTGATACTCCTTCCACAATGGATGGCTTCTGAGTTTCCTCCATGATTACTTCCTCCCTCTCTTTGGTGATAATGGTTTCAACTATGGATTTGCCTTTTCCCTTCTTGGTCAATTTCTTCTTTTGTACCGGTTTCTTAGGAACCTTCTTTTTCACCACAATGGTGGTTCTGGTCTCTGGAGGTCCTTGTAATTCCTTAAAATAGGCTAGCAATTCAACCTCTTTTCTGACAAACACCTCCTCTGTTTCAGCCGTCATCATTTGATCATGGAGAGCTTCGTAGTGCTCCACCTCCTCCTGAACCCAGTCTGTAGCTTTGCATGAATAGTCTTCCAGCATTTTCTGGTATTGTGCTTCATACATAGCTCTCTTGTTATTCCCTTGGGTTAGATAGGTGTATAGTTGCTCTTTGCTTGTTTGGGGTGGATGTGGTTCACTAGAGGCTTGAACCTGTTTCTGTGCCTCCTCATGTTCCTCTTTTGTGGCTTCCTCCATTTCTAGTTCCACCTTCCTTGGGTCCAACCTTCTTTTCTTTACAGGAATTACTTCTTCAGATATCATTTTCCTTTTCATACCTGTTCCCCTAATGCGGGTTTGTCCTTCTGTTTCCCTTTCAGTCATTTTCCTTGGAGGACTCTTGATTCCAGCCATAAGATTTCTGAAATACTGTGCCTCTGGAGCCAATTTCAGTTGATCTTCCATCCCTAGAACATGATAAATGATTCTTGTTAAGAACTGGGCTCCATTCATGAACTTCTTCTGCTCCCAGTGCTTTGCTGCTTCTTTCAGCTGTTCAAGGATGTATGGTGAGACATCCATAACTCCAAAAGGTTTGGTTCTATCCTTGTTGTTGAACATCAATAATGTCACTGACTTATGAGGCATTGTATATCTTGGTAATTTTGGAAAACAAAAGTACTGTAAGAACATCCTTACAGCATATTCCTCATTCTCCCTTCCTTTGAAGTCAGTGAATTTTGCATAGCCTGTGTAAGTTTCCTTATTCTTTTTGACAAAACTCGGATCAAGTTTGGTTCCCATTGTGTAGAATTGCAGTGCTGCTCTGATATGTTCTGCCTTGATAGTGATACCTACTTCCTGATTATCCTTGTTTTTGACTTTGCATCTGAAATAGGCATCATTCCCTCTTCCTATTTCTGTCAAACTGTTCATTACTTGTGATACTCTCTCAAAGTCAATAAAAAAGATAGGCTCCTCCAATATTCTGTGCAGCCCTACTGCCTTCCATCTTTTCATATTAACTGCCACTCTTTGGAACCTGTAGAACTCCTGGCACAACATTGTATACTTGTATCCTCCTACTCCCACTGTAAATATGTGTTGGCAAATGATGTTTAGGGTCTCCTTAAGTTCCTTCACCACCTTCTCAGCCTCTGGAATTTCTGGCTCATCATCTGACTCCAGATCCACTTGTTCCTCCACAGTTTCACTGTCCAGAAACCAATGGCCTCTTGATAGAACCACTGATTCTGCCTTGAAGTCATGAATTGGCAACTCCTTTGTATTCACCATTTTCTGAGGAAAATAAAATACACAAAGAAAAACTCTACCCACATAAGTTACCAGAAGTCAAAGAATAATTTGTAGGGATGATGTCATGACATAAGAATGAAAATAAAATCCAAAATAAATTCCATTTCTCCAGAAAAGACTCAAAAGTGATCATTACAGGTGTAGCAAGATGTCTAATGCAGTCCCTTTCCCTAACCATTTCTTTTTGGAAAAACAAATCATTTATCAATGATAGAAAACAAAAACTAACAAAAAAACTAAGCAAAAATAAAAAATAAAAAATAAATAGATCTCTACTATTCTTCTACCTAGATCTTGCTTTGTGACATATGATTTTTATAAAAAAACAATAGAAAGTAAACAATTTTTCACAATTTCTCATTCTCTTTTTTTTCAACAATGATTTTTTTCTCTCTTTTTTTTTCAGCAATGATTTTTTTTCTCTTCTCTTTTTTTTTCAACAATGATTTTTTTTCTCTCTCTTCTTTTCAAATACTTTTTTCTATTTCTTTTCTTTTTTCATTTTCATTTTTTTTCATAATAATTTTTTTCCTTCTTTTCTTCCCCTCCTAATTCTCTTTATAGAAAAGAAAATCAGATCTAATATGTATTTTTTCATAATTCTTATGATTTTCTAGATATAGATCAAATCTGGATGATCTTTCTTCCACTCGAACAATTCTGATTTTTTAACCCAGTACTTCCTGACTCCAATTGGTCTGGTTCTAGGCAAACAACCATTCCCTTTGGACAAGCACTTTGTAGGAGTTTTTGGTCTCCATATCCATTTTGTCCTTGCTTCCTGTTTCAATGAGAAGAAGTGTTGTAGACTTTGAGTCCATGTGCTTTTTGCTCTGATGCTTTGATTCTTTGAACCCTGCCATGATTGCCATCTTCTTCTTATCTCACCACCCTTCTTTGTTCTTCCAATCCTTTGCTGATTTAGATCATATGAAGCTTGATCATTTAACATTTGTATTGGTAATGTCTGTGTATCCTCAAGTGCAAAAGTGAATCCTTCAAAGTGTATATCATGCACATCTGATGGAATTTCCTGTTTTTCATTACTCAATAGAAATATTAAAAACCTTTTGTCATTTATGTTCAATTTAAGCTTCATTTTTTCAAAATCCAAGATCACTTTACCTTGTTGAAGCCATGGTTGACCTAAAATCACTTTTTCAGTCATCAAATTATCTGGCCATTCTTCACAGTCTATTTTCATATATTCTTCATTATATTTTACTTCAATAGTCAGTGAAGATATGCTCTGTACTCTTTGACCTTCCAATGTTTTGATTAGGGTTCTACTTTCTTTTCTTTTTATGTTGAATTTACTTACCAGGGCTGAACTAATCAGATTTACTTGTGCTCCAGAATCTATCAATACCCTAATGCTTTCATTTTGAAAATTCATCATCATCACAGGGATATGTTCCTTTGGTTTGAGAGAAGATTCACACAGACAAACTTCCTTAAGCTCATTGCTTTTTCTTATCCTTTCCATAGCTTCCTGTTGAGCTTCTTTTCTAATGTCTTCCTCTTCTCTTTTCCTGTTTTGGGCTTGTTGCAACCTTCTCCATTCATCAACAGTTAATGGGCAATCATACCTCTTAACTCTACATCCACTTATAAAGTTTGGCATGATTTCTCTGTCTATGTTAGCTAGTTGAATGGCTCCACTGTTGCTTATCTGATGTATAATATATGGTCCATGTCCTTTTTTCTAGAACTTTTTCTGATGTTCTCTGACTGTGTAAGCTAGCACTAGATCTCCTACCTGTAGATCTTTCTCTTTTATGTGAACATCATGATAAGCTTTTTGTCTTTTCTTGTCCACATATAAACTCATAATGGCCTGGAGTCTAGATGCTCCCAACTTTTCCAATTCTATCACTCTTTCTGATAGTTCATGTCCAGTCCAATTATAGTGACTTCCTACTTTTAATGCCACTCTATAAGCCCATAGGACATGATTAAGTTGTAGATCCCAATCATTTCTGTTTGTGTTTACTAATTTCGATAGTACAGTACAAAGTACTTTATTAGTACTTTCTGCTAGCCCATTGGCTTGTGGGTGATATGGGGCTGACTTTCTGTGACTGATCAAGAAATATTCAGTTATGTTTTCTATGATCTGGTTTATAAAATGGGTCCCCCTATCACTTACTAGTTCAATTGGAAGTCCAAATCTGGTGATAATGTTTTCATATAGGAATCTGGCAGTAGTATTAGCATCATTTCTCTTTGTGGCTTTGGCCGCAGCCCACTTTGTCAGGTAGTCTGTAGCCACTATGATGTATTCAGCATGGGATTGTTTTGCTGGAGGATATATAGGTCCAATGAAATCCAATCCCCATTTACTAAAGGCTCTGGCTGAAATTAATGGAACCAATGGCATATCATTTCTTCTGTTTGGTTGACTTACCCTTTAACAAACATCACACCTTTTTACATAGATTCTTGCATCAGGAAATAGCGTTGGCCACCAAAAGCCAGAATATAAAATGAGTTTAGCAGTTCTGTCACTTGAAAAGTGTCCTTCTGCCACTCCAGAGTGTGCCATTTCCAACATTTCCAGATATTTATTCTCAAGAACACAAATTCTTAGGTATCCATCCATTCCTCTCTTATACAACTGTTCCCCTATCAATTGATATTCCTCAGAGATTACTTGCAAGTTTTTTGAATCTGTACCAGCTATCACTTGTTTTCCTTTCTCCTTCCTTCTCAATTCTTCAATGATATTTTCACTCCACTCTGGATTTTTCTGGAACCAATATAGAGTTATGAATTCTGAATCTTGCAATGTTTGGCACTTCCTGCAATTGTCAATGTATTTTGATACATCTTGAATTTTATTAGGCCAATGTACCCCCATCCTATTGAGATTACTTGGGGTGACTACCCTAAAAGCATGAGTGCAAGGGTTCCAATGATGAGCTCTCCTCATATATTCTTGTTGCTCCTCCTCAGGAGTGCAATATTCTAATATGCCTGTGTGGTTGAGATGGTATAAATGCCCAGCTAGTAACATGAAGTTCCTGCTTTGCAATACTAGGTGTGCATTATTCCCAATTGTTCTACAAGGTCCCATGGTTAATAATGGTACTAAAGTCAAGGCCCACTCAGGAACACTTTCTACCTTAAAGAGATAAGTGTCTGGCAGATTGTCATCTAAAGGTGAACTGAATTCTTCAAGTGATCTTGTCTTTTTAATGAAAAAGTACAAAGATCATCTACATAGATTTCCATTACCTTCCTCAGGAACTCTTTGAAGATATGACACATCAATCTCTGAAAAGTTGCTGGAGCATTAGTTAACCCAAAGGGCATAACCCTAAAGGCATAGATTCCCCATTCTGTGGAGAAGGCAGTTTTATGTTGCTCTTCCAATGCTATGGGGACCTGGTTGTATCCTGAAAAACCATCTAAAAACTATAAACCTCCTTCCCAGCAACTCTTTCTAGAAGATGACCTGTTATAGGCAGTGGATAATTAAACCTTATAGTTGCTGCATTTACCTTTTTCAAGTTAATGCATACCCTAAGTTTCCCATTCTTTTTTGGTACCACAACTATAGCAGATATCCATTCTGTATACTCAATTTCATAGATGAAATTGGCAGCTAATAGCTTGTCAATTTCTTCCTTTATCTTAGCACAATATTTATCATTAAATGTGTAATGTCTCTGTTTACTAGGTTTTGCTTTAGGTGTAATAGGAATCTTATGCTCACAGATTTTAGGATCAATACCTTTCAAATCCTTATAGCTATAAGCAAATACATCCCTATATTTTCTTGCCAAGTTTCTTAGTGCCTCTTCTTCTTGGGTTGTCATGTCGTCAGCCACTACCATGTGTCTTTCTTCTCCCTCCTCCTGAGTGATTATGATCTTTTTAGTTTCTTCCTCATTATCATAAGCCTCTCCTTTCTTCTTTTCCCTCTTTGGTTTCCTTCTGAGAAGTAATCTATTTTCCACTTCATAAGTCTTGAAATTTTCTGGTACATCAAACTGTTGATGTTTGTTCATTTCCCTTGTCTTCTTCTCATTTTCCTGATTTTCTTCTGTTTCCTTGTGTTTGTTTTTCCTGTACTTACCTGAGATCTTGTCCTTAATAGCATCTTCAGATTTTACTTCCTCCAAAAATTGTGTCTTTCCTTTTTCTAATATCATTTCTTCTTCTATGTCCTCTTCTGTTCTGGATACCTTTATCATTTGTATTCCAATGTGAAAAATATCATATCCTTCTTCATTTTGAAATTCCACTCCTACATATTCATCACTGGCTAGATCCATGGTAGCCAAAATTTGATTCCACCCATAGGGCTCAAATTCCTCATCCTTGAATTGTTGAGGTATATAATTCTCATCTTGTAACCCTCTTTCTTCCACACAATCCTCTCTTCTTAATCTCCTTTTTCTATTGGTTAGATTTCTTATCATATTGCACTTCCATACTGATGATTCAGCTTCATCCTGCTCCTCCATCTCTGATTCCTCACTCAACTCTTGGTTCTGATGAATTTTATACCATTCTTGAGGGGATATGTCACAGTAGTGCCCATTTCTTAGATTTACTTTGGTTATTCTTCCTTTGCTCTGTAGGTATAAGCAATCATTACCCCAATCTTGTACAATTTGCATTTGTCTCATGAAAGGTCTTCCTAGGATAATTTCATATGAAGTAGATTGTGGGAATTCAACTATAGCAAAGGTATGTTCTATCTCTATCCCACATATGTCCACAATCACTTTTTCCCATATTCTGAGGGGTTTCTCTATATGTCCATCTGCAAGTTGCAATCTCATTTTTGTGGGTAATAATTCATTTTTTCCCCATTTCTCCCAAGTTTGTTTAGTCATGATGGCCACTCTTGATCCACTATCCAAAATAGCTTTGGCCTGGTTTTTACCAAATTGTATTTTTAAAGTTGAGTTTCCCTCTTCTCCCTCACAATATCCTCCTATCTTATCAATGGGAATATACCACAACTCCTCCATTTCATGTAGTTGTGGGTGAAAATTTTCTGGCATTGTCTCCCATTTTTTCACTTGGTTCTGTAAGTGAGGATTTTGTTTCATTAAATCTTCCCATGTGGTATGATAAAGAATTGTGCATCTTTTGTCTACATTCACTTGGAGTGTTACTTGTGGGTTTTCTTCCCTGATAATATTTTCTCTTGTTTTTGTTGTCTCAGATTCCTCAGCTGTTTTTTGAGAATTGTCTTCTTCCCCCATTTTGAGTTGTACTTCCCGAATGATCTGTTTACACTTCTGCATTCTTTCATGTTCTAAGTCTGGCATAGGATAAGCCATGGTATGATTTGCAGGGCTTGGTCCCTCTTGAATTCTTCCTTTGTATGCTTTTATCAGAGTGTCTAGACTTTTTGAATTTCCTATTTCCAACTGGGTCTGTGTCTTTGAAGAAGAAGCATTGTTTGATTGTTCCCTATTTTCTTCTTCCATATTTTTACTCATTTTTTGCTTCCTCTCCCATTTCCCTTTTTGTCTATATTTCTTTACCTTTGAGATTGAACCTTCATTTTGTTCCTTAGTTGTTCTTTGTTGTTTTGTTTGTGACCTTGTTATAGCATTTACATCCACTAGATCAATGTCACTCAATTCTTCCTGTTCCATGATACTAACTGCTTTTAGTGGTATGTTATTCGGTGTGTTTTGTTGTTTTTGAGGATTTTTTGGGCAATCCTTAATCAAATTCTCCCTGCCACAATCCTTGCAATATGCTCCTTCTATTCTTAATGTAGGAGGTTGTGGACAGTCTCTAATGAAATGATCTCCCCCACACCTATAACAAGTTATCTTTGGTCCTCCTTTGAATTGAGGTTTTTGATTGGTCATGTAATTATTGGTTATATACATGAAAGTGGCAGTGTCCATCTCAATTCTTCCATTTCCCAAGTCTAAAGCTTGTAATTCTGGCTCTCTTGATTCATAACCTTCCCATTCTTCTTGATATCCCTCATTCCATTGACAATCTTCCTTGTATGGTGGCTTTGTTCTTGAGTTTCCCTCCTCTATAGGTGTGTATTTGATTGGCACCACATTTGTTGGTATAGGAGGTTGTTGCCCAAGCACAGGTCTTGGTTGCTCACTATACACTGATTCTCTTTGGCTCCCATAGTCTCTCTCCTTTATGGGTTGTTTATTATAGAAGCATTCTTCCCTGGTATGGTTGGTCCATTTCCTCTCTAGCGTACAGTATTTGAGTGTCTTTCTGTCTTGCAAATGTGGAGGTTTTTGATATGGGCAATGTTGTATCAGATGACTTTCTCCACAATTGTAGCATTTTTTATTTGTGTTTACCCTGGAGTTTATCAAATTGGTTTTAGTGCTTACCTCTAGGGCTTTAGCAATGGCCTGAGCCAACTCTTCTGCTGGAGGCATTTTGTCTTCATATGATCTAGGTTGATCAAATGCTAACAAATCTTGGCCTCTATTATCCTCCAAATCTATTGCTTCTTTTACACAAGCTCCTAGATCAGGGCATCTCCTGTAGTACACTAGGGTTCTTAATTGAGCACTTCTCAACCCTTCTATGAATAAGGATACTTGTCTAGCCATGGAAGGTACTTCCTCTTTAGGGCATTTGTCAATATATTGCTTGAATCTCCTGGCTGCCTCTCTGACATTTTCATCTTTTTGTTGCTTAAAACTATGTATCAGAGTGGCTGTGCTATGTTTTATCCCGGTCTTTGAGAATTCTCCAATAAAGGCTTCTAGGAAGGATTCAATATCTAGGTACATTTCTTTTCTCAAAGGGATGAACCATGATAATGCTGGTCCTGTTAGGGTTAGACCAAATGCCTCAAATTGAACTTTGTAATCTTCCACCTCCTCAACTCTAATCAATTGCCTAAACTCTGTAGCATGAGCATGGGGATCTGAATACCCTTCATATTGATTTTTCATACATTTGGCTACTTGATATGGTCTAAGCATTCTACCCTGAGGTTGCCAATGATATCTTCTTCTGAGTGGAAATTCATTATATCCTTCTGGTTCCTTGTCAAAGGGATTTTGTGAAGCCTGTGTCCTCCTCCCATGTTGTTGCTCAATATTAGTGTAGTTTTCATGTGGTCTAGGTAAATCTGGTTGTCCCATATTATGTTCCCAAGGTCCTTTGTCAGCACATTGCCCTAAGTCATTTGAATTTTCTGGGTCTGGGGAGAAGATGTACACACACCCTTGCCTATCCTCATACCTACCATCTTTGAACTGGGCTACAGGTGTTATGTTTAGGGGAGCTTCTAAGTTTCTCAATCTAATGAGAAGCTTATGCATCCCATCCTGATATACATAGGTGCCAAACCTATTTGTATACATGTACTTGAGAATATTTCTGTAATCCCCAGTTTCCATGGGCTCATTTGTTTCATTTAAATTATCCATGTTGTTTTCTTGCCCTAAATTTCTTTCTTGCCCTTTCTCTACTGCTGACTCTATCTCCTTCCTTGCTAGGTCTTGCTTAGTAATTGAATTTAGTTTGTTCCCAGACCTAAGATCATTCAGCTAATTTTCACGATTTTGAACTCAAAATCGTGTTTTTCACGATTTTGTGTTCAAACTAGTGATTTTCCACTAATTTTTTGGTTGAAAATCGTGTTTTTCACGATTTTCTACCTAAGCTAGTGTCTTTTCACGATTTTATGACTAAAATCGTGTTTTTCATGATTTTGTGATCAAAGTCGTGTTTTTTCACGATTTTGAACTTAAAATCGTGTTTTTCACGATTTTCTAACTAGGATAGTATTTTTCACGATTTTCTATCTAAGATTGTGTTTTTCACGATTTTGTGCTTCAAAATCGTGTTTTTCACGATTCTGTGCTCAAAATCGTGTTTTTCACGATTCTGTGCTCAAAATCGTGTTTTTCACGACTTTGTGCTCAAAATCGTGTTTTTCACGACTTTGTGCTCAAAATCGTGTTTTTCATGATTTTGTGCTCAAAATCGTGTTTTTCAAGATTCTCTATCTAGGATTGTGTTTTTCACGATTTTGTGCTCAAAATCGTGTTTTTCACGATTCTGTGCTCAAAATCGTGTTTTTCACGATTCTGTGCTCAAAATCGTGTTTTTCACGACTTTGTGCTCAAAATCGTGTTTTTCACGACTTTGTGCTCAAAATCGTGTTTTTCACGATTCTGTGTTCAGAATCGTGTTTTTCAAGACTTTGTGCTCAAAATCGTGTTTTTCACGATTTTCTACCTAGGAGTGTGTTTTTCACGATTTTCTATCTAGGATTGTGTTTTTCACGATTTTGTGCTCAAAATCGTGTTTTTCACGATTCTGTGCTGAAAATTGTGTTTTTCAAGATTCTCTATCTGGGATTGTGTTTTTCACGATTTTGTGCTCAAAATCGTGTTTTTCACGATTCTCTGGTCAAAATCGTGTTTTTCACGACTTTGTGCTCAAAATCGTGTTTTTCACGATTCTGTGCTCAAAATCGTGTTTTTCACGACTTTGTGCTCAAAATCGTGTTTTTCACGACTTTGTTCCCAGACAATCGTGATTGCTCATAATTGTAAATAACACGATTTTCTGATGAAAATCGTGTTCTGGGAATCGCGATGTTGTTCTTTTGTGCTCAAAATCGCGATTTTGTGTTGACCTCAGAATCGCGATTTTGAACAATTTTTTGAATTTTTTCAAGTTTTGATTTTCAGATTTCTCTTTCTTCTACTAGAATCGCCTTACTAATTTTTTAACATGCAATGAAACAACTTAACCAAAAACTAATGTTTTCTCAGTAAAAAAACTCAAAAGTCAGAAAATCGCGATTTCGTTATTTTGCTATTTTCCTACTTTTTTGTGTTATTTGATCACTTGAATGCAAAAATATGTACAAAAAATGATGCTAAAACTTTTTACCTTGCTTGCTAGGTTGAAAATTTCTCCAAAGATAGCTGGTAGCAGAAAATCGCGATTTTGATCGATTCTGCTCACTCTCTCTCTCCCTCACTCTCACTCAAATGAATTTTTCTTTCAGTTCCAGGTTTTTATAGTGTCCAGAAAATTGCGATTTTGTGTGGTTTCCACAATCCTTCACTCTTCCTCCTGTCCAATCTTTACTTACCCACTCTTGATGACATCTTTTGCAATTTTCTTTTCTCAAAGTACCCAAATATGCTAGAAATTCAAGAAATTTTCCTTTACAGAAAATTGCGATTTTGTGCAGAAAATCGTGTTTTTTCCGTAGATCTTATTTTGTGCAAATTTGAGCATTCTTTCTTCTTGTTCTCTTTCAATACCCTCTACTCTTTGCAATTCACCAAACTCATGTACTTTTGCATCAAAATCACAACCTTACTCAGAAAATCGCGATTTTGTGCAGAAAATCGTGTTTTTTTCTAAACTTCTGATTTTATATGAATTTGAGTATTCTTCTCTCTTGTTCCCATTCAGTACCCTTTAGCAACTCCAATTCCTCAATCACCTGCAATTTTACCTCACAGATTAATCAAAAAATCACGATGTTGTACAGAAAATCGTGTTTTTCAAATCTGTTAATTTTTGACAAGTTTTTTGCTTTTCTCTCACTTGGTCCCTATTACTCTTATCCACAAAGCTCCAATGCAACTTCCTAAGAAGAAAAGAAATTTGTTTGATTGTTTTTGATGAATTTTATGAATTTTTTTAGTATTTTGCCCTAAAATAAAGGTGAACACTTTACTTAGGGTTTCTTGTTTGGTGATCTACTGATCCTATGTTCCTTGATTGGTTATGATTTCTTATGGCTCAGCTATCACAACAGTTCATGAGAAAATTTTTCCAAAGAAAATGTGCTATGGAATGCAAGCAATTTTTGCAAAGATAAACTCAATCACATCTTTCTTTTCAAAATGCAGATCAACTCAAGATTTATGCTCAGATTTGGTTAACAAATGAATCCTTTCTACTTGCACCTAGCTACTTTAACTGACTTTTCCTTAGTGCAACCATGTTATCTTCCCAAGATCCACAATGGTGCCTAGTACTTGGTCAAAAAGAACTCTAGAAATGCAAGAATAGACACATGTTACCTCATCTTCAGCTTTCTTGGCTCAAATCTTCCACACACCTGCACTTTTACTTCAACAATGTAATGAGCAACTATCAATTTACAAAAATTTCAGCACTTCCAATTCTAAAAGATGATCTATTGCTTTCTTTTCCCAAAAGACAAACAATAAACATCTACCTTTTCATGTTCACATTTCTTGATTAAAGAGTGTTACCTTTTCCTTGTGTTTGTTACCATCATCAATAGAAGATCCAGCAAGGTCCAACTTCAATGAAGCTTTTGAATTACTCCCCGGCAACGGCGCCAAAAAATGTTTGTTATTGATCTTTGGAGTTGTCCTCTCCAATCATTTAGCATAAAGAATCAACAAGACATCTTTATTTTGTCAATCCTGGAAGTATTCTTGAGACCACAGCCCCTTCAAGATGATAGAATCCAAGAAATAAGAGAATAATGGCTGGATTTCTGAGAATAGTGAAGATGAAGAGGAATTTCTAGGGTTTGGATTATCTTGAGCAAATCTCCACCATTTTCTACAATCTTGGTGTCTATTCCATGCTATTTCATCAGCAGAACACAATTATGAAGTCAAAATAAAAATCACCTGTATCATACAGACGAGACAATCGTGATTCTGTGAAAACAGACGATTTTCAGCTCCAGCACCATTCTTCATCCACTCATCACTCAACACAACAGTATTCAGCTCTCTTCAAACACATTCTACAGATTTACACAATGAAAGCTCACAAATCTCCATGAATACACAAGATCTAGACTCATAAATCAAAGAAACCACATAGAAGAGGAGAAACACGATTTTCAGCAGAAAACTCCTTCTCTATTCACTTGGATAGCATGTACACAAATGATTAACCAACCCCCTCATAATAGAGGAAAGTAGCTTATATACATTTTCAAGTGTCTCTTTTCACACTTGAATTTTGGTCCTTTCCTCTATTATTCTAAAAATATGCTATCTATGAGTTTCTAAAAATTCTAGAAAAAATACATAAGATTCTATCCTACATAATTTGGTGTAAAAGCAGGGCACTTAAGTGTCCCAGGACATTCAAGTGTCCTAGTACAGAACTAGTGTTAAGGTGGTGGAAGTCAACTCGAATGGTTCTTTGCAGATACAAGGTGTAGGTGGAGAATGTGATCCAATGAAAGTCAATGCACTCCGAGTCAAACCGTACTTCAACTAGCATCAGAACAAGAGAGACGGGATAGGATTTAAGAGGAAGGATTTAGTAGAACGTGTATACTGTATATATATATATATATATATATATATATATATATATATATATATATATATATATATATATATATATATATATATATATATATATATATATATATATATATATATATATATATATATATATATATACGCACATGTTAGCTATGATCTGTGTTGTTATGGATACTATCCCCTTCTAGCTCGAAAAATTTGGACAACTGAAGACTTTTTGTGTTGTGTATGAGACTACTAGAAGCTAGGTGATATATGGAGGACATGAGAGCTGAGATATATCTATATGGCTTGGTGGTATACTTTTTGGATCAAACACTTGTTAGTATGGATGTCCATGCCGAGAACTTCAAGACCGAGTATGACACAGAGGAAACTTTTTGACTGGTATGTTTTCTTAACCAGGGTCTAGGTATTACCTTTCCATGATTTTTGTGTGGGCCATATCTATCTGAATGTGTAGCATGGGCAGAAGAGAGGTATTATTGATGATTCAAGGGAAATGTCCAGTGATGCACACAACATTTCTTGAGCTTGGGAAAATTTATTGATGATAGGCAGCGAGGATGAGGCTACTGAGGTGGAGCCTGACTCACCGCTTGGAGAGCATTGATCACTTGCAGTGAGCGAGACGAGGTAGAAATTTTTGAGGCCATCGTGCTACATTACGACTGAAGAAGGGACTCAGAGGTAGGATAGGGGAATCCGGTTCAATGAGCCTGGTTGCGACTAGTCAACCGTGTCGTATATAATCGTTATGCCGGAGTAATCAAAGTGACGGATGATCGATCTATCAGCTCCACATATATGTTTTTGTATTTTTTTGCATTTTTTTGTTTGCATGACGTGCGGGATGGATCGGGGAGATGCTTCTTTCCACCTCTCCCTAACTCTCAGGACATGGGAGATGGAAAAAGTGAAAAAAAAAAGAAAAACACAAGCAAAAGTGTGTATATATATATATATATATATATCTATATATATATATATATATATATATATATATATATATATATATATATATATATATATATATATATATATATATGTGTGTGTGTGTGTGTGTGTGTGTGTGTGTGTGTGTGCGCCAGCGTGCTATGATGGGTTAGTAGGTGGGCGAAATCCTCTTGGCCGGGTGGTTAGGATCGTAAACCAGTGCTAGTTTCATCATAGGACTGGACGGTTGTGTGTGTATATCTATTTTGGTGCTTCGTGCCATAGCGGCTTGATAGGTAAGTGGGACCCTCTTGATCGGGCAATTGAGACCACGAGCCGCACCCAGCTTCGCTATGGGCTAGCATGTATGTATATGTGTATATGTTGTGTACATGTCATTGCATGCTATGTTGTGTTGGTAGACGGGTGGAACCAACCTGGCCGGGTGGCTAGGGCCACGAGTCGCATCCAATTGCAACATAGGCCAACTCGTGCAATAAAAAACAAATAAAGAGAAAAAGAAAATGGAAAGTTCCCACTCCTGAGGGGGAGAGACAGAGAGGAGGAGGGCGATGATCACTTGGACGAGTGTGTTTTTGCATGTGTATATTTATGAGATTGAGAGATTGGTTGCTGATAGATCGATCAACCCGAAACCGACGCTAACGACAACATAGCCATTATATGCGCCAGACTGGGTAGTTGTAAGCGACTTGTTGGACTTGGATTCTCCTATGCTACAGATAGGTCCATTCTGAAAGTTCGTGGTGGTGTGCGTGCGCCTTGAGATTTTCCTACTTGTGTCTTGTCTCATCATGAGTGATTGTTTTTTGGATGTGTGTGAGGCAACACTTCGGGCAGCCTCGTTTTTGCTCATGTATATATGCAGCGAGTATACGAGCTCTTGGATATAGATGCACGGATATGTATGTTTTGTTGCTTCCATGTTGTTATATTTTTTGGACTAACCTTTTTGTCGAATGCAGGCGAGCAGGATATGAAAGAACATAAGGACGAATTTGCTAAGGCATTTCACAGTATGTACATGCTTTTGGTTGAGCTAACGACATGTGTCTTGATGTCTACAGGTTGCAGGACGATCTAGAGAGGCAGCATCATGATGGGATTGCAGGAGTCTAATGATTTTTATGGTTTGCCATTATGTTTTGGGTTGAGGGAGGCAGGTGGATTGTATGTTTTTGTTGAGTTCTATTGCAAGATGGCCTGGATAGGATCGGACTTGCGACGGAGTTTTGGTTTGATTTCATGACTAGCACTGTGAGAAATATATGGATGATGTGTGGTTGTTGAGTTTTGGTTACATGATAAAATGAACTAGGGAAAGAGCCGGGCATGAGCAGATATGGGCAGGTATGGGAGCATCTAAGCTATGGTGACAGGGAGGTGAGTATGTGTGCACATGAATACAGGTGATGGAGTAGTTGGCAAGACAAGTTGAATGTGTGTAGGAAATGCTCATGTATAATGACTATCTACGAGTAGAAATTTGAGAATAGGTTTGTGTGTGATGTGTCATGCTTGAATGGTTTGAATGATAGTTATGATGTTTATGTGTCTTTATGGAAGTGAGCTAACCATTTGAATGAAGTAACAAGAAAAAGCAAAAGGACCCGGGTGGTGTAGAGGCTCGTCGAGGATGACTTTGCAAGCAGAAGGGGGGGTATGTTAACTAAAAGTTTTGTTGATCTTTTGCACTAACATGTCTTCATGATGTGGATTAGATGTTGGATTGTAGGTACTTTGAAGAGGAAAAATGTGTATTACAAGAAGGGACGCACTAGAATGGGTTGCTAAAAGAGAGCTTGAAGGAGTTGTGCCACTCCCTCTTAAAGATGTGAATGTTGGGAATGTTTTGATTTTGGGTTGTGGGAAATTTGAGCATGTGCATAATGTGATCAACTATTTTGAGTAGATGCAAGATGATGGCATCACCCCTAATATGATCACTTTTGTTTGAACTTTAACAACTTGTGGCAACATATAGGCACTTGAGAAAGGGAAGGGGATAAAAGAAGAGGCAGATAGACAGGGGCTACTGAAGAAGTATAATGTTTAAGGCAACACATTGGTAGGCATGTATGCCAAATGTGGTTCATTGGATAACCCAAACATGGTTACTTTTCTTTACATTTTGAAAGCTTGTTGTAATACAAAGGAATTGGACAAAGGTGAAGCTATACATGCTGAGATAGGAAGGCAGGGAATCACAGAAAAGGGTTTGGTATATGGAATGGCATTAGTTGACATGTATGCCAAGTGTGGCAATATAAACACATGTTGGAAAACAATGTCACATCGGTCCAAAATCCATTTAGGGCAGAAACCCTAATTTTGATACTTAGTAATTTTTGGCACAAAAATGGCTTGAAGGTAGCTTTCCAATGGTATATGACATGCAGTCATCAGAGATCAGATTTGGGAGATTGTTGATTTAGGGTTTTGACCTCATATGATAGCTTTCGGCATGAGGATCATAAAAATGTTGTCAAATCATTCAGCGGGTAGTTAGAAGTATGAAAAAGCAGGATAAAAAGCTATTTTTAAGCTAGCTAAAAGCAACTTTAAAAATAAAGAAAACTCACTTAAAATTAAAGAAAAAGCAAATTAAAAAGCAATTGAAGGCTATATAAGAAGTGCCTAGGGGTCACTTTTAGTCATCCTTAAACCAAATTCAATGCAAGCTTTGGTCCCTCAGTAGAGCTGGCGCTCTAGCACACATGGGGCAGCCATGGTGCACTCTAGGAGCATGTTGAGGAGCACCTATGGAGTTCTTCTTGGAGAAGAGTGTACTCACACTCTTACTTATGGAGAAGTCTTGGTGGTGTGGATCATCCATCTACATAATGTATTTGAAGTTTTTCTTCTACAAGAACATTTTGGTGTACTTCAAAGACATTGGATGGAGGTTAACATAAGATTTGCATCTTATGTTAAGAATTCAGGTACATATAAGTATGTGATCTTTCACACACACATCTGATTTAGGGTCTTCCATAGCCTAAATTTAGATTAGGGTTTGCTGAATATCAGTTTCATACTAATCTTTCCTCTTTCTGTCACTCATATACACTCTTCTTCAACCTATTAGGTCATGCATCTCATCCATATTCAGATTTCTGTCCTTACATTTGAATATTCTTGTAATTCTGTAGATACACTCTTCCATCTATTTCTGTTCACATAGAGTGGTTGAGAGTTTTGCTCCCACGTTGTAATTTGACATTTGTATATATGATAGTGTGAGTAAGTAATGGCTTATATAACACTTTACACATGTTGTCTAATCTCTCTCTATCTTTGTCTCATGATTTGTTGATTAAATGTGGTATGTTCATGTTTTTTCAATTTTGGAAGACTGCTAGAATCTGTATTGTAGATCCTGGACCTATGGAAGCATGGACCTGTGGTATTACTTATGGGCCTACCCAATTTCCAACATTTGGTATCAGAGCTTCTAGGCTCCTAGGTTCCCAGACTTCCAGGTTTACAACATATGATTTAACAGCATCTTCTAACATTTGACATACATACTTAATCTAGATGAGTAGAGATTTGAGAATTAGACAATTCAGTCACATGTTTATTTATCAGTGTGGAATATGAAGTTGATGATCTGTTAGTAGCTCAATACCTTTGGAAGAGTGAAGATACTTTACAGAAGTATTACTTGAAGACCAAGACTTTATGAAGAGAAGGCTACTTCAAATTCAAGGAAAAACAATGGTTTGGAGAAGATGAAGGAACCATATCAACATCAAATCATAGGTATTAGTTTCTACTATCAGATTATCATTTCCAGGTCATATCTTAGAAGAGCAGTTATGAAGAGATTTGAAGTATTGAAGAAGTGCTTTTATTCACTTTCATTATTTTGAAAGTAAAAGCATTGGCTACATCAAAACAAGTATCTAGAGGTTGTTCCTGATAGTTTTGATAGGTCTCTTTCATGGAAAGAAAGCTCATCTAAGAAGAAAAATTTGGAGATCAGATCATTTTTGTTTTCAGTCAACCTTGTGTTGTTAGTTGGTTGGAAGTTTTTTTATCTAGGTATAGAATTTGATCTAGATACACTAGAAAGGTAATTCAGCCAACTGAGCCAAAAGGTTGGTGAATTCAGTCATACCAGTTACATTTGAAGCAGAATTTTGATTCAGAGATATGAGGAGATGATAAAACATGATTCTATATTCACTTCCATTTGTATACCATGTTTGTTTTGTCTCTTACTCTTAGTACTAGAGGAAGAGAAAAATTCATTTGAAGAAGTTAAGAGTGCTTGCTACTTCAAGATGAAAAGAACAAAATGTATGGAAGAGAAGTTTGAAGACATTGACATCATCATGTGGAAAAAAGATGTAGAAGAAGAAAGTCCAAAAATTCCAAAGGGAAAGTAAGACTTCCTTTTCTCTTATATTTTCCATATACTTTTCCTAGTTTTATCCTCTACATCCAAAGAAAAGTCTACGAGGACATCTTGTATGAAGAAGATAGTTTAAAGAAGAAGCAGTTTCTTGTTTTGCATTATACTTGGTCATCTTTTAGTAGGTTTTGACAAAGAATTGCATTGAGAGAAAGAAAAGCAGTAGATATCTAAGATAGCTTATATGTTTTGAGTCATATGTGTATGAGTTATGTTGAAGATCTTGAGTAGGCAACTATATATTCCCTCAAAGAATTCTTGCAGTGTCAATTTAGAGCTACTTGGTATATAATAAGTTGCAAGGGAAGTATTTTTCTTCTTAACCTAACTCTTTAGGTAAAAGAGTATTTGTAGCATATGTTGGAGACTTGGAGTGAGGTTTTTGTTTGGAAAAGATACCTCATATTCTGTATATCCAGTATATTCAGAAAATTCAAAGTTTTTTCAGGATAAAAATTCAGAAAAATCAGTATTTCCAGAATTTCAATGTTTTCAGAATTTACAAGAAAATTATGAAATTTTAGTATATTCTAAAAATTCAATATTTTTAGAAAATTCAATATTTTGAGAAAATTCAAAAACTTCAATATTTTGAGAAAATTCAAAAAATTCAAGAAAATTCAAATTTTTGTGTTGTAGCAGTCAGTTGAAGAATCTACTTTCTATGATTGTCTAGATTTTTGGATACATGCTTGTATTCAAAAAGGTGTTCCATTATATCCTCTCACTTGATTGAGAAGTGGAGTTAGCCAAAGAAAGTCAAGCAGATGCTATCACATTTCACCTAGGTAGTATGAAAAGATGAAGTATCAACTTGCAACTTTTTGAGTTCTCAAGGTGAGAGCGTGTCCACTTATGTTCCAGTAGGAGTTGCAGATTCTTGGGAAGGATTTGGTTAAAGAAAAGTTTTACAACTTTATGTGAAAAGCATGGACACTTAGAGACATTCAAGTAGCAAATCAAACATTCAATCATGAAGGTTTGATGAAAGCAGATTGACACAGGTATTTTGTTAGAGAGATCTTGATAGATCTTGAATGATCTTGAAGATCTTGAAGATCTGAGAATTTATGAGTCAATTGTCTATCCTTTGTTTGAAAAGTTCTTAGCATTGGAAGAAATAAGTCAAAGATTCAGATTCTATCAGATTTGTGTTGCAGAGAAAAAGAAGAAGATACTTGTTATGTTGTAGACGATTATGGATCCTAAAATTTTGTTTCAGATACAGGTATTGATCACTGAAGATCAGATTTATTGAAAGAAGGAAGATGTTCCAGATTTCATAAAGTCTGATATAATTTGAAGAATTATGGATACTAGTGTTAAATCATCCAGGGGGGTGATGAAACATGAAGACTTATTTCAGCCATATGTGAAAGAATGAGGAGTCATACCTATGGGTATTCCTATATTTCCTTTGTTAGTTTCTCTTTATGTTCCAACTTTGAAAGAAGAAGGAAGAAGAAGAAGAAGAAGGAAGAAATGTTCAGGAGAAAGTTTTAGAGTTCTATTGCAGAGAAGCTTGATATTTCAGAGAGGTATGTGTTAGAGGTGTGCACATATATGTTTATACTAGATTCTGAAGGAAAGAGGTATGAAAGACTTACAGATAGAACAAGGATGAAGACAAGATGACATCATAGATATGAAATTTTGATGAGACTCATGGGTTGAGTTGAGTTGAGTTGAGTACAGTCAGAGATGAACCAACTAGTGTTCATAATACAGTAAGTTGTGAGTTGTCAGTCACAAGTCCCAGGATTCAGTTCCTGATTTTGTTTAGTGTATCTACATGACACAGGAGAAGTATGTTGAGAAACCCTTTATGCAAATATGTGGATCCTAGTATATGTTTACAGGTTTGAGAAGACAAGAGATAGCAGGTTCATAGTCAGTTTATGCTACGTATGTTGTCAAGCTTGATATACACACTATTGGATATCTAGTTTGCATATTTTCTCAGGTATTATGGTTCATATTCAGCCAGTTCAGTTTTTGAAGTTTGAAGAAAGTCAAATTCAGTTTTGAAGAAGACTTTTGAAGAAAAGGTTTGAAGGTCAATTCGAGAATACAAGTTTGAAGTTTATGACAGTTCGCAGATGAATGAGTTACATATCTAGTTCGATTTTTACAAATATGACATTGCAGGGGGGATTGTTGGAAAACAATGTCACATCAGTCCAAAATACATTTAGGGTCAAAACCCTAATTTTGGTACTTGGTCATTTTTTGGCACAAAAATGGGTAAAATTTTTACGAGCCTATCTTGTAGAGCTTGAAGAGATTTTTCCAATGGTATATGACATGCAGTCATCAGAGATCAGATTTGGGAGAAAACCCTAATCCTAATTTTTGTTGATTTAGGGTTTTGACCTCATATGATAGCTCTCAGCATGAGGATCATAAAAATGTTGTCATATCATTCATCAAGTAGTCAGAAGTGTAAAAAAGCAGGTCAAGAAGTTATTTTTAAAGTTAGCTAAAAACACCTTTAAAACTAAAGCAAACTCACTTAAAAATAAAGCAAAAGCAATTTAAAAAGCGATGAGATTAAAATAAAGTGCTTTTTAGTGAGTTTTTTGCATGAGGCACTCAAGGCTATTTAAAGAAGTGTTTGGGTCACTTCTAGGACATCCTACACCAATTGCACCAACTTTGGTCCCTCAGTAGTGGTGGTGCTCTAGCACACATGGGGCAACCATGGTGCACTCTAGGAGCATGTTGAGGAGCAACGATGGAGTTCTTCTTGGAGAAGAGTGTGCTCACACTCTTGCTTATGGAGAAGACTTACCTATCAGTAGCTTGGTGGTGTGGATCATCCATCTACATAATGTATTTGAAGATTGTCTTCTACAAGAAGATTTTAGTGTACTTCAAAGACATTGGATGGAGGTTAACATAAGATTTGCATCGTATGTTAAGAATCCAGGTACATATTCTCTTTATGCACGTATGTACTACTAGGAGTTTAAGGAGGCAGTGGCATCCATATCAAGAGGAGTCCTATTCGGCATATCTAAAGGAGAATCAGTACATGCATGCTACATGAATTTGGATGAGGTGTTAGAGAAGGCGTGTTCACATGAGTATGAGAATCTCTGACAGCAACATGTTAGCATTCTTTGCTAATTCTCTAAGTATGTGATCTTTCACACACACATCTGATTTAGGGTCTTCCATAGCCTAAATTCAGATTAGGGTTTGCTGAATATCAGTTTCATACTGATCTTTCCTCTTTCTATCACTCATATACACTCTTCTACAACCTATCAGGTCATACATCTCATACATATTCAAATTTCTATCCTTACATCTGAATATTCTTGTAATTCTATAGATACACTCTTCCATCCATTTCTGTTCACATAGAGTGGTTGAGAGTTTTGCTCCCACGTTGTAATTTGACATTTGTATATATGATAGTGTGAGTAAGCAGTGGCTTACGTAACACATTACACATGTTGTCTAATCTCTCTCTATCTTTATCTCATCATTTTTTGATTAAATGTGGTATGTTCATGTTTTTTCAATATTGGAAGATTGCTAGAATCTGTGTTGTAGATCCTAGACCTATGGAACCATGGACCTGTGGTATTACTTATGGGCCTACCTAATTTCCAACAACACAACCCAAAGGTTTTTGATGAATTGCCCCATCAAAGCATCATCTCCTGATGTGCACTTATTTTAGGTTATTTTGAAAATGGGCATGGCCGATATGCCCATGATATCTTTGAGAAAATGCTCCAAGAGGGCATAGATTCAAACACAGTGGGGTTTTTGTGTGCTTTGAGAGCATGTTCTGGAATTGAGTTTTCTGTACCTAGAAGCCAAATATACAATATGATCATTGAGAGTGGCTTGGAATGTGATATTACTATTGGAAATCTTCTACTTGATATGTCTTCGAAGTGTCGAAGATTAGAAGATGCACAAAAGGTTTTGGATCAGTTGAACATGGATGTCATTTCGTTCAACACAATCATACTTGCATACATTGGGAACGATGAGGCCTTTCATGTTCTTGAGGTCTTGGAGTCAATGTGGTCTAGAGGCATTAATGTTCATGCAAATCAATCACCAATTGAAGTTTTGATGAAGGATTGAAGTCAAGGATTGAAGAAAAGATCAATTTATGAAGCATGAAGAAAGTACATGTTCAGAAGATGAAGAGTTGTATACATATGTGCATTAATTTAGAATTAGCTCACTTATACGTTTTGTATGGTTATGATCTCATACATATTTGCCTATATATACAAGAAAAATGTCGGGGCAAATATGAGGGAGTATGAGAGAACAAGAATTTAGAAGAATTAGAAGTCATTAGAAATTTTGGAAGTGAGAAAGATCTCTCTCATCTAGATGTAAAAGTTTTCTGAATAGAAGGAAAGTTGCACTCGATATTTCTGAGTGTTCTCCTTCTGTGCTTGATCATTTCAAGAATCCTTTTGTAGGTGTCTAATTGCATAGTTACTAAGTCTATGGTTAAAGTTTGAGAGCCTAATTGTAAACAAGCTAAGAGAATTATGTGTAGGAACATTTGTATGTGAAGAACTGTTGAGTGTCTTCTGAAATAGGTGCAATCTTGATGGTCAAAGAAGTAATCAGTTCTCAGTGCACATTGTAAAGTTTTGCACAAATGAGGAGTCAAAATCTAAGTTGGAAGGTAAGCGATCTATAGCTAAAAGCATTTGCTCAAACAGGTTCTAGTTTGGGAGAACTATGTGTTAGAAGTTGCAGGTGTCTGAATCCACTATTCAGGAGAACAATTTCATACATAGCTGAATTGTTTGATTCATTTATGAAGATATACTTAATATTTTGGAATGATTTGACTTGGA
This sequence comes from Ceratopteris richardii, assembly GCA_020310875.1. Taxonomy (NCBI): domain Eukaryota; kingdom Viridiplantae; phylum Streptophyta; class Polypodiopsida; order Polypodiales; family Pteridaceae; genus Ceratopteris; species Ceratopteris richardii. The sequence goes on from CM035424.1 coordinate 38,611,905, forward strand.
GAAGGTTTGCAAACTATAGGCATCACCCTGTACAAAGTTTTATAAAAAAACTTTACATATTTGATCAATCAATGAGTGAGATATGTGCATCAGACTTTCTGATTATCAATTCACTTCATAGTTTGTTCAAGATTTTGGTAATTGAGCATTGATCCTCCAAATTGATAAAGGTTTCAAGTTATTCTTGATATAGAGGTGCTCTAACTTCAAGGATAACTTGTTCTTTTGGAGATGACCACTCTCCATCACTGGTATCAGAGCAGGAAGCATCAAAACTATAGAAAGGAAGAACCTGACTATTGCAGACATACAAAAATCAACACTTGAAAGTTGAAAGCTTGAAAGGAAAGCTTGAGACGGAGGCCAGGAGATATCAAGAATTCAGAAGGAACTTCATTCAAAGTAAAGGTAACCTTATTCCTCATAAAGGTTGAAGAATTTAATACATAGGTGAAGAAAGGATGGGAGATTCTCTTCAGATAGAGAAATTGGATAGAGAAAACTATCCAGCTTGGTCAATGAGGATGGAAGCTCATCTTATAAGCAAAGATTTGATAGGCTACATTACAGGTGAAGAAGAAAAGCCACAATTCAAAGATCCTAGTGTTCCAACTAGGGATGAGTTATCAGATTTGAAGACTTGGATGAAGAGAGATGCTCAAGCTAGGAGCATTATCTACATGGGAGTCAATGACTACTTGCTACCTCACATTAGAGGTCTTGAAAGTGCAAGTGATATATGGAATGCTTTGGAGGAGCATTTCCAAAACGCTACAAAGTCAAGGAATGCATCTTTATGGGCAAAGTTTACCACATTCAAGAAGAAGGCCTCTCAATCCATTTCTGATTATGTGACAAGGATGAAGGACACTGCAGATGCATTAGGAGCAGTTGATGAAGATATTGAGGAGGATAAATTGGTAAGGCAAATCCTCACAGGTTTGAGAGGTGATGAGAAATGGAAGCCATTCATTTTGTCTACTGAATTGTCACTAGATCATTTTAGATCATTTTACTCCTGATTTAAATCAGTTGCTAGGACACATGCTAACCTTTGAGCAGGATGTCAAAGGCGATGGTGATAAAAGTGCAGGTCAAGCAATGTATTCAAAGGATAAGAAGAAGAATAGCAAAGGGAAGCAACAAGCAAATGAAGATGAAGGTACAACCAGCCAAGCTAACTTCCTACGAGGAAGAGGAGGTGGCAAAGGTAGAGGAAGAGGTAGAAACAATAAAGATGGAGTCAAAGCTTCCTGGATTTGTGGTAAGACAAATCACTTAGCTCAAGATTGGTGGCATAATAATCAAAATAATGGTGGATACAATCAAAACTTTAATTCAAGAGGAAGAGGTGGCAGAAATCAAAGAGGTAATTTCAGAGGTAGAGGTAGTGGAGGTTACTTTGGAAGAAATGCAAGTAGAGGATTCCAAAGTCAATCCTAAAACAATACCTACTACAATTATGCTTCAGATCAGAAGGAGGATTTAACATTGATCATGAATGCAACTTGTGAAAGACAAAGTGAAGACCAAAGAGTCTTCTACATTGACTCAGGGTGTAGCAATCATCTGAGTGGCAACATAGCTTTGATGATTGATTTGAAGAATAAGGTAACTAATCATGTAGTTCAAACAAGTGATAATACAAAGCATAATTTGAAGTCAATTGGATCAGTGAAAGCCAAGGATGGAAGTACTCTTCTAAGTAAGGCCTTGTATGTTCCTACAATTCCAAAGAATCTGATAAGTATAGGGCAAATTGTTGAAAATGGTTATGAAGTAAGGTTCACTAATGATGGAGTTTTGGTGGAAGACCCTAGCAATGGGTATAAACAAATTTTTTCAGGGAAGAAAGAGGGAAGAAAGAGGGAAGACTCTTCACATTGAAGATTCAAGGTAATGTTGGTCATGCCTTGTTCACTTATGGAGGACATAAGATCTCTGAGTTAGATCTTTGGCACAAAAGGCTTGGACATTTTAATGAAAGAGGTATTAAATATATGGTTAGCAATCGTTCAGTGCTTGGATTGCCTAATGTAGCAGGTCAACATATGACATACAGATGTGAGGCATGTCAATTAGGTAAGGCTCATAAGCAATCATACAATAAGCATGGATTTATGTATTCAAAGAAGCTTGAATTGGTACATACAGATGTGTGGGGACCTTCAAAGGATTTCAGTATAAATGGTTCAAGATATTATGTGATTTATGTTGATGATGCTACCAGGTGGATCACTATCTATGTGATCAAAGATAAATCAGAGGTATTTAATACATTTAAACATTATCATGTGTATGCAAAAAGGATCACAGGTCAAAAGTTAAAGAGACTAAGGTCAGATGGAGGGGGAGAGTAGTTCTCTAATGAGTTCAATGATTACTTATGGAATGCAGGTATAAAAAGAGAGGTTACTTGCAAGTACTCTCCTCAACAAAATGGTGTTGCAGAAAGGAGGAATAGAACTCTTAATGATTTTGCAAGATCCATGATGAAGGAGAAAAATTGTCCCAATTATTTGTGGGCTGAGGCTGTAAATATTGCTACATATTTGGTTAATAGGTTACCATGTAAAGCTTTGTAGGGTATGACACCATATGAGGCATGGTGGGGTAAGAGACCTACCTTAGATCATTGCAAAGTGTTTGGTTGTTTAGCCTATGCATATGTGCCATCTCAGTTGAGGCATAAATTGGAACCTAAAGCTGAAAAGTATATGTTTATTGGATATGATGATAAGCAGATGGGGTATAGGTTGTGAAGTCCATCCACAAAACAATTCCTTGTGTCAAAGGATGTTATTTGATGAGCAAGGTACTTGGTATGCGTGTACAATCAATATTTATGCAGGAGATGAAGAAGTTGTGCATCAGAAGAAAGGTAAATCAAAGGTTCAGATCTTTGATGAAGAAGAGAACAATGAAGTACAAGTTGAAGTTGAAGAAGTGCCAAGATTTGATCCAGAATGTGATGAGCTAGAAACCTCAAGAAGTGGAGAACTCAGAAGATCATCAAGGCATAAATGGCAACCTACAAGGTATAGCTATGATACTTCTTTTTTGACTACTAAGGACTATGCTTACATGATTAAAGCAGATGAAGACCCTTCTACATATGAAGAGGCAAAGGGTAAGGAAAATTGGGAGAAAGCTATGCAGGAAGAGTATGATGCATTGATGGAGAATGAGACATGGGCTTTGGTTCCTAAACCAAATAGTCAGAAGATCATTGGATGCAAATGGGTCTACAAGACAAAGAGGTATGCAGATGGAAGTGCGTCTAGGTATAAAGCTAGAATTATTGTGAAAGGGTTTGCTCAGACATATGGAATATATTATAATGAGACCTATAGTCCTGTGACAAAGATGACAACCATCACGACACTCATAGCCATTGCTGCATGTAAAGGTTGGAAATTATGTCAATTAGATGTGAAGAATGCTTTTTTAAATGGTTATATTTCAGCTGATGTTTTCATGGAGCAACCACAAGGATTCAGAGATGAAAGATATCCAGATCATGTATGTAAGCTCAAGAGAGCTTTGTATGGTTTGAAGCAAGCTCCAAGGGCATGGAATTATAGACTTGTGGAGTTCTTGAAGGAACTTGGTTTTCAAGTATCTAAAGTAGATAGTAGCTTGCTTGTTAAAGCAAGTAATGAAGGGTTCATTTACATGTGCATATATGTTGAGGATATAATTCTTATAGGTACAGATGAGAAGGGCATACAAAGCCTAAAGAAGAAAATCGAGAAAGAATTCAAGATTAGTGACTTGGGAGACTTGTCATATTTCTCCTGAATGGAGGTCTCATACACTCAACATGGAGTGTATGTAACTCAAGAAAGGTATTTGAAGAATTTGTTGATCAAGTTAAAATGGAAGATTGTAGGGTAGCACCTACTCCAATGGAAGTGAATCACAAATTGAGTAGATATGGAGGAGAAGAGTTCAAGGATATGAAGATGTATTAAAGTCTGGTCGGTAGTCTAATCTATGCTATATTAACTAGGCCTGACTTATCATATGCAGTTGGAGTATTATCTAAGTTCATGCATTGTCCTAGGAAAGAACATTGGGTTGTAGGACAAAGGGTGTTGAAGTACATTAAGGATACACTCAAAGAAGGTTTGTATTATGGTTTTACATCAGATACAAACATCAAGATATATAGTGATACAGATTGGGCAGGTAATCCTGATGATAGGGGATCAACATATGGATACTTGTGTTATGTGGGAGATAAGTTAATCTCTTGGTGTTCTAAGAAGCAACACACAGTTGCTTTATCATCTACAGAGGTAGAGTATAAAGGTATGGTTGAAGCCGCAAAGGAGTTCATATGTGTAAAGACTCTTATGAAGAGTTTTGACATCATTCAGAGTACACCCACTATTCATGGAGATAACATGAGTTCATTGTATCTAGTTGCTAACCCTGTTTTTCATGCCAGGACTAAACGTATTGAGATTCAGTATCACTTTTTAAAAGAGAAGGTGATGGATAAGGAGATTGAAGTCATACATACTTCAACAAAAGATTAGATAGTGATATGCTAACCAAAAGCTTGGATGGACCAAAGCTATAGAGATTCAAAGACATGGTAGGTATAAAGAAGATAGAGAAAAACTCAATTGATGATTGAGGGGGAGCTGTTGGTGCAGGATTGAAGTTTTGATGAAGGATTGAAGTCAAGGATTGAAGAAAAGATCAATTTATGAAGCGTGAAGAAAGTACATGTTTAGAAGATGAAGACTTTGTATACATATGTACATTAATTTAGAATTAGTTCACTTATACCTTTTGTATGGTTATGAGCTTGTACATATTTGCCTATATGTACAAGAAAAATGTCGGGGCAAATCTGAGAGACTATGAGAGAGCAAGAATTTAGAAGAATTAGAAGTCATTAGACATTTTGGAAGTGAGAAAGATCTCTCTCTCATCTAGATGTAAAAGTTTTCTAAATAGAAGGAAAGTTGCACCTGATATTTCTGAGTGTTCTCCTTCTGTGCTTGATCCTTTCAAGAATCCTTTTGTAGGTTCCTAATTCCATAGTTAATGAGTCTATGGTTAAAGTTTGAGAGCCTAAATGTAAACAGGCTAAGAGAATTATGTGTAGGAACATTTGTATGTGGAAGTGGTGCCGCAGTGGGCTAAGCCATTAGTGCCAATATTGACATACGGGCCTAACCACCCAGTAATAGCCACACAGGATAGAGAGGTAGTAAAAGCCCAAAAGTACCACATCATGGTAGGAAGTATGTACAAGCACACAGATCAAGGGATCTTGGCTTGTTGTGTGGAAGAGGACGAGTACGCTAAGTGGTTGCAATTAGCACATGTAGGTGCATTAGAGCAACACTACTCAAAACAACGAACCCTACAGACCCTGAGGAGACTAGGAGTGCATTGGCCAACTATGGAAGATGATGTCCAGAAGTTGTGCAAGGAATGCCCAATCTGCTGCCCTAAACCACCTGTGGAACATGCCACTCTTTATCAAGTGTCCATAGTGCCAGATTGGAGCAAACCCCTAGTATCCTTCCTGAGGACGAAAACATTCCCTCCAGACATGACTATGACGAGGCAAAGAAGTCTAGAACAAGAAGCCCTAGATTACTCACTCATTGGTGATAATCTATACAAGCGTGGTGAAAAGATGGTTACCTAAGACTTTGTGTTCATGAGAGTGAATATCTAAAGATCTTGGAAACTGCTCACCAAGGTGTAGCAGGAGGACACTTTGGACCAGATCGAGTGATCAAGGCAATACTATTTGCGGGCTTCTGGTGGCCGACCCTTCACATGGATGCACATACCTATGTGAAACGATGTGATGTGTGTCAGAGAACTCAGTATCCTATACGCAAAGATGAGATGCCACTGAAACCTATGATGGGTGGACGTGCATTCTGTAAGTGGGGAATAGACTTTGTAGGCCCTATTAATCCCCCAGTTAAGGGTTCACATGCTGAGTATATCATTATGGCCACTGACTATCTAACTAAGTGGGTAGAGGTAAAAGCCATAACAAAGAACGATGCACAAACAACAGCTAAGTTCTTGTTTGAGAATGTGTTCACCGAGTATGGATTACCTATAGAGCTAGTCAGTGATAGAGGGACTCACTTCTTGAATGAAGTTATTGAAAATCTGCTCCAAGAATTCTTGGTAGTACATAAGAAGTCTGCCCCCTATCACCCCCAAGCTAATGGCCAGGCTCAGAGCACAAATAAGATCTTATGCAATGTACTGACGAAATTAGTGAACAATAAACGCTCTGATTGGGACAAACAACTACACCATGCTATTTGGGCATACCGAGTGGCCTATAAAATGGTACTCCAAGCCACACCCTTTCAGATGGTGTTTGGTCAGAATGTGGTGCTACCCTTGGACTTTTTGATACCTACATTGAAAGTAGCACAAGAGCGTGACTGGACAGGCCATGAACTCTCCTCTCGAATCTTTGATTTTGAACGTCTAGGCGAGACACGATTGAGAGCTGCAGCAAGAATCTATGCAGCGAAGAAGAGGCAAAAGGCATATTTTGATACACATGTGAAGGATAAAGGCTTGAAAGCGGGAGACCTAGTCCTAGTCTACACATTGAAGCAGCATGCACGAAAATTAGAGAAAAGAGGCTATGGACCTATGATCATAAATAGGATTTCAACTAGTGGGGCAGTACAACTAGCAACTTTGGAAGGCGATATTCTCCCTAGCTACATAAGCGGATGTAGAGTCAAGTTATACCAAGAACCCATGACTGAAGAGATGTTAAATCGGCTCAACACTGCCAAGAAATGTAAAGAGGAGGAAAAATGAATTCGAGAAGAAGCACAGGCAGAGGCCTTAGAGCGCATCCGACGAATGAAATTGAGGAGGCAAGGGAGAGATCAGCCTATGATTGACACTCAAGAGTCTCTAGGCTATCACATGGCCATGTGTGAGGCTTCAGGTGAACGTACCCATAGGATAGTGGATCGACGACCTTTTGTGACCCTAGAAGTTGGACAAGGAGACAGTACAAGGACCGTAAGAGCTTTGATTGATTCAGGTGCAGCCACTAGTGCAGTCCGGCTCTCTTACTGCTAGCAACTGCAATTGGAGGTAAAACCCCTAGAAGCATATCTGATAGGATTAGGAGGTGTTGAAACCCCTTGCATGGGAGAGGTGGAACTTCCCCTCTACATTCAAGAGGTCCTCATGCCAGCAAAAGTGCTAGTGTGTGAAGACGAGGATCTTACCGAACCTCTTGTCTTGGGCCAAGACTGGATCTATGATCACGCAGTCAACCTCAACCTAAGAAGTGGAATTCTTCAGGCTTGGGCAGGCCAAAGCTATCTTACGATTGAATTAGAAAATCAAGCACTCAAACCAGTAGGAAGGGCACCAACTCCTGGTCTCTCCAGGAATCCACATGAAGGTAACAATGTTGTTCTTGTCCAGAGTTCTATGGTGCAGAGGAGTGCCCATCTTACCGAAGGTACAGGAGCCAATAAGGAGTTCCCAGCTGATCCAAAGAAGATTCTAAACAGGCAGACTGAACATCACTCGACACGAAGGAGGCTGCTGATCAAAAGGCAAGAGCGCCAACCAGTGCAACACGGAGTACCTCGTGGCACAAAGCAGATCTAGATACGGAAGGATGGAAAACCCACAACTCTAATAGTAGGTTCTCGAGGAGCCAAAAAACAAGCCACACCATCAAGGACAAAATTGAAGGAGTACCCTAGGCAACCTCCTAGGCGCACCACGTCTATTTGGGTCCCTAAGCGGTTAATGAAGGCTAACCCCAATGCTAGACACATATGGGTGCCCAAGGCCTGTTTACGAGCCCAAATAGCTCCAACTCTAGTTACTGGCATAATTCAACACTCAAGTCCTCTCGACTAACAACACATGAACTCTACCTATATACCATCCTGACCCACACTCAGTCAAACCGAGGAATGTCTAGAAATGGGTGCCCAAAACGTCCCAAATCCATCACACTCTAGTTCATAAATCTCTACCTGTCTTTAGCTCTAAGAGCTACGAATCCTCTATCAAAGTTTGGAGACTTAAACCATGTATCAAACCCCCTGACCCAATTTTGTAAATCCATCCACTCTGACATAGGCGCATTCTGAGTCCATTGCATAACCAAAGTATGCATCTAGGATGACACTGACCTCTAATCACCACTCACATCTATCACAAGCGCTTCACCTCTAACCACTAACCTTCGGGATTGTCATGTTAGTATTGTGAAGGGAACACCATTACATCTTGTTTCCTATGCAACACTAATGTGCCTTTCTTCTTCTAGCAGATAAGCACCCGATTCCCATGGCAGCAGCAGCAGGCACGAGCTCTCAGGCAGGCACTAGCACTCAAAGCAATTGGGATACCATGCCTGTGGAGGCTCCACCGACAGCTAGGCCTGAAGAGTTTTTGAACGTGAGAAGAATTCCCATTCCGGATCCACCAAGTGGCTTAACAGAAAGAGTAAAGGGGCATTCTCATTGGTTCAATGAGATGCCAGGAGACTTGGGAGACGCAGATCATATCTGGGAATCCAAGTTGGAATTCAGAGGAGTATGGTGGACATTCCAATTCTTCTCAAGAGAATTTGAAACATTACAGAATGCAGCTCCTCTTCAGGATATCTGGCAGAAAGCGGGATTGCAAGATTACTTTAGTGTAGCTTTGCCTAGACCGGATTTTCTCAGGTGCTACTACCTGATTGCCACACTGAAGCCGTCAGGAGATAAAGATCATTCAGGCACATTCCTGGTGCCCTCTCTATCAAACCAGGAAGAAATGAAGAAGTTTGAATTGAATATTACTTTAATCAGGGAAGCCCTTCAGATGTATGGCACCCATGTACCCTCCGATCGAGATCCCTTGATACCAGAGTCGATGAAGAACAACAAAACCAAGAAGTTGAAAGAAATGTGTGCCCTCACCCCCAACATCGCCATACCACTGCGGATGTGCCTTCAACACTTTGCATTTCCAGCTCAAGTCTGCTTCACCCAACCTCATAAGAAATATGGTATGGATTATACCTAGCAGAGACTGGAGGCTTGCCAATTAAAATGCCCGTATGGATTCTGGACCAGTTATATGAAGCAGGCAAGCGAGGCGTGAGGAAGCATACCTTAAATGGCTGCTGTGCGATTACAAGAATTGTCTATAGATGCCTTGCCTATGATGTGCCGATCGCAAGGGCCCTTAAATACTCACAATTGGAATTCTTCAAGGGGCGGAAGTCAGGGGTTCAACCTGCGAAAAGAATGCGTGGATCACTTTCACAGGTTCTCATCCCTCGTGAGGCCACAACAGAAGCTTCCCCTAGAGAAGAGGCCCAAGTAGACCCTTTCACTATCCATCTCCAAGGAACACAATCAGGGGATAGGGTACAGCCCACTCCATCTGCCCCGCCACTACCCACCGATGCTGAGTTTGCATCCATGGCCACATTAGCAGAGAATCCAAATTTTGACTTTGAAAACTTCTTGCAGATTGCCCACTTATCTGATAGTGAGTGTTTTTCTGACAATGTCGGTCCCGGATCATCATCCCAAAGAGAACAGCCATAGAATGAGGCAAGAAGGGTACATTGGGAAGATGAGACACAACATCCTCATGCTCAAAGCACACAGAATCAGGAAGAAGCACGGGGAAATGAACCAGAGGAGAGTGAAGAGGAAGCTCCTTCCTACACGGCACAACTCAAACGGCTCTACAAGACAATCAAGCAGGTACAGAAAAGACACAAGTTATCAGAAGAGGCAAATAGAGCACTAGTGAACCAGATGCTGCAAGCGGAGAATGTCGACCCGCATTTTGTAGAATCATTGAATCTCTTGGCGGAAACCTGCGGAATAGGGGAAGCCATGAGGACCATGGTACAGTGCACTACCCATCAATATGACCAACGAAGGATCGATACAAGACCACGACGGGGAAAAATGATCAAATGGAAGTCTCTACCGCACTGCCTACCACAACTTCAGAAGATGTTCACATGGCCAGCCCAACTCCCAGTGAGGAACCTGAATATTCATTCTCAACTATTGTCCAAATATTGTCCAAATATACTACCTTTCTAGGTATATCAGGGTCCTTGAATTCGTAAATCGTAATGGAACCTACCTCACTAGGTTGCTCTTTAGACCAATTCTTAAATTGATGATCAAGCACTTTGATATATACACCTTTAAGGGTCCCATTTTATTTGGCAAAATTTCTCCAATGTCCCCTTGCTTTCTTTGTTAGAACTCATAAAGATCTTTCTAACGAGCTCTAAAGCTCAAAAAATGGACTTCAAATGAAAAAGTTATGGACGTTCAGACTCTCAGGGGTAAAAATCGACAGACAGGTTTTTCTCCAAATATGAGCTAAGGGCTAAGGGGTCTCCAATATGCAATAATGACTCAAAATTCGCTCAAAATAGCCTCCAAATAGCCCAAAAAATCAAACCCTAAATTTGTTATTTTAAGTGGACAATCCCGATGGTATGAGATAATCGTGATGGTCTGGGACTATTGCGATGGTCCAATTGAACCGTCACGATGGCCCAATTTTGCGAGGCATCACGATGGTCAAAAGTGAAGCATCATGATGGTCTGACTAGCGGGCAATCGTGATGGCGTGAGCCCATCGCGATGATCAACAATCAATGCAACCATCGCGATGGTCACGAGGCATGATGGCTTGAGCCAATCGTGATGGTCCAAAATTGAAGCGCCACGATGGCATACCTAGTATCATCGCGATTGTATGAATTGACACATGACAAGTGGGTTGTCACGATGGCATGGGGTCGACGGGATCATCGCGATGGTCAATGATTGTCGTGATGGTTCAAGTGAACCGTCGTGATGGTCTGGATGAGCCATCGCGATGGCGTGAGCCAATCGCAATGGTGCGACACAATCATGATGGCGTGAGCCCATCATGATGGTCCACCAAAATGCAAATTTCAAGAACGCGTCTATGGATTCATGCATGCTCAAGCATCACCTACACCATGCTATACACGCTTACCAAAAAAATTGAGTTTGTTAAACCATCACGGTGGTCTGACGCCTACAGAAAATCTAACAGAAAGTTTGATTTCTCACCTTTTGGAAGCTCTCCTGCTGTTCAGGAGCACTGTAACTATAAGAAAAGTTAAAAAAACACACAACACAACAAGCACAAAAGCTCTCTCTCTCTCTCGCATGTAGGGAAATGAGGGGGATAGGTTTTATAGTGAAATTTTTTATTTTTTTGGAGTGGAAGAAGATGATGCGGTGTTGAGGGAGGAGTGTAGAGGAGATGAAAAACACAAAAAACTACTTGAAAACAACAACAAAAACTGAAATTTTTACCTTCCAATGCCACTTCTTGCTATACTCTTACCATCACGCATTCATCCTAGACTCGATCCTTGGAAACGGCACCAAACTTGGTGTTCTCTAGCATGATGGTAAGCACCACGTTAAGAAGCTCTCCTTAATATCAATCCATGGAAGAGATAGGAGTGATATGAAGATCATGAACGCGGATGTAGTGAGAGTGAAGGTGAAAAGCATAGAGATGCACACACACATATACACACAAGGAAGAGACAAGCAAGACACAATGGAAGGTTGAAAGTAAACTCTATTGCTCAAGATCACTCTTACAAGCTCAAATTAGCTCTAAGATCTTCTCTACTCATACAAGCTAACCTCAAAAATGAGCTCTCTAGCTATATTTGTAGTTTTTGGACTAGTTTTGACCGGTTTCACATCTAGTGTGTGGCATAGTTTAAAAATAGGTTCTATGCACTATTGGAGGTCTAAACGAGATCTAAAAATAGCCAAAATTGGTATGCTTGTTCTACCTAAGCTCCTCAAGCTTGAGGACTCCTCGGCTTGCACAAAAGGGAGCGTATAATGACAAAACTGTGTGCTTCTATGATACATATGGTACAAGAGTGATGAAAATCACTATTGGGGGTTTTGAGAAAGTAATATAAAACAAAATTCTTTGGAAAAAATAAACCTCCTGGCTCCCCACGACTCTTTATAGTCCGCCTTCACATGCTTCCTTGTCGTTTATGCCTTTGGCTACTGCCAACATCCACTAATTCTTCAATGTTGTTAGATTTGGAAGAAGCAAGTCTTGCCATATCATCTGACTTGATTGAAGTCTAGGGAATCTTCAAATCGTTCGCTAAATTATCTTCCAAGTCTATGCACTCTCTTAGACATTCATCAAGTTTTTGTAAATGTTTCACATATACCATAGTTCTCAAATTTCCATTACTTAGCCCATACAAAAATAGTGATATCATTTTTTGTTTAGTGGTTCTTTTAGCCATAGGATATCTATCCACATAGTGATTGAATCTCTTTGTTGCTAATCTTACTGATTCATTAGGTGCTTGCTTGAAACTATGAATCAAGGAAGAAGAATTATTTTGGATATCCCTCTTTGTGAATTCACCAATGAATTCTTCAAAGAATTGCTCTATATTGACAAATCATTTGGGGTCCAAATGTTGAAACCAAGTCAAAGCAGTTCTACTCAATGTAAGTCCAAAATATTTGTATTGGATAAACAAGTCATCCACTTGTTCATCTCACAGCACTTGTTTGGACTCTACCAAATGATCATAAGGATCTCCAGAACCATCATAGTGATTCCTTATGCACTTGGGCACTTGAATGGGGCTTAATCTTCTGCCCATTTCAGGAGGTCAAGGAAACACTTCAACCACAGGATACACATGTAGTCCTTTGCCTTGTGGGGGTCTCCAAGGAAAGGGTGGTAGGTTCATTATTTCCCTTCCCAAGTGAGTGTTAGGTATAGTGCAATTATTTTGCATAGTAAAGTGAACATGTGGTCTAATTGGGATGCTCTACTGGCTAGTTTGTCTTGTGAAAGGATTTTCTTGGATTTGTTGCTACCCTTGAGGATTTTGGGAGGTTTTTGTCTGATCCTGTTGAGTCCTTAAACCCAAGTGAAAATGCCTTACACACACTTACATTTTGCTCAATTTCCCTAGAATTTGTCAACTCGTATTGCTTGGTGACTGCATTTGTATCTTTAACTGGAAGCTTCATGCTCTCACCCAAGTACACCTACTCTCATGCATTCATACTCATTGACGCAAACATGCTAGTCTCCCTCTTGCTTCCTCTCGAAGCTTGCCAAACTTCTGCTTGCCAAACTTTAGCAATCCAAGCTTCTGATCATAGTGAAAGCATCAAAAAGAATTAAAAAAATTGATGTGCTCCAAGACTTTTAGCCTTCATCTGATCATCCTCCCTTTTTCTCGTTCTGTACTTTCCTTTGATCCTACTCCCAAATGATAATCCTCCTACTAATCTCTGCATTTGTATCAACCATTCTAGGATGTGCTCACTCTCTCTCTCTTCAGATACACATGCCTTTGCTTGGTGTCTCCTCTCTAAGGAGCGGCCTCTTTCCATCGACCTCCTTTAATAGCACGCCACATGACTCCCTTTGAAGTGGAGTTCTTATGAACCCAAAGAGAGAGTTAGTTCCCATTTAGCTCAGAGTCTCTTTCTCTGATGGACCTAGTCTCACGCAGAAGGCAATCAAGATTTTGCACTGTGGATCTATTGACATACACATTGAATGGTCTTCATAACTTTGAATCTTCATGCTCCCGTTCTGGATTTAGCTTGCACTCCCTTGAATGAAGCCCCTATGAATTCCCTTCTTTTGCCTAGACAACTTTGCAACACATATTTGCTTTGTGTGAATCATAGTAAGAAGCCTTCACCCTTCAGCTAATTGTCCCAACAACAAACGGTGGAGGGCTAGAGCAGAGCCCATGAGGCACATCCCTCATGCCCAATGATGAAATGGCCCGGAAGACACCATAACCACCCAAGGCTTCCCTATGAGTTGATGGATTTTCTAAATCGGGGATTCCCCTGTCATTCGGTGCTTCCAAAATTCATAGCCCTTTTGTTCTTTCTATGACTAGAACTCTCATGCTAGAGAGTTCTATATACATCGTTGGAATTACAACCTCTGGTATGGAGCGAAATGTTTTTCAAAAACATAGCCCACTTTTGAGCTTCTACTTCATAATCCATTTCTCGAGAGACTAGCTACCCATTCACCTATAACAGCCCCCAATCAGTGTTGAACTTGCCTATTTTTACCAAGAGATGCAGTAGCCACACGCTCTAGGTCTCTATACTTTTCAAGATTGGTTCTGCATATGTTTGCCTCCCCTGAAGGAGAGATCCTTCAGCCAATCTTCCCCCTCCAAGTTGCATGCTCCTTTTGATCTTCTTCCTCCTCTTAGCGATCAGAGAACCTATTGTATGCAAAACACATGAGAAAAGTCTCTCATCCTCGACAAAACAAGAGGATCTTTTTTGCCCTTGTCAACCCTTCCTTTGAGTGTCTCTCTGGCCTCCAACAGACGAGCATGCCAACCCCAGTAGAAGGATTTCCTCGAAGCATTAAGAATCCCCCCGTGCGGAGTGATGGCCATCCCCCTTCTCTACCACGCTCTAACAGTCGACTCCCCCATGTGTATATTTAGGGACATTTCCCCCTTTCGTTTCGACCCCCGTGAAGAGAAAAAGTGGCCATTGGCATAGATTGAAGAATCCTTTCAGCTTCTCTTAGGTGACCTGAATGGCTTAGAAGATCCATTAAGCAATTTAAATGCTCTAATTTTGGAGTTATTACATGATTCACCATGCTCTCAAACTGCTGGCAACCTTCCTCAATATAGCCTGCATGGCTAAAGGCCATAAATAAAGTCACATAGATGTTTTGATTCAAAACAAGGCCTCTTTTCACCGAAACTTCCATTTGTTCTAATGCATCAACAACTTTCCCTTGCCATGCATAGCCTACTATCAATGCACTATATGACACCAAATTTGGATCAGCCAACCTTGCGAAAATGCCCCTATGTTTTGAGAAGCTTTCAAGCATAGTATAAGTGTCACCTTATCAGCTTTAATTGATGGAGAGTGTTAATCTCCAAAAGAACAAGTTATCCTTGAAGTTAGAGCACCTCTATATCAATAATAACTTGAAACCTTTACCAATTTGGAGGATCAATGCCCAATTACCAAAATCTTTAACAAATTGTGAGGTGAATTGATACTCAGAAAGTCTGCTGCACATATCTCACTCATTGATTGATCAAATATGTAAAGTTTCTTATAAAACTTTTTACAAGGTGTTGCCTATATCTTGCGCACCTTCTCCAAGTTAAATCATTCCAAAAGATTAAATATATCTTGAGAAATGAATCAAACAGTTCACCTATGTCTGAAATTGTTCTCCTGAATAGTCGATTCAGACACCTACAACTTCTAACACATAGTTCTCCCAAACTAGAACCCATTTAAGAAAATTCTTTTAGCCATAGATGGCTTACCTTCCAACTTAGATTTTGACTCCTCATTTGTGCAAAACTTTACACTGTGCACTGAGAATTGATTACTTCTTTGACCATCGAGATTGCGCCTCTTTCAGAAGACACTCAACAATTCTTCACAAATTAAACAAGTAAGCATCAGGTAAGTCATCTGATACTCCTTGTGGGGCCTCTCCAGATGTGAGCCTAGAGAGATGGTCTGCTCTCAAATGAGTCCTGCCTTTCCTCACTACTACCTCAAAGTCATATTCCATTAGTAAGAGAAACCATCTTACTAATCTGCCTGTATTACACAGCTTGTTTACCAGGTACAGTAGAGCTTGGTGATCAATAAAAAATTTGAACTTATTTGCAAGCAAATAGTGTCTAAACTTTTTAACCGCGTACACCATACCTAATCCTTCTCGTTCGGTGGTTGTATAGTTCCGTTCAACAGCATTCAATTGCCTACTGGCATAGGCAATAGGGAGATCCATATTACCTTCACCCATAGGTTGTGCAAGTACACATCCAATAGCATAATTGGAGGCATCTACATGAACATGGAATGGCTTGTTCCAATCTGGTGTGGTCAAGATTGGTGTTGAACATAATCTTCGTTTAAGCTCCTAAAAGGAATTCTCACATTCATCAGTCCACTCAAAATTAGTCAGAAGTCCGTACATGGGCTTTGCAATGACAGCATACATGTGAATGAACCGGCCGTAGTAACCACAATGCCCCATGAAAGCCTGTACTTCCTTGACGTTCTTTGGCCTAGGTAGTTCTGCGATGGCTCTCACTATCTCTTCATCAGTGGATATGCCGTTCTTAGACACTATGTGTCCTAGAATTTTGCCTTGCCTGACCATGAAAACACACTTTTCTGGGTTGAGGCAGACTTGATATTCTCTGCATTTATCAAAGATTTATCTGAGTTCAGGTATATGGGTCTGTCTAATGTTGGAATGAGCGCACAGAGCATCAACATAGACTTCCAAATTCTTCCTCAAGAACTCTTTAAACACGTGACACATCAATCTTTGAAAGGTAGCAGGTGCATTAGTAAGCCCGAATGGCATTACCCGAAAGGCAAATATGCCCCACTCCGTGGCAAAAGTCGTCTTATGTTGATCCTCTGGAGCAATGGCTACTTGATTGTAGCCCGAAAACCCATCTAGGAAGCTGTACACTTCCTTGCCTGCTACCCTTTCTAATAGATGCTCAGTGATAGGAAGCGGATAATTATCTCTGATAGTGGCTGCGTTAACCTTCTTCAAGTTAATGCACACTCGTAATTTGCCATTCTTCTTGGGCACCACTACAATGGGGGATACCCATTCAGTGTGCTCAATTTCATAGATAAACCCGACTTCCACCAAGCGGTCTATCTCCTCTTTAATCTTGGTGGCGTAGTTGTCATTGTATGTGTAGGGCTTCTGCTTAGAGGGTCTGGCATCTGAGGTCATGGGGATTGTGTGTGAGCATATGTCTGGGTCAACACCCTTCATATCCTTGTAGCTCCAAGCGAATACATCTCTGTATTCTCTTAGCAAGGCTATCAATTCATGCTCTTCGTCTTCCGTCAGGTCATGGCCTATGTACGTGCATCTCTCCTCTCCTTCTTCCACAGCTACCATAATTTTCTTGGTGGTTTCTTTGTTATCATAGGCCTCCCCTGATTGTGCCTCTCGTTTAGGCATTCTGATCATGACTCTCCTGTCATCTATCTCATACTTCTTAAAATTTTTTGGAACCTCAAACAAAGATTCTTCCTCTTCTGGTGTGACTTCTCTCTTCTTTCTTTTCTTTCCTTCCTCCTTCAGGGTCACATGTGTGGCTAGCCTTACATCATTTGTAAGCTCTCCATGCCTCTGGGGTTGAAATTCTACTTCATAGAAGTATTCTTCATCTGATGCAAAGGGTGGGTCCATAATGATTGACTCTAGATCGGAGTCACTTGCATCCTCAAATGCATCAGGGCTAGGTTCACACTCTTCTAACACTGCCTCTCCCATGATTGGCTCTATGAAGAAGACTGAAATGTCATAGTATCACAGTGAGGTGTCCATTGTTCTTCATTGATGGCTACATCCATTGTTGCTAGGATTTCTGCCCAACCGTGGGGTTCAAATTCCTCGTCAGGAAAGACTACAGGTGCATAGGCTGGGTCTTGAATTGATCTATGTGTTTCTTTTGCACCTACCTCTCTGGCTTTTTCTCTTTTCTCTTCTTCTACTGCCACTTTGCACATCCATAAGTGGGTGTCTTCATGCATCCATGAGGATCCTGATCCTATGGAATGCACAGATTCTGTATCATCTTTGGACTATGGATGGGATTCCATTGGATAGGAGGGACATCTCTATGAGAGTAATCTTTGAGATTCACTTGGTCGTAACACCTAAGTGTTGCAGGTACAAGGAGTTGGTTCCCCAGTCCTGTACCACTTGCAACTGTCGCATAAATGGTCTTCCCAAGATCATTTCATATGCATGATTTTTGCTAAAATCACATATAGAAAATGTATGCTCAAACCCGACACCACATGTAGTGAGAGTTATGCCTTCTAGCAACCCCAAGGGCCTCTCAATATGGCCATCGGCCATCTGCAATTTCATTCTCGTCGGTCAGAGTGCCGGCTCCCCAACGCTTCCAGAGGGAAGTTGTAGCAATTGCAACTCCTGCACCTGAGTCCAAAATTGCCTTGGTTGTGTATCCCTGATGGGTAACTGGGAGATAGGTATTTCCTTCTTCTCCTTCACTCATGTCTCCTATCTTATCCAATGGTATTTCAGACACTGTTCTATGAGATCCTACCTGGGAACGCGATTTCGCTATGTCTGGCACTTGCTTGGCTACATGTTTCCACACTTCTGGCTTAACTTTGAGTAGCTCTTCTAAAGTGAGATTGCTCTGCACCTTAGTGTTCTTTACTACCTCTGTATTCCTAGGTATGATTGAATCTTCGTTTCTTATCATGACTGTGGGTGCTCTCAGGCAAGTAGACTTGGTTTCCCATGGGCCTGTGAAATGTGGTAACTCTTGCAAGGAATTAGACTCAAAGTCTAACCTCTCATGAGAGTGGACACTTTCCTGCTCTTCATAAATAGAAGGGATGTCCTGTGGGAACTGATCATGTGCGTCATCCACGAGTTCAATGCGAGGAGGGACTTCACTTTCATTAGCCCATTTGTCTTCTTGAATCTCTCGTAGGAATTCTGGAGTGAACCTATTCATAGAAGAGGAGGTGTCTGGTTCAGTGGAATCAGGCGCATAAGCTTCCTGTGGGGGATGGCTTATGTTTTTTCTTGCCTCATCTCTTTCTCAATTTTTTTCTTCCTTGACAGATCTTGCAATTATGCTCTCTAACTTCTCTAGGAGTCCATCCAAGTGCAATTGTGTCTTAGCTGAGCCTGAGTGGTTGAAAAGGCGACTGGCTTCAAACATGGTCTGAGCCAATGCGACCATTTTCGCACACAGCTTGGTTCTCTCTATCTCTAGGTCAGCTCTAGGGTAGCACTTGTCATGATCCGCCACATTTGGCCCTTCTTGAATTCTGGCCTGATATGCTTTAAGCATCATATCTAGATCTTCAGGAGTGGGATCGGCTAGGACTGATCCTACTCTGGGTACCGGTCCTCACGTCTCCACGGATTGACATTTATGAGGTGTATCTCCTCACGTTGGTACTCACCATTGTGCTAGAGTGACAACCCTCCTTTGTCAATTCCTAGCCTAGGCTAAGTACGACTTAGGTGTGGTAATTAATTAGGTCAGCGTCAGGCACAAAATAAGTCTAAGAGAACTAATCAACCAAGTGCAAGCATTAAGTAGGACTTAAGTGCAAAAACCCTAAGGAAAAAAAGTAAACTTGAATCGATCAATTATCAAGTGCGAAATTCACTTAAGTATTCCGGACGCCGAGATATCAGACAAGTTCATAAACATAATAATCAACTAAAAAGAACAAAGTGATTGGTGCAAAATAACCTGCAACGAGAGTGTACTTGGGACCAAAGGGGGTAGATAAACCAGGCATATGAACCTTAGGTCAGGCAGACACTTAGGTCAAGACAGACAAAGCCTCAGATCTTCTGAAGCTAGTGTCAATCACACTGCTAGGTCTTGGGCCCAGCAGTTGAGTGATTACCCATACACTCCACGATCAGAAACAAGTGATTCTGAAATGTCCTATCACATGGAGAGACCAGTAGGTAGTTCAGGGGTGGCTTATCTAGAAAAGCAAGAAGGACCTTACAAGACTCAATTGGAATACATCAGGACTAATCGTCTAGGTGCTCGCATCTACGAAGACGGCCTGAGAAGATCTGTGGTCCAGATTAAGAACCCCGATCAACGCCATGGACTACAACACCCGGTAGTCAAGTTTGAGAATGGAGCATACCTGGATAAAGAGGGGACTATATATGTAGTCTCCACTCTTCCTGATAGAACATATGAGTTTGGAAATGTGATTGCGGAGACCGACATGGGTGATATAGAGCAAGGGAATTTAGAGAGAGAGCCAAGAACTCCCCGGGGTAAATCTATCTTGACCAGAATCATGACTCCAGAGTGGATTCCACAGGATAATAAAAGCATAGATTTGCTTTTAAACTGAGAAACCGATGAGGCCTTTTGGAGATATAAACCTGCTCAACCTCAAGAAGTGAGTGCTCTCACAATCTATGAGTTTAAAGACCCTGACAGCCCAGGCAAAGTAACATACCTAGACAATACATCGGAGAGAATCTTCATGGTCACCGAGCATGGCAGACATGCCTACACATGGAAGGGTGAATTTGTTTTTCCTTGTTCCTAGATGGCTTGTTGAGCACCAAGCTTAAGTCATATGTGTATTTGAAGGACCCCAAAACTATAGAAGAATGTGTGTGCATGTGCATAGACATTGAGGATAATCTAGGCGAGGAGTTAGAGCTATAAAAAATCTATAAGGATTCGGATAGCTCTAGTAGTCTCACATCTGGTCAGTCCACATCCATTGAGGAACTTGCCGAGAAGGTAGCTCAAAAACTAGGTGTCTCTAGCAAACAAATTCCAAGATTTGCCCCAGTTAAGCGGTGCTACACTTGTGGAGGTGACCATATGGCAAATGTATGTCCCATTATGGCCCAACCCCAGGTGAATCCTAGTAGCCAGTACTGCACCATAGAGTGAAGGTACACCAACCACACTGCACAGGACTTCCCATATAGCAAACAAATTGTTAGGAAAAATTACCCTCAGCCATATCCACAACAGGGTAGATACCAGAATCAATACCCTCCACAACAATACAACAGACCACAGCAACCTTATCAGCCACCTTATCAAGGGCAGCAGAGACCTCAACCAGTCCTAGTGCAGCAACCCCCTGCTCCAACCAATGTGATCTCAGTGAAATATGCATCTACTGAAGAAAATCCGAACAGAGCCATAGTTCCAGTCACCCCAATGCTATCAGACAGTGATCCAAGTGACCATAGTTTTGACTCCACACATATTGATAGCCCACAGGCTTACTACATGCAGTCACCCGAGCATAATGAGTCATACTATTATGAGGATCCAAGTGAAAATAGTGGGGAGCTTGAGTATGCTAATGTCATGTACACAAACCCCAACTCTAGACCTCAACCTAGGCAGGTACAACCCCCATTCCCTAGAGGACCATGCTTCAGATGTCAGGGAGATCACGTTATACATGATTGTCCACTGCCTGCCTCTACACAACCCCAACCAGTGACAATTCAGGGTTTCTGTCAAGACTGCGAAAAAGAGCATCTCCTACGAGATTGCCCAAAGAACCCTAATAACATGCCTAAAACCACTCCTATCAACGTCATTGGGTTAGTGGTAGACTCTATAGGAAGTATAACTGCCACAGCCCCAGTGCATGTGGTCACTAGAGCCCAAGCCTTGCAGCAAACTCAAGGAGTAGGGCAGGAAAAGAGTGCTGAGGTTAGTGAGAAAGAGAGTATAACCAAGAAAAGGACAAGAGCATGGAGAGATAGCCGGGAGAGAATGAAAAGACAATGGTCACAGAAAATGAGTGAACTTGAGGCAAGCTTGAGAGAAACCAAAGCAAAGATAAGTGAACTCGCATCTCAAAACCACTCTCACACCACCCATCCACCACCTTTCCCTTTACTCGCCAATCCATCTTCTTCCATTCCCCAACCTTTCAATACACCACCCTCGACCCACACAAGTGCGTGGGTGAAAGCACACAAGCATGCACACACATACACACACACGCGCACAAGGTAAGAGCAAAGAGTGGAACAATGGAAAGCTTTGATTACCAAAGAGCTCTCTTACAAAACTGAAATCTACAACAAGCCAACCTCAAAAATGAGCTCTCCAGCCCTTTTTATAGTTTTTGAGTGGTTTTGGCCCTGTCCAGACCTAGTGTCCGGCCTAGTTAAAAAATAGGTTCCAGGGCTTATTTGGGGGAAAATGGAGTTACAAAAATGGAAAATGGTATTTACAATGGTTTTTAGTGATAATAATCACTATTTTTATAGGGATTTCATCTGAAAATTTGGGAGGTGCTTCTTGGAGCTCCCTACTTGCTCCTTCTTCTTGTGTGTCCACTTCCTTGATGCACTTCCATTCTTTGTCCTTGATCTTGAGCTTCAACACTCCCCCCCCTCTTGAGGCTGTCGTCCCTGACAGACCCTTGTTGTAGTGGTCGTTCCATGTAGTACGTTGAGAGGTAGCGTCCTTTGCGTCCAACAGGGGTGATCCCTCTTCCCAATGTATCCTGGTCGTTTGTCTGGTTCTTTACTTTTCCACTGTTATCTCTTGCAGTTTGTAGTCCCTTTGTACGTACTTCTGCCTTGTATTCCATCTGGATGGTGCATTTGTGAGTTTTCCAAAACTAGTGGCTCAAGGGAGGTGTTCAATGTTGATTATGAGCAACTCTCAGTGGTGGATGGCTCGCTTGTTCTTGTAGTGGTCACCGTGATGTCCACTGATTCTTCCAAGGATGGCTTTCATAGTTTTCATGCCAAGTACTTGTAACCCATAATGGATGATGGCTAAGTGCTTTAGTGCGTGGGTTGAACAAAATATGTGCCTTGTGCAAGGCCTTGTAATGTGGCCCTACGTATGCGTACTTGGAAGATGCATGGCAAGAAGTATGGTGCAAGAGATTGGGTCTTGAGCTAAGTGCTCAAGGGTATGCTGACGAAGAGGTTTCCTAATCTATCATGGTTATAGTGTTGTTGAAGCATACACGTCTTACCATGGTGAAGGGCCCATTGATCTTCATCTCTTCGTGTTGTAGTTCCATCATGGTGTTTGACCATCGGCTTGTCCTTTTTGTTGATGGATGTCCTTGCTGAAAGTTCGCTGATGAGCATTTTCAAGCACAGTCCTCTTCTTTGCCCCTTTTTTTTTTTTTTTAAAATACAAGATGGCATCAAACAAGAAGAAAGAGGTTAGTATCAATAACATATTTTGCATGTGAAAATTGTGTCTCATGTGCCTGGGATTTCTCAATTGTGTCTATGCACGGCCATGTAAGGTGGCCCTATATTGATGCATACTTTGGAAATGCATGACCTGAATGGTGCAAACGACTGGGTTATGCCAAAGGCACATGGTTGCTGCTGGTCGAGGCTTTTGATGTTACTTGTATACGTGATAAATTCTTTGATTGGAGGTGTCTATTGGATCTCGAAATGATGTAATCCTCCGGATTGGAACCCATTTTGGAATAGGGTTTGGTACTGTAGAGATCACCTCAAGCCACTTCATCTTTGGATGCTTTCCAAACTTTGGTATCCCGTGTGGTTGGCCTTTTGGTTCTGTGGATGTTGCTTGTGCTTTTGGCTTCCAAACCCATGTCTTGGGTGAGTGCCTGCTTATTTTTGTAGAAGGGTTGAGTTTATCTTCTTCTGGTCTTTGTAATCTGTTCTTACCCTTTGCTTTCCTTGGCTTCTTTGTTGAGGCCTTTTGCATGGTGGGGAGCATAGGCCTTTGTATGTGTAAGAGCTTCTTGGGTACCCACATCTGTAATCGCCCTTGTTGAGCAGTAGCTAATTTTTTAGGCACCCAATGTGTACCTGATTGTGGTCGGCCTTCATTGATAGCTTCAGTACCCAAATTTGTTGGAGTCTTCGTGCTTGAGCCTGTTGTGGGTGCTTGGTCCTTCTGTTGTCATGGTCGATCTGGTTGGGTGGGAGTCTTTGAGGCAACATCGATGGTTGTACTCCTTTCTTTACCCAGATCTGCTTCATGCCCATAACTTCTTCCTTCTTGAAGGCTCTTTGTCTATTTGATAGACTGGCTATCTTGCACTGTTTTGTTTGCTTCTGAGGTTGGACTAATGTGGATGCTTTACTCTTTGAAAAAGAAGAAGGTTCTTCTTGCCTTTGCGACTGTCCTTCCATGATTGTGTTCGTCTGGATCATAGATCTTTTGACATTTACAACATCTTGTTCGAGAAGATTAGCCTTAGAGGAAAGAAGAGAGCGTGTGGTGTCTTGGTCAGTGGCCATGCAATTCTCCAATTCTAATGTAATGCATTGTTCATGTGCCCAAACATGAAGAAGTTGACTTCTTAGGTTCAAGTTGACAGCATGGTCTTAAATCCAATCTTGACCCAAGACAAGTGGCTCTGTGAGGTCCTCATCATGACACACTAGCATTTTGACTTTTATTGGAACATCTTGAAGGTAGATGGGAAGTTCCACCTCTCCCAAACAAGGGGTTTCCACGCCTCCTAAATGTATGAGATAGGCTTCTATGGGCTCGATGTTCAATTGCAGGTCTTGGCAGTATGAAAGTCTAACTGCACTAGTTGCTGCTCCTGAGTCAACCAATGCTCTCACAGTCCTTACACTCTTTCCTTGTCCTACCTCTATAGTCACAAAGGGCCGTCGATCAATTATTCGAGAAGTAGTTATGCCCGATTTTTGGCACATGTCCATGTGATATTTTGGAGCTTTTGTGTTGACACCTAGGCCTAGCCGCCGTAACTTATTTCTTCTGATGCGCTCTCTAGCCTCTGCTTGTGCTTCTTCTCTAACCCTTAACTCCTCTTCTTTTCGCTTCTTAGCAGTGTTGAGTCTCATGAGCATTTCCTCTGTAAGAGGTTCTTGATATAACTTGACTCGACAACCACTTATATAGTTCGATAAGATATCACCTTCTAAAGTGGCCAATTGAACTGCACCGCTAGTGGAGAGTCTATTAATGATCATGGGTCCATATCCTCGTTTCTCCAATTTGCGGGCATGTTGCTTTAGCGTATAAACCAGCACTAGATCTCCTTCCTTCAATCCTTTATCCTTTACATGGGCATCAAAGTATGCCTTTTGCCTTTTCTTTGCAGCATAAATGCCTGCTGCTGCCCGTAGCCTCGTCTCACCTAAGCGTTCTAGATCAAAGATCCTGGAAGATAACTCATGTCCATTCCACTCATGCTCTTGTGCTACTTTCAAGGCTGGGATTAGGAAGTCCAATGGTAGCACGACATTCTATCCAAAGACCATCTGAAATGGGGTAGCATTGAGTACCGTTTTGTAGGCGACTCGGTATGCCCAAACAACATGATGAAGTTGTTTGTCCCAATCAGAGCGTTTATTATTTACAAGTTTCGTCAATACGTTACATAGGATCTTATTCGTGCTCTCGGCTTGTCCGTTAGCTTGTGGGTGATAGGGGGCAGACTTCTTATGTATCACCATGAATTCTTGAAGGAGATTTTCAATGACCTCATTCAAGAAGTGCGTACCTCTATCACTAACCAACTCTATTGGTAACCCATATCTAGTGAACACATTTTCGAATAAGAACTTAGCCGTCGTTTGAGCATCATTCTTTGTCGTGGCTTTTACTTCCACCCACTTTGTAAGGTAATCTATGGCTACAATAATGTATTCTGCATGGGAGTTTCTAGCTGGGGGGTTGATGGGACCTACGAAGTCTATACCCCACTTTGAAAATGCACGTCCTCCCATCATTGGCCTTAAAGGCATCTCGTCTTTTCTTACCGGATATTGGGCACGTTGGCATGTGTCACATTTCTTCACATAAGTATGTGCATCCATATGAAGAGTGGGCCACCAAAGTCCTGAGAATAGAATGGTCTTAATTACTCTGTCAGGCCCAAAGTGTCCACCTGCAGCACCGCTGTGTGCAGTTTCTAAGACTTTCAAATAGTCTGATTCATGAACGCACAATCTTAGGTAACCATCCTTGCCTCTTTGATATAGGTTGTCTCCTACTAAGGCATAGTCTTGAGCCTCTTGCTCCATGCTCCGTTTTCTTGCAAGACTAGCCTGATTGGGTAATGTTCCCGATCTCATGAACTCAACCAATGGAGCACTCCAATCTGGGATTAATGACACATGATAAAGAGTGGCATGCTCCACTGGGGGTCTCTTCTGGCACACTGGACAATTCTGGATCCACTCCTGTATTTCTTTGTCCATGCTAGGCCAATACACTCCTAAACGTTTTAGATTCTGCAATGTTCGTTGTTTAGGGTAGGGATTTCCTAGCAATCCCTCATGGGCTTGTTGCAACCAACTAGTATGTTCATCTTCCTCGACACAACAAGCTAATACGCCCTCGGTATCTTGCTTGTACATACTTCCGGCCAATATTTGATACTTTTGTGATCTTACAATTTCTTCTTTGCTTGTTTTCACATTTTGATTTGCAGGCCCGAAGGTTAGGACTGGTACCAACTTATTTGCCCATTTAGGAATAACTTCTAAATTAAACAGATAAGCATCGAGCAATTCATCAGACACTCCTTGCAGTGGCTCTCCTGAAGTGATACGAGAAAGATGGTCTGCCCTAAGATGGGTTCTACCTTTCCTGACAACAACTTCAAAGTCGTATTCCATTAGTAAGAGGAACCATCTCACCAAGCGGCCTGTATTGCAAGGTTTATTGACCAAATATAGTAAAGCTTGATGATCAGTGAAAAACTTGAACTTATTGGCCAATAAATAGTGTCTAAACTTTTTCACAGCGTATACCATGCCTAAGCCTTCTCTCTCCGTTGTGGTATAATTTTGTTCAGCTGCATTTAATTGCCTACTAGCATATGCTATCGGCAAATCTAGGTTTCCTTCACCTGTGGGTTGTGCTAGCACACATCCTATTGCATGATTGGAGGCATCTACATGGACATGAAAGGGATTGCTCCAATCCGGAGTAGTCAATATTGGTGCTGTGCACAAACGTCTTTTCAGCTCGTTGAAGGAATTCTCGCATTCTTCGTTCCACTCAAAATGTGTTAACAACCCATAAAGAGGTTTAGCTATGATGGCATACATGTGGATAAACCTACGGTAATATCCACAATGGCCCATAAAGGCTTGTACCTCTTTAACATTCCTTGGCCTGGGCAGCTCTGCTATTGCTCTTACTTTGTCCTCGTCTGTTGAAATTCCATTCTTAGAAACAATGTGACCTAAGATCTTACCTTGTCGTACCATGAATACACACTTCTCTGGGTTCAGACACACTCGATAATCTCTACACTTGTTGAAGATTTGTCTGAGCTCAGGGATGTGGTAACTTCTTTCTTGGGAATGAGCGCATAAATCATCCACATATACTTCTAAGCTCTTTCGCAAGAACTCTTTGAAGACATGACACATGAGCCTTTGGAATGTTGCAGGTGCATTGGTGAGCCCAAATGGCATCACACGAAATGCAAAGATTCCCCATTCTGTGGCAAAGGCCGTTTTGTGTTGATCTTCGGGGGCAATGGCTACTTGGTTGTAACCTGAAAATCCATCAAGGAAGCTATAAACTTCCTTGCCTGCAACACGCTCCAATAGATGTTCGGTGATTGGAAGTGGATAACTATCTCTGATCATAGCGGCATTAACTTTTTTAAGGTTAATGCACACTCGCAATTTCCCATTCTTCTTGGGCACTACTACAATGGGGGACACCCATTCAGTGTGCTCAATCTCATAGATGAATCCAGCTTCAACCAGCCTGTCAATTTCCTCCTTTATTTTGGCTGCATAATTGTCATTATATGTGTAGGGCTTTTGTTTGGTGGGCTTGGCATCAGCGGTCATCGGAATCGTATGAGAGCAAATCTTTGGATCTACTCCTTTCAAGTCTCTATAGTGCCATGCGAACACATCCCTATATTCCCTTAATAGAGCTACAAGCTCTGCTTCTTCTTTTGCACTTAGGTCATCTCCTATGTACGTACATCGTTCTTCGTTCCCTTCAATGGTCACTACAATTTTTTTGGTCTTTTCTTTATTGTCACATGCTTCTCCTATAATGGCCTCTCTCTTAGGCATCCGTACCAAAATTTTTCGGTCTTCCACTTCATATTTCTTGAAATTTTCTGGTACTTCAAACAATGATTCTTCCTCTTCTTGTTTCACTGCTTTTCTTTTCTTTTTCTTTTGACCTCCTTCACATTTTTCCTTTGAATTTATCGTTTAATACTCGTGAGGGGTTCTTCTTCTTTTTGGGTTAACACTCCTATGTCTTCTAAATAGTGTTCCTCTGAGTCAAAGTAAGTATCCATCACAATGGATTCTAGATCATCGTCATTCTCTTCTTCTTCTATGAACTCACTAGGATCACACTCTTCCAATAGGGGCTGACACATGAACACTGAAATATCATAACCCTCCTCATCACAATGAGGTGTCCATTGTTCTTCATTGACTACAATGTCCATGGTAGCTAAGATTTCTACCCAACCATGAGGCTCAAATTCCTCATCTAGAAATATCATCGGTGTATAGGCTGGGTCTTTTATTGGTCTATCTCCTGGGGGAGTTCCTTCTTCTCTTGCTTTTAGACGCTTTTCCTCTTCCTCCGCGACCTTGCACATCCACAAGTGAGTATCCTCATGCAGCCATGATGGATCAGGTGAACTTCCAGAATGCACGGAGATAGAATCTTCTTTCGCTTTGTGGATAGGATTCCACTGTAGGGGTGGTACATCTCTGAAGGTGTAATCCTTCAAATTGACTTTGGTTGTGACCCCTAAGTGTTGTAAGTACAAGGAGTTGGTTCCCCAATCCTGTACTATTTGCAATTGTCGTAGGAAGGGTCTTCCTAGGATCATCTCGTAGACATTATTTTTCTCAAAGTCACATATAGCAAATGTATGTTCAAACTCTACACCACAAGTGGTTAGATTTATCCCTTCAAGCAATCCTAGAGGTCTTTCAAAATGACCATCTGCCATTTGAAGTTTCATTCTCGTTGGTCTTAATGTGGGTTTGCCCCATCGCTTCCACAAGGAGGTGGTCGCAATAGCAACACCAGCACCCGAATCTACAATTGCTTTGGTTGTGTAACCTTGATAGGTGATCGGAAGATAAGTGTTACCTTCTTCACCTTCGCTCATGTCTCCTATCTTGTCGAGAGGTATCTCTGGAACTTTTTGCTTAGAGCCTACTTTTGGCATATTGGATTCAAGTTCTGGAACCTGATCCTTCACATGATTCCAGAGCTCAGGTTTTGCTTTGAGGAGCTCTTCCACAGTGAGATGACATTGAACCTTAGTGTTCTTCACAACATCAGTGTCTCTTGGAATCACTGAGTCTTCATTTCTTACCAATATTGTGGGAGCTCTGATCTGGAGAGATTCAGATTCCCATGGGCCTGTGAAATGAGGCAACTCTTGTAAAGAATTAGATTCAAAATCTAATCTCTCATCCTCTTGTTGCTCTGCTTGATCTCTATAGATAGACGGGATGTCTTGGGGAAATTGATCATGAAGATCGTCAATCTCAGGAATAGGAGGGGAGTTACCCTTCTCCTTGGCCCATTTCTCTTCTTGTATTTCCCGCAAGAACTCTTGAGAGTACTGTTGAATTGAAGGAGGTATTCCAACATCCGTGGAATTAGGAACATAAGCTCCCATTGGTGGTGAGCTTCCTCTCTCAATAACTGGTTGAGCCTGTGGAGGTAAAGAAACTTGTGGTTTGTTTACCAACTGCTCTAATCTTTCTAGTAAGCCCTGGAAATGCAAATCCGGTTTGACAGAGTTTGTCTGATTGAACTTTTGACTAGTCTCAAGTATAGCTTGAGCTTGTTCTACCATTTTCATGCACATTTTCATCCGTTCAATCTCTAAATATGCTATCGGGTAACTCTTGTCCAAATTTGCAGTTGTTGGCCCTTCTTGAAGACGAGCCTGGTAGGCCTTGAACATCATGTCCAAGCCTTCTGGGGTTGGATCTGCAAGAACAGACCCTGGTGGTGGGTTATTTACAATGGGTGGTGGGGTGGAATGAGGTGGAGTGGATGGAGCTTCAGCATGCGAGGGGCTTTGAGATGCAATGTCTTCTATTTTTGTTTTGGCATCTTTTAAACTTTCTTCTATTTCAGATATCTTTTTGTTCCACTTGCGATTAGCCTTCTCTCTGGTATCCTTCCATGTTCTCGGTTTCCTCTTACTAGGTTCTCTTGCCTCACTTGACTCCGATTGCTCGGGTGGTTTTGCTTGTTGTGCAGCTTGTGCCCTAGTAACTGCCTGTACAGGAGCCACATTACTACTACTTGGACTTGAATCTGCCACTAAGCCTACCACATTGATGGGTGTAACCTTGGGTGCACTAGCGGGGTTTCTTGGACACTCTCTAGGAAGATGTTCCTTGCCACACTCAGGACAAAAGCCTTGTATTGTAATGTTTTGCCCTTGTCCCAGAGCTGGTTGGTGGGGGCATTCACGAATGAAATGGTCGCCCTGACATCTAAAGCATGGTCCTCTAGGGGCTTGTGGTGTTACTTGTCTCAATTGGGGCCTAGGA
Source organism: Ceratopteris richardii (assembly GCA_020310875.1). Classification (NCBI taxonomy): domain Eukaryota; kingdom Viridiplantae; phylum Streptophyta; class Polypodiopsida; order Polypodiales; family Pteridaceae; genus Ceratopteris; species Ceratopteris richardii. The sequence continues at coordinate 38,642,061 of CM035424.1, forward strand.
TTTGGATTTGTATACATGACACTGGAGTATTCTGGCTCCCAATTTTGTTCCATAGGTGGTGTCTCATATTGATACTGAGAAGTCTCACTTTGCTCAGGTGACTCTATATAATAAGCATGTGGACTATCTTCATGGAAGTAGTTTGAACCACGGGCGTGAGAATCATTTTCTGAGACCAATGCGGTTAGTGGCACCAATGCTCTATTATGGTTCTCCTCCGCCATCGTATATTTAATTGGGATCACATTGGCAGGAGCTGGTGGTTGGTTTCCTAGGACAGGTTGTGGCCTATATGGTGCCTGATATTGCTGCTGGTATTGAGGTTGATATTGTTGTGGCCTATAATATGGCTGTTGGTACTGATTCTGATACCTACCCTGCTGGTAGGGTTGCTGATAATTTTGTCTAACAGCCTGCCTGTTATAGGGACAATCTTGGGTCGTATGATTTGTATATTTCCTCTCTATGGTGCAATATAGAGCATTAGGGTTTCCTTGGGGTTGAGTCGTCAACGGGCAAACATTAGCCATGTGATCTCCTCCACATGTATAACATCGCTTCACTGAAGTGACCCTTGGCATTTTTCTATTTTGAACTCCTAGCTTTTTGGCCACTTGCTCAGCTATCTCATCTATCTCAGTGGAGGTTCTAGAGGTATGACTTGTAGAACTATCAGAGTCCTTATAGAATTTGGATAGTCCTAACTCCTCACCCAAGTTGTCTTCTATATCAATGCATATCCGTATACACTCTTCTATGGATCTAGGCTCTTTCAGGTATACATATGACCTTAATCTTGGGCTCAATAGGCCATCTAAAAACAGTGCCACCTGTTTGGCTGATGTGGGTAATTCTGGTACAGGGCATCTTTCCAAGTACTGTCTAAACCTTCTTCCTGCAAGTCGCACTGTTTCTTGGGGTGTCTGCTTGAAGCTGTGGATCAAGGATGATGTGTTATGCCTGATACCGCTTTTGGAAAATTCCACAATGAATTCTTCTAGCAGCTGACCTATCTCTCTATAGTTGCGACTGTTTAGAGGTTGAGACCAGGCTAAGGCAGTACCCTTAAGAGTCAAACCAAATGCCTCGAACTGGGTGAATAAGTCTTCAACCTGTTCAGCTCTTAGCACTTGTTTGAACTCCGCCACATGATCATAAGGATCTCCAAATCCATCAAAGTACTTCTTCATTGTCTTAACCACTTGAGAGGGTCTAAGGGTTCTTGAGTGCTCTCGTGGTCTAGGCAATGGGAAATCATGATCATCTCTTTGATGCCTATGAACTCCATGTCTCTCCCTTTCAAGTCTTTCCGTTCCATATCCTGATCTGTCTCTGCCCATAGGGTCTGCAAAGCTTACCTCCAGTCTCTCTCTAGTTCTTTCCCTCTGGGTTTCATGACCCTTGGATGATCCGGCTCCTTGGAGGCCCTGGGAAACATTAGATCTTGGTGGAGGGAAAATTGATTCACCTTGCCAAGTGTAAGCATGTCTGTCATGATCTGATACCAAGAATAATTTTTGAGATGTGTGATCTAGATAGACAACTTTCCCTGGTGTCTCTAGATCCTTGAATTCATAGATGGTGACTACTGGGCTGGGTTGATCTGGACTAAATCTCCAAAAGGCTTCCTCCGTTTCTCGATTCACGAATAGTTCTATGCTTTTGTTATCTTGAGGAATCCATTCTGGAGTGATCACTCTAGTCAAGACTGACTTACCTCTAGGGGTTTTGGGTTCTCCTCCTAGGTCCCCTTTCTCTAGGTCTCCTATCTCATTCTCAGGAATGATATTTCCAAACTCATCTGTCCTATCTGGTAAGTTGGTAACCACATACATGGTTCCTTCCTTATCAATGTAAGCACCCTCTTCAAACTTGACCACTGGGTGTTCAAGTCCAAAGGGTTGGTCAGGAATTTTGAGTTGAACCACTGATCGTCTTAGACCATCCTCATAGATGCGAGCACCTAATTGGTTGGTCCTGATATACTCCAATTGGGTCTTATAGGGACCTTCTGGTGTCTGTAAACAGGCAGTGCCTGAGCTACGTGTGGGTCTTTCCATGCTAAAAGACATTTCCGAGTCATTGGTTTCTGAACTTAGCGTGTAAGGACAACCACTAAGCTGTTGAGCCCAAGACTTGGCTGTATGGTTGACACTAGCCTCAGATGACCTAATGCTTTGTCTATCCTTGCCTAAGTGTCTGCCAGATCTCAGGTTCATAAGCCTTGGCTTCTAGTCCCAAAGTTCTCTTATATTGCTCAAAATCCTTTGGAGCTCCTTGGTTTTCTAGTTTCCTTGAGGGTCAACTTCAAAATACCCTATCTAATAATCCTGGTATTAATTTTACCGTAACCATTCGATGTTTTGGTTGTACTCCCCACGAGCTTTCCAACAAAACCAAAATCACAGCAAACAGATTTCGTATGAGAAAGTTATGCCAGTTCAGGGTTTTGGGGGTTAAAACAGGGAAACATGGCCTCTCAGGAAATGCTTCAAATCAGGCGATACACGACATTTGTAGGACAGGATACTTGATACTTGAGGAACTCGATACACTATACTTGGTATGTATCGCGATACTTGAAGTAGGCGATACTCGATCTTCAACAAGTATCGTGAGCAAACTCCACGATACACGATCTTTGATAGGTATCGCGATCGCTGTATAACGATACACGATACTTGACTATCACGATACTCGGGCAAAACAATACTTAGCTCCAGACGATACACGATCAGTAACAAGTATCGAGATCGGTACGAAACGATACACGATACTTACCTTGTCACGATACACGATAGTTGAGAAATATCGCGATACTTGATGTCCACGATACTCGATCTTTGAACCAGACGATACACGATATTTCAAGGAAAACGATACGCGATCTCTGACCCAAACGATCTTTGGCCGAAACGATCTTTGGCCTGAAACGATACACGATCTTTGGTAAGTATCGCGATCTCAGAGAAGCGATAGACGATACTTAAGCCAAACGATACACGATCGCTGGTGAATATCGCGATCTTTGATCAAAACGATCTCTGGACCAAACGATACTCGATACTTGGCTCAAAACGATCGACGATACCTGAACAAAACGATACGTGATCTTTGGTAAGTATCGCGATCTTTGAGAAGCGATACACGATACTTAAGCCAAACGATACACGATCTACGATCTTTGGCCAAAACGATACACGATCTATGAACCAAACGATACACGATCGCTGGTGAATATCGCGATCTTTGATCAAAACGATCTCTGGGCCAAACGATAATGATCTCTGATCGAAACGATACCGAAAGGAGGGAAATATCGCGATACTCGACCATAGGAGCAAAACGATACTTGCTAAGTATCGCAATACTCGACCGCGGGAGCAAAACGATACTTGACCCTTAGACAAATTTTGGGAAAGATTTTTTCTAAGTTTTGGTTGTATACATGCTCTACTCTTTCCTCTCTCCTCTCCTCACTCTCTGTGTCACCCCAAATCACTCCTTTTCACCTCTGTCAGTACCAAACGATACCTGACGCAGATCGTTTCCCTTTCCAAACTTAATTTACTGAGAAATTATAGATTAAATGGGTGTTTGCTCACCTTGAGAGCCTCTCTAACTTCTTTGTCACTTCCCCTTGCTCTGTGTAACCCCAGGTTGCCCGATTGCTCACTCACGATCTCTGGCGCAGCTCTCACGATACTTGGCGCAGGTTTCGTCTTGTCCGGGCTGTTCACTCAAATTTTTAGCTATTTTGGTGCTACTTCTTCAGCGCCCCTATTCTGCACCCTCTCTAAGCTTCTTGCTCACAACCACAAGTAAAAACAAGGTGAATGTACTCTAAAAAATGGAAAAAACTGAGAAGATGAAGGCGGGTGGAGATGGTGATGATGATGAAGAAGGAAAATTCAAAAACTGAACTGAAAATGATGATTTTTTTACCTTCCAACGTCGCTACTCTACGTCTTACCGTCACACGCTCGTCCTCCAAGCTCTCTCCCCGACAACGGCGCCGAATTTGGTGTCACTCTAGCACAATGGTGAGTACCAACGTGAGGAGATACACCTCATAAATGTCAATCCGTGGAGACATGAGGACCGGTATGAAGACCAAGAGCAAGTGAAGTGCACAAGTGCGTGGGTGAAAGCACACAAGCATGCACACACATACACACACACGCGCACAAGGTAAGAGCAAAGAGTGGAACAATGGAAAGCTTTGATTACCAAAGAGCTCTCTTACAAAACTGAAATCTACAACAAGCCAACCTCAAAAATGAGCTCTCCAGCCCTTTTTATAGTTTTTGAGTGGTTTTGGCCCTGTCCAGACCTAGTGTCCGGCCTAGTTAAAAAATAGGTTCCAGGGCTTATTTGGGGGCTCAAACGGAGTCTAAAAATTATGAAAATTGGTAGGATGGTAGTTCTAATACTCCTCAAGCTCGAGGACTCCTCGGCTTGAACAAAATGGAGTTACAAAAATGGAAAATGGTATTTACAATGGTTTTTAGTGATAATAATCACTATTTTTATAGGGATTTCATCTGAAAATTTGGCAGGTGCTTCTTGGAGCTCCCTACTTGCTCCTTCTTCTTGTGTGTCCACTTCCTTGATGCACTTACATTCTTTGTCCTTGATCTTGAGCTTCAACAAGGGTTGAGACAACTTCCAACCTCAATACTCTGGTTGCTCAGACTTCTACACCAGCCCAGGAAGCCTTCTCCCAAGCTTGGTACTCACCCTTGCTAGCCTGCCTTGGAATACCTTGAGTGCACGCAATGTTCCTGCAAAATTTCACAAGTTAATATAGTTCATTTACCACAATGAATTGAAAGACACACATTAGCAATTATGGATCCCCCTTGGAGTAACTCACTCAACAAGCTTTCCAACGAGACCAAAATCTCATCAATCAGAGTTCGTATGGTGAAGTTATGACCAATCAGGCACTTAGGAGTCAAAATAGGCTCTCAGGGTTCAAGAGATCCCTCTCTGGTTTCTAGGTCTTTTGCCCACTCCTAAGGCTCTAATGTTATCCCAATGTGTCTAAAATTAAGCCCAATTATACCTCAATTCACTCAAAAATTCACTCTAAAATTTTCATGCGTTAAGGCTGTGTATCGCGATAGGTCGGGTCGGTGTGTTGCGATAGATGGAGGTGTCGCGATAGGTGGAAGTGTCGCGATAGGTCAAGGTGTCGCGATAGGTCGGGGTGTCGTGATACTTGGGAGTGTCGCAATAGGTCGGGGTGTCGCGATACTTGGGAGTGTCGCGATAGGTCGAGGTGTCGCGATAGGTCGGGGTGTCGTGATAGGTCGGGGTGTCGCGATAGGTCGGGGTGTCGTGATAGGTCGGGGTGTCACGATAGGTCGGGGTGTCGTGATACTTGGGAGTGTCGCGATACTCCGAGGTGTCGCGATAGGTCGGGAGTGTCGCGATACTTCGAGATGTCGCGATAGGTGGGGTCGGTGTGTCGCGATACTCCGAGGTGTCGCGATAGGTCGGGGGTGTCGCGATACTTCAAGGTGTCGCGCTAAGTCGTGGGTATCGCGATACTTCGAGGTGTCGCGATAGGTCGGGTTATGGTGAATTTTGCTGTTCTGTCTAGTGATCCTAGGAGCTCTAGGCCTGCGCAGTGTCGTGGTGCACTCAGAATCGTGATCGGGTGAAGTTTTCGGAGTGTCACGATAGCTCGAGCTCGACGCCTCGGGGCTTGCACAGACAAAATCCGTACCTGCTGAGCTTGCTGGAGATGATGATGGAGCTACAACCTGCAAGAAACATGCAAAAAAACACACACAAGCAAGAACACACACTTGCTCTCTCTCAAACTCGCACAAAGCAAATGAGGAAATGGTTTGGAAATGAGAATATAAGGTGGAGAAGGAGATGAAGGTGGAGATGAAGATGGAGATGGAGATGGAGAAAAATCAGAAATTTACCTACTACTTACCATTCCAGCGCGTCCTCTCTACGTCTTACCATCACACGCTCGTCCTCAAAGCTCGAATCCCCGGCAGTGGCGCCAAAATTTGGTGTAGCTCAGTGATGAGTAGCACCTCCTTTAATGTCAATCCAGGAAGACATGAGGATGGTATGAAGACCTCGAGCAAGTGATGGCACAAATGTGTGAGTGAGAAGCACACTAACATTCACACACATACACACACACGCGCACACACGGCAAGAACAAAGAGAGTAAGACAATGAAATCACTTCTATTACAACCAAGTTCTCATACAAGCTCAAAACTACAAGAAGCTAGCCCAAAAATGAGCTCTCTAGCTCTATTTATAGTTTTTGACTAGCTTTGGCCCTGTCCAGACATAGTGTCCGGCCTAGTTAAAAATTAGGTTCCAGGGCTTATTCGAGGGCTCAAACGAGATCTAAAAAATATGAAAATTGGCAGGCCACTACTTCTAAGGCTCCCCAAGCTCGAGGACTCCTCGGCTTGTACAAAATGGAGCTACAAAAAGGTGAAACGATATTTACAAGGGTTTTCAGTGATGAGAATCACTTTTAACATGGTGTAAGGTTTGGAAAAATTTAATGGGTTGCCTTAGTGCTAGATCTTCATGTATGCTCGTACTTGCTTCATCTGCCAACATCATGCCATGCACTATTGTATGCAAACTCAAGCAAGGGTAAATATTCACTCCAATTATCCTACTTTTCATTCACATACATACGCAACATATCTTCAACTACCCTGTTAACCCTCTCGGTTTCCCCATCAGTTTGTGGATGGAAAGCTGTACTCATACGAAGTTGAGTTCCAATCGATTCAAATGTCGCTTTCCAAAAGTTTGACGTAAACCTAGAATCTCTATCAGAAATTATGCTTTTGGGCATTCCATGCAATCGAAATATTTCTTTTACAAAGATTCTTGCAACATTCAATGCAGTATCAGTCTTTTTCATAGGAAAGAAATGTGCCATCTTGGTAAGCCGATCGACTACAACAAATATGGTATCATGCTTACTTCTGGTCATAGGTAGCTTAGTGATAAAGTCCATAGAAATAGACTCCCACTTCTGATTTGGAACATCCAAAGGTTGAAGCATTCAAGGCATCCTCTTAAACTCAGATTTCACCTGTTGGCACTTCAAACATTCACTTACATATTTATTAATATCTCGCTTCATACATGACCAAAAGTAAGAATACTTTGTTTTAACATAGGTCCTTGAATAACCTGGATGCGCAGAAAAAGGTGCATCATGACAATCATGCAATATTTTAATTTTTAATGGAGATTCAGAAGATATGCATAGCTGATTGTTACAATACAATGTTCCATTCTGCAAATGAAATTTTTCCTCATACATCGATCCCCTGCTCGCGTTCAAAGCATTCAAAATAGGTGCATAAAAAGGATCCTGTTTTATCTCTTCTTGAATTTGATTGAGAAAATCAGAATTTATTACAGAAACAAGATTACACAAAGGTCTCTGACTCAATGCATCAGCAACCTTATTTTCCTTACTAGCCAGATACTTAATGTCAAAATCGTACTCACTTAATAATTCAATCCAACGCTTCTGCCTGTTGTTAAGCAATGGTTGTGTGAAGATGTATTTTAGACTCTGATGATCTGTTTTCAATTCAAACTTAACCCCTAACAATAGATGTCTCCAATGCTTAAGTGCATGCACAACAGCAAGCATTTCTAAATCATGAGTAGGATAGTTGAGTTCATGTTTTCTTAGTTTTCTGGACTCATATGCGACCACCTTGCCATCCTGTGAAAGAACACATCCTATCTGACTACCATTTGCATCACATGCAACCACAAAAGGCTTTCCCAGGTATTTTCAAAACACAATTCTCAATGACTTTTTGTTTCAATGTTTCAAATGATTTTTGACAGGCATCACTCCATGCAAATCCTACATTCTTTTTAGTCAGTTCTGTGAGGGGAGTAGCTATCTTAGAGAAATCGTTACTATGTGCTCTTTCATATTGTGCCTGTGAAGAGAGATGGTGGATGCAATCCAAAGATGAGTAGGTGCCGCTACAACCAGCTTCACACCAGCCAACTGAGACTTCAGAGTTAATTAGTAGACCCTTTGAGCTTCCTAAATCCACCAAAATATCAGCCAAGTACTTTGGAACATGTATCCCAAAAGTTTAAGTCAAGACCGACAAGTTGCGAAATGACTAGCTCCCAAAACTTGCTATTTTTGGACATACACCTGCTGAAAAAAATGAACAGTGCTCTCAACCTGGAAGGAATTAGAAAAATTCCTTTTGGGCATAGCAAATAGACTTAGCAAGCTTCCTATTCCAAGTTAAAACACTTCAAATGATGGACTGAGCACTGAGAACAAGTTTCATCAAGTTGTGGAACATTCCCACAATTCTCGGGGCTCTGCAGAGATAGACCAGTAAGCAGTAAAATGCAGATATCTCCAAAAGTATAAATCCAATGACCTTGAAAATTTATATGTAGAAACTAGACAGTGAGAGCTATCCAACGCACTTTAAAACACTGAAAAATGTTCAGTAAAACTCGAGATATGACCTTCTGAAGTTACTGCTCTGAGTGAGTATAACAGAGAACAAAACAGAGAGGTAGATGATAATAAATGTATAGATTCACATATGATTACAACCACATTGGCAATGAATCTTTGCACAATGGGAGTAGAATGATAGAGCTATGGAGTAAGCTCTTCAATCTCTACAAAATGACATGAAGTGGTCACGTACAAGGCTTGCTAATCGCCTCTTCCTTCTTGCTCCTTTTATAGCTATTCTTGGAGGGAGTTTTGAATTCGAATTCGAATGGCTCCACCTAAAAGTGATCCCCAAAGTTAGGAGAGATTCCCTCAGCTCAAAAATTCGTGATTTTGGTAGTTGGAGCCACGAATTTGCTTTTACATCATGGATGAGGTAAGCCATCCTTTTACTTTTTTCTTTTTCCATTTACAAGAGATAAAATGTACTCTTTTACAAGAGGTGTTCACATGACTACTCATGTGACTTACAAATGAGGATAATATCAAGCATATCAAGCATGTAGGCTTGGGCAAAATGCACCAACAGCTCCCCCTCAAGCCTAACATGCTTGGCCTCCAAATAAGTCTTCAATTGTCCTTGATTTCCTGCAAACCAATCATCAACTTGAATCTACTTAATTTCGTACCATCAAGAGCTTTGGTCAACATGTCTGCACATTGCATATCTGTAGAGACGTAGGATAGTTGAATATCCTTGCTCATTAGCTTCTCCCTTACATAATGGTAGTGGACTTCAATATGCTTGGTTCTAGCATGGTATACCGGATTAGCTGCTAGATGTAGTGAGCTTGTGTTGTCACCAAAAATGTGAGGTGTTGAAGAATGAAGTCCAAGATCTGTGTACAAAGATTTTAACCACATGATTTCTTGAGTTGCATTAGCCAAACCTCTATATTCAGCTTCAGTAGAAGATAATGCCACGGTTGGTTTCTTCTTCGATGACCAAGAAATGATTTTTGAACCTGCAAATGATATATACCCTGATGTGCTTCTTCTATCATCTTTAGATCCGGCCCAATCTGCATCTGAGTAGACCTTTAGCTCAATATCTGAAGTAAATGAATAAAACAAACCTTCATTCATGGTCCCCTTTAGGTACTTGAGGACTCGCTTGGCCGCTTCCATATGTGGTCTTCTCGGCTTATGCATAAACTGACTCAATATGCTAACACTATAGCATATATCCACCCTTGTGAGTGTTGCATAGTTCAAACTTCCAACCAAGCTTTGATAGCTTGTGATGTCTTCAATTGGCTCTCCTTCATAAGCACTAAGCTTATGATTTTGCTCCATAGGTGTACCTGCACACTTTGTATTTTCCATCTTGAACTTGACGAGCATGTCATGGACATACTTCCTTTGTGTGATGTATATACCTGAATCTGTGTAGATCAACTCCAATCCAAGAAAATAAGTGAGTGGTCCGAGGTCACTTATTTTGAACTCCTCCTTCATTTGACTCTTTACCTGTTTGATTCCTTCAAGATCATTGCCTGTGATAATAATATCATCAACATACACACATAAATAGATCACTTCAGATCCATTCCTCTTTATGAACAAAGAGGTATCCGCCTTGCTAGCTTTGAATCCTTGGTCCTGCAAATAAGTAACCAATCTGAAATTCCAAGCTCTTGGAGCTTGCTTCAATCCATACAAAGCTTTCTTTAGTTTGCATACATAGTTAGGATGATGTGCATCCTCATATCCAGGAGGTTGTGCCATATACACTTCCTCAGAAATCCATCCATTCAAGAAGGCATTCTTTACATCAAGTTGATAAAGATTCCAATTTCTAGATGCAGCAAGACTTATGAGAACCCTAATTGTAGGCATTTTTGCAACAGGAGAGAAAGTCTCCTCATAATCAATACCATGGGTTTGAGCAAACCCTTTAGCAACTAACCTTGCTTTGTGTCTATTTATACTTCCATCTGGATTCCTCTTGATTTTGTATATCCATCGAGATCCGATTATCTTCATAGATGGCTTGTTAGGTACAAGCTCCCAAGTGTCATTCTCCTTCAAGGCTTCCATTTCTTCATCCATTGCATCTCTCCAAGCTTTCTTGCTTTGTGCTTCTTCGAATGTGGTAGGTTCTTCATTGGTTGAATCCTTTGCAATGTAGATTGAGTGCTTGGTGACCAAAGAAGTATCATAACCAAACCTCTCTGGTTTCTTCTTCTCCCTCGAAGACCTTCTAAGTGGTTGATGTGAGCTCTCGGGTCCATATGTAGCATCCTGCATCTTTGCTTTACCTTTGTTCTTCCATAGCTTTAGTCTTTCCAAGTCTTCTAGGTCAATCTCCGAATCACTTTCTTCAATTTGCTTTGGCTCCTTTGGTTGAAGTGATGGAAAATCTTCATCCAAGTCATATGGAAGCTTCACTTTCCTGTCATCATCAAACCATGATTTGTTTTCATCAAAAATTACATCTCTACTCACAGAAAATCCTTTATTGGTTGGATTGTACAATCTATATCCTTTTTGGTTTTGATCATAACCAATGAATACACACTTCTCTGCCTTGGGATCCAATTTCCCTCTTACTTGAGAAGGAATGTGAGCATAGGCTAAGCATCCAAAGATTTTACAATGCTCTAGACTAGGTCTTCTTCCATTCCACACTTCATATGGAGTGGTTCCATCTAGTGACCTAGATGGAAGTCTATTTATGAGATATGTGGCTGTAGACACAGCCTCTGCCCATAGGTAGTTCGGCAATCCCTTTTCATTGAGCATGGACCTTGCAGCTTCGACAATAGCTCTGTTCCTCCTCTCTGCTACACCATTGAGTTCGGGTGTATACCTTGTAGTGACTTCCCTTTTAATGCCTCTTTCATGCAAGAAGGCATCAAATTCAGAAGAGAAGTATTCTCCTCCACCATCTGATCTGAGTCGTTTCAAAGTCCTACCTGTTTGGTTTTCAACAAGAGCAATATACTTCTTAAAGCAATTAAACACTTCATCCTTGTGCTTCATGGAAAACAGAATGGTCCACCTGCTACAATCATCTATGAAAGACACATAATATCTTGAGCCTGATATAGATGGCTCCTTACTTGGACCCCACACATCCGTGTGCACTAGATCCAAAGGATTTTGATACATATATCCTTTCTTATTGAAAGGTTGTCTATGAGCCTTGCCGAGTTGACAAGCTTCACACTTATAAATCATGTGTTGCCTTGTGATATTAGGCAAACCAAGTACACTTTGGTCCCTGCAAATCTGTTTGAGTGTCCTCTCACCAATGTGAGCAAGCCTTTTGTGCCATATCTCCAACTCTGTTAGAGTTTGAGATCCATAGCTAAACAAAGCTATGTTCTTTGTATCTTCCACTTCAAAAGTGAAAAGCCTTCCTGTCTTTTCTCCTTTGGCAATCCTTCGAAAGCCTTGCCTTGGGTCTTCAACATATGCTCCAAATCGATTGAATCTAACCTGCAATCCTTTTTCAACAATCTGTCCAACACTTATTAAATTTTTGGTAATTGTAGGGACATACAAGACTTTGCTTAAGAGGTTCATATTCCCATCTGATGTCTTCACATTACCTATCTTCTCCACTGAGTGCTTTGTGTCATCTCCTGTCTGCACTTCATGCTTGTTATGAGGATCTTCCAAATCAGAAAGTAAAGCCACATTTCCTGCTACATGGTTCGAGCATCCCGAATCAATGTAAAATATGTGATCATCATCCTTACCCTTCTTTGTTGATAGATTCATAATCAATAATGAATCTTCTTGACTTTGGTCCTCTGCATAGTTATTGTAATCTCTTCTTCCTCTATGGCCACTTTGATAGTTGTTGTTGTTGTTGTAATTGTTGTTGTAGTAGTTGTTGTTGTTGTAGCCTCCATTGTACCTACCTCTATTTGATCCATAGCCACCTCTATTGAATCCTCTTCCTCTTGAGTTCCTTGGATTCCTGAAACATTCTTCAGTAGTATGGTTAGATAAGCCACATATGTTGCAAGGTTGAGATGATTGGAATCTCCCCCTGCCTTGCTTTCCACTTCTGCCTCTTCCTCTAGCTCGTCCTCTACCTGCAAAGTTTGCTTGGAAAGAGCTTCCTTCATCTTCATTCTTTCTATTCTTTGACTTGTCCTTGACCTTAGCTTTATCAGAATATAAGGCAGAAGTTTGATTACCTCTTGAGGACTCACCACCTTTGCTAATCTTTGCTTCATGAGTGAAGAGTTGGCCCATGAGTGTGTTGAGGTCGGGTACATGCATATCCATGTATAAATCCATGGCTGTTGTGAATGACTCCCACTTGTCGTCTGCTTTGATTCCATTCATGATTTGTCTTATGATTTGCTCCTCTTCAATTACCTCTCCAATGCTTCCAAGTTGGTCGGAAATCTCCTTCATCTTTGTGACATAATCAGTCACATTTTGCTTCGGGCTTTTCTTCATTGTTGTGAACTCCATCCACAATTGGTTCTTCCTTGCTCGAGTGTTGGAAGAGAAGAAAGAAGCAAGTGCATTCCAGGTTTCTCTTGATGTCTTGCATCCCTTGACATGAGGTAAAAGAAAATCAGAGATTGAGTTTAGAATATAGGACCTTGCAAGTGCATCCTTCGAACACCAATTCGAAAGTCCTTCCACTTCTTCATGTGATGGTTGCCCTTTGTTCCTCATGGTTGGCATTGCTTCATCTCCGGATATGAATCCATATAGATTCCTCCCTTGAAGGTAAGCCTCCATCCTTAGAGACCATGCCGGATAGTTGTTTCGATCCAATTTGTCAATTGTTGATGGAAATCCATCTCCCATGTTGCTTGACTATGCTCTGATACCACTGTGAAGAGAGATGGTGGATGCAATCCAAAGATGAGTAGGTGCCGCTACAACCAGCTTCACACCAGCCAACTGAGACTTCAGAGTTAATTAGTAGACCCTTTGAGCTTCCTAAATCCACCAAAATATCAGCCAAGTACTTTGGAACATGTATCCCAAAAGTTTAAGTCAAGACCGACAAGTTGCGAAATGACTAGCTCCCAAAACTTGCTATTTTTGGACATACACCTGCTGGAAAAATGAACAGTGCTCTCAACCTGGAAGGAATTAGAAAAATTCCTTTTGGGCATAGCAAATAGACTTAGCAAGCTTCCTATTCCAAGTTAAAACACTTCAAATGATGGACTGAGCACTGAGAACAAGTTTCATCAAGTTGTGGAACATTCCCACAATTCTCGGGGCTCTGCAGAGATAGACCAGTAAGCAGTAAAATGCAGATATCTCCAAAAGTATAAATCCAATGACCTTGAAAATTTATATGTAGAAACTAGACAGTGAGAGCTATCCAACGCACTTTAAAACACTGAAAAATGTTCAGTAAAACTCGAGATATGACCTTCTGAAGTTACTGCTCTGAGTGAGTATAGCAGAGAACAAAACAGAGAGGTAGATGATAATAAATGTATAGATTCACATATGATTACAACCACATTGGCAATGAATCTTTGCACAATGGGAGTAGAATGATAGAGCTATGGAGTAAGCTCTTCAATCTCTACAAAATGACATGAAGTGGTCACGTACAAGGCTTGCTAATCGCCTCTTCCTTCTTGCTCCTTTTATAGCTATTCTTGGAGGGAGTTTTGAATTCGAATTCGAATGGCTCCACCTAAAAGTGATCCCCAAAGTTAGGAGAGATTCCCTCAGCTCAAAAATTCGTGATTTTGGTAGTTGGAGCCACGAATTTGCTTTTACATCATGGATGAGGTAAGCCATCCTTTTACTTTTTTCTTTTTCCATTTACAAGAGATAAAATGTACTCTTTTACAAGAGGTGTTCACATGACTACTCATGTGACTTACAAATGAGGATAATATCAAGCATATCAAGCATGTAGGCTTGGGCAAAATGCACCAACAGTGCCAACCCAAGAAAACTTCTAACATCCCCTACAGTCTTAGGAATCGGCCAATCAACTATTGTTTTTACTTTATCTTCATCTATAAGGATTCCTTCTTTTGATATTACTCTTCCTAGATACACAAGTTTATCCTTAGCAAAGAAACACTTACTCTTTTTCCCGTACAATTTGTGTTCTCTAAGAGTTTGCAAAGTCTTCTTGAGATGTACTGCATGCTCAGAATCATCTTTAGAGTATACAAATATATCATCAAGGAATGCTAAGATGAATTCAACTAGGTAATTGTGAAAAATATTATTCATCAAGCACATAAATGTGGCAGGAGCATTTTTTAATCCAAAAGGTAGAACCGTAAACTCGTAGTGACCATATCTTGTTCGAAAAGTTGTCTTAGGAATATCCTCTGTTTTGATCCTAATTTGGTGATATCCAGATCTTAAGTCAATCTTTGTGAATACAATCGCTCCACTTAATTGACCTAATAAGTCATCTATGTGAGGGAGTGGATACTTATTCTTAATTGTGCTTTTATTCAACCCCCTATAGTCAATGCATAATCTATAAGAGCCACCTTTCTTCTTCTGAAATAAAACAGGTGCACCCCAAGGTAAGACACTCGGTCTTATTAAGCCTTTCTTCAAAAGATCATCTAATTAAATCTTAAGCTCCTTTAATTCATCAATGTTAAATCTATAGGGTGCTCTAGAATATGGTTCACTCCCTGGATATAGGTCAATGGCGTGGTCAATCTTCCTAGGTGGGGGTATACCAGGCAAGTCTTTTGGAAATACATCGGCATATTCTTTCAAGAGATTTCCTACATAATCTAGAATATCTTCGTCATTACCTTCCTCATGCAGATTGTTCACATACACTACAAATGTTTTACAGCCATCACGTATACCTCTAATTATCTGCATAGCAAAAATAAGAGTAGGTTTAGGATTAAAGACATCACCTAGAATATGAATAGATTCATCATCTAGCTTTAAAGTGATCGTTCTTTGTTCACAATTAATTGTCGCATAATTTTTAACTAACCAATCCATGCCTATGATTACATCACTCCGTTTCATCTCAATTACATGGAAACTTCCAGAAAAGCACCTATTAGAAAGAGTAAATTCAAGGTTTTCAACATATCCTTTCGTGTAGTGTAATCGTCCATTGGCCATCTCTACAGGTCTGGTTATCTGCATATTTAGGGCTATCCCTAGATTCTATACCAATTTGAAAGATAGAAAACAATGGGTACTACTTGAATCGATAAAAAATCTAGTTTTATGCGTAGAAATCATACCCTGAATCGTGATTACAGAAGCCTTTGGGAAAGAACTAACCACCATGCAACGTAAAGTAGAGTCAGGGCACTTACCTCCATCATCTGCTTCCTCAATAATTGTACCCTCCTCGATGATGTTTATCGCTTTTGATTGTGCGGGTCAAAAGACTGCCTTGTTCGAGCACTCATATGTCTGATGCCCTTGCTCCCCACAATGAAAACACAGACTAAGTCTTTTTGCCCTCTCAATAAAATTAGGGTCTTGTTGCCACTCGATTGGTTGACGCCTCCTTTGATTTTCCACCTGAGCAGGGTTCTTACCTTGGTCATTAGAAGATGGAGTTTTCTTTGAATTGTTCATGTTCATTGCAACAGGTCTTTGTGGCCTATGTCCCATTGCAATGAATCTACTTCTATTTGCCTTCTGCAAATTGAACTTCTCCATCTTCTCAAAGTTCTCGGCCATCGCAAGAGCATCAAGAAGATCAATGCATCCAGATCCCTTGACTTGATAGTGAAGTTCCTCACGAAGTCCTTCAATAAATTTACTGTTTAGAGCGTTACTACTAACCTCTAATGCATATTTATGAAAACGTAGGAACTTCTCTTTGTACTTATCAACAGATAAGCTATGCTTATCACTTTTGTGTTGTCGGAAATTGTAGAACTCCATCTTCTTCTCCATATGGTATTGTGGAGAACAATAGCATTTTCAGCTTGCTCTCTAAATTCCTTCAATAGAACTGGACCAAAACGCATTCAAGTCTGCATATATGACTTCCACCATAGCTTCGCGATCCCACGCAGGTGCAGGATCCCAACTTTTGCCTTGGACTCTTCACTAAATTATCGAAGATCAAAGAAATACTTCAGTTCTTCAATCCATGCCTCAAGATCTTCGCCACTCTTGCCATCAAAATCATTCAACTCTGAAGACTTGGTAAAGGGCAAACTCACCTAGTTCCATATCTTCATAATTGCGTTTTTGTTTTCCGCGAGGTACACTAGATGTTCCCGCACCTTCATCTACTTCATCGTTCAGCTCCACAAACAAATTTGTTGCTCCTTCTGGTTGCTTTCTGCCTCATTCTTTGCACAATTCACCAAGAAGCTTCTGAATAAGCTCCTCTTGTTCACGAATCTTTTGTGTTGGACCTTCCATCGTTCCCGAGGATTGATTCTGCTTTGATACCATTTGTAGCATTTCCTCAATCACAATCTAATCACGATTTTTCTATCACTAAAAAATAACAGTGGAGAGAAGAACGCAGAGATTGCACAAGGTAAAAGAAAATATGATGCGGAAGAGTAGAAACAAATATGACACAAAGAAGGAAGAATTCTGATATTATAGATGTGAATCAATGGTTACAATAGCTTCTTGACGAAGCCTCTACCTTCCAATCGCATTCACACTCGCACTCTCAATCACACTCTCACTCTCACTCTCACTCTCACTCTCAATCACACTCTCAATCACACTCTCAATCACAAGGTAATTCTCAGATTTCTGTGTGTCCCCTGTGTTGATGCGTAGGTCTCCCTATATCAGAGTTTGATCGCTGCCTTTTTTCCAAAGAAGTGTGCGATCCCCCAAATTTAGAAAAAGTCGAGTTTCTCCAAAACTTTTGCAAAAAGCCATACGATCAGTGTTCTTTCTTTCTTTAGCGTACCTATCAAAAATAGGAGAAAAACACCAAGAAGACATATCCGAAAACATCCATAATTAGACATGGTGACATGTGAGCATCAGAATCACGGATTCGAATAGAATTAGATAAGCCCTCGTTTTTTATGTTTTTTTTGAAGTGTTGGAAAACGGCACTTTTCAAAGCCTTGTAACTCAAAAACAATGAGAAATTAGCTTAAGCTTGTGAGAGACACTTTTATTCAATTTTGCAATCTGCACAATAGTGTTAGAGATGTCTGAGGTCCAAACCCAGCTCCAAATGCCACTTTTGAGCCTTGTAAGTTTCAAAATTATAGAGAGAGAGAGTAAAATCAAGGCATTTTCTTACAATGAACTAAATGTAGGACCGTGAACGAGGTACTTAAAACATGATTCACAAGAATCTCACTCAGGCACTTTTGTTCTCCTATACTTGCTCTACCTTTCTCTCATACATAGTTTTTCTTAATTCTTTCATCTTCACCTTCAAAATTTGACTAGAAAACATGATGCAAATAAGGTCTAGAGAGAGAAAATGAAACTTGTCAAGCCAAATGCATAAAATGGCCTAATTACTCATTCTAAGCATTATCCCCACAATGAAATTAAGAAAGTTCAAAATGAATTATTTCACTAGAAGAGAGGCCTATTACATCCTGAGTCTAAGATGGCTTTGGTAGTGTAGCCTTTATGGGTTATTGGAAGATAAGTGTTACCATCCTCTCCCTCACTCACATCTCCAATTCTCTCCAGTGGTATTTCTGGTACCTTCTTGTGTGATCCTACTTGTGAGCATGTGGTTGTGATCTCAGGGAATTGGTTTGCTACGTTCTTCCACAACTCTGGTTTAACCTTCAACAACTCCTCTAAGGTGAGCTGGCACTGTACTTTGGTGTTCTTGATCACTTCCGTGTTCCCAAGGATTACCAATTATTCATTCCTCACTATTATATTGGGTGCTCTCATGCTAATAGACTTGACTTCCCAAGGTCCTATGAACTAAGGTAATTCTTGCAAAGAATTGGACTCAAAACCCGTTTCTTCACTTAGTTGCTCTTCCTCTGCATCATCATAAATAGAGGGGATGTCTTGGGGAAATTTTTCTTGCAAGCCATCTATTTCTTGAATAGGAGGATGGGTTTCTAGCTCTCATCTCCACTTCTCTTCTTGGATTTCTCTTAGAAATTCGTGTGAATATTTGAGTATGGAAGACAGGTTGTCTTCAGCCTCGGTGTTTGGCACATGAGACAAGGATGGTGCACTCTATGTCTCTAAGATAATAGGGTTCCTGTGCAGATTCTTCTTCTCGTTGCTATTGATCAAGTATTCTAACCTCTCTAGTAGTCCTTGAAAGTGTAATTCGGGTTTTGCCATATTGTTCCAATTAATATAACGAGATTCTTCAAACATAGCTTGTGCTAATACTACCATATTCATGCAAAGTTTAGTTCTTTGAATTTCTAAATCTGCTCTAGGATAATACTTACTCATTTTAGCTACATGGGGTCCTTCTTTTAATCTCACCTGATATGCACGAAACATCATGTATAGGCCTTCCAGTATGGGTTGAGCTAGAACTGATCCTCACCTCTGAGCTAGGTTCTCTTGATTAGATTCTTGAGAAGTCAATTCTAGGATTTTAGCTCTATATTCCTTGAGACTTCCTTCTAATTTGCTTATTTTCTTGCTCCACTTTCTCTTAATTCTTTCTCAAGAATCCTTCCAAGATTTTGTCTTCCTACTACTAGATTCTTCAACTTCACTAGTTTCAACTACTTTTCCAGGATTTGGTTGTTGGTTTTGTAATAGTGCTTGGGCTCTTGTTACAGCTTGAATGGGCACATATGTTGGGTTGGATCCATCTGAGTTATGTACAATACCTATCACATTAATGGGTGTCACCTTTAAGGCATTAGTAGGGTTCTTCGAACAATCTCTTATAACATGCTCTTTACCACACTTGGCGCAAAAACCTTGTATGTTATGGTATTGTGATTGTCCTGCTATCGGAGGATGAGGGAAATCCTTAATGAAATGATCTCCTTGGCACCTAAAGCATGGTCCTCTAGGTCCCTGTGGTCTTTGTGATCTTAACTAGGGTTGCGGATTAGGGTTGGCATACATCACATTAGCATAATCAGGTTCCCAACTGGGTTCCAATGGTGGATTGTCGTATGATATGTCTCAATATGTTCTCGTGACTCTGTATAATATGCGGGTGGGTTATCCACATGGGTAGAGTCAAAACTATTAGAATTAGGATCACTGTGATCAAGGGTGAAGAAGACACTAAAGCCCTATTGAGGTTCTCTTCTGTAGCAGCGTATTTGATTGAGATGACAGTTGGTGGGGGTGGCTGTTGAGCTAAAATGGGTTGAGGTCTCTGTTGAGCCTGATAAGGATAGTTCTGTGGAGGCCTATTAGTAGTGAGGCTGAGCATTGTACTGACCTTGATACCTACCTGGTTGGGGGTATGCTTGAGGGTAGTTCTATCATACTACTTGTTTGTTGTATGGGCAATCTTGTGCCGTGTGATTTGTGTATCGTCTTTCAATAGTACAGTATTGTTTCTTGTTAACCTAGGCATCTCTTTGCTAGAAACTCCTAGTTTTTGGGCCACTTTTTCTAGTAGGTCTTCAATCGAGCGAGAGAGTTTTGAGGATGATTGAGATGATCTATTAGAGTCTTTATAGACTTTTGAAAGTTCCAATTCGTCTCCTAAATTTTCCTCAATGTCTATACATATTCTTACACATTGTTCTAGTGGTATACATATGAGCATAGTTTAGAGCTCAAGAGGCCATCTAAAAACAACGATACTTGCTTGGCCTGTGAGGGCAGTCTTGCATCGGACATCTCTCAACATATTGTCTAAACCTACGTCCTGCAAGTCTGACTATTTTGTGAGGGGTCTATTTGAACCTGTGAATTAATGAAGAAATATCATGTCTGATTCCACTTTTTAGAGAATTCGGTGATGAATGACTCTAACAAGTGATTAATATCCCTAAATTTCCTTTGTTGCAATGGTTGGAACCAAGTATAAGCCATGTTCTTTAACGTTAGTCCAAATGCATTATATTGCGTGAACATGTCTTCTACTTGCTCTGCTCGTAGCACTTGGTTAAATTCCACAACCTGGTCATAGGGATCTCCTATCCCATCAAAGTAGGTTTTCATTGACTTCACTAATTGAGTGGGTCTTAGTATCCTTGGGTGTTCACATGGTCTAAGTAGAGGAAAATCATCTCTACCCCCTCGTATTCTTGGTTCCCTTTGTCGTTCCAATCTATCAGTGTCCATGGTTGGTCTATCTCTCCCTATAGGATGGGTGAAACTTACTTCTGTCCGTTCTTTATTCTTCTCTCTTTGAGTACCTTGGGCTGAGGATGTTCTAGCACCTTGATGGCTCATGTTTAGATTTGCTCAAGATGGGGGGGAATACTAACTTGCCTCTCCATGTGTAGGCATGTCTCGCATAATCGGGCACTAGTAAATACACAGATACCATCTCCACCATCACCTCCCATCCAGCCCTCAGAACCCTTCCCCACTAGTCTTCCTGAACAACCAGTATCCACCCATGATGAAACCATTATACACACCACTACTAATCTATCCTTCCGTTTACCTACATCCACCACTTCCACCCAATTTTCTGAACCCCATATAGGTCATCCTGCTACCTATCAAACTATAATAGGTCACCCTTCATATCTCCCAGCCCTCGGACAACCACTTGCCACTAGCCAAACCTTAACACACCCATTTCCATCCACCAATACATTTCCTCCCTCCCAACCCCTATCCACTGTACCCCTTTTAACCCCCTCCGAATCAACCCAAGTCACCCAACCTTCATTCTGGACAAACCTTGTAAATATACTCCAACAAGTTGAGAATTATAATAAAAAGTCCCTTCCCCAACCCAACTCCCCCACATTCACGGCCACCACTAACACGCCACCTACCATTCCCGTGTTCACAATTCACACTTCACACACTATCACGTCCGAGCCCATGGACATTTCACCACCCACAGGAGCACCCACCACCACGGTTGTTCCTACATCATCACATTTCACTTCACTCATAGGCACATCATCCACTTTTCCCTTCCCCATTTCCCGACCCTTTGCATTTTCCACCTCTACCCCTGCATCCACATCATTTAGTAATGCACTAGACACCATGTTCGAAGCGGCCACTCTACTTAAGCAAGAATATAAGTTACTGGAAGAAAACAACACAGAGCTATGCAACCTCTCCGCTCAACTCCAGGCACGTGTCAATGCCTTGGAGCTAAGTAATACAGCATTACAACACGAAGTGACTGTCCTCCAACAATCGAATGCAGAGATGGAAGCCAAGTATATGGAGACAGGTAAAGCTATGGAGGAACAACTCAGAGATCAGTTGGGCCGCAATGCTAGACTACAAAGAAACATGACTCTACTTCGTTGCCACTTAGCAGCGGCTCAAGAAGAAAACATAAGGCTACAGCAACAAAACCAAGAGAATCTAGAAGCAGCCATGGAAAATACCCCTGGAGCACCTATAGACCCCGCCAAATTCATGGCTATTCCCTCAGCACACATTCAACAGGCATTAGAAGAATATGCTACCCTCTTGGAGGCACACGACCAGTTAGTAGACCAGGTAAAGGACCTACAAAGATCCCAAGTGCATACACCACAACCATCAATAGCTAAAGAGATGGTCAATGCTGCAACCTCACCAGAGCCTGAATCATCAATAACCAATGAAGTACTGGAGCTATGACAGCAGGTGGCTGAATTAAAGATTAAGTTAATACAATATGAACGACCCCCCTCTCCACCTGATCAGCCAAACGAAGAGGAGACCATTGTCGTTTCGGTGGAAGAAACATTTGAAGATAATTATGAGCCATAACCTCTTCCAGGAGGCAGAATCACTAAAGAGGGACAGGATACATATGAGGAACCCCCATCGACATGGATGAAATAGGTAGAAGAAATGGGGCGGACTCATGAAGAATGTATCTCCAACCAGATATTGGCCATGAAGACCATTGAAGAAACCATACTTCAATCAGAATACTTCCAACATCTGGCCCCTAGAAGACTGATAACTAGTTCAAAGTTACAGTATAAACCATATTTTGTACTGCTGGTTGACTATAATGCTGAAATCAAACGCCTCACCAACAAATACCCCACCTTCGCAACTCAGTTCGAACCAGACCATATCCCAGAGGCAGCCAAAAAGGGGGCCATATTCCAACCTATCTGGAGGTAGAAATTACTGGAAACATATCCGGAAATGCTACGGACATGGGACCATGCTCCCATGCATTTAAAATATAACCCTTGCTTTGGGCCAGTTTAAAGAAGGAGATCATGGAAAGCATTCGCCATCAAGGTTCAGAACAATACAAATTGTAAACAATGGCTAAATTATCCCTCCATTCCACCCCCAACAGGCACACCTACAATAGCATATATGATGGCTACTATCAGACATTGGCTTCCACGCCTCCACCCCATGCCAGACGTAGTTGCCCAGATGATGCTCAAAATATTGGATATGATGCAGGTAGTGCTTAAAACCTTCCGCAATGTATGTCACATTCAGCCTCCGATTCCCGGGTTCGTTAATGGTAATTATGACCTACTATATGATATGAGCACAACCCGGAGCATACGATTTGCTTATGCATGGCACGCACGAATCAAATATCTCCCTGCCTGCTACAAGCAAACTCTTGATGATATGTTCACCACGGGGTTTTGGGAGGCACACTCAGAGGTGTTCGCGCCACGGCCCACTCATTTGCTATAGCTCTTCGCATGCAAACAAACGATGCATTCAGAGCTCTACACA
Organism: Ceratopteris richardii; assembly: GCA_020310875.1. Taxonomy (NCBI): domain Eukaryota; kingdom Viridiplantae; phylum Streptophyta; class Polypodiopsida; order Polypodiales; family Pteridaceae; genus Ceratopteris; species Ceratopteris richardii. The sequence goes on from CM035424.1 coordinate 38,665,284, forward strand.
ACGCCACAACCGAACATACCAAGAGCAGTCAATTGGGATGCCCTTCAGAGAGACCTAATCAGAGGGCTACGGATCAAAGAACATGACTTGGCAATCGATATTCTCCATAACTACATTGACCAAACCGCAGAGCAAAGGTCTGTCAGAGGCGACAGACCCTAGGGGGGGAGAGTGTTGGTAGATGAAGCAAGTACGAGCATACATGAAGATCTAGCACTAAGGCAACCCATTAAATTTTTCCAAACCTTACACCATGTTAAAAGTGATTCTCATCACTGAAAACCCTTGTAAATATCGTTTCACCTTTTTGTAGCTCCATTTTGTACAAGCCGAGGAGTCCTCGAGCTTGGGGAGCCTTAGAAGTAGTGGCCTGCCAATTTTCATATTTTTTAGATCTCGTTTGAGCCCTCGAATAAGCCCTGGAACCTAATTTTTAACTAGGCCGGACACTAGGTCTGGACAGGGCCAAAGCTAGTAAAAAACTATAAATAGAGCTAGAGAGCTCATTTTTGGGCTAGCTTCTTGTAGTTTTGAGCTTGTATGAGAACTTGGTTGTAATAGAAGTGATTTCATTGTCTTACTCTCTTTGTTCTTGCCGTGTGTGCACGTGTGTGTGTATGTGTGTGCATGTTAGTGTGCTTTCACTCACACATTTGTGCCATCACTTGCTCGAGGTCTTCATACCATCCTCATGTCTTCCCGGATTGACATTAAAGGAGGTGCTACTCATCACTGAGCTACACATGCATCTATAAAAATGACTCGATTTGAAGCTATGTATGGTTATAATTATTTGACTCCACCTTCGTTTTTGGGTTTTCCAAATAAAGTAGAAGTATCCAAAGAAATGCGTGATAAGATGGATGAAGAACTTGGAAAAATTAAGAAACACATAAAAGAAGCTCAGAAAAGACAAAAGAAGTTCTAGGATTTAAAGAGAAGACCACTTGAATTCCAAGTTGATGATATGGTATTTCTTAAAGCTAATCCTCACCGATCTAACTTGTTGCTACGGAAGGATCATAGACATTCTCCTCGATATGCAGGTCCTTTTAAAGTTTTGAAAAAGATTGGATCTCTTGCTTATTTGCTGGAATTACCTAAACATTTAAATGTGCATCTTGTATTTCATGTTAGCTTACTTAAAAGACATGTATCTAATGTTGCTCATGTTTTGCAGGACAATTATAAGCTGAAAGATGATGGCTCTTTTGAGCTTCAACCGGAAATAATATTAGATAGGAAGGAAATATTTCTTAGAAATAGATATATAGTAGAAATGTTGGTGAAATGGCACTCATACCCAGTAGAAGATTCGAGTTGGGTGGACTTAGATGATTTTCTAACAAATTATCCTTGTTTCCAACTCTGGGGACAAAGTTCTTTAAGGGTGGAAGAATTGTAATAGGCCTCTCTTCTAGTGAAATAATTCATTTTGAACTTTCTGAATTTCATTGTGGGGATAATGCTTGGAATGAATAATTAGGTCATTTTATGCATTTGGGTTGACAAGTTTCATTTTCTCTCTCTAGACCTTATTTGCGTCATGTTTTCTAGTCAAATTTTGAAGGTGAAGATGAAAGAATTAAGAAAAACTGTGTATGAGAGAAAGGTAGAGCAAGTATAGGAGAACAAAAGTGCCTGAGTGAGATTCTTGTGAATCATATTTTAAGTACCTCGTTCAAGGTCCTACATTTAGTTCATTGTAAGAAAATGCCTTGATTTTACTCTCTCTCTAGAATTTTGAAACTTACAGGGCTCAAAAGTGGCATTTGGAGTTGGGTTTGGACCTCAAACATATCTAACACTATTGTCCAGATCGCAAAATTGAATAAAAGTGTCTCTCACAAGCTTAAGCTAATTCCGCATCGTCTTTGAGTTATAGGGCTTTGAAAAGTGCCGTTTTCCAACACTTAAAAAAAAAAGAAACAAGGGCTTATCTAACTCTATTCGAATCCGCGATTCTGATGCTCACGTGTCACCATGTCTAATTATGGATGTTTTTCGAATATGTCTTCTTGGTGTTTTTCTCCTATTTTTGACAGGTACGCTAAAGAAAGAAAGAACACTACGATCGCATGAAGTTTTGCAAAAGTTTTGGAGAAACTCGACTTTTTCTAAATTTGGGGGATTGCACACTTCTTTGGAAAAAAAGGCAGTGATCAAACTCTGATATATGGAAACCTATGCATCAACACAGGGGACACACAAAAATTTGAGAATTACCTTGTGATTGAGAGTGTGATTGAGAGTGAGAGTGAGAGTGAGAGTAGAGTCGGTACACTCATTGGAATTAGACCCCTCATGGTTGCACGAGGATACTCATCTATGGATGTGTAAAGTGGCTAAACAAGAGGAAGAACGATTAGAAGCCAGAACTTTAGGTTTAGAACGACATCCATGAACTCTTCAAGACCCAGCTTATGCACCTATAGTATTTCGAGACGAGGAATTCGAGCCTCATGGTTGGGTAGAAATCTTAGCTACCATGGACATAATGGTGAATGAAGAATAATGGACCCCTCATTGTGATGAGGATGGCTACGACATTTCCATCTTTATGATTGAACCTATTGAGGAAGACTTTATCTTAGAAGAATGCATAAACTGACCCAAGAATTGGATGAGAGTGGTGATGAGGACCTAGAATCCATCATCATGGAGCCATTCTATTCCATAGAAGAGGAATATCTTTATTTTGTAGAAGCCAAAACCTCTGAAGAGGAAAAGGAAAGTCAAATGGAATGACATGAGTCCCTCATAGAAGATACAGAAAGTAAGCAGAAGAAGAGAAAGAAATCACCTAAGTTAAAAGAAGAAGAAGAATCTCTCATGGACGTACCTGAGAATTTCAAGAAGTATGAAATAGAAGATAGATGAATCATGGTACGAATGCCTAAAAGGAAACCAGATGTTGGAGAAGTATATGATAATCGAGAGAAAACCAAAAAAATCATAGTCACCTATGAAACAAAAACCATACACGTACAATGATAACTACGCTGCCAAGATTAAAGAAGAAATAGATCATTTGATATAAGTAGGATTTATTTATGAAATTGAGCATACCGAATGGGTATCCCCCATTGTGGTTGTGCCCAAGAAGAATGGGAAATTGTGCGTGTGTATTAACCTTAAAAAAGTTAATGCTGCCACGATTAGAGACAATTATCCTCTTCCTATCACGGAACACTTACTGGGGAGAGTTGTGGGCAAGGAAGTTTACAACCTCCTTGATGGTTTCTCAAGCTATAATCAAGTAGCCATTACTCCTGAAGATCAATATAAAATGGCTTTTGCCATAGAATGGGGCATATTTTCATTTCGTGTAATGCCATTTGGGCTAACAAACTCACTTGCCACTTTCCAACGACCTATGTGTCATGTTTTTAAGGAATTCCTATGAAAGAATTTGGAAGTTTATGTCGATGACATATGTACTCATTTGAATATGAGACAGACACATATCCCAGATCTAAGGCAAGTATTTGAAAAATATCGAGAATATCAAGTTTGTATGAACCTAGAAAAGTGCGTTTTCATGGTCAGGCAAGGCAAATTTCTAAGTCACATTGTGTCAAAGAATGGAATTTCGACAGATGAAGAAAAGGTGAAAGTAATTACAGACCTACCAAGACGAAAGAATGTAAAAGAGGTATACGCCTACATGGGTCATTGTGGATATTATCAACAATTTATACATATGTACGCTATCATAGCCAAGCCCATGTACTCTCTTTTGAACAAGTTTGAATGGACGGATGAATGTGAAAATTCATTCAATGAACTTAAATGATGCTTTTGTTCAACACCTATATTAAGAACACCGGATTGGAGTAAGCCATTCCATGTACATGTGGATGCATCCAACTATGCCATAGGATGTGTGTTGTCACAACCTGCTAATGAAGGCAATATAGATCTTCCTATAGCTTATGCAAGTAGGCAATTGAATGCAGTAGAAAGAAATTACACCACTACAGAATGTGAGGGATTAGGAATGATCTATGCGGTAAAGAAATTCAAGCATTACTTGTTGGAAAATAAGTTCAAGTTCTTCACGAATCATCAAGCATTGTTGTAATTAGTCAATAAGCCTTGTAACACTGGATGACTGATAGGATGGTTTCTATTACTCATGGAACATGACTTTGAAGTAGTAGTGAAGAAGGGAAAGACCCACCTTCGAGCTGACCATCTCTCAAGATTAACCACGGGAGAAGCTCCTCAAGGAATAGTGGATGAACTACCCGACGCATACCTGTTTAACCTTGAAATAGTACGTGAATGGGCTAAGCCTATCGTCCTTATTCTCACATTCGGACCCAAGAATCCTAGGATTAGGATCAAAGAAGGAGAAATCACCAAGTCACAAAGATATCAAATAATAGCAGGAAGTATATATAAATAGGATAATCAGAAGATTCTCGCTTGTTGTGTAGATGAATCAGAATATGCAAATTGGTTGCAATTAGCACATGTAGGTGCATTAAAGCAACATCACTCAAAACATCGTACATTGTAGACTTTGCATAGACGAGGAGTATACGGGCCTTCTATGGATGCAAATGTCTACAAGTTGTGCAAAGAATGTCCTGTCTGTTGTGAAAGACCACCCATAGAACATGCCATGTTATATCAATGTCTCTCACACCAAAATGGAGTGAACCTTTAGTGATGTACTTGAGGACGAAAACATTCCCTCACGGAATGATTTTAGCAAGACAACAAAGTCTAGAGTAGGAAGTTCAAGACTACTCACTTATTGGTGACAATCTATACAAACGAGGAAGAGATGGATACCTAAGACAATGTGTTCATGAGAGCAATTATTTGAGCCTATTAGAGACTGCACACCAAAGTGTTGCAGGAGGTTATTTTGGCCCCAAACGGATAATCAAAGCCATACTATTTGCACGATTATCGTGGCCCACTCTTCACATGGATGCACATACCTATGTTAAGTGATGTGACGTGTGCCAAAGAACTCAGTTTCCTACTCGTAGAGACAAAATGCCATTGAAACCCATGATGGGAGGACGTGCATTTTCCAAGTGGGGCATAGACTTTGTAGGACCCATTAATCCCGCTACAAAAGGAACACATGAGGAATACATCATAGTCGCAACAGATTATCTTACCAAATGAGTAGAGGCTAAGGCCACAAAAAAGAATGATGAACAAACGACTGCAAAATTCTTATTTGAAAATGTCTTTACAAGATATGGACTGCCTATAGAGCTAATGAGCGATTGCAGGACTCACTTTCTAAACGAGGTCATTAAATATTTGTTACAAGATTGTATGGTGATTCACAAGAAATAACTTGTGAACAACAAACGTTTAGATTGGGACAAACAGTTACACCATGCTATTTGGGCATATCGAGTGGCCTACAATACCGTACTCAATGCAACTCCCTTTCAGATGGCTTTTGGTCAAAATGCTGTGCTTCCTTTGGACTTTTTGATACCCACCCTTAAGGTTACATGAGAATATCAGTGGACCAACCATCAATTATCATCAAGGATAATGGGCTTGGAACGATTAGTAGAAACCAGGCTGAAAGCAACAGCGGTCATATATGCAGCAAAGAAGCGACAGAAAGCCTATTTAGATGCACATGTGAAAGACAAAGGCTTAAAAGAAGGTGATTTAGTCCTAATGTATACACTGAAACAACATGCACAAAAATTAAAAAAGTGAGGTTATGGACCTATGATCATTAACAAACTCTCGACAAGTGGAGTGGTACAATTAGCCACCCTAGAAGGAGAGATAATGCCTAATTACATTAGTGGCTATAGATTCAAACTTTATCAGGAATCTCTTATGGAGGATATGCTTAGATGACTCACGTTGGCAAAGAAGCATAAGGAGGAAGAAAAGAGAATATGCGCGGAAGCTCAGTTAGAAGCTATAGACAAGGACTAGGGAGAGAACATTATAGCCATCTGGACGAAACACCCAGATACCCCATGGCCATGTGTCAAGAAAACTCAACTGCCCATCCTAGCATAGTGGATAGGACACCATTCATTACAGTCAGGCTAGAGCATGGCAACCCTTGCCATGAGCTCAGGGCTCTAATTGATTCAGGTGTTGCAACTAGTGCGATTAGATGGTCCCACTATAAGGATTCAGGAATAGAAACACAGCCAATTGAGGCATACCTCATAGCGCTAGGATGCATGGAAACCCCTTGCATGGGTTAAGTGGACCTTCCTATCCTCATAGGTGGGTTGCATCAATGGTCAAGTGGGTTCCATCAGCGGTCAGGTGGGTTGCATCAGTGGTCAAGTGGGTTGCATCAACAGTCAGGTGGATTGCATCAACGGTCAGGTGGATTGCATCAATGGTTAGATGGACTACATCAGCAACCAAATGGGCACAATAGCCATCGATGGCCATCCTTCCACACTTATTGCAGACTAGCCTAGATCTGTGGTACAGAATGCCTCACTTCCTAATGGGAAAGTTTCACAAGTGTTGGACCTCCTTTTCCAAAGTAGAGTGTCAACCCGACATCTCACCCCCCCATCACAAAGGAGTCAACCATGACTTAGGAATCCAAATTGACGATCATACCAGGAAAGATGGCAACAACATCTGGAGAATAAGAATACTTGCACAAAGCAGGTAAAGGGATAGAAAGCACCAACAGTTTCCAATAATGTAGACAATGCCCATCAGAAGTTTCAGCAGAATCAGAGGCAATATTCAACATCTCCTCGACCTTCTTCTACCTCGACAAAGATTCGATAGATCTGGATCGCCAAGCAATACTTAACCAACCGACCCACACCCACGCAGACATGGGTACCCAAGCATTGTATTATAGCTCAAACCTCTAGCCATGTAATATATACCCCTTTGAAATCTCTTCACCCATCGACACCACAACCAACCATATCACCTTTTGTATCTCAACAAAAGAATACCACCCACTTAGCAACCCTTAGGAACTGGATACCGAAACATATTCAAAAGCCTCCTCACGATCCTTTGTACAACATAACCCCCACCCTGAATAACCACTACCCTTCTAATAACTCATTCACACCTGAACTTTGTATAAACTCAACCGCACTAACACACCGTCACTTGTAATAACATCTCAGCAAACAATATATGCACTATCTAAAGCATGTAGGTGTCTAGTGACCTGCATTAGTTTCTGCAAAAAAATCATTCCATAACCCACCTCACAACACTCGGCTACATGGGTTACACATTAGTTATGGAAAGGGATTGTGGTCTCACCTTATTGGGATCATGATTAATTTCCATACTAATGTGTTAATCTTTTGTAGCAGATCTTCTCCGCATTCATATCACTCATCATGTAGACTGAAGGACCTTCTACGGCTGGCCGAGTGCACCAGTGGTCAATTTTGGCAATCTATTAGCTGAATCCTATCTCACGTCACAACTGCCAGAGTTTCAAGGATTCCCAGGGCCAAGGCCCATAGATGATCCTCCTATGGGATACACTGAAAAAGTTCATAGCAATCCACATTGGTTTCAAGGTCTAGTAGGACCCTTGGCGGATGCAGATTTTATCTTTGATGCCATGCTGCGTTTTGACAATATTAAGTGGGGTAGATATCAAATTTTCTCCAGAGAATTTGAAGAGCTTCAAAATTCAGAAGAGTTACGACACATTTGGGCTAGAGCTGGTTTTACGGAATATTTCAGTGATCCACTGCCCAAACTTGACTTTTATAGATGCTACTACCTGGTGACTACACTTCAAGCTTGTGAGAACAAGGACTTGCCCGAAACACTCATTCTTCCATCCTTGGTGAATGAACCCTCTTACAATAAGTTTTATCTTTCAAAAGATCTCATTCGGGCTACACTTAAGATCCATGAGACTCGCACACTGACAGAGCACGAAAGGATTATTCTAGAGCCCATGAAGCGTGGTGTTGTTTTGAAGTGGACAGATATTTCGGCAATCACATCGGAACTCTCTAAGCCGTTGCGCATATGTATGCAACATTTTGCATTTCCAGCTGAGAATCGCTTCACCATCCCTCAAAAGCGCATCTGGTTTGGTTTGTATTTGGCCACTACAAGACCCCAAACCATAGATTTGGCTAGCTCGATTATTGATCACTTGTATTTAGCTTAGCAATGATGGGAACACAAACACGTCATCCATGGCTGTTGTGCCCTTACTAGAATTGTCTACATGTGTTTGGCATATAATTTGCCCATAGAATGCACAATGACCAGTGAAGAATTAAAAGCATTCAAAGGCACCACCAAGAAGGCTAGAAAAGCTAGCAAAGGACGAGCAGACAAGTGCATGTGCAGCTCTATCCCATGCTTGCAAGTTCCAAAGTCCCCATCACCACAACCATCTCCTCAACAATCTCCAACGGAACCCCCCGCACTTGTACAACCAATACATATCCGTCCCTCACAACCCATTATAACAAAAGGTACTACAAGTGTGGTAACCCCTCAAGCAACCACCACTCAAGAAACTACTACTGCAGCAGGCGAAATTCCCACGACTATTGGTGCGAAAGCATTTACTTTCATGGTACCGAACTTGGAGGTAGAGCCCACTAACACCACCTTCAATTTTGAAATGCATGATGCATTCTCTAGTGAATTCCAATTTTCAGAAGTGCAGATTTTCTCACAAGAGTATGAACATCCCAGTTACCCTACCACCCCCCTGATCAGCTGCACGAACAAGTAGTCTCCAACGTAGAAGGCGAGAGAACCAAAACCGACAATGAGGATGGCAATGATGAAGCTAGTCAGGATAGCCACGATTCTCGAGAGGATGTGCAGAATGACGAACAAGAACAACAAACTGAAGCTCAAGGTGACACAAGTACCCATGAAGATGACACGTTTGAAGCTGTCGCCACCACTTTGGCAATCCAAAAACTATATCGCACTATGCAGGCAGTCTGGGCATGCAGACAACTCTCCAAAGCAGAAAGTCAAGCCATTATCAAATAAGAACTCACTACTGGAGGTTTTGAAGAAGCTTTCATTCAAGGCTTCAAGGAACTAGTTAAATCAATTGGAACTAATGAAGCACTACATTATTTGCAGAGGAAACGACTATAGAAGTTCGACCCATGACGCATCCGTTTACTATCCAAGTTAGGTCAGTATATTCGCATACCAACAGATGCCCAATCTTTGCACCATGCCAAGGCAGCTCGACTTATTCCGGAAGCCCAACTTGAAGAAGCAACCATAGTCATCGACTCCCCGCTTGATTCTTCCACTATAACATCCACACCCGGAGTCGACATTTCCCCCATCCCACCTGCTCCTCTTTCACCTCCCATCCATCTAGTTTCCCTCTTACACCGCACCTCACCGAGATCGTCTGTGTTCATAGCAAGTATTGTAGCAGAAGCCCTCATTGCCTCAACCCCCCAATCTCTTCCCACACCCATTCCACCTAACCTTCCCCCTAGAACTCCCACCATTCCACCCAATCCATTTCTTCTTTTCCCATCCCTCCACAACCTATATTCCCATTTCCCCATCCAATGACCTTCTCACCTGTCTCACCTCCCCGCCCAACTATCTTTCCTTTATCCTCCCTTCTCCACCAAGCAATACGTGAAACCAATCTCTAATTTATTCATCCACCTTTGTAAATCCTATATTCACACCCACTCACGCACCCACTATCACATCACTCTTCACAGTCACTGCACTCGACACCACATCCAGTGACATGGACATTTCACCACCCACCGCACCATCAATCACCTCATCTATTTCACCACCCCATTTAGACACATGACACTTCTCCACGGTCACCACTGCATCCACTTTCCCACCCCCCTTTCCCCTTCCCCTTGCATCCACATCCACACCCACAACATCTTCACTCACCACACCATTAATATTGTCGCCCACGATCGACAGTGCTTTCTGCCAGATGTTTTCTTGCATGACACAAGCTAGGGATGAATTCCCATCTCTCGAGACCAACTACCAGACACTACAACAAACAACTACATATTTACAAGTGCAATTAAACTCTCTAACCATCGAAAATGCCTCCCTTAATACGTGCTATCAAGATCTACGTGAAGCCTACCATTCCCTCAAACTAGAAAGCAAACAGAAGATGAAGGAAGCCATTACTGATATTGACAACCTATTATAGGCTCAAACAATCAGAAATGCTACTCTCACTCGAAATATGGGACTGTTATGATGCCACCTCGCAGTCGCTAAGGAAGAGAACCAGCGACTACAAGAACATAATAGAGAAAATCTTGAAGCAGCTTTGGATCGATCGGATGAACCCTTGAGTCCTAGCCCCTCAAAAATAGTACCCTTTGAATCTATGCAAATATTATTAGAAGATCATGCACAACTCTTAGAGGATTATGACAACATGAATGAAGCATATCAGAAGCTACAAAATGACCATAAAGTGCTACCATTGTGAGCAAGTGTGCAACAACCACCACCAGCTACGGAAGTCACACCTCTAGAGATGATAGAGGAACTCAATACTTTATGCGCCCAAGTACTGACTCTTCAAGCACAGATTATTGCTTACTCCGAGCCTCCCAGGCCAGATTCCCACCTGAACTCCCGCCTGATGAAGAAACTATGTCTATCCCGATGGAGGAAACATATGAAGAGGCCTATGAACCACAACCTATCCCAGGTGGACGTTTCATGGCCAAAGGGCAAGACACTTTTGAACTCCCTACACCTGCATGGATGAAGTCAATAGAAGAACTTAGCCCGACCCACTCTGCATGGGTGGAGGCACAATTACATGCCATGACTTTGATTGAGGAACACATCTTACAATCACCTTACTTCGCTCACTTGGCCTGTCAAAGGTATATCTCACGCCATGAGCTTCAATATAAACTGTACTTCATGCTGATGGCAGAATATCAATTGGCGATTGAAAAAGAGAGAGGTAAGAAACCATCCCATGCCACTCAATTTGAGCTTGATGGCCTACCATTGTAAGCACAAAAAGGTAAAATCTTTCAACCAAATTGGCACCAGGAGTTACTACAGGCCTATCCAAAGATGATGCATACTTGGGTCAAGGCAGGCTTGCATTTGAAGTACAACCCATGTTGGGGACCTATGCCAAGGTGCCGCTCCTAGAAGGCATTCACTATCAAAGTTCAAAATAACAAGCAATGCCAAGACTGGCTTAATTATGGTTACTTTACTCCACCTCGTAGACCCCTTACTCATGGCCACCATTCACCACTGGCTCCCCCTCTTACACCACATGGATCATTGTGTTGTCCTAAGCTTCAACTTAGGGACTTGCGGCGACAGAGACTATACCTCCATCTCCTCTCAAGTGCATATAGTGGGGATACACGCTTTTAAATATCAATCCAAAGAGTATACAAACCTAGCCGAGTGTATGAAGACATGCAATCGTGTAATGGTCAATGCAAGTGGATAACTCAAGAATGCAAGCAAGACTAATACTTATCCAAACGAGCTTCAACTGTCGGTTATGGCGAAACGATACTTGGTGCAGCAGCCGTCAGTATTTTGGACTTTTCTCCCAGCTCCGAACTCCAAATATAGCGAATAGCATATGCGTTTCGAAGCTCTCGAGAAGACGCATCCAATGGCAGTGGTTTCACTCAATTCTGACGCTCCTACTTCAAGTTATGGGCAAAATACTGAGTCGCGGGAAATCTTTCCTACACTTCAGCACTTCCTACACCTCGCACACACATTACCTACAGCAAATAATCACTCTCATGGATAGACAACACTCACAAGCACTCTTTACAAGCAATACACATGCATACAAGCTCACGAAGAAGAAGATACAGAGTGAAGAAGACACAAATTCGAAAATCTGAGCTCTCTCTTCTCACAATGGCAAAAAGTTCTTACAATGAGTCAGATTTTGACTTATATACTAGTGCCCTAAAATTGGTCCTTTCACATTAGTGACCGGCACTTTTATTCTCTAAGAGCTAATTTCCTACTATTTTACATGGATAAGCTTCTATTCTTCTATGGGAATGCATCTAGAGGACTCCTCTAGTGCCTTTACAAGGGAAATATGTTACAAAAATGAATATGTTACAAAAATCTCTGGTCCAAATCGGAAAAATTTTGGGGCCCGTCTTTTTCTCTGCTTTGTGCGCTCTTTGGCTCTGCAACACTCTCCCCCTCTTCGCCTCTGTCGTCCCTTGACAGACTTCGCTTCCTTTGACAGACTTTGCTTCGCGCACGCGTCCTGTGGTTTGTATTGTCTGCTTCTTGATCTTGCATTACGTTTTAGAGGCGCTTCAGCTTTTCCACTGCACGCTACCCTTGGTCAGTGTTGTCTGCAGTTAAACAGACATGCAGATTCGATGGCCTTCTTGATTCAAGCTCTACAACTCGAGAGCCTGACGTAGTCGCCTTGCCTGTTGACTTGGGTTGCCACGCACGCCACCAGTGACTAGGAATGTGCTATTCTTAGTCACCCTCTTCAACTTTTCAGCCTCTACCCCTTTCTAACTTTTGGCCCTACTTTGATGTTTGAAAAATCCATTCCTCTGGACCCTGGGGTTTAGCTTTGTAGCCTGGTGCGTGCCCCTGCGGGGCTCTGTGCAGAGATGGGTGTTGCGCCCCTGCGGGGCTTCCTGCAGAGATGTATCTTTACATTTGTCTGATCTTCAAATTGTCTTTTAGTGAAGCTGTTTCTTTCGTTGCTTTCTCTTTTTCCTCTTTTTACTCGTCTCGCCCTCAACACTGCCCCCCTCCTGAACTCTGTCGTCCCCGACAGGCTTTGATAAGCGCCGGGCATATGTTCTGTATACTTGTTGCTCTGTATCGTTTAGCAGATTAGCTTCACGTATCATGATCTGTTTCCATTGTTCCGCTTTGACTCCATCGTTGGGCGGTTGTCTATGATCTGCGAAGAAGCTCAGTTCATATGCCACAAGTCTGGCATTCAGATTGGATGACATCTTTAAAAATATCTCTGAATCGATTTCAAAAAACCCAGTAAAAAACGCTTCTTCGAATGTCTGCATATATGGACTTGGCAAAAACATGAGTCTAGAATAGTATGCCATTATGGTGGGGCGGCTCGGCATCACTGATAGATCAAAAACAAGTACATCTGTGCCTTGATTAATGCCGATGAAGTTCAGAAATGTATATGCCGCATGTTTGAAGACTTTCAAAACTGTAAGTAGCATACTAAGTATTTTATTTGCCATTTTAACTGCTAAATCTGGTACTGTCGCATAGTTGTGTAGCCAAAATTCTATTGTTTTGATCATGTAATCCTCGGTTGGCAAATAGTTATGCGGTGGGCTCGGTAGCATCGGATAGTTGAGCCACTGTTTATTAATGTTGCCGCTGCGTTGTAAAGCCAAAAATTCCGTGGGCTCCCTTCTTCGTGGTATTGGGCAAAATGAAGGGTTTACCTGGAATAAATAAGGTGCGGCTTCCCAATGCACCCGAAGTGTGGGATGTTTCTCCAAAAACTTTCTCCTCCACACTGGCTGTGCCGTTTCAAACTCGGCTTGAGTGTATGTGAATGTATCATGTTTGAAATTAAGCTGCACATCTGGACTTTTCTTTGTTGTCTGCTTAATGTACCTTCTCGTCTTCTCTTTCAACAATCCGTACGGGATATTGAAAGGCTTCATGATCTTGTCCAGGTCTTTGCCTTTGATCTTTGCTTCCTTCATAACCTTGATAACTTCATTTTCAAAACTTTCCGTCAACCGGGACACCACTAGTGCCCGTTCCTTCTGACTTAGTTCTGCAGTGTATGGCATTGGATGATCATCATGCATATCCGCCATCTGCTCATGCATTGGAGAATGATAGATCGGTTGAGATAGAGGGCTTACCTCTACCTCGTCAGTAGGATGTTCTTTTTCTGGCACTACTGGTGTCCCGATCGGTTCTTTCTCTTTGATTTGAATCTTCAATTTTTCTATGCATTCATCCTTCTCTTTTATGTCTTGCAGGGCTGCTCTGAGTGCTTCTTTAGCGGCTAACAATTCATTGCCCACTTCAGCGACATTATCCATGTTTTCACTGTAACTTGCGGCAAGTTTCCCATGTGCTATATTTAATTGCTTAGTGAGTTCACATATTTCTTGACTGTGCTTCTGTTCTGATGCTTCTCGTACAGCGCGCTCTTGTCTCAGCAGATCTTCATATTGTGTAAGCTGCTCTCTCAATTCTTTTTCTTTGGTTTCCGAGGTCTCTGGTTGCTCGATCGGCTGATCATATAATAATGACTTCATTAATTCTTTATTTCGGTTGCGTAAATTGTCATTCTCCTCCATATACACCTTCAACTGTGTTTCAAGCATGGTGCTTCTTGCCTTCATTCGTGCTTTGTCAGCCTCGCTTGTATCATATGATCTTTGGAGAGTTGCTAGCTGTGATTGTAGTTGATGGTGCTGAGCGATTAACGATTCATATTGCCTTTTATTTTCAAGCAACACAGTGGTTTTGGCCGTTAATTCCTTCTGTGCCTGGATGAGTTGTGATGACAGTTGTTCGCTCATTATTTGGAACTGACTTCTTTCCCTCATGGCCTTGTCATATTCTGTGTCGATATCCATCATCTGTTGTTGAGTGTCCATGGCCGTCTGAATCATCTGTTTGACTACAGGCTTCAACTGTGCCACATCAACATTCAACCATGTTGTTGGTATACTCGGTGCTTCACCTGTATTTACATCTTTACCTTGAGCGATATGTAAAGTGGTATCATGGGGCTGCCTAATCTGAAGTTGAATGCTTGGCTCAGCCACCATGTCTTCTTTGTTTCCTTGAGGTGTATCCTCTGGCATCTCGATTATAATTTGTTCTTTATTTTGTAGATCCTCCGCTTCCGTTCTTACTGGGGTTCGTTCTTCCTCTTTGATAGGTGGTTTTACGTATGTCTCACTGACTGGAGCTTCTTTGATGTTGATTTTTGTAGTGTCATTCAACTGAATGACATGCTCAGGGTCATCGACCTTCTCAATTTCTTTATCCTTCGCTTGGTTGTCTGGCGTCACTTCCATTTGATTGATTTCTGGTCCTTCGTCTTCCTGAGTCTCTGTCCTGATATCAGTATCTAGGGTATCTTTCTCAGGACTGGATTCCATGTCGGTACTGGAATCATCTATGCCCAGCTCTTTGTATCTTCCAGCCTGTTTTGGTGTTCTCTCGGTGCTTTGCTGCTGTTTCGCTTGACTTGCTTGTCTATAATGATGTCCTTGGACATTAAGATTCACCTGCCCTCGCATATACTGGTGTGTCTCTTCGAGGGCGGCGGAAAGATCTCTCTTGGTTATTGGCATTTGGACTATCGGTACTGTTGGCAATATATGTGTCCTTTTTGATTGAGATGTAGCCTGAGCTTCCTCCTCCCGTAGGCGTTTTGTACCTCTCATTTGTGGCTGAGAACTGGTTCCTGCCTCTTCAATGCCTGTAGTAATTTTCTTCTTTTTGGGAACTGTGGCGGACTTCACATATTTAGCTAATCCTTCGGAGGTAGGCATCTCCCTTAAACAGTTCTTCATGTCTAACGCTTCATATATCAATAATGTCAATGCAGAACTACCATTCAAAAACTTTTTCTTGCCCCACTTTTTCTGGGCTTCAAATAATCTTTCTTGAACATATCCTGTCAGATTTACCTTGTTGCCTATCTGTCTCATGGCATGAGATAGTAATTGAACTATTATCTTCTGTGGAGCTGTATACCTGTGCATGCTTGGGAAACAAAAGTGTTGATGCACCAATCGAACAGCATCTTCTAAGTCAATTCGGTTTATATCAAAAAATGATTTCTTCTTGGGATCATGGCACTCGTCCTTAACATTAGTAATGCCCTCTTGATTCCATCCAAAAGCTTTATTGATCAATTCATGCGTGAATTGAATCGTTTTCCATCTGCCTACTTTATCCAATACCTGTGCTTCTGGAATTGATATCTTTGTTGCCGCAGGCTGCATAGTATTCATGACTTGTGTACATCTTTGGAAGTCTGGAACATAAATAGGCAATTTGAGAAATGCCTCTAATCCTGCCTGGGTCCATACATCCTCAATATGTGGTAGCCCTTGTATTATCGTTTTGAAATCTTGTGACATGATAGGGAAGCAATGATCCCTGTCCATAATTTTTATTGTTGCCATGAAGATGAGATCTGACACTGGTTGGTCATCCCGGAACCAGTGACCTCTTGCTTTTGTAATTGAGTCGAGCGGGAAAAGCTGGACTTCTTCCTCTTGTGTGGCTTCAGAATTGGTAGACGACATCTGCACTCAATATAGAGGGTGAATTAGTGGCCATATATGATCAGGAATCCTCCTTTATTTCTCTTAAGCTCGATCTTGCTCCGAGTGAATAGTGTCGTCCCTTTCCCGTGGGTGTGAGAAAGGTAATACCTGGATTGTTACATTTTTGGATATTTTTATATTTTCATCTGAAAGGAAAACAGAAAAGTTAGTTCATAGCCGAAGCGGTTATTATTTTTATAGTATTCGTGTTGGTGTATTTACAAGTGCTCTCCTATTTCCAAAGGGAGAATGTGCTTGACTATTTCGAAATAGAAGAAGATTGTGCCGAATGCTTGGCCTTGTAATGTGGCCCTATCGTGCATACTTTGGATATTGATAGCTCCGCATGTGTGCAATTGGAAGTAGTTGTTTGCTTTATGCCTCCTATCTTGTCTTTCGGTACCCAAATTTGGTTCACTCTTTGGGGATGTATTTCCTTCGGAACCTTCGTGATAAATGTGATTCTTCCCTTATAGCGTGTTTGCTCTATCTGCTTTTGGAATTTCGGTCTTCCTTGAGTTGCAGCTGCAGACTCCTTCTTTCTCCAATAGGTCCTCTTTGTTGGCTGGTGTGCTTGTGGACTATGTTGATGGTGATTGCCCTTATGAGGATGTTCGATCGCCATTGGAGTACATGCCTTTGGGATCCATATTTGTGTTCGATCTGGTTGTGCAGTCATCACTTTCTTCGGAACCCAAATGCTCCTGAGTCGAGGTTGACTGTAGTGCGCAAAATTCTTAGTCTTCTTATTCGATTGGACACACTGATGTCGATGACTTGTCTGTTGCTGAAGATATGCCTTCTTTTGATCCTTCTTTATCCAAGCTAGTGTAGAAAGTGGAATGGGGTATACTCTCATGGGTGTAGACTTTAATTCCTTCAAAGGAATATTCTCTTTTGTGCATTGTGTGTCACTGGGCTTGATAGTAGGTTCATGTGCACTCTTGTGACTCTCAACATTTAAAGATGGAATGCACACAGAATTCCATGTGTCCTCACATGTAGGACTTGAAGATGAGGTTTCTGAAGTGGTAGTGAGCAGACAATCATGACTTTGTTCATGAACTTCTGGCTCTATAATAGCGGCTTTGAGTGGTCGTTCGTCTAGCAGACTAAACACTTCACGAGGTCCTATCCTGGCCGAGATGTATCCTAAAGCCAATTGGATGGTTACCTCATATTCATAAATCCAATCTTGTCCTAATACAACATCTTCAAGTAAATCTTGATCCTGGCACACTAAAAGTCTTTGCTCCATAGTATTGTTCCCCATATGCAAAGGTAGAGTGATCTCACCTATGCATTGAGTAACTTTTCCTCCTATTCCAATTAGCTGTGCCATCGATGGGCGTAACTCCTCTTTAAGTCTCTGAGACAAGGAAAATCTTATACAGCTTATTGCTGCTCCTGTGTCTATAAGAGCATCCACTAAGTGGTATTCTTTCCGTCCTGCTCCCAGATTTAAATAAGGTTGTCTTCCTTGTTGTCCAGAGTTCTCTGTGGCTCTAAAATTAGCCATGGGGATGAGTTCTTCTCCTACTCTATATCTCTCGTCCCTTTCTCTCATCCACTCTTTCCGTTTTTTGACACGTTCTAGGGCTTCCTGTCTAGCTTGTTCACGTATGCGTTCTTCTTCCTTTTTTCTATTCTGAGCTCCTAAGAGTCGTGCTAACATTTGATCCGTTAGGGGCTCTATAAATCTTTTCACTCTGCAACCACTGATGTAGTTTGGCAGTACATCTCCATCTAAGGTTGCGAGATTGATGGCTCCACTTGTTGATATGCGATTGATGATCAATGGGCCATATCCTCTCTTTTGCAGTTTCTTAGCATGTTGCTTCAAAGTGTATACCAAAACTAAATCTCCTTCCTTCAAATTCTTGTCCTTGATGTGAGCATCAAAGTAGGCTTTTTGTCGCCTTTTAGCAGCATAAATGCCTGCTACTGCTTGTAACCTAGTTTCATGAAGTTTTTCTATTTGGTCCAATTGAGCTGATAATTCATGTCCCGTCCACTCGTAAGTAGTTGCTACTCTGAGGGTGGGAATTAAGAAGTCAATTGGCAAAATAGCATTTTGTCCATATACTAAGTTAAAAGGTGTGGTGCCTATGGCGGTTTTGTAAGCTACTCGAAATGCCCATAAAGCATGATGTAACTGCTTATCCCAATCCGTTCTTCCTGTGTTAACAATTTTTGTGAGAACTGTACACAAAATTTTATTCGAACTCTCCGCTTGTCCATTGGCTTGTGGGTGATAAGGAGCTGATTTCTTATGAATTACCAAGAATTCATTCAGCAAGGCTTCGATGACTTCATTCACAAAATGCGTACCTCTATCACTCACAATTTCTATTGGTAGTCCAAATCTAGTGAAAACATTCTCAAAGAGAAACTTGGCCGTAGTTCTCGCGTCATTTTTCTTGGTTGCTTTCGCTTCAACCCATTTGGTTAAATAGTCCGTGGCTACAATTATATACTCGGCATGGGATCCTTTTGCTGGGGGGCTAATAGGTCCTATGAAATCTATCCCCCATTTCGTGAAAGCTCTTGCACTCATCATGGGTCTAAGTGGCATCTCATCTCTTTTGACTGGATATTTTGTTCGTTGACACGTATCACATCGTTGCACATATGTTGCTGCATCTTGATGTAGAGTTGGCCACCACATTCCTGCAAAGAGAATCATTTTTGCAGTTTTGTCTGCAGAGAAGTGTCCTCCTGCAGCTCCTGTATGCGCCATCTCTAACACAGCCAGATATTCGTCCTCATGGATGCACAATCGTAATTGATTATCTCTTCCACGCTTAAAGAGTTGTTTTCCTATAATGGCATAATCCTTACTCTGTTGTTCTAACGCACGTTTCCTCGCTAATGTAGCTCTTTCTGGGTATTCCTGGGTCTTCAAGAACTTCACCAAAGGTATGCTCCATCTTGGTGCTACAGTAGAGTAGCCTAGAGTAGAGTTCTCTTCTGGATTCTGTCCTTGGCAATTTGGGCAGGCTGATACATAGTTATGTGCATCTTTTTGCATGGTAGGCCAATATATGCCTAACCTCTTCAGGGTTTGCCATGTTCCGTTTGCATTTAGATGAGTTTTCCATTGATTTACGTGTGCTTTCTTAAGCCACATTTCCTGTTCATCCTCTTCTATGCATCTCATTAACAATCCACTTGAATCTTGGTGATACAAGCTTCCTGCAATGATATGAAGGTTCTTAGTCTTCCACAGATCCTGGGTTTGATTTGGTGTGATCCCATCTTTAGGTCCATGTGTGAGTATAGGGATCAACTTTTCTGCCCATTGGGGACATACTTCCAGGTTAAACAGGTAAGTATCTGGCAGATCATCTGGTACCCCTATGGGTGGTTCACCATGGGTCATTCTCGATAAGTGATCTGCTCTTATGTGGGTATTTCCTTTCTTGACAACTACCTCAAAATCAAATTCCATTAGCAATAAAAACCATCGTACTAGTCTTCCTGTATTGCAAGGTTTGTTGACTAGGTACAATAAGGCTTGATGATCAATGAAGAATTTGAATTTGTTTGCCAATAGGTAATGTCTGAACTTCTTTACTGCGTATACCATCCCTAGGCCTTCTCTCTCTGTGGTAGTATAATTGCGTTCTGCTTGATTTAACTGTCTACTGGCATAGGCTATAGGGTGATCTAGTCTTCCTGT
Source organism: Ceratopteris richardii (assembly GCA_020310875.1). Lineage (NCBI taxonomy): Eukaryota > Viridiplantae > Streptophyta > Polypodiopsida > Polypodiales > Pteridaceae > Ceratopteris > Ceratopteris richardii. Next base: position 38,685,258 of record CM035424.1, read on the forward strand.
ATCTGCAGGTTGCGCTAAGATGCAACCAATGGCAAACTTGGAGGCATCCACATGGATGTGAAATGGTTTATTCCAGTTAGGTACTCGAAGAATTGGTGCTGAACTTAATCGACTCTTTAACTCAGTAAAGGCTTTCTCGCATTCTTCGGTCCAATTGAATTGAGTCAACAAAGCATAAAGAGGTCTAGCAATTATGGCATACATATGTATAAATCTCCGATAGTATCCACAATGTCCCATAAATGCTTGAACTTCTTTAGCAGTTTTCGGTCTAGGTAAATCTAGAATTACTTTAATTTTGTCTTCATCAGTTGAGATTCCATTTTTAGAGACAATATGTCCTAAAATTTTTCCTTGTCTAACCATGAAGACACATTTTTCTGGATTGAGGCATACCCTATACTGTCGACATTTTGCGAAGATCTTTTCTAGTTCCGGAATGTGCTCTGATCGTACAGCTGAATAAGTACATAGGTCATCCACGTATACCTCCATGCTTTTCCTCAAAAATTCTTTAAACACATGGCACATCAATCTTTGGAAAGTGGCTGGGGCATTCGTTAAACCAAAAGGCATGACTCTAAAGGCGTAAACTCCCCATTCAGTTGCAAAGGCTGTTTTATGTTGGTCCTCAGGAGCTATGGCTACCTGATTATATCCTGAAAAGCCATCTAAGAAACTATAGACTTCCTTCCCTGCCACTCTTTCCAAAAGATGGTCAGTAATAGGTAAGGGATAACTATCCCTTATGGTGGCTGCATTTACTTTCTTCAAATTTATACACACTCTTAATTTTCCGTTCTTCTTTGGTACCACCACCAAAGGCGACACCCATTCCGTGTGCTCAATCTCGTATATGAATCCAGCATCTAATAATTTGTCTATCTCTTCCTTTATCTTTGCTGAATATACATCATTGTAGGTGTAAGGTCTTTGCTTGGAAGGTTTAGCTTCTGGTGTCATTGGGATCCTATGAGCACATATAGAAGGATCTACTCCTTTCAAGTCCTTATAGGTCCATGCAAAGACATCTCGATATTCCCTGATGAGTCGGATTAATTTTTGTTCTTCCTCTAAGGAGACATCCTGTCCTATGAAGGTACATCGTTCTTCTCCTTCTTCTAACGTTACCACTATTTTTTTGGTTTGTTCTTTATTGTCATACGCTATTCCTGGTTGTGCCTCTCTTTTAGGCATTTGAATAGCAATTTTTCTTTCTTCTACTTCATATTTCTTAAAGTGAGCTGGTACTTCAAACTGATCTTCTGGCTTGTTTTCATCATTCTCGGGCTCTTTCTCTATCTCCAGCTCCTCTTCCTGTTTAGGTTCCTGGTCGCTTTCATTAACTGTGATGCTTATTTTTTGATGTTCATACTTGTGTTCCATTGATTCTGGTTCCATTTCAATGCTCTCGTAGTCCTCCTTCCATTCTCTCTCTATCACTTCTCCTTCTTCAGCTTCTTGAAGGACTACTACAAAGAGACTAACATCGTATCCTTCCTCGTCAATGCATTCATTCATTGTTATCACTTCTTCATTCACGCATACGTCGAGGGTCGCTAAAATCTCCATCCAACCAAGAGGTTCGAATTCTTCATCTAAAAAGATTTGAGGCATGTAAGCTGGATCTTGTACAGACCTTGCTACACCTTGCCCTTGCTGCCATCCTTTGCTCCTATCCTCTTCCTTTTGGGCAGTCCGGCAAATCCATAGATGAGTGTCTTCATTCATCCAAGATTGGTCACTCGAACCTATACTATGAATAGATTGATTGTCCTCCTCTTTATGAATTTGATTCCATTGCAGAGGTGGAACATCTAGATAAGCGTATGTGTGGAGGTTTATTCTAGTTGTGGTTCCTTCGTGCTGTAGGTACACAGCATCTTTTCCCCAATCTTGTACGACCTTTAGCTGTCTCATGAAAGGTCTTCCCAATATCATTTCATAATTACTTGGCCTTTCGAAGTGACATATTGCTAAAGTGTGTTCAAATTCCACTCCACACGTAGTGAATACTACTCGTTCCAATAATCCTAAGGGTCTTTCTGTGTGTCCATCAGCCATTTGTATCTTCATACGGGTTGGTCTTAAAGCTGGTTTTCCCCATTTCTCCCAAATTTCTTTGGTAGCAATGCCAACGCCAGCTCCAGAATCTAAAATGGCTTTGGTAGTGTAACCGTTATAGGTAATGGGAAGGCAGGTATTTCCTTCATCTCCCTCACTAAAGTCTCCGACTTTATCAACTGGAATTTTTACTGTGTTTACTTCATTAGCTTCCTTTTTCTTTTCCTCCTTGACTTCCCATTGTTTTATTAATTTTTCTTTCAAATGTGGTTTTGCCTTCAATAATTCCTCGAATGTTAAGGTACAAGGGATCTTTACCTCTCTAAGGCGTTGTATAATCTCCGATGTTTGAACTGATGGATTCGGTTCTCGTTTCCTCGTTAAGGGAATGCGATACAATTCTGAATTGTGTTCATACTCCCCTGTGTAATTTGGCAATTCATCTATCTCTTCCTCTCCTTGGTTACTGGGATCCATTGGTGAAATTCCCTCTGAATTTAATTCAGGTATTGAATCCTCTATTTCATTCTCTGCTTTCAACTCTTCAAATGGCGGTTCAATTCTCTCCACATTTTTCCATCTGTCCTCTTGGACTCTTGCCCATAGATCCTTGGGCCATTCCCCTTCTACTTCGGGAACAATCGATCCTTCCCTTCTCTCTATACCACATTCGTGATTCTGTGTCTCAACTACTTCAGGCTTTTCTTGATCATGCATGATTACACATTCTTGGAACTCTCTTTCAGAAATTCGGGTATTGGGTAAAGGCGATGCAGGCTTTTCTAAGGTCTGTTGAGCAACTTCTATCAATTTCTTGCAGATCTCCAACCTTTCTTTTTCTAAGTCACCTCTGGGATATTCTCTCTCATGTTGTTCTATGGTTGGTCCTGCTCTTATTCGTGCTTTGTATGCCTGAATCCACATGGCTAGTTCTTCAGGCATGGGATCTGCTAACACAGATCTTACCTCACCCCATTTATTCTCATTTGTGTTTTCTTCCACTTGCGGTTCCTTTTTAAGGTTGAGTTCGCTCTTTTCCTTTTCCTTCTTTTGCAATAGTTTCTTTTCCTTTATTTTGTTTCTACGATTCTTCCATCTTTGGGTTCTTTTACTTACCACACTTTTCTCAGGTTCTTCTGAGTCTTCAACTCTCTGTGGCGTGGGTATATCCCTTTCTGAGCTACTTTGATTGTCTTCCTTAGTTTTATCAGGGGTCTCTCTAGCTTTGGCTCTTGTGATTGCCTTCAAGGGTATTGTGTACTCTTTATCGCTCCCTGATGACTCAATTACTTCTATCACATTAATTTGCACGTTAGAAGTAACTTTGTTGGGATTCTTAGGACAATCCCTGAAAAGGTGTTCTTTACCACAATCACTACAGTAGCCTTCCCAGACGCGTTGTGGTGGTGGTGGGTTTGGCAGTGTACATTCTCTAATGTAGTGATCACCTCCACATCTGTAACATGGTCCTCTGGGTATCGGCGGTCTATTCATGGGTCGAGGTGGCATGGTTGCTCTAGGAGCTGTGTACATAAGCGGGACATAATCCTGCTCGTATCCGTATGAATTATCCGATACTTCTACGCCATAGGTATAAGGTTCATACCATTGTCCATATTCTGTCATAGGGTTGTCATAATTTGAATGTGCTCCTTGACTAGGGTCGTAATAGAAGTCATATGGCTCATTACTAGTCAAAGGTGTGACTGGGACTATTGCTCTCTCTAGATTTTCTTCCGGTTGAGCCATTTTAACCGGGACAACGTTCTGAGGATGGGGCGGTTGCTGTCCTAGCACCGGCTGAGGTTGAGTGTATCCTTGATACGCGTATGGTCGTGGCACTGGTGCCTGCTGTTGGTAAGCTGGATACCTAAAGACTTCACCTCCTTGCTCTCTCTGGGGGTATCCGTAAGGTCTCATATATGGTTGTGCTGGTCTAGCCTGCCTATTGTAAGGGCAGTTTTCTGTGCTATGGTTTGTATACCTTTGCTCTATGCTGCAGTATTGTAAAGGTCCTGGGACAGGTGGTCTGTGATACCCGTAAGCAGGTGGTGGGACTACTCCTCTGGTACACAAGTGAGAAGGATGATCACCTCCACACTGCATACATTTTCTAAGCATGGGCACTCTCATTGGGTTATTGGGGTAGTTCCTTTGTCCTTGCACGTTCAACTTCTTAGCTAGCAAATCAGCTATCTCCTCTACGTTGTTTTTAGGGATTGATGTGTTACTAGTCGAATCTTCACTCTTCAAACTACTTGGCGGTATTTTTAGGTCTTCTGCTAGGTTGTCCTCTAGGTCTATACATTCCTTCATGCACTCTTGCAAAGTTTGAACTCTCTTTACATATACCAATGATCTCAAAGATCCGTTCAATAATCCTTCCAAAAATAAAGACACCATTTTATTTTGGGTAGGTCTTTCTTCCACTGGGCATCTATCCACATACTGCTTGAATCTTCTTGCAGCCAATCTCACGGATTCGGTAGGGGCTTGTTTAAAGCTATGAATCAATGAGGATGAGTTGTTTTTAATTCCAGACTTAGCGAATTCCTCAATCATTTCTTGGTAGACTTGCTCCATGTTTTGAAAACTGTTAGGGTCCAATGGTTGAAACCATGCTAACGCAGTGTCTGTCAATGTGAGACCGAAGGACTCATATTGGATCAGGAAGTCTTCTACCTGTTCGGCTCTGATTACTTGTTTGAATTCCGCTATGTGGTTGTAGGGTTCACTAGAACCATCATAGTGATTTCTCATGCATTTGGCCACTTGAATTGGTCTTAATCTTCTTCCTGCTTCAGGGGGTCTAGGCATTACTGGGAAAATTGGTCTTCCTATTGGTATGCCTGGTCCTCTTGCTACCTGTGGTCTGACTGGAGCATGCACTCCAAGTCTTGGGTCAATCGTTGGTTGAGGTCGGTAATTAGGGTTATTTGCAGGCATTGCAAACTGCACGTGTGGTCTGACCGGAATTTGAGTTTGATGTGTTTGTTGTGTTTGTTGCGTTTGTTGCGTTTGGCCCGACGGTTGATATGAATCATTCTGTGATGTTCCATGTGGGTTTCTTGAAGTAGTGGCTTGGTCCCTAGGGGGAAACACTGGAATATTTTGATACTTCAACTCAGCTCTTTCTAAGTCTGTCAAGGGCCAATATCTTCTCTGATTTTTATCCAGATATGTGATGATGGTGGGGAAATCAGGGTCCTGTAACTCATAGATGGTGACAGGATTGGGGGCAGCTTCCCATATAGAGGAATGGGCTCTAAGTAGATGCTCCATCCCATTGATCAAATACACATCTATTAGAGTGTCATCTTGGGGAATCAGGTCTCCTCTCCATACCCTAGTTATAGTAGATCTCCCTCTCGGTGTAGATACTTGCTCTACGTTCCCTCCTCCATTTAAATTTGAAGCATTAGTTTCTTCACCAATTTCATTGATGTTTTCGGGGTGCTCCGTGACAACATACTGGATATCCCTTTTGTCCATGTAAAATCCTCCTACGTACTTGACTGCTGGTCTAGGCACTATGTAAGCCTCTGAGGCCTTCCTTAGTCTAGCCACTGATCTGTTTAGACCATCCAGATAAATAGGAATTTCATTTTGATTGGTGTTCACATACTCCAAGGAGGTTCTGTACTCTCCTTCAATGATTGACATCATGCCAATCATGGGCACTGTGTTTTGCATGTCCTCGGAAGCCATGGGAATTTCTTCCTCTGACTCACTAGAGGCCTCGGTATAATGTGAACGATTACTTGGCTCTGCTACACTCCCTACAGAAGATATTACACTTCTTCGGCTTCCTAGGGTTCTTCCGGATCTCAGGTTCATCCACTTAAAAACTCAAATCAGCCCTTGCTAACCTCTGGCTTCTAGAACTCCAAGCTATGTCTTAAAATTCTAGGAAAAATTAGGCTGGAAAAAGACAGAAGCAACAATTTTCAACTCACGATACTTGGCTCCCAAAGTCCACGATACACGATCTCTGGACAAAAATGATCTCTGGACTACACGATACACGATATCTGAGTCCGAAACGATACTCGATACTTGATTCCAGACGATACTCGAATAACGATACGATACACGATATCTGATATAAAACGATACACGATACTTGTTAGGTATCGCGATCGTTGAAGACTGAACGATACCGATACTTGAAATGAAACGATACCGATACTTGAAATGAAACGATACCGATACTACTCCAGACAAACGATACTTAGCACAAAGCGATACACGATATCTGATTAACCCGATACTTGGTCTAACGATACACGATCGCTGGTAAGTATCGCGATCTCTGAGGCGCGATACACGATACTTGGACCAAACGATACACGATACTCGTGAAGTATCGCGATCTCTGACTCAAACGATACACGATACTCGTGAAGTATCGCGATCTCTGACTCAAACGATACACGATACTCGTGAAGTATCGCGATCTCTGAGTCAAACGATACCGATCGCTGGGAAATATCGCGATACTCGACCACAGGAGATCACGATACTTGTGAAGTATCGCGATACTCAACCGCGGGAGCAAAACGATACTTGACCCATTCTCAATTTTTAACTAAGATTTTTCAAGTTTTGGTTTGATGCAACTGTTTTATATGTTCTCTTACCCCTTCTCCCCTCTCTGTATCAATTAAATCACCTCCTTTCACCTCTGAAATCCCCAAACGATACCTATCGCAGATCGTTTTTTCCTTCTTGAGTTGACTTGCTGAAAAATTTTTGATCAAATGGGTGGTTTAGCTTACCTTGGTAGCTTCTATGATCCCCTGGTCACTTCCCCTAACTCTATGTAGCCCCAGATTGCCTGCTTGCTCACAAACGATATCTGTTATCTGCGCGATACTCGACACAGGAACACGCGATACTTGTTCACACAAGTGATTTGCAAAATGAAGTTTTTTGGCTTTTATACTTGGTTTTTTCCTATCTACTGAAAATGAAACAAAAAGACAAGAGGTGAAGGCTACTCTAATCTACTCCCTTACTCCTCCTACTCTACTTCTTCCACTCGCTTTCCTAAACTAACAACTCACTACACACACTTCAAGAATGAGAAGTAGCAAGTGCGGTTGAAATTGACTTACCAAAGAAGAGAAATTTTCCACTCCTCCTCTCGCTTCAACTCAAAAAGCTACTTACCATCACACGAATGTCTCGGTTTGATTCGTTACTCCCCGGCAACGGCGCCAAAAAGTGTGTTGACCTAAGCTTCAACTTAGGGACTTGCGGCGACAGAGACTATACCTCCATCTCCTCTCAAGTGCATATAGTGGGGATACACGCTTTTAAATATCAATCCAAAGAGTATACAAACCTAGCCGAGTGTATGAAGACATGCAATCGTGTAATGGTCAATGCAAGTGGATAACTCAAGAATGCAAGCAAGACTAATACTTATCCAAACGAGCTTCAACTGTCGGTTATGGCGAAACGATACTTGGTGCAGCAGCCGTCAGTATTTTGGACTTTTCTCCCAGCTCCGAACTCCAAATATAGCGAATAGCATATGCGTTTCGAAGCTCTCGAGAAGACGCATCCAATGGCAGTGGTTTCACTCAATTCTGACGCTCCTACTTCAAGTTATGGGCAAAATACTGAGTCGCGGGAAATCTTTCCTACACTTCAGCACTTCCTACACCTCGCACACACATTACCTACAGCAAATAATCACTCTCATGGATAGACAACACTCACAAGCACTCTTTACAAGCAATACACATGCATACAAGCTCACGAAGAAGAAGATACAGAGTGAAGAAGACACAAATTCGAAAATCTGAGCTCTCTCTTCTCACAATGGCAAAAAGTTCTTACAATGAGTCAGATTTTGACTTATATACTAGTGCCCTAAAATTGGTCCTTTCACATTAGTGACCGGCACTTTTATTCTCTAAGAGCTAATTTCCTACTATTTTACATGGATAAGCTTCTATTCTTCTATGGGAATGCATCTAGAGGACTCCTCTAGTGCCTTTACAAGGGAAATATGTTACAAAAATGAATATGTTACAAAAATCTCTGGTCCAAATCGGAAAAATTTTGGGGCCCGTCTTTTTCTCTGCTTTGTGCGCTCTTTGGCTCTGCAACAATCATGTTGCAGCACATATGATTGTCAAAATATTTGATATGATGCAGACCGTATTTAAAATCTTCTACCATGTCAAAGCACCGCATGTTAACACCCCAGGATTTGAGCATGATAACTAGGACTTAGCATATGATATGAGCACTATGCCATCGCTCCAGGTGTGTTATGCTTGGCACTGCCGAATCAAGTACTTACTGGTATGTTATAAGATGACATTCGAAGAGATGTTCACAATAGGCTTTTGGGAGTACCATTATGAGGTAAGTAGGCCCACACATCTACTTCAGTTATTTGCTTGTGAACAACTTGTGTACTCCATACTATCAAATTTTTCCTATTGATGAACCTCAGCCCATAGATTAGGAAAAACTTGAAGCTGATCTTGCACGAGGTATTCGCACACCCTCGCTCACAACCTCTTACAAAACTATATCATGTAGACCCCGCAACAAGGTTCTATCGGGGACAACACATGCGAGAGGGAGGGGGTGTTGGCAGTAGCCAAAGGCACAGACGACAAGGAAGCATGTGAAGGTGGACTACAAAGAGTCGTGTGGAGCCAGGAGGTTTATTTTTTCCAAAGTAACATGTTTTATATTACTTTCTAAAAACCCCAACAATGATTTTCATCACTCTGGTACCATGTGTATCATAGAAGCACACAATTTTGTCATTATACACTCCCTTTTGTGCAAGCCGAGGAGTCCTCAAGATTGAGGAGCTTAGGTAGAACAAGCATACCAATTTTGGCTATTTTTATATCTCGTTTAGACCTCCGAAGAGTGCCTGGAACCTATTTTTTAACTATGCTAGACTCTAGATGTGAAACTGGTCAAAACTAGTCCAAAACCTATAAATAGAGCTAGAGAGCTCATTTTTGAAGTTAGCTTGTATGAGTAGAGAAGAACTTAGAGCTAATTTGAGCTTGTAAGAGTGATCTTGAGCAATAAAGTTTACTTTCAACCTTCCATTGTGTCTTGATTGTCTCTTCATTGTGTGTGTATGTGTGTGTGCATCTCTATGCTTCTCAGCTTCACTGTCACTACATCTCGCATTCACAATCTTCATATCACTCCTATCTCTTCCGCAGATTGACATTAAGGAGGTGGAGCTTATTAGCATGGTTCTTACCATCGTTCTAGAGCAACAGTGGACTTAGTGGCCAAAAGAATAGGTGTTCCAAACAAGCAAGGTCAAAAAACTTATCAAGGCCAACCAATGAGAATGTCCATGTTAAGAAGGTGTGTGCACAATGGAGGAGATCACCCATCTCATGCTTGTGTAAGAGGAAGAGCTATTCCCCTACTACAATATCAAGATAATAGGCAGCCGACACAAGGGCCTAATCTCTACTATCATATTGAGTAGAGATATACCAATCATATCACTAAAAATTATCCTTGTAACAAATAGTCTAGACCATTTCGAACACCACAATATAGGCCATTTGGATACCAAGTGAACAATTCAAGGAGGCCCTAGGGTATGTTCCATATCAAGGAGCACCCATGGCTACAAGGTGTTATGAGTATCAAGGATACAATCAACCTCAACCAGTGTTAGGGCAATGACTCCCACATCCTCAAAACGTAGTTCAACCATAAGAAAATCTAGAAAGAGTGGTAGTACTTGTAACCCCCTTGATTAGCATCAAAAACATAAATCAAGGCTATGAACAAAGCTATGGAGATTATTATTCCTATGATCAACATCTCATAGAGTATGAATCTTCCTATGAGCAAAAATATTACGAACAATATGGCTATGGAAATGCATATGGATCTAAATATGCCAATTTAATGTATGCAACATGTAGAGCTCAAACTTCATGTAGACAAAAAACAAGCCCACCTGCAACTAGAGCACCATGCTATAGATGTGGAGGAGACCATTTCATCAGAGATTGCATGAGGCCATTACCACCCACCACCTTAGAGGGTTTGGGAAGGGTATTGTAGTGACTACGAAAAAAACACTTGTTCAAAGAGTGTCCTAAGAACCCATCCAAAGCATCACCTACATCTTAGATCAATTTAATCGAAGAAATAGAGTCCTCAGGAGGTGATAAAGAATACACAGTGACATTAATATCCATAACTAGAGCCAAAGCTAAAGAAAACCTAGGAAATCAAAGACCTGATAATTCCAAAAAGGAGAATGAGGTAGTATCTTCACCTCAAGTAGTAAAAGATTCAGAGGAAGCATCTGAAACCTCAAAGAGGAAGAAAGTGCTACAATGGAAAGCTAGACGAGAACAAAAAACAAGTGGATTAAGAGGTTGTCTGAAGAGAAAGAGAAATCAGCAAAAGACTCCAAAACTAAGCTAATTCCTCCAGCTAATCATGACACGAGTGTGGTGAAGGAAAACCAAATAAAGGAACATGCACGATCAATTCCAGTAGATCCTATGCTTGATGATTTCAAACATGTGGTTGAAAGCTTATCAATCTAGAATAGAGGTGTTTGGGGATTCTTGGACGAGAAGGAGTTTGAGGGTTTGTAGGAGAAAAAGAAAAGAATAAAAGAGGAAATAACCTTGAAAACTTCTGCAGAAGCACGCCTTGAAATCTTGAGTTTTGATTACAGTAAAACAATTACAATGTCTACACACAATCCAAGTCAATACTTCGGGACACAACTACAGAGAATGCTCAATTACAAAAGACCTATTATCTCAAAGTCTTCTGGCGGCCGGCCTCCTCTTGCTCACGCTTATCCTTGTGCACACCTTGCACTAAGCTTCCACCAAGCTGAGGAATGAAGAGCTTCGCGGCCCGCTCACAGCAAGAGACCTTGTGATCCTTGGGGTCTAGCTTCGCACTCCCAACCCTCTTCCTTTTCCACTCTTCTTGCACTCTTCACTTCCACCTCTCTGTGTTGTCGCACACTGGTGACTCTTCACTTCTCTTTCTTGCTTCCTCCTAGAATCCTCTCTCTTCTCTCTCCCTTAGAATAGCCTTTGCTTTCCTTCTTGAAGTGCGTTGGTCCCGTACGCTCCTAACTACACTAGACTCTTGGCCTTCCTTTGATGTCCCCAAGATTGTCATGTTAGGAGGCGGCCAACGACTCACTACTTTGTCCTGTAGTGACTTTAGGCCAAAACAAAAATTTGATTGGGCGGCCATATTTCCACATGTGCGTACACAGCCGCTTCACATGCCTTTATTTTTTCCTTTTAATTCGTCACTTTTGCCCCAAAGAGGGGTTCACCTGGACCTTCCCGATTACTTTGAACACCCTTTGACCTTAAGGGAATTAGCAAAAATACTTCTGCAATACCTCTTGTCTGTGAACAATCAAAAGTTACCCTTTATATGGACAGTTGAAGGTGCACTACCTATGCACTTTGACCCTTGAATTTTAACACTTCATTCTTGCTTATGCATAACTGTGACCTTGACTTTGCTGGTTTCAACCTGCCAGGGCTCAACAGATGCCCACCACCTAATGTGCTCTCCGTCCCGGAGAGACAGCAGGAACACGATACAGGGAGAACAGAGTGGAACAGCAACTCAAGAACAGAGTGGAAGAGCAGAAGAAACATAGAGGGAACGTAGGCATGAAAATAGATAAGGATTGATATTATTGATTAAGGAAGAAAACCCGATTAATCACGCTACAAATATTTATTATCCCTGATGAGACAAAATCAGAAGGATGAGAGTTTTATTTGCAAATCTATAAGGGAAACTGAAGCCAATAGCAATTGATTGAGAAGTTGGCTTGCAAATTATTGAGAAGGTGGATTGAGGCCCGCATCGGGGGGTTGTGGAGAGGAGGGCAGAGGTGCAGAAGCCTGTTCAATCATATGCTGGAGAGAACTAAGGCACTGCCTAAGGTGGTCCCATTCGCGTTTGATACGACGGCACGCAGCATTATCATAGAGCCCTAAGGTAGAACGATTTTGAATATCTGATAAGGCCTTCAACGCAGTATCGACGATATCTCGATAATGATCCCGCTCTTGTTTGAGTAAATGAGCCGTTTCATTGAGCGATTGCCATTGAGAAGTGGCCATGCCGTTGATGGTGTCGATGGTAGAGATATACTGTTGCTGAACAGAAGCTGCGGCCGAGACAGAATCCAATGACACTTTTGAGGCGTGAGCACTACCAAGAGCAACTGCACTTGCGTCGCGGAGCAATTGTAAAAAGGAAGGGGCAGAAGGGAGGTCACTTGGCGGAGCAGGGGCTACAGGCGGAATGGGAGAATGAGTGGGAGCGGTAGAGGGAGAGGGATGTGAAGGAATGTTCGAGGGAAGGGGTTGGCTGAGGGAAACATCAATGAGAGGGGGCGAATTGGAAACCGGAGGACGAGGGGTTGTACAGGTGGGATTGTGTGGGTTGAGCAGCATTTGAACGAGCGGCCTGAAAGTTGATGAGGGAGAAGGTCTAGGAACAAGGTTAGGAGTAGGAATTGTCGCAGCAATGGTAGTTGCGTGCGGAGGAAGGGAAGTGATATCCGGGTGGGCGGAGGTCGGTGTGGAAGCGGAAGCTGAGTCAATTGAGATTAGAGGGGAGGTAGGAGATTGTGAGATGAAAGGTAGCCCGGGATGGTTAGGTGGTTGGCTAACAGGGTTGTGAGGAAGAATAGCGAGATTATTTGCACATTGTGCTGGTATTTGATAGATCCAAACAAGGAATGGTGCAGAATATATGGAAAATGTATGAGAGCCCCGAGTGATAGCTTCACGAAGGCGTCTAGATCGTAAAGTTAAGGAACTATAGATGAGGGCGGCGTAAGGGTATGGTCGACTATTGAGGAAGCAAAAAAGGGGATCCGCAATTCGAATATCAGACCATGGGAGTGAAGCTGTGGGACTACGAAGCAAAAAGAAAAAAATAAATGAATTAAGGATGGATGTCATGCGGATGGAAAAACGGGCATTATTTTCAAAGCGATCTCTACAATAGGCAACGGTGGCAGAGGCTGACACTCCAGAATATAAGAAAGGAGGACTAGTGAAGTGGATTAGGGAGGAGCCAATACTAGCAGCAAGATCTGAGATGGAGAGAGTTCTTGTGCGAAAAGTAGGAAAGAGACGGAGAGTTTCATAGACCTCAGTATAATTTGAGGGATCATTGAAGAAAACGTTAGCCAAGCCCCAGAGACCTGCCTGTTGAAGATTTTCGATAGAAAATAGATGACGAAGTTCAATGGTTGGGAGGGATAAATGAATACGAATCTGTAGATCTAAATCAGGGGGAAGAAAAAGGCGCATATAATCTCCTGAAGGCGAGTTTAAGGTAAGAGAAGCAGACGGGGAAGGAGAAGGAGGGCGAGGGAGGGAAGGTGGAGAATATATGTCGGTGGACTCAGATTGAATTGAATAAGTAGGAATATGAAGAGTGGCAGGAGGAAGAGGTGGAGGCGATGCATTTGGTGGGTTAATGGGTGCGGGCACTGTCGGGATCGGAGAGATGGGGCTTGGAAGCAGTCGTGCTTTCCGAATTATCTTCCGGCGCGGAGGGATCGGCCATCGAGGGTATGGATTCAAATTTATAGTTGTTTCTGGCGAAGAACTTAATGGTGCTGAACCTGATGTTTGTGAATTCCTTGGAGGGGGAGCTGTTGAAGTGGCAGGTGTGGCGGAAGGGGTAGGGGGTGGGGGGTTTGGCTGGAGAGATGAAGGGGAAGGTTGAGGGGGAAAGTGCGGGGGTGGGGTAAATATGGAGGGGAAGGGTTCGACGGGATGAGATGGAGGGGAGGGGAGAGGGGGAGGGCGGTGCTTTTGCGGGGTGAGATGGAGGGGAAGGGGGAGGGAGTAGGCGGGGGGAGATGGAGGGGGAGGGAGAGGGCGCTGCTGGCAGAGGGGGGTGGAGGGAGTGTGTGCGGGGGGAGATGGAGGGGGAGGGAGAGGGTGGAGGGGGCGTGTGCGGGGGGAGATGGAGGGGGAGGTGGAGGGGGCGTGTGCGGGGGGGGAGATGGAAGGGGAGGTAGAGGGTGGAGGGGGTGTTGTGCGGGGGGAGATGGAGGGGGAGGTAGAGGGAGGAGGGGGTGTGTGCGGGGGGAGATGGAGGGGGAGGGTGGAGGGGGTGTGTGCGGGGGGAGATGGAGGGGGAGGGGGAGGGGGTTGGTGGGGGGAGATGGAGGGGGAGGGAGAGGGCGCTGCTGGCGGAGGGGGGTGGAGGGAGTGTGTGCGGGGGGAGATGGAGGGGGAGGGAGAGGGTGGAGGGGGTGTGTGCGGGGGGAGATGGAGGTGGAGGTAGAGGGTGGAGGGGGTCGGTGCGGGGGGAGATGGAGGGGGAGGGTGAGGGGGTTGGCGGGGGGAGATGGAGGGGGAGGGAGAGGGCGCTGCTGGCAGAGGGGTGTGTAGGGAGTGTGTGCAGGGGGAGATGGAGGGGGAGGGAGAGGGTGGAGGGGGTGTGTGCGGGGGGAGATGGAGGGGGAGGGTGAGGGGGTTGGCGGGGGGAGATGGAGGGGGAGGGAGAGGGCGCTGCTGGCGGAGGGGGGTGGAGGGAGTGTGTGCGGGGGGAGATGGAGGGGGAGGGAGAGGGTGGAGGGGGTGTGTGCGGGGGGAGATGGAGGGAGAGGGGGGGGAGATGGAGGTGGAGGTAGAGGGTGGAGGGAAAGGGTGGAGGGGGTGTTGTGCGGGGGGAGATGGAGGGGGAGGGAGAGTGCGCTGCTGGCCGAGGGGGGTGGAGGGAGTGTGTGCGGGGGGAGATGGAGGGGGAGGGAGAGGGTGGAGGGGGTGTGTGCGGGGGGAGATGGAGGTGGAGGTAGAGGGTGGAGGGGTTGTGTGCGGGGTGAGATGGAGGGGGAGGGTGAGGGGGTTGGCGGGGGGAGATGGAGGGGGAGGGAGAGGGCGCTGCTGGCGGAGGGGGGTGGAGGGAGTGTGTGCGGGGAGAGATGGAGGGGGAGGGGGTTGGTGGGGGGAGATGGAGGGGGAGGGAGAGGGCACTGCTGGCGAAGGGGGGTGGAGGGAGTGTGTGCGGGGGGAGATGGAGGGGGAGGGAGAGGGTGGAGGGGGTGTGTGCGGGGGGAGATGGAGGTGGAGGTAGAGGGTGGAGGGGGTGTGTGCGGGGTGAGATGGAGAGGGAGGGTGAGGGGGTTGGCGGGGGGAGATGGAGGGGGAGGGAGAGGGCACTGCTGGCGGAGGGGGGTGGAGGGAGTGTGTGCGCGGGGAGATGGAGGGGGAGGGGGTTGGTGGGGGGAGATGGAGGGGGAGGGAGAGGGCGCTGCTGGCGGAGGGGGATGGAGGGAGTGTGTGCGGGGGGAGATGGAGGTGGAGGGAGAGGGTGGAGGGGGTGTGTGCGGGGGGAGATGGAGGTGGAGGTAGAGGGTGGAGGGGGTGGGTGTGGGGGGAGATGGAGGGGGAGTTTGAGGGGGTTGGAGGGGGAGATGGAGGGGGAGGGAGAGGGCGCTGCTGGTAGAGGGGGGTGTAGGGAGTGTGTGCGGGGGGAGATGGAGGGGGAGGGTGGAGTGGGTGTGTGCGGGGGGAGATGGAGGGGGAGGGTGAGGGGGTTGGCGGGGGGAGATGGAGGGGGAGGGAGAGGGCGCTGCTGGCGGAGGGGGGTGGAGGGAGTGTGTGTGGGGGGAGATGGAGGGGGAGGGAGAGGGTGGAGGGGGTGTGTGCGGGGGGAGATGGAGGGAGAGGGGGGGGAGATGGAGTTGGAGGTAGAGGGTGGAGGGAGAGGGTGGAGGGGGTGTTGTGCGGGGTGAGATGGAGGGGGAGGGAGAGTGCGCTGCTGGCTGAGGGGGGTGGAGGGAGTGTGTGCGGGGGGAGATGGAGGGGGAGGGAGAGGGTGGAGGGGGTGTGTGCAGGGGGAGATGGAGGTGGAGGTAGAGGGTGGAGGGGGTGTGCGCGGGGGGAGATGGAGGTGGAGGTAGAGGGTGGAGGGGGTGGGTGCGGGGGGAGATGGAGGGGGAGTTTGAGGGGGTTGGCGGGGGGAGATGGAGGGGGAGGGAGAGGGCGCTGCTGGCAGAGGGGGGTGTAGGGAGTGTGTGCGGGGGGAGATGGAGGGGGAGGGAGAGGGTGGAGTGGGTGTGTGCAGGGGGAGATGGAGGGGGAGGGTGAGGGGGTTGGCGTGGGGAGATGGAGGGGGAGGGAGAGGGCGCTGCTGGCGGAGGGGGGTGGAGGGAGTGTGTGCGGGGGGAGATGGAGGGGGAGGGAGAGGGTGGAGGGGGTGTGTGCGGGGGGAGATGGAGGGAGAGGGGGGGGAGATGGAGTTGGAGGTAGAGGGTGGAGGGAGAGGGTGGAGGGGGTGTTGTGCGGGGAGAGATGGAGGGGGAGGGAGAGTGCGCTGCTGGCCGAGGGGGGTGGAGGGAGTGTGTGTGGGGGGAGATGGAGGGGGAGGGACAGGGTGGAGGGGGTGTGTGCGGGGGAGATGGAGGTGGAGGTAGAGGGTGGAGGGGGTGTGTGCGGGGTGAGATGGAGGGGGAGGGTGAGGGGGTTGGCGGGGGGAGATGGAGGTGGAGGTAGAGGGTGGTGAGATGGAGGAGGTGGGTGAGGGGGTTGGCGGGGGGAGATGGAGGGGGAGGGAGAGGGTGGAGGGGGTGTGTGCGGGGGGAGATGGAGGGGGAGGGGGAGCGGGTTGGCGGGAGGAGATGGAGGGGGAGGGAGAGGGCGCTGCTGGCGGAGGGGGGTGTAGGGAGTGTGTGCGGGGGGAGATGGAGGGGGAGGGAGAGGGTGGAGGGGGTGTGTGCGGGGGGAGATGGAGGGAGAGGGGGGGGGAGATGGAGGTGGAGGTAGAGGGTGGAGGGAGAGGGTGGAGGGGGTGTTGTGTGGGGGAAGATGGAGGGGGAGGGAGAGTCCGCTGCTGGCCGAGGGGGGTGGAGGGAGTGTGTGCGGGGGGAGATGGAGGGGGAGGGAGAGGGTGGAGGGGGTGTGTGCGGGGGGAGATGGAGGTGGAGGTAGAGGGTGGAGGGGGTCTGTGCGGGGGGAGATGGAGGGGGAGGGTGAGGGGGTTGGCGGGGGGAGATGGAGGGGGAGGGTGAGGGGGTTGGCGGGGGGAGATGGAGGGGGAGGGAGAGGGTGGAGGGGGTGTGTGCGGGGGGAGATGGAGGGGGAGCGGGAGGGGGCTAGCGGCGAGAGATGGAGGGGGAGGGAGAGAAGAAGGGTGGGGTTGCGGTATGAAGAAGAGATCTGCTCTGCATGTCGGCAACAGAGTTTCTAGGCCTGAGCATTGATGATGATATTTTTGCAGTGGATATCGATGAGGATATTGAGGGGTCGTGTTGCTGAAGCTGAGGTCAGCAAGAATGAATGAGGGGTCTCATTATATAGCAAGGAGGAATTTGAGATTACCTCACAGAAAAGGGTTGGTTCAGCTTAAAAGAGTGCTCAAAAGAGAGGAGAAGCAAACTTCAATCTCATTCATCCAATAGATAAACAAAGAAAGGGTTCTCATTTAAAGATGTTGAGTAGAATAAGAGCCATGAAAAAAAAATTGACGCCTAAGTTCCATTTAGGGATTTTTAATTGAATTTAGTGCTTAATGAAAAAAAAGAAAAATGTCGCCCAAAATGCGTTAGTATTTATAATTATGCTATTTTATTATTAAAAAAAAAACCAAAACTATTAGGAACAAAATTTATGAAAGTGCGATTGTTATGACATTTTATGATAAGCTTTGAGTCTGGAAATATTTACTAATGGCAGGGTGTCGCCATCGAGTGTTTCTAACTGCACATCACCCCACTGTAGCATCTTCGAAATGCGAAAAGGTCCTTCCCAGTGAGGGATCCATTTTCCTTTGGTTTGAGTAGAAAGCTGTGGTCTGTGTAGTAGAGCTAAATCACCAGGCTTCAAGTTGTTGTGCCATAAATTTTTGTCATGAGTCTCCTTTCTTTGTATCTGAATCTTCTCTAACTGTTTGGAGGCTAAAATCCTTGATTCTTCCAGTTTATGCAAAGCAGTTAGTCGGGCTGGAACTTCTATCCCATTTTTCTCAATGCCTTCCGTTCGGATAGAGCCCTTGATGAACTCAAATGGTTCAATGGGAACAAGGCCATAAACTAGTTGAAAGGGAGAATACCCCGTCTCTTTATAGGCCAATCGGTATGCCCATAATGTACCAAGATAAGCCTGTCCCCAAGAAGTAGGCTGTAACATACATTCCTTTCTTAGCATTGAAATCAATACTTTGTTGGTTGATTCGGCTTGACCATTAGCTCGTGGGTAGTATGCACAAGAAGTCCTATGTAAAATTTGATACCTGTTGGAAATTTCCTGCAGTACTTTGTTGACAAAATGAGTACCCTGATCGGTACATATTTCAAGTGGACACCCAAACCTGCAAATGATGTTACTGTATAAGAATTCAGCCACAGTTTGTGCAGTGCAGTCCGTGGATGCAATAGCTTCAGCCCATTTTGTCGCGTAGTCGGTGGCTATCAGTAAGTACTTTTCTCTTTTAGGAACCGCCACGGGGTATATAGGCCCGACAAAGTCTAATCCCCACTTCTCAAATGGTTGCCAAGAAGTGGAAACAATCAACGGATTATGCCTCTGCTTGGTGGGCTTAGGGCCACACCGTTGGCACACATCACATGTTCTTCTCCATTCATCTGCGTCCTTAAATAGTGTAGGCCACCATAGACCAGCATCCAGTATTCTTTGGCTCATGATATGCCCTGGAAGGTGCCCACTACCTGTTCCTTCATGTGTAGAGTGCAGTACTTCCCTCACTTCATCTTCTTCCAAGCATTTCCTAACCCTGTCGTCCTTGCCCTGTCTATATAATGTATCTTTAATGAAGGTATATGGTCTACTCTTGATTAGCAGTCTCTTCCTTTGTACAGCACTAGCCTTTTCTGGATACAACCCAGTCTTAATGAACTGCTTAATATCATCATACCAACCTTGAGCTTGTACAACAAACAGATGAGCATCGGGAAAATCATCATTGATTCCACTGGTTTGATTCATCATACTTATTCTGGACAGGTGATCCGCCATAACATTCTCTCTACCTGGTTTATGAATTACCGAGAAATCAAACTCCTGGAATAACAATAACCACCTCCATATTCTACCAGTGGCTTGTGGTTTGTTGAGTAAGTACTTTAGAGGTTGGTCATCAGTTATAATAACAAATTTCACTCCCAATAAGTAATGCCGAAATTTTTGGACAGCAAAAACCATGGCTAAGGCTTCTCTTTCTGTAGTGTTGTAGTTCCTTTCAGCCTTAGACAAAATTCTGCTGGCATATTGAATCGGTCTGTCCATCTTAAATTCTTCACTAGCCTAGAAAACTTTGAATCTCCTTTGAAGATTTAGGCCTAGGTAATTTTAATATAGCCATGATTTTGTCTGGATCAGGTGCCATACCTTTGGAAGATACCACATGCCCTAACAAAGTACCTTCGGTCACCCAAAAGTGGCATTTGTTTGGATTCAGTTTTAGCTTCGTTTCTCTACACCTCTCAAAAACTTGTTTTAATTGAAGCAGATGCTTCTCTAAACAGTCCAAAGGAGTTTCTTTAAGAGTACCTGAAAAGATGAAAAGTCATCCATGAAGATTCTTAATGACTCTAGTAGCAATGGTCCAAAAATGAGATTAATTGTTCGGTTGAAGGTAGCTGGAGCATTTCTTAACCCAAAGGGCATCTTCAGATATACATAAGTTCCCCAAGGAGTAATGAATGCTATCTTCTCCCGATCCCCAGGGTGAATGGATATTTGATTGTATCCATTGAATCCATCCATGAAGCTATAAAGGGAATGACCAGCTACTTCTTCTATGACCTGCTCAGCAAATGGCATTGGGAATCCGTCTGGAATCGTGACTTTGTTCAATGCCCTAAAATCCACACAGATTCTGATCTTGTTAGTGTTCTTCTTTGGCACTATCACCATGGGAGATAGCCACTCCGGATGTTCTACAGGAATGATAATGCCTGCATCTTCCATTTTCTGAATCTCGGAATAGACAGCTTCAGCATACTTGGGATTCAACCTATAACTTTTCCCTCTCACCGGCTTTGCTCCTTCTATCAAAGGAATTTTGTGTTCTCCATAACTTGGTGGTACTCCTTCTAGATCCTTATAATGCCATGCAAAAACATCTGTGTAGTGGTTCAAGAATGTTCTGACCTTTTCCAGAAGCCCTTGGTAGTTCCACAACCAGGTGGCCACCAAAACTGGTCGGTTATTGTTTTGAGTATCTAAATGTATTTCTTTGACAGGATTTCTCTCTACTATACTCTCTTTATGCTCATATCCTTCCTTGTCTTCTTCCACTAGTCTTCTGTGCATTGCTTCATAAGCACGTGTCTCCTGAATTTCAATGTGTTCCTCTTTTTCCTGCATCCATCCTGCAGGTATTTCTTGAATAGGAAAAGAGTATTCTTCACTAGAGTCCGTTACCTTGCCTTTAGCCTTGGCATCTACCTTATTTGTAGATTTGATATCCTCCTCTGAGTTGTAGTTGAGGGGTGTCTTTCTGCCCCTTCTATGGTCCGTGATAGGCTCTCCCAACCCATCAACCTGGACTTTTTTGTCACCTTCATCATAATCTTCAGTTGTGCAAGAATTATTGAGAAAAATTCCAAAACAAGAAGAAGAGTTGCCTGCATGCAGCCACTTTAGAATATCCTCTTCTTCCTCAAAATCTATGTGGGGTTGATCTTCTGGTTCTGGTTCCATGCAAATGCCGACCTTTTGCATCATGCTAGTGTTTCCTTGATTATCCGGGCCTTCTTCCAAGTGAAGCTGCGTCAGCTCTTGCTCTTTCTTTTGTACCCACATAGTGTCCTTGCCCCAATCATGGATGACACTTGCGTGTCTCAACCATGGTCTCCCAATTAAGAGGGGAAATCCTCCTTCAACCCGGGGCAATCTTAAAACAACAAAATCCAGTATGAACACATTACCTTGTATTTCAAGTGGGACTTTTGGAATCACTCCGACAGGCCTTACTTTGCTCTGATCTACCAGGGTAATGGTGAAATTTGCAGGCCTGGAAGGGTGGAATCCAATCTTTTCCATTGTATGTTCAAGCATCAAGTTGATGCCAGAACCACCATCCACAATAACTCCCTGAAATTCATGACCTTTAATAGAAACTGTAAGTCGAGGACTTTTATAATCTGTAAGGGGTGCTTCCCCTATAATTATCCCTTTATGTAAAACAACAGTCTTGGCCACTAAACTTGTAGTAGAAGCCTCATCAATTATCTGCAATAACTCTGACCTGAATTTTCCATCCATCTTTATTCGATAAAAAATGCTAACCTCCTTCTTCATAAACTTGAGTAGTTTTGAAGCTTCCAACTCTTTAAAAGAATGGGCTCCACTTGACTTATCCAACTCTTCCTGAGCCCTGATGAAAGCATGCCCAATGACTCTTTAAAAGAATGGGCTCCACTTGACTTATCCAACTCTTCCTGAGCCCTGATGAAAGCATGCCCAATGACATCACTGGTGCCTATGAAGTTTTCCTTTTGTTTTGGGTCTGCGCCTGTGGTTGCTTTGTCTTCAGCTGCAACCTTGTCTTTGTTGAATCCCCTAATCATTGATTCTTGACTTATGTCCACTTGAGCCTTCCCCTTGCTTCTTGTCTGTACTATAAAAGATTCAAGTTCTTCTAATTGTACCACCCTGGTAGACGGTGAGGGCTCATTGACCTGAGGTAATATTTCCTCCTTGTATACAGAGATCATTTGGAGATAGGGTCCGGAAGTAGAAGCTTGATTCTTAGGACAACAGTTTGTATAGTGATCCCTTGCCTCTGGATAGTTCCTGCAAGGGGGGGCATTTTCTGGGAGAGTGCACCTAGATTGGCAATGCCCACACTCTCCACATCTGAAGCAAATGATGGGCCTTCTAGGCCCATTTGCAAAATTATTCCTTGGTCTAGGATTATAGTTGTTACCTTGGTTTGCTGTGGCTGCCATTACATTTGCTGGTGGCAGAGGTCCTCCCTATGTCCAGAATGTCGTTGCAGGCATTCCCCTGGGTTGGCATTCATGGGCCTCATGGCCAACTTTCCCGCATAATTGACAAGTCACGTTTAGCAGAGGACATTCACTTACTATGTGCCCTTGCTTGCTGCACATGGAGCACCAGAGTCCACTCTTGATACCGCTTCCTTTGAGTTCTTGCAATTCCTGTCTCAGCTGAGCTAATTCTTCTGCTTGGGCCTCCTCCTCCTTTTGGAGCTTGAGTGCTTCAATCTCCCTTCTCAGCTGAGCCACAGCAGTCTCCTCCTCTGTGTAGGGCTTATTCCTTTTCAAGCCCTCCAGCTCCCTTCTTAACTGGATCACTGGGTCCTCCAGTTCTGTACCATAGGTTGGTTGGGAAGAAGTTGCACCATACTGGTGCCTTATCTGCTCCAAGCGTGTGGCCGTATTGATGAACTCCTCAACAGAGGCAGTAGGTAACACTAACTCTTTTATTTTGCATTGGGTGACCACAGGTAGGGGTTTGGCTAACCACTTCTTGACAAAGAAATCATGCGGTGGATCTGGTAGTTTAGCCATTAGTGCTTTGGACCTTGTCACAAACTATGGGAACTTTTCTCCTGGACCCAATCTCAAGTTTTCTAGCTCTTCTATAATGATCTCCGCAGTGTTGCCATGCTGAAATTGATTTTTGAAGGCCTCTTTCATCAAATCCCAAGAGGTAAAGTGGTTTTCAGCAAACTGGCTAAACCACTTGTCTGCCAATCCTTCCAATGTGGCAGGGAAGAGTATCAAGAAGGCATCTTCCCTACCCATTAGACCTCTAGTCTTGCATAATGCCAGAAATCTTCGAATGTGCTCATCTGGATCCTCATGAGCTAAACCTCTGAAAGAGGGAAATTTTATGTTTAATCTGGAGAGTAAGGTTTCTAGGTCTACCTGCCCTGCCATGCTTCTTACTGATGAAGTTGATGAAAGTGGACTCGATGATCTTCTGACCGCCTTTCTTCTTGTCTGCTTGCACGTGACCCTCAAGGTTTGTGACCAGGTCGCGGTCATGAGCTGTTCATAGTTCACTTAATATGAGACACTTGATATAAGTATGTACCTCTTTGATCAACTGGAGTATTACTGTCGACACTGGAATATTGTTCTCCAATTGCAATAGATCTTCTCCTATGCTCAAATCTCCTTGGATGTCCCACCGTGCGTGCCAAATTTGTTTGGGGACTCTTGGACAAGAAGGAGTTTGAGGGTTTGTAGGAGAAAAAGAAAAGAATAAAAGAGGAAATAACCTTGAAAACTTCTGCAGAAGCACGCCTTGAAATCTTGAGTTTTGATTACAGTAAAACAATTACAATGTCGAAACACAATCCAAGTCAATACTTCGGGACACAACTACAGAGAATGCTCAATTACAAAAGACCAATTATCTCAAAGTCTTCTGGCGGCCGGCCTCCTCTTGCTCACGCTTATCCTTGTGCACACCTTGCACTAAGCTTCCACCAAGCTGAGGAATGAAGACCTTCGCGGCCCGCTCAAAGCAAGAGACCTTGTGATCCTTGGGGTCTAGCTTCGCACTCCCAGCCCTCTTCCTTTTCCACTCTTCTTGCACTCTTCACTTCCACCTCTCTGTGTTGTCGCACACTGGTGACTCTTCACTTTTCTTTCTGGCTTCCTCCTAGACTCCTCTCTCTTCTCTCTCCCTTAGAATAGCCTTTGCTTTCCTTCTTGAAGTGCGTTGGTCCCGTACGCTCCTAACTGCACTAGACTCTTGGCCTTCCTTTGATGTCCCCAAGATTGTCTTGTTAGGAGGCGGCCAACGACTCACTACTTTGTCCTGTAGTGACTTTAGACCAAAACAAAAATTTGATTGGGCGGCCATATTTCCACATGTGCGTACACAGCCGCTTCACATGCCTTTATTTTTTCCTTTTAATTCATCACTTTTGCCCCAAAGAGGGGTTCACCTGGACCTTCCCGATTACTTTGAACACCCTTTGACCTTAAGGGAATTAGCAAAAATACTTTTGCAATACCTCTTGTCTGTGAACAATCAAAAGTTACCCTTTATATGGACAATTGAAGGTGCACTACCTGTGCACTTTGACCCTTGAATTTTAACACTTCATTCTTGCTTATGCATAACTGTGACCTTGACTTTGCTGGTTTCAACCTGCCAGGGCTCAACAAGAGGCAAGACCTAGTCTAGAGCAATATGACCAAAACTACCCAAGAGAAGATCTTGAAAAGGAAAGACTTGAAATATGTAAAAAATTTGATTGAAATTGCTCAGAACATGCTAGAACAATCAACATCTAGCCTCCCAAAAGGAGAATTCCAAAAGAAACATTCCGAGAATGTTTAGGAAACATTAACTCACAACAAGAACTAGAGCAAGCCAAGGAGATTGAAGAAAAATTTGGTCTTGAAATTATACAAAAGGACTCAATGATCCCAAAAGTAGAAGCAAATTGGCCACATGACTTGTGGACCAGAGTTCAATAAGAGAAATGTAAGAAAACTTAAGATGAAATCCCTCCCTTCGTAGAACTAGATGCTTCTAGGAACCAACCAAAGACAAATATTGCCTTTTGAGGATATATGACCAAGGCCATATTAGATACTAGAGTTGGAGTAGGAATAGTTGTCATGAGGAAGGAGATAAGGAAGAGAGCTCACACACACACACACACTCACAATCAACAAGAAGCACACACACAGATTGAGGCAAGGAAGAATGATCTTCTTCTTCTTCTTCTATTACATAAAAGGAATGTACAAGAATGACGTAAAAACAACAATACAACAAGTGCAATATAAAAAGAATAGTACATAAGGAAAATCCTAATGTTTACGAATGAGTGAGCTGGCAAGAAACAAATGTGCCATCACTCTCCATAGATAAATCTAGTAAAGCCTCAATGAAGTATCCCTGACATATACCGGTGTGACCACGATACGTGTCATCCTGGATCATCACATGTTGAACTTCATACCTCAACACTCCCCCTCAAGCTCAATGTCATGTCCTCTAATCCAAGCATCTTTTGAGACATCTTCAACTTATGTACTCCAAGTGCTTTAATGAAAATATAAGCAACCTTCTCATCTTCTCACATAAACAAGATCTATATCACTTGCTAATACCTTATCTATGACGAAGTGATAATGTACCTCGATATGCTTTGTTCTGGCATGAAAAATAGGGTTCCGTGCTAATTGTATGCTTCTATGATTATCACAATAGATGGTGATAGGCTTTTGCACTTCCACACCTAGATCTGCAAGTAGCATCTCTAGCCATGATGCCTCACATGCTACCATTGTAGCACCTCTATACTCAACCTCTGCAGTCGACAAAGCAATAGTGGGTTGCTTCTTACTGCTCCATGGAATAGTTGCATTCCCAAGTGAGAATAGAAAGCCACTAGTAGATCTTCTATCTGGAATGCGTCCAACCCAATTTTCATCAACGTATCCATGAGCCTGCAAATCTACACTAGATTCATAAAACAATGCATAATCCAAAGTAGCACTCACATAACATAGAGTGCACCTCAAAGCACCTGAATGTGGCTTCTTGGGAACTTGCATAGATTGACTTCCAAGTCCAAGAGTGTAGCTTAGATCACACCTTGTAATTGGGAGATATATTAAACTTCCCACAATTTTCTTGTAAATAGTAGCATTTTCCAATGGTTCACCTGATGTAGTATCCAACTTCAAATTCTGATCTAATGGCATAGAAATTTTCTTAAAATCAACCATGCCATACTTTTGCAACATATTCAAGGCATATTGCCTGTGCAACATCCATATACCTATTTCTATATGTATAAACTCAACGCCCAAGAAATAGCGCAACACACCAAGATCTTTCATGCCAAATTCCTACATAAGAAGTTGCTATACCTCTTTAATGCTTACTTCATTGTCACCTCCTACAATCAAGTCATCAACATAAATAGCCATAATTGTGATGCCATCATCACCCTTCCTTGAATATAATGAATGATCTGCATCACACATAGAAAATCCAATGGTGGTCAAATAGTTAGCAATCCTTGCATGCTAAGCACGAGGGGCATGTTTAAGTCCATACAAAGCCTTTTGCAACCTACAAACATATTATGGGTGCTTTGAATCTTCATATCCTTATGGCTGGTCCATATATGCTTCTTCGTGTAACTCACCATGTAGGAAAGCATTCTTCACATTCATTTGATGCAAAGTCCACCCTTTTAATCTAGCTAATGCAACAAATGTTCTGACAATAGACATTTTAGTTATAGTGTTGAACCATATACTTTTTCCACCAATCATGCTTTGTACCTGCTTATGCTACCATCAACATTGTGCTTTACCTTCTAAACCCACTTGCAGCCTATGGGTTTCTTTCCTTGCAAAAATGGAACCAACTTCCATGTATCATTTCCATAAATTGTAGCCATCTCCTCATCCATAGTTTTTTTCCAATCTGCATTTCCAATTGCATCTTCAAAACAAGAAGGTTCAACATCTTGTAATTACCTTGGTCATGTAGGCACAATGACAAGCCATGTAACTATCATACGTCAATCATTGAACTGAATTCCATATCCTCCCAGATCATCTTGGTCTAGGGTGACTTCTCCTTGTATCATCTTCATGTACCTTTCTTAATCGTGGAGTCTTCACAAAGGGCAATCCAAGTTCCTCGTCAAGGCTCTTTTTTGAGCCACTTGAATCTCCATAAATGTCTTCAAAACCTATAGATGTTTTACTACCAACAATAAGCTTTTCTTTACCTTTGTTGGATGTATTTGATGAATTTTCTAGACTGAAATTTCGATGCAATCTTCCACCCCATGGATTCGAGTTGGAACTATTTCTTGGTGATGCATCCGATCCACTCAAAACTTGAGATTTTGCACTTGGTTTTTCAGCATTTTCTATGTCATTTGGTTCAAGATTAAGTCCTTTTTTGGCATCTGCATAGAAGATTGACATTTCATCAAATACCACATCTCTACTTACCTTCACCTACTGTGTGAGTGGGTTATAACATTTATATCCCTTTTGCTCAAGGGAGTACCCAATGAAAAAACATTTTTCTGCTTTTGGACCAAGCTTCGTCCTCAACTCATCTAGAATATGTACATATGCAATACAACAAAAAACTTTCATATGTGATAAGTTTGGATTTTTACATGTGAACTTCTCTTCTCGTGTAACTTGATGTACAATGGCAGTCAGAGTTCTATTCATGATGTATACAGTAGTGTGCATAGCTTTTGTCCAATAACAATGAAGCACATTCTTCTCAGCCATCAATGCTCTTGCTATTTCTGCAACATGTCTATTTTGTGTTCAACAACACCATTTTGTTGTGGTGTGTACGTGCATGAAAACTGATGTTGGATTCCATGACTTTTAACAAAGTTACTGAACTCATTTGACATGTATTCACCTCCTCCATCAGACCTTAATGTTTGAATATACTTTCCTACCTGCTTTTTTGCCATAGCCTTAAAATTATGGAAGTGAGTGAACACCTCAATCTTCTCTTTCACGAAATATATCCATACTTTTCATGTATAGTCATCAATGAAAGTAACATGAAACGTGCAACCGCCCATAGATGTGGTCTTTGCAGGACCCCAAACATCTGTATATACTGTTTTTAGCACATTCTCACTAACATGCTTGTCATCCAAGAATGATGCTCTTGATTGTTTACCAAATTGACATGCTGCACGTACCTTCTACATTTATGCAACCTTGAAATTTGGTAGTCCATTGACAATCTCCTTGGATTGCATCAATTTTAGCCTCTACAACTTTGCATGTCCAATTAGTTTATGCCAGATCTCTATATCAACAATAACTCCTGCAACTTTCCCAAACAAGGGTGCATTCATTTTAGGAATTTTCACATTTAAGGTGAACATCCTATCCACTTTGTTTCCTTTGGCAATCAATCGTCCACCCTGTTTGTACTCTTCTACATATAACCCATCAACATCGAACCTAACTTGTAATCCTTGGTCAACCATTTGTTCAATAGAAACCAAATTCAGAACATGTAGCACATCAGCAAGATGTTTCACCTTCCCATCCTCTATAGATAGTGTTATGTTTCTTGTATGCTTGATAGGGTGTGATGTGTCATCACTTGTTTCAACATATCTAGCTGTCCTCTACCTCTTGCATGATTCTAATGTTGACTTTGGTCTTTGTTACTGTTTCCCCTTCCACTTTCAAAGCCTCTACCTCTACCTCTTCCTCGACCAGAGTAGAATACCTACTTAGGACTAGGTTTTCCTTGGGAGTTTGAGTCCTCTCCAAGATTCTTTTCTTCAATAATCAACATGGACACCAGATCATCAAAATTTGGAATATTTTCCCTAGTTTGAATAGACGTTCTGAACTGTTTATATGAAGCTCCTAACTCATGAAGGCACACTTCCAACTTATCATCATCACCTACATTCACACCAATAGATGCAAGTGACTCACATATGCTTTTGATTTTTAGGGTGTAGTCACTTAGCAACATGCCCTTTTTCTCCAATGTATGCAGCTTATTCTTGAGTTGCAATTTTCATGCCTTTGTATTGGTCTCATACAATATGACCAAGCTGTTCCAAGCCTCTTTTGGAGTCTTGACATCCTATATGTGCCCAAATCATGCTATCTTATCTGATAACAAATAACGAATACATTACCTTTCCTGCTCTTGTTGGAGTTAGACATCTGCGAAAGCACGCGAACAGTACAAGGAAGAAGAAGAAGCTTGGAGCACAACACACAATACTGAATCTATTACCACTAGAATGTACAAAGATAAGTAGCATGTTAGGGTAATAGGCATATATATAAGCCGGGGGAAAAAACCTCCTTAAGAGGGAAAAAAGTGCCCCAACAGTCCTACAGTGTTCACACACATCACTACCTAAATATGTCAACGAATCCCCCCTATGAGTGATGCGGTGAACAAGGATGTTGAGCCCATAAAAGTCACATTGATCAAAGTCAACCATAATCAAAGTCAAAGGGTCAAAGTCAAAGCACTCAAAGTCAACATGTTCAATGTCAAGATCAACATGGGAAAAGTCAAAGCGTTTGAGTGTCAAGGTGCACATGTAGCGCACAATTAACTGTTCACAAAGGTTATATTTTGCAGAAAGTTGGTTGCAGGTTGTAGAGTGTCTTTGTGTAATTTTTGTAAAATTCAAAGTCTGTTTAAAGTGTTTGGAAGGTTCAAGTGAACCCTCTCTTAGGTGGACATTTGAAGAATTAAAAGGCAAAATGTGAAGGTATGTGAAGTGGTAGCATATGTAGAAGTGAAAGTACGGTCCCTCATTTAAAATTTTGTATTATCCTAAAGTCACTAGAGGACAAAACAAGGATTGGTTGGCTGTTGGGCACACCTTGGAGACAATCTTGAGACATACAAGTGAGGGCCAAGATGCTATGGGAATTAGGAAGTACGTGAATCGACACCCAAGGGAAGGAGTATTCTTGGTTGGACTAAGCTAGTGTGAGGATATTCTAGAGCAAGAGAGAGAAGAGACACACATTCAGAGAGTGTGCGCGCGACAGAAAGAGCCATTACAAGGTGCAAGAAGAGTGACTTAGATTGTATGCAAGGAAGGTGAAACAAGGAATATCAAGAGTTCCAAAGTCCCATTGAAGGTGCACATCGATAGAAGGTGTCCATACTGTCACGAGGAAGGAGATAAGGAAGAGAGCTCACACACACTCTCACTCTCAAGGAGAAGCACACACATAGATTGAGGCAAGGAAGAATGATCTTCTTCTTCTTCTTCTTCTATTACATAAAAGGAATGTATAAGAATGACCTAAAAACAAGAATACAAAAAGTGCAATATATAAAGATCAGTACATAAGGAAAAACCTAATATCCGCGAATGAGTGAGCTGGCAAGAAACAAATGTGCCATCACTCTTGGTAGATAAATCTAATAAAGCTCAATGAAGTATCCCTAACATATATCGGTATGACCACTATACATGTCAGAGAAACAAAAAACTGGTACGTGTCATCCTGGATCATCACATGTTGAGCTTGATATCTCAACACTCCCCCTCAAGCTCAACGCCATATCCTGTAATCCAAGCATCTCTCGAAACTTCTTTAACTTCTCAGCTCCAAGTGCTTTGGTGAAAATATCAGCAACCTGCTCATCTGTTCTCACATAAACAAGATCAATATCACATGCTAATACCTTCTCTCTGATGAAGTGATAATGTACCTCGATATGCTTTGTTCTAGCATGGAAAATAGGGTTCCGTGCTAATTGTATGCTGCTAAGATTATCACAATAGATAGTGATAGGCTTTTGCACTTCCACACCTAAATCTGCAAGTAACATCTCCAGCCATGATGCCTCACATGCTGCCATTGCAGCACCTCTATACTCAGCCTCTGTACTCGACAAAGCAACAGTGGGTTGCTTCTTGCTGCTCCATGTACTAGCTGCACCTCCAAGTGAGAAAAGAAAGCCACTAGTAGATCTTCTATTTGGAGTACTACCAGCCCAATCTGCATCGGTGTATCCATGAACCTGCAACTCCACACCAGCTTCATAAAACAATGCATAATCCAAAGTAGCACTCACATAACGTAGAGTGCACCTCAGAGCATCCAAATGTGGCTTCCTGGGAACCTGCATAAACTGACTTTCAAGTCCAACAGTATAACTTAGATCAGGCCTTGTAATTGTGAGATATATGAGACTTCCCACAATTTTCCTATACATAGTAGCATTTTCCAATGCTTCACTTGACGTAGTATCCAATTTCAAATTCTGATCTAATGGCATAGAAATTGGCTTACAATCAACCATACCATACTTTTGCAGCATATTCAAGGCATATTGCCTTTGCGACATCCATATACCTGTTTCTGTATGTATAAACTCAATGCCCAAGAAATAGCGCAGCACACCAAGATCTTTCATGTTGAATTCCTGCATAAGACGTTCCTTTACCTCTTTGATGCTTTCTTCATTATCACCACCTACAATCAAGTCATCAACATAAATAGCCACAATAGTGATGCCATCATCAGCCTTCCTTGCATATAGTGAGTGATCTGCATCACACATAGAGAACCCAATGCTGGTTAAGTAATCAGCAATCCTTGCATACCATGCACGAGAGGCTTGCTTCAGCCCATACAAAGCCTTTTGCAACCTGCAAACATATTGTGGATGCTTTGAATCTTCATATCCTTGTGGCTGGTCCATATATACTTCTTCCTGTAACTCACCATGTAGGAAAGCATTCTTCACATCCATATGATGCAAAGTCCATCCTTTTGCTGTAGCTAATGCAACAAGTGTTCTGACAGTAGACATTTTAGCTACAGGGCTGAATGTTTGCTCATAATGAATGCCATATGTCTGTGCATAACCTTTAGCTACCAATCGTGCTTTATACCTGCTTATGCTACCATCGGCATTATGCTTTACCTTGTAAACCCATTTGCAGACTATGGATTTCTTTCCTTGTGGCAATGGAACCAGCTTCCATGTATCATTTCCATAAAGTGCAAACATCTCCTCATCCATAGCTTTTTCCCAATCTGCATTACCAATTGCATCTTCAAAACAAGAAGGTTCAGCATCTTGTATTACCTTTGTCATGTAGGCACAATGGCGAGCCATGTAACTATCATATGTCAATCGTTGCACTGAATTACGCATCCTTCCAGATCTTCTTGGTCCTGGGTCACTTCTTCTTGTATCATCTGCATGTGCCCTTCTTACTCCTGGAGTGTTCACAGAGGGCAATCCAAGTTCCTCATCAATACTCTTTTCTGAACCACTTGAATCTCCATCAACATCTTCAAAACCTGCACCTGTTTTACTACCAGCAGAAAGCTTTTCTTTACCTTTCTTGGATGTATTTGATGAATTTGCTGGACTGAAATTTCCACGCAATCTTCCACTCCATGGATTTGAGTTGGAACTATTGCTTGGTGATGCATCCGGTCCACTCAAAACTTGAGATTCTGCACTAGATTTTTCAGTATTTTCTTTGTCATTTGGTTCAAGATTCAGTCCTTCTTTGGCATCTGCATAGAAGCTTGACATTTCATCAAATACCACATCTCTGCTCACCTTCACCTGTCGTGTGAGTGGGTTATAACATTTGTACCCCTTTTGCTCAAGGGAATATCCAATGAAGACACATTTTTCTGCTTTCGGATCAAGCTTCATCCTGAACTCATCTGGAACATGTACATATGCAATACAACCAAAAACTTTCAGATGTGATAAGTTTGGCTTTTTACATGTAAACTTCTCTTCAGGTGTAACTTGATGTATAGCAGCAGTCGGAGTTCTGTTCATGATGTATACAACAGTATGCACAACTTCTGCCCAATAACAATGAGGCATATTTTTCTCAGCCATCAAGGCTCTTGCTATTTTTGCAATATGTCTTTTTGCGTTCAGCAACACCATTCTGTTGTGGTGTGTACCTACATGAAAACTGACGCCGAATTCCATGATTTTTTAGAAAACTGCTGAACTCATTTGACATGTATTCACCTCCTCCATCAGATCTTAATGTTTGAATGTACTTCCCTGTCTGCTTTTCCACCATAGCTTTAAAATTCTGGAAGTGAGTGAACACCTCGCTCTTCTCTTTCATGAAATATACCCATAGTTTGCGTGTATGATCATCAATGAAGGTAACATAAAACCTGCAACCGCCCATAGATGTGGTCTTTGCTGGACCCCAAACATCTATATGTACTACTTCTAGTACATTCTCACTAACATGCTTGTCATGTGGAAATGATGCTCTTGACTGTTTACCAAATTGACATGCTGCACATACCTTTTGCATTTTTGCAACTTTGAAATTTGGTAGTCCATGGACAATCTCCTTTGACTGCATCAGTTTCAGCCTTTGCAAGTTTGCATGTCCAATCCGTTTGTGCCATATCTCTATATCTGCAATAACTCCTACACCTTTTGCAAACATGGCTGCATTCATTTCAGGAATCTTCACATTTAAGGTGAACATCCTACCCACTTTGTTTCCTTTGGCAACCAATCGTCCATCCTGCTTGTACTCTTCTACATATAATCCATCAGCATTGAACCTGACTTGTAATCCCTGGTCAACCATTTCTCCAACAGAAACCAGATTCTTCGTTATATTTGGAACATGCAGCACATCAGCGAGATGTTTTACCTTTCCATCCTCCATAGACAATGCTATGTTTCTTGTATGCTCAATAGGATGCGATGTATCATCACCTGTTTCAACATATCCAGGAACTGGCATTTTCTGCAAACTACGAAACCATTCTGCATGACTGGTCATGTGGTTTGAAGCACCTAAATCAACATACCAGACATTATCATTCGATTTTGAAGCATCAGCAAACATCGTATTCATCATGTGATGTTGAACCATAAACAGCTTCTCAGAATCATCTGCACTTGTGGATGCATAGTTGTTTTGCTGCCTTATGTTATTTTGATTCTTTAACCTGCAATCACGTTCAAAGTGTCCAGGTTTACCACAATTCCAGCATCCTTTAATATCATTACCTGAATCATTTCTTTGGAAATTTTTGCGATCTCTTTGGCTCCCCCTGCCTCGAAACTGTCCTCTTCCTCCTGCATGATTCTGTTGTTGACCTTGGTCTTGGTTACTGTTTCCTCTTCCACTTCCAAAACCTCTATCTCTGCCTCTTCCTCTGCCAGAGTAGAATACCTGCTCAGAACTAGGCTTTCCTTGGGAGTTTGAATCCTCACCAAGATTCTTTTCTTCAATAATCAGCATAGATACCAAATCAGCAAAATTTGGAATATTTTCCCTGGTCTGTATAGAAGTTCTGAACTGCTTATATGCAGCTCCTAAACCACAAAGGCACACTTCCACCTTATCATCATCATCTACATTCATGCCAATAGATGCAAGTGACTCACATATGCTTTTGATTTTTAGAGTGTAGTCACTTACTGACATGCTCTTTTTCTCCAATGTATGCAGCTCGTTCTTGAGTTGCAATTTTCGTGCCTTTGTATTGGTCTCGTACAAAGTGACCAAACTGTTCCAAGCCTCTTTTGGAGTCTTGGCATCCTGTATGTGTCCAATCATGCTATCTTGTATGCTAACAAATAGCCAATACATTACCTTTCATGCTCCTTGATTCCATTCCTCATATGCTCTTAATTGTTCTGCAGTCCGATTCCTTTTTGGTAACTACGGAGCATTTTCATTCTCTCCTTCGATGTACTTCCAGTAGCCTTTTCCCATCAGGAAATTCGTCATTCTGAATCTCCAAGCATGGAAGTTGTTCTTGTCCAGCTTATCGCTCATAAGCTGACTCATTCCATCTGCGTTTGCCATTTCTGCAACAATTCACAACACCACAACACACTACAAGCAGCACTTCTGCTTGAACACTATTGAGCCCATAAAATTCATGTTGGTCAAAGTCAACTGTAGTCAAAGTCAAAAGGTCAAAGTCAACTGGTCAAAGTCAACAAGGTCAAGATCAAAGTCAATAGGTGCAAAGTCAAAGTGCTAAAGTGTAGGTGTCAAAGTGCACAGGTAGTGCACAGTTAATGGTCCACCAAGGGTAAATTGGAGAAAGGGGGTTGCAGGTTGCAGAGGTATTTTCTCTAATTTCCCTAAGGTTCAAAGTGTTTTTTAAAGTGTTTTGGAAGGTTCAGGTGAATCCCCTCTTATGTGCAAAAGTGAAGACTTAAAAGGAAAATGTGAAGGTATGTGAAGCGGCAACCTACGCACAGGTGAAAGTATGGCCCCCCATTAAAATTTTTTGGTTTTGGTCTAAAGTCACAACAGGACAAAACAGTGAGTCGTTGGCTGCCACTTGTGAAGACAATCTTGGGACATCAAAGTGAGCACCAAGATACCATTGCAGTTAGGAGCGTACGTGATTGACACACTCAAATCAAGGCAAGGACCATTCTTGGATCAATCTTAGAGTAAGCAAGAGAGGCATAGTCTAAGTGAAGCAAGAGAGAGAAGTGCAAGAGTCACCAGTGTGCGACGCAGAGAAGTGGAGTTGCAGGAGTGCATAGAGAGTGACTAAGGGATTGTGCAGAGAGTGCTAAGCTAGTCCCCCAAGGATCTCAAGGTCTCTTTGCAGTGTGCGCGTGCCGACAGAAGGTATTCATTCCTCCCCCTTAGTGGAAGCTTGGTGCAAGGTGTGCACAAGGATAAGCTTGAAGCAGGTGGAGGTCTGGTGCAGAGGAGGCCGGCGACAAGAAGACTTTGGGATATTGGGTATTTTGTAATTGAGCACTCTGTGTGATTGTGCACAGAAGTATTGGCTTGTATTTTGCTTCAAACATTGTAATTGTCTTACTGTAATCAATCGGCAGAAGCTTCCAAGGTGTATTTCCTCTTTTGGTCTTTTCATTTTCTCCTACAAACCCTCAAACTCCTTATTGTCTGAGAAACCCCCAACAAAATTTGGCAGGCCCGGTGGGACTTCCAAGGAGATTTGAGCTTAGGAGAAACCAAGGGCAAAGTATAGCAGAGGTCACGTGTCTACAGTGCTACTTCATCAAACAAAAGGTAAATATTCTTATCAAGTGTCTCATATTAAGTGGGCTATGAGCTGCTCATGACCGCAACCCGGTCCCAAACATTGAGGGTCACCTGCAAGCAGACAAGAAGGAAGGTTGTTAGAAGGTCCTCAAGTCCACTCTCTTCAGCCTCATCAGTAAAGAGCATGGCGGGTGAGGTAGACTTGGAAACTTTACTCTCTAGATTAAATATAAAGTTTCCTTCTTTCAAAGGCCTAGCTCAGGAGGATCCGGATGAACACATTAGAAGGTTTTTGGCACTATGTAAGACTAGAGGCCTAATGGGTAGGGAGGATGCCTTTTTGATTCTCTTCCCTGCCACATTAGAGGGATTAGCTGATAAGTGGTTCATCCAGTTTGCTGAAAACCATTTTACCACTTGGGATGTGATGAAAGATGCATTTAAAAATCAGTTCCAGCATGGCAACACTGCGGAGATTATTATAGAAGAACTAGAAAATTTGCGATTGGGTCCAGGAGAAAAGTTCCCAGAGTTTGTGACTAGGGCCAAAGCACTAATGGCTAAATTGCCAGATCCACCACACGATTTTTTTTTGTTAAGAAGTGGTTAGCTAAGCCCCTACCAGTGGCCACCCGATGCAAAATAAAGGAATTAGTGTTACCTACAGCCTCCATAGAGGAGTTCATCAACACAGCCACACGCTTGGAGCAGATAAGGTACCAGTATGGAGCAACTGCTTCCCAACCAACATATGGTACAGAAATGGAGGATCCAGTGATCCAGCTAAGGAAGGAGCTGGAGGGCTTAAAAAGAAATAAGCCCTACAAAGAGGAGGAGAATGCTGTTGCTCAGTTGAGAAGGGAGATTGAAGCACTAAAGCTCCAAAAGGAGGAGGAGGCCCAGGCAGAGGAATTGGCTCAACTGCGACAGGAGTTGCAGGAGCTCAAAGGAGGTGGCATCAAGAGTGGTCTTTGGTGTTCCATGTGCAGCAAACAAGGGCATATAGTAAGTGAGTGTCCTCTGTTAAGTGTAACTTGCCAATTATGCAGGAAAGTTGGTCATGAGGCCCAAGAATGCCAATCAAGGGGAATGCCTGCAACAACATACTAGACACAAGGAGGACCCCCAACACCAGCAAATGTGATGGCAGCTGCACCCAATCAAGGTAACACCTATAACCCTAGACAGAGGGATAATTTTGGAAATAGTCCTAGAAGGCCAATTATTTGTTTCAGATGTGGAGACTGTGGGCACTATCAAAATAGGTGCACTCTCCCAGAAAATGCCCCTCCTTGCAGAAACTGCCCAGAGGCCAGAGACCACTATACAAATTGTTGTCCTAAGAATCAAGCCTCTTCATCTGGGCCCCATATTCAATGATTTCTGTACACAAAGAAGAAGTATTAGATCAGGTCAATGTGCCATCTCCATCTACCAGGGTGGTGCATTTAGAAGAAATT
The DNA here is from genome assembly GCA_020310875.1 of Ceratopteris richardii. Taxonomy (NCBI): domain Eukaryota; kingdom Viridiplantae; phylum Streptophyta; class Polypodiopsida; order Polypodiales; family Pteridaceae; genus Ceratopteris; species Ceratopteris richardii. The sequence goes on from CM035424.1 coordinate 38,722,301, forward strand.
GAATCTTTTATAGTGCAGACAAGAAGCAAGGGGAAGGCTCCAGTGGAAATAGGTCAAGAATCAATGATTAATGGATTAAACAGAGACAAAGGTGTGTCTGAAGAAAAAGCCAACACAAGTGCAGATACAAGGCAAAAAGAAAATTTCACAGGTACTAGTGATGCCATTGAATATGCATTCAACAGGGCTCATGAGAAGTTTGATAAGTCAAATGCAGCCCATGCTCTTAAGGAATCAGAAGCTTCCAGACTGCTCAAGTCCATGAAAAAGGAGGTTAGTATTTTTGATTTAATAAAGATGGATGGGAAGTTCAGGTCAGAATTCTTGCAGATAATTGATGAAATGTCCAAAACAAGCTTGGTGGCAAAGGCTGCTGTTAGGCATAAAGATAAAAGTTTAGGGGAAGCACCCCTCACAGATTACAAGAGCCCTCGACTAACAGTCTCTATTAAAGGTCATGAGTTTCAATGAGTTATTGTGGATGGTGGTTCTGGCATTAACTTGATGCCTGAATATACCATGAAAAAGATTGGACTATACCCTTCACGACCTGCCGACTTCACTGTAACAATGGCAGACCAAAGCATAGTAAGGCCTATGGGTGTGGTCCCTGAAGTTCCAGTCAAAATACAAGGTACCATCTTTAACTTGGACTTTGTTGTTTTAAGGTTGCCATAGGTAGAAGGAAGTTTCCCCCTGTTAATTGGGAGACCTTGGTTAAGGCATGCCAATGTTTTGCATGAATGGGGCAAGGAAACAATGTGGGTAAAGCAGGAGGGAAAAGAGTTGCAACAGATAATTTTAGAAGAAGGACCAGACAATCAGAGAAATACTAGTATGATGCAGACAATTGGTATTTGTATGGAAGAAGAAGTGGTGGACAACCCAGAAGCAGATCTATTTGAAGGAGCAGATTTATATGAAGATGAAAACATGTTGGCTTGGCTCCATGCAGAAGACCCATCTTCCTGCTATGGAATTTTCCCAAACTCAAGTAGAGAAGAAGCATATGAAGAAAAAGAGGAAATCACTCAGGTTGAAACAGTCTCAGTCAAAGTCCATGGAAAAGAGAAGAAAAACAAAGTCCTTAAGTGCAGCTGTGATGAAGATGCTTCAAATCATATGCCAATGGCCACTGTTTTATGGATCCTGGTATGGATATCATCTATTGTGTCAATTTTTATGATAGTAAGTGCAAGGCTTTACAATGATGTGGACGGAGTACCTGCATGTCTTTGGAAACAAAAGATGCAGTATGGAGGAGATAATATTGTACTGAAGGATTTAAGGTGGGTCTATCAAAGCGTCAGCATGCCCAAAAAGAAGAGAAAACAAATGAAATGCAGTACAATTGGAGATTGTGGAGGAGTTTCTCTGAGTCAACCAGACAAGGCTCAAGGCCTATCATCAACAAAAGTGAAGATTTTTGGATCTCCTGGAACCTGCAAAATTTGTCCAGGTTGTACAAAGTCTTTTCTCGTCATTTTTACTTAAGTTTTAGTAGTTTTCTTTATCCATTTCATGCTTGTTTCTTGAGTTTTTAGCAAATTTAGCAGCCATTTCATCAACTTTGCAAAAGTACAATTTTTGGATTTTTTAGGAATTTTTTCAGAATTTTTCAAGCATTTTTTAGAATTTTTTCTAGCATTTTTCTCCTTTTCACGTGTCTTTTTCTTGCCACATTTGGGGAATAAAGGAAGCTCTCTGTGGTTTTTGAGTGAAGAAACTGGCCTAACACTCTAGGAAAATTTGTCAGAATTTTTTGAAGTTTTTTGGATTTTTTTTGCAATTTTTTTGGATTTTTAATGTATTTTTCTTTGGTTTTATTAAAAAAAAAGGCCCCCCTAGGGCGTTTTCTTTTTCTGAAAAAATAAATAAATAAATAAATAAAATTAAAAAAAAATCCCCCCCCCCCCCTCCCCCACCCCTCCCCTCCCCCCCCCCCCCCCCCCCCCAGCCCCCTCCCCCCCCCCCCCCCCTAGCCCCCCCCCCCCCCAGTTCTGACAGCCCCCCCCCCCCCCCCCCAATTTTATTTTTTTTATTTCTTTTATTTTGTTTATTTTATTATTATTTTATTATTTTTATTTTTGATTTTATTTATTTTGTTTTTATTTATTTTCTTGATTTATTAGTATGGGCGTTCAACGTTAAAAAAATAAAAATAAATAATAAAATTAAAAAAAAAAAATTTAATTTTAATTATATATATAATTTAATTTTTATTATTTTTTTAAATTTTAATGGCTAAAAGTTTTTGGCTCTGGATCGTGCCTCGGTTGGCCGTTTTTTACAAAAATGGAGTCATTTTCATGTTTTTTGGCACCTCTGGACTCAGTTTTTGGCTTTATTTTCCCAAATTCCAACTTTTTCTCTGACTTTTGGTCAAAACCCTCAAGTTTTAAGCACATTTCTCATATGTTTTTATTTCACCACATTGTCCACATGGTATATTCTCACCTCGTCTTACATTTGGTTTTTATATTTCCCATATGTACCCTCTGTGGCCCTCCAGTTTCATCATTTTAACCCCCTCCAGACCCTTGATTCCTACTCCTCATCCCTCCCTTTACCAATCTGCCCAGCCACATCATCACCCCTCCCTGCCCCATCCATCTCCGCACCCTCAGCCCTCCCTTCCCATTCCTTTCTACCCTCCCATTGCCATCCTTTTTGCTTTTCCATACAAACATTCCCACTTCTGGTTCTTCTTTGGTGCTTGTTCTATCCTGCTTTTGGTGGATTTGGTTGCTGCTCAGATGTCCTCTTCAAGTTTTTCCAGCTTCATTATCATGGTGTCCTTTCTGCTCAGAGTTTTGGCTATAGCTCTCCAGGACGGAGAGCACATTAGGTGGTGGGCAACTGTTGAGCCCATAAAAGTCATGTTGGTCAAAGTCAACTATAGTCAAAGTCAAAAGATCAAAGTCAACTGGTCAAAGTCAACAAGGTCAAGATCAAAGTCAACAGGTGTAAAGTCAAAGTGCTAAAGTGCAGGTGTCAAAGTGCACAGGTAGTGCACAGTTAATGGTCCACCAAGGGTAAATTGGAGAAAGGGGGTTGCAGGTTGCAGAGGTATTTTCTCTAATTTCCCTAAGGTTCAAAGTGTTTTTTAAAGTGTTTTGGAAGGTTCAGGTGAACCCCCTCTTATGTGCAAAAGTGAAGACTTAAAAGGAAAATGTGAAGGTATGTGAAGCGGCAACGTACGCACAGGTGAACGTATGGCCCCCCATTAAAATTTTTTGGTTTTAGTCTAAAGTCACTACAGTACAAAACAGTGAGTCGTTGGCTGCCACTTGTGAAGACAATCTTGGGACATCAAAGTGAGCACCAAGATACCATTGCAGTTAGGAGCGTACGTGATCGACACACTCAAATCAAGGCAAGGACCATTCTTGGACCAATCTTAGAGTAAGGAAGAGAGGCATAGTCTAAGTGAAGCAAGAGAGAGAAGTCCAAGAGTCACCAGTGTGCGACGCAGAGAAGTGGAGTTGCAGGAGTGCATAGAGAGTGACTAAGGGATTGTGCAGAGAGTGCTAAGCTAGTCCCCCAAGGATCTCAAGGTCTCTTTGCAGTGTGCGCGTGCCGACAGAAGGTATTCATTCCTCCCCCTTAGTGGAAGCTTGGTGCAAGGTGTGCACAAGGATAAGCTTGAAGCAGGTGGAGGTCTGGTGCAGAGGAGGCCGGCGGCAAGAAGACTTTGGGATATTGGGTATTTTGTAATTGAGCACTCTGTGTGATTGTGCACAGAAGTATTGGCTTGTATTTTGCTTCAAACATTGTAATTGTCTTACTGTAATCAATCGGCAGAAGCTTCCAAGGTGTATTTCCTCTTCTGGTCTTTTCATTTTCTCCTACAAACCCTCAAACTCCTTATTGTCTGAGAATCCCCCAACAAACAATGTTGCACTATGACGTGAGAGTTCGATCTCAGAAAAACACAGTTTTCGTGTATCAGCAGTACACGGAATCGCTTGAAATTCTGAATCTGGAATATATGAGTATCGCCAAACACAACGCAAGTTACAGTTTCTGAAACTGACCTGTGGGCCCCACCTTGCGGGCTCAAAACGAAGGTTGAGATGGCTCTGAAACTTTGATCTGACAAAAACAAGTGACCCTAAAGGGATAACTCTCAAAAATATTTTGAGGTCTTCTACCTTCACAACGATTTTCGTAGCAAACGGAGGCCGTTTGTTAAATCGCGTTTTCTCCACGCCTTGCCGCGTAGTCTTCACCGTCACCTTCTCCACGAGCTCTCCATAGCCACGCTGGCTCTGATACCATGTGTAGCTCAGTGATGAGTAGCACCTCCTTTAATGTCAATCCGGGAAGACATGAGGATGGTATGAAGACCTCGAGCAAGTGAAGGCACAAATGTGTGAGTGAGAAGCACACAAACATGCACACACATACACACACACGTGCACACACGACAAGAACAAAGAGAGTAAGACAATGGAATTACTTCTATTATAAACGAGTTCTCATACAAGCTCAAAACTACATGAAGCTAGCCCCAAAAATGAGCTCTCTAGCTCTATTTATAGTTTTTGACTAGCTTTGGCCCTGTCCAGACCTAGTCTCCGGCCTAGTTAAAAATTAGGTTCCAGGGCTTATTTGAGGGCTCAAACGAGATCTAAAAAATATGAAAATTGGCAGGCAACTACTTCTAAGGCTCCCCAAGCTTGAGGACTCCTTGGCTTGTACAAAATGGAGCTATTGAAAGATAAAACGGTATTTACAAGGGTTTCTAGTGATGAGAATCACTTTTAAAATGATGTAAGGTTTGGAAAAATTTTAATAGGTTGCCTTAGTGCTAGATCCGCATGCATGCCCATACTTGGCTTCTTCCCATATGATGCCAACACTCTCCCCCCCCCTAGCGTCTGTCACCTCTGACAGACCTCTGCTCCACGGTTTGATCAATGTACTGTTGTAGTATGTCGGTTGCCAATTCTTGTTCTTTAATCCGCAGTCCTTTGACCAGGTCTCTCTGCAGGGCCTCCCAATTAACTGCGCCCGGTAGGTCAGGTTGTGGCGTGGTGTAGAGCTCTGAATGCATAGTTTGTTCGCAGGCGAATAATTGTAGGAGATGAGTTGCCGGGGCATGGCGCAAACACTACTGAGTGTGCTTCCCAGAACCCCGTGGTGAACATGTCATCAAATGTTTGCTTGTAGCAAGCAGGGAGATATCTTATTTGTGCATGCCACGCATAAGCCACTTTGATACTCGGGGTCGTGCTCATATCATAAAGTAAATCATAGTTATCGTTGATGAAGCCCGGAACTGGTGGCTGAATATTACGTACATTTCGGAAAGTCTTTAACACCACTTGCATCATGTCCAGTATCTTGAGCATCATCTGTGCAGCGACGTCAGGCATGGGGTGCAGGCGTGGCATCCAATGTCTGATGGTAGCCATCATGTAAGCTACAGTAGGTGTGCCGGTTGGGGGTGCAATGGCGGGGTAATTGAGCCATTCTTTGCAATTGGCATTGTTCTTAACTTTTATGGCAAATGCCTTCCATGATCTTCTTCGTTGCACTGGCCCGTAGCAATTGTTATACTTCAAGTGCATGGGTGCATGATCCCATGTTCGTAGCATCTCCGGATAGGTTTCCAGTAACTTTTGCCTCCAAGTGGGTTGGTATATGTTCCCTTTGTGGGCGTCCTTTGGAATGTCCTCAGGTTCAAATTGGGTAGCGAAGGTAGGGTACTTGTTGGTTTTACGTTTGATCTCAGCATTGTAGTCTGCCAACAGTACAAAATATGGCTTATATTGTAACTCGGAGCTGGTGATCAGTCTTTTAGGGGCAAGGTGTCTGAAATATTCTGATTGAAGTATGGTTTCTTCGATAGTCCTCATGGCCAACATGTGAGTTGAGATACGCTCTTCGTGAGTCACTCCCATCTCTTCTACCTGTTTCATCCATGCCGGAGGGGGTTCCTCGTATGTGTCTTGTCCCTCATCAGTGATTGTGCCTCCTGGAAAAGGTTGAGGATCATAAGTATCGTCAAATGTTTCCTCCACTGGAATGGCTATGGCCTCCTCCTCTGTTGGTTGATCAGGTGGAGAGGGGGGTCATTTGTATTGTAGCAACTTAATCTTTAATTCTGCAATCTGTTGTCGTAGCTCAAGTACCTCATTGGCCATTGAAGGTTCAGGTTCTAGTGAAGTAGTAGCATCAACCATCTCTGTAGGTTTTAGTGAGTGTGGTGTAGGCACTTGGGATCTTTGTAATTCCTTGACTTGGTCGGCAAGCTGATCATGTGCTTCTAAGAGGTTGGCATAAGTTTCCAATATTTGTTGTATGCTTTCTGAAGGGATGGCCCGGAAGTTAGCAGGGTCGATGGGTGCCCCTGGAGTATTTTCTATGGCCGCTTCGAGGTTGTCTTGATTTTGTTGCTGTAATCTCCTGTTTTCTTCTTGTGCAGCCGCTAGGTGGCGTCGGAGTAGAGCCATGTTTCGTTGTAGTCTAGCATTACGGGCTAGCTGATCTCTGAGTTGTTCTTCCGTTGCCCTAGTTGTCTCTATATGTTTGGCTTCGAGCTCCACCTGGGATTGTTGGAGGGTGGTCACTTCATGTTGTAGTGCTGTATTACTTAGCTCCAAGGCATTGACACGTGCTTGGAGTTGAGCCGAGAGATTGCACAGCTCTGTGTTATTTTCTTCCAGTAATCTATACTCTTGCTTAAGTTGAGTGGCCGCTTCGAACATGGTGTCTAGTGCATGACTAAATGATGTGGATGCAGGGGTAGAGGTGGAAAATGCAAAGGGTTGGGAAATGGGGAAGGGAAAAGTGGATGATGTGCCTATGAGTGAAGTGAAATGTAAGGATGTTGGAACAAATGTGGTGGTGGGTGTTCCTGTGGATGGTGAAATGTCCATGGGATCGGACGTCATGGTGTGTGAAGTGTGAATCGTGAACACAGGAATGGTGGGTGGTGTGTTAGTGGTTGTCGTGAATGTGGGGGAGGTGGGGTGGGAGTGGGATTTTCTCCTGTAATTCTCAATTTGCTTCACAAGGTTTGCCAAGAATGGAGGTAGGGTGACTTGTGTAGGTTCTGAGGAGGTTAGGAGTTGCCCAATGGGTTGGGGTTGGGAGAGAGGAAAAGTATGTGTGAAGGGAATTGGGTGTGTTAATGTTTGGGTAGGGTCATGTGGATGTCTGAGAGGTGGGAGAGACGTTGGGTGACCTATTACGGTATGATTGGTGATGGGATGATCTATCTAGGGTTCGGAAAATGGGTTGGAAGTGGTGGATGTAGATAAAGGGAAGGATGGAGAAATGGTGGTGTGTAGAATGGGTTCACCATGGGTGGATACTGGTTGTTCAGGATGGCTAGTGGTGAGGGGTTCTGAGGGCTGGATGGGAGGTGATGGTGGAGATGGTATCTGGATATGTACATCTGGTTCATCACTATTGGATGGGCTTGCCATGTGAACATCTTCTTGAGTGTTTGTAGGGAGTGAGGTAGAGACTTCCATCTGAATCATCTTTCCCCGTCGTGGTCTTATATCGATCCTTCGTTGGTCATATTGAGGGGTATTACGATATACCATGGTCCTCATGGCTTCCACTATTCCGTAGGTATCTGCTAAAAGGTTCAATGATTCTACAAATTGAGGGTCTACATTCTCCGCCTACAGCATCTGGTCCACCAATGCTCTATTTGCCTCCTCTGACAACTTATGCCTTTTCTGCATTTGCTTGATTGTTTTGTAGAGTCGTTTGAGTTGTGCAGTGTAGGCAGGGGCTTCTTCCTCACTCTCCTCTTGTTCATGTGTGCCTTCCGCGTGAGTATGTTGTGCCTCATCTTCCCAATGCACTCTTCGGGTCTCACTATGTGTCCGTCCTCTCTCGAATGATGATTCGGGGCCGTCCGTGTCTGAGAAGAATTCACTCTCAGATAAGTGGGCTGTCTGCAAGAAGCTTTCAAAGTCAAAAGATGTATCTTCTGCCAAAGTAGCCATGGATGCAAACTCAACATCTGTACGTAGTGGAGGGGCTGATGGAGTGGGTTGTACCATGCCCCCTGATTGTGGTTCTTGGAGATGGATAGTGAAAGGGGCTACTTGTTCCTCTTCTCTGAGGGAAACTTCTATGGTGGCCTCACGAGGGATTAGAACCTGTGAAAGCGAACCACACATTCTTTTTGTGAGTTGAACCCCTGACTTCTGCCCCTTGAAGAATTCCAGTTGTGAGTACTTAAGGGCCCTTGCGATCGGCACATCATAGGCAAGGCATCTGTAGATAATTCTTGTAATCGCACAGCAACCATTCAAGGTAGGCTTCCTCATGCCTCGTTTGCCTGCTTCATATAACTGGTCCAGGATCCACACAGGCATTTTAATTGGTAAGCTCCCAGTCTCTGCTAGGTATAATCCATACCAGATTTTCTTATGAGGTTGGGTGAACCGGTCTTGCGCTAGAAAAGCGAAGTGTTGAAGGCACATCCGTAATGGTATGGCGATGTTGGGGGTGAGGGCACACATTTCTTTCAACTTCTTGATTTTATTGTTCTTCATAGACTCCGGTATCAAAGGATCTCGATCGGAAGGTATGTGGGTGCCATACATCTGAAGGGCTTCCCTGATTAAAGTAATATTCAACTCAAACTTCTTCATTTCCTCCTGGTTTGATAGAGAGGGCACCAGGAATGTGCCTGAATGATCTTTATCTCTTGTCGCCTTCAGTGTGGCAGTCAAGTAGTAGCACCGAAGAAAATCAGGTTTAGGTAAAGCTGCACTAAAATAATCTTGCAATCCTGCTTTCAACCAAATATCTTGAAGAGGAGCTGCATTCTGTAATGTTTCAAATTCTCTCAAGAAGAATTGAAATGTCCACCATACTCCTCCGAATTCCAACTTGGACTCCCATATGTGATCCGCATCTCCCAAATCTCATGGCATCTCGCCAATGAGAATGCCCCTTCACTCTTTCTGTTAGGCCACTTGGAGGATCCGAGATAGGAATTCTTCTCACATTCAAAAGCTTTTCAGGCCTTGCTGTCAGTGGAGCTTCCACAGGCATGGTATCCCAATTACTTTGAGTGCTAGTGCCTGCCTGGGAGCTTGTTCCTGCTGCTGTTGCCATGAGACTCCTTGCAGCAGTTGATGCTTATCTGCTAGCAGAAGAGAGGCACATTAGTGTTGCATAGGAAACATGATGTAATAGTGTTCCCTCCACAATACTCACATGACAATCGAGATGGTTAGTGGTTAGAGGTGAAGTGTTTGTGATAGATGTGAGTGGTGGTTAGTGGTTAGTGTCATTCTAGATGCATACTTTGGATATGCAAGATACTCAGAATGCATCTACTTCAGAGTGGATGGATTTACAAGATTGGGTCTAGGGGTTTGATACAGGGTTTAATTCTCCAGACTTTGTTTGAGGATTCGTGGCTACTTGAGCTGATGACGGTTAAAGGTTCATGGACTAGATTGTGCTGGATTTGGGACCTGTTGGGTACACATTTCCAGACATTCCTAGGTTTGACCGAGTGCGTGTTAGTGTGGGATGTAAGTAGAGTTCCTAAGTTGTTTGCCAAGAGGACTTGTGAGTGTTGAATTACTCTAGTGACTAGAGTTGGAGCTATTTGGGCATAAGCAGGCCTTGGGCACCCATATCTGTCTAGCATTGGGGCTAGCCTTCATTGACCGCTTAGGGACCCAAATAGACATGGTATGCCTAGAGTGTTGACTAGGGATCTCCTTCGTTTTAGTCCTTGCCAGTGTGGCTTGCTTGATGCTCTTTTGAGACCCTGTCTTTGGGGCCGTGATTTTTTCCCCCTTGCGTATCCATATCTGTTTCATGCCACGAGGCACTTCATACTGCCGAAGTTGGTGCTCATGCTTCTTGTTCATCGGTCTCCTCAGTGTCGGGTGTTGCTGAGCCTTCCCCTTTAGATTCTTCTCTGGAATAGATGGGAGTTCCTCCTTGACTTCTATACCTTTGGCAAGAGTGACAATCCTCTGCACCATAGAACTTTGGACAAGAATAACATTATCTTCATGTGGGTTCTTGGAGGGACCAGGAGTTGGTGCCTGTTCTAATGGTTTGAGTGCTTGATTTTCTTATTCAATCGTAAGGTAGCTTTGGCCTACCCAAGCCTGAAGAAGTCCACTTCTTAGGTTGAGGTTGACTGCGTGATCATAGATCCAGTCTTGGCCCAAGACGAGAGGTTCGGTAAGATCCTCGTCTTCACATACTAGTACTTTTGCTGGCATGAGGACCTCTTGAATGTAGAGGGGAAGTTCCACCTCTCCCATGCAAGGGGTTTCAACACCTCCTAATCCTATCAGATATGCTTCTAGGGGTTTTACCTCCAGTTGCAATTGTTGGCAATAAGAAAGCCGAACTGCACTAGTGGCCACTCCTGAATCAATTAAAGCTCTCACGGCCCTTGCACTCTCTCCTTGTCCTACTTCTCGGGTCACAAAAGGTCATCGATCAACTATCTTACGGGCTAGTTCACTTGAAGCTTCGCACATGGCCATGTGATAACCTAGAGCTTCTTGAGCGTCAGTCATGGGTTGATCTCTACCTTGCCTTCTCAATTTCATTCGTCGAATGCGTTCTAAAGCTTCAGCCTGTGCTTCTTCTCGAATTCTCTTTTCCTCATCCTTACGTTTCTTTGCAGTATTGAGTCGATTGAGCATTTCTTCAGTTAGGGGTTCTTGATATAACTTGACTCTACATCTGCTTATGTAACTTGGTAGTATGTCACCTTTTAGAGTGGCTAGTTGTACTACTCCACTTGTGGAGATCCTATTGATAATCATTGGTCCATAGCCTCTTTTCTCTAATTTTCGTGCATGTTGCTTCAATGTGTAGACTAGGACTAGGTCTCCTGCTTTCAATCCTTTATCCTTCACATGTGTATCAAAATACGCCTTTTGCCTCTTCTTGGCTGCATAGATCCCTGCTGCAGCTCTCAATCGTGTCTCACCTAAACGTTCGAGATCAAAGATTTTAGAGGAGAGTTCATGGCCGATCCAATCATGCTCTTGTGCTACTTTCAATGTAGGTATCAAAAAATCCAATGGTAGCATCGCGTTCTGGCCAAACACCATCTGAAAGGGTGTGGCTTGGAGTACCGTTTTATAGGCAACTCGGTATGCCCAAACAGCATGGTGTAGTTGTTTGTCCCAATCAGAGCGTTTGTTATTCACCAATTTAGTCAGCACATTGCATAAGATCTTATTTGTGCTCTCAGCCTGACCATTAGCTTGTGGATGATAGGGAGCAGACTTCTTATGTATCACCAAGAATTCTTGGAGAAGGTTTTCTATGACTTCATTCAAAAAGTGTGTGCCTCTATCACTCACCAACTCTATTGGCAATCCGTACCTCGTGAACACATTTTCAAATAAGAACTTTGCTGTTGTTTGAGCATCATTTTTTGTAGTGGCTTTCACTTCTACCCACTTGGTTAGATAGTCTGTGGCCACGATGATATACTCAGCATGTGAAACCTTAGCTGGGGGATTAATAGGTCCAACAAAGTCTATTCCCCACTTAGAGAATGCACGTCCACCCATCATAGGTTTCAATGGCATCTCATCCTTGCGTATAGGATATTGAGTCCGCTGACAATCCTCACACCTCTTCACGTAGGTATGAGCATCCATGTGAAGGGTGGGCCACCAAAATCCTGCAAATAGTATTGCCTTGATCACCCGATCTGGACCAAAGTGTCCTCTTGCTACACCTTGGTGAGCAGTCTCTAATATCTTCAGATATTCGCTCTCATGGACACACAGTCTTAGGTAACCATCTTTACAACGTTTGTATAAATTATCACCAACGAGTGCGTACTCGAAGGCTTCTTGTTCCAAACTTCTTTATCTGGCCAATGTCATATCTTGAGGGAATGTTTTCTTCCTCAAGAAGGCTACCAATGGTTCACTCCAATCTGGCACTAGAGACACTCGATAAAGAGTGGCGTGTTCCACTGGTGGTTTAGTGCGACAGATTGGGCATTCTTTGCACATTCTATGGACATCAACTTCCATAGTTGGCCAATTCACTCCTAGTCTCCTTATAGTCTGTAGGGTTCGTTGTTTTGAGTAGTGTTGCTCTAATGCACCCACATGTGCTAATTGCAACCATTTAGCGTACTCATCCTCCTCTACGCAACATGCTAATACTCCCTGATCGGTATGCTTGTACATACTTCCTGCCAAGATATGATACTTTTGAGCTCTTACTATCTCCCTATCTTGTGTGTTTATTACTGAGTGATTAGGCCCGTATGTTAATACTGGCACTAATGGCTTAGCCCACTGAGGTACAACTTCCAAATTAAAAAAGTAAGCATCAGGTAAGTCATCTGACACTCCTTGTGGGGCCTCTCTTGATGTGAGCCTAGAGAGATGATCTGCTCTCAGATGGGTCTTTCCTTTCCTCACCCACAACTTCAAAGTCGTATTCCATTAGTAAGATGAACCATCTTACCAACCTACCTGTATTGCATGGCTTGTTTACCAAGTACAACAGAGCTTGATCATCAGTAAAAAATTTAAGCGTATTTGCAAGCAAATAGTGTCTAAACTTTTTAACTGCGTATACCATGCCTAGCCCCTCCCGTTCAGTGGTGGTATAATTTCGTTCAGCTGCATTCAATTGTCTACTAGCATAGGCAATTGGAAGATCCATATGTTTATAAACTTGTCTGATATCTCGTCGTCAGGAATACTTAAGTGATTTTCACACTTGATAAGTGATCGATTCAAGTTTACTTTTGTCCCTTAGGGTTTTCGCACTTAAGTCCTACTTGATGCTTGCACTTAGTTGATTAGTTCTCTTGGACATGATGTGTGCCTAGCGTTGCCCTAATTAATTACCACACCTAAGTCGTACTTAGCCTAAGCTAGGAATTGACAAAGGAGGGTTGAGAGAACTTCCAACCTTAATTCACTTGTTGACCAGACTGCTACACAAGCCCAGGAAACCTTCTCCCAAGCTTGGTACTCACCCTTGCTAGCTTGCTTTGAATTGCCTTGCTTGCACACAATGTTCCTCCAAAAGTTCACAAGTTAATATAGCTCCTTTACCACAATGGATTGAAAGACACACATCAACAATTACTGGCCCCCCTTGGAGTAACTCACTGCACCCCCAAAATCTTATGACCACCTAGTCCCACCTAAAGGTCAACTTAAAAATACATGTTCTAAGACTCCACGTATGATTCTTACAAAAACCAGTCGAGGTCCACGTAGGATTGTCAACAAGCTTTCCAACGAGACCAAAATCTTATGACCATTTGGGCAATTAGGGGTCAAAACAGGCTCTCAGGGTTTAGGAAATTCCTCCCTGATTTCTAGGTATTTTGCCCACTTCTAAGACTCTAATATCATCCCAATGTGTCCAAAATTAAGCCCTAAAAGTACATCAACACACTCAATTAATTCACCCTAAAAATTCATGCGTTAAGCCCATGTATCACGATAGGTCGAGGTGTCGCGATAGGTCGAGGTGTCACGATAGGTCGAGGTGTCGCGATAGGTCGGGGTGTCGCGATACTTGGGAGAGTCGCGATACCTGAGAGTGTCGCGATAGGTGGAGGTGTCACGATAGGTCGGGGTGTCGCGATACTTGGGAGTGTCGCGATACCTGGGAGTGTCGCGATACTTGGGAGTGTCGCGATAGGTGGAGGTGTCGCAATAGGTCGAGGTGTCGTGATACTTGGGAGTGTCGCGATAGGTGGAGGTGTCGTGATAGGTCGAGGTGTCGCGATACTTGGGAGTGTCGCGATAGGTCGGGGTGTCGCGATAGGTCGAGGTGTCGCGATAGGTCGAGGTGTCGCGATACTTGGGAGTGTCACGATACCTGGGAGTGTCGCGATACTTTGAGGTGTCGCGATAGGTCAGGATATGGTGAATTTTTCTGTTCTGTATAGTGATCCTAGGAGCTCTCGGCCTGTGCAGTGTCGTAGTGCACCCAAAATCGTGATTGGGTCAACTTTTCGGTGTGTCGCGATAGCTCGAGCTTGATGCCTTGGGGCTTGTGCAGAGAAAATCCGTACCTGCTGAGCTTGCTGGAGATGAGGATGAAGCTGAAACCTGCAAGAAACATGCAAAAGCACACAAAAACGAGAACACACACTCGCTCTCTCTCAAACTCGCACAAAGCAAATGAGGAGAATGACAAGGAAGAGGGAATATGTAGTGGAGAAGGAGATGGAGATGGAAATGGAGATGGAGATGGAGATGGAGAAGAAAACAAGAAATTTACCTACTACTTACCATTCCAACGTGTCCTCTCTACGTCTTACCATCACACGCTCGTCCTCAAAGCTCGAATCCCTAGCAATGGCGCCAAAATTTGGTGTAGCTCAGTGATGAGTAGCACCTCCTTTAATGTCAATCCGGGAAGACATGAGGATGGTATGAAGACCTCGAGCAAGTGAAGGCACAAATGTGTGAGTGAGAAGCACACAAACATGCACACACATACACACACATGCGCACACACGACAAGAACAAAAAGAGTAAGACAATGGAATTACTTCTATTACAAACGAGTTCTCATACAAGCTCAAAACTACATGAAGCTAGCCCCAAAAATGAGCTCTCTAGCTCTATTTATAGTTTTTGACTAGCTTTGGCCCTATCCAGACCTAGTGTCCGGCCTAGTTAAAAATTAGGTTCCAGGGTTTATTTGAGGGCTCAAACGAGATCTAAAAAGTATGAAAATTGGCAGGCAACTACTTCTAAGGCTCCCCAAGCTTGAGGACTCCTCGGATTGTACAAAATGGAGCTACTAAAAGATGAAACGGTATTTACAAGGGTTTCTAGTGATGAGAATCACTTTTAAAATGATGTAAGGTTTGGAAAAATTTTAATAGGTTGCCTTAGTGCTAGATCTGCATGCATGCCCATACTTGGCTTCTTCCCATATGATGCCAACACCATGTCACGAGGAAGGAGATAAGGAAGAGAGGTCACACACACTCTCACTCTCAAGGAGAAGCACACACACAGATTGAGGCAAGGAAGAATGATCTTCTTCTTCTTCTTCTATTACATAAAAGGAATGTACAAGAATGATCCGCAAATGAGTGAGCTGGCAAGAAACAAATGTGCCATCACTCTTAGTAGATAAATCTAACAAAGCTCAATGAAGTATCCGTGACATATATTGGTATGACCACTATACATGTCAGAGAAACGAAAAACTGGTACGTGTCATCCTGGATCATCACATGTTGAGCTTGATATCTCAACACATACCTCCTCTTATTGGAAGCTTGGTGCAAGGTGTGCACAAGGGCAAGCTTGGAGAAGGTGGAGGTCTGGTGCAGAGGTCGGTGGTAGATTCTAAGCACTTTGTAATATTGTTTCATGAGCATTATTTAGTCTTTGGCATATTGCACATAGCATTTGACTTATGAACAAGCTTATATTCTCTTCCTAATTGATCAGAAGCTTTCGACATCATTAATTCTCTTATTCTCACTCTCCATTCTCCTACAAACACTCAAGCTCCTTCCTGCACAAGAATCCCCCAACAAAGGAGCTGGCACTCATGTATAAGGAAGTGTCAAGCGTATGTGGAAATCACTCCACAAAAGGAAGTAAGCCCAAAGCTTTGCGGAAAGCTTCAAACTTCTCCCTAGGTAGAGCCTTTGTGAAAAGGTCTACAATGTTCTCCTACGTGGGCACATATGCCAAGTTGATCTCCCCAGCAGAGAACCTCTCATTGACATAATGATAATGCATCTCAATGTGCTTAGTGAAAGCATGGAACATAGGGTTCCTCACAAATGCCAATGTGCTCTAACTGTCAGTGAAGATGGTGGTGGTAGAAGACTGACCAACACTTAAATCAGCCATAAGGCATCTGAGCCACACACACTCAACAGTAGCTGTGAAAGCTGCCCTATAATCAACCTCACAAATGGAAGTGGCCACAATAGGCTGCTTCTTGGTCAACCAAGATATACATGAGCTACCAAGCATGAAGCAAAAACCACTACTGGACACACGAGCGTCATAACAACAAGCCCAATCAGAGTCAGAAAAAACATGCAAATATGGTAGCAGTGATCCCCCCTTGGGATAAAACAACCCAAGTAGCTGAGTACCACTCAAGCAGCGAAAGATGCACTTAAGCGCCTTCCAATGCTTGACATCTGGGCAATGCATAAACTTGCTCATTTGTGAGACAACAAACTAAATATCTGGTCAAGTAATGCATAAGTAAATCAAGCATCCAGTAGCCTGCTGATAGAGAACAACATCAAATGCATCTCCAACATCATGAAGACTCAATTGTACACCTGTCTCCATAGGAGTGGCAATAGGCTTACAATCTTCAAGGCTGAAATGCTACAATAATGTGTCAATATATTTTGTTTGACACAAGGCCATTCCTCCATCAACATGCATAAACTGAATGGCCAAATAATGATGCAAATGCCCCAAATCAAACAATTAAAATGAGGCATGCAAATCAGCCTTAAAATCAGCAATATGCTTCTCATGAGGACCAGTGAGCAGCATGTCATCAACATACACCACAATGATCAGAAGTACATCATTAGCATGCTTAGCATATAAGGTGCTTTCAGTTGGAATGTTCTCAAAACCATGTGCAATCAGATAGGCATGTATCTTTTCATACCAAGCGCATGGTGCTTGTTTCAAACCATATAAAACCTTTCTTAACCCGCACACCTGGTTTTCATGCCCTTTCTGCACAAAGCCACTAGGGCTGAAAAACATACACTTCTTCATGCAAGTCACCGTTCAGAAATGCTATTTTAATGTCCAACTGATGTACATTCGAACCATGATGAGCTACAAATGCACAAATGCTACGAACAGTAGTCATTCGACATGTAGGTGCAAAGGTTTCATCAAAATCAATGCCTCTTTCCTGTGCATAATCCTTTGCAATAAGCCTAATCTTATACTTGTCAACTATTCCATTAGGCTTACACTTCAGCTTGTAAACCCACTTAGTGCCAATGGTCTTCTTGCCAGGAGGCAAGTCACACAAAGACCAAGTACCATTCTTCATTATAACATCATATTTAGATTGCATAATAGCCATCCAATTTTTTGAAGTTTGTGCTTCATCAAAGGAAATAGGCTCATTCTCATCACAGAGACTAGACACAACCATAACATAGCAATCTGATGCAAAAGAGGCACTATGAGAGCCTGAACGAGTATGATATGACAGAGGTGCATCTAATTTGCTATCACACAAGGTCTGCACCAGCCATTTTGGCATAGTTTTTGCCTCCTCAATATTAGCTCTCTCATCAACAAGTGCATCATGTAAATCTGCATAAAAAATGGGATGTTCTGCATCATCATATGAACCTGCAAAGGTTGAGAAGTTGCCTCATTAGGACCAACACTAGACTATCCACCTGTAAGAAGAGGTAGCAAAGTATCATACGTGTCTTTGGAGCTAACAAATGTCCTTAGTACATGAAAGCAATGGCTTAATATCATCTTCCACAAAGACAACATCACGTCTAATCAGAATGCGTTTAGTCTGTGGATGATACAGACGATAGCCTTTACTTTTAGAATTGTACCCAACAAAAAATACATTTTACTGCTTTATCATCCAATTTTCTGCGATGTTGTTCAGGCACTAATGCATATGCCAAACAAACAAAAACATGCAGATGAGCAACAGATGGCTTGCGATCATGCCAAGCCTCATATGGAGTGATAGACTATAGTGCTTTAGTGGGACAACTATTAAGCACATATGCTGCACACATGACATCCTCAAGCCAGAGACTATGTGGTAAAGCTTGACTCTTGACCATACATCTCCATAAGTGACCTATTCTTCCATTCAACAACTCCATTCTATTGAGGTGTATATGACATTGTACACTAGTGTTTTATCCCATGTTCAACCAAAAATGCATTAAAGTCAGAAGACATATATTCCCCCCCTCGATCAGAATGAAAGGTGCCCATTTTACATGCTGACGGATTTTCAACCAAAACTAGAAACTGTTTGAAGCACATAAACACCTTAGACTTTGCTTTGAGTGGATATATCCATGCATGCCTGGAAAAATAATCAATGAGAGTCACGAAGTAAAGATAGTTTCCAAAAGAAGGTGTCTACATAGGACCACAAACATCACTATGAACAAGCTGCAATTTCTGAGTAGCCGGAATTGAACCATCTTTTGGAAATGAGTAACACTACATTTTGCCCAAAATATAGCCTTCACATACATGTTTAATGGGTGCCTCAAGTTTGGGCAAAGAGGACACCATTTCAGATTTCTGTAAGTGTAGCAAACTAGCAAATTTCAGATGACCAAAGCATGCATGCCAAAGCTTTGCATATGAAATAGCATGAGAATCATGTAATGCACATGCCTAATCATTCACGGATCTTTCATAGTCTATGAGCTTATACAGCCCACGCCATAAAATGCCAGAAGCAATAATCATGTCGCCATTTGAAAGATCATGAACTGCACATATGTCATCAACAAATTTCGCAACCAAGCCAATCTTGGCTAATGCAAAAACTGATAACATATTCTTCTTGATCCCTGGCACAAATAAAGCATTTGACAAAGTGAAAGAACTACCATCAGCAGTATTCAAAATGATCTTACCAACTCCCATAATAGGATAAGAGGAGATGTTTATGCATGTAATAGTGTTCCCTATAGGAGCAGGCTCGAGCGAAGAGAAAAAACTATGCTGCGAGGTAATATGTTTGGTCGCCCCACTATCAAAGTACCAAACATATGAGTCTACTACAGACATGCACTGCTCATGAGAAGATGGGTCAAAATTGCAAACACTAGTAAGCACCCATTCTTCTTCCTACACAAGATTAGCAGACTATGTTTTTGGTGTAGAGGCCTCTGTAACAACCATTCCATTCTCTTTCTTCTTTGCCTCTTTAGCAACCAATTTTGGATAGCTCTTAATGACATGATCATTTGCTTTATAGTATTTACAAAACAATTTCTGCTTTTTTGATTTCTTCTCATCTTTTTCTTCCTTCTTTTAGTGTGCAACATTTGCAGATTTCTGCTTGCTAGTTGAAGAGCTCCATTTTCCTTTTCCCTTTTGACTAGCCAAAAAAGCTTGATCTGCAACATGCATAATGGACGTGCTTTGCCTTGACTGATCTTCCTACAATAGAACAAAGACTAAATCCTCAAATGATAAGGCATTTGGATTGACTTTCATCATCAACCAAAGAGTAGAAGCAAAACTGTGATATGAATTAGGAAGACCATTCAAAATGGTTTGCAGAAGTGAGCTATCAGGTATAACTTCATTAGTAGAAATCAATTGTTCCTTCAAGTCTTTGATGTTTGTTAGAAAACTATCCATAGAATCACCTTCATTCATGTGCTCACTCTCCAACTGTTTTCGGAGGTAAGCAACACGAGCCTCATTCCTAGCTTGGTACAATGTGGTAAGTGTATCCCAAGCATCCTTAGTTGTTCTACAAGAGCGAATGTGAGGAATAATGGCACGTTTGACAAACAAAGCTATCAATGCATGTGCTTGGGCATCTATGCCATCCCAACAAATTTGATCTACAGTAGGTGCAACAGAAACCGCAACACAAATAGGAATTTGCAAAATATCATAATCTTCAACACCTTTTGCATCAACTTCAGTACCTGCAGTTGTAACAGTTGCAGGTGTGATAGGACATTTTTCAACACCCTGTACAATGTTCCACAATAGTTGGTACCATCCAACTTATCCTCAACAGCCAACATATGAAATACATCACTGCTTTTAGCCATGGCCGGTGACTAAAATACCTTGATGCAAAAAATTGACCATATCTCAAAAAGTTGAACAGAACTACCCAGAGAAATTCTGCTAAACCTGTAGCGGACTTTGAGATGCTTATACTGGTAAGCCAAAACTGGTATATACCTTTGGAACAAAAAGGAAAAATAGCCTACACAAGCACCATGATAGTGCGTTTCGAGGCTGAAACAAGCTTAGATCGCGATTTCAGCACCACAGAGCGAAGCAGTTTTGATTTTTGAAACACCCTGAGATACATACCAACTTTCATGCGATTTTGAGATTGTGACTAGAGGGGTGTCGACGACGCCCTAGATGAAGCGATGACCTGCTCTGATACCAATTGTTGGAGCTAGACATCTGTGGAAGCATGCAAACAACACAAGGAAGAAGAAGAAGAAGAAGCTTGGAGCACAACACACAATACTAAATGTATTACCACTAGAATGTACAAAGATAAGTAACCCGTTAGGGCAATAGGCATATATACAAGCAGGGGGAAAAAACCTCCTAAAGAGGGAAAATGGTGCTCGGATGGTCCTAGAGTGTTCACACACATCACTACCTAAATATATCAACAGCTCCTTGATTCCATTCCTCATATGCTCTTAACTGGTCTGTAGTCCGATTCCTCTTTGGTAATTGTGGAGCATTTTTGTTCTCTCCTATGATGTACTTCGAGTAGCCTTTCCCCACCAAGAAATTCGTCATTCTAAATCTCCAAGCATGGAAGTTGTTCTTGTCTAGCTTATCGCTCATAAGTTAACTCATTCCATCTGCATTTGCCATTTCTGCAGCAATTTACAACACGGCAAAAGCACTACAAACAGTACTTCTTTTTGAACACTATCGCACTATGAGGTGACTGTTTGATCTCAAAAAAACACAGTTTTCATGTATCAACAGTACACAAAATCGCTTAAAATTTTGGATCAAGAATATATGAGTTTCGAAAAAAAATGCAAGTTAAAATTTTGCAAATTGACCTAGTTTTTCTATGGGCCCCACCTTGCAGGCTCGAAACAATCTGAGGTCATTTGTGAATCGTGCTTTCTCCATGCCTTCTCACATACTCTTCACTGTCGAACTTCTCCATGACCTCTCTACAACCACACTGGCTCTAATACCATGTCACGAGGAATGATATAACGAAGAGAGATCACACACACACACACTCTCACAATCAAAGAGGAGCACACACATAGATTGAGGAAAGGAAGAATGATCTTCTTCTCCTTCTTCTATTATGTAAAAGGAATGTACAAGAATGACCTAAAAACAACAATACAACAAGTGCAATATATAAAGAACTTCACATAAGGAAAATCCTAATGTCTATGCGTGAGCTGGCAAGAAACAAATGTGCCATCACTCTTGGTAGATAAATCTAGTAAAGCTCAATGAAGTATCCTTGACATATACCGATGTGGCCACTATACATTTAGAGAAATGAAAAAGTGATACGTATCATCCTGGACCATCACATGTTGAGCTTGATATCTCAACAATAGCTACCAAAGAGATTAGGGAGAAATGGGGGAAACTAGCCTTGCGACCAACTAGGATGAAGTTACAATTGTCAAATGTTCATGTTGAATGACCTTTAGGACTCCTTGAGAATGTAATTTTGACTATGTCTGGAGTAGAATTTGAAAAGACCTAAGCTATATGTCAATTTGGAAAGTCAAGCAACTAGGAGATGATCTTAGGAAAACCATTCATGTGAAAGCTAAAGGTAGTTAAAGATTGGGGAAGAGATGCTTTGTATCTTCAACCCTAAGGCACTACAACCAAAATAAATCTCCTAATTTTCTCATATACGGTTATTCCAACCCTTCTATGGAATCTTGTACAAAAAGAAGAGGATGATGTATCAGTCCATAGAGATCAATCTAGTAAGCAATCATGGAGGAACGAGGATACACATCTATGGATTTGTAAGGCAACTAAATGAGAGGAGAAAAGATTACAACATTGGAAATTAGGACTAGAGGAAGACATACCAATAGAAGACCCGACATACATGCCTCATATATTTCTAGATGAAGGATTCAAACCACATGGATAAATGGAAATGTTAGCAAGGTCGGATGTATGCATAAACGAAGAAGTACTAACCATGGCTGAATGCATGGATGAAGAAGGATGATCTGAGTTTGTACATGGTAGTACTCCAAGAGGCAAAAGAATGAGAAATAATAGAAAAGGAATGGAGAGAGGAATACAAAAGTATAAAAATGGGACTTGAGTTTGACTCAAAAGAACAATACCTAAAAGAAATAGAAATGGAAGACCCCAATGGAAATTAAAAAATATTCTTCATAGAAGAACACTAGAAAACCCTAGGAAGGAGAATGAGGAAGGGGGGAAAGGAAATTACAACATGAACAATTCAAAGTGCCTGAATGTTTTAAGAGGTATGAAGTAGAGGAAAGAAAGATAGCTATTCAAATGCCAAAGAGAGAAGCTCAAGATGGAGTAGCATATGATAACAAAGAGCAAACAAAGAAAATTGTAGTAACCCTAGAAGGGGATGAAGAGAGAGGCACCTACATAGGTAAGGATGTGTCCATAGAAGAGGAACACGATCTCATATCATTGTTATGCGAGCATAGGGACATATTTGCTTGGACTTACAAAGATTTGAAAGAGGTGGATTCATTGATATGTTCTCATAGAAATCCTATGACACCTGATGCTAAACCATCTAATCAAAGACCTTACACTTAAAATGATGTCTATTAAGTCAAAATTAAAGAAGAGATAGATAAATTGTTGGTAGCTGGATTCTTATATGAGATCAAACACACTGAATGGGTTCTCTTTAGTGGTTGTACTAAAGAAGAATGGGAAGCTTAGGGTTTGTATCAACCTCAAAAAAGTTAATGCTGCCACCATTCAAGCTAGCTATCCGTTACTCATTACATATCATCTTTTGGAAAGAGTAGCAGGCAAGGAAGTGTATAGCTTCCTTGATGGATTTTAAGGCTCTAATCAAGTAGCAATTGCTATAGAAGATCAATACAAAAATACCTTTGCTTCAAAATGGGGAGTGTATGCATTTACAGTTATGCCTTTTGGTTTAACAAACACCACAACCACTTTCCAATGGTTGATGTGCCATGTTTTAGAAGAATTTTTGCAAAAAAGTATGGAGGTCTATGTAATGTACATATTCATCTCAACATCCAACCCATATACCAGAGCTTAGTAAAATCTTCAACAAATGCTGACAATATGGAGTGTGATTGAACCCTAAGAAATGCATTTTCATGGTGAGGCAAGGTAAAAAACTGGGACATATAGTGTCCAAAAACGATATGCCTAGAGACAAAGCCAAGATCAAAGTTATTCTAGAATTGCCTAGGCCTAAGAATGTGAAAGAAGTGGAGGATTTTATGGGCCATTGTGGATATTATCATCGATTTATTCACAGGTATGCCATAATTGCAAAACCATTATATGGACTTTTAACTCAGTTAACTTGGACAAATGAATGCAAAGAGACATTTAATGAGTTGAAACAAAGATCGAGCTCAACACCAATTTTGAAAGTGTCGAGCTGGAATAAACCTTTCCATATACATGTGGATGCATCTAATTTTGCCATTGGATGTGTATTAGCACAACCGGTAGATGAGGGAAAACTAGATCACTCAATTGCCTATGCCAGTAGACAATTGAACCAAGTTGAAGAAAATTACACCACAATTGAGCAACAGGGTTTAGGGATGGTCTACACGGTGAAAAAGTTTAGACATTCCCTACTAGCCAAGAAATTCAAGTTATTTATTGATCACCAAGCTCTATTGTACTTGATCAATAAACCTTGTAATACTGGAAGACTAGTTAGATGGTTTTTATTACTCATGGAGTTTGATTTTGACATAGTGATTAAGAAGGGTAATACGCATGTTAAGGCAGACCACTTGTCCATGATGACTCATGCAGAACCACCAACATGAGTAGTAGATGAGCTATTGGACACATACTTATTCAACCTAGAAGTGTGTCACTAAATGGGCTGAAAAAGTGGTATCTATAGTCACACATGGATGGAGTCATAGGATCAATGCAGCTAGAGACCAAGAACTTTGGAAAATAGAAAACCTACACATAATACTAGGAATCTTATATTATAAGGACTCTAATGGAATACTTCTAAGAAGCATTGAAGATGAGGAACAAGGTACTCTAATCAAACAAGTACATAGGAATAAATGGAGAACACATAAAGGTATAAGTGGAACAACTCAGGAAGAGTCTAAGAGTGTATTGGCGAGACATACAAAAGGATGTACATGAATATATAAAAAATTGTCATATGTGTCAAATGTCTTCAATAGATGAACATTCATCTATATGCTATTGAACGATAGCACCTGAGTGGAGTAAGACACTAGTAGATTTTTTGAAATTACAAACATAGCCAAAAGGAGCAAGCCTAGTGAGAAAAAGAGCTCTCAAAGAACAAAGTAACGATTATATAGTTATGGGAAAGCAACTGTTCAAATGAGAAAAGGATAATCAAATACAACTGTGTGTACATGAAGGAGAATACCTTCCCATATTAGAAATGGCACATGTGGGAGTAGCTAGAGGTCATTTTTTAGCCGACAAGAGTGTTAAATTGATTCTCTTTGCAAGCTTATGGTGGTCAACACTACATATGGATGCAGAAACTTATGTGCAGAGTTCTGATGTATATGAATGAAATAAGTATCTAATATGATGAGATGACATGCCTTTGAGACCCATGATTAGTGCAAGAGCTTTCTCTTGTATGCTATTGTGGGAGGACCTTGAGGTGGTACAAAATATGGGTAGTTGACTGTTGAGAGCAGTATGGGCACCCAAGGACCGACTAGACAAGGAAGCCAGCGGAGAGAGTCAGAACAAGGTGAAGGAGTAAGTAGACAAAGCAGTCGACGCAAATCTGGCAGATAGGCCCTTCAATTTTTCCCAAATCAACATCTTTTAACAGTGATTCTTATCACTAACAATCATTGTAAATACCATTTCATATTTTTTGTAGCTCCATTTTGTGCAAGCCAAGGAGTCCTTGAGCTTGAGGAGCCTTAGAAGTACCTACATATCAATTTTCGTATTTTTTAGACTCCGTTTAAGCCCTCAAATTGGCCCTGGAACCTAATTTTTAACTAGGCCGGACACTAGGTCTGGACAGGGCCAAAACCTAGTCAAAAACTATAAAAAGAGCTAGAGAGCTCATTTTTGAGGTTAGATTGTAATAGAAACAAACTTGTAAGAGCTTTTTGAAAAGTAATCGAAGAACTCCATTGATTCTCTCTCTTTGTCTTGCCATGTGTGCGCGTGTGTGTGTATGTTTGTGCATGCTTGTGTGCTTCTCACTCACGCACTTGTACCGCCACTTGCTCGAGGTCTTCATACCATCCTCACGTCTTCCCGGATTGACATTAAAGGAGGTGCTACTCATCACTGAGCTACACCAAATTTTGGCGCCGTTGCCGGGGATCGAGCTTTGAGGACGAGCGTGTGATGGTAAGACGTAGAGTTGACGCGTTGGAGTTGTAGGTATTTTCTTCACTTTCATCTATTTTCTTGTTTTTTCTTCACCATCATCATCACCATCTTCCACCTCCATCTTCATCATCGCGAAAATTTCAGTTTTTTGACTATATCCCCATCTCCACCTCATTTCCCTCATTTCACTTGTGAGAGAGAGCGAGAGAGCGATATTGCATGTGTGTTTTCTTGCATGTTTCTTGAGTTTTTTGCAGGACCTTGCTGAATCACCATCCCCAGCTTCCTGCGCAGGTACGAAACTCGTCGAAACTGTCTCGCAGTCGCCGACTCCTGTCGATCGCGATTGACAGAAATTCTCACCTTTTGGTAAATCTGAGTGCACCATAGTGGACTAGAGACCCTGCACATCACCTTTCCATCAAAATTTTTGAAAATCTTGCAAAATTTCAGTCCATCGCGATTGATTGCTCTGTCCATCACGATTGACAGCTCTGTCCATCGCGATTGACTGAACCCTCTGTCCATCGCGATTGATTGAGTGTCCATCGCGATTGACTGAACCCTCTGTCCATCGCGATTGATTGAGTGTCCATCGCGATTGACTGAACCCTCTGTCCATCGCGATTGATTGAGTGTCCATCGCGATTGACTGAACCCTCTGTCCATCGCGATTGATTGAGTGTCCATCGCGATTGACTGAACCCTCTGTCCATCGCGATTGATTGAGTGTCCATCGCGATTGACTGAACCCTCTGTCCATCGCGATTGATTGAGTGTCCATCGCGATTGACTGAACCCTCTGTCTATCGCGATTGACTGAGTGTCCATCGCGATTGACAACCCTGTCCATCGCGATTGACAGCCCTGTCCATCGCGATTGACAGCCAATTTTAGCCAAATTTTTTAGGGATTGTTAATTGAAGAGTTGGGCTAATTTTGGGCATAAACATTTTACTCTAGAGCACATTAGGAAGCCTTAGGAAAACCACTTGGGGAAGACCTGTTGCACAGTGATTCTGTTTGAACCCTGTCTTAACCCTAGAACCCTGAACGGTCACAACTTTTTCATACGAAATCAATTTTTTGAGCTCTAGGGCTTGTTGGAAAGCTTGTGGCATATACTACACGCCCTCAACTGTTTTTTATAAAGATAATGCGTTGATTTTCAGAGAGGGAATTTTGAAGTTAACCATACCCAGGGGAATCAAAGTCAGGGGTCCTTAGAATTGTTTTCTTAAAAATCACTATGCAAGTTTGTGTTTGTGCTACAAGAATGAAAATAATTGGTTCTGTCTTTGGAATTTAAATCTTTAAGCTAACTTTGGAACTCTTACAGATCCATTGAGAGCATCGAAAGGCGTTCTAAGCAAGAGTAAGTGCAGGCTTGGGAACACACTTCCTGGGCAGTCAAGGCAACCAAGAAGGAAACAAAAGGTTGGAAATTCTCAACTCCCTTTATCAATTCCTAGCTTAGGCTAAGAACGACGAGAGGTAGGAGTAAGTCAGAGCGGCGACAAGCAGGTATCAAGTTGAAGACCACCTAAAAACTCAAGTTCAAGCTAAAAACCTAATCTCTGTACTGTCGATAACATAAAGGAAAAGAACCTAACGTGGAACGATCAACCTGAAAGCACGAAGAACATTCAAGTATTCCTGACGACGTAATATCAGACAAGACCTTAAACACGAGAAATAACTAAAAGGAACCAAGTGACTAATATAAAGTAACCAGCAACGAAGTTGTACTCTGGGCAAAGAATTGGGCTACTTAGATAGGCATATGAACCTTAGATCAGGACGACATCTTGTAAGGGAGAGACAAAGCCTTAGGTCTTCAGAGGCTAGTGTTAACCACACTGCTAGGTCTTGGGCCCAGCAGTTGAGCCACCACTCGTACTACCCTAGCTCTGAGACCAGTGAGTCAGAGATGTCTCAAGGCATGGATAGACCTACGAGAATTTCAGGAGTGCCTTACTTGTACATGGTAGAAGGCCCTTACAAAACACAGCTGGAGTACCTTAGGACCAACCGATTAGGTGCTAGCATCTATGAGGACGGCCTAGGAAGATCTGTGGTACAGATTAAGAATCCTGATCAATCCATAGGACTAGAGCACCTAGCAGTCAAGTTTGAAAATGGTGCATACCTGGACAAAGAAGAAACCATATATGTAGTCACCAGTCACCCAGACAGGACAGATGAATTTGGGAATGTAATCTCAGAGGCGGATTTAGGTGACTTGGAACAAGGGAACATGGGTGCGGAACCTAGAACCCCTCGAGGTAAATCAGTTCTCACTAGGATTATCACACCGGAATGGATTCCCCAGGATAATAAGAGCATAGAGTTGCTCCTCAATCGAGAAACTGACGAAGCCTT
Source organism: Ceratopteris richardii (assembly GCA_020310875.1). Classification (NCBI taxonomy): domain Eukaryota; kingdom Viridiplantae; phylum Streptophyta; class Polypodiopsida; order Polypodiales; family Pteridaceae; genus Ceratopteris; species Ceratopteris richardii. Next base: position 38,749,969 of record CM035424.1, read on the forward strand.
TTGGAGGTATAAATCTAATCAGCCAACTGATATAGGAACTATCATAATCTATGAGTTTAAGGATCAGGATAGCCCAGGTAGAGTGACCTACTTAGATCACGCTTCAGAGAGGATCTTTGTGGTGACAGAACATGATAGGCATGTTTACACTTGGAAGGGTGAATTCGTGTTCCCCCAACCAAGATCGAATGTATCCTATGGTCACCCGGGAGCTGGAACATCCCAAGCTCATGGAATGCAAAGAGACAGAAGTAGAGATAGACCAGAAGTAAGCTTTGCCAACCCAGTGGGCAGAGAAAGAACGAGGACGGAGACGAATAGAGTAGAACCTGAGACACTTAGAGTTCACAGGAACCAAAGAAATGTGGATGGATTTCCTCTGCCGAGACCTAGAGAGCACACAAGAACTTTGAGACCGACCCAGCTAGTTAAGTCCATGAAGAATTACTTTGATGGCACAGGAGATCCCTATGATCATGTGGCAGAGTTCAAGCAAGTCTTGAGAGCTGAACAAGTGGAAGATCTGTTCACGCAGTACAATGCCTTCCGTCTAACCCTTAGGAACACAGCACTTACATGGTTTCAGCCATTGGATGAGCGGTAGTTCAGGAGCATAGACCAACTCCTAGAGGCATTTATTATTGAATTCTCTAAGAGTGGCATAAGACACAATACCTCCTCGCTGATTCATAGCTTCAAGCAAACCCCTCAAGAAACCGTGAGACTTGCAGGAAGAAGATTTAGGCAATATCTTGAAAGGTGCCCTGTTTCAGAGCTACCCACACCTGCCAAACAAGTGGCCTTATTCCTTGATGGATTGCTGAGTACGAAATTGAGATCCTATGTGTATCTGAAGGACCCTAGGACTATAGAAGAGTGTGTACGCATGTGCATTGACATCGAAGATAACCTAGGGGAAGAACTAGAGCTTTCCAAAATCTACAAAGATTCAGATAGTGCTTCTAGTCACTTTGCCACGCAATCCACATCAATTGAGGAACTCGCAGAGAAAGTGGCCCAAAAACTAGGCGTCTCTAGCAAACAAATTCCGAGGTTTACCCCAGCGAAGAGGTGCTATACATGCGGTGGTGACCATATGGCAAACGTGTGTCCCATTATGGCTCAGCCCCAAGTAAATCCGAGTAGCCAGTACTGCACCATAGAACGGAGGTACACAAATCACACCGCGCAAGACTGCCCCTACAATAAGCAGGCTGTTAGGCAACCATACCCTCAACCATACCCTCAGCAGGGAAGATACCAAAACCCGTACCCTCCACAACCATATGGCAGGCCACAACAACCTTATCAGCAACCCTATCAAAACCAACAAAGGCCTCAGCCTGTGCTAGCACAACAACCCCCTGCCCCAGCCAATGTGATTCCGGTAAAGTATACTGCTGCAGAAGAGAACATGAATAGAGCCTTAGTCCCGGTAACATCCTTGCTTTCTGAAAATGACCTCAGTGACCATAGCTTTGATTCTACACATGTTGATAGTCCCCAGGCGTACTACATGCAGTCTCCAGAACATGGTGAGTCCTATTACAGCGAAGAGTCAAATGAACCTAGTTGGGAGTCAGATTATACAAACATCATGTATGCAAACCCCAACCCTAGGCCTCAACCTAGGCAGGTAAGACCTCCATTCCCAAGAGGACCGTGCTACAGATGCCAAGGAGATCATTTCATTCGTGACTGTCCCTTACCTCCACCTACACAACCCCAGTCAGTGACGATCCAAGGCTTTTGCCAAGATTGTGGAAAAGAGCATCTCTTACGAGATTGCCCAAAGAACCCCAATAATATGCCAAAAATCACGCCTATCAACGTTATTGGGTTAGTAGTAGATTCCACAGGAAGTGTCACTTCCACTGCTCCCGTACAGGTAGTCACTAGAGCTCAAGCATTGCAGCAAAACCAAGGGGTAGACCAGGAAAAGAGCCCAACAGCTAGTGAAACTGAGAGCATAACCAAGAAAAGGACTAGAGCTTGGAGAGATAGTCGTGAACGTATGAAAAGGCAATGGGCAAAGAAGATGAGTGAACTTGAGGAAAGTCTACGAGAAACCAAGGCCAAAATCATAGAGATCACATCCCAACCGCACTCTCACACATTCCCACCGCTACCATCCCCATCACCCTCCATCCCTCCACCCCCTAATACACCTCACGTAACCCACCCACCACCCCGAGTAGGATCAGTATTAGCTGATCCCACTCCCGAGGACCTTAATATGATGCTTAAAGCATATCAGGCCAGAATCCAAGAAGGGCCAAACGTAACTGATCATGAAAAGTGCTACCCTAGAGCAGAACTAGAGTTAGAACGAACCAAAATTTATGCCAAAATGGTGGAATTGGCTCAAGCCATGTTCGAAGCTAGCCGCCTCTTTAACATCTCTAGCTCAGCTAAGATGCAGTTACATTTTGATGGACTGCTGGAAAGAATAGAGAGGCTAATTGCACAATCAGAAAAGGAACCTGCCCCTCAAAGAAAGGACAGGGCAAGAGAACGGATAAGCCAGCCTCTTCAGGAAGCCCATGTGCCTCCTCAAGAAGCTTATCTTCCCCCCCAAAAGGCAGATGAACCCCCCTCGAAAGCTTACGTACCTCCACAGGTTGCCTACATTCCTTCTCAGGGAGCGTATGAGCCTGCTCGGAAGAATAATAGAATAAGTAATCCTCCCCAGGAAGCTTGTGCTCCAGCCATCTATGAGAACAAGGAGAGAGTCAATGATAGAATAAGCCCTCCTTCCCAGGTTGCTTATGTGCCTAATTCTACGGAGCCAGACACTTCTTCTTCTATGAATCGGTTTGCACCAGACTTCCTACGAGAGATTCAAGAAGACAAATGGGATAACGAAAGTGAAGTCGCCCCTCCTTTTGAACTTGTGGATGATGCACACGACCAATTCCCACAAGACATCCCATCTATTTACGGGGAACATGAGAGTACTCAGTCTCACGAGAGATTGGACTTTGAGTCTAATTCCATACAAGAGCTACCCCACTTCACAGGCCCATGGGAAGCAAAGTCCACGTGTATGAGAGCACCCACAGTCATGGTAAGGAACGACGACTCAGTCATATCAAGGAACACGGAGGTAGTAAAGAACACCAAGGCGCAGCGCGATCTCACTTTGGAAGAACTGCCTAAGAATAGACCAAAAGCGCGGAAATGTGTAGCCAGTCAAGTGACTGAAGTTGCAGAACCACGTTCCCGAGTAGGATCCCATAGGACAGTGCCAGAAATTCCCTTGGACAAGATAGGAGATATGTGTGAAGGTGAAGAAGGGAACACCTATCTTCCCATCACCTACCAGGAGTACACCACCAAGGCAATTTTGGACTCAGGTGCAGGAGTTGCAATTGCCACTACTTCCCTTTGGAAGCGTTGGGGCAAGCCAGCACTCAGGCCAACGAGGATGAAATTGCAAATGGCCGATGGTCACATAGAGAGACCCTTAGGATTGCTAGAAGGAATAACTCTCACCACTTGTGGTGTTGAGTTTGAGCATAGCTTTGCTATATGTGACTTCAGCAAAAATCATGCCTATGAGATGATTTTGGGAAGACCATTTATGCGACAATTGCAAGTGGTACAGGATTGGGGGACCAATTCTTTGTACCTGCAACACTTAGGTGTTACGACCAAAGTCAATCTCAAGGATTACTCTCATAGAGACGTCCCTCCTATCCAATGGAATCCCATCCATAGAGCCAAAGATGATACGGAATCTGTGCATTCCATAGGGTCAGGATCCTCATGGATGCATGAAGACACCCACTTATGGATGTGCAAAGTAGCAGTAGAGGAAGAGAAGAGAGAAAAGGCCAGAGAAATAGGTGCAAATGAAACCCATAGACCCATTCAAGACCCAGCCTATGCACCTGTAGTTTTTCGTGACGAGGAATTTGAACCCCATGGCTGGGCAGAAATCTTAGCAACAATGGACGTAGCCATCAATGAGGAACAATGGACACCTCACTGTGATGAGGATGGCTATGACATGTCAGTCTTCTCCATAGAGCCAATCATGGGAGGGGCAGTTCTAGAAGAATGCGAACCTAGCCCTGATGCATTTGAGGATGCAAGTGACTCCGATCTCGAGTCTATCATTATGGACCCACCATTTGCATCAGATGAAGAATACTTCCATGAAATAGAATTTCAACCCCAGAGACATGGAGAGCTTACAAATGATGTAAGATTAGCAACACATGTGAGCCCAAAGGAAGAAGGAAAGAAACGAAAGAAGAGAGAAGTCTCACCAGAAGAGGAAGAATCTTTGTTTGAGGTCCCAGAAAATTTTAAGAAGTATGAGATAGATGACAGGAGAGTCATGATTAGAATGCCTAAACGAGAGGCACAATCAGGAGAGGCCTATGATAACAAAGAAACCACCAAGAAAATAGTAGTGGCCATAGAAGAAGGAGAGGAGAGATGCACGTATATAGGCCATGACCTGACAGAAGAAGAAGAGCACGAATTGATTGCCTTGCTAAGAGAATACAGAGATGTATTCGCTTGGAGTTACAAGGATTTGAAAGGTGTTGACCCAGACATATGCTCACACACCATCCCCATGACTTCAGATGCCAAACCCTCTAAGCAAAAGCCTTATACATATAACGATAATTACGCTGCTAAGATCAAAGAAGAGATAGATAGACTGGTCGAAGCTGGATTTATCTATGAAATTGAGCACACTGAGTGGGTATCACCCATCGTAGTGGTGCCCAAGAAGAATGGCAAACTGCGCGTGTGCATTAACTTGAAGAAGGTTAATGCAGCCACTATTCGAGATAACTATCCACTTCCCATCACAGAACATCTCTTAGAAAGAGTGGCAGGCAAGGAAGTGTACAGCTTCCTTGATGGATTTTCGGGTTACAATCAAGTAGCCATAGCTCCAGAGGATCAGCATAAGACAGCCTTTGCCACAGAATGGGGCATTTTTGCCTTTAGAGTAATGCCATTTGGGCTTACCAATGCACCAGCTACCTTCCAGAGGCTGATGTGCCATGTGTTTAAGGAGTTCCTGAGGAAGAGTTTAGAAGTCTATGTTGATGATCTTTGTGCTCATTCCAATATTAGACAAACCCATATTCCTGAACTCAGACAAATCTTTGACAAATGTAGAGAATATCAAGTCTGCCTGAACCCAGAAAAGTGCGTTTTTATGGTCAGGCAAGGCAAGATTCTAGGACACATAGTGTCAAAGAATGGCATATCTACCGACGAAGAAAAAGTGAGAGCCATAGCAGAGCTACCTAGGCCAAAGAATGTCAAGGAAGTACAAGCTTTCATGGGGCACTGTGGTTATTCCCGACGATTTATACACATGTATGCTGTCATTGCAAAGCCCATGTACGGACTTCTGACAAACTTTTAGTGGACGAATGAATGTGAGAATTCCTTCCAGGAGCTTAAACGAAGATTGTGTTCAGCACCAATCTTGACCACACCAGATTGGAATAAACCATTCCATGTTCATGTTGATGCATCCAATTATGCTATTGGATGTGTGCTTGCACAACCTACTGGTGAAGGTAATATGGATCTTCCAATTGCCTATGCCAGTAGACAATTGAATGCGGCTGAACGGAATTACACCACTACAGAGCGAGAAGGATTAGGCATGGTATATGCAGTTAAGAAATTTAGACACTATTTGCTTGCAAATAAGTTTAAATTTTTTACTGATCATCAGGCATTGTTATATCTCGTAAACAAGCCATGCAATACAGGAAGATTAGTAAGATGGTTTCTCTTGCTAATGGAATATGATTTTGAGGTTGTGGTAAGAAAAGGGAGGACCCATTTGAGAGCTGATCATCTTTCTAGGCTCACATCGGGAGAAGCCCCACAAGGAGTATCAGATGACCTTCCTGATGCTTACTTGTTTAATTTGGAAGTGGTGCCGCAGTGGGCTAAGCCATTGGTACCAGTATTGACATACGGGCCTAACCATCCAGTGGTAAACATACGAAATAGAGAGGTTGTAAAAGCCCAAAAGTACCACATCATGGCAGGGAGTATGTACAAGCACACAGATCAAGGGATCTTGGCTTGTTGTGTAGAAGAGGATGAGTACGCTAAATGGTTGCAATTAGCACATGTAGGTGCGTTAGAGCAACACTACTCAAAGCAACGAACTTTACAAACTCTGAAGAGATTCGGAGTGCATTGGCCAACTATGGAAGCGGATGTCCAAAAGTTGTGCAAGGAATGCCCAATCTGCTGCACTAAACCACCTGTGGAACACGCTACTCTTTATCAAGTATCCATAGTGCCAGATTGGAGTGAACCACTAGTATCCTTCCTGAGGACGAAAGCATTCCCTCCAAACATGACTCTGGCTAGGAAAAGGAGTTTAGAACAAGAAGCCCAGGAGTACTCACTCATTGGTGATAATCTATATAAGCGTGGTAAAGATGGTTACCTGAGGCTATGTGTCCATGAAAGTGAATATCTTAAGATCTTGGAAACTGCTCACCAAGGTGTAGCAGGAGGACACTTTGGACCAGATCGGGTGATCAAGGCGATACTATTTGCGGGCTTCTGGTGGCCTACCCTTCACATGGACGCACATACCTATGTGAAGCGATGTGATGTCTGTCAGAGAACTCAGTACCCTATACGAAAAGATGAGATGCCACTGAAACCTATGATGGGTGGACGTGCATTCTCTAAGTGGGGAATAGACTTCGTAGGTCCTATTAATCCCCCAGCTAAGGGTTCTCATGCAGAATATATCATTGTTGCAACAGACTATCTAACTAAGTGGGTAGAGGTAAAAGCCACGACGAAGAACGATGCTCAAACAACTGCTAAATTCTTGTTTGAGAATGTATTCACAAGATATGGGCTACCTATAGAGCTTGTAAGTGATAGAGGCACTCACTTCTTGAACGAAGTGATTGAAAATCTACTCCAAGAATTCTTGGTAGTTCATAAGAAGTCTGCCCCCTATCACCCTCAAGCTAATGGACAAGCTGAGAGCACTAATAAGATCTTATGCAATGTACTGACGAAATTAGTGAACACTAAACGCTCTGATTGGGACAAATAGCTACACCATGCTGTTTGGGCATACCGAGTTGCCTACAAAACGGTACTCCAAGCCACCCCCTTTCAGATGGTATTTGGCCAAAACGCTGTGCTACCCTTGGACTTCCTGATTCCTACATTGAGAGTAGCACAAGAGCACGAATGGACAGGTCATGAGCTCTCCTCTAGGATCTTTGACCTTGAACGATTAGGGGAAACAAGACTGAGAGCCGCTGCAGGAATATATGCAGCCAAGAAGAGACAGAAGGCATACTTTGATGCCCATGTGAAGGATAAGGGTTTGAAAGCAGGAGATCTAGTTTTAGTCTATACACTGAAACAACACGCAAGGAAGCTAGAAAAGAGAGGCTACGGACCTATGATCATCAATAGGATCTCCACGAGTGGAGCAGTACAACTAGCCACGTTAGAAGGTGATGTTCTCCCAAACTATATTAGCGGTTGCAGAGTCAAGTTGTATCAGGAACCCCTCACGGAGGAAATGCTCAGCCGACTCAACACTGCTAAGAAACGCAAAGAGGAAGAAAAGCGAATTAGAGAAGAAGCTCAAGCAGAAGCTTTAGAACGCATCAGAAGGATGAAATTACGAAGGCAAGGTAGAGATCAGCCTAGAACAAATGACTATGCAGATCAAGGATATCATATGGCAATGTGTGCAGTCGCAGGAACAAGCTCACATAGGATAACTAATCGACGTCCTTTCGTAACCTTAGATATAGGACAAGGAAAGAGTGCAAGGACCGTAAAAGCCTTGATTGACTCAGGTGCAGCCACTAGTGCTGTTAGAATGTCTTACTGTCAAGAGTTGCAGTTAACTGTCAATCCTGTGGAAGCATATCTCATAGGATTGGGAGGCGTGGAAACCCCTTGCATGGGCAAGGTGGAACTTCCCCTCTACATTCATGATGAGGCAATGACAGTTAAAGTACTAGTGTGTCAGGATGAGGACCTCACGGAACCCCTTGTCTTGGGTCAAGACTGGATCTATGACCAAGCAGTCAACTTGAACCTAAGAAGTGGACTTCTTCAGGTATGGGTCAATCATAGTCGAATTACAGTAGAGTTGGATAATGGAGCACTCAAAGAACTAGGAAAGGCACAGACTCCTGGTCCTTCCAGGAGTACACATGAAGATGACCATGCTGTTCTTGTCCAAAACTATGTGTTGCAGAGGAATGCTATGCGCAAAAAAGGAGTCAGGGATGCAACGGAACTCCCTTCTTTTCCAAAAGTAAGAAGGAGGCAACAACCAAAGGTGGCTCAAAGGCAGAAGAAGCAGAGTACTACCTATGCCGGAAATCAAAAGAACCTGCGCAGCAGAATGTCTCAACAAGTGAACCAAGTGTGGGTGCGAAAAGGCGAACACCCGATTGCACTCACGCCAACCGCACGGGCAAAGCCTCTTATTAGTAACCAACAACACGTCACTAATAAGAAGTCTTTCGGAAATTCTTTTGCTAACGTGAAATCTATTTGGGTGCCCAAAAAGTCGATGAAGGCTAGCCCACAATCAAGACAAATTTGGGTGCCTAAGGCTTGTTTGCGGGCTCAAATAGCTACACCAAGAACACACCCTACACAGCATGATCCATTCACTCGCACAGCCTACATCCACTCATTTTCAACACCAAGGCACATGAGCACGAACAGAATCATTTGTAAATGGGTCCCTAAAAGGCCTCATGATCAAGCTGACACACCTATAAAGCTCTCGAGAGTCTCTACGGAACCACGAGCAAAACCCATCCAATGCATTTGGCAGCCCAAGACTTGTAACAAACCCCCGGACCCCGATTGTAAATCCATGACCACCTACTAACCGCTTCACTCTCACATCACATCATTTCGCTTAGCTCTTAGTTCTACCTAACTCCTAACTACACACACCAGCACCGAGCACTTATTAACCCCTAACCACTCCCGAACTTTAAGTTAATGTTGTAACAAGGGACACCATGTCATTTTTGTGTCCATTGCAATGTTAACGTTTATTCATATATTCTCACAGAATCAGCTGCGACATTTTCAACATGGCGGAGGCAGCAGGAACTAGCTCTCACACAGAAACAAGCCCGCAAGTGGTGGACTTGGACAGTTTACCCGTTTTGCCTGAGACAATTGAAAGACCAGAAGAATTGCAGGCCGTCAAAATCATACCTATTGCGGACCCTCCGCGTGGCCACACCATGCCCGTGGGAAAGACTTCCCATTGGTTTACCGAGGTGGCAGGACCCTTGGGTGAAGGAACGTACCTATGGGAATCAGAGTTGGACTTCAATGGAAAGCAAGGCAGATACCATTTCTTTACAAGAGAGTTTGAGAAATTACAAAATGCAGAAGGTCTACGTCCGATATGGGAAAAGGCAGGATTGAGTGCCTATTTCAGTGCACGACTCCCAAAACCTGACTTCATGCGATGCTACTATCTCATCAACACCTTGACTCCAAACCAGAACCCAAAAGGTGCAAGCTCATTTGTGATTCCATCTCTGACAAAGGGGAATGAGCTCAAGAGGTTCAGGCTATCGAACAATTTGGTGAGAGAGGCTCTAGATATGCGCGGAATGCACATTCCTACAGAAAAGGAAACCCTAGTACCGGATTACATGAAGAATCGAAGTCTCACCAAACTCAAGGACATGGTATCCATGACGCCTAATATTGCAATACACCTTCGCATGTGCATGCAACACTTTGCTTTCCCGGCACAAGATAGATTCACCATGCCGCCCAAAAAGATTTGGTTTAGATTGTATCTGGTAGAGACACAGAGCCTCACCATCAACCTACCCCACTGGATAATTGATCAGATACACCTAGCTCACAAACGATGGCCGCGGAAACAGGTTTTATATGGTTGCTGTGCTCTGACAAGAATCATTTATAGGTGTTTGGCTTATGACATTCCGATCCAACGGGCCCTAATGTGGAATCGGGTAGAGCAATTTAGAGGCAGGACATCCACTGGACCCCCTTCTAAGAAGATGAGAGGCACTGTCCAAGTCCCATGTGCTCAACCACGTGGAGCCACCCTAACACCAGACGTCACCCCGCCACCCCGAAGAGTCCGACCATTCACACTCCGACTTCCAAGACGCAGCACCGATGGTTCCACCTTGATATTCCCTCCCATCCCAACCGATCTCGAATTTCCTAGTGGTGCACCTTTGGAAGAACTCACTAATGAAGATTTCGAGCAATTATTACAAGATGTAGAGTTGGAGGCAGAAGAGGCACAACAAGCGGAAAACGTGCAAACGCAGGCCACAACCTCCCAAGCACCTGTCACACCTGTTGAAGTGGATGCAGAGGATGACGGAGATGAAGAACAGGAGGATGATGAGGAGGATTATGATCAAGAGCACCAAGAGGAGCAACAAGAAGTGCCAGAACTTGTAGGTGCACCAGCATATACAGCTCAACTACGAAGGCTATACGACACTATCAAAGCAGTACAAGAAAGGCATCAACTCTCTCTGGTATCAGGTCAAGCTTTGATGCAAGAAATGCTATCAGATGAAGGGGTGGACCAACACTTCATTGACACCCTCAAATTAGTGTCAGACTCTTTAGGAGTTCCGGAGGCTGTCCACACCGCAGTCCGCCAGTCCGTAAGGTATGACAAACGCAGAGTGGACACGTTACCACGAGCAGGTAAGACTATTAGGATACCCGTCACAGAACAAGAAGTACCCATTGAGACCACAGCCACCCCCACAACCACCACTGACCTCTCCGTCGAAACCTTCGTTCAGACATCACCCATCTCACCCCAGCATCCTCCATCACCACCTTCTCCACCCCCACCACCACCTCCCACCTTGGAAGAAACGACAGTCATCACCTCTACCTTCACTTATAACCCATCCTCATTCAAATCATTCTCATTTCGAGAACCCACCTCACAAGACACCCTCTTCTCCTTCGTCACCAATCCCTTGTACACTTCGTCCCGTCTATCCTCTGAACCCATGACTGGCCATCCCATAATTCCAAGTGTAGTTGGAAACCCAGCACCCACAGAAGGCACCCTGTGCTTCCCGACCTATCCCCCAATACGGGTACCTCCATTCCATGACCCTCACTTCCCATCTGGCCCCTACACCTCTTTCAACCTGATCGTGCCACCCCAATACCCGTCCGTTGTGGAGCAGTTCACCCGCTCTCCAATGTTTCCGAGGCACATTTCTCCGATGTTCGCAACGACATCAATTTACATGAACACCACACTCACTTCACCTACCATACCCACCTACATGGTAGCCCCTGTACACACCACCTTGTCTGACCCAATGGACATTTCACCAACCACAGCACCTCTCCCCACAATTCCACCATCTTCCCCTCCCTTGCCCCCCACCTCACCACTCACATCATTGGCACACACAGCATTCACTACCCCCCTACCCAATCCCACCTCCCCTGCATTTCAAACTTTTCCCCTTGCATCTCATAATGTAAATAGCACGTTCAACACCTTACTTCAGTGTGCACATCAACTACAACAAGAGTACCATCAATTGGAAGAACGCACTACGGCACTCCAAGCAGAATCTCAACGTCTACAAGCTAGAGTCACCACTCTTGAAGCTGACTACCAGACGCTCCTAGCCGAGCATACCACCCTCCAGCAGGCTCACTCCGAACTGGAATCAAAGACATCAACAGCAGATGACCAAGCAGTCAAAGAACTAGAAACAGTGCTTCAAGCGCAAATGATCTCTAACGCTACACTCAGACGCAACATTGAGCTATTAAGGAAGCATATGGCCGCAGCACTAGAAGAGAACAAACGACTTCAACAACAAAACCAAGACAACTTTGAAGCGGCTATGGAAGGAACCGTAGGAGCAACCGTTAGCCCTACCAGATATAGAGCAGTCCCATCGGAAGACATTCGCATCTTACTTGAGGAGCATGCAAATTTCTTGGAGTCATATGAAAAACTAGAGACCGAATGTGCAGATCTAAAGAAACAGATAGCCAGTGTCCCCACAGCTCAACAGGAGCCGGCAATCTTGCAACACTCTACAGAAGAAGTAGAGACCCTCCGAAAATAGGTGGCAGAACTCCAAGCACGCCTCCTACCATATGAAAGGCCACCCTCACCCATTGAAGAACCAGAACCTGAAACAGTAGTGGAAATCCCCGTCGATGACAGCTATGAAGAGCCATACGAGCCTATGCCCACGCCTGGGGGTCGAACTACAGAAGAAGGACAAGACACGTTAGAAATTCAAGTTCCAGATTGGGTCAAAAGGGTCGAGAAAGTGGGTAAGACACATGATGATCGTGTGGCCGTGCAAATGCAATCTCTCACAAATCTGGAAGAAACTGTCCTTCGGTCTTCCTACTTTCAAAATTTATCCCATCAACGATTAATCACAACATCAGAGTCGTAATACATGCCTTATTTTGTCTTACTACATGATTATAATGCTGAAGTCAAAAGACATACAGGGAAGGAGCCCACATTCGCCACTCAATTTGAGATAGGGGATTTACCGACAGATGCACGTGCTGGCTCGATCTTCCAACCTAATTGGCGTGCACGTCTACTAACCGATTACCCAGAGATGATGAGTACCTGGGCAACCATGCCACTATATATCAAGTATAATCCATGCTATTGTCCAGTGGTACGTCGCAGATCCTAGCAAGCATTTGCAATCAAGGTACGCAACAATAAAGAATGCTCGGCTTGGGTTAACTACCCATATTTTGCTCCACCTCGAGGGACCCCAACCGTAGCCTACATGATATCAACAATTCGGCACTGGTCTACACGTCTAAATAATGTACCCGACATAGCGGCAAAAATGTGTATGAAGATATTCGAGCTCATGACCATTGTCTTCGAAACCTTTCGGAATGTCCAAGCTCCATACATCTCTGCCCCTGGATTCTCTCAAGGCAATAAGGATTTAGTCTACGACATGAGCCAAACCCCCTCGGTCACTATCATCTTTGCTTGGCATGCACGAATAAAGTACTTGCCCGCATGCTTCAAGCAGACATTTGAGGAAATGTTCTCTACGGGATTCTGGGAATACAATTCCGAAATTTTCATTCCCAGACCCACACATTTGCTACATCTATTCGCAGTAGAACAAGCAATCCATGCAGATCAGTTACGTCTGCCACATCCGGACATTCCAGGACCAATCGATTGGGATCGTATGATGACAGATTTGGCCAGAGGACTACGCATACAAGAACATCAGCTTGCCACTCAGGTTGTAGAATATTACATCCAACACTCCCAGCAACAAGGGTCTGTCAGGGACGACAGACGCGAGAGAGGGGGGGGGTGTTGAGAGCAGTATGGGCACCCAAGGACCGACTAGACAAGGAAGCCAGCGGAGAGAGTCAGAACAAGGTGAAGGAGTAAGTAGACAAAGCAGTCGACGCAAATCTGGCAGATAGGCCCTTCAATTTTTCCCAAATCAACATCTTTTAACAGTGATTCTTATCACTAACAATCATTGTAAATACCATTTCATATTTTTGTAGCTCCATTTTGTGCAAGCCAAGGAGTCCTTGAGCTTGAGGAGCCTTAGAAGTACCTACATATCAATTTTCGTATTTTTTAGACTCCGTTTAAGCCCTCAAATTGGCCCTGGAACCTAATTTTTAACTAGGCCGGACACTAGGTCTGGACAGGGCCAAAACCTAGTCAAAAACTATAAAAAGAGCTAGAGAGCTCATTTTTGAGGTTAGATTGTAATAGAAACAAACTTGTAAGAGCTTTTTGAAAAGTAATCGAAGAACTCCATTGATTCTCTCTCTTTGTCTTGTCGTGTGTGCGCGTGTGTGTGTATGTGTGTGCATGCTTGTGTGCTTCTCACTCACGCACTTGTACCGCCACTTGCTCGAGGTCTTCATACCATCCTCACGTCTTCCCGGATTGACATTAAAGGAGGTGCTACTCATCACTGAGCTACATTGACCCAATCAAAGCACGAGATATTTTGGGCCTTGACAACAAATGGTCGCCATGGGCATCTATGAGGTACTCAAGCATAACAAGGGTCATATTTGATGTGCAGAGCTGCATTTAACCAAGCTCACATCATTTCGAGATACGTCTCTTGTAGACATGCTCTCTAGTTGGGTTAAAAAATTGTTCCTTGTCTAGATCTCTCTGGTATATCATTGGGTTGGAACTTTTTGGCTCTTCTCCTACCAATCTCTTTACTTTGGCATTATAATATGACAAAAACATAAAATAAGACATATATTCCAATTGTGAAGTTGTGATCACACGCTTCTGGGATAGATATGCAAAAAATTCAGACTGCAACACTGTTTCTTCTAGGTTCGACATGGACTATATCTGAATGTTCACTAAGTCATCATGTTTGTGCCAATTTCTTCAACTTATTTCAACCACAAAGGGATTGGAGCTTTATACTTTTCCTATCCTTCCTCAGTGACTTGGCTACCTGGGATTGGTTGAGGTTCATACACATCTTCAAAGGTTTCTTCTATTGGAAAATTCACTAGCTCTTTGGGTTCATGCACTTCTTATGGAGAGGTGGGCATTCATATTTTAATAATTTTGCTTGCAACTCTTCTATATGTATTTTCAATGTTTCAATCTCATTTGGAGCAGCAGTAATCGGAATCACCTCTGTCAGTGGTGTGCTGGTAGATGGTTGTCAACTTCGTAGCTGATTGAGCTCCTCTTTTAACTCATCATAGGAGTCAAGAAAATATTCGTGATCTTTTAAGAGAATGTGAATGGTAGGAGATGAAGGGTGGAGATGAAGGGTGGAGATGAAGGGTGCAGAGGTGAGATAAGAGAGGTTCGGACAAAGGTTTTGAGCATCACATCAACAGTTGTGGTAGAGGTTGTTTCGTGCATAGTGGTGGTTTCACATTGTGACACAGGTACTTGAATATTCTTGCTCGATCTTGGCCTATTGTCGAGCACCTTTGGTCATAGTGTGGTCATGTTTTCTACATCATGGTATGGATGGCTTCCATGACTTCACAAGTCAATGACATGAGTTTGAGAGTCTGAATGAAGTGAGGGTCAACACCTTCTTCTCCCAATATTTGATTGAATAATAATTGGCCAATGTGGAATGAAAGTCATCCTCATTCTTGTATGCTTGTGATTGTGACATATAATCTTTGAAGTTGCACTATGTAAGTAGGGGCACCTTCAATTTCTTCCTCTTCTTGCTCTTCATCATCCTCTTCGTCCTCGCATTCTTGTTCCTTTTGTCGCTCATCATGTTTCTCTTCTTCATGTCGGTGTTGTTGTTCTTCACCTCTCTCTTCTGACTCGAGATCTACCTCATTGAAGAAGTTTCTCAAAATCTACATTGCCTAATTCTTTAAGACTCGTCTCTTTGGGAAATTCTAACTCTAATGGTACTTGTGAGAATATCGATTGAGGGCCATCTATGCTTCTCCTTGGAAATCAAAGTGTGAAGGGGCATAGTAAACGTTCTGGTGCTAGAGAGATATTGGGTGTCAGAGTAGTGCCTCTAGGTTGGGCACATGGAATTGATCCTTTTATTCTTTTTGATGGGGGTGCTCATGCTTTTCTGCTTCTAAATTGTTGAGTTTAGTTCTAAGATAAAGCAAGCTAAATTGGGATATCATAAGCTAGTCACCTATAGATGATGCACATAAGGGCACAACATTCATTCAAGATGGTCTTGGGAGTCCATCTCTTATTAGTTGCATGAATCTAGTCAATGACCCAATGGGGAAGATTGATGGTCAGATTTTGAGTATCTGCCAAGTACATGGCTAGTGCCCCATCTAGGAACTAGTGCTTGCAACTTCAACCATGATGATAGAGGTAGTAGGTGTTCTATGAATCTACTAGAAGAAGAAGAATCACATTAGCATTGTATAAGAAACTAGTTGAGGCCTTGTTTTTTTTACAATACCAGCATGATAGGCTTGATCGTTACTATGTTAGCGAGTGTTATGTGTGAGGTTAGTTTCGATGAAGGTTAATATGGTGTGTGGTTTACCTAGTTGCATACTTTGAGAAATGCAATGAGCTATGAATGCATCTAATACTATACAAGTGTGCTGAATGGTGGGGTTAGGAGGTTTGTTACATGATTTGATTCTTCATACTTCCCTTATGGGATTACAACTTTTGCATGTGAATACATTTAAGGGTTTCAAAGATGATTCCACCTGGACCTCAAACTTTTCAGGTATCTATTTCTAAGTACTGCTAGGTTTGCTTTCTCTTGAACATGTTTTACAATAGCTTTTCTTATCAATTTTGATGGGATGGGGTTAGGTGAAAATTGATTCAACCTTAAGGGCTTATGTGTGGCTTTTTGAGCTTGCAAGCAAGTCTTAGACACCTAGATGTGTATAGGGTTGTGGTTAGCTTTCATCGACCACTTAGGTTCCCAAATGGAGAGTACACATTGTGAATGACATGTTTGATACATCACCATTGGTCACTTTGGTCTCATCAACGGCTTCGTACATGTTGGTGGTCCTAGCAAGGGAGCAGATGGATGTTCACCCTTGCATCTCTAGACCTATTTTATGCCATGAATCACTCTACCTCAAGATGTCTTTTGTGTTTGGGATTCCATAGTCTTCTTATGCTCCTCCGTGTGTCTCCTTGCTTAGGGTATAGAGACCATTGATGTTTTTGAAAAAGAAGGGAGTTCTGACTTCTCTCTTACTTGCTCTTCGATGGCTGCATCCTTTCTACATCACATAGTTTTGGAAAAGAACAACATTTTCTTCATGATTATAAGAACTAGTTGTGTCACTGTGGGATCATTGATTGTGTAGTTGCCTAGTTCTATTGTGACCTGCTATTTATTTACCAAAACCTAAAGAAGTCCACTTCTTTGGTTTATGTTGACTGCATGATCATAAATCTAGTCTTGATCCAAGATGAGAGATCTAGTGAGATCTTCATCATGACACACTAGCACTTTGATTGTCATAGGGACTTCTTGGATGGAGATGGGAAGCTCCATCTCATCCATGCAAGGGGTTTCCACTCCTTCCAATCCTACAACATTGGCTTCAGTAGGATTAAGGCATAATTCCATGTCTTGATAGCAAGATAACCTAATATCACTAGTGGCTGCCCCTGAGTAAATCAATGTATTGATTGTCATTGCAATCATGCCACGTCCCAAGTCTATGGTTACAAAAGGAAGTCTAACGATTATACAAGGATAGGGAATAGTCTTGGTCTGGCACATAGCCATATGATACCTTGGAGTTTCATGATCCATGTGTCTAGGCTGATCTATACCTTGTCTTCTCAACTTCATATGTCATAAACGTCATATACATTCTAATGCCTCTATCTGAGCCTCTTTGTGGATTTGTTTCTTCTTCCTTGTGCTTCTTTGCCAAGTCAATTTAATATTTCTTTAGTTAATAGCTCTTGGTAAAGCTTTACTCTGCAACCACTAATGTAACTTGGTAAGATTTCACCTTCTAAGGTTGCTAGTTGGACTCCTCCACTAGTTGATATCCTATTAATGAGCTAGCTCTTGATAAAGCTTTACTCTGCAACCACTAATGTAACTTGGTAAGATTTCACCTTCTAAGGTTGCTAGTTGGACTGCTCCACTAGTTGATATCCTATTAATGAGCATTGGTCCATAGCCACACTTTTCTAGCTTTCGAGCATGTTGCTTCAATGTATACACTAAGACTAAGTCACCTGCTTTTAATCCTTTATCTTTTACATGTGCATCAAAATGCACCTTTTGCCTCTTCTTTGCAGCTTATATATCCTACAGATGCTTTCAATCTAGTTTCACCTAACTGTTCTAGGTCAAAGATCCTGGATGATAGCTCATGGCTGATGCTCTTGTGCCACCTTCAATGTGGGTATAAAAACTTTTGATGGAAGTATTGTGTTTTGTCCAAACACCATCTAAAAGGGGGTGGCATTAGGTACCATTTTGTAGGCAACTCGATATTCCCAAATAGGATGATGTAGCTATTTGTCCCAATCGGAACATTCATTATTAACAAGCTTAGACAACATAGAATCTTGTTTGTGCTCTTTGCTTAGCCATTGACTTCTGGGTGGTATGGGGGAGACTTCTTGTTAATGATAATGAATTCTTGTAATAAGTATTCAATGACCTTGTTCAAGAAGTGGGTACCACGATCACTTACCAAATCTATCGGTAATCCATATCTTGTGAATATATTTTTCAAATAGAAACTTTGTTATTGTTTGTGCATCATTCTTCTTAGTTACCTAAACTTCTACCCATTCAGTTAGATAATCTATTGCAACAATGATGTATTCATCATGTGAACTCTTGGTTGGGGGATGAATAAGACCTACAAAGTCTATTACCCACTTAGAGAATGCACATCCTCCCATCATGGGTCTCAATGGCATCTCATCCTTATGTATTGGATATTGACTTTCTTGACATGTGTCACATATCTTTACATAGGTATGAGCATCCATATAAAGGGTAGGCCACCAAAGACATAAGCACACGATTGCTTTGATCACTCGATCATGTCCAAACTATCCTCCTACCATGCCTTAGTGTGCAGTTTCCAAGATCTTTAGATACTCACTTTCATGAATACATAGTCTGAGATATCCATCTCATCTAGGCCTATATAGAATATCTCCAATAGACATGTAGTATTGAGCTCCTACTCTAGACTCCTTCGTCTTGCTAGTAACATTTCTTGGGGGAAAGTTTTCATCCTTAGAAAGTCAACTAATAGATTTCTCCAATTCGCTAATAAAGAGACTTGAAACAAAGTAGCATACTCCATTGGAGGTCTGTTAATACATGTTGGACAATCCTTACACATCCTATAGATATCTTGTTCCATAGTTGGCCAATACACAACTAATCTTTTTAGAGTCTCTAGGGTTCTGTGTTTCAACTAGTGTTGATCGAATGCACATACATGTGCTAATTGCAACCATTTAGTGCATTCATCTTCTTCCACACAACAAGCTAAGATTCCTTGATCATTGTGTTTGTATATACTACCTACAATATATGATACTTTTGGGACTTAACCACCTCTTTACCCTTTGTTTTTACTATGGGATGTTTGGGTCCAAAGGTAAGAATCCACACAATAGCTTTACCCCAATCATGTACTACTTCCAAGTTGAACAAGTAAGGATCAAGAATTTCATATAATACTCCTTGCAGTGGTTTTTTTGAAGTTAGTATAAATAGGTGATCTGATCGAAGGTGGGTCTTGCATTTCCTCACCACTACTTCAAAATTGTATTCTATTAGTAAGAGAAAACATCTTACTAATCAACCTATGTTGCAAGGTTTGTTCACTAGGTTTAGTAGAGACTGGTGATCCGTAAAGAACTTAAACTTATTTGTAAGAAAATAATGTCTTAATTTCTTGACCACATACACCATGCCTAATCCTTCCCTTTTGGTAGTTGTGTAATTTCTTTCGATTGAATTCATTTTCTTAATAGCATATGCGATTGGAAGATCAATATTCCCTTCACCCATGGGTTGTGTTACCACACATCCAATAGCAAAATTAGAAGTATCCAAATGAGCATGGAATGACTTGGTCCAATCTAGTGTAGTCAATATTGGTGATGAAAAAACTTGTCATTTGAGTTCATTGAAAGAGTTTTCACACTAGTCCACTCAAAGTTAGTCAGAAGGTTGTACAAGGGTTTTGCAATTATAGCATACATGTGGATTAAGCATCTCTAATATCTAGAGTGACCCATCAAAGCTTATACTTCCTTGACATTCTTTGGTCTTGGGAGTTTTGTAATGGCTTCATGCATCCATGAGTACTCTAATCCTATTGAGTGCACCGACTTTGTCTTGTCTAATGTTCTATGGACTGGTTTGCATTGCAGGTGTGGTATATCCCTATCAAAATAATATTTGAGATTGACTTTAGTTGTCACCCCTAGATGTTGTATGCTCCATGCTAACCATGCAAAGCATGCAATCTGTGAGGAGGGAATTTCAATTCACCTTTCCAAGTGTATGAATGTTGTCCATGTTCCATAACCATGAACATCATCTTGGAAGAGTTATCCAAATAGATTACCTTCCTAGGGGTATCAAGCTCTTTGAATTCATATATAGAGACCCTATCTATCTTGCTTGGTTTGTTAGTTTTGAATCTCGAGAATGCTTCCTCTATTTCTCTATTCAAGAAATCTCCATGCTCTTATTATCTTGAGGAATCCACTCCCGTGTGATTATCTTTGATAAGATAAACTTACCATGAGGTGATATGGGCTCCTTTCTCATGTTTTTCTACTCCAAGTCTCCTATTTCCGACTCAAGAATAATGATTAAACTCTTTCATCCTATCACATGAGCTCTTAATCACATACATGGTTCCTTGCTTATCAATATATGATCTCTCTTTGGATTTGAACATTGGATGTTCAATTCCAAAGGGTTGATTAGGGTTTTTGAGTTGGACCACTCATCTTCTCAATCTGTCCTCATAGGTGTGAGTACCTAATTGGTTGGTCCATATATATTCCAATTGAGTCTTATAGGAACTCCAAGGGTCTGTAAGTAGGCTAGTCCTAGCTGCCTCTAGGCCTTTCCATGCCAAATGACATTTTTTATTCTCTCGTCTCTGAGCTCAACATATAAGTATAGTCATTGAGTTGTTGAGCCCACAACCTAGCGGTGTGGTTGACACTAGCTTCATATGTCTTGATGATATTTCTATCCTGTGCTAGATGTCTACCAGATATAAGGTTCATATGCCTTGCTGATTGGCCCGAATTCCCAAGTACAACTACGTTGCTGGGTCCTTTTGTAGTATCCAATTGTTCTTTTTAATTTCTTTTGAATGTATGTCTTGTCTTAATATGGTCATCGTCATGATTACTTAAGTTTGCCATAGTTGATGTTCTTCTCGATCAAATTATGCTCTTTTCCACTTAGATTATCCTCGACTTAGAAAAAAATATTCTTGGAATCAACAGAAATTAAAGGATCTTGAACTCTTTCATGCCTATCATAACCCTGAAGTAATCTAAGTCATGCTTAGCATAAACTAGAAATTGACTCAGGGGGTTTAGTTAACTTCCAACCTCAAGCCTGGTGCTTTTGTCAATGCTCAATCCCCAAGATTTGCACTCCTAAGCATGCCACATACAATAGTAAGTTGGTTAGCCTTTCCAAGGAGTGTCAGTTGCCTTAAAAATGCTAAAAATTAGCTCAAAATTGACCACTTTTTTGCAACCCTCAAAATTCCCAAATTTTCTTATCTATCGCAATGGACAAAGCCTTTCTACCATGATGGATAGGGGTGTCGTGGGCTACCTATCGTGATGGAGAAGGGTTTCTATCATAAGCTATTGTCACAATGGAAAGGGATGTTTGTCATGGGCTAT
This sequence comes from Ceratopteris richardii, assembly GCA_020310875.1. Taxonomy (NCBI): domain Eukaryota; kingdom Viridiplantae; phylum Streptophyta; class Polypodiopsida; order Polypodiales; family Pteridaceae; genus Ceratopteris; species Ceratopteris richardii. The sequence continues at coordinate 38,771,408 of CM035424.1, forward strand.
CTATTGTGATGGACAAGGGTGTCCGTCATGGGCTGACTATCATGATGGACAAATCTGTCCATTGTGGGATATTTGTGGCGATGAGCACTATTTATTGTAGGTTGTTGTCTGTCATCGGTAAGTGTTGCTCTAGCACAATGGTAAGTACCACGTTAAGAAGCTTCACCTCCTTAATGTCAATCCGTGGGAGAGGTAGGAGTGATATGAAGATCGTGAATGTGAGATGATGTGAGAGTGAAGGTGAGAAGCACAAAGATGCACACACACATACACACACACAATGAAGAGACAAGCAAGACACAATGGAAGGTGGGAAATTAGCTCTATTACTCAAGAATACTCTTACAAGCTCCAACTAGCTCTAAACTCACACTAACCAATATGAACCAACCTGAACCCCCTTCAAAAATGAGCTCTCTAGCTCTTTTTATAGTTTCTAGACTAGTTTTGACCGGTTTCACATCTAGTGACCGGCCTAGTTAAAAAATAGGTCCTAGAGGCTATTTGGAAGGGTAAACGATGTCTAAAAATAACGAAAATTGGTACGCGCATTCTACCTAAGCTCCTCAAGCTCGAGGACTCCTCGGCTTGCACAAAATGGAGCTATGGATTACAAAATGGGGTTTTGTCTATATTACATATGTTACAAGAGTGATGAAAATCACTGTTGGATGTTTGAAGAAGTAATAAAAATATAATTGTTTTGAAAAAATGATCCGACTGGCTCCCTGCTCCGTCTTTACATGCTTCCATGTCGTCTGTGCCTCTGACTGTGCCTCTGACTGCTTCCAACACCCCCCTCCCTCTCGCTTCTGTCGTCCTCGACAGAACCTTGTTGTGCGGTTTGCCGGATGTAGTTTTGTAGGAGGTCGTGAGCGAGGGTGTGCTCAGATACTCGAATGCCTCGGGCCAGATCAGCCTCGAGCTTCTCCCAGTCTATCAGTTGCGGTTCGTCGGGTGGCGGGAGTTGATAATGTGTGGAATAAACCATTCGCTCACAGGCAAAAAGTTGCAATAAATGTGTTGGCCTGCTGATGAATACCTCGAAATGGTATTCCCAAAACCCGGTGGTGAACATCTCTTCAAAGGTTTGTTTGTAGCATGCCGGGAGGTATTTTATCCTACAGTGCCAGGCATAACACACCCGGAGCGATGGCGTTGTGCTCATGTCATATACTAGATCAAAGTTACCATGCTCAAATCCCGGGGTGTTTACATGCGGTGCTTTGACGCGTCGGAAGACTTTAAATATCATTTGCATCATGTCAAAAATTTTGACAGTCATATGCGCTGCGATATCATCCATATGCTTCAGGCGAGGGAGCCAGTGACGGATTGTAGCCATCATATAGCCAACAGTGGGCAACTCGGTAGGTGGCTTGAAGTAGGGGTAATTCAGCCAATCCTGACACTGCCTATTGTTTTGTACTTTGATAGCGAATGCAATCCAGGAGCGGCGTCGAGGTACTGGTCCCCAGCAAGGATTATACTTTAAGTGTAAGGGCGCTTTCACCCATGTGCTCATCATTTCTGGGTACTCCTGTAACAGACGTGTACGCCAATCTGGTTGATAAATAGTGCCTTGTTGCGCATCCAGTGGCAAGTCTTCAGGCTCGAACTGGGTTGCATGTGATGGCTTCTTGCCAGTTTGCTTTTGTATGGCCAGCTGGTATTCGGCCATTAGCATGAAGTAAGGTTTGTATTGAAGCTCATGCCCGGATATGTACCTGCGTGGGGCCAATTGAGCAAAGTAGGGAGATTGCAAAATTTGTTCTTCTATCATGGCCATAGCATGTAGCTGGGCCCCGACTCTAGCTGAGTGCGTTGTTCCAATCTCCTCCACAGTCTTCATCCATGCGGGGGTCGGAAGTTCATAGGTCATCTGGCCTTCGGCCGCGACTTGTCCGCCTGGGATGGGTATTGGCTCGTATGCTTCTTCAAACGTTTCCTCCACCGGAATGGTTATGTTTTCGTCGTCAGCTGGGATCTCCGGTGGGGAATCAGGCCGTGGTGGTGCTTCGTATACATCTATGCGTGATTGGAGAGTGGTTACCTGGGCCCGTAATGCGTTTAGTTCCTCTATGAGTTCAGGAGAGGGGTCCACAGGTTCTGGTACTTCTGCTGCCACTGGTAGTTGTTGTGGTGCCGGTTCTCTGAGCTGTAGTAACTTGTGATCTTCTTTTAGCTTCTGATGCTCTTCGTTCATTCGATCGTAGTCCTCTAGCAGTCGAACGTGGTCATCTAGCAACATCCGCATCGATTCAGATGGGATTGCCTTGAATCTGCTCGGACTTAATGGTTGTTCAGGGTGGTCCAGTGCCGCTTCCAAATTTTCTCTATTCTGCGCTTGGAGTCTCACGTTCTCCTCTTGGGCTGCGGCTAGGTGCCTCTTGAGTAGGCCCATATTTCTGGTCAGCGTCGCGTTCCTAATTGTTTGGGCTCGAAGCAGGTTGTCCAGATCAGCAGTGGCTTCTTTTGTCTTCTCTTCACATTCTAGCTCTAGCTTATGATATGCCTCTCTTAGTTCTTGGTGTCGCGTATTTAACGAGGCATTCTCGATTGATAATGAATTAAGCTGCGACTGTAATTCATTCGTCGTCCTCTGCAGTTGTTGATAGTTGTTGCCAAGAGATGCAAACTCATCTCGTACTTGTGACATGCATGTGAACATTTGTTGAAGTGCAGTGTCTATGGTGGGCGATAATAGTAATGAAGTGCTAAATGAGGATGCGGTGGAAGTAGATGCAGCGGGAATGGGAAATGGGGTTGGGAAGGTGGATGCAGTGGTGATTGTGGAAAATTGTGACGTACCTAAATATGAGGGTGCTGTGAGTGGAGTGGGTGCTGGTGAGGTGGATGGTGATATGTCCATGTCATTGGACGTGTCAAGTGCGGTGACTGTGAACAGCGGTGTGTAAGTGGGTGATTGTGTAGGTGTGAAGACGGGATTTACAAATGTAGAGTAATTTACAGGGGGAATGGCTGGAGCAGCTTGGTGAAAAGGGGAAATAGGGGTTATGGTGGGTTGAGGAGGTGAAACTGGTGAGAAGGTTAGTGGGGTTAGAAAGGTGAAAGGGGGTCTTAAAGGTGGGGGAAAGGATGGGAAGGATGAAGGGGTGAAGGGGTTAACATGTAGACGAGGTGGGGTGGGTACGGGCATGGTGGCATGAATGGGCGGAGTAAAGGCTGTGGCTATGTTGCCATGGACTGGTGTGGATGTGGGAGGAGCAGGTGGGCGTGTTGGGGATACAGGATGGGTTGGTGAAACATGAGGTGAGAGAGGAGTAGATGGTGTGGATGTTATTTCAAGGACAGTGGTAGTATGTACAACGGTAGTATGTGGCGGGGAGTCGACTAGGATGGCTTCTTCGGTGAAGGATCTTCCCGGCCGTAGGCGTGCATCTTGTGCCTGGTGGGATGATTGAGCACCTACCGGAACTCGAATATATTCACCGGGCTTCGATAGCAGTCGAACTCTGCGAGGGTCGTATTGGGGGAGTGGCTTCCTTTGTAAATACCTCAGTGCTTCGACCGGGCCGATGGATTGGACCAGTTCTCTGAACCCTCTGATGTAGACTTCTTCAAACCCTCCGGAGACTAGTTCTTGTTCGATTAGGGCCTGGCTCTCTGCTTCAGTCAATTTCTTCCGTGCCCAGACTTTCTCCATCGTACGATATAATTTCTTGATTGCCAGCGTGTAAGCTGCGGCTTCGAAAGTCTCCTCTTCGTGCGTGCTGGTGTCACCGTGTGCATCAGTTTGTTGGCCTTGGCCGTCTGTCTGTCCTTGTTCTTGGGAATCATGCGTGCCCTGGCTGGCTTCGTCATCACCTTCGTCATCGTCGGTGGCTGTTCGTTCATCATCAGAGCTCGACACAACTTGTCCCTGTGGCAGATCCCGCGGTGTGGTAGGGTAACTGGGGCGTTCATATTCTTGGGAGAACATCTGTGCCTCTGAAAACTGGAACTCATTTGAGAATGCATCCGGCATCTCAAAATCGAATGTTGTGTTTATTGGTTCTGCCTCCATGTGTGGTATTGGGAAAGAAAAGGCTTCCGCACCAATAGTGGTGGGAGCTTCTGCTGAAGTGGTGGTGGGTTCTGTGGTTGCAGCTGCCTGAGGTGCAGCGATACTAGTAGTGCCCTCAGTGACCACTGGTCTAGACAACCTTATGCGAATAGGTTGCACTGTGGGAGCGGCTTCTGTCGGTGATCGCTCTGGAGAGGGTTGTGGTGATGGTGACTCTGGCACTTGAAGGCAAGGAATGGTGCCTCTCATGCGCTTACCTGCCCGTGTTCTGCTGGGCTTCCTGGCTTTCTTCGTAGTTCCCTTGAATGCTTTCAGCTCTTCTCCTGTTAATGCACGTTCAATTGGCAAGTCATAAGCCAAGCACATATAAACAATTCTCGTCAGCGCACAACATCCATTAAGCACTTTCTTGCGTTCCCATCTGTGTTGTGCCAAATACATTTGATCAATGATCTAGCTCGCCAGATCAACAGTCTGAGGTCCCGTGCACGCTAAGTACAATCCAAACCATATTCTTTTATGTGGCATGGTAAATCTGTCCTGAGCGGGGAATGCAAAATGTTGCATGCATATCCGTAGCGGCTTTGACAGCTCAGGTGTAATTGTTGAGATCTCCTCCCACTTAGTGACATCCCCACGTTTCATAGGGTCTGGAATTAATCTTTCTCGATCTGTGGGCGTGTGGGTTCCATGAATCTTGATGGCCGCTCTGATTAAATCCTTTGAGAGGTAAAACCTTTTGTAAGGTGGATCATCCACTAAAGAAGGCAAAATAAAAGTTCCGGGGATATCCTTATTCTCTGAGGCCAGCAAAGTAGTAATTAAGTAATAACACCTGTAAAAGTCAGGTTTGGGTAGGGGATCACTGAAATACTCCGTGAAGCCTGCTCTGGCCCATACGTGAGTTAGGTCCTGGGTGTTCTGTAGGTCTTCGAACTCTCTGGAGAAGAATTGGTATTTTCCCCAGGTGCGGTCATCAAACGTCAAATTGGATTCAAATATAAAGTCCGCGTCCGCTAAGGGTCCTGCAAGTCCCTGAAACCAATGAGAGTTACGGTGTATCTTTTCTGTGTAGCCCATAGGTGGGTTGTCGATAGGCATGGGCCCTGGAAATCCTTGGAATTCTGGCGGTGGAGCAGTCGGGTGGGATTCTGCTCGTAAAACATTGAGGGGCACCGCCGCTACACTGGGGCCTGCTCCTGATGGTCCTTCGTCGGTTTGCATGGTGACTGATGCGCTAATGAGAAAGATCTGCTACAAAAGATTAACACATTAGCATGGAAATTAATTATGATCCCATTAAAGTGAGACCGCAATCCCTTTCCATAACTGATGCGTAACCCGTGTAGCCAAGTGCTGTGATGTGATGGATGCAATGCCTCTTGCAGCACTAGTGCAGGTCTCTAGACACCTACACGTTTCAGATCATGCATACATTTCTTGATGAGATGAGAATATGAGTGATGTGTGATGATGGTGGGTGAATTTATACAAGGTTTAAAGGTTAGTGATTTATTACAAGGTTGTATGTTAGTCGGGGGGTAGTTAGACAGTGGGTTAGGGGAAGACGATTGGACACGCTTCGGTATCCATTTCCTAAGAGTCTTTGAGTGGGTGGTGGGTTTCTGTTGAGGGGCAAAAGGTAGTATCGAGTGTGGTGGTATTGAGGGATGGAAAGATTTGTGAGGGGTATATATTACACGGCTTAAGGGTTGAGCTATGATACATGGTTTGGGTACCCAAATCTGTGTGGGTGTGGGTCTATGGATAAGGTATTTCTTGGCTATCCAAATTTGTCGAATGCTCGGACCTGTAGAAGAAGGTTGAGGGGATGGTGGATACTGATTCTGTTTCTGCCTTGCCTTTTTCTTGTCGATCTCTGCTTGGTTGGAGTTCTTCGGTGCTTTTTGTCCTTTTGGCACCCATATTTGTCTGGTGCCGCTTTCTTTGGGTGGCCTAAACTGCCTTCCTTGTTGTATCTTCTGGTACTGCAGTCGGTCTGGGTTCCTTTGTCGTGGTTGACTCTGTCGTGGTTGAGGTTGAGAGGTCGGATGGACACTCTGATTTGGAAAAGAAGGGAGATCCAACACTTGCGTGACCTGCCCATTAGGAAGTGATGCATTCTTTAACTTTAATCTAGGCCAGTCCGCAACAAGTTTGGAAGGATGAGCACCGCAGGGTGTCGTGCTCATTTGGCCGCTGATGCAACCCACCTGACCACTGATTGTGTCCATCTGCCCTTGCAGTTGGGTAACTGTCTCTTCTAGTTTGCAGGAAGTCCCCGGGAAGATCTCCTGTCGTCCTTCTGATTGACAATTGTCTATAGCCAAGCCCGAGTGGGTTGGTGTAGACGTAACGTGACTGATCTGCTTAAAGATCTTCCGGTCTTCCGTCGCATGCATTTCATAGGGTCTAGGATCACAACCGTCAAGCGGAATGCCGTTAGGGAAGTCAAGCGGTATCACTCGCTTCTGCTCGAAGGTTCCAATCTGTAAGGAGCCTTGTCTAAGATTTAGGTCCACTGAGTGATCGTATAGCCAATCTTGGCCAAGGATTAGGGGTTCTATCAGGTCGTCATCATGGCACACTAGTAGCTTTGCTGTCATGGTCAAATCCTTAATGAGGATAGGAAGGTTCACCTCACCCATGCAAGGGGTTTCCATGCCTCCTAGGCCTATGAGGTATGCCTCAATTGGCCGCATTTCTATTCCTGAATCCTTATAATGGGACCATCTAATCGCACTAGTCGCAGCACCTGAGTCAATTAAAGCCCTGAGTTCTTGGCAATAGTTGTCGTGTTCTAGCCTAACTGTAATGAATGGTCTCCTGTCCACTATGCTAGGATGAGTGGTTGACTTTACTTGACACATGGCCATGGGATATCTGGGTGATGTTTCCAGATGGTTATAATGTTCTCTCCCTAGTCCTTGTCTTCTTAGCTTCATGCGCTTAATGCGTTCTATGGCTTCTGCCTGAGCTTCCGCTCGTATTCTATTTTCTTCCTCCTTACGCTTCTTTGCCAATGTGAGTCGTCTAAGCATATCCTCAGTAAGAGGCTCTTGATATAACCTGACTCTACAGCCACTAATGTAATTAGACATTATATCTCCTTCTAAGGTGGCTAACTGTACTGCTCCGCTAGTCGAAAGTCTGTTAATGATCATAGGTCCATAACCTCGCTTTTCTAACTTCCGAGCGTGCTGTTTCAGCGTATATACTAGAACTAAATCTCCTTCTTTTAGGCCTTTATCTTTCACATGTGCATCAAAATATGCTTTCTGTCGCTTCTTCGCTGCGTATATTCCTGCTGCTGCTTTCAGCCTGGTTTCTCCTAATCGTTCCAAGTCCATTATTCTCGCTGATAACTCATGGCCGGTCCACTGATGTTCTTGTGCAACCTTAAGGGTCGGTATCAAGAAGTCCAAAGGAAGCACTGGAGAAAGAATTAAGAGAAAATGGAGTAAAAAGATAACTGAGTTGGAAGGAAGTTTAAAGGAATCTAGAGCCAAAATTCTAGAATTGACTTCGCAGGAATTGAGTCAAGAGAATCCAGCTCAGAAATCAGGATCTGTTTTAGCGGAACCCATACCAGAAGATCTAGACATGATGTTTCGTGCATATCAGGCTAGATTAAAAGAGGGACCTCAGGTAGCTGAAATGAGCAAAAACTACCCTCGAGCTGATCTAGAAATTGAGAGAACTAAACTTTGCATGAAGATGGTAGAACTAGCACAAGCTTTGTTCGAAGCCTCTAGATATCTTAATTGGAATAACATGGCAAAACCTGACTTACATTTTCAAGGACTAATGGAGAGGCTAGAATACTTGATAGAGAGCAAAGAGAAAAAAGATCAGCCTAGGAACCCTATTGTCCCAGAGACACAGGAAAGGAATGCACCATCCCTGTCTCAAGTACCCAACTCAGAAAGTCAAGACAACCTGTCTTCCATACGTAGGTACTCACATGAATTTTTGAGAGAAATCCAAGAAGAGAAATGGAGAAAGGAACAAGGAACCCATCCTCCTATTCAAGAAATAAATGACTTGCAGGAACAATTTCCCCAAGACATCCCCTCTATTTACGATGAGGTAGAGGAGGAACAACTGAGTGAACACACAGCTTTTGAATCTAATTCTTTACAAGAATTACCTCAATTCACAGGACCTTGGGAAGCAAAGTCTATTAGTATGAGAGCACCCACGATAATAGTGAGGAATGAAGAATCAGTAATCCCTAGAAACACGGAAGTGATCAAGAACACTAAAGTACCTAGAGGAGTTGTTAAAGGTAAAACCAGAATTGTGGAAACATGTAGCAAATCAATTCCCCGAGCTTGCTACTACTCCCTCACAAATAGGATCACAAAATAAGGTACCAGAAATACCCGTAGAAAAGATCGGAGATGTAAGCGAAGGAGAGGAAGGTAACACTTATCTTCCAATAACCCATCAGGGCTACACCACGAGAGCCATCTTAGATTCAGGAGCCGGAGTAGCCATAGCTACCACCGCTTTATGGAAACGTTGGGGTAAGCCAGCATTGAGACCCACCAGGATGAAGCTACAAATGGTCGACGGACCCATAGAAAAACCATTAGGCTTACTAGAAGGAATATCACTCACCACTTGTGGTGTAGAATTTTAGCATACCTTTGCCATTTGTGACTTTGCAAAAAACCATGCTTATGAGATGATATTGGGACGACCATTCATGCGTCAGTTGCAAATTGTACAAGACTGGGGAACTAATTCTTTGTACTTGCAACATTTAGGAGTGACTACCAAAGTCAATCTTAAAGACTATTCACATAGAGACGTACCCCCAATACAATGGAATACCATCCATAAGACTCAGGTAGAGACGGAATCCGTGCACTCATTAGAATCAGATCCTTCTTGGTTGCATGAGGATACTCACTTATGGATGTGTAAAGTTGCAAAACAAGAGGAAGAAAGATTAGAAGCTAGGACCTTAGGTGCAGAAAAACATCCACGAACCCTACAAGATCCAGCCTACGCACCTGTAGTATTTCCAGACGAAGAGTTTGAACCCCATGGTTGGGCAGAAATCCTAGCAACCATGGACGTAGCCATCAATGAAGAACAATGGACACCCCACTGTGACGAGGATGGCTATGACATTTCAGTTTCCACGATAGAGCCAATCATGTGCGATGCAATTTTAGAAGAGTGTGAACCTAACACTGATGCATTTGAGGATGCAAGCGATTTTGATTTAGAATCAATTATCATGGACCCACCCTTTGCATCAGAGGAAGAATATTTTTTCGAGGTAGAGACTCACACTCAGAGACACGAGGAAATTACGAATGAGGTAAGGTTAGCCACTCAAGTGACTACTAAGAGTGAAGGCAATAAAAGAAAGAAGAAAGAAACCATGTCAGAAAAAGAAGAATCTTTGTTTGAAGTACCCGAGAACTTCAAGAAATATGAAATCGAAGATAGAAGGATCATGGTACGAATGCCTAATAGAAAGGCGAATGAGGGACAAGTATATGATAACCGAGAGAAAACCAAGAAAATAATCGTAGCCATAGAAAGAGAAGAAGAAAAATGTACATACATAGGGCATGATTTGACAACTGAAGAAGAAGAAGAGCTAGTTGCCCTATTGCGCGAATATAGAGATATTTTTGCATGGAATTACAAAGATTTGAAAGGAGTAGATCCAGATATATGCTCTCATAGAATCCCTATGACTCCAGATGCAAAACCGACAAAACAGAAACCGTACACGTACAATGATAACTACGCTGCGAAGATTAAAGAGGAGATAGATCGCTTGATAGAAGTAGGATTCATTTACGAAATTGAGCATACCGAATGGGTATCTCCCATTGTGGTAGTGCCCAAGAAGAATGGAAAATTGTGTGTGTGTATTAACCTTAAAAAAGTTAATGCCGCCACGATTAGAGACAGTTATCCTCTTCCTATCACAGAACATCTATTGGAAAGAGTTGCAGGCAAGGAAGTTTACAGCTTCCTTGATGGTTTTTCAGGCTATAATCAAGTAGCCATTGCTCCAGAAAACCAACACAAGACGGCATTTGCCACTGAATGGGGCATATTTGCATTTCGTGTGATGCCATTTGGCTTAACAAATGCACCCGCCACTTTCCAGCGACTCATGTGTCATGTTTTTAAGGAATTCTTACCCAAGAGTTTGGAAGTTTATGTCGATGACTTATGTGCACATTCAAATGTAAGACAGACACATATCCCAGAGTTAAGACAAATATTTGACAAATGTCGAGAATATCAGGTTTGTTTGAACCCAGAAAAATGTGTTTTCATGGTCAGACAAGGCAAAATTCTAGGACACATTGTGTCAAAAAATGGAATCTCTACGCATGAAGAAAAGGTGAAGGTAATTGCAGAATTACCTAGACCAACTAATGTGAAAGAGGTACAGGCATTTATGGGCCATTGCGGTTATTATAGGAGATTCATACACATGTATGCAATCATAGCCAAGCCTTTGTACTCTCTTTTAACCAACTTTGAATGGACAGATGAATGTGAAAATTCATTCAATGAACTCAAACAACGTTTGTGCTCAACACCTATATTGACTACACCAGATTGGAGTAAGCCATTCCATGTACATGTGGATGCATCCAATTATGCCATAGGATGTGTGTTAACACAACCCACGAATGAAGGTAACATAGATCTCCCCATAGCTTACGCGAGCAGACAATTGAACGCAGCAGAAAGAAATTACACCATGACGGAACGAGAAGGATTAGGGATGATCTACGCAGTAAAGAAGTTTAGGCACTACTTGTTGGCCAATAAGTTCAAGTTCTTTACAGATCATCAAGCCCTATTGTACTTAGTCAACAAACCATGTAACACAGGACGACTAATACGTTGGTTTCTATTACTCATGGAGTATGATTTTGAAGTCGTAGTCAGAAAAGGAAAGACACATCTTAGAGCTGACCACCTTTCAAGATTAACCTCAGGAGAAGCTCCTCAAGGAGTAGTGGATGATCTACTAGACGCATATTTGTTTAACCTTGAGATAGCACCAGAATGGGCTAAGTCTTTAGTCCCTATTCTCACATATGGACCCAAGAATCCTAGGATAAAGATCAAAGAGGGAGAGATTACCAAGTCTCAGAGATACCAAATAATGGCAGGAAGCATATATAAACAGGATAATCAAAAGATTCTTGCTTGTTGTGTAGATGAATCAGAACATGCGAATTGGTTGCAATTAGCACACATAGGTGCATTAAAGCAACATCATTCAAAACATCGAACATTACAGACTCTGCATAGATTAGGAGTATATTGGCCTACGATGGAAGCAGATGTCTACAAGTTGTGTAAAGAATGCCAGGTTTGTTGTGAAAGACCACCAGTAGAACATGCTACATTGTATCATGTGTCTCTCACACCAGACTGGAGTGAACAATTAGTGACATACTTGAGGACGAAGACATTCCCTCAAGGCATGACCTTAGCTCGACAACGCAGTCTAGAGCAGGAAGCTCAAGATTATTCACTTATTGGCGATAACCTATACAAAAGAGGACGAGATGGATATCTAAGACAATGTGTTCATGAGAGCGATTATCTGAGCATACTAGAGACTGCACACCAAGGTGTTGCAGGAGGTCATTTTGGACCCGATAGGATAATCAAAGCCATCCTCTTTGCAGGATTATGGTGGCCCACTCTTCACATGGATGCTCATACCTATGTCAAGAGATGTGATGTGTGCCAAAGAACTCAGTTTCCTACTCGCAGAGATGAAATGCCATTGAAACCCATGATGGGCGGACGTGCATTTTCAAAGTGGGGTATAGACTTTGTAGGACCCATTAACCCCCCTGCAAAAGGTACACATGCTGAATACATTATTGTTGCCACAGATTATCTTACGAAATGGGTAGAGGCAAAAGCCACGAAAAAGAATGATGCACACACAACTGCAAAATTCTTATTTGAGAATGTCTTTACAAGATATGGATTGCCTATAGAGTTAGTGAGCGATCGAGGCACTCACTTTCTAAACCAAGTCATTGAATATTTGTTACAGGATTTTATGGTGATTCACAAGAAATCCGCACCATATCATCCTCTGGCCAATGGTCAGGCTGAAAGCACTAATAAGATCCTTTGTAACGTACTGACGAAACTCGTGAACAACAAACGTTCAGATTGGGACAAACAGTTACACCACGCTGTTTGGGCATATCGAGTGGCCTACAAGACCGTACTCAATGCAACTCCCTTTCAGATGGTTTTTGGTCAGAATGCTGTGCTTCCTTTGGACTTCTTGATACCGACCCTTAAGGTTGCACAAGAACATCAGTGGACCGGCCATGAATTATCAGCAAGAATAATGGACTTGGAACGATTAGGAGAAACCAGGCTAAAGGCAGCAGCAGGAATATATGCAGCGAAGAAGCGATAGAAAGCATATTTTGATGCGCATGTGAAGGATAAAGGCCTAAAAGAAGGAGATTTAGTTCTAGTATATACGCTAAAGCAACACGCACGTAAGTTAGAAAAGCGAGGTTATGGACCTATGATCATTAACAGACTCTCAACAAGTGGAGCAGTACAATTAGCCACTTTAGAAGGAGATATAATGCCTAATTACATTAGTGGCTGTAGAGTCAAGTTATATCAGGAACCTCTTACTGAGGATATGCTTAGACGACTCACGTTGGCAAAGAAGCGTAAGGAGGAAGAAAATAGAATACGAGCGGAAGCTCAGGCAGAAGCAATAGAACGCATTAAACGCATGAAGTTAAGAAGACAAGGACTAGGGAGAGAACATTATAACCATCTGGAAACTACACCCAGATATCCCATGGCCATGTGTCAAGTAAAGTCAACCACTCATCCTAGTATAGTGGACAAGAGACCATTCATTACAGTTAGGCTAGAGCACGGCAAGCCTTGCCAAGAGCTCAGGGCTTTAATTGACTCAGGTGCTGCGACTAGTGCTATTAGATGGTCCCACTATAAGGATTCAGGAATAGAAATGCGGCCAATTGAGGCATACCTCATAGGCCTTGGAGGCATGGAAACCCCTTGCATGGGTGAGGTGGACCTTCCTATCCTCATTAAGGATGTGACCATGACAGCGAAGCTACTAGTGTGCCATGATGACGACCTGATAGAACCCCTAATCCTTGGCCAAGATTGGCTATACGATCACTCAGTGGACCTATATCTTAGACAAGGCTCCTTACAGATTGGAACCTTAGAACAGAAGCGAGTGATACCGCTTGACTTCCCTAATTGCATTCCGATTGAGGTTTGTAACCCTAGACCCTATGAAACGCATGCGACGGAAGACCGGAAGATCTTGGGTCAGACGAGTCACGTTACGTCTACACCAACCCACTCGGGCTTGGCTAGGGACAATTGTCAATCAGAAGAATGACAGGAGATCTTCCCTGGGGCTTCCTGCAAACTAGAAGGGGCAGCTACCCAACCGCTAGGGCAGATGAACACAATCAGCGGTCAGGTGGGTTGCATCAGCGGCCAAATGAGCACAACACCCTGCGCTGCTCATCCTTCCAAACTTGCTGCGGACTGGCCTAGATTAAAGATACATAACGAATCACTTCCTAATGGGCAGGTCACGCAAGTGTTGGATCTCCCTTCTTTTCCAAAGCAGAGCGTCCAATGGACCTCTCAAACCCAACCACGAACGAGTCAACCACAACAGAGGAACCCAGACCGACAACACCACCAGACAAGGCAAAGAAAGCAGCAATATCAACATCACAGAACAAGTGGCACGAAACAAATATGGGTGCCAAAAGGACAGCAACCACAGGCTATTGGCAACACTGCAGACGAGAACAGGACAAAGTTTCAAAAGAAGCAGAGTCAGCATCCAAAGTCCCCTTGATCTTCTTCTACAAGTACAAATACTCGGCAGATTTGGATCGCCAAGAAGTATCTTCTCAATCGACCCACACCCACGCAGATTTGGGTACCCAAACAATGTATTATAGCCCCACCCTCAAGCCATGTAATATATACCCCTCAGAAATCTTTCCATCCTTCAATACCACCAAACCCGATACCACTTTTTGTCCCTCAGCAGAAACACACCACCCACTCAAAGACTCTTAGGAAATGGATACCGAAACGTATCCAAACGTCTTCTTGTACCCCATTATCTAACAACTCTCCCACCCCATTTAAACTCCACCCTTGTAATAATTCACCCTCAACCAAACCTTGTATAAATTCATACACCCAAACCCCACATCATGCATAATAAAAGCTCATCAAGAAATGTATGCATAACCTGACCATGTAGGCGTCTAGAGACCTGCATTAGTTTTGCAAATAATCATTGCATCAATCACTTCACGATACTTGGCTACACGGGTTACACATCGGTTATGGAAAGGGATTCCGGTCTCACCTTAATGGGGTCATAATTAATTTCCATACTAATGTGTTAATCTTTTGTAGCAGATCTTTTCCATTAGCTCATCAGTCATCATGCAAACCGAAGCAGGACCATCAGAAGCTGGCCCAAGCACACCAATGGCCAATATTGGAGAATTACTCGCAGAATCTTATCCTACGATGCAACCACCAGAGTTTCAAGGTTTTCCAGGACCCATGCCAATCGATGATCCTCCTAGAGGATATACTGAGAAGATTCATCGTAGTTCTCATTGGTTTCAAGGCCTAGCCGGACCATTAGCAGACACTGATTTCATATTTGAGGCCAATTTGGCATTTGATCTTCGCACATGGGCCAAGTACCAGTTCTTTTCAAGAGAATTTGAAGGACTACAGAATACACAAGATCTAACGCACGTTTGGGCACGAGCGGGATTTACAGAGTATTTTAGCGACCCTCTGCCTAAACCCAATTTTTACAGATGTTTTTACTTGGTAACCACCTTAACAGCTTTAGAAAACAAGGATCTACCTGGCACATTCATGTTACCATCCTTGGTAAATGATCCTCCATTCAGAAGGTTTTATTTGTCTAAAGATTTAATTCGCGCAGCTCTGAAAATACATGGAACACACACTCCGACGGAGAGAGAACGGCTAGTCCCACAGCAGATGAAACGTGGTGACGTAACTAAGTGGGAGGATATTTCAGCCATAACCCCTGAGCTTTCCAAGCCATTAAGGATATGCATGCAGCACTTTGCTTTCCCAGCTCAGGATTGTTTTACCATGCCCCACAAGAGAATCTGGTTTGGACTATACTTAGCATGTACTGGACCGCAAACGGTTGATCTAGCCAGCTGGATAATTGATCAGCTCTATTTGGCACAACATAGATGGGAGCGAAAGAAGGTAATCAATGGATGCTGCGCCCTCACTAGGATCATATATATGTGCTTGGCGTATGACTTACCAATTGAGCGTGCCATGACCAGTGAGGAACTGAAAGCATTTAAAGGCACCACTAGGAAGGCTAGAAAGTCTAGCAAAGGCAGAGCCGGAAAGCGGATGAGAGGTACTATCCCGTGCCTACAAGTCCCAGAATCACCCTCGCCACAACCATCTCCAGAGCAATCACCAACAGCAGCCACTCCCACGGTACCACCAATTCGTATACGGTTATCAAGACCAGTTACGCCGGAGGGCACCACCAGTATTGTTGCACCTCAAACAGCCACAACCACAGAACCTATCACCACAGCAGCTGAACTTCCCACCACTATTGGTGCGGAAGCTTTCTCTTTTCCAATACCCCATTTAGAAGCAGGACAAGCAGAGCCACTGGACCAAACTTTTGATTTTGAGATGCCTGATGCATTCTCTAATGAGTTCAAGTTTTCAGAAGGACAATTGTTTTCTCAAGAATTTGAAAGGCCTAGCTACCCCACCACACCCAGGGATCAGCCACAAGGACAGATCGTGTCCAGCTCTGATGACGGAAGAACAGCAACCGATGACGACGAAGGAGACGACGAAGCTAGCCAGGGAACACAGGAATCCCAAGAGCATGAACAGACAGATGGCCAAGGCCAACAAATAGACACACATGGTGATACAAGTACCCATGAAGATGAAACTTACGAAGCAGCCACTTACACACTAGCTATCAAGAAGCTGTATAGAACTATGGAAAAAGTTTGGGCACGCAAAAAGCTGACAGAGGAAGAGAGTCAAACAATAATAGAACAAGAACTTGTCACAGGTGGATTCGAAGACGCATACATCAAAGGATTCAGAGAGTTAGTCAAATCAGTAGGCTCCAACGAAGCCCTCAGGTACTTGCAACGAAAGCCACTACCACAGTTTGACCCCCGCAGAGTACGACTACTTTCAAAGCCCGGCGAATACATTCGTGTACCAACAGGAGCACAGTCTTTAGAACAAGCCAGGGAGGCACGCCTCGTCCCCGAAAGTTCGTTGGCTGTAGAAACCATCTTTGTAGATTCCCCACCCTGCGCTACAGCTGTACAAACCTCAGTAGTCACTGAAGTACCGACCACCCCAACCGCTCCTCTCTCACCGCCCATCCATCCAGCCTCCCCTCTTCACCCTCCTTCCCCCAGACCAACATCTTCATTCGCCGGTGGTGTTGCAGAAATTGTCTTTACGACCACTCACCCCACAATTCCCGCACCCATTAGCCCTAGTCTACCCCCTCCCACACCCACCTTTCTATCCAACCCATTCCTTCATCAATCTCTTCCACCTTTCCCCACAACTCCAAGACCCCTTTTCCCATTCCCACCGCCATTAACCTTCTCCCCCGTCTCACCTCCCCGACCCACTGTAACCCCTCTTTCCCCTTTCTACCAAGCTACTTCAGCCAGCCCCCCTGTAAATTACCCCTCAACCTTTGTAAATCCCGTATTTACACCAGCACGAGTACCCACGATCACACCCATATTCACGGTCACCACACTAGATACGTCCACTGACATGGACATCTCACCACCCACTGCACCATCACTCACTTCACTCACGGCACACACATTTTTAGGCACATCACAATTTTCAACAATCACTACATCATCCACCTTCCCACCCCCATTCCCCATTCCCGTTGCATCTACACCAACTGCATCTTCATTTAGCACCCCATTAATACTATCACCCACTGTAGATAATGCATTCCGACAGATGTTCATGTGTATGACGCAAGTAAGAGATGAGTTCACATCTCTTGGTGATAATTATCAGCAGCTGCAGAGGACAACCAATGACTTACAGTTGCAGCTTAATTTATTGTCTATTGAGAATGCCTCTCTGAACACCCGCTACCAGGAATTACGCGAGGCTTATCACAAATTGGAACTAGAAAGCGAAGAAAAGACCAAGGAAGCCACTGCTGACCTGGATAACTTATTAAGAGCCCAGATAGTCCGCAATGCAACGCTAACACAAAACATGGGCTTACTACGAAGACACCTAGCAGCCGCCAAGGAAGAAAACCAGCGCTTACAGGATCAGAACCGAGAAAACTTAGAAGCAGCGCTCGACCACCCAGACCAACCACTCAGTCCTAGCAGGTTCAAAGCCATTCCTTCAGACTCGATGAGGATGCTGCTAGACGATCATGTAAGATTACTAGATGAATACGACCGCATGAACGAGGGGTTACAGAAACTCAAAGAAGATCACAAATTACTCCAGTTACGAGCACCGGCACACCAAGACGTACCAGCACCTGTGGACCCCTCTCCTGACATCTTAGAGGAACTCAACGCATTACGGGCCCAGGTATCGAACCTTGAATCAAGGATTGCAGTATATGAAGCACCACCAAGGCCAGATTCCCCACCTAAGCTTCCAGCTGAGGAAGAAACGGTCACCATCCCGGTGGAGGAAATATTTGAAGAAGCGTACGAGCCACAACCCATCACAGGCGGACGCGTCACGGCCGAAGGTCAGATGACGTACGAACTTCCGACCCCCGCGTGGATGAAGACTATTGAGGAACTTGGAACAACGCACTCAGCTAGAGTAGAGGCACAATTACATGCCATGGCGATGATAGAAGAAAGAATTTTACAATCTCCATTCTTTGCTCATTTGGCCCCGCGACGATACATATCTGGGCATGAGCTACAGTATAAACCGTATTTCATGTTAATGGCCGAATACCAGTTAGCCATTGAGAAAGAGACAGGTAAGAAACCATCGCATGCAACTCAATTCGAGGCGGATGATTTGCCACTAGATGCACAGCAAGGAAGGATCTATCAACCAGAGTGGCGAAAAGATTTACTACAGCAGTATCCAGAGATGATGAGTACATGGGTAAAGGCACCTTTGCATTTGAAGTACAACCCGTGTTGGGGACCAGTGCCACGACGCCGCTCCTGGACTGCCTTTGCTATTAAGGTACAAAACAATAAGCAGTGCCAAGACTGGTTGAATTACCCCTATTTTAAGCCACCCATTGAGTTACCAACTGTTGGCTACATGATGGCTACAATTCGCCACTGGCTCCCTAGATTAAAGCATATGGACGATATAGCGGCGCATATGACTGTCAAAATCTTTGACATGATGCAAATGATTTTTAAAGTCTTCCGACGTGTCAAGGCACCCCATGTCAACACCCCGGGCTTTGAGCATGGCAATTTTGACCTGGTATATGATATGAGTACAACGCCATCGCTACGGGTGTGTTATGCCTGGCACTGCAGAATAAAGTACCTACCGGCGTGCTACAAGCAGACGTTCGAAGAGATGTTCACAACCGGCTTCTGGGAATACCATTCAGAGGTATTCATAAGCAGGCCTACACATTTATTACAATTATTTGCCTGTGAACGAATG
Organism: Ceratopteris richardii; assembly: GCA_020310875.1. Lineage (NCBI taxonomy): Eukaryota > Viridiplantae > Streptophyta > Polypodiopsida > Polypodiales > Pteridaceae > Ceratopteris > Ceratopteris richardii. The sequence continues at coordinate 38,790,213 of CM035424.1, forward strand.
GTCTATTCCACACACTATCAGCTCCCGCCACCGGAAGAACCGCAACCAATCGACTGGGAGAAACTCGAGGCAGATCTGGCCCGAGGCATTCGTATCTCCGAGCACACCCTCGCTCAAGACCTCCTACAGAACTATATCCGGCAGACCTCACAACAAGGTTCTGTCAGGGACGACAGAAGCGAGAGGGAGGGGGGTGTTGGAAGCAGCCAGAGGCACAAACGACGCGGAAGCATGTAACAACGGAGCAGGGAGCCAGTCAAATCTTTTTTTAAAGAATCATGTTCTAAAAATACTTTTCAAAAACCTCGAACACTGATTTTTATCGCTATTGTAACATATGTAACATAGAAAACCCCATTTTGTAATCCATAGCTCCATTTTGTGCAAGCCGAGGAGTCCTCGAGCTTGAGGAGCTTAGGTAGAACAAGCGTATCAATTTTCGTTATTTTTAGACATCGTTTACCCTTCCAAATAGCATCTAGGACCTAATTTTTAACTATGCCGGTCACTAGATGTGAAACCGGTCAAAACTAGTCTAGAAACTATAAAAAGAGCTAGAGAGCTCATTTTTGGGGTTGGCTTGTTTGAGGTTAGAGTTCTTTTGAGCTTGTAATAGTGTTCTTGAGTAATAGAGTTGAGTTCTCACCTTCCATTGTGTCTTGCTTGTCTCTTCGTAGTGTGTGTGTATGTGTGTGTGCATTTCTATGCTTCTCACCTTCACTCTCACTTCATCTCACATTCACGATCTTCATATCACTCCTATCTCTTCCGCGGATTGACATTAAGGAGGTGGAGCTTCTTAACGTGGTTCTCACCATTGTGCTAGAGCAACACCGTAGCTTTGGGAGAAGCCTTTCGCCACCAACCTTGCTTTGTACCTAGCAATGGAACCATTTGAATTTCTTTTAATTTTGTAAACCCACTTATTACCTATCACCTTCATGCCTTCTTGAGCTAGTACCAAGCTCCAAGTATGGTTCTCATCAAGTGCTTTGAGCTCTTCCTTCATTGCCTCTTGCCATTCCTTGCAATCCTTAGCTTCTTCATAACTAGTTGGTTCTTTGTCCTTGATTACTTGAGTCATGTATGCATAATGCTTTGCAATGAAATTATCATATGTTAACCTTTGTACTGGATATCTTACTCTTGAAGACCTTCTTTCACTTCCTTTTGGTGTGGTTTCCATCTTCTTTCTTTGTTTTGCCACTCCTGGAGTTTGAATTTCTTCTATCTCTTCATCTTCCAACATGCTCTCGTCCACATAGCTTCCTTCTTCAACTAAAATATTCTCTTTTCCTTTGACTTTGCTTTCTTCAGAGCTGGTCTCTCTTTCCCTAAGCCTTCCACTCCATGGTGAGGGTGTCCTTGTGTTGCATGAGTTGCTTGGACCACTTAAATCCATGCTTTCTTGAACTCTATCATCATTCTTCAAATTTGTCTCACCTATGTCTTCAACCTGCAATGGACTCGTGCATGCATACCAAGGCTTCAACTCATCAAAGACAACATCCCTACTTACCTTCAGCTCCTTGGTGATGGGGTTATAGCATTTATACCCCTTTTGTTCCATAGAATATCCCAAAAAAATACATCTTTTAGATTTGGCATCTAACTTTGACCTCAACTCTTGAGGTACATGTACATAGCATATACAACCAAAGACTCTAAGATGTGAAATGCAAGGTTTTCTTCCACTCCATGCTTCCTCAGGGGTTAGATGATGTATACCTGATGTAGGAAATCTATTCATGATGTATGTGACTGTATATGTAGCCTCTCCCCAATAACAATGCGGCATATTCATTTCGTTGAGCATACACCTTGCTACCTCTTCTATGTGTCTGTTCTTTCTCTCTGCTACCCCATTTTGTTGAGGGGTATACCTGCATGTAAATTGTCTTTTGATGCCATTGACCTGCAAAAATTCAGAAAATTCATGGGAGAAGTACTCTCCCCCTCCATCGGATCTCAAAGTTTTGATAAACTTGCCAGATTCCTTCTCCACCTGTGCTTTGAATTTCTTGAAGTAGTGGAACACATCTGATTTGTTTCTAATGCAATACAACCACACTTTTCTTGAAAAGTCATCAATGAAGGTTACAAAATACCTATTTCCAGCAAGGGATGCTTCTCTTGTTGGACCCCAAACATCCGTGTGAATGAGGTCTAAAACATTTGCACTTAAATAGGTACTCTTCTTGAAGGGCAGCCTTGATTGTTTTCCTTGTTGGCAAGCTACACAAATTTCATGCAACATTTTAGATGTAAAATTTGGTAGGCCTCTTACCAAGCTCCTCCTTTGCATGTCCTTGAGCTTTTGTAGGTTGATGTGACCTATTCGTTTATGTCATAGATCCAAATCTGCTATCCTCTTGTCTCCATATGTGACATACATTGAATGGTGTGGCTGATTTATGTCCATTGTGAACATTCTCCCTTGCTTTTTTCCTTTTCCTATGAGCTTGAAACCTGCCCTTGGATCCTCAACAAAACATCCTCTTTCATTGAACCTAACTTGATAGCCTTTTTCTACCATTTGGCCTACCGAAATCAAGTTTTTGGTAATAGTAGGGACATGTAATACCTCTGATAAGCACTTTGCTCTTTGATTTCCTTCCAAACTGATATCTCCCACATGTTGAATGATATGCTCTGAGTTATCACCTGTTTCCACATGCCCTTGATGCTTTGGGACCTGCAAATTACTAAAAAAATCCTTTCGACATGACATATGATTGCTACATCCACTGTCTACATACCATACATCTTCACTAGCTTGAGTTGTATCTTCACCATACCTCATGGCAAGTAAATAATCATTCCCTTGGCTGGATGATGTGTTTGCATAATTACCTTGCCCTCTATAATTGTTGTTGTTGATTTGATTCCCTTGTCTTTGAGCTCTATGATAGCATTCATTTGCAAAATGACCGGGCTTACCGCATACAAAGCATCCATTTGAAGTGGCTTGTCCTCTTCCACCAAATCTTCCACCTCTTCCTCTATTTGTGGCTCTTCCACCTCTTTGAACTGCATTTTCTTGTTGTCCTTGACCTCCTTGGTTGCTTTGATATCTTCCTCTTCCTCTTGTAGCACCTTGGTTGTGTCTTCCTCTTTCTCTACCTGCATACAACAATTGCCCTTGGCTATCCTTGGCATTATGACCACCAAGGTTCATCTCCTCTGTCACCATGAGAGTGATTAATTGATCAAAATCAAGAAGAGAGTCCCTTACATACACTGAAGTTGTGAAAGCCCTCCATTTTTCATCATCCCTAAGTCCATTTAGGGTGTGGGCGACAAGATCGTCATCATCTAGGGCACAACCGATTGACCCTAGTGCATCTGCAAGCTCTTTAACCTTTAATATGTAATCATTAGCACCTTGAGAGGGGATTTTCCTAAGATTATTTAGCTCATTCTTGAGCTGAATTTTTCTAGCTTTTGTGGAGGTTGAGTACAATCTCTCCAAGCACTCCCACACCTTCTTCGATGTATCCAAATCTTGAATATGCCCTACCATAGAGTTGCTAATATGCTGAGATAAAATGAAAATGACCCTTTTGTCCCTTTCATCCCACTCTCTTACTGCTCTTCTCTGGTCATTGGTTGGATTTACCTCATCTATGTAGGGTTTTGGCTCTCCACCACTCACAAGTCCCCACAAACCTTTCCCCATCAAAAAATTGTTTATTCTAAATCGCCACGGTTGGTAGTTTCCTTTTTCGAGCTTCTCAATCTGAGCATTGAGATCAGCCATGGTGCCTCCTAACTCTTTTGAACCTCCCCCTTGATGCAATGAAGTTGAAAAGGATGTCTTTTACCTCAAAAAATAGAGCTACTCCTCTTGATGAAGCTTCGTCTTCGATTTGATGATGTATTTGCTTCCTTGTTGTTGACCTGCCCGTTCTTTGCTTCCTTCCTTCAAAGTTTGATGAAGTCTTTACTTCACTTCAGTAGCTCCTTCTTCTCTCTTTGATACTCCACTTATAGCTCTGATACCAATGTTGGAGGATAAACACTCCTATGTGCACAACAAAAGCAAATGAACCCTCCTAGGATCCTGAAATTTTTCAGACATAGGCTCTGTATTTTCTGAGTTTCTCTGAGTATATGCAGAGACTGACAATGAAATTTTGCAGGCATACACTAGATTTTAAGAGCTTTCAAATGAGAGTAAAATCACTCCATTTGGATACTGGATGATGCCTCAACCAGCTTCAACAAATTAGACAACTTGATCTCTTCACAGAGTATGAGCTAACTAGACAGACACTGTTCTAGACATTTCTCTGCACATGTGCAGGCACTGAATGTGAGACTTATATTTTACAAAGTAGAACTTATAAGCTTTCCAACAAGACAAAAATCATTGCAAATGGATTCGGGATGAAGGAGAAACAACAATTACAAGACCGGGGGGTCTGCCAAAAACATCTAGATAGATAGAGTGTGTAAAAGTGAAATTTCTGCAAAATATGCAGAGAACAGCTAGTAGGGGGTGTGCTTAAGCAAGGGGGCAGCTTGGGCACGTATTTCCATGACTCTAAGTCATAATACAACTCATTAGAGGTTTTAAAGACCACATACTAACCTCTTTAACCAATCAAAAGCATATACATGTCAAAAGTGAGGTCCAATCACATCAAGAGGTGAGCTAAATCTTCTCTAATCAACTTCTTTCCATTATGGGCATAATTGGATGCCTCCAACTCGTGGAAATCAGCCTCCTTTGATTGTGGATGATGTGGAAGGTTCAATTTGGGGCATGTTCCCACACTCTTGAGCTTGAAAAACTTTCAACACGTGTCTGCCTGTACTTGCTTCTTCCCGTATGATGCCAATATGATACCAACAACTATCGAAGGATGTGGATGGTCTAGGAAAGGCAGGATGTATAGGAGAGACTGGAGGGATGAGAGGTGAAGGAGGAGCTATTCGGGTGGTGGGTACTTCGAGCACCGTAGTGGTATGTACAGTAGTAGTGTTGGGTAGGGAGTCGATGACAATCGTTTCTGCTACCAAGGAGCCTTTAGGAATAAGACGTGCTTCCCTGGCCTGTTCTGAAGATTGGCCATCTGTGGGTACGCGAATGTATTGACCTAGCTTTGAGAGTAATCGTACTCGACGTGCGTCAAACAGCGGTAGTCGCTTTCGCTGCAAGTATCTTAAAGCTTCATTTGTGCCCACAGACTTAACTAGTTCTCTAAAGCCTTTGATGTATGCTTCTTCGAAGCTTCCTGTGACGCGTTCGTGTTTTATAAGCGCTTGGCTTTCTTCCTCAGATAGCTTTTTAAGTGCCCAAACTTCATTCTCAAGATCTCAATTACAAGCTCTAGCTCACTCTAGCTCATACAAGTCTACACTAGCTTACCTCAAAAATGAGCTTTCTAGCTCTATTTATAGATTCTAGACTAGTTTTGACCGGTTTCACATCTAGCAACCGGCATAGTTAAAAAATAGGTTCTAGGTGCTATTTGAAAGGGTAAATGAAGTCTAAAAATAACCAAAATTGGTAGGCTCGTTCTACCTAAGCTCCTCAAGCTCAAGGACTCCTGGACTTGCACAAAATGGAGCATATAATTACAAAATGGGTTTTTCTATGTTACATATGGTACAAAAGTGATGAAAATCACTATTGGAGATTTTTGAAAAGTATTTTGAAACATATTTGTTTGAAAAAATAATTGGGTTGGCTCCCCACTCTTCGTTGTGCTCTTTCTTTACATGCTTCTTCGATGTCTATGGCTCTTGCTACCGTGCCTCTAGCTACTGCCAACACCCCCCTCCCTCTCGCTTGTGTCATCCTCCATAGAACCTTGTTGTGGGGTCTGTCGGATATAATTTTGTAGGAGGTCCTGAGCAACGGTGTGCTCTGACAGACGGATACCTCTGGCAAGATCAGCTTCAAGCTTCTCCCAATCGATGGGTTGAGGTTCCTCTCGTGGCAGGATTCTATAATGTGTGGAGTACATCAGTTGTTCACATGCAAATATTTGTAATAGATGTGTAGGCCTCCTTATGAACACCTCTTGACACTCCCAAAAACCGGTAGTGGACATTTCTTCGAAGGTCTTCTTATAGCATGCCGGTAAGTATTTGATCCGACAGTGCCAGGCATAACACACCCAGAGCGATTGTGTCGTACTCATGTCATAAGCTAAATCTTGATTGCCATGCTCAAAACCCCGGGTGTTCACATGTGATGCCTTGACGCAACGAAAGACTTTGAATACCATCTGCATCATGTCAAAGATTTTGACAGTCATATGCGCTACTACATCATCCATTCGTGGTAAGCGAGGGAGCCAGGGTCTAATGGTTGCCATCATATAGCCAACCATGGTTGGTCCGGTGGGTGGAGTGAAGTACGGGTAATTGAGCCAGTCCTGGCATTGGTTGTTGTTCTATACTTCAATGGCAAATGCCTTCCAGGAGCGGCGACATGGCATGGGTCCCCAACATGGGTTGTACTTCAAGTGGAGTGGTGCCTTGGCCCATGTGCTCATCATCTTGAGATATTTCTATAATAAATCTTGGCGCCAAGTACGTTGATATATTTCTCCTCTCTGTGCATCCGGTGGCAAATCTTCAGGCTCAAACTGAGTTGCATGAGAGGGTTTCTTGCCTGTTTTCTTTTCTATGGCCAGCTAATCTTCTGCCATTAACATAAAATACGGCTTATATTGTAGTTCATGCCCAGATATGTACCTGCGGGGAGCCAAGTGAGCAAAGTATTGGGATTGTAAAATTCATTCTTCAATCATTGCCATTGCATGTAACTGTGCTTCCACATGTGTGGAGTGAGTCCTTCCAAGATCTTCAATAGTCTTCATCCATGCGGGAGTAGGAAGTTCAAAAGTCATCTGGCCTTCAGCCATGACGCGTCCGCCTGGGATGGGTTGGGGTTCATATGCTTCTTCAAAAGTGTCCTCCACCGGAATAGTCACTGTTTCTTCATCTGCCGATAGTTCGGGTGGGGAATTTGGCCTAGGAGGTGCTTCATATGTTGCCATCTGTGTTTGGAGAGTAGTCACCTGGGCCCGTAAAGTGTTGAGTTCCTCGACAATCTCACGAGATGTGGCCATAGGAGTTGGTGGTGCTTGTTGGACCGGTGCTCTTAACTGTAATAGTTTGTGTTCTTCTTTGAGCTTCTAGTATTCCTCATTCATATTGTCACACTCCTCTAATAATCTGACATGATCTTCCAATAACATCTTCATGGATTCAGAGGGGACGGCTTTGAAGCGACTAGGACTCAAGGGCTCGTCCGATTGATCTAACGCAGCTTCTAAGTTTTCTCTATTTTGTTCTTGTAGACGTTGGTTCTCTTCTTTAGCTGCTGCCAAGTGGCATCTGAGCAGTCCCATGTTCCTAGTAAGTGTCGCATTGCAAATAGTCTGAGCCCGCAATAAATTGTCAATATCAGTGATGGCCTCTTTTGTCTTCTCTTCACTTTCGAGCTCTTGTTTGTGATAGGCCTCACGTAGCTCTTAGTAGCGGGTGTTAAGTGATGCATTATCTATTGTTAATGAATTGAGATGCGACTATAAATCATTCGTTGTCTGCTGTAGCATCTCATAACTAGTGCCAAGGGATGCAAACTCATCTCTCACTTGAGTCATGTATGCGAACATCTAACAAAATAAGGTGTCAATAGTGGGTGATAGAATTAATGGTGTAGTGAATGTAGATGCTATGTGTGTGGGTGTCGATCCAAGGGGAATGGGGAATGGGCAAGGGAACGTGGATGCAGTGGTGATTGTGGAAAAAAGTGAGGTGCCTAAATATGGTGTGGCAATGGGAGATGTGATTGGTGGTGCTGTGGGGGGTGATATGTCCATGTCACTGGATGTGGTGTCGAGTGCTGTGACTGTGAATAGTGGAGTGATAGTGGGTGCGTGCATGGGTGTAAATATAGGATTTACAAAAGTGGCAGAATAATTTACAGAGGGGGTCTCTTGTACTGCTTGGTGGAAAGGGGAAGGAGGAATTTTGGTGGGGCGGGGAGGTGAAACAGGTGAGAAGGTTAATGGAGGAGGAAATGGAGATAGGTGTCTTGGAGGTGTGGGGAAGGATTGGAAGGATGGATGGAGAAATGGACTAGATAGAAGGGTAGAAGTCCTAGGAGGTAGACTAGGTTGGGTAGGTGTAGAAAGGGTTAGAGGAATCGAAGTAACAAAGGCTTCTGCTTGTGCAGTGTTGAAGGATGTGGATGGTCTAGGAGAGGCAAGGTGTATAGGAGAGACTGGAGGGATGGGAGGTGAAGGAAGAGCTGTTCGGGTGGTGGGTACTTCGAGCGCTGTAGTGGTATGTACAGTAGTAGTGTCGGGTGGGGAGTCGATGACAATTGTTTCTGCTGGCAAGGAGCCTTCAGGAATAAGACGTGCTTCCCTAGCCTGTTCTGAAGATTGGCCATCTGTGGGTATGCGAATGTATTGACCTGGCTTTGAGAGTAATCGTACTTGGCATGCGTCAAACTAGGGTAGTGGATTTCATTGGAAGTATCTTAATGCTTCATTTGTGCCCACAGACTTAACTTGTTCTCTGAATCCCTTTGATGTACGCTTCTTTGAAGCCTCCTGTGATGAGTTCCTGTTCTATAAGCGCTTGGCTTTCTTGCTCAGATAGCTTTTTACGTGCCCAAGCTTTATTCTCAAGATCTCAATTACAAGCTCTAGCTCACTCGAGCTCATACAAGTCTACACTAGCTAACCTCAAAAATGAACTTTCTAGCTCTATTTATAGATTTTAGACTAGTTTTGACCAATTTCACATCTAGTGATCGGCATAGTTAAAAAATAGGTTCTAAGTGCTATTTGAAAGGGTAAACGAAGTCTAAAAATAACCAAAATTGGTAGGCTCGTTCTACCTAAGCTCCTCAAGCTCGAGGACTCCTCGGCTTGCACAAAATGGAGCATATAATTAAAAAAAGGGGTTTTTCTATGTTACATATGGTACAAAAAAGATGAAAATCACTATTGGAGATTTTTGAAAAGTTTTTTGAAACATATTTGTTTGAAAAAATAATTCGACAGGCTCCCCACTACTTTGTTGTGCTCTATCTTTACATGCTTCCTCAACCTCTATGCCTCTGGCTACTGCCAACACCCCCCTTTGTTTGTTGTTACCCTTTGGAGTTGTCCTCTCCAATCATTTTAGCATAAAGAATCAACAATACATCTTACATTTGTCAATCCGGGAAGTATACAAAGACCACAGCCCCTTCTAGTTCATGGAATCCAAGAATAAGAGGAAAATGACTGGATTTCTGAGAAATGATGAAGATGAAGAGAAATTTCTAGGGTTTTGATTATCTTGAGCTAAACAACAATATTTTCAATGATCTTGGTGCCTAAAGTGTGTTATTTTCTCAGCAGAACACAATTATGAAGTCAAATCTCAAAGATGATACTTGTAACCCTCAGATGAGACAATCGTGATTCTGTGAAAACTAATGATTTCCAACTCCAGCTTTATTCTTCAGCACTTCCTTACTCAATACTCTAAGATTCACCTCTCTTCATACATATTAATCAGAAATACACAACGGAAGCTTGCAAATTCCATGGATCACACATAGAATAGACTCAACAAATCAAAGAAATTACATGGAAGTAGAAAAACACGATTTTTCTGCAAGGGAGCTCTTCAAATTACTTGGATAGCATAAACAATACTACCAACCCTCCCAAAATAGAGGAAATTATCTTTCATACATTTTCAAGTGTCCCTTTTCACACTTGAATTTTGGTCCTTTTCCCTATTAATCTAAAAATATGCTATCAAAGGGCTTCCAAAAATTCTAGAAAAAAATACATATGATTCTAATTTACATGAGGAAGACTCTTCCTTATTTTTACATCATTTGCATAAATATTTCTACAATTTTTTAACATTTTACAATTATTTTCCTTCAAAAATGCTTCATCTAACATTCTTCCCCTCCTAGACCTTTTGGCTCCTGACAAAAGATATTCTTGCTGATATATAATGAATGCTTCCTTCACTTCTTCTTTCTTTGGTATACCTGTGACAATAGGTCATGACTTTTTCTTTCTGTGATGTTCAAGTTATTCACCATTTCAAATAATGCTTTTCTCCATTGCACAGCAGCCTTCGGTTTATCTATTACATCTTTCTTCAGGTATTCTGTGTATGCAGCTTCATAGGCAGTGAGTCGAGACTTTGTTACTACTGATAAGTTTCCAAAGATTTCTGATTCTCGTTCAAAAAATCCATAATCAAATGCATCCTCAAAAATCTGAAGATAATGACTACCCAAAAATATTGTTCTGCTATAATAGGCCATTAAACAGATCATGTCTGGGGTTTCACTCAGATCAAATATTAAAGCATCAGATGGTGAATCAAAACCAATGTAAATGAGAGTTCTGACATCTGTATCTATAAAAGTCTATATACATGCCAATATGAGTCTCATTACTCTGATCAATAGAATACAGGCTGGGTCATTGACATCTTTATATGTAGATATAACATACTCTACTGTGTCAACCATATATTTCTTTGTTGGCCATGTTCCTGCCTTCGGTCCTGCTATCTTTGGGAAATTCAACCATTTTGATGGAATCTGGCCTGCATTCCTTCTTTCCCAAAAGACTATCCAATCCCTTCTCCTCGCTACAAGACAATAAGTTGGATTGATTTTTAACTGAATTGGTGCTTCTTTCCATATTTTCCTGCATTCTTTGTTAGTGTCCAACCACCTGTTTCTCCATTTAGGATTGGCTTTTTCAAATAATTCCTTTGTCACATTGATGTCTTCTTCATATTCCAAATACTTGTTTGGTGATAATCCCACCCTTGCCAGCTGATAGTTTTTAATGCTTTCAATAATCATCCAAAAGGATATACCTAGGCCATCTGCTGCCCAATGGTGTTGATCAGGATTTATCCCTTTGTTCAAAGCAAAATTAACAATATGTTCCTCATATTCATTATGCATTTTTCTACTAAATTCCATTCTAGATTCTCTGTCTGTTAGAAGTCTCTGAACAAACTCCTCTGAGTACTCCTCCACTAGTGCTTTGTTTTCTTGTTCATCAAAATGTTGAGTCCTGTTATTATCTCCCCCTTCATATTCTTCTGCTTGTGTGGTCTCTATATCTTCTTCAAGCTGGCTTGGTGGATTTTCCAATTTTTTCTGTAATTCTTCCATCATCAACATTAAACTTCTATTTTGAGAGGTCCACAATTCTTTCTCTGATTTCCACTCATTTCTTTCTTTTTCTATACTCAACTGCCAATCACTTCTTTCTTTTTCTATATCCATATGTAACTTATTATATCCCCTCATTGAAGTGGCAGCATGTACACTGGCTTGCTTTTCCATCTCCTTAGCTTCCTTCAACTCTGCTTGCAGTATTATGATTTCTTTATTCCATTCTTCCTTCTCATCTTGTGTTACTTGTACAATCTTGCTCTCTTCTTTCAATTGGCCTTCTTCCATTAATAACTTGTTTATTTCCTCATTTGCTTTGACCATAATTTGATACGAACTCTGAAGTGTTTTGTATCTCCCTTCCATTTTCTTCAGCTCCATCTCCATTTTGCTACTGTGCTCTATTTGCTTTGCACACTTCTCTTCAAGAAATTGAATTTTGTTTTGTTGTTGAACCTCCAACTCTTCCAACAAAATTATTCTGTTGGTCAATTCCTCATTTCTCTCCTGTACAATCCTCAATTATTCTACTAACTGTTCCTTTTCTTTCTTTTGCTCCTTAATGATTCTACTGCCTTTTACAAATTCGGATTCTGCCACCATTCCTGATATAATCTTATTTCGACTAGATGGTCTGAAGTGCTCTATATTGCTCATAATTATTTTACAAGCAGACCTAATATCCTTGGGTATTCTTTCTAGTCCAGATTCTAAATCCACCTGTTTGATTTCTATTTGCTTTTCTTCTGTGTAATCATTTCCTTCTTCCTCTTCTTTCTCATATTCTATGACCTGATTTTCCTGCTCTTCATAGCCCTTGTCTGCTTTCTTTTCTTCTTTGTCTGCAACATCTTCCTCATACTCCAATTTCTGACTCTCTTCCTTCTCATGATCTGATGTTTCTTTCACTAATTCCAACTCTTCTGCCTTCTTTTTCCCCATTTCCTGTTGTTTCTCTCCAATGCCCTGTTCTTCCTTTTCTTGTACCTTATTGTCTTGAATTAAGGTTGAATCAATTTTCACAGAGAGATTTATCTGAACATTGATTAGCTGCTCCTTTTGTCCTTCCTCTTGCTCATCTACATCCATAAGATCCAAATCTTCTTCTTTTTCCTGATCTTCTGTGGTTGTGAACTCCTCATTATGATGTAGGTCATAAAGTATATCTTCTATGCTTTGGTTTATCTCTTTTTCTGTATTTCCTTCTTTCACCTCTTTGGAATTCATTTTTTCTACTACCTTCTCAGTTTCTTTGATTTGATCTGTGTCTTCTTGCTTGTGTACTGAGCTGCATAACTGAGCTTCTTTTTCTGCTTCTAACTTCCCTTCATTAAATTTGAAGTAGGTTTGCTGTACAGGTTTTGTCCATATTGTCTTAAACCCTGAATCCACTAATCCACAATTGAACTCCTTCCTCACTTCAATCTCTTCTTCCATCAACACTGCTTTACCTTTTAGTAACCTTTTCTCTTCTCCAGGACTCACCTGTTTTGCTGCTTCTTCTTGGACTTGTTTTCCTTGTGGCTTTTCACCCAAATCATCTGGTGTTTTATTTTTTCCAGAGACTTGCACTGTCACGTTTGGTGTACTAGGCACTGAGAAATTCAAAATTTTTTTATCAGAAAACTTTCAATGTCACTCTCTGAGTCTAAAGAGAACTGTGAAGAACTTGCTATTCTTGATTTGTCCATTCTTGGTTCTTCTAATACAATAGATTCTTCTTGTTTCTTTTCTTCTGCTGACAGTTTTCCTGTCTCCATCCTTTGTACAGTTTCTACTGCTTTTCCCTTATTCTTCTTAGTCGGCTTCCTTTTCTGCACAGGTTTCTTCTGAACCTTCTTCTTCATTACTACAGTGGTTCTAGTTTCAGGAGGACCTTGTAACTCCTTAAAATAGGCTAACAGTTCTACTTCCTTTTTAACAAAAATCTCCTCAGTCTCTGCTGCCATCATCTGGTCATGTAGTTCTTCATAATGTTCTACTTCTTCCTGTATCCAATCAATTGCTTTACAGAAGTAATCTTCCAACATTTTTTGATATTGTGCTTCATATATTGCCCTTTTCTTGTTCCCTTGAGCCAGATAAGAATACAATTGTTCTTTGCTTGTCTGTGGTGGATGAGGTTCATTTGAAGACTGAACTTCCTTTTGAGCAACTTCATGCTCTTCCTTAGTTGCCTCTTCCTGTTCCAATTCTACTTTTCTTGGATCCAATCTTCTTTTCTTTACTAGAATGACTTCTTCTGAGACTCCCTTTCTTTTCCTTTCTGCTCCCCTCATGCTTGGTTGGCCTTCTGCTTCTCTTACAGACATCATCGTGGAAGGACTTTTGATTCCTATCATCAAGCTTCTGAAATATTGAGCTTCTGGAGCCAATTGCAATTGATCCTCCATCCCTAGAACATGATATATAATTCTTATTAAAAATTGAGCTCCATTCATGAACTTCCTTTGCTCCCAGTGTTTGGCTGCTTCCTTTAATTGATCGTGTATATATGGAGTTACATCCATTACTCCAAAAGGCTTGGTTTTGTCCTTATTATTGAACATGATCAATGTTATTGGTTTGTGTGGCATGGTGTATATAGGTAGTTTTCGAAAACTGAAGTATTGAAGGAACATTCTGATAGCATACTCTTCATTCTCTTTTCCTTTAAAATCAGGAAATTTGGAATATCCTGCATAGGTTGCTTTATTTTTCTTGAAAAAACTGTTGTCAAGCTTAGTTCTCATGGTATAAAACTGAAGGGCTGCCCTGATGTGCTCTGCTTTTATAGTAATGTTCACTTCTTTGTTCTCCTTATCCTTGACTGAACACCTAAAATATGCATCATTGCCCTTTCCAACTTCCAGCAAATTGTTCATCACCTGTGCCACTCTTTCAAAGTCTATGAAGAATAAGGGTTCATCCAATAGTCTATGTAATCCCACTGCTTTCCATCTTTTGTAATTAATTGCAATTCTTTGGAATTTGTAAAATTCTTGGCACAACATGGTGTACTTGTGACCTCCAACTCCTACAGTCAAAATGTGATGTCCAATGATACCCAAAGTTTCCTTGAGTTCCTTGGCTACCCTTTCTGTTTCTGGAATTTCCTGCTCTTCATCAGACTCTAGCTCCACTTCTTCTATTGTAGCTTCACTGTCCAAGAACCAATGTCGTCTAGACAGAGTTACTGAGTCTGCTTTGAAATCATGGATTGGTAGTTCCTTTGGATTCACCATTCTGGAGAAAATATAGCATCACACAAAAGAAAACTTCACCCACATGAGTCTCAAGAAGCATAAATAAAATCACATTGGTCTTGAGATGTAATGAAAAAGAATGAAAACAAAACTTAGAGAATTCCTGACTTTCCTATTTGTATCACACATAAAAACTCAATGAAAGTGATCATTACATGTGTAGCAAGATGTCTAGTGCTCTCTTCTCTTCTGACAACTCTTATAAAGAAAGAAAATATTTGAAAAAAGAAGAAATTGAAAAATCAAAAAGAAAATTGAATGAAAAAATAGAAACCTACTACATTACCACCTATATCTTGCTTGTGCTATATAACTTATATAATTAAAAGAATTATAAAAGAAAAATGGATCATTTTTCTCTCTTGTTTTTTCTTCTTTTCTCTTTCTATTTATTATTATTCTTAATAATAATAATATTTTTTTTTTGTTTTTTTCTTCTTTTCTCTTTCCAATTTTTTTTAATAATGATAATAATTTCCTCCACTTCCTTTCTTCCCCTCCTATTTCTTTTCTTAGGAAAAGGATAAGGTAGAGTAAATGAAAATACTTTTCCAAGATGTGATAATTTCCTTCTGGTCTCAAGAATCTTTTGTGTGCATGAGATGATCACTTTGTCTCTTCCTTCACCTGTAACTCTTCATACTTGTTGAGCTATTTTAGTACCTTCATGCTTGTTTCCTTTCCATTGAATCAGATCTGATTTTTTTACACAATAATACTTGATTCCTATTGACTTTATTGTAGAATAAAAACCATCTTCTTTTGATAAACTGTACTTAGGAGTTTTTGGCCTCCATATCCATTTAATTCTGAAAAATTGCTTTGATGAGACGTGCTTGTATGTACTTTGTTTCCACATTCTTCTTGTCTTGATGCCTAGATGCTTCTGACCATTCCATACTTGCCACCTTTCTTCTATCTCTTCAACATCTTTTATTTCTTCAATTTTCTCTTGTTTTTGTTTGAAATAAATTTGGTCATGAAGAGATAGTGTTTGTATTTTCTTTGTAACTTTTATTGAAAAAGTAAATCCCTCCAATTCCGAGTCGTAGATATCCTATTGATTTTACTGTTCTTCATCACTCAAAAAAAACATTAAAAACCTTTTGTCATTTAATGTCAATTTAAGATTCATATTTTCAAAAACCAAGATTACTTTACCTTGCCTGAGCCATGGTTGACCCAAAATCAATTTCTCAGTCATCATATGATCTGGCCATCCTTCACAATCTATTTTCATATATTCTTTATTGAACTTAACTTTAATAGATGGTGAAGACATGCTTTGTATTATCTGTCCTTCTAAGCAAGCAAATGCTTTCTTACTCTTAAAGGTGTTTCACACAAAAGGACTTCTCTAAACTCCTTAGTTTTTCTTATTCTTTCCTTTGCCTCCTACTGAGCCTCAACCCTAATTTTTTCCTCTTCTTTTTTCCTGTTTTGAGCTTGATGTATTCTTCTCCATTCAGAAATAGTTAATGGAAGATCATACCTTTTAACTCTACATCCATTTATGAAGTTTGGCATGATTTCTCCATCTATATTAGCTAATTGAATAGCTCCATTGTTACTTATTTGATTGATAATATAAGGCCCATGTCCTTTTTTCTGAAATTTCTTCTGATGTTCTTTTACTGTGTATGCCAAAACTAGATCTCCTTCTTGTATGCCTTTTTCTTTAATATGAACATCATGATAAGCTTTTTGCCTTTTCTTGTCTGCATATATGCTCATGATTTCTTGAAGTCTAGAAGCTCCAAGTTTTTACAATTCCATCACTCTCTCAGATAACTCATGTCAAGTCCATAAGTATTGACTACCCACCTTTAGTGTTGGAATAAGGAATTCTAAAGGCAGAACTGCATTTTGTCCATATACCAAATTAAATGGTGTGGTTCCAAGTGCAGTTTTTTATGCCACTCTATAAGCCCATAATACATGATTAAGTTGTAAATCCCAATCATTCGTGTTTGTGTTTACCAATTTTGAGAACACAGTGCAAAGTAATTTATTAGTACTTTCTGCTAATCCATTGGCTTGTGGGTGATATGGAGCTGACTTTCTATGACTGATCATGAAATACTCAGTTATGTTTTCTATGATTTGGTTCAAGAAATGAGTCCCCCTATCACTTACCAATTCAATTGGTAATCCAAATCTGGTGATGATATTTTCATAGAGAAATCTTGCAGTGGTTTGAGCATCATTCCTTTTTGTAGCCTTGGCTTCTGACCACTTATTCAGGTAATCTGTGGCTACTAGTATGTATTCAGCATGGGACTGTTTTGCTTGAGGATGTATGGGTCCAATGAAATCCAAACCCCATTCACTAAATGCTCTTGCTGAAATCAATGGTACTAATGGCATATTATCTCTTTTATTTGGTTGACTCACTCTTTGACAAATGTCACATCTTTTTACATATGTTCTTGCATCAGGGAATAGAGTTGGCCACCAAAAACCAGAATATAATTTGAGTTTAGCAGTCCTATCACTTGAAAAATGTCCTCCTGCTACTCCAGAATGTGCCATCTCTAACATTTCCATATATTTATTTTCAGGAACACAAATTCTTAAATATCCATCCATCCCTCTCTTGTATAATTGATCCCCTATCAGTTGATACTCTTCAGAAATCATTTGTAGATTCTTTGAGTCTGTACTATCTCTTACTGACTTCCTTTTATGTTTCTTTTCAATTCTTCTACTATGTTTGCACTCCAATCTGGGTTTTTTTGAAACCAGTATAAAGTTATAGTTTCTGAATTTTGCAAGGATTGGCATTCCCAGTGGTTGGATATATATTTTTTAACATCTTGAATCTTATTAGGCCAATGTACTCCCATCCTATTGAGATTATTTAGGGTAACTATCATGGAAGCATGAGTACAAGGATTCCAACAGTGAGCTTTTCTCAAATATTCTTATTGCTCCTCTTCTGGAGTACAATATTTCAATATGCCCATGTGATTGAGATGATACAAATGTCCAACTAGCAGCATAAAATTCCTGCTTTGTAATACCAAATGTGTGTTGTTTTCAAATGTTCTGCAGGGTCCTAGGGTTAGCAAAGGTGCTAAAGTCATGGCCCATTCAGGAATACTTTCTACTTTGAACAGATATGTATCTGGCAAGTCATCATCTAAAGGTGAACTTGGCTCTTTAGCTTGGATCCTGGACAAATGGTCTACTCTCAAATGAGTTTTCCCTTGTCTGACCACTACCTCAAACTCAAACTCCATCAGTAGGAGAAACCATCTGACTATCCTGCCAGTGTGACAAGGTTTGTTTACTAAGTAGAGTAAAGCTTGGTGATCCATAAAGAATTCAAACTTGTTGGCCAAAAGGTAATGTCTATATTTTTTCACAGCAAATATCATTCCCAATCCCTCCCTTTGAGTGGTTGTGTAATTTTTTTCTGCTGAATTCAATTGCCTACTAGCATAAGCAACTGGGAAGTCTAGTTTGCTCCCTTCTATTGGTTGTGCTAATACACATCCCAAAGCATAATTTGAAGCATCCACATGGACATGGAAAATTTTATCCCACTGTGGGGTTTTTAGAATTGGTTTTGTTACCAGAAACATTTTTAGAGTCTCAAAAGCTTGGTCACATTCTCTGGTCCACTCAAATTTTGTGATCAAAGCATACAAAGGTTTTGCAATGTCTGCAAACTTGTGTACAAACTTTCTATAATACCCACAATGTCCCATGAAGGTTTGAAGTTCCTTTACATTTATTGGTCTTGAAAGTTCCACTATGGCCTTAATTTTTCTTTCATCTGTTGAAATTCCATTTTTGGATACTATGTGACCTAACATTCTCCCTTGTCTTACAAAGAACACACACTTCTGTGGATTTAAACATACTCTGTATGTTCTACATTTCTTGAATATATTTTCTAAATCTTTCAAATGATCTTGTCTTTTTAATGAAAAAGTACAAAGATCATCCACATAAATTTCCATTATATTCCTCAAGAATTCTTTGAAGATATGACACATCAATCTTTGAAAAGCTGTTGGGGCATTAGTTAACCCAAAGGGCATTACCCTAAAGGCATAGATTCCCCATTCTGTGGAAAAGGCAATTTTATGTTGGTCTTCCAAAGCTATGGGTACCTGATTGTATCCTGAAAAACCATCCAAAAAACTATAGACCTCCTTTCCTGCAACTCTTTCCAAAAGATGGTCTGTTATGGGTAATGGATAGCTATCCCTTATAGTTGCAGCATTCACCTTTTTCAAGTTAATGCATACCCTAAGTTTCCCATTCTTTTTTGGTACTACAACTATAGGAGATATCCATTCTATATGCTCAATCTCATAGATGAAATTGGCAGCCAACAGCTTGTCAATTTCTTCCTTTATTTTAGCATAGTATTTGTCATTGAATGTGTAGTGTCTTTGTTTGCTAGGTTTTGCATTAGGTGTAATAGGAATCTTATGTTCACAGATTTTGGGGTCAATTCCTTTCAAATCCTTGTAACTATAAGCAAACACATCCCTATAATTTCTGGCCAAATTCCTTAATGCTTCCTCCTCTTGATTTGTCATATCATCAGCTATTACAATATGTCTTTCTTCCCCTTCTTCCTGGGTGATCAGCACCTTCTTAGTTTGTTCCTCATTGTCATATGCATCTCCTTTTTGCTTTTCTCTCTTTGGTTTCATTTTTAGAAGTAGTCTGTCTTCTACTTCAAAAGTTTTGAAATTTGAAGGTACATCAAACTGTTGATCTTTCTTTGTTATTTTCTTATTTTTTCATCCTCTTGATCTTTTTCTATTTCCTTGTGTTTGTTTTTTCTATATTTGCCTGAGATTTTGTCTTTTATTGCATCTGTAGCTTCTACTTCTTCCAAATACTGTGTTTTACCATTTTTCAATATTATTCCTTCCTTCTGGTCCTCTTCTATTTTTGACACTTTTATCAGTTGTATTCCTATGTGAAAGATATCATATCCTTCTTCATTTTGGAATTTCACTCCCACATACTCATCATTAGCTAGATCCATGGTGGTCAAAATCTTATTCCAACCATAAGGCTCAAATTCTTCATCTTTGAATTTTTGTGGTATATAGCTCTCATCCTGTGATTTCCTTTCTTCTACACACTCTTCTTTTCTTAACCTTCCTTTTCTACCTATGAGGTTCCTTATCACATTACATTTCCATATTGATGATTCTGCTTCATTCTGATCTTCAATCTCTGACTCTTCACTTAATTCCTCATTTTGATGTATTTTGAACCATTCTTGAGGGGACATGTCACAATATTGACCATTTCTTAAATTTACTCTGGTTATCCTTCCTTTGCTTTGAAGATATAAGCAATCATTTCCCGAATCTTGTACAATTTGCATTTGTCTCATAAATGGTCTTCCTACGATGATTTCATATGAAGTGGATTGTGGACATTCAACTATGGCAAAAGTATGCTCTATTTCTATTCCACATATCTCCACAATCACTTTTTCCCATATTCATAGGGGTTTTTATATGTGTCCATCTGCAAGCTGTAATCTCATTTTAGTGGTTACTAATTCATTTTTTCCCCATCTTTCCCAGGTTTGTTTAGTCATGATAGCCACACCTGATCCACTATCCAATATAGCTTTGGCATAATTTTTACCAAATTGTATTTTTAGAGTTGAGTTCCCTTCTTCTCCTTCACAATATCCTCCTATTTTATCAATAGGAATGTACAACAACTCCTCCAATTCTTGTTGATGTGGATCAAAATTCTCTGGTATTGCTTCCCACTTTTTCATATTGTGTTGCAAGTGAGGATTTTGTTTTACCAATTCTTCCATTGTGGTGTGGCATAAAATTGTACATTGCTTGTCTATATGGATTTGGAAGGTTATTTATGCATTATCTTCCAGATCAATAGTTTTCCTTGTTTCTGTTGCATTTGCTTCCCCAATTGTTGTTGGACAATTGTCAGGTTCCCTCATTTTAAATTGTGTTTCTTGTATGATTTGTTTGCATCTTTGCATTCTTTCATGCTCTAAATTTGACATAGGGTAAGCCATTACATGGTCTGTAGGATTTGGTCCCTCTTGAATTCTTCCCTTGTATGCTCTTATTGAAGTTTCCAAACTTTGTGAATTTTTTGCCTCTTGCTGAGTTGGTTTATTCTGAGGTTGACTATTGTTTCGCTGTTCTATAATCTCTTCTTCCAAATTTTTTCCCATCCTCATTTTTCTCTCCCATCTCCCTTTTTGTCTGTTTTTCTTTTCCTTTGGAAATGAATTCTTCTTTTGTTCCTTAATTGTTTCCTGTTGTTTAGCTTGTGCTCTTGTTATAGCATTTACATTTACTTGATCATGGTCACTCAATTCTTCTTGCTCCATTATGTTGATTGTTTTTAATGGTATGTTATTAGATGTGTTTTGTTGTTTTTGAGGGTTTTTTGGACAATCCTTTATTAAATGTTCCCTGCCACAATCTTTGCAATAAGCCCCTTCTATTCTTAGTCTAGGAGGTTGTGGGCAGTCTCTAATGAAATGTTCTCCCCCACATCTATAACAAGTTATCTTTTGACTCCCTTTGTACTGAGGTTTCTGATTGGACATGTAATTATTGGTTATGTACATGAATGTGGCTGTATCCATTTCAATTCTCCCATTTCCCAAGTCTAGGGCTTGCAATTCTGGTTCCCTCTGTTCATATCCTTCCCACTCTTCTTGATATCCTTCATTCCAATGATAGTCCTCTCTGTAAGATTATCTTAGTCTTGAGCTTTCTTCTTCTATTGGTGTGTATTTGACTGGTACCACATTCGTTGGTAATGGTGGTTGCTGCCCAAGTATAGGTCTTGGTTGCTCAACAAATCCAGATTCTCTTTGTAAATTATATTGGTTCACATATTCTCTTTCCTTAATGGGTTGTTTATTGTAGAAACATTCTTCTCTGGTATGGTTTGTCCATTTTCTTTCTAGTGTGCAGTATTTGAGTGTTTTTCTATCTTGCAAATGTTGTGGTTTTTGATATGGACATTGTTGTACCAAATGGTTTTCTCCACAGTTATAACATTTCTTATTTGTTGCTATTCTGGTGTTTATTAGATTTGTCTTGGTGCTCACTTTTAGGGCTTTGGCAATTGCTTGTGCTAATTCTTCTGCTGGTGGAATTTTATCTTCATTTGTTCTAGGTTGATCAAATGCTAATAGATCTTGTCCTCTGTTATCCTCTAAGTCTATTGCTTCCTTAACACATGCTCCTAGGTCAGGGCACCTCCTATAATACACCAAGGTTCTTAATTGGGCACTTCTCAGTCCTTCTATGAATAGAGATACTTGTCTTGCCATGGAGGGTACCTCTTCTCTAGGACATCTGTCAATGTATTGCTTGAATCTCCTAGCTGCCTCTCTGACATTTTCATCTTTTTGTTGTTTAAAGCTATGTATCAAGGTAGCTGTACTATGTTTTATTCCAGTTTTTGAGAATTCCCCTATGAAGGCTTCAAGGAAAGATTCAATATCTGGATACATTTCCTTCCTCAAGGGAATGAACCAAGATAGTGCAGGTCCAGTTAGGGTTAGACCAAATGCTTCAAATTGCACTTTGTAATCTTCTACTTCTTCTGCCCTAATTAATTGTCTAAATTCTGCAGCATGAGCATGAGGATCGAAATATCCTTCATATTGGTTCTTCATGCATTTAGCTACTTGATAGGGACTGAGCATTCTTCCCTGATTTTTCCACTGATGTCTCCTTCTAAATGGAAAATCATTGAGTCCTTCTGCATTTCTTTCAAAAGGATTTGGGGAAGTATGTATTCTCCTACCTTGTTGTTGTTCAATATTATTGTGATTTTCATTTTGTCTTGGCAAGTCTGGTTGCCCTAGGTTTTGTTCCCAAGGTCTCTTGTCTGCACACTACCCTAAATCATTAGAGTTTTCTCGGTCCTGTGAGAAGATGTATACACATCCCTGTCTATCCTCATATCTGCCATCCTTAAATTGTGCCACTGGTGTTATATTTAGGGGAACTTCTAAGTTTCTCAATCTAATGAGAAACTTATGCATCCCATCCTGATATACATAGGTTCCAAACCTATTTGTATACATATATTTGAGAATATTTCTGTAATCACCTGTTTCAGAGGGTTCATTGGTTTCATTTAAATTTTCCATGTTATTTTCTTGCCCTAAATCTTTTTCTTGTAAATTTCCTATCACTGGCTCTATCTCCCTCCTTATATCTTGTTTAGAAGGTGTGAACAATTTATTACCTGATCTAAGAATCATTCAACTAATTCACGATTCTATGAAGGGAATCGTGTTTTTCCACGATTCTGTGAATAGAATCGTCTGTTTA
Source organism: Ceratopteris richardii (assembly GCA_020310875.1). Taxonomy (NCBI): domain Eukaryota; kingdom Viridiplantae; phylum Streptophyta; class Polypodiopsida; order Polypodiales; family Pteridaceae; genus Ceratopteris; species Ceratopteris richardii. Next base: position 38,812,967 of record CM035424.1, read on the forward strand.
AGATTTTGAAAAAACTCTAGATTTCTTCACGATTTTATGAAAAAGAATTGTCTTTTTCTCTATTCCTTGGATATTCTAAATTTCTCATGATCCTGTGAATAGAGTCGTTTTTCCTCACGATTCTGTGGAGAGAATCGTGATTTTCACGATCCTGTGAATAGAATCGTGTTTCCTCATGATTCTGTGGAGAGAATCGTGATTTTCACGATCCTGTGAATAGAATCGTGTTTCTCACGATTCTGTGGAGAGAATCGTGATTTTCACGTTAATAGAATCGTGTTTCCTCACGATTCTGTGGAGAGAATCGTGATTTTCACGATCCTATTAATAGAATCATGTTTCCTCACGATTCTGTGGAGAGAATTGTGATTTTCACGATCCTATTAATAAAATCATGTTTCCTCATGATTCTGTGGATAGAATTGTGTTTTTCACGATTCTATGTAGAGAATCGTGTTTTTCATGATTCTGTGTAGAGAGTCGTGTTTTTCTCACGATCTTGTGAATAGAATCGTGTTTCTCATGATTCTATGGAGAGAATCGTGATTTTTAGGATCCTGTTCCCAGACAATCGTGATTGCTCACAATTGTTGAAAACACGATTTTCTTATGAAAATCGCGTTCTAGGAATCACGATTTTGTGTTTGGTTCAGAGAATCGTGATTTTGTGTTTGACTACAGAATCGCGATTCTGAGCAGATTTTTCAATTTTTTTTAGGTTTTTTAATTTTAAGTTTTTGTTTCTCAAATAGAATCTCCTTATTAAGATTTTAATATGCAATAAAAGAGTTTTAGCAAAATTATTATTTTTTCACAAAAAACCTGAAAATCTAAAAATCACGATTCCGTGTTTTTCACTATTTTATGTGTTTTTGTGCTCTAATCATCATATGAAAATTGGAAAAAATGCAAAAACTTATTGGAAGACTATTACCTTGCTTGCTTGTTCAAGAAAATTCCCAAAAACTTGTGTTTGCTGACAGTCGCGATTCTGACCAATTTTCTCTAGTTCTCTCTCTCTCTCTCTCTCTTTCACTCAAATGAGCAATTTTTCAGAAATTACGTGCTTTTATAGCCTTCAAACAATTGCGATTTCGTGTGAATTTTTCAAAATTTTCACTTTTCACTGAATGACCCTTATCCCTTAACAATTTTGTGGTTTTGACTCACAATTCTTATCTTTTCAACAAAATTTACTCCCTTTACCCTACTGATGAAAATCGCGATTCTGTACCCAATTCTTGATTTAATCACTTGATGTTCAATTCTTACTGATATTTTGAAATTTGATTTTCTTTACTCACTCACTTTATGAAGACCTCTTACAATCACTTACCTCAATACCCAAATGTGCAAAAATAATTCAAATTCTTTTTCTTACAGACAATCGCGATCCTGTGAAGAGAATCGTGTTTTTTTGAACTTCCAATTTTTTGCAATTTTTGGCTTTTCTTTCCACTTGGTCCCCTTCAATGTTCTTTACCAACTCTAGATCACTTGTCACCTACAATTATACACCATCAAACTTATTAAAGAAATATTTTTTTTTTGAAAAATTGAAGCAAAAACTTCCACTCTATATATTTTTTATTTTCTTTCAATTTTTTGAATTCCTTTCCATTTTTTTTTCCACTTTCGACAATCAATACCCCAGTCCAACTTTCTAAAAAAAAAAATTGTTTGAAATATTTTAATGGATTTTATAAATTTTTTAGTATTTTGCCCTAAATCAAGGTAAACACTTCACTTAAGGTTTCTTGTTTAAAGATCCATTGATCTTTTGTTTCATGATTGGTTATACTCTTCTATGCTTGCAATCTAATCAGTTTAGGAGTAGAGCTTTCCAAGAAAATACATGCTAAGAAGTGCAATTATCAATTCATGCAAAGATAAACTCAAACATTTTTCTTTTCAAGATGCAAACAAATCTTCTCACAAGATTATTGTTTTGCCTTGGCTAAACAAATGGATCTTATCTATTTGCATGTAGCTACTTAATTTGACTTTCCTCAATGCAATCATGTCATCTTTCCCAAGATCAACAATTTTGCTTGGTACTTGGTCAAAAAGCACTCTACAAATGCAAAGATAGTCACATTTTACCTTTTCTTCAGCTATCTTGATTTAGTTTTTCACACACCTGCACTTTACTCTCAAAAATGATATGAACAACTATCAATTTGCAAGAATTTCATCACTTCTTTATCTCAAAAGGTTAACTCTTGCTTCCTTTTCCCAAAAGACAAGCAAAGAAACCTACCTTTCTATGTTTCCTTTCTTGATTAAAGAGTAGTACATTTTCAATGTGTTCAATACCATCAACAATGGAAGATCCAGCAAGGTCCAAACTTCAGATGAAGCTTTTGCTTTACTCCCCGGCAACGACGCCAAAAAATGTTTGTTGTTACCCTTTGGAGTTGTCCTCTAATCATTTTAGCATAAAGAATCAACAATACATCTTACATTTGTCAATCCGGGAAGTATACAAAGACCAAAGCCCCTTCTAGTTAATGGAATCCAAGAATAAGAGGAAAATGACTAGATTTCTGAGAAATGATGAAGATGAAGAGAAATTTCTAGGGTTTTGATTATCTTGAGCTAAACAACAGTAATTTCAATGCTCTTAGTGCCTAAAGTGTGTTATTTTCTCAGGAGAACACAATTATGAAGTCAAATCTCAAAAAATGATACCTATAACCCTTAGACGAGACAATCGCGATTCTGTGAAAACTGACGATTTCCATCTCCAGCTTTATTCTTCAGCACTTCCTTACTCAATACTCTAAGATTCACCTCTCTTCATACATATTAATCAGAAATACACAACTGAAGCTTGCAAATTCCATGGATCACACATAGAATAGACTCAACAAATCAAAGAAAATCACATGGAAGTAGAAAAACACGATTTTTCTGCAAGGGAGCTCTTCAAATTACTTGGATAGCATAAACAATACAACCAACCCTCTCAAAATAGAGGAAATTATCAAGTGTCCCTTTTCACACTTGAATATTGGTACTTTTCCCTATTAATCTAAAAATATGCTATCAAAGGGCTTCCAAAAATCCTAGAAAAAAATACATATCATTCTAATTTACATGAGGAAGACTCTTCCTTATTTTTACATCATTTGCATAAATATTTCTACAATTTTTTAACATTTTACAATTATTTTCCTAAATGCTTCTTCTAACACCCTCCCTCTCGCTTCTGTCGTTCTTGACAGAACCTTGTTGTGGGGTCTGTCGGATATAATTTTGTAGGGCGTCCTGAGCGAGGGTGTACTCTGATAGACTGATACCTCTGGCAAGATCAGCTTCAAGCTTCTCCCAATCGATGGGTTGAGGTTCCTCTGGTGGCGGGAGTCTGTAATGTGTGGAGTACACCAGTTGTTCATAGGCAAATAATTGTAATAGATGTGTAGGCCTGCTTATGAACACCTGTGAGTGATACTCTTAAAAACCGGTAGTGAACATTTCTTAGAAGGTCTGCTTATAGCACGCCGATAAGTATTTGATTTGATAGTGTCAGGCATAACACACCCGGAGCTATGGTGTCGTACTCATATCATCTTAACACGAGGGAAGACTTTGAATACCATCTGCATCATGTCAAAGATTTTGACAGTCATATGCACTACTACATCATCCATTTGTCATAAGCGAGGGAGCGAGTGTCTAATGGTTCCCATCATATAGCCAACCGTGCTCGTTCCGGTGGGTGGAGTGAAGTACGGGTAATTGAGCCAGTCTTGGCATTGCTTGTTATTCTGTACTTTAATGGAAAATGCCTTCCATGAGCGGCAACGTGGCATGGGTCCCCAACATGGGTTGTACTTCAAGTGGAGTGGTGCCTTGGCCCATGTGCTCATCATCACGGGATATTCCTATAATAAATCTTGGCGCCAAGTAGGTTGATATTTCTCCTCTCTGTGCATCCGGTGGCAAATCTTCAGGCTCAAACTGAGTTGCATGAGAGGGTTTCTTGCCTATTTCCTTTTCTATGGCCAGCTGATATTCTGTTATTAACATAAAATACGGCTTATATTGTAGTTCATGCCCAGATATGTACTTCCGGGGGGCCAAGTGAGCAAAGTATGGGGATTGTAAAATTTATTCTTCAATCATTGTCATTGCATGTAACTATGCTTCCACACGTGCGGAGTGGGTCCTTCCAAGCTGTTCAACAGTCTTGATCCATGCGGGAGTACGAAGTTCAAAAGTCGCCTGGCCTTCGGCCATGACGCGTCCGCCTAGGATGGGTTGGGGTTCATATGCTTCTTCAAAAGTGTCCTCCACCAGAATAGTCACTGTTTCTTCATCTGCCGGTAATTTTGGTGGGGAATCTGGCCTAGGGGGTGCTTCATATGCTGCGATCTATGTTTGGAGAGTGGTCACCTGGGCCCATAAAGCTCAGGAGATGTGGCCGCAAGAGTTGGTGGTGCTTGTTGGACCGGTGCTCTTAACTGTAATAGTTTGTGTTCTTCTTTGAGCTTCTAGTATTCCTCATTCATATTGTCATACTCCTCTAATAATCTGACATGATCTTCTAATAACATCTTCATGGATTCGGAGGGGACAACTTTGAAGCGACAGAGACTCGAGGGCTCGTCCGATTGATCTAACGCAACTTCTAAATTTTCTCTGTTTTGTTCTTGTAGACGTTGGTTCTCCTCTTTAGCTGCTGCCAAGTGGCATCTGAAAACTCCCATGTTCCTAGTAAGCATCACATTGCAAATAGTCTGAGCCCACAATAAGTTGTCAATATCACTGATGGCCTCTTTTGTCTTCTCTTCACTTTCGAGTTCTAGTTTGTGATAGGCCTTATGTAGTCCTTGGTAGCGGGTGTTAAGTGATGCATTCTCTATTGATAATGAATTGGGTTGCAACTCTAAATTGTTCGTTGTCTGCTGCAGTGTCTCGTAACTAGTGTCAAGAGATGCAAACTCATCTCTCACTTGAGTCATGCATGCGAACATCTCACAAAATGCGGTGTCGATAGTGGGTGATAGAATTAATGGTGTAGTGAATGCAGATGTTGTGTGTGTGGGTCTCGATGCAAGGGGAATGGGGCATGGGGAAGGGAATGTGGATGCAGTGGTGATTGTGGAAAAAAGTGAGGTGCCTAAATATGGTGTGGCAATGGGAGATGTGATTGGTGGTGCTGTGGGGGGTGATATGTCCATGTCACTGGATGTGGTGTCGAGTGCCATGACTATGAATAGTGGAGTGATAGTGGGTGTGTGTGTGGCTGTAAATAAAGGATTTACAAAAGTGGCAGAATAATTTACAGAAGGGGTCTCTTGTACTGCTTGGTGGAAAGGGGAAGGAGGAATTATGGTGGGGCGGGGAGGTGAAACAGGTGAGAAGGTTAATGAAGGAGGAAATGGAAATAGGTGTCTTGGAGGTGTGGGGAAGGATTGGAAGGATGGATGGAGAAATGGACTGGATAAAAGGGTAGAAGTCCTAGGAGGTAGACTAGGTTGGGTAGGTGCGGAAAGGGTTAGAGGAATCAAAGCAACAAAGGCTTCTGCTGCTACACTGTCAAAGGATGTGGATGGTCTAGGAGAGGCTAGGTGTATAGGAGAGACTAGAGGGATGGGAGGTGAAGGAGGAGCTCTTGGGGTGGTGGGTACTTCGAGCACCGTAGTGGTGTGTAGAGTAGTAGTGTCGGGTGGGGAGTTGATGATAATCATTTCTACTGCCAAGGAGCCTTCAGGAATAAGACATGCTTCGCTGGCCTGTTCTGAAGATAGGCCCTTTGTTGGTACATGAATGTATTGACCTGGTTTGGATAATAATCGAACTCGATGTGGGTCAAACTACGGTAGTGGCTTTCGCTGCAAGTATCTTAATGCTTCATTTGTGCCCTTAGACTTAACTAGTTCTCTAAAGAATCTTCAGTTATGTTCAGTTTAAGTCAGCCCTATCTGTTCATTTTCACTTCTCTATCATGTACCCGACTTTTTTACTCATCTTGTCAGAGCAATTTCTCCATGTGCACTTACCCAAATTCAATGATTTAATGCTTTTTGCATTCAGCATACTGTCTAGTATAAGCATACAAAGTTTCATAATCATTGAAGTCTTAAATCTTGCGTTATGTTTATTTTTCTGCTCACTGGTCTCATTACTATAGTAGCCCATGAAAATCGGGATGATGTCATCACTTGTCAAACATCATTCTCAGTGTGTAGTTCATTATTTTTTATGATATTACTATTGAAATTTAGCTCTTTACGTTAATTAGACTTCCTCAAAAGGAATTAAGCTAATTGCTACTGTGCTCAGAGAATTATGCAAAACACTGGACAGGTGTATGAACCAAAATAGCAAGTTCTTCACCTCTGAGCTAACTCCAACTTATCTGTTTTGATCTATCTTTTTGAGAGTGATCTTCCAAGGTACATAGGGTGTCTAATACATCCATTGGCAAGCTAAAAGGGCCCACCACATACTCTTGGAGTTCATTTGGCTGGTGTAGATCAAGGATTTTGCAACACCTCTTCATCTTCAAGCACATACCTATCCATCTCTTCACAGTGGTATCAGAGCAAGGATGGTAGATGGATTTCCTTCATCAGTTGACAAATTGGACGGAGGTAACTACTCAACTTGGTCATTAAGAATGGAAGCTTATCTCTAAGGTAGAATTTTATATGGTTATGTGGCTGGAGATGAAGTCATGCCAAGTTTCAGGAACAAAAGTCAACCAACACAAGAAGAGCAAGAAAGATTGAGCACATGGTGCTCCAAGGATGCACTTGCAAGGTCTTATCTCCTCAACTCTATCTAAGATTTTTTGTTGCCTCACATTAGAATTTGTAAGACATCTCAAGAAGTGTGGGATGCACTCGAAGCTTTCTCTTCAAGTACTAAAGCTAGGAAGCATCAACTATGGCTGGATTTCACAACTCTCAAGAAGGCTCCCAAACAAAATGTGACTGATTTTGTCACAAAGCTCAAGGACATAGCAGATCAGTTTGGAAGCATTGGAGAGGTAATAGACGAAGAGCAAATTTTAAGGCAGGTCATCAATGGATTGAAAGCAGATGACAAGTGGGAAGCATTCACCACAGCTATGGATTTGTACATGGACATGCATGTACCTGATTTCAATACACTCATTGGACAATTACTCACTCAAGAGGCAAAGCTTATCAAAAATGGAGAAAGCTCTAAAGGTACATATCAAGTTAACTATGAAGGTAGAGGAAGACATGGCAGAGGTAGAGGAAGAGGAGGTAGACAAGGCAGGGGGAGATCCCAAGACTCCAACCCATGTTCTATTTGTGGACTAACTAATCATACAACTGAAAATTGCTTTAGGAATTCTAGGAATCAAAGAGGAAGAGGATACAATAGAGGAAGTTATGGCTACTCAAGAGGAAGGTTCAACAACTACCATGGAGATTACAACAACTACAATCATTCAAACTATCAAGGAGGCTACAAAGGAAGGAGAGACTTCAATAACTACACAGAAGAATCAAACAAAGAGGATTCAAGGAATGACTTTAGCAAGAAGAATAAATCTAGAATAGGAGGCTTGAGACTATACACTCATTGGGGATAATCTATATAGGCATGGATGAGATGGATATCTCAGACTATGTGTCCATGAAAGTGAGTGCCTAAGGGTCTTAGAAACTACACATCAAGGCATGGTAGGAGGATAATTTGGACATGATTGAGTGATCAAAGTGATTCTATTCTCAGGTCTTTGGTGGCTTAATTTGAACTAGAATGGTTAGGTGAAACCATATTGAGAGCAGCTAAAGGAATATATGTTGCAAACAAGAGGCAAAAGGCATATTTGATACACATGTAAAAGACAAAGGATTAAAAGCAGGCAACTTAGTCTTAGTGTATACGTTGAAGCAACATGCTTGAAAGCTAGAAAAGCATGGCTATGGACCAATGGTCATTAATAAGATATCAACAAGTGGAGTAGTCCAATTAGCTACCTTAGAAGGTGAAATATTACCAAGTAAAGCTTTATCAAGATCCGTTAATGAAAGAAATGATAAATCGACTCAATACAAGGAAGAATGAAAAGGAAAAAGACAAAGGAATCTATGAGGAGGCTTAGGTAGAGGCCTTGGAATGTATCTGAGCATGAAGTTGAGAAGACAAGGTATAGATCATCCTAGGCATGTGAATCACGAAGCCCCAAGGTATCATATGGCTATGTGTGAGACGAATAGTGTTCTCTCTCATTGTATAATCGATAGACGTCCTTTTATAGCCATAGAACTAGGATAGGGCATGATTGCAAAGACAATCAAGGCATTGATTGGCTCAGGGGCATCCAATAGTGCTATTAGATTCTCTTGGTGTCAAGTCATAGAATTGTTCATCAATCCTATTGAAGTCTATCTTGTAGTATTACTAGAAGTAAGAGAAAGCCCTTGCATGGATGAGGTGGAGCTTCCTATCTCCATCCAACATGACCATATAGCAATGAAAGTACTAGTGTGTCATTATGAAAATTTTATTGAATTTCTCATCTTGGGCCAAGAGTGAATTTATGATCATGCAGTCAACTTAAACATAAGAAGTGGACTACTTTAGGTTTGGGTAAAAAACTAGCAGGTCACAATAGAACTAGGCAACTACACAATCAATGATCCATGAGTGACACAAACTTCTAGTTCTTATAATCATGAAGAAAAGGATGATGTTCTTGTCCAAAACTATGTGATGCAAAAGGATGCGGCCATTGAAGAGAAAGTAGGAGAGAATTAGAACTCCCTTCTTTTCCAAATACACTCAAGGAAGGAGACAAAAGGAGCAGCCCAAGAAGACTATGGAATCCCAAACATGAAAGGCATCTTGAGGTAGAGCGACTCATGGTGTGAAGCAGATCTAGAGATGCAAGGGTGAGTACCCACATGCTCCCTTGCTATGACCACCAACATTTATGATGCAGTTGAGAAAACCAAAGCGACCAATGGCAGTGCACCCAAGATGTCATTTATTATGTTTATTCACCATTTTGGTACCAAAGAGGTGAATGAAGGCAAACCACAAACATGAACAAATTTGAATCCCTAAGACCTATTTTAGCGCTCAACTAGCTACAAATAAGCTCGCAAGGTTCAAACAGTTTTCATCAACCTTAACCTCACCTCAACCTACATCAAAAGTTGTTGTAACCACACTATCATGTAAAATCCTCCCTAGAGTCATTCAAATATGGGTGACTAAAAAGGCCCATATCCAAGTCAACTCATCAGTGAAACTCTTACATGTACTTGAAGGCAACACTTTTAGTCCCACAAGGGAAATGTGGAAAGTCAAATCATGTCACAAACCACCAAATTCCACATCATAACATCTTTGTACATTACTAGATGCATACTGAGTCCATAGCATGATCCGAGTATGCCTCTAGGTTACACACTAACCACACTAACTTCAACCCCACCATTTGCTCACGACAACATTCACAATACACACATAGTATTCAAGCCACTCATGCTGGTGTTGTATGGGGAGAAATTTCATCCAATTTCTCATACAATATTAATATGATTATTCTTATTCTAGCATATCAACCAAGGTTGTCAATGTGATATATTATGGTAGAAGCAGGCACAAGTTCACAACATGTTGCCATTGGAAGCTTGTTGATGTCAGAACTTCCTATAGAGAGACTGGTGCAATTTTGAAATGTAAAACAAATACCTATTCAGGATCCCCCTACCGAACTGACAAAAAAGGTGAATCCCCACTTAAACTGGTTTAATGAAATGTCGAGACAACTAGGGGATGTTGCTCATATTTGGGAATCAAAGTGTGAATTCGTCAATGTGTGGGGACACTTCCAATATCTTACATGAGAATTTGAAAAACTCTAAAACACCCATGAGCTTCAAGTTATTTGGCAAAGAGCAAGATTAGTTGATTAATTTTTTGAACCATTACCCAAGCCCAATTTTATGCAATATGATTATCTTGTGTCTACATTACAAGACAGTATTTTGAAAGATGCCACAGGTAAATTTTTCATTCTCACCGTACTATGCAATAATAAATTGAAAAATCTCAGGCTCACTTTTAACTTGGTACGGGAGGCACTCAACATGCAAGGTATGCTCATTCCCTCTAATAAGGAAACCTTGATACTAGACAACATGAAGAATAGAAAAATAGTGAAGCTGAAGGAGATGGCTACCATGATGCCTAATATCTCACTTCCCCTTAGTCTTTGTATGCAACATTTTGCATTTCCAAGACATGATTGCTTCACACAACCCCATAAGAAAATATGGTTCAGTATATATTTGTCTGAAACTTCTAGATTAACAATTAATCTTCCAATATGGATCATTGATCAGTTATATGCAGCTAACAACACATGGTTTTGTAAACTCGACTTGAATGGACGTTGTGCCCTCACACATATAAAGAGAGAGCATTGACATGGGCTCAACTATACTGAACCTTCCTTGTGTTGAACCAAGGGGTGCAGTCATGACCCCAAAGATATCCCCAACTGGAGAGTGCACCATTCCTCCATTCACCATCCAATTGCAAAGATCCAATGCTGAAGACATATCAGTAGCAGGGTTGTTGGTTCTGTTGGGAAAGATGGATGGATGATCCAAGAGACTGAGTAGGTACTGCTAAACCTGCTTTGTACCAGCCCTCTTTGGCTTCAGACTTGATTAGTAGACTTCCATAGCATTCCAATGACACCAAGAAATGGCCTATGTCCTTTGGAAATCACAAACTCAATATAACCTTCTATTTATGTCTTGACACCTGCAGAATGTTTTGCTCAGTGTGACCAGCACAGTAGCAATTGATAAAATTCCTTCTAGGGGTATTAAATTAGCTTAGTAAGCTACCATTTGCAAGTGGAATGATGTCAAAAGATAAACTATGCTAAGAGAAATCAATTTAGTAAGGTTAGCTATACCCCCAACTTTTTAGGACTATAGCAGAAATAGAACAGTGAGCACCTCGTCGCAGATTTCTCTGAATTGGATGAATAGAATGTCTTCAAATTTTTATAGCATGTAGTAGGCTTCAAGCTCAATCCAACAAGCTTTTAATAACTGAATTTGGTGGAGTATTGACTGCGATATGCCCTTGACAAGTTGACAAGCTTTTGAGTAGACTAGCAGAGAACACAGAGATGAATGATGTAAATGTATCTATAAATTAACACTTGTGTACAATCTCATTGGCATGAATAACATTTCCTAATGGTGTAGAGAGGTGTAGGCTATGGTATAGTCCTCACACACACTCAATTACAGTAGAATGAAGCTCGGGAGTGAAGTGATCTACCCGCGACTTTTTCATATCCATTTTTATAGAAAATGACTAAAAATTTGAATTCAAATTCAAACTTTTAGCTGCCTATGATCAAGATCCTAAATGCTTGGAGATACTCTCTCAATCAAGTGAGTTACTTTTTCCACGAATCACTTAGGTAGGTGATTACAAAAGATTCTAAGTCAATTTGACGTTTACAATGAGATAAAGTGGTAATTAACCACTAGCATATGTTCCTATGGTTCTTCATGTATGTAGAGTCTTCATGATATCTTCGAAGCCAAATGTGTAGGCTTGTGATTTACACCAACAGCTCCCCCTCAAGCCAAACATTTTGGCTTAAGTCTTCATCTTCAATCTTCAAGTATATCCTGCAATCCAATCATAGATTTGAACCTGCAAAGTTTGGTTCCATCCAAAGCTTTAGTCAGCAAATCTGCACATTGCATGTTGGTTGACACATAGGTCAACTGAATATCCTTGCTTAGCAACTTTTCTCTCACATAATGATAATGAACTTCTATGTGTTTTGTCCTGGCATGATAGATAGGATTAGCTGCAAGGTGAAGAGAACTTGTATTATCTCCAAAGACAATTGGAGGCCTAGTATATAATCCCAATTCTGTATACAAAAGCTTAATCCAAATTGCTTCTTGTGTGGCATTAACTAGTCCTCTATACTCTGCCTCTGTGGAAGACAAAGCAACAGTAGGTTGCTTCTTTGAAGACCATGAAATTGGTTTGTCACCTGCAAAAGAAATGTATCCAGAAGTGCTTCTCCTATCATCCTTGCATCCTGCCCAATCTGCATGTGAATAAACTTTTATATCAATATCTGAAGTGAAAGGAAAATACAAACCATGGTTCTGTGTACCCTTAAGATACTTCAAGATTCTCTTGGCAGCCTCTAAATGAGGTATCCTTGGCTTGTGCATAAATTGACTTAGCACACTAACTCCATATGCAATATCAATTCTAGTTAAGGTAGCATAGTTCAAGCTACCCACCATACTTTGATAACCTGTAATGTCTTGGACTTCATCACCTTCATGGGCACTTAGCTTTAGGTTCACCTCCATTGGAGTGCTTGCTACTTTAACATCCTGCAAGTGAAACTTCTTCAACATATCTTGTACATACTTTTTCTGAGTAATGTATATCCCTGAATTAGTGTAAACTAATTCAAGCCCTAGAAAATACTTCAATAAACCAAGATCATTGATCTTGAACTCCTTCATCATCTGGCTTTTGATGTACCTGATTCCATTGACATCATTACCTGTAATGATGATGTCATCAACATAAACACAGAGATAGATTACCTCTGAATTACTTCTCTTAATGAACAGAGAAGTGTCAGCCTTGCTCATGAAAAAACCTTGGTCTTGGAGGTATGTTGTTAACTTGTAATTCCATGCCCTAGGTGCCTGCTTCAATCCATATAAAGCCTTCTTTAATTTGCAAACACAAGTTACCTTCTTAGGGTCTTCATAGCCAAGAGGTTGTGACATATAAACTTCTTCTGAAATCCATCCATTCAAGAAAGCATTCTTAACATCCAATTGGTACATGTTCCAATTCTTTGATGCAGCCACACTTACCAACACTCAGATTGTTGGCATCTTGGCCACAGGAGAAAATATCTCTTCATAGTCACTTGGGTTTGTGCAAAACCCTTGGCTACGAATCTGGCTTTGTACCTACTAATTGTTCCATCAGAATTTCTTTTCAACTTATAGATCCATCTGGATCCTATTACCTTCATAGAATCCTTCTTGGGTACTAACTCCCATATATCACTCTCCTTGAGTGCTTCAATCTCCTCATCCATAGCTTCTTTCCATTCTGATTTGGTGACTGCTTCTTCATATGAACCTGGTTCTTCATTTGACAAATCTTTGGCAAGATAAACTGAATGTTTAGTAACAAGGGATGTATCATACCCATATCTGATAGGTTTTTTGCTTTCTCTCTGAGATCTTCTGATTGATTGAGTTGAAGATTCAGGTATGTCTTCAAGCTTCTTCATCTTCATTTTTCCCTTGGACTTCCATGCCTTGAACTCTTCAAGGTTGATTGTATCTTCATCATCTCAATTTGAGTCTTCATTCTGAGTAAGTTCTTCCTTTGCAAGTTTTGGAAATTCCTCTTCCAAGTCATAGGGTAGTTTGACCTTCCTGCATTCATTCTCATACCAAGAATCATTTTCATCAAAGATCACATCTCTGCTTACCATAAATCCCTTGTTGGTAGGATTATAAAACCTGTAACCTTTTTTATTTAAATCATACCCAATGAAAATGCATTTTTTCAACCTTTGGGTCTAGTTTACCTCTTATCTGAGAAGGAATGTGCACATATGCTACACATCCAAATATTTTGTAGTGATCCAATGATGGTCTCTTACCATGCCATGCTTCATAGGGTGTCATACCATCAAGTGACTTAGATGGTAACCTGCTTATGAGGTAAGTGTCAGTAGAAACACTCTCTGCCCATACATAGTTAGGTAGTTTCTTCTCATTAAGCATAGATCTAGCTGTCTCAACAATTAACCTATTTCTTCTCTCAGCTACCCCATTCTGTTCAGGAGAATACCTTGTGGTTATCTCTCTTTTGATGCCTCTGTCTTGCAAGAAGTCTTCAAATTCATTGGAGAAGTACTCACCTCCTCCATCTGACCTTAGCCTCTTCAAATTCCTTTCTGTCTGGTTTTCAACTACTGCAAGATATTTCTTAAAACAATTAAATACCTCATCCTTGTGCTTCATGAAGTATAATACAGTCCATCTGCTATAATCATCAATGAAAGACACATAGTACCTTGATCCAGAGACTGAGGGGTCTTTGCTAGGTCCCCAAACATCTGTGTGTACAAGCTCTAGATAGTCTTCATGCATATATCCTTTCTTGGAGAAGGGTAACCTGTGAGACTTACCAAATTGACAAGCACCACACTTGTAAATCATATGTTGCTTGGATACATTAGGTATCCCAAGCACACATTGGTCCCTGCACATTTGTTTCAAGGTTCTTTCTCCTATGTGCCCTAACCTTTTGTGCCAAATCTCAAGCTCTGAAAGTGTTTGATCTTTATAACTGTATAGTGCAATATTCTTTGTGTCTTCTAGCTCAAAAGTGAAAAGTCTACCTGATTTTTCTCCTTTAGCTATCCTTTTGAATCCATGTCTTGGGTCCTCCACAAATGCTCCATATTGATTGAATCTGACCTACAAACCTTTCTCTACAATCTGACCAACACTCATTAAGTTCTTTATAATTGTTGGTACATAAAGTACCCTGCTCAACAAGTTCTGATTACCATCACAAGTCTTAACATTTCCAACTTTAACTACTGAATGCTTTGTATCATCACCTGTTTGGACTTGATGTTTACCTTTTGGTTCCTCAAGATCAGAGAGTAGTGCCACATTACCAGCCACATGATTTGAACACCCTGAATCAATGTAAAATAAGTGATCATCATCTATACCTGTCTTTGAAGTCATGTTCATAATCACAAGAGAGTCATCCTACTCTTCTGTGTAGTTGTTGTAGTCCCTTCTAGTTTTGAATCCTCCTTGGTAGTTGCCATTGTAATTGTTGTTTTAGTTTTTGTTTGTTGTAATTGTTGTTGTGGCCTTGGTGATTGTTGAACCTTCCTCTTGACTGTGAGTATCCACCTCTTTGGTAGCCTCTTCCTCTCTGATTTTTGTAATTCTTGAAACACTCATCTGTGGTGTGAGTTGATAAACCACAAATGTTACATGGTGATGAATTATAGGGTCTCCCCCCTACCTTGCTTACCTCCTCTACCCCTTCCTCTTGAAGATCTACCTCTCCCTGCATAGTTGGCTTGGGAGGTAAAGCCTTCATCTTCCATCTTCTTGCTCTTGCCTTTATCCTTAGACTTCTTATCAGTGTATAGGGCAGAAAAGTTATTACCTTTGGATGTATCTCCATTTTCTGTGAGCTTTGCTTCATGTGTAAATAGTTGTCTCATGAGAGTTGTAAGATCTGGAGTGTGCATGTCTATGTAGAGATCCATTGCAGTGATGAAGCTTTCCCACTTGTCATCAGCCTTGATTCCATTGATTACTTGCCTCACAATTTGTTCCTCTTCAATCTCTTCTCCTATGCTTGCTAACTGATCTGCAACATCTTTGATCTTGGTCACAAATTCTGAAACAGTTTGCTTAAGTTGCTTCCTTAGTGTTGTGAATTCAATCCACAACTGATTTTTCCTAGCCCTTGTATTGGAGGAAAAATATGATGACAAGGTTTCCCAAGTTTCTTGGGATGTCTTACAATTTCTGATATGTGGCAAAAGAAAGTCAGAGATAGAGTTGAGTAAATAAGACCTTGCCAATGCATCCTTTGCTCACCATGTGTTGAGCTTTTCTTGTTCTTCCTTGGTTGGCAATCCTCTTGCTTTGAATGAGGGCAATTCCTCATCTCCTGAGATGTATCCATAGAGACTCCTTCCTTGTAAGTAGGTCTTCATCCTTAGAGACCCAGCTTGATAATTGTTCCTGTCCAATTTATCAATGAATGAAGGAAAACCATCTCCCATTTTACCTTATTTGCTCTGATAC
The DNA here is from genome assembly GCA_020310875.1 of Ceratopteris richardii. Classification (NCBI taxonomy): domain Eukaryota; kingdom Viridiplantae; phylum Streptophyta; class Polypodiopsida; order Polypodiales; family Pteridaceae; genus Ceratopteris; species Ceratopteris richardii. Next base: position 38,828,851 of record CM035424.1, read on the forward strand.
CACTGTTGGGAAAGATGGATGGATGATCCAAGAGACTGAGTAGGTACTACTAAACCTGCTTTGTACCAGCCCTCTTTGGCTTCAAACTTTATTAGTAGACTTCCATAGCATTCCAATGACACCAAGAAATGGCCTATGTCCTTTGGAAATAATGTGTGCAATGATTGAATCAAAACAGATAACTTTGGAAATCACAAACTCAATAAAACCTTCTATTTATGTCTTGACACCTGCTGAATGTTTTGCTTAGTGTGACGAGCACAGTAGCAATTGATAAAATTCCTTCTAAGGTTATTAAGTTAACTTAGTAAGCTACCATTTGCAAGTGGAATGATGTAAAAAGATAAACTATGTTAAGAGAAATCAATTTAGCAAGATTAGCTATACCCCCGACTTTTTAGGATTGTAGCAGAAATAGACCAGTGAGCACCTTGACGCAGATTTCTCTGAATTGGCTGAATAGAATGTCTTCACATTTTGAGAGCATGTAGTAGGCTTCAAGCTGAATCCAACAAGCTTTGAATCACTGAATTGGGTGGAGTATTGACCGAGATATGCCCTTGACAAGTTGACAGACTTTTGAGTAGACTAGCAGAGAACACAGAGATGAATGATGTAAATGTATCTATAAATTAACACGTGTACAATCCCATTGGCATGAATAACATTGCCTAATGGTGTAGAGAGGTGTAGGCTATGGTATAGTCCTCACACACACTCAATTATAGTAGAATGAAGCTCGGGACTGAAGTGATCTATCCGCGACTTTTTCATATCCATTTTTATAGAAAATGACTAAAAATTTGAATTCAAATTCAAACTTTTGGCTCCCTATGATCAAGCTCCTAAATGCTCGGAGATATTCTCTCAATCAAGTGAGTTACGTTTTCCACAAATCACTTAGGTAGGTGATTACAAAAGATTCTAAGTCAATTTGACTTTTACAATGAGATAAAGTGGTAATTAACCACTAGCATATGTTCCTATGGTTCTTCATGTATGTAGAGTCTTCATGATATCTTCCAAGCCAAATGTGTAGGCTTGTGACTTACACCAACAGGTTCCACCAATATCAATTGACTTCGAGTTTCAACCTATGGGAAGCCTAGAAGAATTTGGCACCTTTGACTTCAGACAAATGTTACAAGACACTCAATTTTTGGATATGGAAATTTACTCAAAGCCAGAGCCTACAACTAGAACATCACTAACGATGGGACGAGGTCTATGAATAGAAGTAAGGGAGGCACATTGGGAAGAGGATGAGTAGAGAACATTGTCGCAACACCTAGAAAGACCGGAGACAATAGATGAAGGGCGAAGAGAAGATGAAGAAGAAGAAGATGGCCGTACTTACATGGGACAACTCCAAAGGTTATATGACACAATAACAAGTTTACAAGAAAGATTCAAACTCTTGTTCCACATGAGTCAATTATTGGTCAATCAGATATTGGGAGAAGAAGGTGTTGACCCACAGTTCATCAAATCCCTCCATCTTCTAGTAGAGACATGTGGAATAGCTAAAGAAATCCACACCATGATGTAGAAACCATGACCACAATATGGCCAAAGGTGCATTGACACAAGGTGCATGAAGATTTTTGAGCTAATGATGATTGTCTTTAAAACCTTCCAGAATGTCAAAGCTCTGTACATTTTGGCAACAAGTTTTAACCAAGTAACTTTGATTTGGTTTATGATATGAGCAAAATAATTCAGTAAACATTATCTATGCTTGGCAGGTGCACATAAAGTGTCTACCTTCTTGCTAGAAGCAAAATTTTGAAGAATGTTCTCCATGGACTTCTCGGAGTACCATTCAAAAATGTTCCTTGCATAGTCCACACACATCCTACTTCTTTTTGCAGTGGAACAAGCTCTCCATGTGGAACACTTGCACATGCCACATTTGGAGGTCCCATGCCCAGTTGATTGGGATCTTTTAATGATAGATCTAGCATGTAGACTTCCACTTAAGGAACATGAACTAGCCACTCAGGTTGCGTAATATTACACAAAACGCCACCCAATACAAGGGTCTATCAAGGACGACATACGTGAGAGAGGGGGAGTCTTAGCAGTCAAGGAGGCTTAACGCACCAAAGTAGTATGAGGAAAGGGAGCTAGAGAGAAAAAATTTGAAGAGAAGGTCAAGGACAGCAATCAAACAAGGAAGTGAACAAAGATTTGTCCAATAGGCCAATCAATTTTTCCAAATCAAGCATACAACAAACAGTGATTATCATCACTACACTCCATTGTAAATACGTTTTTGGTAGAATAGACTTTATTTTTTTCAAGCCGAGCATTCCACAATCTTGAGGAGTATTGGAAAAATTTATGTCTCGAATTTCATAATTTTTTGAGCCCATTTGAACTTTCAAATGAGCCACAGAACCTAATTTTTAACTAGGCCAGAAACTTGGTTGGAACAGGGCCAAAGCTAGTTAAAAACTATAAAAGGAGCTAGAGAGCTCACTTTTGAGGTTGGAGTTTTTTACACAATTGAAGTAACATTGTATGAAAAGAAATTAAGCGAATAGATTCCATTGTTCTCTCTCTTTGTCTTGCCTTGTATACATGTGTGTGTGTATGTGTGTATGTGTGTGCATGTTAGTGTGTTTCTCACTCATGCACTTGTGTATTCCACTTGCTCATGGTCATCATACCAACCTCACGTCTCTATGAATCGAGAATTATCAGGTGGATCTCCTCACATTGGTTCTTACCATTGTGCTAGAGTGACACCAATCTTCATAAGGTGTGACTCCATGTACACTTGAGGTTGGACACCTATTCATAATATATATGTTTGTTTTTGTTGCATCATCCCAATAAGAATTAGGAACATTCATTTCATTTAACAAAGCTCTAACCTTTTCTACTATATATATATATATATATATATATATATATATATATATATATATATATATATATATATATATATATATATATATATATATATATATATATATATATGTGTATATGTGTTTGTGTGTGTATGCATGTGTGTGTATGCATGTGTGTGTGTGTGTTTTTTTTTCCTCTCTACCACCTATTAGCACTCAAGGAGGCTTAATGCGCCAAAGTGCCATGGGGCAAGGGAGCCAAAAGTCAATGAAGATCCGGTGAGATCAATTTTTCCAAATCAAGCATACAAGAAACAATGATTGTCATCACTACACTCCATTCTAAATCCCGTTTTTGGTAGAGTAGACTCTATTTTGCTCAAGCCAAGAAGTCCAAGCTTGAAGAGTATTAGTAAAATCTATGACTTGAATTTGATAATTTCCTAAGCCCATTTGAGCCTTCAAAATGAGCTAGAGAACTTAATGTTTAGCTAGGCCGGATACTTGGTCTGAACAGGGTCCATGGATTGACAATTATGAGGTGGATCTTCTCACATTGGTGCTTACCATTGTGCTAGAGTGACACCAAATTTGGCACCATTGTCAGGGAGTGAGCTTAGAGGACAAGCATGTGATGGTAAGATTAAAGATATGATGTTGGATTCATAGGTAAATTTCTCATTTTTTACTTTTTTATGTTCTTCATCATCATCCCTAACCTTTTACCTATTACCCTACCTCCACATCCACTATCATGAAGATTCCACCTCATTGGCCATATCATCACCTTCACTTCATTCTTCTCATTTCACTTGAGAGAGAGAGAGAGCAACAAAGTGATCTTGTGTGCTGTGTTTTGTATGTTCTTGATCTTTTTGGAAGGTACCAGGAGCAAAACCAATGATAGCATCAGTAGGTACAACATCTCTATGCTCACAGATTGAGATAATAATCTCTATTTGTCGTGACAGATAAAATAGAAGAGTGTTTGGTAAAAATAAGTACACCACAGTAGGCTAGATCACTTCCAAATCAAGAAATCATAAATGTTTTTGCAAAATAGGCATTTTCTCTATGCATCACGATAGATAGATTTTTATGATAGACAACATCCATCATCTATCGCTTACTGTTGGAAGCAGTCAGAGGCACAGTCAGAGGCACAGACGACATGGAAGCATGTAAAGACGGAGCAGGGAGCCAGTCGGATCATTTTTTCAAAACAATTATATTTTTATTACTTCTTCAAACATCCAATAGTGATTTTCATCACTCTTGTAACATATGTAATATAGACAAAACCCCATTTTGTAATCCATAGCTCCATTTTGTGCAAGCCGAGGAGTCCTCGAGCTTGAGGAGCTTAGGTAGAATGTGCGTACCAATTTTCGTTATTTTTAGACATCGTTTACCCTTCCAAATAGCCTTTAGGACCTATTTTTTAACTAGGCCGGTCACTAGATGTGAAACCGGTCAAAACTAGTCTAGAAACTATAAAAAGAGCTAGAGAGCTCATTTTTGAAGGGGGTTCAGGTTGGTTCATATTGGTTAGTGTGAGTTTAGAGCTAGTTGGAGCTTGTAAGAGTATTCTTGAGTAATAGAGCTAATTTCCCACCTTCCATTGTGTCTTGCTTGTCTCTTCATTGTGTGTGTGTATGTGTGTGTGCATCTTTGTGCTTCTCACCTTCACTCTCACATCATCTCACATTCACGATCTTCATATCACTCCTACCTCTCCCACGGATTGACATTAAGGAGGTGAAGCTTCTTAACATGGTACTTACCATTGTGCTAGAGCAACACCAAATTTGGCGCCGTTGCCGGGGATCGAGTCTAGGACGAATGTGTGATGGTAAGAGTATAGCAAGAAGTGGCATTGGAAGGTAAAAATTTCAGTTTTTGTTGTTGTTTTTACTTAGTTTTTAGTGTTTTTCACCTTCCCCATACTCCATCTTCATCATCGCATCATCATCTCCATTTCCAAAAAAATCAGAAAATTCAGCATATCCACCCATTCACCTCATTTCCCCTCATTTGTGCATGCGAGAGTGTCACTCTAGCACAATGGTGAGTACCAACGTGAGGAGATACACCTCATAAATGTCAATCCGTGGAGACGTGAGGACCGGTATGAAGACCGCGAGCAAGTGATGGCACAAGTGCGTGAGTGAAAGCACATAAGCATGCACACACATGCACACACACGCGCACAAGGTAAGAGCAAAGAGTGGAACAATGGAAAGCTTCGATTACCAAAGAGCTCTCTTACAAAACTGAAATCTACAACAAGCTAACCTCAAAAATGAGCTCTCCAGCCCTTTTTATAGTTTTTGAGTGGTTTTGGCCCTGTCCAGACCTAGTGTCCGGCCTAGTTAAAAAATAGGTTCCAGGGCTTATTTGGGGGCTCAAACGGAGTCTAAAAATCATGAAAATTGGTAGGATGGTAGATCTAATACTCCTCAAGCTCGAGGACTCCTCGGCTTGAACAAATTGGAGTTACAAAAATGGAAAATGGTATTTACAATGGTTTTTAGTGATAAAAATCACTATTTTTGTAGGGATTTCTTCTGAAAATTTGACATGTGCTTCTTGGAGCTCCCTACTTGCTCCTTCTTCTTGTGTGTCCACTTCCTTGATGCGCTTCCATGCTTTGTCCTTGACCTTAAGCTTCAACACTCCCCCCCCTCTTGAGTCTGTCGTCCCTGACAGACCCTTGTTGTCGTGGTTGTTTCATGTAGTACATTGAGAGGTAGTGTCCGTTACGTGCACCAAGATCGATCCCTCTTCCCAATGTATCCTGGTCGTTTGTCTGGTTCTTCACTTTGCCACTGTTATCTCTTGCAGTTTGTAGTCCCTTTGTACGTGCTTCTGCCTTGTATTCCATCTGAATGGTGCATTTGTGAGTTTTCCAAAACTACTAGTTGCTCAAAGGAGGTGGTCAATGTTGATTGTGTGCAACTCTCGATGGTGGGTGGCTTCCTTGTTCTTGTTGTTGTCGTCTTGATGTCGTCTGGTTCGTCCAAAGGTGGCTTTTCATAGTTTTCATGCCAAGTACTTGTGACCCATAATGAATGGTGGGTAAGTGCATTAGTGTATGGGTTGAACAAAATATGTGCCTTGTGCATGGCCTTGTAATGTGGCCCTACATATGCGTACTTGGAAAATGCATGGCAAGAAGTATGGTGCAAGAGATTGGGTCTTGAGCTAAGTGCTCAAGGGTATGTTGACGAAGAGGTTTCCTAATCTATCATGGTTATAGTGCTGTTGAAACATACACGTCTTACCCTGGTGAAGGGTCCGTTGATCTTCATCTCTTCGTGTTGTGGTTCCCTCATGGTGTTTGACCGTCGGCTTGTCCTTTTTGTTGAGGGATGTCCTTGCTGGAAGTTCGCTGATGAGCATTTTCAAGCACATAGTCTTCTTCTTTTTTTTTTTTTTTTTTTTTTTTTTTGAAACAATGGGGACCGCAAACAAGAAGAAAGAGGTTAGTATCAATAACATATTTTGCCAGTGAAAATTGTGTCTCATGTGCCTGGGATTTCTCAATTGTGTCTATGCACGGCCCTGTAAGGTGGCCCTATATTGATGCATACTTTGGAAATGCATGACCTGAATGGTGCAAACGACAAGGTTATGCCAAAGGCACATGGTTGCTGCTGGTCGAGGCTTTTGATGTTACTTGTATACTTGATGAATTCTTTGATTGGAGGTGTCTATCGGATCTCGAAATGATGTAATCCTCCGGATTGGAACCCATTTCAGAATAGTATTTGGCCCTGTAGAGATCACCTCAGGCCAGTTCTTCTTTGGATGCTGTCCAAACTTTGGTATCCAGTGTGGTTGGCCCCTTGGTTCTGTGGATGTTGCTTGTGCTTTTGGCTTCCAAACCCATATCCTGGGTGAGTGCCTGCTTATTTTTGTAGAAGGGTTGAGTTTATCTTCTTTTGGTCTTTGTGCTCTGTCCTTACCCTTGGCTTTCCTTGGCTTCTTTGTTGAGGCCTTTTGCATGGTGGGGAGCATAGGCCTTTGTACGTGTAAGAGCTTCTTGGGTACCCACATCTGTAATCGCCCTTGTTGAGCAGTAGCTAATTTTTTAGGCATCCAAATTTGTACCTGATTGTGGTCGGCTTTCATTGATAGCTTCGGTACCCAAATTTGTTGGAGTCTTCGAGCTTGAGCCTGTCGTGGGTGTTTGGTCCTTCTGTTGCCATGGTCGATCTGGTTGGGTGGGAGTCTTTGAGGCAGCATCGATGGTTGTACTCCTTTCTTTACCCAGATCTGTGTCATGCCCAACGCTTCTTTGCTCTTGAAGGCTCTTTGTCTATTTGATAGATTGGCTGTCTTGCACTGTTTTGCTTGCTTCTGAGGTTGAGCTCCTGTGGATGCTTTGCTCTTTAGAAGACAAGAAGAAGGTTCATCTTGACTTTGCGACTGCCCTTCCGTGATTGCGTCCGTCTGGATCATAGAGCTTTTGACATCTACCACATCTTGTTCAAGAAGATTAGCCTTAGAGGAACAAAGAGAGTGTGTGGTGTCAGTTTCAGTGGGCATGTGATTCTCCAATTCTAATGTAATGCATTGATTAGATACCCACACTTGAAGAAGTTGACTTCTTAGGTTCAAGTTGACAGCATGGTCATAAATCCAATCTTGACCCAAGACAAGTGGTTCTGTGAGGTCCTCATCATGACATACTAGCATTTTGACTTTTATTGGAACACCTTGAAGGTAGATGGGAAGTTCCACCTCGCCCAAACAGGGTGTTTCCACGCCTCCTAATCCTATGAGATAGGCTTCTATGGGCTTGATGTCCAAATGCAGGTCTTGGCAGTATGAAAGTCTAACTGCACTAGTTGCTGCTCCTGAGTCAACCAATGCTCTCACAGTCCTTACACTCTTTCCTTGTCCTACCTCTATAGTCACAAAGGGCCGTCGATCAATTATTCGAGAAGTAGTTATGCCCGATTTTTGGCACATGTCCATGTGATATTTTGGAGCTTTTGTATTGACATCTAGGCCTAGCCGCCGTAACTTATTTCTTCTGATGCGCTCTCTAGCCTCTGCTTGTGCTTCTTCTCTAACCCTTAACTCTCCTTCTTTTCGCTTCTTAGCGGTATTGAGTCTCATGAGCATTTCCTCTGTGAGAGGTTCTTGATATAATTTGACTCGGCATCCACTAATATAGTTGGGTAGGATATCACCTTCTAAAGTGGCCAATTGCACTGCACCGCTAGTGGAGAGTCTATTAATGATCATGGGTCCATATCCTCGTTTCTCCAATTTGCGGGCATGTTGCTTTAGCGTATAAACCAGCACTAGATCTCCTTCCTTCAATCCTTTATCCTTTACATGGGCATCAAAGTATGCCTTTTGCCTTTTCTTTGCAGCATAAATGCCTGCTGCTGCCCGTAGCCTCGTCTCACCTAAGCGTTCTAGATCAAAGATCCTGGAAGACAACTCATGTCCATTCCACTCATGCTCTTGTGCTACCTTCAAGGCTGGGATTAGGAAGTCCAATGGTAGCACGGCATTCTGTCCGAAGACCATCTGAAATGGGGTGGCATTGAGTACCGTTTTGTAGGCAACTCGGTATGCCCAAACAGCATGATGAAGTTGTTTGTCCCAATCAGAGCGTTTATTATTCACCAGTTTTGTTAATACGTTACATAGGATCTTATTCGTGCTCTCGGCCTGTCCGTTGGCTTGTGGGTGATAAGGGGCAGACTTCTTGTGTATCACCATGAATTCTTGAAGGAGATGTTCAATGACCTCATTCAAGAAGTGCGTACCTCTATCACTAACCAACTCTATTGGTAACCCATATCTAGTGAACACATTTTCGAATAAGAACTTAGCCGTTGTTTGAGCATCATTCTTTGTTGTGGCTTTTACTTCCACCCACTTTGTAAGGTAATCTGTGGCTACAATAATGTATTCTGCATGGGAGTTTCTAGCTGGGGGGTTGATGGGACCTACAAAGTCTATACCCCACTTTGAAAATGCACGTCCTCCCATCATTGGCCTTAAAGGCATTTCATCTTTTCTTATCGGATATTGGGCACGTTGGCATGTGTCACATTTCTTCACATAAGTATGTGCATCCATATGAAGAGTGGGCCACCAAAGTCCTGAGAATAAAATGGTCTTAATTACTCTGTCAGGCCCAAAGTGTCCACCTGCAGCACCGCTGTGTGCAGTTTCTAAGACTTTCAAATAGTCTGATTCATGAACGCACAGTCTTAGGTAACCATCCTTGCCTCTTCGATATAGGTTGTCTCCTACTAAGGCATAGTCTTGAGCCTCTTGCTCCATGCTCCGTTTTCTTGCAAGACTAGCCTGATGGGGTAATGTTCCCGATCTCATGAACTCAACCAATGGAGCACTCCAATCTGGGATTAATGACACATGATAAAGAGTGGCATGCTCCACTGGGGGTCTCTTCTGGCACACAGGACAATTCTGGATCCATTCCTGTATTTCTTTGTCCATGCTAGGCCAATACACTCCTAAACGTTTTAGATTCTGCAATGTTCGTTGTTTAGAGTAATGATTTCCTAGCAATCCCTCATGGGCTTGTTGCAACCAACTAATATGTTCATCGTCCTCGACACAACACGCTAATACGCCCTCTGGATCTTGTTTGTACATACTTCCGGCCAATATTTGATACTTTTGTGATTTTACAATTTCTTCTTTGCTTGTTTTCACATTTTTATTTGCAGGCCCAAAGGTTAGGACTGGTACCAACTTATTTGCCCATTTAGGAACAACTTCTAAATTGAACAGATAAGCATCGGGCAATTCATCAGACACTCCTTGCGGTGGCTCTCCTGAAGTGATGCGAGAAAGATGGTCTGCCCTAAGATGGGTTCTACCTTTCCTGACAACAACTTCAAAGTCGTATTCCATTAGTAAGAGGAACCATCTTACTAAGCGGCCTGTATTGCAAGGTTTATTGACCAAATATAGTAAGGCTTGATGATCAGTGAAAAATTTGAACTTATTGGCCAATAGATAGTGTCTAAACTTCTTCACAGCATATACCATACCTAAGCCTTCTCTCTCTGTTGTGGTATAATTTCGTTCAGCTGCATTTAATTGCCTACTAGCATATGCTATCGGCAGATCTAGGTTTCCTTCACCTGTGGGTTGTGCTAGCACACATCCTATTGCATGATTGGAGGCATCTACATGGACATGAAAGGGTTTGCTCCAATCCGGAGTAGTCAGTATTGGTGCTGTGCACAAACGTCTTTTCAGCTCGTTGAAGGAATTCTCGCATTCCTCGTTCCACTCAAAATTCGTTAGCAACCCGTAAAGAGGTTTAGCTATGATGGCATACATGTGGATAAACCTACGGTAATATCCACAATGGCCCATAAAGGCTTGTACCTCTTTAACATTCCTTGGTCTTGGCAGCTCTGCTATCGCTCTTACTTTGTCCTCATCTGTTGAAATTCCATTCTTAGAAACAATGTGACCTAAGATCTTACCTTGTCGTACCATGAACACACACTTCTCTGGGTTCAGACACACTCGATAATCTCTACACTTGTTGAAGATTTGTCTGAGCTCAGGGATGTGGTAATTTCTCTGTTGGGAATGCGCACATAAATCGTCCACATATACTTCTAAGCTCTTCCGCAAGAACTCTTTGAAGACATGACACATGAGCCTTTGGAATGTTGCAGGTGCATTGGTGAGCCCAAATGGCATCACACGAAATGCAAAAATTCCCCATTCTGTGGCAAAGGCCGTTTTGTGTTGATCTTCGGGGGCAATGGCTACTTGGTTGTAACCTGAAAATCCATCAAGGAAGCTATAAACTTCCTTGCCTGCAACACGCTCCAATAGATGTTCGGTGATTGGAAGTGGATAACTATCTCTGCTCGTTGCGGCATTAACTTTTTTAAGGTTAATGCACACTCGCAATTTCCCATTCTTCTTGGGCACCACTACAATGGGGGACACCCATTCAGTGTGCTCAATCTCATAGATGAATCCAGCTTCAATCAGCCTGTCAATTTCCTCCTTTATTTTGGCTGCATAATTGTCATTATATGTGTATGGCTTTTGTTTAGTGGGCTTGGCATCAGCGGTCATCGGAATCGTATGAGAGCAAATCTTTGGATCTACTCCTTTCAAGTCTCTATAGTGCCATGCGAACACATCCCTATATTCCCTTAATAGAGCTACAAGCTCTGCTTCTTCTTTTGCACTTAGGTCATCTCCTATGTACGTACATCGTTCTTCGTTCCCTTCAATGGTCACTACAATTTTTTTGGTCTTTTCTTTATTGTCATATGCTTCTCCTGTAATGGCCTCTCTCTTAGGCATCCGTACCAAAATTTTTCGGTCTTCCACTTCATATTTCTTGAAATTATCTGGTACTTCAAACAATGATTCTTCCTCTTCTTGTTTCACTGCTTTTCTTTTCTTTTTCTTTTGACCTCCTTCACTTCCTTCCTTTGAGTTTATCGTTTTAATACTTGTGAGGGGTTCTTCTTCTTTTTGGGTTAGCACTCCTATGTCTTCTAAGTAGTGTTCCTCTGAGTCAAAGTAAGTATCCATCACAATGGATTCTAGTTCATCGTCATTCTCTTCTTCTTCTATGAACTCACTAGGATCACACTCTTCCAACAGGGGCTGACACATGAACACTGAAATATCATAACCCTCCTCATCACAATGAGGTGTCCATTGTTCTTCATTGACTGCTATGTCCATGGTAGCTAAGATTTCTGCCCAACCATGAGGCTCAAATTCCTCATCTGGAAATATCATCGGTGTATAGGCTGGGTCTTTTATTGGTCTATCTCCTGGGGAAGTTCCTTCTTCTCTCGCTTTTAGGCGCTTTTCCTCTTCCTTTGCGACCTTGCACATCCACAAGTGAGTATCTTCATGCAGCCAAGATGGATCAGGTGAACTTCCAGAATGCACGGAGATAGAATCTTCTTTCGCTTTGTGGATAGGATTCCTCTGTAGGGGTGGTACATCTCTGAAGGTGTAATCCTTCAAATTGACCTTGGTGGTTACCCCTAAGTGCTGTAAGTACAAGGAATTGGTTCCCCAATCCTGTACTATTTGCAATTGTCGTAGGAAGGGTCTTCCTAGGATCATCTCGTAGACATTATTTTTTTCAAAGTCACATATAGCAAATGTATGTTCAAACTCTACACCACAAGTGGTTAGAGTTATCCCCTCAAGCAATCCTAGAGGTCTTTCAAAATGACCATCTGCCATTTGAAGCTTCATTCTAGTTGGTCTTAATGTGGGTTTGCCCCATCGCTTCCACAAGGAGGTTGTCGCAATAGCAACACCGGCACCCGAATCTACAATTGCCTTGGTTGTGTAACCTTGATAGGTGATCGGAAGATAAGTGTTACCTTCTTCACCTTCGCTCATGTCTCCTATCTTGTCGAGAGGTATCTCTGGAACTTTTTGCTTAGAGCCTACTTTTGGCATATTGGATTCAAGTTCTGGAACCTGATCCTTCACATGATTCCAGAGCTCAGGTTTTGCCTTGAGCAACTCCTCTACAGTGAGATGACATTGAACCTTTGTGTTCTTCACAACATCAGTGTTTCTTGGAATCATCGAGTCTTCATTTCTTACCAATATTGTGGGAGCTCTGATCTGGAGAGATTCAGATTCCCATGGGCCTGTGTAATGAGGCAACTCTTGTAAAGAATTAGATTCAAAATCTAATTTTTCATCTTCTTGTTGCTCTACTTGGTCTCCATAGATAGACGGAATGTCTTGGGGAAATTGATCATGAAGATCATCAATCTCAGGAATAGGAGGGGAATAACCCTTCTCCTTGGCCCATTTTTCTTCCTGTATTTCCCGCAAGAACTCTTGAGAGTACTGTTGAATTGAAGGAGGTATTCCAGCATCCGTGGAATTAGGAACATAAGCTCCCATTGGTGGTGAGCTCCCTCTTTCAATAATTGGTTGAGCCTGTGGAGGTAAAGCAGCTTGTGGTTTGTTTACCAACTGCTCTATTCTTTCTAGTAAGCCTTGGAAATGCAAATCCGGTTTGACAGAGTTTGTCTGATTGAACTTTTGACTAGTCTCAAGTATGGCTTGAGCTTGTTCTACCATTTTCATGCACATTTTCATTCGTTCAATCTCTAAATCTGCTCGAGGGTAACTCTTGTCTAGGTTTGCAGCTGTTGGCCCTTCTTGAAGACGAGCCTGGTAGGCCTTGAACATCATGTCCAAGCCTTCTGGGGTTGGATCTGCAAGAACAGACCCTGGCTGTGGGTTATTTACAATGGGTGGTGGGGTGGAATGAGGCGAAGTGGATGGAGCTTCAGCATGCGAGGGGCTTTGAGATGCAATGTCTTCTATTTTTGTTTTGGTATCCCTTAAGCTTTCTTCTAGCTCGGATAACTTTTTGTTCCACTTGCGATTAGCCTTCTCTCTGGTATCCTTCCATGTTCTGGGTTTCCTCTTACTAGGCTCTCCTGCCTCACTTGACTCCGATTGCTCAGATGGTTTTGCTTGTTGTGCAGCCTGTGCCCTAGTAACTGCCTGTACAGGAGCCACATTACTACTACTTGAACTTGAATCTGCCACTAAGCCTACCACGTTGATGGGTGTGACCTTGGGTGCACTAGAGGGATTCCTGGGACACTCTCTAGGAAGGTGTTCCTTGCCACACTCAGGACAAAAGCCTTGTATTGTGATGTTTTGTCCTAGTCCCAGAGCTGGTTGGTGGGGACATTCACGAAGGAAATGATCACCCTGACATCTAAAGCATGGTCCTCTAGGGGCTTGTGGTCTTAATTGTCTCAATTGGGGCCTAGGATTTGGATTCGTATACATGACATTGGAGTATTCTGGCTCCCAATTTTGTTCCATAGGTGGTGTCTCATATTGGCACTGAGAAATCTCACTTTGCTCAGGTGACTCTATATAGTAAGCATGTGGACTATCTTCTTGGACGTAGTCTGAACCATGAGCGTGAAAATCATTTTCTGGTATCAATGGGGTTAGTGGTACCAATGCTCTATGAGAGTTCTCCTCCGCCATCGTATATTTAACAGGGATCACATTGGCAGGAGCTGGCGGTTGGTTTCCTAGGACAGGTTGTGGCCTATATGGTGCTTGATATTGCTGCTGGTATTGCGGTTGATATTGTTGTGGCCTATAATATGGCTGTTGGTACTGATTCTGATACCTACCCTGTTGGTAAGGTTGCTGATAATTTTGTTTAACAGCCTGCCTGTTATAGGGACAATCTTGGGCCGTATGATTTGTGTATTTTCTCTCAATGGTGCAATACAGAGCATTAGGGTTTCCTTGGGGTTGAGTCGTCAATGGACAAACATTAGTCATGTGATCTCCTCCACATGTATAACATCGCTTCACTGAAGTGACCCTTGGCATTTGTCTATTTTGAACTCCTAGCTTTTTGGCCACTTGCTCAGCTATCTCATCTATCTCAGTGGAGGTTCTTGAGGTATGACTTGTAGAACTATCAGAATCCTTATAGAGTTTGGATAGTCCTAATTCCTCACCCAAGTTGTCTTCTATGTCAATGCACATCCGTATACACTCTTCTATGGATCTAGGATCTTTCAGGTATACATATGACCTTAATTTTGTGCTCAATAGGCCATCTAAAAACAGTGCCACCTGTTTGGCTGATGTGGGTAATTCTGGTACAGGGCATCTTTCCAGGTACTGCCTAAATCTTCTTCCTGCAAGTCGCACTGTTTCTTGGGGTGTCTGTTTGAAGCTGTGGATCAAGGATGATGTGTTATGCCTGATACCACTTTTGGAAAATTCCACAATAAATTCTTCTAGCAGCTGACCTATCTCTCTATAGTTGCGACTGTTTAGAGGTTGAAACCAAGCTAAGGCAGTACCCTTAAGAGTCAACCCAAATGCCTCGAACTGGGTGAATAAGTCTTCAACCTGTTCAGCTCTTAGCACTTGTTTGAACTCTGCCACATGATCATAAGGATCTCCAAATCCATCAAAGTAGTTCTTCATTGTCTTAACCACTTGAGAGGGTCTAAGGGTTCTTGAGTGCTCTCGTGGTCTAGGCAATGGGAAATCATGATCGTCTCTTTGATGTCTATGAACTCTATGTCTCTCCCTTTCAAGTCTCTCCGTTCCATATCCTGATCTGTCTCTGCCTACAGTGTCTGCAAAGCTTACCTCCGGTCTCTCTCTAGTTCTTTCCCTCTGGGTTTCATGAGCCTTGGATGATCCGGCTCCCTGGAGGCCCTGGGAAACGTTAGATCTTGGTGGAGGGAAAATTGCTCCACCTTGCCAAGTGTAAGCATGTCTGTCATGATCTGATACTAAGAATAATTTCTGAGATGTGTGATCTAGATAGACAGCCTTCCCTGGTGTCTCTGGGTCCTTGAATTCATAGATGGTGACTACTGGGCTGGGTTGATCCGGCCTAAATCTCCAAAAGGCTTCCTCCGTTTCTCTATTCACGAATAGTTCTATGCTTTTATTATCTTGAGGAATCCATTCTGGAGTGAGCACTCTGGTTAAGACTGACTTACCTCTAGGGGTCTTGGGTTCTCCTCCTAGGTCTCCTTGCTCTAGGTCTCCTATCTCATTCTCAGGAATGATATTTCCAAACTCATCTGTCCTATCTGGTAAGTTGGTAACCACATACATGGTTCCTTCCTTATCAATGTAAGCACCCTCTTCAAACTTGACCACTGGGTGTTCAAGTCCAAAGAGTTGGTCAGGATTTTTGAGTTGAACCACTGATCGTCTTAGACCATCCTCATAGATGCGAGCACCTAATTGATTGGTCCTGATATACTCCAATTGGGTCTTATAGGGACCTTCTGGTGTCTGTAAATAGGCAAGGCCTGAGCTGCGTGTGGGTCTTTCCATGCCAAAAGACATTTCAGAGTCACTGGTTTCTGAACTTTGTGTGTAAGGATAACCACTAAGCTGTTGAGCCCAAGACTTGGTTGTATGGTTGACACTAGCCTCAGATGACCTAATGCTTTGTCTATCCTTGCCTAAGTGTCTGCCAGATCTCAGGTTCATAAGCCTTGGCTTCTAGTCCCAAAGTTCTCTTATATTGCTCAAAATCCTTTGGAACACCTTGATTTTCTAGTTTCCCTGAGGGTCAACTTCAAAATACCCTATCTAATAATCCTGGTATTAATATTAACATAACCAGTCGATGTTTTTGTTGTACTCCTCACGAGCTTTCCAACAAACCCAAGATCACTCCGAACGGATTTCGTATGAGAAAGTTATGCCAGTTCAGGGTTTTGGGGGTTAAAACAGGGAAACAGGGTCTCTCAGAAGATGCTTCAAATCAGGCGATATATGACATTTATAGGACACGATACTTGTTACTTGAGGAACTCGATACACGATACTTGATCTTTGAACAGACGATATACGATATTTCAAGGAAAACGATACTTGATACTTCCCCTAAACGATACACGATCTCTAGCCCCAATCGATACACGACCTCTCACAAAACGATCGCTGGACAAAACGATATCTGAGCAAACGATCGCTGGACAAAACGATCTTTGACAAAACGATACTCGATACTTAGCTCAAAACGATACTCGATCGCTGGCAAGTATCGCGATCTCTGAGACGCGATACACGATACTTGGACCAACACGATACACGATACCTGAATCCAGACGATACACGATACTTCCCCAAACGATCTTTGGACCAGACGATCTCTGATTCTGAAACGATACTCGATACTTGGCTCAAAACGATACACGATCTCTCACGAAACGATCGCTAAACCAAACGATATCTACGGAACGATCGCTGACTAGACGATCTTTGACAAAATGATCGCTGGCTGAGTATCGCTGACAAAACGATCGCTGACTCGAAACGATACACGATACTTGTCAGGTATTGCGATCGCTGAACCAAACGATATCTGAGGAACGATCGCTGACTAGACGATCTTTGACAAAACGATCGTTGGCTGAGTATCGCTGACAAAACGATCGCTGACTCGAAACGATACACGATACTTGTCAGGTATCGCGATCGCTGAACCAAACGATAGACGATCTTTGGGAAATATCGCGATACTCAACCACAGGAGCAAAACGATACTTGTGAAGTATCGCGATACTCGACCGCGGGAGCAAAACGATACTTGACCCTTTGCCAAGATTTTTACAAGATTTTTTAAGTTTAATCACACACAGAGGTTTTACAAGGTCTCCTACCCTCTCCACGATCTCTGTATCGCACAAAACACACTTCTCAATCCCTAACAGTGCCAAACGATACTTCGCACAGATCGTTTCACTCTCGCAATTGATTTTCTGAGAAATTTTGATCAAAAGGGCAGGTTTGCTTACCTTGGTAACTCCTATAATCTCTTTGTAACTTCCCCTTGTTCTGTTCAAGCCCAGCTTGCCCTGCAACTCACTCAAGATCGCTGGCGCAGTTCTCACGATACTTGGCAGTTTCCCTCACGATACTTGGCGCAGGTTTTGCTAATTCAGCTATTTTGGTACTGATTCTTTTGCGCCTTTGTTCTGCACCCTCTCTAAGCTTCTTGCTCACAACCACAAGTAAAAACAAAGTGAATGTACTCTAAAAAATGGAGAAAACTGAGAAAATGAAGGTGGGTGGAGATGGTGATGATGATGAAGATGAAGAAGAAAGGAAATTCAAAAACTGAACTGAAAATGATAATTTTTTTACCTTCCAACGTCGCTACTCTACGTCTTACCGTCACACGCTCGTCCTCCAAGCTCTCTCCCCGGCAACGGCGCCAAATTTGGTGTCACTCTAGCACAATGGTGAGTACCAACGTGAGGAGATACACCTCATAAATGTCAATCCGTGGAGACGTGAGGACCGGTATGAAGACCGCGAGCAAGTGATGGCACAAGTGCGTGAGTGAAAGCACATAAGCATGCACACACATGCACACACACGCGCACAAGGTAAGAGCAAAGAGTGGAACAATGGAAAGCTTCGATTACCAGAGAGCTCTCTTACAAAACTGAAATCTACAACAAGCTAACCTCAAAAATGAGCTCTCCAGCCCTTTTTATAGTTTTTGAGTGGTTTTGGCCCTGTCCAGACCTAGTGTCCGGCCTAGTTAAAAAATAGGTTCCAGGGCTTATTTGGGGGCTCAAACGGAGTCTAAAAATCATGAAAATTGGTAGGATGGTAGATCTAATACTCCTCAAGCTCGAGGACTCCTCGGCTTGAACAAATTGGAGTTACAAAAATGGAAAATGGTATTTACAATGGTTTTTAGTGATAAAAATCACTATTTTTGTAGGGATTTCTTCTGAAAATTTGACATGTGCTTCTTGGAGCTCCCTACTTGCTCCTTCTTCTTGTGTGTCCACTTCCTTGATGCGCCTCCATGCTTTGTCCTTGACCTTAAGCTTCAACAGAGAGAGCGAGAGAGAATTTTTGTGCTTGTGTGCGCTTGCGTTTTCTTGAGTTTTCTTGCAGGTACAGAGCTTCAGAGCATCAGGAAAGCTTCCAAAAGGTAAAAAATGTACTTTCTGTCAGAAATTTCCGACTGTGTCAGACCATCGCAATGGTCCGCCAAGTTCGGATTTTGAGGTAGGCGACCACACCACGAGGTAGGCGATCCCTGCGTATACACGAAACCACAGCTGCATTTCAAAAATTCGTTGTTTGGTGGACCATCGCGATTGGCTCGGACCATCGCGATTGTGTCGCACCATCGCGATAGGCTCACGCCATCGCGACGGCTCGGCCGGACCATCGCGACGGTTCGCTTTTTCGGACCATCACGACGGTTCACTTGAGCCATCGCGATTGTTCAGCTGACCCCGGACCATCGCGATTGGCCCATGCCATCGCCACGACAGTGCCACGTGTCAAGTTAGACCATCGCGACGGTTCGTTTTTCGGACCATCGCGACAGCCCAAAATCGGACCATCGCGATTGGCTCACGCCATCGCACTTGTGACCATCGCGACGGTTCACTTCGGACCATCGTGATTGTCCACCTTTGACCGTTGACCGCGCCATCGCGATTGTCCGCCTGATCACGCCATCGCGACGGTTCACTTTTTCGGACCATCGCGACGGTTCGACCTCACGCCATCGCGATCGTTCACTTCGGACCATCGCGACGGTTCACTTTTTCGCGCCATCGCGATTGTCCAAACTCCACGCCATCGCGACGGTTCGCTTGGACCATCGCGACGGTCCCAGACCATCGCGATTGTCCACCCCCATCGCAAATTTTGGGCTCCAATTTTTGACCAATTTTGAGGGTATTTTTGAGAAATTTTTGGACCATTAGACTCATAGGAGACCCCTTAGCTCATATTTGAAGGAAAACTTGATTGTCAGTTTTTACCCCCCAGGGCCTGAACGCTCATAACTTTTTCATCCGAAGTCCGTTTTTTGAGCTTAATAGCTCGTTAGAAAGCTCGTGACGAGTACTACGTGACCTCAACTATTTTTTTTTCATAAAGAATACATCTATTTTTGGATAAGCTATTTTGAGGTTCACCTAGTGTGGGACTAGGAAGCCAGGGGGCACACATTGAAAATTTGGGCAAAAAGGGAAGGGACTTAAAAAGTGTATATACTCAAGTGTTTGATCATCCAACTGTGAACTGGTCTAATATTGGAATTTTTCCAGGTCTAGCAAAGGCAATCAAAGGCAAGCAAGTAAGGTAGTGAAGACAGTAAAGCTTGGGAAGCGCGGCTTCTTGGGCAACAGGGCATCAGAGCAACAGAAAAGCCGACTCGAGGTTGGAAGATTACTCAACCCCCTCAGTCAATTCTTAGCTTAGGCTAAACAGTAGTTGTGGATTAACGACGATAGGAACGCCTCAAGTTCAAGATACCTAATTCTTGCAAGTTTAAGACTTAAAGTAAAGGTGTGTGTGACGAAAACCTAAAGAAAAGAACATAAGTCTGACGGAACGAGAACTCAAAATCATCACGGAAAGTCGAATTCCTGACGCATATATTAAGACAAGAATCCAAAGAAAATTAAAAAAGAATTAAGAAAGTGATAACAAAGAACCATTGACGATCTAAGTGTGTAATTGAGTGAGCAAGGAAGAAAATTAATGAACCTTAGATCGGGCAAACATATAGGTAAGTCGGACCGAAGAAGCCTTAGATCATCAGAGGCTAGTGTAAGAACTACCGCTCGATCGTGGGCTCAGCAATTGAATAGTAATTACCCCTACGAGAGCTCAGAGACTAGCGAATCAGAAATGGCATTTAGCGCAGACAGACCAGAAGGAGGGTCTCATGTAGCATACCTAGAAAAACCTGAAGGACCCTATAGAACGCAATTAGAGTTTCTTCGAACCAACCGATTAGGTGCGCGCATCTATGAGGATGGTTTGCGAAGGCAAGTGGTGCAACTGCACAACCCTGATCAACCCATTGGATTGGAAAGACCAGTGGTGAAATTTGAGAGAGACGCTTACATAGACAAAGAAGGAACCATGTACGTTCTAAGTACGCAGCCAAACGATACTAATGAGTTTGGCACAATCCAATTAGAGACGGAAGCGAAATTTCAAGGAAAAGAACCGTTAGAAGAACCTAGAACACCGAGAGGGAAATCCGTATTAACAAGAGTACTCATCCCAGAATGGATCCCTCAAGATAACAGGAGCACCGAGTTGTTTGTGAATAAAGAGACAGATGAAGCCTTTTGGAGGTACAGAAAGGAACACCCTGGTGAGATAGGCATCGTTACAATTTATGAATTCAAGGACCCAGATACACCTGGAAAGGTTGTATACCTAGATGAGACTTCAGAAAGAGTCTTCGTGGTGCCTGAGCGCGCTAAAAACACATACACATGGAGAGGTGAATTGATATTCCCTCCACCTAGAACAAACATGAATACAAATCAACAAGGGGCAGGAACATCCTCATGTTCAGCCCATGGAAATCAAAGAGAAGGAAATAAAGAGAGACCGGAAGTGAGCTTCACTCACCCCATAGGGAGAGATAGAACAACCTCGAACACTAATAGAATGGATAGACAAAGAGATCATGGAATACCAGGTGGTAGAGATGATTTTCCTCTACCAAGACCACGCGAACACGCAAGAGTATTGAGACCCACTCAGTTAGTAAAATCAATGAAGAATTATTTTGATGGGACAGGAGATCCCTATGACCATGTTGCAGAATTCAAGCAAGTACTAAGAGCAGAACAAGTCGAGGACATGTTCACGCAATACAATGCATTTGGACTAACGTTAAAGAATACCGCTTTAACTTGGTTCCAACCATTGCAACAAAGGCAATTTAGAGACATCCATCACTTTTTAGAGTCATTCATCACTGAATTCTCTAAAAGTGGGATTAGACATGACACGTCTTCGTTGATTCATAGCTTTAAAC
Source organism: Ceratopteris richardii (assembly GCA_020310875.1). Lineage (NCBI taxonomy): Eukaryota > Viridiplantae > Streptophyta > Polypodiopsida > Polypodiales > Pteridaceae > Ceratopteris > Ceratopteris richardii. Next base: position 38,850,076 of record CM035424.1, read on the forward strand.
AGACCCCTCAGGAAACAGTTAGACTGGCAGGTCGTAGATTCAGACAATATGTCGAACGATGTCCAATGCAAGAGCTACCCTCACAAGCCAAACAAGTATCATTGTTCCTAGATGGCTTGTTGAGCGCTAAACTACGCTCTTATGTGTACCTGAAGGAACCCAGAACGCTAGAGGAGTGTGTAAGAATATGTATAGACATCGAGGATAACCTAGGAGAGGAATTAGAACTCTCAAAGGTCTATAAGGACTCAGATTGTTCTTCTCTAGCATCCACAAAATTGTCTAATTCGATAGAGGACCTAGCAGAAAAAGTGGCCCAAAAACTAGGAGTTTCTAGTAAACAGGTGCCCAAGCTACCAACAAACGTACGTTGTTACACTTGTGGTGGAAATCATTTGGCAAACGTGTGCCCCAATGCACCTCAACCTCAAGCCAACCCTAGTGGCCAATACTGTACAATTGAGAGGAGATATACAAATCATACGGCTCAGGACTGCCCATACAACAAACAAACCGTGAGACAGAACTACCCGCAAACATACCAGCAGCCAGGTAGGTATCAAGGCCAATACAATGCTCAGCCTTATTACTATAGGCCTCCTCAGAACTACCCATACCAGGCTCAACAGAGACCTCAACCCGTCTTAGCTCAGCAGCCACCCCCACCAGCGAATGTCATCTCAGTCAAATATGCTGCTGCAGAAGAGAACCTAAGTAGGGCCTTAGTGCCTTCTTCACCCTTGATCACCGAAAGTGACCCGAACTCAAACAGTTTTGACTCTACTCATGTAACTAGTCCACCAGCTTATTACACGGAGTCACCAGAGCATGTGGAGACATATCATTATGATAGTTCACCAATGGAACCTAGTTGGGAGCCAGATTATACTAATGTGATGTACGCAAACCCAAACCCACGGCCCCAATTGAGACAACAGAGACCACAGGGCCCTAGAGGACCATGCTTTAGGTGCCAAGGAGATCACTTCATAAAGGATTGTCCACATCCCCCAATAGCAAGGCAATCACAGTACTATAGCATCCAAGGCTTTTGTGCCGATTGTGGTAAAGAGCACATAATCAAAGATTGTCCTAAGAACCCAGTTAACACTTCGAATGTGACACCGATCAACGTGATAGGTATTGTAAATAACGCAGATGGATCCAACCCTACATACGTGCCTATCCAAGCTATAACCAGAGCCCAGGCGCTCTTACAAAACCAACAGCTCAATCAAGAGAAAGTAGCCGGAACTAGTGAAGTTGCAGAATCTAGCAGTAAAAAGACGAAATCTTGGAAAGATTCTAGAGAAAGAATAAAGAGAAAGTGGAGTAAAAAGATAAGTGAGTTGGAAGGAAGTTTAAGGGAATCTAGAGCCAAAATACAAGAATTGGCTTCACAAGAGGTGAATCAAGAAGACCCAGCTCCAAAATCAGGATCAGTTTTAGCGGAACCCATACCAGAAGATCTAGACATGATGTTTCGTGCATATCAGGCTAGATTAAAAGAGGGACCTCAAGTCACGGAAATGAGTAAAAACTACCCTCGAGCTGATCTAGAAATTGAGAGAACTAAACTTTGCATGAAAATGGTAGAACTAGCACAAGCTTTGTTTGAAGCCTCTAGATATCTTAATTGGAATAACATGGCAAAACCGGAATTACACTTCCAAGGACTAATGGAGAGGCTAGAACACTTGATAGAAAGCAAAGAGAAAAAGGATCAGCCTAGGAACCCTCTTGTCCCAGAGACACAGGAGAGGAATGCACCATCCCTGTCTCAAGTACCCAATACAGAAAGTCAAGACAATTTGTCTTCCATACATAGGTACTCACATGAATTTTTGAGAGAAATACAAGAAGAGAAGTGGAGAAAAGAACAAGGAACTCATCCTCCTATTCAAGAAATAGATGACTTGGAGGAACAATTTCCCCAAGACATCCCCTCTATATATGATGATGTAGAGGTGGAGCAACTGAGTGAACCCACAGGATTTGAATCTAATTCTCTACAAGAATTACCTCAGTTCACAGGACCTTGGGAAGCAAAGTCTATTAGTATGAGAGCACCCACGATAATAGTGAGGAATGAAGAATCAGTGATCCCTAGGAACACGGAAGTGATCAAGAATACCAAAGTACAGTGTAATCTCACTCTGGAGGAATTGTTAAAGGTAAAACCAGAATTGTGGAAGCACGTAGCAAATCAATTCCCTGAGCTAGCTACCACACCCTCTTAGATAGGATCACATAAGAAGTTACCAGAGATACCCGTGGAAAAGATTGGAGACGTAAGCGAAGGAGAGGAAGGTAACACATATCTTCCAATAACCCATCAGGGCTACACCACGAAAGCCATCTTAGATTCAGGAGCCTGAGTAGCCATAGGTACCACCGCTTTGTGGAAACGTTGCGGTAAGCCAGCACTCAGACCCACCAGGATGAAGCTGCAAATGGCCGATGGACACATAGAAAAACCATTAGGCTTACTAGAAGGCATATCTCTCACCACTTGTGGTGTAGAATTTGAGCATACATTCGCCATTTGTGACTTTGCGAAAAATCGTGCTTACGAGATGATATTGGGACGACCATTCATGCGTCAGTTGCAAATTGTACAAGATTGGGGAACTAATTCTTTGTACTTGCAACATTTAGGAGTGACTACCAAAGTCAATCTTAAAGACTATTCACATCGAGATGTACCCCCAATACACTGGAATACCATCCATAAAACACTAGTAGAGACGGAATCCGTGCACTCATTAGAATCAGATCCTTCTTGGTTGCATGAGGATACCCATTTATGGATGTGTAAAGTAGCCAAACAAGAGGAAGAGTGATTAGAAGCAAGGACCTTAGGTGCAGAACAACATCCACGAACCCTTCAAGATCCAGCCTATGCACCTGTAGTATTCCCAGACGAAGAATTTGAACCCCATGGTTGGGCGGAAATACTAGCAACCATGGATGTAGCCATCAATGAAGAACTATGGACACCCCACTGTGACGAGGATGGCTATGACATTTCAGTTTTCACGATAGAGCCAATCATGTGCGATGCAATTTTAGAAGAGTGTGAACCAGACACTGATGCATTTGAGGATGCAAGCGATTTTGATTTAGAATCAATTATCATGGACCCACCCTTTGCATCAGAGGAGGAATATTTCTACGAAGTAGAGACTCACACTCAGAAACACGAGGAAATTACGAACGAGGTAAGGTTAGCCACTGAAGTGACTACCAAGAGTGAAGGCAAGAAAAGAAAGAAGAAAGACACCATGACAGAAAAAGAAGAATCTTTATTTGAAGTACCCGAGAATTTCAAGAAATATGAAATCGAAGATAGAAGAATCATGGTACGAATGCCTAATAGAAAAGTAAATGATGGACAAGTATATGATAACCGAGAGAAAACCAAGAAAATAATCGTTGCCATAGAAGGAGAAGAAGAAAAATGCACATACATAGGGCATGATTTAACGACTGAAGAAGAGGAAGAACTAGTTGCCCTATTGCGCGAATATAGAGATGTTTTTGCTTGGAGTTACAAAGATTTGAAAGGAGTAGATCCAGATATATGTTCTCATAGAATCCCTATGACTCCAGATGCAAAACCGACAAAACAGAAACCTTACACGTACAATGATAACTACGCTGCGAAGATTAAAGAGGAGATAGATCGCTTGATAGAAGCAGGATTCATTTACGAAATTGAGCATACCGAATGGGTATCCCCCATTGTGGTTGTGCCCAAGAAGAATGGAAAATTGCGTGTGTGTGTATTAACCTTAAAAAAGTTAATGCCGCCACGATTAGAGATAGTTATCCTCTTCCTATCACGGAACACCTATTGGAGAGAGTTGCGGACAAGGAAGTTTACAGCTTCCTTGATGGATTCTCAGGCTATAATCAAGTAGCCATTGCTCCAGAAGACCAACACAAGACGGCTTTTGCCACAGAATGGGGCATATTTGCATTTCGTGTGATGCCATTTGGCTTAACAAATGCACCCGCTACTTTCCAGCGACTCATGTGTCATGTTTTTAAGGAATTCTTACGCAAGAGCTTGGAAGTTTATGTCGATGACTTATGTGCTCATTCAAATGCAAGACAGACACATGTCCCAGAGTTAAGACAAATATTTGACAAATGTCGAGAATATCAGGTTTGTTTGAACCCAGAAAAATGCGTTTTCATGGTCAGACAAGGCAAAATTCTAGGACACATTGTGTCAAAAAATGGAATCTCCATGGATGAAGAAAAGGTGAAGGTAATTGCAGAATTACCTAGACCAACTAATGTGAAAGAGGTACAAGCATTTATGGGCCATTGCGGATATTATAGGAGATTCATACACATGTATGCTATCATAGCCAAGCCTTTGTACTCTCTTTTAACCAATTTTGAGTGGACAGATGAATGTGAAAATTCATTCAATGAACTTAAACGACGCTTGTGCTCAGCACCTATATTGACAACCCCAGATTGGAGTAAGCCATTCCATGTACATGTGGATGCATCCAATTACGCCATAGGATGCGTGTTAGCACAACCCACGAATGAAGGTAATATAGATCTCCCCATAGCTTACGCGAGCAGACAATTGAACGCAGCAGAAAGAAATTACACCACGACGGAACGAGAAGGATTAGGGATGATCTATGCTGTAAAGAAGTTTAGGCACTACTTGTTGGCCAACAAGTTCAAGTTCTTTACAGATCATCAAGCCCTATTATACTTAGTCAACAAACCATGTAACACAGGACGATTAATACGTTGGTTTCTATTACTCATGGAGTATGATTTTGAAGTAGTAGTCAGGAAAGGAAAGACACATCTTAGAGCTGACCACCTCTCAAGATTAACCTCAGGAGAAGCTCCTCAAGGAATAGCCGATGAATTACCAGATGCATACTTGTTTAACCTTGAGATAGCACCAGAATGGGCTAAGCCTATAGTCCCTATTCTCACATACGGACCCAAGAATCCTAAGTTAAAGATCAAAGAGGGAGAGATTACCAAGTCTCAGAGATACCAAATAATGGCAGGAAGCATATACAAACAGGATAATCAAAAGATTCTTGCTTGTTGTGTAGATGAATCAGAACATGCGAATTGGTTGCAATTAGCACATGTAGGTGCATTAAAGCAACATCATTCAAAACATCGAACACTACAGACTCTGCAAAGACTGGGAGTATATTGGCCTACGATGGAAGCAGATGTCTACAAGTGGTGTAAGGCATGCCATGTTTGCTGTGAAAGACCACCATTAGAACATGCTACACTATATCATGTGTCTCTCACACCAGACTGGTGTGAACCTTTAGTGACATACTTGAGGACGAACACATTCCCTCAAGGCATGACCTTAGCTCGACAACGCAGTCTAGAGCAGGAAGCTCACGACTATTCACTTATTGGCGATAATCTATACAAAAGAGGACGAGATGGATATTTAAGACAGTGCGTTCATGAAAGCGATTATCTGAGCATACTAGAGACTGCACACCAAGGTGTTGCAGGAGGTCATTTCGGACCCGATAGGATAGTCAAAGCCATTCTCTTTGCAGGATTATGGTGGCCCACTCTTCACATGGATGCTCATACCTATGTAAAGAGATGTGATGTGTGCCAAAGAACTCAGTTTCCTACTCGCAGAGATGAAATGCCATTGAAACCCATGATGGGCGGACGTGCATTTTCAAAGTGGGGTATAGACTTTGTAGGACCCATCAACCCCCCTGCAAAAGGTACACATGCGGAATACATTATTGTTGCCACAGATTATCTTACGAAATGGGTAGAGGCAAAAGCCACAAAAAAGAATGATGCTCACACGACTGCAAAATTCTTATTTGAAAATGTCTTTACAAGATATGGATTGCCTATAGAGTTAGTGAGGGATCGAGGCACTCACTTTCTAAACCAAGTCATTGAATATTTGTTACAGGATTTTATGGTGATTCACAAGAAATCTGCACCATATCATCCTCAGGCCAATGGTCAGGCTGAAAGCACTAACAAAATACTGTGTACCGTACTGACAAAACTCGTGAACAACAAACGTTCAGATTGGGACAAACAGTTACACCACGCGTAAAAACAACGCCACTTCTTGCTATACTCTTACCATCACACATTCGTCCTAGACTCGATCCCCGGCAACGGCGCCAAATTTGGTGTTGCTCTAGCACAATGGTGAGAACCACGTTAAGAAGCTCCACCTCCTTAATGTCAATCCGCGGAAGAGATAGGAGTGATATATATCGTGAATGTGAGATGAAGTGAGAGTGAAGGTGAGAAGCATAGAAACGCACACACACATACACACACACTACGAAGAGATAAGCAAGACACAATGGAAGGTGAGAACTCAACTCTATTACTCAAGAACACTATTACAAGCTCAAAAGAACTCTAACCTCAAACAAGCTAACCCCAAAAATGAGCTCTCTAGCTCTTTTTATAGTTTCTAGACTAGTTTTGACCGGTTTCACATCTAGTGACCGGCATAGTTAAAAATTAGGTCCTAGATGCTATTTGGAAGGGTAAACGATGTCTAAAAATAACAAAAATTGATACTCTTGTTCTACCTAAGCTCCTCAAGCTCGAGGACTCCTCGACTTGCACAAAATGGAGCTATGGATTACAAAATGGGGTTTTCTATGTTACATATGTTACAATAGTGTTAAAAATCACTGTTGGAGGTTTTTGAAAAGTATTTTTAGAACATGATTCTTTAAAAAAAGATTTGACTGGCTCCCTGCTCCGTTGTTACATGCTTCCGCGTCGTCTGTGCCTCTGGCTGCTTCCAACATACGGGATAGATTATGATGAAACTTTCAGCCCCATAGCCAAGATGCCAACAATTAGGACTTTGAAGTATCTGTAAAACTTCTGAGTTTTCATAGTTATGAGAAAGAACTGAGTAAAGTTCTGTGTATGAGTCTCTCTCCATCATCTCCATGCTTGCCTACTATTTGATGAATTCAAAAGTTCAAGTTTTCTAAGCAATTCGATGCCTGGCATCGAATCTTGGCTGATAAGTCATTTTTTCATTCTCTGTGTGTTAACTCTTGTTGAATCTTTTAAAAATATGAAGTTTGTGGAGCAACTCGATGCCTGGCATCGAGTTTCAGCATAAAGTGGATGCCCGGCATCGACTTCTAGCATACAAGTGGTCTTCTTCATGTGTGTGTAAAAGAAGCTATTTCTGGTGCAGAAAAAGGGCCTAAAAAAGTTCAAAGTCGATGCCTCGCATCGACCTTGACTGAAATTCGATGCTAGGCATCGAATTTTTTATTTTTAGACACCCAGGAATACTAAAACAGGCAAAATTTCCAGTTTGGGAAGGTCATACAGGGTCATCTTGTGAAGGCCATAACTTGAGTTCTAGAGATCTATTTGATGCATATGATAGCTTGTTGGAAAGCTCTACTCATCTAGTTTCAGCGTATAAAGTTTCATGGAGAAATAATACTTAAGCTAGGAGAACTTAGCAAAATACTGAAGGTATGTCATTTCGGTGACTAGGAATTTCTGTAGAAGCAAAGTTCTCACTTTAGGCTATCATTTCTCAAAGTTTGGAGTGGCAATGAGTTAATGGTGACCATAGAGGTGTTCTAGTGTCACATTAATTCATTTCTTGTGGTGTTTCATACATCAACAAGTGGTATCAGAGCAGAAAGATTCTCGAGAGCAGAAGACGACAAAGGTACGAGAAGTTTTGTAAAGTTTTCCATTAAAGTTTGAAAGGTGAAGCATTTGAAGACACAAGGCATCAAAAGGTTACTTCAAAAGTATCCTCATACACAAAGAACTTCAAAAGGTATTATCCTTTATCCTTTAAGCTCACAGGTTGCAGCAGAAGGAAAGAACTATGGCAGATCATATCTCCATTGACAAACTGGACAGAGATAATTACCCCGCATGGGTAATGAGAATGGAAGCCTTACTTATGAGTAAGGATCTCATGATATATGTTACAGGTGAAGAAGAGAAGCCAGTATTTGAAGATGAAAGCCGACCAAAGAAAGAGGAACTTGATGCTTTAAAGCATTGGCAGAAGAAGGATGCAAGTGCAAAAGCATACATCTACAATACAATCTCTGATCATTTGCTACCACACATCAGAGGATTGGAATCATCTGAAGATATATCGAATGCATTGGAGTATCATTTCCAAAGTACTACTAAAGCACGGAAAGCAAGTCTATGGTCAGAGTTTACAACATTCAAGAAGAAGCCAAGTCAAAGTATTAGTGATTATGTCACTAAGATGAAGGATCTAGCAGATAGTCTTGGATCCATAGATGAAGATGTTGAAGATCACAGATTGATTGCTCAGCTACTTGCAGGTTTGAGAGGGGATGAAAGGTGGAAACCTTTTGTCTTATCAACAGAACTTTCATTAAATCATTATGTTCCAGATTTGAACCAGTTGCTTGGTTTGATGCTCACATATGAGCAAGACTTGAAGGGAGATGGAGATAAAGGACAAAGTTCTGCAATGTACATGAAGAACAAGAAGAAAGGAGATAAAGGTAAAGCAAAGGATGAAGAAGAGTCAACTTCTCAAGTTTATTATGCAAGAGGTAAAGGCACTGGCAGAGGAAGAGCAAGAGGTTTTGGAAGAGGAAGAGGTAATCAAAATAACAACAAGAAGGCTTGCTGGATCTGTGGATTGAGTAATCATTTGGCTCATGACTGTTGGCACAACCAACAAGGATCAAACCAGAATCAAAACAACAATAGCAGAGGCCGAGGTGGAAGATATCAAAGTAATTTTCAAAGAGGTAGACAAAGTCAAAGAGGAGGCTATGGTAGAGGTGGAGGAAGAAGTTGGGGACAAAATCAATCCTACAACACCACCTACTACAACTATGCAAATGACACACAGAATGAAAGTCATACATCATTGATGATGAACTCAATCAACACATCAGATAAAGAAGATCTAAAGGTATTTTACATTGACTCTGGATGTTCTAATCATTTGTCAGGAAACATAGAATTGATGTCAGAATTGGAAAAAGGTATTTCGAGTCACACAGTTCAAACTGGTGATAATACAAGACATAGTGTACATTCAATTGGAAAAGTGAAATGCAAGAGTGGAGCAGATTTGCTAACCAATGTTTTGTATGTTCCTACAATACCTAAAAACTTGATTAGTGTGGGACAGATAGTTGAAAAAGGTTTTCAAGTCAGGTTTACAAATGAAGGAGTATTTGTGGAAGATCCAGAGAATGGATATAATCAGATTGTCTCTGGTAAGAAAGAAGGTAGACTCTTTACTTTAAGAGTGCAAGGAAACATTGGTCAAGCTTTGCTCACACATGGTGAAGCATTGATTACAGAACTTGATCTCTGGCATAAGAGATTAGGTCATTTCAATGAAAGAGGAATTAAAGCTATGGTTGCTAATCAGTCTGTACTAGGATTACCAAATGTGCAAAGTCAACATATGGTTTATAAATGCGAAGCATGTCAAATGGGAAAAGCACACAGGTTAGCATTTCAAAAGAAAGGATTCAAACATGATGGAGTACTTGAGCTCATTCATACAGATGTATGGGGACCAACAAAAGAAGGATCTATTAGTGGCTCAAGGTATTATGTTCTTTTCATTGATGATGCTACAAGATGGATAACATTATATGTTTTGAAGGAAAGATCAGAAGTGTTTGGAGCCTTCAAGCATTTTCATGCATATGCAGAGAGAGTAACAGGTCAAAAGCTTAAAAGACTGAGGTCTGATGGAGGGGGAGAATATTTCTCCCAAGAGTTCAATGATTATCTTTGGAATGCAGGTATTAAGAGAGAAATAACTTGCAGGTATACACCACAACAAAATGGTGTAGCAGAAAGAAGGAACAGGACTTTGGTTGAGTTTGCTAGAGCTATGCTAAAGGAGAAGAATTGTCCAAATTATCTTTGGGCTGAGGCTGTAAATACAGCTACATATCTTGTGAATAGATTACCATGTGCAGCTCTGAATGGAATGACTCCATATGAAGCTTGGTGGGGTAAGAAACCAACACTAGATCATTGTAGAGTGTTTGGATCAATTGCATATGCTTATGTCCCATCACAACTTAGGCATAAACAGGTCAAAGAGTTCTCAGATATATCAAAGGAACTATAAAGGAAGGATTATATTATCCTTTTACATCAGATTTGAAGTTGAGAGCCTATAGTGATTCAGATTGGGCAGGTAATCAAGATGACAGAAGATCAACTCATGGTTACATGATATATATTGGTGATAAGCTTGTAAGTTGGTGTTCAAAGAAACAACATACAGTAGCATTATCATCAACTGAAGCAGAGTACAAAGGACTTGTGGAAGCAGCTAAGGAAGTCATATGGATGCAGACATTGTTCAAGAGCTTAGGCATTGATCAAGGTACACCTACAATACATGGAGATAATATGAGTTCACTTTATCTTGCAGCAAATCCAGTATTTCATGCAAGAACAAAGCACATAGAGATACATTATCATTTTCTCAGAGAAAAGGTAATGGAGAAGGAGATTGAAGTGGAGTACATTTCTACTAAAGATCAGTTAGCAGACATAATGACAAAGAGCTTGGATGGTGTGAAGACCAGCAGATTCAAAAGCATCGCAGGAGTAAAAGAAAAGAAGATGATATGAAGAAACAGGGAATGTCAATTAGTGATTGAGGGGGAGCTGTTGGAGAAACACTCACTAATTGGACATATATTTGAAGGTCAATTCTTAGGAAGAAAACCCCATGCCTATGTGAAGGGAGAAATTCACAAGTGTATCATATTTGTAAAGTTGGTTCACTTTAGTTCTAGAAGTTTTTTAAAATCACGAGAATACGAAAATCTATATAAGTTAGTTTGTATCAACTGACGCAGAGAGAGAGAGAGAGAATAGAGAGAAGGAGTAGAAGAAGGAGTTCATTTATACGACTGTGTATAGTCGGGATTCTCTGAGTGAGAAAGTATCTGTAAAACTTCTGAGTTTTCATAGTTATGAGAAAGAACTGAGTAAAGTTCTGTGTATGAGTCTCTCTCCATCATCTCCATGCTTGCCTACTATTTGATGAATTCAAAAGTTCAAGTTTTCTAAGCAATTCGATGCCTGGCATCGAATCTTGGCTGATAAGTCATTTTTTCATTCTCTGTGTGTTAACTCTTGTTGAATCTTTTAAAAATATGAAGTTTGTGGAGCAACTCGATGCCTGGCATCGAGTTTCAGCATAAAGTGGATGCCCAGCATCGACTTCTGGCATACAAGTGGTCTTCTTCATGTGTGTGTAAAAGAAGCTATTTCTGGTGCAGAAAAAGGGCCTAAAAAAGCTCAAAGTCGATGCCTGGCATCGACCTTGACTGAAATTCGATGCTAGGCATTGAATTTTTTATTTTTAGACACCCAGGAATACTAAAACAGACAAAATTTCCAGTTTGGGAAGGTCATACAGGGTCATCTTGTGAAGGCCATAACTTGAGTTCTAGAGATCCGTTTGATGCATATGATAGCTTGTTGGAAAGCTTTACTCTTCTAGTTTCAGCGTATAAAGTTTCATGGAGAAATAATACTTAAGCTAGGAGAACTTAGCAAAATACTGAAGGTATGTCATTTCGGTGACTAGGAATTTCTGTAGAAGCAAAGTTCTCACTTTAGGCTATCATTTCTCAAAGTTTGGAGTGGCAATGAGTTAATGGTGACCATAGAGGTGTTCTAGTGTCACATTAATTCATTTCTTGTGGTGTTTCATACATCAACAGACATGACCTGATAGAAGAAGAAGAGCACGAGTTCATAACCTTGTTAAGAGAATAGAGAGATGTATTCGCTTGGAGTTACAAGGACTTGAAAGGTGTAGACCCCGACATATGCTCACACACTATCCCCATGACTTGAGATGCCAAACCCCTCAAAACAAAAGACATACACTTATAATGATAATTATGCTGCCAAGATCAAAGAAGAGATAGATCGTCTGGTGGAAGCTGGATTTATCTATGAAATTGAGCACACTAAGTGGGTATCCCCCATCGTAGTGTGCATTAACTTGAAGAGGGTTAATGCCGCCACTATTCGAGATAATTATCCACTTCCTATCACTAAGCATCTCTTGGAAAGAGTAGCAGGCAAGGAAGTGTACAAATTCCTTGATGGATTTTCTGGTTACAATCAGGTAGCCATTGCTCTAGAAGATCAGCATAAGATGGCTTTTGCCACAGAGTGGGGCATATTTGATTTTTGGGTAATGCCATCTGTGCTTACCAATGCACTCGCTACCTTTCAAAGATTGATGTGTCATGTGTTTAAAGAGTTCTTGAGGAAGAATTTGGAAGTCTATGTTGATGATCTTTGCGCTCATTTCAACATTAGACAGACCCATATACTTGAACTCAGACAAATCTTTGATAAATGTAGAGAATATCAAGTCTGCCGGAACCCAGAAAAGTGTGTTTTCATGGTCAAGCAAGGCAAGATTCTAGGACACATAGTGTCAAAAAACGGCATATCCACTGACGAAAAGAAAGTGAGAGCCATCGTGGAGCTCCCTAGGCCAAAGAATGTCAAGGAAGTGCAAGCTTTCATGGGGCATTGTGGTTATTACCGACGTTTTATACACATGTATGCTATCATTCCAAAGCCTCTATACGGACTTCTGACTAACTTTTAGTGGACTAATGAATGTGAGAACTCCTTCAATGAGCTCAAACGAGGATTGTGTTCAACACCTATCTTGACCACACTAGATTGGAACAAACCCTTTCATGTTCATGTGGATGCCTCCAATTATGTTATTGGATGTGTACTTGCACAACCTACTGGTGAAGGTAATATGGATCTTCCAATTGCCTATGCCAGTAGATAGTTGAATGCAGCTGAATGAAATTATACCACCACTGAACGAGAAGGATTAGGCATGGTGTATGCAGTTAAAAAATTTAGACACTATTTTCTAGCAAATAAGTTTAAATTTTCTACTGATCATCAAGCTTTACTGTACTTGGTAAATAAGCCATGCAATACAGGTCGATTAGTAAGATGGTTCCTCTTACTAATGGAATATGACTTTGAGGTCGTTGTTAGGAAAGGCAAAACTCATTTGAGAGCTGACCATCTCTCTAGGCTCACATCTCGGGAGGCCCCACAAGGAGTATCAGATGACCTTCCTGATGCTTACTTGTTCAATTTGGAAGTCGTACCTTAGTGGGCTAAGACATTAGTGCCAGTATTGACATACAGGCCTAACCACCCAGTAATAAACACACAGGATAGGGAGATAGTAAAAGACCAAAAGTATTATATAATGGCAGGGAGTATGTACATGCATATCGATCAAGGAATCTTAGCTTGTTGTGTGGAAGAGGATGAGTGCACGAAATGGTTGCAACTAGCACATGTAGGTGCATTAGAGCAACACTACTCAAAGCAACAAACCCTATAGACACTAAGGAGACTCGGAGTGCATTGGCCGACTATGGAAGTAGATGTCCATAAGATGTGTAAGGAATGCCCGATCTGTAGTGTTAAACCACTAGTAGAGCATGCTACTCTATACCAAGTGTCACTAGTACCAGATTGGAGTGAATCACTAGTAGCCTTCTTGAGGACAAAAACATTCCCTCAAGACATGACCCTGGCCAGGCAAAGAAGTTTAGAACAAGAAGCCCTAGACTACTCACTCATTGGTGATAACTTATACAAGCGTGGCAAAGATGGTTACCGCAGATTATGTGTTCATGAGAGCGAATACCTCAAGATATTGGAAACTGCTCACCAAGGTGTAGCAGGAGGACATTTTGGACCAGATCGAGTGATCAAGGCTATACTATTTGCAGGTCTCTAGTGGCCAACCCTTCACATGGATGCACATACCTACGTGAAGAGGTGTGATGTTTGTCAGCGAACTCAGTATCCTATACGAAAAGATGAGATGCCATTGAAACCTATGATGGGTGGATGTGCATTCTCGAAATGGGGAATAGACTTTGTTGGTCCTATTAATCCCCCAGCCAAGGGCTCCCATGTTGAGTACATCATTGTGGCCACTGACTATCTAACCAAATGGTTGGAAGTAAAAGTTACAACGAAGAACAACGTGCAGACCACTGCTAAGTTCTTATTCGAGAATGTGTTCACCAGATACGGGCTTCTTGAATGAAGTCATAGAAAACCTTCTCCAAGAATTCTTGGTAATACATAGGAAGTCTGCCCCCTATCACCCACAAGCTAATGGACAGGCTGAGAGCACAAATAAGATTCTATGAAATGTATTGACAAAATTAGTTAATAATAAACGCTCTGATTGGGACAAACAGCTACACCATGTTATTTGGGCATACCGAGTTTCCTATAAAATGGTACTCCAAGCCACACCCTTTTAGATGGTGTTTGGCCAAAATGCAGTGCTACCATTGGATTTTTTGATACCTACACTGAAAGTAGCACAAGAGCATGAATGGATAGGCCATGAGCTCTCCTCCAGGATCTTCGATCTTGAACGTATAGGTGAAACACGATTGAGAGCTGCAATAGGAATTTATGCAGCCAAGAAGAGGCAAAAAGCATACTTTGATGCACATGTGAAAGATAAGGGCTTGAAAGCAGAAGACCTAGTCCTAGTCTACACTTTGAAGCAACATGCACAGAAATTAGAGAAGAGAGGCTATGGATCAATGATAATCAATAGGATCTCCACAAGTGGAGGAGTACAATTAGCCACTCTATAAGGTGACATCCTACCAAGTTACATAAGCGGATATAGAGTCAACTAATATCAAGAACCGCTAACGAAAGAGATGCTAAATCGACTCAATACTGCAAAGAAACGTAAGGAAGAGGAAAAGCAAATTCAAGAAGAAGCACAGGCAGAGGCTTTAGAACGCATTTGGCGAATGAAATTGAGAAGACAAGGGAGAGATCAACCTATGATTGGCAACCAAGAAGCTCTCGGTGATCACATTGCCATGTGCGAGGCTTCAGGTAAACTGTCCCATAAGATAGTTGATCGACGACCTTTTGTGACCCTAGAAGTAGGACAAGGAGAGAGTGCAAGGACCGTGAGAGCTTTAATTGATTCAGGAGCAGCCACAAGTGCAGCTCGGCTTTCTTACTGCCAAAAATTGCAATTGAAGATCAAACCTATTGAGGCATATCTCATAGGGCTGGGAGGAGTTGAAACCCCTTGCATGGGAGAGGTGGAAGTTCCCCTCTACATTCAAGAGGTCCTAATGCCAGCAAAAGTGCTAGTATGTGAAGATGAGGATCTTACCGAACCTCCTGTCTTGGGCCGAGACTGGATCTATGATCACACAGTCAACCTCAACCTAAGAAGTGGACTTCTTCAGGCTTGGGCAGGCCAAAACTGCCTTACGATTGACTTAGAAAATCAAGCACTCAAACCATTAGAAAAGGCACCAACTCCTGGTCCCTCGAGGAACCCACATGAAGATAACAATGTTGTTCTTGTCCAAAGTTCTATGATGCAGAGGATTGTCACTCTTGATGAAGGTGCATATGTCAATGATGAGTTCCCATCTGTTCCAAAGAAGATTCTAAAGGGGTAGGCTCAGCAACACACGATACTTAGGAGATCGATGCTCAAGAAGCATGAGCATCAACCTAGACAATATGAAGTACCTTGTGGCATGAAGCAGATCTGGATACGCAAGGGGGGAAAAACCATGGCTCGAGAGATTGGTTCTTTATATATTGCACTTGTTGTATTTTTGTTTTAGGTCATTCTTGTATATTCCTTTAAAGTAATAGTAGAAGAAGAAGAAGAAGAAGAAGAAGAAGAAGAAGAGAAGAAGAAGATCATTTTTCCTTGCCTCAATCTGTGTGTGAGCTCTCTTCCTTATATCCTTCCTCGTGACATGGTATCAGAGCCAGTGTGGCTGCAAAGAGCTTGTGGAGAAGGCGGACGGTGAAGATTATGCAAGAAGGCATAGAGAAAGTGCAATTCATAAATGACCTCAGATTGCTACGAAAATCGATGTGAAGGTAGAAGACCTCAAAATGTTTTCGAGAGTTAACCCTTTAGGGTCACTTGTTTTTGTCAGATCAGAGTTTCAGAGCCATCTTGACCTCCGTTTCAAGCCCGCAAGGTGGGGCCTACAAAAAAACCATGTCAGTTTGCAAAAGTATAACTTGCATCCTGTTTGTAAACACTCATATATTCCAAATCCATAATTTCAAGCAATTCTGTGTATTGTTGATACACAGAAGCTGTGTTTTTTTGAGATCAAATTGTCACATCGTAGTGCAACAACGTTCAAGCATAACAATTGCTAGTAGTGTTTTGCAGTGTTGTGAATTACTGCAGAAATGGCAAACACAGATGGAATGAGTAATCTTATGAGTGATAACCTGGACAAGAACAACTTCCATGCTTGGAGATTCTGTATGATGAATTTCTTGATGGGAAAAGGCTACTAGCAGTACATAGAAGAAGAGAACGAAAATGCTCCATAATTACCAAAGAGGAATCGAACTGCGGACCAATTAAGAGCATATGAGGAATGGAATCAAGGAGCACAAATGGTAATGTACTGGCTATCTATTAGCATACAAGATAGCATGATTGGCACATACAGGATGCCAAGACTCCAAAAGAGACATGGAATAGTTTGCTCACATTGTATGAGACCAATACAAAGGCATGGAAATTGCAACTCAAGAACGAGTTGCATACATTGGAAAATAAGGGCATGTTGGTAAGTGACCACACTCTAAAAATCAAAATCATATGTGAGTCACTTGCATCTATTGGCGTGAATGTAGATGATGATGATAAGGTGGAAGTGTGCCTTGGTGGTCTAGGAGCTGCATATAAGCAGTTTAAAACTTCTATACAGACCAGGGAAAATATTTCAAATTTTGCTGATCTGGTATCCATGTTGATTATTGAAGAAAAGAACCTTGGTGAGGATTCAAACTCCCAAGGAAAGCCTAGTTTTGAGTAGGTATTCTACTTTGGCAGAGGAAGAGGCAGAGCTAGAGGCTTTGAAAGTGGAAGAGGACACAATAAACAAGATCAAGTACAACAACAAAATCATGCAAGAGGTAGAGGACAGTTTCGAGGCAGGGGGAGCCAAAGAGGCCACAAAAATTTCCAAAGAAATGATTCAAGTAATGATAGTAAAGGATGCTAGAATTGCGGTAAACCTGGACACTTTGAACGTGATTGCAAGTTGAAGAATCAAAATAATAGAAGGCAACAAAACAAGAGGTAGAGGACAATTTCGAGGCAGGGGGAGCCAAAGAGGCCACAAAAATTTCCAAAGAAATGATTCAAGTAATGACAGTAAAGGATGCTAGAATTGTGGTAAACCTGGACACTTTGAACGTGATTGCAGGTTGAAGAATCAAAATAATGCAACAAAACAACTATGCATCCACAAGTGCAGATGACTTTGAGAATCTGTTCATAGTTCAACATCATATGATGAATACGATGTCTGCTGATGTTTCAAAATCAAATGGTAATGTGTGGTATGTTGATTCGGGTGCTTCAAATCACATGACCAGTCATGCAGAATGGTTTAGTAGTTTGCAAAAATTGTTAGTTTGTGGATATGTTGAAATAAGTGATGACACCACACACCCTATCGAGCATATAGGAAACATAGCATTGTCTATGGAGGATGGGAAGGTAAAACATCTTGTTGATGTGCTACATGTTCCAAATATAACAAAGAATCTAGTCTCTATTGGACAAATGGTTGATCGGGGATTACAAGTGAGGTTCAATGTTGATGGGTTATATGTAGAAGAGTACAAGCAGGATGGACGATTGATTGCCAAGGGAAACAAAGTGGGTAGGATGTTTACCTTAAATGTGAAAATTCTTGAAATGAATGTAGCCATGTTTGCAAAAGGTGAAGGAGTTATTGCTGACATAGAGATTTGGCACAAACGAATTGGACATGCAAATTTGCAGAGGCTCAAAATTGATGCCATCCAAGGAGATTGTCAATGGACTACCAAATTTCAAAGTTGCAAAAATGCAAAAGGTATGTGCAACATGTCAATTCGGTAAACAGCTATTGAAGCTGAAGGTCAAGGACAAAGCACAAGAGCACATCAAAGAGGTGGACACACAAGAAGAAGGAGCAAGTAGGGAGCTCCAAGAAGTGTATGTCAAATTTTCCAAAGAAATCCCTATAAAATAGTGATTTTCATTACTAAAAACCATTGTAAATACCATTTTCTATTTTTGTAACTCCATTTTCTTCAAGCCTAGGAGTCCTTGAGCTTGAGGAGTATTAGGAGTATCATCCTACCAATTTTCATAATTTTTAGACTTCATTTGAGCCCTCAAATAAGCCTTGGAACCTAATTTTTAACTAGGCCGGACACTAGGTTTGGACAGGGCCAAAACTAGTAAAAAAAACTATAAAAAGAGCTAGAGAGCTCTGTAGCTGAAGTGTAAGCACCACCTCCTTTACTTGTCAATCCGCGGAGACGTAAGGACCGGTATGAAGACCACGAGCAAGTGAAGGCACAAGTGCATGAGTGAAAGCACACAAATATGCACACACATACACACACACGTGCGCAAGGTAAGATCAAAGAGAGGAACAATGGAAGGACTTTGATTACAAAAGAAATCTATTACAAAACTGAAATCTACAAGAAGCTCACTCAAAAATGAGCTCTCTAGCTCTTTTTATAGTTTTTGGACTAGTTTTGGCCCTGTCCAGACCTAGTGTCCAGCCTAGTTAAAAATTAGGTTCCACGGCTTATTTGAGGGCTCAAACAAAGTCTAAAAATTATGAAAATTGGTATGATGGTACTTCTAATACTCCTCAATCTTGAGGACTCCTCGGCTTGAACAAAATGGAGCTACAAAAATAGAAAATGGTATTTACAATGGTTTTAGTCATGGAAATCACTATTTTTGTAGGGGATTCTTCTGAAAATTTGACATACACTTCTTGGAGCTCCCTACTTGCTCCCTTTCCTTGTGTGTCCACCTTTTGATGTGCTTCCATGCTTTGTCCTTGACTTTGAGCTTCAACACTCCCCCCCTCTCAAGTTTGTTGTCCTTGACAGACCCTTGTTGTAGTGGTTGTTCCATGTAGTGCTTTGAGAGGTAGTATCCATTCTGTATGAACAAGAGTCGTCTATCTTCCAAATTTGGCAGCGTTGGTTGTCCGGTTCTTCATTTGTCACTGCAAGCCTTTGCAAGTCGTAGTCCCTTGGTATGTGCTTCTTTCGTGGATTTCGCATGAATGCGTCGTTGTGAGCTTTCAAAGATTGTGAGTTGCTCAAAAGAGGTTATCAAGATTGAGTTGGAGCAACTGCTAGCTTTGAATTGCTTCTTAGGTACTGATGTTGCCCCCAGGATGTCCTCTAGATCTTCTAAAGATGATGTTCAGAGTAGTCATGCCAAGTACTCATAACCCATAGTGAATGATGGTTAAGTGTGTTAGTGCATGGGTTGAAAAAAGTATGTGCCTTGTGCACAACCTTGTAATGTAGCCCTATGCATGCTTACTTGGAAAATGCATTGGAAGAAGTATGGTGCAAAAATTTGGGTTTTGAGCTAAGTGCTCAAGGGTATGCTGATGAAGAGGTTTCCTACTCTATCATGGTTATAATGTGGCCCAAGTAGGAGATTCTTACCATAAGGAAAGGTCAGTCGATGCGGATCTCTTCGTGTTGTACACCTTTCATCATGATGGACCATTGGTTGGTTTATCATTGTCGATGAATGCCCTGGTTGATGGTCCACCTAAGCATGACTCATTCATGTTCCATAAGCCAAACCTAGGAACAAGCTCTCTCTCGCTTTTCTTCTCTCTCTCTCTCTCTCTTTTTTTTTTGTTGTGGGAAAAAATATCACAAAACAAGAACACAAAAGTTAGTATCAATAGAAAAAATTTGACATATGTCAATGTGCTCTTGTGCTTGGGATTCTCAAGTGTGTCTATGCACGGCCGTGTAATGTGGCCCTATAATAATGCATACTTTGGAAATGCATGACCTGAATGGTGTATAAGACAGGGTTGTGCAAGGAGCACATGGTTGTCGCTTGTCGAGGCTTTCGATGTTATTTGCAGATGCTATGGCAACCTTTGTTAGAAGTATCCATTGGATCCCCGAATGACAATTGATACTTCCTCCTTATAGGGATCCATTTGAGATTGGTCTTCGCTTGTTTAGTGATCTCCTTTGGTGGCTCCATGTTTGGATGCTTTCTTGAGGCTTTGATCCTGCGTGGTTCGCACTGTGGTTCTGTGGGGCCTACCGATGCTTTTGATTTCCATACCCATATCCTTGTAGAAGAGGTTCTTTGATCTTTTTTGGAGCTCTGCGCTTGATTTAGTCCCTTACCTCGCCTTGGTGTCTTTGTTGTGCAGGTTGTTGCCTTGAAGTCACCCCACGATTTTTTCTGAGGTTAGGCTTGATTGCTTGGGATCCTTGGATTGGAAGTGGTCTTTCTTGAGGATAAGTCATACTAGGCCTAGACCATAGATTTTGAAGTCTAGTGTGAGGGGGCTGATTTTGTACAAGGGCTTTCTTTGGTACCTATATCATAGTGCGATTTGGTTGGGCTCTAAGTAATTTCTTGGCCACCCAAATTTTCTTGATATTACCAAGAAAATGTGATTTCTGTTTCTTGATGTAAGGGTCTTTTGGGCCTTCTATGCGAGTTTTTTGAGAGAACTCATCTTTACATGGGGAATGCAACAAAGGTTGATCTTCTATACATGCATCAGATTTATGCAAGGGGTCAATGGGTAGTGTTGTTGGAGATTGATCTAGAGATTCATCGATACATTTATTCGTATTACACATTGAATCTCTAAGTGTACAAATGGGTGATGCATTGTCATGATTGACCATCGATTTGACATTATTTTCCACATCAATGATACCTGGTATTTCTTGATCATCTCCTTCTTGATCATATGAGTGTAGATCATCCCTGCTTATGGTTTCATGAGGGGAATCCAAATTTACAGGAAGAGAGGGTCCTTCCACATCCCCCAAACACTTGGAGTCCTCCATTTCTCCATTCTCTAAGGTTTCCCGTGATTTACTCAAAGAAGGATTAGATTCAAAAACATGAGTAGAAAGAAAAATTTTTTCATGAAAAGCACACTCTTTGAAAAGATGATTTTGCCCCCAATTATCATAGGGTGGATAGTCATTAGGATTTTCCATAGACATATATGTAGAAGCACGGGTAATAGGTGGAGACGACACCTCAAATTCTTGATGATTTTGTGTAATGAACCTTTAGGTGCCAATGATCAAGTCTTCATCTATACAATCCATGACAAAGAATGTTTCCGAAAATTGCATATCATCCACCATAACAGGCAACACAACTTGACCCATGCATTCATAATGTTCATCATCCATGAGGATAGAAGAATGAGTTGTTGGTTGAATGTTCTCAAAAATAATGGTCAATAGGTTAATATGAACTAAATTCCACTCACAATGAGGATTGATATATGCACTCAACCTTCTATAGTCATATCCTATCCTGATATCCACAAAAGTATTATCATATTCTCTTGTTGCAAATAAGGATCCCACCCCCTAGACATTTCCTCCGTTTCCTTGACTCCTTGCAATTTTTCTCTAGATGTTTCACACTCATGTGAGATTATTTCATGCACTTCATGTTTATCTCCCTTCTCTTTTCCCATCTTTGCCCCCTTTCTTCTCTCTTTTGCTTTTTTCTTTCCCATGATACAATTTT
This sequence comes from Ceratopteris richardii, assembly GCA_020310875.1. Lineage (NCBI taxonomy): Eukaryota > Viridiplantae > Streptophyta > Polypodiopsida > Polypodiales > Pteridaceae > Ceratopteris > Ceratopteris richardii. The sequence goes on from CM035424.1 coordinate 38,871,803, forward strand.
TCTCCCCCTTGGTGTTGCTCAAAAATCCTTTGGAGCCCCCTTGGTTTCCTAGTCCCACATGAAGCCCAACTTCAAATCAAGAGAATCGCGATTTTGTGAAATCAAGAGAATCGCGATTTTGTGAACTTCAAGAGAATCGCGATTTTGTGAACTTCAAGAGAATCGCGATTTTGTGAACTTTTAGAGAATTGCGATTGTGTGAAATCAGAGAATCGCGATTTTGTACCTTGAGAATCGTGTTTTCACAAAATCGTGTTTTTGGATGAAAATCGTGATTTGTGAGAATCGCGACTTTGAGCAGAGAATCGTGTTTTTGAGAATCGCGATTTTGAGCGGAGAATCGTGTTTTTGAGAATCGCGATTTTGAGCAGAGAATCATGTTTTCACAGAATCGCCTTTTCACAAAATCATGTTTTTGCTGAAAATCGTGTTTTTGCTGAAAATCGTGATTGGTGAGAATCGCGATTTTGAGCAGAGAATCGTGTTTTTGAGAATCGCGATTTTGAGCAAAGAATTGTGTTTTCACAGAATCGTGGTTCACAGAATCGTGTTCTAGAGAATCGCGATTTTGTCTCAGAGAATCGTGATTCACAAAATCATGTTTTTCACAAAATCATGGTTCTCAGAATCGTGTTTTTTGACATGAAAATCGCGATTTTGTCTCAGAGAATCGTGTTTTCACAAAATCGTCTTTTAGAGAATCGTGTTCTCACAGAATCGTGTTTTTGGCTGAAAATCATGTTTGTGAGAATTGCGATTTTGAGCACAACCACAGAATCGCGATTCTGAGAATGACCACAGAATCGTGATTCTTTCAGCAAGCTTTTAGGTGGGAAACAGAAAATCGTGATTTTCAAAAAAAATTGAATTTTCATAGAATCGCGATTTTCATCAGAGAATCGCGTTTTTTGGCGGGAACTTCAAATTTTTGAGCGCCAAGCAATGGCGAGCTCCGTATGAGCAAAAAATCATGAAAAACACAGGCGCTTGTTCTCCCTTGCACTTCCTAACTCCTTCCCACACAATAATGCATGAAAAATGGTATGAAAATGGTGAAAATGCACTAAAAAACAAGAAATTTCTATGAAGAAGAAGATGGAAGAAGGTGGAGATGATGATGATGAAGAAGATGAAGAAGAAAAATCAGAAAATGAACAAAAATGACAGTTTTTTTTAACCTTCCAACGTCGCAAATCTACGATCTTACCATCACAATGCTTGTCCTCGAAGTTCTCTCCCCGGCAACGGCGCCAAAATTTGGTGTAGCTCAAGCGTAAGCACCACTATTGGAACTCAAGGCCAAGCACAAGCATGGAAGCACATCAAAAAGGTGGACACACACAAGAAGAAGGAGCAAGTAGGGAGCTCCATGAAGTACATGTCAACTCTTCAGAAGAATCCCCTACAAAAATAGTGATTTCCATCACTAAAACCATTGTAAATACCATTTTCTATTTTTGTAGCTCCATTTTGTGCAAGCCGAGGAGTCCTCGAGCTTGAGGAGCATTAGAAGTATCATCCTACCGATTTTCATAATTTTTAGACTCCATTTGAGCCTTCAAATTGCCCTAGAACCTAATTTTTAACTAGGCCGAACACTAGGTCTGGATAGGGCCAAAACTATTCCCAAAACTATAAAAAGAGCTTGAGAGCTCATTTTTGAGGTTAGCTTCTTGTAGATTTCAGTTTTGTAATAGATTTCTTTTGTAATCAAAACCCTTCCATTGTTCCTCTCTTTGATCTTACCTTGTGTGCGTGTGTGTGTGTATGTGTGTGCATGTTTGTGTGCTTTCACTCACGCACTTGTGCCTTCACTTGCTCATGGTCTTCATACCGGTCCTCACGTCTCCGCGGGGACAAGTAAAGGAGGTGGTGCTTACGCTTGAGCTACACCAAATTTTTGCGCCGTTGCCGGGGAGAGAGCTTCGAGGACGAGTGTTGTGATGGTAAGATCATAGATTTGCGACGTTGGAAGGTAAAAAAACTGTCATTTCAGTTCATTTTCTGTTTTTTCCTCTTCATCTTCATCATCATCATCTCCACCTTCTTCCATCCTCTTCTTCATAGAAATTTCTTGTTTTTTAGTGCATTTTCACCATTTCCATACCATTTTTCATGCATTATTGTGTGAGAAGGAGTTAGGAGGTGCAAGGGAGAGCAAGCGCTGTCTTTTTTCATGATTTTCTGCACATACGGAGCTCACCATTGCTCGGCGCTCAAAAATTCGAAGTTCCCACCAAAAAACGCGATTCTGTGAAAATTCAAATTTTTTTGAAAAATCACGATTCTCTATTTCCTGCCTAAAAGCTTGTGGAAAAGAACACGATTCTGTGGTCATTCTCAGAATCGCGAATCTGTGGTTGTGCTCAAAATCGCGATTCTCACTAATCACGATTTTTAGCCAAAAACACGATTCTCTAGGTAGAACACGATTCTCTAAAACACGATTTTGTGAAAACACGATTCTCTGTAGACAATCGTGATTTTCATGAAAAAAACACGATTCTGAGAAAACAGGATTGTGTGTTGTGCTCAAAATCGCGATTCTCACAAATCACGATTTTCAGCCAAAAACACGATTTTGTGAGAACACGATTATCTAAAACACGATTCTCTGAGACAAAATCGCGATTTTCACGTCAAAAAACACAATTTTGAGAACCACGATTTTGTGAAAAACATGATTTTGTGAAAACACGATTCTCTGAGACAAAATCGCAATTTTCATGTCAAAAAACACGATTCTGAGAACCACGATTTTGTGAAAAACACGATTTTGTGAATCACGATTCTCTGAGACAAAATCGCGATTCTCTAGAACACGATTCTGTGAAAACATGATTTTCTGCTCAAAATCGCGATTCTCACCAATCACGATTTTCAGTAAAAACACGATTTTTGTGAAAAAGGCGATTCTGTGGAAACACGATTTTTTGCTCAAAATCGCGATTTTCAAAAAACACGATTCTCTGCTCAAAATCGCGATTCTCACAAATCACGATTTTCAGTAAAAACACGATTCTGTGAAAACACGATTCTGTCAACCACGATTTTGTGAAAACACGATTCTCTGCTCAAAATCGTGATTCTCACCAATCACGATTTTCAGTAAAAACACGATTTTGTGAAAAAGGCGATTCTGTGAAAACACGATTTTTTGCTCAAAATCACGATTTTCAAAAAACACGATTCTCTGATCAAAATCGCGATTTTCAAAACACGATTTTGTGAAAACGTGATTTTGTGAAAACACGATTCTCAAGGTACAAAATCACGATTCTCTGATTTCATACAATCGCGATTCTCTTGAAGCTCACAAAATCACGATTCTCTTGAAGTTCACAAGATCGCCATTTTTTCCAAAAGGTCCTGTTTGCCTGTTTTGACCCCCAGGAGCCTGATTTGATATAACTTTTTCATCCAAAGTCCTTTTTTTTATCTCTATAGCTCGTTGGAAAGCTCGTTTTGAATCCTACACGGCCTCAACTTTTTTTTATAAGAATAATGCGTTGATTTTCAGATAGACTAATTTGAAGTTGGGCCTCAAGTGGGACCAGGAAACCAAGGGGGCTCCCAAGGATTTTTGAGCAATACCAAGGGGGAGAAAAAAATTGCATCATGGGAAAGAAAAAAGCAAAAGAGAGAAGAAAGAGGGCTAAGATGGGAAAAGAGAAGGGAGATGAACATGAAGTGCATGAAATAATCTCACATGAGGATGAATCATCTAGAGAAAAATTGCAAGGAGTCAAGGAAACGGAGGAAATGTCTAGGGGGGTGGGATCCTTATTTGCAACAAGAGAATATGATAATACTTTTGTGGATATCAGGGTAGGATATGACTATAGAAGGTTGAGTGCATATATCAATCCTCATTGTGAATGGAATTTAATGCATATTGACCTATTGACCATTACTTTTGAGAACATTCAACCAACAACTCATTCTTCTATCCTCATGGATGATGAACATTATGAATGCATGGGTCAAGTTGTGTTGCCTGGTATGGTGGATGATATGCAGTTTTCGGAAACATTCTTTGTCATGGATTGTATAGATGAAGACTTGATCATTGGCACCCAAAGGTTCATTACACAGAATCATCAAGAATTTGAGGAGTCTTCTCCACCTATTACCCGTGCTTCTACATATTTCTCAATGGAAAATCCTAATGACTATCCGCCTTATGATAATTGGGGGCAAAATCATCTTTCCAAAGAGTGTGCTTTTCATGAAAAAAAATTTCTTTCTACTCATGTTTTTAAATCTAATCCTTCTTTGAGTAAATCACAGGAAACCTTAGAGAATGGAGAAATGGAGGACTCCAAGTGTTTGGGGGATGTGGAAGGACCCTCTCTTCCTGTAAATTTGGATTCCCCTCATGAAACCATAAGCAAGGATTGTCTACACTCATATGATCAAGAAGGAGATGATCAACCAATGCTTTGTATCACTGATCTGGAAAATAATGTTGACTCTAGGGTGAATCATGACAATCCATCACCCATTTGTACACCTAGGGATTCTATGTGTAATAAGGATAAATGTCTCGATGAATCTCTAGATCAATCTCAAACCACACAACCCATTGATCCCTTGCATAAGCCTGATGTATGTATAGAAGATCAGCCCTTTTTGCATTTCCCATGTAAAGATGAGTTTTCTCAAAAAACTCACATCAAAGGCCCAAAAGACCCTTACATCAAGAAACACAAATCACATTTTCTTGGTAATGTCAAGCAAATTTGGGTGGCCAAGAAATTACTTAGAGCTCAACCGAATCGCACTATGATATGGGTACCAAAGAAAGCCCTTGTACAAAATCAACCCCCTCACACTAGACTTCAAAATCTATGGTCTAGGCCTACCATGACTTATCTTCAAGAAAGACCACTTCCAATCGAAGGACACAAAGCAATCAAGCCGAAACTCAGAAAGAATCCAGGGGGGGACTTCAAGGCAACAACCTGCACAACAAAGACACCAAGGCGAGGTAAGGGACGAAATCAAGCACAGAGCTCCAAAAAAGATCAAAGAACCTCTTCTGCAAGGATATGGGTTTGGAAAACGAAAGTACTGGTAGCATCCACCAAAGTAAAGATCCAACCACGATGGATCAAACCCTCACGAAATCATTCAAACATGAAGCGGCCAAAGGTGATCACTACCCAGTCACAGACCTTTCTCAAATGGATCCCTATAAGGAGGAATGATCAGTTGTCATCTTGACATGCAATGCATACCTCCAACCAAGATGGCATCAACATCTGCAAGTGACATCAAGCCTCGACGAGCGACAACCATGTGCTCCTTGCACAACCCTGTCTTCTGCACCATTCAGGTCATGCATTTCCAAAGTATGCATTAATATAGGGCCACATTACACGGCCGTGCATAGACACACTTGAGAATCCCAAGCACAAGAGCACATTGACATATGTCAAATATTTCTATTGATACTAACTTTTGTGTTCTTGTTTTTGCTATTTTTTCCAAAAAAAAAAAAGGGAGAGAGAGAGAGAGCTTGTTCCTAGATTTGGCTTATGGAACATGAATGATTCATCCTTATGTGGACCATCAACCAGGGCATTCATCGACAATGATAAACCAACCAATGGACCATCACGATGAAAGGTTTACAACACGAAGAGATCCGCATCGACTGACCTTTCCTTATGGTAAGAATCTCCTACTTGGGCCACATTATCACCATGATAGAGTAGGAAACCTCTTCACCAGCATACCTTTGAGCACTTAGCTCAAAACCCCAAATGTTTGCACCATACTTCTTCCAATGCATTTTCCAAGTAAGCATGCATAGGGCTACATTACAAGGCCGTGCACAAGGCACATACTTTTTTCAACCCATGCACTAACACACTTACCCATCATTCACTATGGGTTATGAGTACTTGGCATGACTACTCTGAACATCATCTTTAGAAGAGCTAGAGGACATCCTGGGGGCAACATCCATACCTAGGAAGCAATTCGAAGCTAGCAGTTGCTCCAATTCAATCTTGATAACCTCTTTTGAGCAACTCACAATCTTTGAAATCTCACAACGACGCATTCATGCGGAATCCACGAAAGAAGCACATACCAAGGGACTACGACTTGCAAAGGCTTGCAGTGACAAATGAAGAACCGGACAACCAACGCTGCCAAATTTGGAAGATAGACGGATCTTGTTCATACAGAATGGATACTACCTCTCAAAGCACTACATGGAACAACCACTACGACAAGGGTCTGTCAGGGACGACAGACTCGAGAGGGGGGGAGTGTTGGAACTCAAGGTCAAGCACAAGCATGGAAGCACATCAAAAAGGTGGACACACACAAGAAGAAGGAGCAAGTAGGGAGCTCCATGAAGTACATGTCAACTCTTCAGAAGAATCCCCTACAAAAATAGTGATTTCCATCACTAAAACCATTATAAATACCATTTTCTATTTTTGTAGCTCCATTTTGTGCAAGTCGAGGAGTCCTCGAGCTTGAGGAGCATTAGAAGTATCATCCTACCGATTTTCATAATTTTTTGACTCCTTTTGAGCCTTCAAATTGCCCTAGAACCTAATTTTTAACTAGATCGGACACTAGGTCTGCACAGGGCCAAAACTATTCCAAAAACTATAAAAAGAGCTTGAGAGCTCATTTTTGAGGTTAGCTTCTTGTAGATTTCAGTTTTGTAATAGATTTCTTTTGTAATCAAAACCCTTCCATTGTTCCTCTCTTTGATCTTACCTTGTGCATGTGTGTGTGTATGTGTGTGCATGTTTGTGTGCTTTCACTCACGCACTTGTGCCTTCACTTGCTCATGGTCTTCATACCGGTCCTCACGTCTCCGCCGATTGACAAGTAAAGGAGGTGGTGCTTACGCTTGAGCTACACCAACCACCTCCTTTACTTGTCAATCCGCGGAGATGTGAGGACCGGTATGAAGACCACGAGCAAGTGAAGGCACAAGTGCGTGAGTGAAAGCACACAAATATGCACACACATACACACACACGTGCGCAAGGTAAGATCAAAGAGAGGAACAATGGAAGGACTTTGATTACAAAAGAAATCTATTACAAAACTGAAATTTACAAGAAGCTCACCTCAAAAATGAGCTCTCTAGCTCTTTTTATAGTTTTTGGACTAGTTTTGGCCCTGTCCAGACCTAGTGTCCGGCCTAGTTAAAAATTAGGTTCCAGGGCTTATTTGAGGGCTCAAACGAAGTCTAAAAATTATGAAAATTGGTATGATGGTACTTCTAATACTCCTCAAGATTGAGGACTCCTCGGCTTGAACAAAATGGAGCTACAAAAATAAAAAATGGTATTTACAATGGTTTTAGTGATGGAAATTACTATTTTTGTAGGGGATTCTTCTGAAAATTTGACATACACTTCTTGGAGCTCCCTACTTGCTCCCTTTCCTTGTGTGTCCACCTTTTGATGTGCTTCCATGCTTTGTCCTTGACTTTGAGCTTCAACAAGCTCATTTTTGAGGAGAGCTTCTTGGAGAATAGAGCTTTTGTAAGAGAACTCTTTTGCAATCGAAGCTTTCCATTGTTCTCTTCTATCTTATCTTGTGCGCATGTGTGTATGTGTGTGCATGTTTGTGTGCTTTCACTCACACACTTGTGCCTTCACTTGCTCGTGGTCTTCATACCGGTCCTCACGTCTCCGTGGATTGACAAGTAAAGGGGGTGGTGCTTATGCTTGAGCTACACCAAATTTTGGTGTCGTTGCTGGGGAGAGAGCTTCGAGGATGAGCGTTGTCATGGTAAGATCGTAGATTTGCAACGTTGGAAGGTAAAAAAACTATCATTTCTATTATTTTTCTGATTTTTCTTCTCCATCTTCATCTTCATAGAAATTTCTTGTTTTTGAGTGCATTTTCACCATTTTCATACCATTTTTCATGCATTATTGTGTGGGAAGGAGTTAGGAAGTGCAAGGGAGAGCAAGCACCTGTGTTTTTTCACGATTTTTTGCACATACGAAGCTCACCATTGCTCGACGCTCAAAAATTCGAAGTTCTCGCCAAAAAACACGATTCTATAAAAAATTCAATTTTTTTTTAAATCACGATTTTCTATTTCCCACCTAAAAGCTCTTTGAAGGAAACATGATTCTGAGGTCATTCTCAGAATCGCGATTCTCTAGTTGTGCTCAGAATCGCGATTCTCTAAGTTTTTCAAAAACACGATTCTCTGGTCACCCTTAGAAGCATGATTTTTTTTTTGCGATTCTCAAAAAATACGATTCTGAGCAAGAACACGATTCTAGGGTCATTCTCAAAATCGCGATTCTGTGGTTGTGCTCAAAATCGCAATTCTCACAAATCACGATTTTCAGCCAAAAATGCGATTGTGATCAAACACGATTCTTTGTTGGGAATCGTGATTGTCAAAAACACGATTTTCATCCAAAATCATGATTTTCATGTCAACAACACGATTCTGAGAAAAAACGATTTTCAGTGGGCTCAAAATCGTGATTTTCACAAATCACGATTTTCAGTCAAAAAACACGATTTTCTAAAAACACGATTCTCTAAGGTACAAAATCGCGATTTTCAAAATACAATTCTCTCTCAAAATCGCATTTCTTGGGGATCGCTCAGCATCACGATTCTCTTGAATTCACAACATCGGGATTCTCTTGAGTTCATAGCATCGCGATTCTCTTGATTTCACAGCATCGCAATTCTCTTGTGTTCACAGCATTGCGATTCTCTTGATTTCATAGCATCGCGATTCTCTTGATTTCACAGCATCGTGATTCTCTTGATTTTACAGCATCGTGATTCTCTTGAGTTCATAGCATCGCGATTCTCTTGAGTTCACAGCATCGCGATTCTCTTGATTTCATAGCATCGCGATTCTCTTGATTTCACAGCATCGCGATTCTGTTGATTTCATAGCATCGCCATTCTCTTGAGTTCACAGCATCGCGATTCTCTTGATTTCATAGCATCGCGATTCTCTTGATTTCATAGCATCATGATTCTCTTGATTTCATAAAATCGTGATTTTAACACAAAATCGTGATTTTTTCCAAAAGGTCATGTTTGCCTGTTTTGACCCCCAGCAGCCTGATTTGACAAAAATTTTTCATCCAAAGTCCATTTTTTGAGCTCTATAGCTCTTTGGAAAGCTCGTTTTGAAGTTGACTCTCAGGTGGGACTAGGGAACCAATGGGATTCCAAAGGAGTTTGAACCATACCAAGGGGAAATTTTGGACTCTTAACCAAAGCTTATGAACTTGAGATCTGGTAGACACCTAGGCAAGGATAGAAAAAACATTAGGTTTTCTCAGTCTAGTGTCAACCATACAACTAAGTCTTAGGCACAACAACTAAGTGGTTGTCCTTATGTACTAAACTCTGACACAAGTGACTCAGAAATGTCTTTTAGCATGGGGAAACCTGTAGGTAACTCAGGCACTGCCTATTTACAAACACCAAAAGGCCCCTATAAGACACAGTTGGAATATATTCGGACCAACCGATTAGGTGCTCCCATCTATGAGGATGGCCTAAGGCAATCAGTGGTCCAACTCAAAAATCCAGATCAACCCTTTGGACTTGAACACCCGGTGGTCAAGTTCGAAGAGGGTTCATACATTGATAAGGAAGGAAACATGTATGTGGTCACCAACCTACCAGATAGGACTAATGAGTTTGGAAATGTCATTCCTGAGAATGAGATAGGAGACCTAGAACAAAGAAATGTAGGACAAGGACCCTAGACTCCTAGAGGTAAGTCAGTTTTGACCAGAGTGATCACTCCAGACTAGATCCCTCAAGACAACAAAAGCATAGAACTATTATTGAATAGAGAAACAGAAGAAGCCTTTTGGAGATTCAAGCCAGATGAACCTAGCCAATAGGGCATAGTCATCATCTATGAATTCAAAGATCCTGAGATACCAGGCAAAGTTGTCTACCTGGATAACACATCAGAGAAGATGTTCTTGGTAACAGAACATGATAGACATGCATATACTTGGAAGAGTGAATTGATTTTCCCTCCACCAAGATCCAATGTTTCCCATGGCCTCCAAGGAGTAGGATCATCCCACGCTCATGAAGCCCAGAGAGAAAGAACTAGAGAGAGACCTGAGGTAAGTTTTGCACACCTTCTGGATAGGAATAGATCAGGAGTTGAAAGTGAAAGACGTGAAAGAGAGAGATATCAAGCATATAGGCAACAAAGAGATGAACAGGATTTTCCATTGCCTAGACCCCGAGAGCACACAAGAACCCTTAGACCCACTCAAGTGATTAAGGCAATGAAGAATTATTTTGACGGGATAGGAGATCCTTATGATCATGTGGCCGAGTTCAAACAAGTGTTAAGAGCTGAACAGGTTGAGGATTTATTCACCCAGTACGAGGCATTTGGTTTGACTCTTAAGGGCACTACCTTAGCTTGGTTTCAACCATTGAGTAGTCGCAACTATCGCGATATAGGTCAGCTGCTAGACGAATTCATTGTAGAATTTTCCAAGAGTGGTATCAGGCATAACACATCATCTTTGATCCACAGTTTCAAGCAGACACCCCAAGAAACAGTGTGACTAGCAAGTAGAAGGTTCAAACAGTACCTAGAAAGATGCCCTGCTCTAGAGTTACCCACACCAGCCAAACAAGTGGCTTTGTTCTTAGATGGCTTATTGAGCACAAAGTTAAGATCATATGTGTACTTGAAAGAGCCTAGATCCATAGAAGAGTGTGTGCAGAAGTGCATTGACATAGAAGATAACTTGGGTGAGGAGTTAGGATTGTCCAAACTCTATAAGGATTCTGATAGTTCTACTAGTCATACTTCGAAAATCCCCACGGAAATAGATAACATAGCTGAGCAAGTTGCCAAGAAGCTGCGAGTCCAAAATAGACAGACACAAAGAGTCACCCCATTGAACTGATGTTATACCTGCGGAGGGGACCACATGGCTAACGTATGCCCAATGCACAACCAGAACATGAGAGAAAGGAATTCTCCATATTGCACTATTGAGAGAAACTACACGAACCATACGGCTCAAGATTGTCCATACAATAGGCAGGCTGTTAGACAGAATTATCCGCAACCTTACCAACAAGGTAGGTATCAGAACCAATACCAACAGCCATATTATAGACCACAACAATAGTATCAGGCACCATATAGGCCACAACCGGTCCTAGAAAACCAACCACCAGCTCCTGCCAATGTGATCCCAGTTAAGTATGCAATAGTAGAAGAGAACCCTAATAGAGCATTGGTGGTAGTGACCCCTCTGGTCTCAGAGAATGAACATCATGCTCAGAGTTCTGACTACTCCTATGAAGATAGTCCACATGCTTATTACATAGAGTCACCTGAGCATAGTGAGATTTACTCGTATCAATATGAGGCACCACCTATGGAACAAAATTGGGAGCCAGAATACTCCAATGTCATGTATACGAATCCCAACCTCAGGCCCCAATTGAGATAAGTAAGACCACAAGCCCCTAGAGGACCATGTTTTAGATGTCAAGGTGACCATTTCATTCGTGAATGTCCCCACTCACCAACTCTGGGCCAAGGATAGAACATCACGATACAAGCCTTTTGTCATGAGTGTGGTAAAGACCATCTCCCTAGAGATTGTCCCAGAAACCCCTCTAGTGCTCCCAAGGTCACACCCATAAATGTGGTAGGCTTAGTGGTGGATTCAAGTGCTAGTAGGAGTAATTTGGCTCCTGTACAAGTAGTCACTAGGGCACAAGCCTTAAAATAGGATAAGCCAAGTGAACAATCAGAGTGAAGTGAATTAGGAGAGCCTAGCAAGCGAAAAACAAGAACATGGAAAGATATGAGAGAGGAGGCCAATCGCAAGTGTAATAAAAATTTATCAGAACTAGAAGAAAATCTCAAAGAAGCGAAAACAAAAATAGATGACATTACATCTCAAAGCCCCTCGCATGCTGAAACTCCATCTACTCCACCTCATCCCACCCCACCACCCATTGTAAATAGACCACAACCAGGGTCTGTTCTTGTAGACCCAACCCCGGAAGGCTTGGACATGATGTTCAAGGCCTACCAGGATCGACTTCAAGAAGGGCCAACAGCTGCAAACCTAGACAAGAGTTAGCCTAGAGTGGATTTAAAGATTCAATGGATGAAAATGTGCATGAAAATGGTAGAACAAGCTCAAGCTATACTCGAGACTAGTCAAAAGTTGAATCAGACAAACTCTATCAAACCGGATTTGCATTTCCAGGGCTTACTAGAAAGATTAGAGTAGTTGGTAAACAAACCACAAGTTTCTTTACCTCCACAGGCTCAACCAGTTATTGAAAGAGAAAGCTCACCACCAATGGGAGCTTATGTTCCTAATTCCACGGATGCTCGAATACCTCCTTCAATTCAATAGTACTCTCAAGAGTTCTTGCGGGAAATACAAGAAGAGAAATGGGCCAAGGAGAAGGGTAATTCCCCTCCTATTCTCGAGATTGATGATCTTCATGATCAATTTCCCCAAGACATTCCATCCATTTACGGAGATCAAGTCGAGCAACAAGAAGACGAAAGGATAGATTTTGAATCTAATACCTTAGAAGAATTGCCTCAATTTCTAGGCCCATGGGAATCTGAATCTCTTCAGATCAGAGCTCCCACAATACTGGTCAGACATGAAGACTCAGTGGTCCCAAGGAACAGTGATGTTGTGAAGAACACTAAGGTTCAATGTCATCTCACGGTAGAAGAGCTGTTAAAAGCAAAACCTGAACTATGGGATCATGTCAAGGATCAAGTTCCAGAACTTGATTCCAAAATGCCAAAAGCAGGCTCTAAGCAAAAAGTACCAGAGATACCTCTAGAAAAAATAGGGGACATGTGTGAGGGTGAAGAAGGTAATACTTATCTTCCAATCACATACCAAGGTTACACAACCAAAGCAATCATAGATTAAGGTGTCGGTGTTGCTATTGCAACCACCTCCTTGTGGAAGCAATGGGGCAAACCCACATTAAGACCAACTATAATGAAGCTTCAAATGGTCGACGGTTATTTTGAAAGACCTCTAGGATTGCTCGAAGGGATAACTCTAACCACTTGTGGTGTAGAGTTTGATCACACATTTGCTATATGTGACTTTGAGAAAAATAATGTTTATGAGATGATCCTAGGAAGACCCTTCCTACGACAATTGCAAATAGTACAGGATTGGGGAACCAACTCCTTGTACTTAGAACACTTAGGGGTCACCACTAAGGTCAATTTGAAGGATTACTCCTTCAGAGATGTACCACCCCTACAGTGGAACCCTATCCACAAAGCAAAAGAAGATTCAATCTCTGTGCATTCTGGAAGTTCTCCTGACCCATCCTAGTTGCATGAAGATACTCATTTGTGGATGTGCAAGGTCGCAGAGGAAGAGGAAAAATGCTTGAAGGCGAGAGAAGAAGGAACTTCACCAGGAGATAGACCAGTTAGAGACCAAGCCTACACACCGATGATCTTTCAGGATGAGGAATTTGAGCCTCATGGCTGGCCAGAAATCTTAGCCACCATGGACATTGCTATCAACGAGGAACAGTGGACACCTCATTGTGATGAGGAGGGTTATGATATCTCAGTGTTCATGTGTCAGCCCTTGCTAGAAGAATGTTACCCTAGTGATGTCATAGAAGAAGAAGAGAATGACGATGATATAGAGTCCATTGTGATGGATAGTTGCTTTAACTCAGAGCAGCACTATCTAGAAGACATAGGAGTGTTCACCTAGAAAGAAGAAGAACCTCTCACAAGTATTAAAACGGTAAATTCAAAGGATGGAAGTGAGAGAAGTCAAAAGAAGAAGAAAAGAAAAGTAGTGAAACAAGAAGATGAGGAATCATTGTTTGAAGTACCAGAAAACGTCAAGAAATATGAAGTTGATGACCGCAAAATTTTGGTACGAATGCCTAAAAGAGAAGCCATCATAGGAGAATCATATGATAATAAAGAAAAGATCAAGAAAATTGTAGTGACCATTGAAGAGAACAAAGAGAGATGCACATATATAGGATATGACCTAAGTGCAAGAGAAGAAATGGAGCTCGTAGCTCTATTAAGGGAATATAGGGATGTGTTTGTGTGGCACTATAGAGACTTGAAAGGGGTAGATCCAAGAATTTGCTCTCATACTATCCCCATGACTGTTGAGGCCAAGTCCACCAAATAGAAGCCCTACACATATAATGATACATATGCAGCCAAAATAAAAGAAGAAATTGATAGGCTGATTGAAGCTGGATTCATCTATGAGATTGAGCATACTGAATGGGTGTCCCCCATTGTAGTGGTGCCCAAGAAGAACGGGAAGTTGTGAGTGTGTATTAACCTTAAAAAAGTTAATGCCGCTATGATCAGAGATAGTTATCCACTTCCAATCACGGAACACCTATTGGAGCATGTTACAGCCAAGGAAGTTTATAGCTTGCTTGATGGATTTTCAGGTTACAATCAAGTAGCCATTGCCCCAGAAGATCAACACAAAACAGCTTTTGCCACAGAGTGGGGAATCTTTGCATTTCGTGTGATGCCATTTGGCTCACCAATGCACCTGCAGCATTCCAAAGGCTCAAGTGTCATGTCTTCAAAGAGTTCTTGTGAAAGAGCTTAGAAGTGTATGTGGATGATTTATGTGCTCATTCCCAAGAAAGAAGATTTCACATCCCTGAGCTCAGACAAATCTTCAACAAGTGTAGAGAATATCGAGTGTGTATGAACCCAAAAAAGTGTGTGTTCATGGTGCGTCAAGGTAAAATCTTAGGGCATATTGTTTCTAAGAATGGAATCTTGTAGCTCAAGCGTAAGCACCACCTCCTTTACTTGTCAATCCGCGGAGACGTGAGGACCGGTATGAAGACCACGAGCAAGTGAAGGCACAAGTGCGTGAGTGAAAGCACACAAACATGCAAACACATACACACACAGGCACACAAGGTAAGATCAAAGAGAGGAACAATGGAAAGATTCGATTGCAAAAGAGTTCTCTTACAAAAGCTCTATTCTCTAACAAGCTAACCCCAAAAATGAGCTCTCTAGCTCTTTTTATAGTTTTTTGAGCAGTTTTGGCCCTGTCCAGACCTAGTGTCCGGCCTAGTTAAAAATTAGGTTCCAGGGCTTATTTGAGGGCTCAAACGAATCCTAAAACTTATGAAAATTGGTAGGATGATGCTTCTAATACTTCTCAACGTCGAGAACTCATCGGCTTGAACAAAATGGAGTTACAAAAATAGAAAATGGTATTTACAATGGTTTTCAGTGATGAAAATCACTATTTTTGTAGGGGATTCTTCTGAAAATTTGACATACACTTCTTGGAGCTCCCTACTTGCTCTCTCTTCTTCTGTGTCCACTTCTTTGATGTGCTTCCATGTTTTATGCTTGACCTTGAGTTCCAACACTCCCCCCCCTCTCAAGTCTGTTGTCCCTGACAGACCCTTGTTGTAATGGTTATTCTAGGTTGCTTTGAGAGGGAGTGTCCATTCGGATGAACCAGAGCCATATCTCTTCTAGATGTGGCAAGGTTGGTTGTCCGGTTCTTCATTTGTCACTGCGAGCCTTTGCAAGTTGTGTTGGGAGAGATGGTTGGATGCACTCAAGAGATTGAGTTGAAGCTGCTACACCTGCTTTGCTTCAGCCCTCCTTAGCTTCAGATATGCTTAGTACACTTGCTTAGATTCCAAATGATACCAAGAAAGCATATATGTACTTTGCAAATGATATGTGTAATGATCAAATCGAAACAGATAACTTGACACTTCAAAAATCAAGAAAAACTTGCTATTTTTGTAATGACACCTGCTTAGTCTTTCACTCAGTGTGTCCAGCACACTAACAATTGATCTAATTCCTTTTGGACATATTAAATTAGCTTAACAAGCTACCATTTGCAAGTAGAATGAGATAAAATGATAAACTACACACTGAGAAATCACTTTAGTAAAATTATATGTACCCCCGACTTTTTAGGAATCCTGCAGACACAGACCAGTGTGCACTTCGAGCAAGATTTCTCCGAGATGGCTAATCCTTTGACTTTGAAATTTTGTAGGCGTGTAGTATGCTTGGAGCTGGTTCCAACGTGCTTTGAATCACTTGATTTGGTTCAGTAGATCCTGAGATATGCTCTGTTGAAGTTGACAGACTTGGAGTAGATGACTCAGAGAAAACAGAGATGATGAATGTGTATACTTCTATTGATTGATGTAGTTGTACAATCTCATTAGCATGACAAGCATAGCTAAATGAGGTATTGTGGTGTAGGCTATGAAGTAGCACTAACACACATAGAGTTACAATAGTAGAATGCCTCGGGGAGTGAGCTGAAGTGACAAGCCTGACCGCGAGTTTTTTCTCTTTACTTTTATATGAGTTGAGTGATCATTTGAATTTGAAATTCAAATCTAGGCTCCCTAGAATCTCTCCTCTAAAAGTAGGGAGATATTCTCTCAATCACAAGTTCCAATTTTTCCACGAATCTATCAAGTAGGTGTGATTACATGAGATGCCAAGTCATATAGACTTTTACAATGGGTAAAGAGGTAAGAACTTATAAGCATAAGTTCATATGGTCCTTTCTTCAAGTGGATTAAACTTCCAAGGTTTCACCACCACATTTCCAAGGTTCCAAGCCAAGTGTGAAGGCTTGAAAAACACCAACAGCTTCCCCTCAAGCCAAACACTTTGGCTTAAGTCTTCATCTTCAATCTTCAATCACATCCTGCAATCCAATCATGGATTTGAATCTGCATAACTTGTTTCCATCCAATGCTTTAGTGAGTAAATCTGCACATTGCATATTAGTAGACACATATGTCAATTGAATCTCTTTGCTTAGCAATTTCTCTCTCACATAGTGGTAATGAACCTCTATGTGTTTGGTTCTAGCATGATATATTGGATAGCTGCAAGGTGAAGAGAGCTAGTGTTATCTCCAAAGATAATTGGGGGTCTAGTATATAGACCTAACTCTGTATACAAGAGCTTCAACCAGATAGCTTCTTGAGTGGCATTGGCAAGCCCTCTATACTCTGCTTCAGTGGATGACAATGCCACTGTAGGTTGCTTCTTGGCTGACCAAGAAATAGGTTTATCTCCTGCAAAGCAAATGTAGCCTGATGTGCTTCTCCTATCATCCTTGCATCCTGCCCAATCTGCATTTGAGTATACTTTAATGTCAATATCTGATGTATAAGGAAAGTACAAACCATGACTTTGAGTTCCTTTCAAATACTTCAAAATCTTCTTTGCTGCCTCTAGGTGAGTTACCCTTGGTTTGTGCATGAATTGGCTTAGCACACTAACTCCATATGCTATGTCAATTCTTGTCAAGGTAGCATAATTCAAACTACCTACCATACTTTGATATCCTGTGATGTTTTGGACTTCTTCCCCTTCATGAGCACTTAGCTTTAGGTTGACCTCCATTGGAATAGTTGAGACTTTAGCATCTTGCAAGCCAAACTTCTTGACCATATCCTGTACATACTTCTTTTGAGTGATATATATACCTGAGTTGGTGTAGAATAACTCAAGACCTAAGAAGTACTTCAATAATCCAAGATCATTAATCTTGAACTCTTTCATCATCTGTCCTTTGATGTGTCTAATCCCATTGACATCATTGCCTGTAATGATGATGTCATCAGCATAAACACACAAGTAGATTACCTCTGTACTACTTCTCTTTATGAATAGAGAAGTGTCAGCTTTGCTCATCACAAATCCTTGGTCTTGGAGGTAGGTTTTCAACCTGTAATTCCATGCTCTAGGTGCCTGCTTCAAACCATATAGAGCCTTCTTCAATTTACAAACATAGTTTACCTTCTTGGGATCTTCATAGCCAGGTGGTTGTGACATGTAGACTTCTTCAGATATCCATCCATTCAAGAAAGAATTCTTGACATCTAATTGGTACATGTTCCAATTTTTTGATGCAGCTACACTCACCAATATTCTGATAGTTGGCATCTTAGCCACAGGAGAAAATGTCTCCTCATAATCAATGCCTTGGGTTTGTGCAAAACCCTTGGCTACCAACCTAGCTTTGTACCTGTTTATTGTTCCATCTGAATTTCTCTTTAGCTTGTAGATCCATCTGGATCCTATCACCTTCATAGAGTCCTTCTTGGGTACCAAGTCCCAAGTATCACTCTCCTTGAGAGCTTCCATTTCTTCATCCATAGCTCCTTTCCATTCTGGTTTGGTGATTGCTTCTTCATATGTACCTGGTTCTTCATTCAACAAATCCTTTGCAAGATATACAGAATGCTTGGTTACAAGAGAAGTATCATACCCATATCTGATAGGCTTCTTCTTTTCTCTCTGAGATCTCCTCATTGCTTGAGTTGAGGATTCTGGTGTATCCTCTAATTTCTTCATCTTCATCTTTCCTTTGGACTTCCATGCCTTGAATTCGTCAAGGTTTATTGTATCATCATCATCTGAGCTTGATTCATCTTTCTGGATTGGTTCCTCCTTGGTGAGCTTTGGGAAATCTTCTTCCATATCATAGGGTAGACTAACCTTCCTGCATTCATTCTCATACCATGAGTCGTTCTCATCAAAGATGACATCTCTGCTTACCTTGAAGCCTTTGTTTGTTGGGTTGTAGAATCTGTATCCCTTTTGATTCAAATCAAAACCAATGAAGATACATTTTTCAGCTTTAGGGTCTAGCTTTCCCCTTACCTGTGAGGGAATATGCACATATGCTACACAACCAAAGATTTTGCAATGATCCAGAGAAGGTCTCTTACCATGCCAAGCTTCATATGGTGTCATGCCATCAAGTGATTTGGATGGCAACCTATTTATGAGATAGGTGGCAGTGGATACACCTTCTGCCCAAAGATAATTTGGCAACTTCTTTTCATTAAGCATAGACCTAGCTGTTTCTACAATGAGTCTATTCCTTCTTTCCGCTACTCCATTTTGTTCAGGTGAGTACCTTGTGGTTATCTCCCTTTTGATGCCTCTTTCCTGCAAGAAATCTTCAAACTCATTGGAGAAGTACTCTCCTCCACCATCTGACCTTAGCCTTTTCAAGCTTCTTCCTGTTTGATTTTCAACAAGTGCAAGATACCTCTTGAAACAATTAAACACTTCATCTTTATGTTTCACAAAGTATAAGATAGTCCACCTGCTATAGTCATCAATGAAGGACACATAGTACCTTGAACCTGAATGGAAGGGTCCTTGCTAGGTCCCCAAACATCTGTGTGTACCAAGTCTAGGTAGTCTTTATGCATGAAACCTTTCTTTGAATATGGCAACCTGTGAGACTTACCAAACTGACAAGCACCACACTTGTAAATCATGTGTTGCTTGGATACATTAGGTACCCCAAGCACACATTGATCCCTGCACATTTGCTTTAGGGTTCTTTCACCTATGTGACCTAACCTCTTGTGCCATATTTCTAACTCTGAAAGTGTTTGATCCTTGTAATTATATAAAGCAATGTTCTTGGTGTCTTCTAGCTCAAAAGTAAACAATCTACCTGATTTCTCCCCCTTGGCTATCCTTCTGAATCCATGTCTTGGGTCCTCCACATATGCTCCATGTTGAGTGAATCTGACTTGCAAACCTTTCTCCACAATCTGACCTACACTCATTAGATTCTTGGTGATGGTTGGTACATAGAGTACCCTACTCAATAGGTTCTGGTTACCATCACATGTCTTTACATTTCCAATTTTTACAACAGAGTGTTTAGTATCATCACCTGTCTGTACCTGATGTTTGCCCTTGGGTTCTTCCAAATCAGAGAGTAGTGCCACATTGCCAGCTACATGGTTAGAACATCCTGAGTCAATATAAAATAAATGATCATCATTTGTACCTGCCTTGGAGGTCATATTCATGATCAATAGGGAGTCATCTTGCTCCTTTGTGTAGTTGTTGTAATCCCTTCTATTTCTGAATCCACCTTGATAGTTACCATTGTGGTTGTGGTTGTAATTGTTGTTGTACTGATTGTTGTATCCATTGTAGCCTTGGTGTTGGTTGAACCTGCCTCTCCCTTGAGAGTATCCACCTCTTGAGTAGCCTCTTCCTCTCTGATTCTTGTAGTTCTTGTAGCATTCATCTGTGGTATGATTGGACAATCCACAAATGTTGCATGGTGATGAGTTGTAGGGTCTCCCCCTACCTGACTTACCTCCTCTGCCTCTTCCTCTAGAAGATCTACCTCTCCCTGCATAATTAGCTTGGGAGGTAGAGCCTTCTTCTTCCTGCTTCTTCCCTTTACTTTTATCCTTAACTTTCTTATCAGTATATAGAGCAGAGGGGTTGTTACCTTTTGATTGATCTCCTGCCTTTGTAAACTTTGCTTCATGTGTGAATAGTTGGCCCATGAGTGTTGTGAGATCTGGGGTATGCATGTCCATGTAGAGGTCCATTGCAGTGGTGAAGCTTTCCCACTTATCATCTGCCTTGAGTCCATTTGTTACTTGCCCGACTATTTGTTCCTCTTCTATCTCCTCTCCAATGCTTGCTAATTGGTCTGCCACATCTTTAATCTTTGTCACATACTCTGAGACTGATTGCTTGGGCTGCTTCCTAAGGGTTGTGAATTCAATCCACAGTTGATTCTTCCTGGCCCTTGTGTTGGAAGAGAAATATGTTGACAAGGTTTCCCAAGTCTCTTGGGAAGTTTTACAGTTCCTTATATGAGGTAAAAGGAAATCAGATATAGAGTTAAGAAGGTAAGACCTTGCCAAAGCATCTTTTGCACACCATTGGTTGAGTCTCTCTTGTTCATCCTTGGTGGGTAGTCCTCTAGCTTTGAATGAGGGCAATTCCTCATCTCCTCATATGAATCCAAACAAGCTTCTACCTTGTAGATAGGTCTTCATCCTTAGAGACCAAGCTTGGTAATTGTTCCTGTCCAATTTGTCAATGAATGAAGGAAAACCATCTCCCATGTTTACCTTGTTTGCTCTGATACCACTCTTGGGAGAGATGGTTGGATGCACTCAAGAGATTGAGTTGAAGCTGCTACACCTGCTTTGCTTCAGCCCTCCTTAGCTTCAGATATGCTTAGTACACTTGCTTAGCTTCCAAATGATACCAAGAAAGCATATATGTACTTTGCAAATGATATGTGTAATGATCAAATCAAAACAGATCACTTGACACTTCAAAAATCAAGAAAAACTTGCTATTTTTGTAATGACACCTGCTCAGTCTTTCACTCAGTGTGTCCAGCACACTAACAATTGATCTAATTCCTTCTGGACATATTAAATTAGCTTAACAAGCTACCATTTGCAAGTGGAATGAGATAAAATGATAAACTACACACTGAGAAATCACTTTAGTAAAATTATATGTACTCCCGACTTTTTAGGAATCCTACAGACACAGACAAGTGTGCACTTCGAGCGAGATTTCTCCGAGATGGCTAATCCTTTGACTTTGAAATTTTGTAGGCGTGTAGTATGCTTGAAGCTGGTTCCAATGTGCTTTGAATCACTTGATTTGGTTCAGTAGATCCTGAGATATGCTCTGTTGAAGTTGACAGACTTGGAGTAGATGACCTAGAGAAAACAGAGATGATGAATGTGTATACTTCTATTGATTGATGTAGTTGTACAATCTCATTAGCATGACAAGCATAGCTAAATGAGGTATTGTGGTGTAGGCTATGAAGTAGCACTAACACACATAGAGTTACAATAGTAGAATGCCTCGAGGAGTGAGCTGAAGTGACAAGCCTGACTGCGAGTTTTTTCTCTTTACTTTTATATGAGTTGAGTGATCATTTGAATTTGAAATTCAAATCTAGGCTCCCTAGAATCTCTCCTCTAAAAGTAGGGAGATATTCTCTCAATCACAAGTTCCAATTTTTCCACGAATCTATCAAGTAGGTGTGATTACATGAGATGCCAAGTCATATAGACTTTTACAATGGGTAAAGAGGTAAGAACTTATAAGCATAAGTTCATATGGTCCTTTCTTCAAGTGGATTAAACTTCCAAGGTTTCACCACCACATTTCCAAGGTTCCAAGCCAAGTGTGAAGGCTTGAAAAACACCAACAAGTTGTAGTCCCTTGGTAGGTGCTTCTACCTTGGATTCCAGCATGACTGTGTCGTGAGTCTCCATTGATGACCTCAAATCGTCCAAAGATGATGTTCATAGTAGTCATGACAAGTACTCATAACCCATAATGGATGATGGGTAAGTGTGTTCGTGCATGGGTTGAGAAAAATATGTGCCTTGTGCACGGCCTTGTAATGTAGCCCTATGCATGCTTACTTGGAAAATGCATCGGAAGAAGTATGGTGCAAAAATTGGGGGTCTTGAGCTAAGTGCTCAAGGGAATGCCAACAAAGAGGTTTCCTAAGCTATCATGGTTATGATGCTTCCAAAGTAAAGATACGTACCATGAAGAAGATCGATCGATGTTCATCTCTTCGTGTTGTACACTCGGCCTTTGGGATGAAACATTGTTGATGAATGTTCGTGTTGATGGTCCATTAATGAGATCTTTTGAGTGGCTGATCATGTCTCCCTTGTAGATATCTCCTTGGATGTTCTCGTACATGCAATAGTTAATCATCACTCAAGTTGCGGACCTTCAAGCTCTTCACTCCTACCATGGTAAGAGGAAACCATACCTGTGGATGCCATGCTCATGCCAAGTGCTTGACATCTACCAGATAAGGCGGCAATTATATCATCTGCTAGTTGAGACACACTTGTATCCAAACTGATAAATGCCCAGTAATCAACAGTTCCACTTCAACTAAGCATGACCCATTCATGTTTCATGAGCCAAAGCCTGGAAACAAGTGCTTCCTCTTTTTTTTTTTTTTTTGAACAATGTCACCAAACAAGAAGACAGATGTCAGTATCAGCAAAAATAGTTGACATATGTCAATGTGCTCTTGTGCATGGGACTCGCAAATGTGTCTATGCACGGCCATGTAATGTGGCCCTATATTAATGCATACTTTGGAAATGCATGACCTGAATGGTGCAAAAGACAAGGTTGTGCAAGGAGCACATGGTTGTCGCTCGTCGAGGCTCTTGATGTTATTTGCGGATGTTGATGCCGACTTTGGTGGAGGTATCCATCGGGTCTCGAACTGATGTAATCCTCCTTATTGGAGTCCATTTTAGAACAGCATTTGGCACAGTAGAGATCACTTCAGGCATCTTCCTCTTTGGATGCTTTCTTAAATTTTGTATCCCACATGGTTGGTTCCTTGGTTTTGTGGGGGCTACCAGTGCTTTTGGCTTCCATACCCATACTATTGTGGCTGGTTTTCTAACCCTTCTTGAAGAGGCGAGTTGATCTGGTTTTAGTCTTGGAGTTTGGTTCTGATCCTTGCCCCGCCTTGGCTTCTTTGTTGCGACTTTTCTCATGTGGGAGAACATAGATTGTTGTGTATGTAAGAGCTTCTTGGGTACCCATATTTGCAATTGTCCTTGTTGAGCTGTAGCTAATTTCTTAGGCACCCAAACTTATCGAATATCTTGTGGTTGAGTTTGTCCTAGCTTCTTCATTTGTCTTCTGGCCTGGTGGGAGTCCCTAGAGGGGAATTGTGGGGTTAAGGCTGGTGGTTGCTCTCCTTTTCGTATCCAGATCTGCTTCATGCCCGGCACTACTTTCCTTTGGAAATCCCGTTGTCTATTTGATATAGCAGTTGTCCTGTTCTGTTGTGCTTGCCTTGTTGGTTGAGTTGTAGTGGCGGCATTAGTCCTTGCACCAGAGGAGGAGTCCGCTTGTCTTTGAGTCTGTTCTTCCATGATTGAGTTCTCCTCCGACATAGAGCTTTTGACACATACAACATCTCTTTTGCTAAGATTAGTCCTAAGAGAACTACAAGATGTGACATCTGGATTTGTGAGCATTCCATTTTCTAGTTCTAATGTAAAGCATTGTCCCTGGACCCAAACTTGAAGAAGTTGACTTCTTAGGTTCAAGTTGACTGCATTGTCATAAATCCAATCTTGTCCTAAGACAAGTGGTTCTGTAAGGTTCTCATCTTGACACACTAGCACTTTGACTTTCATTGGAACATCTTTAAGGTAGATGGGAAGTTCCACCTCGCCCAAACATGGGGTTTCCACACCTCCCAATCCTATGAGATAAGCTTCTATGGGATTGATGTTCAACTGCAAGTCTTGGCAGTAGGATAGTCTAACTGCACTACTTGTTGCACCTGAGTCAATCAATACTTTCACAGTCCTTGCACCCTTTCCTTGTCCTATCTCTATGGTCACAAAGGGACGTCGGTCAATAACTTGAGAAGTGGCTATGCCTGATTTTTGGCACATTTCCATGTGATATTTTGGGGCTTTTGAGTTGACATCTAGGCCTAATCGCCTTAACTTATTTCGCCTTATGCGCTCCCTAGCCTCTGCTTGTGCTTCTTCTCTGACTCTCAACTCTTCTTCTTTTCGTTTCTTAGCAATGTTGAGTCTCATTAGCATGTCCTCTATAAGAGGTTCTTGATATAACTTGACTCGACAACCACTGATATAGTTTGGCAAGATATCTCCTTCTAGAGTGGCCAACTGAACTGCACCACTAGTGGAAATTCTATTAATGATCATAGGTCCGTATCCTCTTTTTTCCAACTTACGGGCATGTTGCTTTAGTGTGTAAACCAACACTAGGTCTCCCTCTTTTAATCCCTTGTCCTTGATGTGAGCATCGAAGTATGCCTTTTGCCTTTTCTTTGCAGCGTAGATGCATGCTACCGCTCGTAACCTCGTCTCACCTAAGCGTTCTAGATCAAAGATCCTGGAGGACAACTCATGTCCATTCCACTCATGCTCTTGTGCTACCTTTAATGCAGGGATTAAGAAGTCCAATGGTAGCACCGCATTCTGTCCAAAGACCATCTGAAATGGGGTGGCATTGAGTACCGTTTTGTAGGCAACTCGATAAGCCCAAACAACTTGATGAAGCTGTTTATCCCAATCAGAGCGTTTGTTATTTACAAGCTTGGTCAGGACATTACATAGGATCTTGTTTGTGCTCTCAGCTTGTCCGTTGGCTTGTGGATGATAGGGGGCAAACTTCTTATGTATCACCAAGAATTATTGGAGAAGATTTTCAATGACTTCATTCAAGAAGTGCGTGCCTCTATCGCTTACTAGTTCTATTGGTAACCCATATCTCGTGAACACGTTCTCAAATAAGAACTTTGCCGTTGTCTGAGCATCATTCTTTGTTGTGGCTTTGACTTCTACCCACTTGGTAAGGTAGTCTGTTGCTACAATAATGTATTCTGCATGGGAGTTTCTAGCTGGGGGGTTAATAGGACCTATGAAGTTTATGCCCCACTTCGAAAATGCATGCCCTCCCATCATTGGCCTCAAAGGCATCTCGTCTTTTCTAACTGGATATTGTGCACGTTGGCATGTGTCACATTTCTTCACATAGGTATGTGCATCCATATGAAGAGTTGGCCACCAAAGTCTTGAGAATAGAATGGTCTTGATCACTCGGTCAGGACGAAAATGTCCACTTGCAACACCACTGTGTGCAGTCTCTAAGACCTTTAAATAGTCTGATTCATGACCGCACAGTCTTAAGTAACCATCTTTGCCTCTTCGGTATAGGTTCTCTCCTAATAAGGCATAGCCTTGAGCCTCTTGCTCCATGCTTCGTCTTCTTGCTAGACTAGCCTCTTTGGGTAATCTTCCCGATCTCATAAATTCTACCAATGGAGCGCTCCAATCTAGAATTAATGACACTTGATAAAGGGTTGCATGCTCCACGGGGGGTCTCTCTTTGCACATAGGACAATTCTTAATTCACTCATGTATTTCTTTGTCCATGCTAGGCCAATACACTCCTAAACGCTTCAGATTCTGCAATGTTCGTTGTTTAGAATAGTGATTTCCTAGCAATCCTTCATGAGCTTGTTGCAACCAACTACTATGTTCATCGTCCTCAACACAACAAGCTAATACACCCTGAGTGTCTTGTTTGTACATGCTTCCTGCCAATATGTGATACTTTTGTGATTTTACAATTTCTTCTTGTGATGTTTTCACATTCTTATTTGCAGGGCCGAAGGTTAGGACTGGTACCAACTTATTTTCCCATTTAGGAACAACTTCCAAATTGAACACATAAGCATGAGGTAGTTCATCAGACACGCCTTGCGGTGACTCTCCTGAAGTAATGCGACAAAGGTGATCTGCCCGGAGGTGGGTTCTACCTTTTCTAACAACAACTTCAAAGTCATATTCCATTAGTAAGAGGAACCATCTTACTAAACGTCTTGTATTGCAAGGTATATTGACCAAATATAACAAAGCTTGATGATCAGTGAAAAACTTGAACTTGTTGGCCAATAAAGTGTCTAAACTTCTTCACCACATATACCATGCCTAAGCCCTCTCGCTCAGTTGTGGTATAGTTTCGTTCAGCTGCGGTGAGCTGTCTACTAGCATATGCTATGGGCAAATCTAAGTTTCCTTCACCTGTGGGTTGTGCTAGCACACATCCTATGGCATGATTGGATGCATCCACATGGACATGGAATGGTTTATTCCAATCAAGAGTGGTCAGTATTGGTGCTGTGCACAAATGTTTCTTCAGTTCATTGAAAGAATTCTCGCATTCGTCGTTCCACTCAAAATTAGACAACAAGGCATAAAGAGGTCTAGCTATGATCGCGTACATGTGGATAAATCTACGGTAATATCCACAATGGCCCATAAAGGCTTGTACCTCTTTAACATTCCTTGGCCTTGGCAGCTCCGCTATGGCTCGTACCTTATCTTCATCTATTGAGATTCCATTCTTAGAAACAATATGACCTAAGATTTTACCTTGACGCACCATGAACACACACTTTTCTGGGTTCAAACACACTCGATATTCTCTACACTTGTTGAAGATTTGTTTGAGCTCAGGGATGTGAAATCTTCTTTCTTGGGAATGAGCACATAAATCATCCACATACACTTCTAAGCTCTTTCGCAAGAACTCTTTGAAGACATGACACATGAGCCTTTGGAATGTTGCAGGTGCATTGGTGAGCCCAAATGGCATCACACGAAATGCAAGGATTCCCCACTCTGTGGCAAAAGCTGTTTTGTGTTGATCTTTTGGGGCAATGGCTACTTGATTGTAACCTGAAAACCCATCAAGGAAGCTATAAACTTCCTTGCCTGCAACACGCTCCAATAGGTGTTCTGTGATTGGAAGTGGATAACTATCTCTGATTGTGGCGGCGTTAACTTTTTTAAGGTTAATACACACTTGCAACTTCCCGTTCTTCTTGGGCACCACTACAATGGGGGACACCCATTCAGTATGCTCAATCTCATAGATGAATCCAGCTTCAATCAACCTATCAATTTCTTCTTTTATTTTGGCTATATATGTATCATTATATGTGTAGGGCTTCTGTTTGGTGGGCTTGGCATCGACAATCATGGGGATAGTATGAGAGAAAATTCTTGGATCTACCCCTTTCAAATCTCTATAGTGCCACGCAAACACATCCCTATATTCACTTAATAGAGCTACGAGCTCCATCTCTTCTCTTGCACTTAGGTCATCTCCTATATATGTGCATCTCTCTTCGTTCTCTTCAATGGTCACTACAATTTTCTTAGTCTTTTCTTTATTATCATATGATTCTCCTATGATGGCCTCTCTCTTAGGCATTCGTACCAAAATTTTGCGGTCGTCAACTTCATATTTCTTGAAGTTTTCTGGTACTTCAAACAATGATTCCTCCTCTTCTTGTTTCACTGCTTTTCTTTTCTTTTTCTTTTGACTTCTCTCACTTCCATCCTTTGAATTTACCGTTTTAATACTTGTGTGAGGTTCTTCTTCTTTCTCGGTGAACACTCCTATATCTTCTAGATAGTGCTGCTCTGAGTTAAAGCAACTATCCATCACAATGGACTCTATATCATCGTCATTCTCTTCTTCTTCTATGACATCACTAGGGTCACATTCTTCTAGCAAGGGCTGACACATGAACACTGAAATATCATAACCCTCCTCATCGCAATGAGGTGTCCACTGTTCTTCATTGACAGCAATGTCCATGGTGGCTAAGATTTCTGGCCAGCCATAAGGCTCGAATTCCTCATCTGGAAAGATCATTGGTGTGTAGGTTGGGTCCCTATTGGTCTATCTCCTAGCAAAGTTCCTTCTTCTCTTTCCTTTAAACGTTTTTCCTCTTCCTCTGCGACCTTGCACATCCACAAATGAGTATCTTCATGCAGCCATGAAGGATCAGGTGAACTTTCAGAATGCGCAAAGATGGAATCTTCTTTTGCTTTGTGGATAGGATTCCACTGTAGGGGTGGTACATCTCTGAAGGAGTAATCCTTCAAATTGACCTTGGTGGTGTTGTAAGTACAAGGAGTTGGTTCCCCAATCCTGTACTACTTTCAATTGTCGTAGGAAGGGTCTTCCTAGAATCATCTCATAGACATTATTTTTCTCAAAGTCAGATATAGCAAATGTATGTTCAAACTCTACACCACAGGTGGTTAGAGTTATCCCTTCAAGCAATCCTAGAGGTCTTTCAAAATGACCATCTGCCATTTGAAGCTTCATTCTAGTTGGTCTTAATGTGGGTTTGCCCCATTGCTTCCACAAAGAGGTGGTCGCAATAGCAACGCCAACACCTGAATCTATGATTACTTTGCTTGTGTAACCTTGGTAGGTGATTGGATTACCTTCTTCACCCTCACACATGTCTCCTATTTTATCGAGAGGTATCTCTGGAACTTTTTGCTTAGAGCCTGTTTTTGGCATATTGGAACCAAGTTCTGGGACCTGATCCTTCACATGGTTCCATAGCTGAGGTTTTGCTTTGAGCAGCTCTTCTACAGTGAGATGACACTGAACCTTAGTGTTCTTCAGGACATCGGTGTTCCTTGGAACCACTGAGTCTTCATGTCTGACTAGTATTGTGGGAGCTCTGATCTGAAGAGATTCAGATTCCCATGGGCCTGGAAATTGAGGTAGTTCTTCTAAAGTATTAGATTCAAAACCTAACCTTTCATCTTCTTGTTGTTTTGCTTCATCTCCGTAAATAGATGGAATGTCTTGGGGAAATTGATCATGAAGGTCATCAATCTCATGAATAGGAGGGAAATTACCCTTCTCCTTGCCCATTTCTCCTCTTGTATTTCCCGCAAGAACTCTTGAGATTGCTCCTAAATTGAAGGAGATATTCTAGCATCCGTGGAATTAGGAACATACGCTCCCTTTGGTGGTGAGCTTCTTCTCTCAATAACTGGTTGAGCCTGTGGAGGTAAAGAAACTTGTGGTTTGTTTACCAACTGCTCTAGTCTTTCTAGTAAGCCCTGGAAATGCAAATCCGGTTTGACAAAGTTTGTCTGATTGAACTTTTGACTAGTCTCGAGTATAGCTTGAGCTTGTTCTACCATTTTCATGCACATTTTCATCCGTTCAATCTCTAAATCCGCTCTAGGGTAACTCTTATCTAAGTTTGCAGCTGTTGGCCCTTCTTGAAGTCGAGCCTGGTAAGCCTTGAACATCATGGCCAAGCCTTCTGGGGTTGGATCTGCAAGAACAGACCCTGGTTGCGATCTATTTACAATGGGTGGAGGGGTGGGATGAGGTGATGTGGATGGAGTTCTGGCATGCGAGGGGCTTTGAGTTGCAATGTCATCTATTTTTGTCTTCGCTTCTTTCAAGCTTTCTTCTAGTTCTGATAACTTTTTATTCCACTTGCGATTGGCCTTCTCTCTAGTATCCTTCCATGTTCTTGTTTTCCTCTTACTATGTTCTCCTGATTCACTGGACTCTGATTGCTCTGCTGGTTTATCTTGTTTTAATGTTTGTGCCCTAGTAACTGCTTGTACAGGAGCCACATTACTGCTACTTGAGCTTGAATCGGCCTCGGCCACTAAGCCTACCACATTAATGGGTGTAATCTTGGGTGCATTCAAGGGGTTTCTTGGACAATCTCTGGGAAGATGGTCTTTTCCACATTCAGGACAAAAAGCTTGTATTGTGATAGCTTGACCTTGACTCAGAGATGGTGGGTGGGGACAATCACGAATGAAATGTTCACCTTGACATCTGAAACAAGATCCTCTAGGGGCTTGTGGTCTCATTTGTCTCAATTGGGGCCTAGGGTTAGGATTTGTGTACATGACATTGGAGTATTCTGGCTCCCAATTTTGCTCCATAGGTGGTGCCTCATATTGATACGAGTAAATCTCACTATGTTTAGGTGACTCTGTGTAATAAGCATGTGGACTACCTTCATGGGAGTAGTCTGAACTATGAACATGAGAGTCATTCTCTGAGATCAGTGGGGTTAGTGGCACCAATGCTCTATTTGGATTTTCCTCTCCCATAGCATACTTGACTGGAATCACGTCGGCAAGAGCTGGTGGTTGGTTTCCCAAGACTGGTTGTGGCCTATATTGTGCCTGATATTGCTGTTGTGGTCGATAATATGGCTGTTGATATTGGTTTTGATACCTACCTTGTTGGTAAGGTTGCTGATAAGTTTGTCTAATAGCCTGCCTATTGTAGGGACAATCTTGAGCCATGTGGTTCGTGTACTTTCTCTCAATAGTGCAATATGGAGCATTCCTTTCTCTAATGTTTTGGTTTTGCATTGGGCATGTGTTAGCCATGTGGTCCCCTCCACATGTATAACATCGGTTCAATGAGGTGACTCTCTCTGTTTGTCTATTTTGGACTCCCAGCTTCTTGGCAACTTGCTCAGCTATCTCATCTATTTCCGTGGAGATTGTCGAAGTATGACTAGTAGAGCTATCAGAATCCTTATAGAGTTTGGACAATCCTAACTCCTCACCCAAGTTATCTTCTATGTCAACGCACGTCCGCACACACTGTTCTATGGATCTAAGCTCTTTCAAGTACACATATGATCTTAACTTTGTGCTCAGTAAGCCATCTAAGAACAAAGCCACTTGTTTGGATGGTGTGGGTAACTTTAGAGTAGGGCATCTTTCTAGGTATTGTCTGAACCTTCTACCTACTAGTCGCACTGTTTCTTGGGGTGTCTGCTTGAAACTGTGGATCAAAGATGATGTGTTATGCCTGATACCACTCTTGGAAAATTCTACAATGAATTCGTCTAGCAACTGACCTATATCACGATAGTTGCGACTACTTAGTGGTTGAAACCAAGCTAAGGCAGTGCCCTTAAGAGTCAAACCAAATGCCTCGTACTGGCTGAACAAATCCTCAACATGTTCAGCTCTTAACACTTGTTTGAACTCGGCCACATGATCATAAGGATCTCCTGTCCCGTCAAAATAATTCTTCATTGCCTTGATCACTTGAGTGGGTCTAAGGGTTCTTGGGTGCTCTTGGGGTCTAGGCAATGGAAAATCCTGTTCATCTGTGTGTTGCCTATGTGCTTTATGTCTCTCTCTTTCAGGTCTTTCATTTTCAAATCCTGATCTATTTTTGCCCACAGTGTGTGTAAAACTTACCTCAGGTCTCTCTCTAGTTCTTTCTCTTTGGGCTTCATGAGCTTGGGATGATCATACACCTTGGAGGCCATGGGAAACATTGGATCTTGGTGGAGGGAAAATCAATTCACTCTTCCAAGTATATGCATGTCTATCATGTTCTGTTACCAAGAATATTTTCTCTGATGTGTTATCCAGGTAGACAACTTTGCCTGGTATCTCTGGATCCTTGAACTCGTAGATGATGATTATACCCAATTGGCTAGGTTGATCTGGCTTGAATCTCCAAAATGCTTCCTCTGTTTCTCTATTCAAGAATAGTTCTATTCTTTTGTTGTCTTGAGGGATCCAATCTGGTGTGATCACTCTAGTCAAAACTGACTTGCCTCTAGGAGTTTGGGGTCCTTGTCCTACATTTCCATGTTCTAGGTCTCCTATCTCATTCTCATGAATGATATTTCCAAACTCATTGGTCCTATCTGGTAGGTTGGTGACCACATACATGGTTCCTTCCTTATCAATGTATGAACCTTCTTCAAACTTGGCCACCGGGTGTTCAAGTCCAAAGGGTTGATCTGGATTTTTGACTTGGACCACTGATCGCCTGAGGCCATCCTCATAGATGCATGCACCTAATTGGTTGGTCCGAATATATTCCAATTGTGTCTTATAGGGACCTTCTGGTGTTTGTAGATGGGCAGTTCCTGAGCCACCTGCAGGTTTCCCCATGCTAAAAGACATTTCTGAGTCACTTGTGTCAGAGTCGAGTACGTAAGGACAACCACTTAGTTGTTCTACCCAAGACTTAGCTGTAAGGTTGACACTAGACTGAGAAGATCTAATGCTTTGTCTATCCTTGCCTAGATGTCTACCAGATCTCAGGTTCATAAGCTTTGGTTCAGAGTCCGAAATTTCCCATTGTTATGGTTCAAAATCCTTTGGAGTCCCCTTGGTTCCCTAGTCCCACCTAAAGGTCAACTTCAAATTATCCTATGTGAAACGAGCTTTCCAACGAGCTATAGAGCTCAAAAAATGGACTTTGGATGAAAAGGTTATGTCAAATCAGGCTACTGGGGGTCAAAACAGGCAAACAGGCGCGATTCTGTGAACTTCAAGAGAATCGCGATTTTGAGAATCGCGATTTTGAGAATCGCGATTGTCAGTAGAGAATCGTGTTTTCACAAAATCTTGTTTTCACAGAATCGTGTTTTAGAGAATCGAGTTCTAGAGAATCGTGGTTTTCAAAAATTTAGAGAATCGCGATTTTGAGCACAGAATCGTGTTTTTGAAAATCACGATTTTGAGCACAGAATCGTGTTTTTGAAAATTGTGATTTTGAGCACAGAATCGTATTTTAGAGAATCGCGATTTTGAGCACAAGCACAGAATCGTGTTTTCATAGAATCTTGTTTTCATAGAATCGTGTTTTCACAGAATCGTGTTCTAAAAATCACGATTTTATGAAATCAGAGGATCGTGTTTTTCAAAAATTTAGAGAATCACGATTTTGAGCACAACCATAGAATCGTGTTTTCTCAGAATCGTGTTTTCTCAGAATCGTGTTTTTTGGCTGAAAATCGTGATTTGTGAGAATCGCGATTTTGAGCACAACCACAAAACCGCGATTCTGAGAATGACCACAGAATCGTGATTCTTTTAGCAAGCTTTTAGGCAAGAAATAGAAAATCGTGATTTTCAAAAAAATTTGATTTTTCACAGAATCGCGATTTTCATCACAGAATCGCGTTTTTTGGCGGGAACTTTGAATTTTTGAGTGCCGAGCAATGGTGAGCTCCGTATGAGCAGAAGTTCATGAAAAACATAGGTGCTTGCTCTCCCTTGCACTTCCTAACTCCTTCCCACACAATAATGCATGAAAAATGGTATGAAAATGGTGAAAATGCACTAAAAAACAAGAAATCTCTATGAAGAACAAGATGGAAGAAGGTGGAGATGATGATGATGATGAAGATGAAGAAGAAAAATCAGAAAATGAACAAAAATGACAGTTTTTTTACCTTCCAACGTCGCAAATCTACGATCTTACCATCACAACGCTCGTCCTCGAAGCTCTCTCCCCGGCAACGGTGCCAAAATTTGGCGTAGCTCAAGCGCAAGCACCACCTCCTTTACTTGTCAATCTGCGGAGACGTGAGGACCGGTATGAAGACCACGAGCAAGTGAAGGCACAAGTGCATGAGTGAAAGCACACAAACATGCACACACACACACACACGCACAAGGTAAGATCAAAGAGAGGAACAATGGAAAGCTTCGATTGCAAAATAGTTCTCTTACAGAAGCTCTATTCTCTAACAAGCTAACCCCAAAAATGAGCTCTCTAGCTCTTTTTATAGTTTTTGAGTAGTTTTGGCCCTGTCCAGACTTAGTGTCCGGCCTAGTTAAAAATTAGGTTCCAAGGCTTATTTGAGGGCTCAAACAAAGTCTAAAAATTATGAAAATAGGTAGGATGATGCTTCTAATACTCCTCAAGCTCGAGGACTCCTCGGCTTGAACAAAATGGAGTTACAAAAATAGAAAATGGTATTTACAATGGTTTTTAGTGATGAAAATCACTATTTTTGTAGGGGATTCGTCTGAAAATTTGACATAAACTTCTTGGAGCTCCCTACTTGCTCTCTCTTCTTCTGTGTCCACTTCTTTGATGTGCTTCCATGTTTTATGCTTGACTTTGAGTTCCAACAAATCTCAAGAGATGAAGATAAGGTACGAGCCATAGCAGAGCTGCATAGGCCAAGGAATGTTAAGGAGGTGGTTTATCCACATGTACGCGATCATAGCTAGACCACTTTATGCCTTGTTGTCTAATTTTGAGTGGAACAATGAATGCGAGAATTCTTTCAATGAACTGAAGAAACGTTTGTGCACAGCACCAATACTGACCACTCCTGATTGGAATAAACCATTCCATGTCCATGTGGATGCATCCAATCACGCCATAGGATGTGTGCTAGCACAACCCACAGGTGAAGGAAACTTAGACTTGCCCATAGCATATGCTAGTAGACAGCTCACCGCAGCTGAACGAAAGTATACCACAACTGAGCGAGAGGGCTTAGGCATGGTATATGCTGTGAAGAAGTTTAGACACTATTTATTGGCCAACAAGTTCACATTTTTCACTGATCATCTAGCTTTGTTATATTTGGTCAATAAACCTTGCAATACAGGACGTTTAGTAAGATCGTTCCTCTTAATAATGGAATATGACTTTGAAGTGGTTGTTCGAAAAGGTAGAACCCACCTCCGGGAAGATCACCTTTCTCACATTACTTCAGGAGAGTCACCACAAGGAGTGTCTGATGAACTACCTGATGCTTATCTATTCAATTTGGCAATCCTCACCTTCGGACCCCCAAATAAGAATGTGAAAACCTTGCAAGAAGAAATTGGAGAACCACAAAAATATCACATATTGGCAGGAAGCATGTACAAACAAGATACGGAGGGTGCACTCATGTGTTGTGTCGAGGATGATGAACATACTAGCTGGTTGCAACAAGCCCATGAAGGATTTCTAGGAAATCACTATTCTAAACAACAAACATTGCAGAATCTAAAATGTTTAGGAGTGTATTGGCCTAGCATGGACAAAGAAATACATGAGTGGATTAAGAATTGTCCAATGTGTAGAGAGAGACCACCAGTGGAGCATGCCACCCTTTATCAAGTGTCATTAATTCCTGATTGGAGTGCTCCATTGGTAGAGTTTATGAGAATGGGAATCTTACCCAAAGAGGCTAGTCTAGCAAGAAGACGAAGCGTGGAGCAAGAGGCTCAGGACTATGCTTTAGCTGGAGACAACTTATATCGAAGAGGCAAGGATGGTTATCTAAGATGGTTATATCAAATCAGACTATTTGAAAGTCTTAGAAACTGCACACAACGGTGTTGCAGGTGGACACTTCGGCCCTGATCGAGTAATCAAGACCATTCTATTCTCAGGACTTTGGTGGCCCACTCTTCATATGGATGCTTGTTGGCAATCAAGAAACTAAAGGACTCACAAGACAAGGAAGTCAACGAAGGGAGTCGGAGCGAAGAGAAGGTACAAGCAGACAGAGTAGTCAAAGAAGATCTGGCAAGTAGGCCATCTAAATTTTTCATGCATCAAAGAGGTGGGCACACAAGAAGAAGGAGCAAGTAGGGAGCTCCAAGAAATGTATGTCAAAATGTTAGAAGAAATCCCTACAAAAATAGTGATTTTCATCACTAAAACCCATTGTAAATACCATTTCATATTTTTGTAGCTCCATTTTGTGCAAGCCAAGGAGTCCTTGAGCTTGAGGAGCTTTAGAAGTACCTACCTATCAGTTTTCACATTTTTTAGACTCCGTTTGAACCTCCAAATAGGCCAGAGAACCTAATTTTTAACTAGGCCGGAGACTAGGTCTCGACAAGGCCAAAAACTAGTCAAAAACTATAAATAGAGCTAGAGAGCTCATTTTTGAGGTTAGCTTGTAATAGAATCGAACTTGTATGAGCACTCTTGAAGTAATCTAAAAGAACTCCATTGCTTCTCTCTCTTTGTCTTACCTTGTGTGCGCGTGTGTGTGTATGTGTGTGCATGTTTGTGTGCTCCTCACTCATGCACTTGTGCCTTCACTTGCTCGAGGTCATCATACCATCCTCACATCTTCCCGGATTGACATTAAAGGAGGTGCTACTCATCACTGAGCTACACCAAATTTTGGCGCCGTTGCCGGGGATCGAGCTTTGAGGACGAGCGTGTGATGGTAAGACGTAGAGTTGTGACGTTGGCGTTGTAGGTGATCTCTTTACTTTTTCTTATTTTTCTTTTTCTTACCTCACCATCATCATCACCACCATCATCATCACCACCATCATCCTCACCATATTCGATCTCCATCTCCATCACTGCAAAAATTTCAGTTTTTGATCATATCACCTTCTACCTCCCATTTCCCTCATTCCACTTGTGAGAGATAGCGAGAGAGCAACTCGTGTGCTTGGATTTTTTTGCTTGTTTCTTGAGCACTCTTGCAGATTGTTGCTGTATCACCCTGTCCAGCAGGCTACGTAGGTACGGACAAGCTCGAAACTATCTCTGTGTCGCAGACATCTGTCGATCGCGATCGACAAAAAATTTCACCTTTTGGTAAAACAAAGTGCACCATCTTAATACACATGAAGAGCACATTCCAAATCACTAAACAAAACTAAAAATTCCGTGTTTTTCTGTCAATCGTGACTGACACTGTCGATCGCGATCGACAGCCATGATCGACAGACCCTGTCAATCGCGACCGACAGACATGTCGATCGCGACCGACAGACATGTCGATCGTGACCGACAGACCTCACGATCGACAGACTGCCGCGTAGGATTCAGTCAATCGCGATTGACACTATCGATTGCGACCGACTGAAAATCCATGATTGATTGAATTTCTCACGTTGCCACGTGTCCATCGTGACGGACACATCCCGGATCGACTGAAATTACAACGAAAATCTTAGAAAAAGTGTCGATCATGATTGACACCATCGATCCCGATTGACAGGACTCACGACCGACTCTGTCGATCGCAACCGACAGGCCCCGACGGACACCTTTGTCAATCGCGATTGACAGACCTGTCGATCGCGATTGACAGGCTTTTTCGGCCAATTTTCTAGGGTTTATATTCCTTGATTTTGGGGAAAATTCTAGGCATACTTATCAAGCAAATAGTGGTTTGTGAGGTTTCGACACTCGTAACTTGAGAGAAAATCTTGTTTCCCTGATGACCTATTTTACCCTGTTTTAACCCCAGATCCCTGAACTATCATATCTTCCTCATACGAAATCCGATTGCTATGATTCTTGTTTTGTTGGAAAGCTCGCGGGGAGTACAACCAAAACTTAGGGATCCATATCTAGGGGGAGGTAAACTCAGGGATCTCTAGAATTGTGTTCCAGAGAGACATGGTGCAAATTGACATATGAATTTCATGAATGAAAGTGATTTTTTGTGTGTCCTTTTAATCTAAGTCGTGAGCTAACTTTGGGACTTTTACAGGTCCACTGAGAGCACTAGAAGGCATCAAAAGCAAGGGTAATCTGCAAGCTTGAGAACTGGGTTCTTGAGCACCAAAGAGCACGAGATCTACAAGAGAGGTTGGAATATTCTCAACACCCTCTGTCCATTTCTAGTTTAGGCTAAGTGCGAGTAGTGCTAGAAGTAAGTCAAGGCAACGATAGGCACGAGACAAGTCAAGACTATCTAAGAAATCAAGTTCAAATCAAGAGATAACCTGTGTGTGACCGATAACTTTAAAGGAAAAGAACCTAACATGAGACGATCAACATTCAAGTGCGAAAATTAACTCAAGTGTTCCTGACGATGTGATATCAGACAAGATCATAACCACAATAATCAACTAAAAAGAATCAAGTGACTGATACAAAAGAACTCAGCAATGAGATTGTACCTTGGGTAAAAATTGGGATTGCTCAAATAGGCATATGAACCTTAGATCAGGACGATACCTAGGAAGGGATAGACAAAGTCTTAGGTCTTCAGAGGCTAGTGTTAATCATACTGCTAGGTCTTGGGCCCAGCAGTTGAGCCATTATTCGCACTACCCTAGCTCTGAAACTAGTGAGTCAGAGATGTCCCACGGTATGGAGAGACCTACAGGAAGTTCAGGTGTGCCATACTTACATAGGGTAGAAGGCCCCTACAAGACGCTGTCGGTGCGGAAGCTACGGTCACTGGATCAGGGCCACCGCCAAAAATACGGCGCACGCTGGGTGCTTGGAGCATGCTGAGGTGCATATATAAACTCAAGAAAATGTGATCAGTCAGCAATGTAATGTCAATCATTTGAGCTCAATTATCAATTGGACAATCTATCACTGTTTTCAAAAATAAAGCAAAACTTTAAACGTAGTTTTCTGTGTATCACACAGATCGAAGCACAGACCCGTTTGCAACAATTTTTGTCAATAAGTAAAGAAGTTGACTTAAGCGTAATTACAGAAGACTTTATGATTGTGATGTATAAGTCAAAAGAAATGCAAAACACAATGTATATGGTGATTCTTCAGACTTCATTTACCTTTAGACTTTTTAGCATAAAAATATTGAGAATTTACTAGCGAAGAGCTATCGAGTGCACATCTTTAACATGAAATCAATACACATCGCCAAACTTCAAACATGGTGTGCATGAAGAATCTCTGTCTATTATCAGCACGCTGAGGTATTTGGTTTTGAATCAAGCATATGCATCTTCTCAGATATGCATCTTCTCAGAGTTTGTACACTCTTAAGCATTCATTGATTTATTCTATCACATAAACAACTCTCAAAACTAGCACGCTTAATCTCTTCAATAAAGAAAAACCTTACATATTGAATTGACAGCATATTAGGAAAGCTTTATGCTTTGGAGATCGCACCAATTCTTGCGCTACTTCATGTTGTTCTTTACACATCACTCCATCTTTTCTCGAATTCAATCGCAATATTCATAGATTTATCAGCAAGATTACTCTCCGCTAATTGCTTTGTTTGTCAGTAACTTTCTTCAGCTCTCTTTTCGACATCTCCAGGTCCTTCCTTCAGATCATATATCTGCTTCGTTCATAAATTCCTTATTCAGCTTCCAATTCTTCAGCGTCTGCCTTTTTGTTTCAGAACTTCACACCACCAGAGTTTTGTCCTCCAGCAAGAAACGTATGTAGTCAGATTTCTGCAACAATCATCATCAGAGTGAATCCTCTCCTTTCCAGATGTGCTTAGTCTTTTGCTAGCACAGAGCGTTGGAAATAGATGCACAGAGTCGTGCATATTTCTATGGAATAGTTCTCATGAAATAGAAGATGACTGGAGTAACATAATCAAATAGCACTTTCACCATTATCAGAGGTAGAGTAAGATTCTCATAGCGCAGATATCATGGCGCTGATAAAACATTGATTGGGTGATCGTTTACTTCTTCCAAACTTACTCAATCGGCAGTTTGAAGTTTCTTCTTCTCACGCTGAACTGCGTACTCCATCGTAATACAAATTGTGCAGTTGAAGAACATTGTCAGAGTTGAATTATTACATCCATCAATTACCTTCTACTCCATAGCTCCAGTTAAATCTTAGCCTTCTTTTTCGTCGTCCAACACTCAGATAGAAAATTACCGCTGATAATCGACCTCCTCAACTCCAAGCAGAGTTCAGATCATTTTCTTGGTAATGAAAACACCGGTTGATCTTTGAGATAGCTAGAATCAAGGGAAACGAACGATTCTATCACAGGCAAACAGAGCACTCTTCACATCTCTAGCCTCCTCCTTCATAGTACATCTCACGCGGCCTTTTGTCTGACGCGCTCGTCCTCCTCAGATCATAAGCGCCTTCAGAAGTGGTTCAACATGTGTCCAAAGGCTCCAGTAGAAACATGATTAGACCCCCCCAAAACTTCTCCACGATCAGAGTGAGATTAGTTCATGGCAGCCTGATCAGATACTGCGATGGATCTCCAATGTATGGTAGGGTGCACACAACAATCGATTCATCTGGCTCTCTCTTTCCGATCTCTGATCATCAGTGCCTCCAATCTTCGGAGATGATGCAGACCTCTATCTAAAAACATTATTAAAAAGTTGGACACTCGTTCTGCCAGTAATTAGCCTTTCCAGGTTGCACTTTATCCCATATCTTCTGCGCAATACTGAATTAGCTTCAGCAATAGATGGTTGAGATCTTATTATCAATGATAGTGAATAATTACAGAACTGATTTTATCATGGCTAACAACGAATAATTTGCACAATCAGAAGAAAGAAAACTCTGCGCACTTCTCTTTTTCACAAACTTCGTAATTCCCAAAGATGAACGCCTCATTCGTGCATCTTTAGCATTGTTTCCCTCCTCAAGTGTCTGACTAATCCTCGAGCTCTTCTTTGATTAATTCTGTGATGAGCGACCTCATTCAAAAATAAACTCCAGCGCCCCCCCTTCTTTTTGAAAAAGAACTCTATATTTACAGTCAAAAGTGAACGCGAACAGTTTGATCCCCTCTTTTCTCTTGAACGATGGAACCCCCCCTCTTTTTGGATGATGGCTGCGCCTTTCCTTTCGTTATGGCTGCGTTCTTCCCTAATTATCTTTGCTTTTTCCTCAAAGCCATATCTTTTGTGCTTTATAAATCTATGATTAGAGTTTATAACATTGTCCGCTCTTTCCATGGGTGCTTGATTCAACGGAGGGAGAATTTTCGTTAAGGCCATACGCAATAGCTGCAGCAGAGCCTCATGTATGATGCACATAACATTCAATCCAGAGATAACTCTCGCGGTCTTAGTAGCTTGTCGTTGAGAATCCTTAAAGTACACAGGTACCATAATGACATCACGAAGTCGTGAGCCTTCGAAGAGCTCTTCCATGCCTTAATGGAACAAGATCCACATCTCCTAAGAATTGAAGTGCTTGTCTTTCTGTGAAAATGTACTTCCTTGGAATGAAATAGAGAATGGTATCGATGACCCTTCCTCTAGCAACTTGACAGATTTCTTTGATATGCGCAAATCATATCGTGAACTTTTGTGCCGAAAAATATTCGGATTTGAAGCAGGTAGAAGCGAGAGTAGAGATGAGAATCTCTACGACACTCACCCCCACCAAACCTGTGCATCCTCCGGATGCGCCAAACAAAACCTGTTTTCTGTTTCAATATTAAAAATCATTTTGTATATTGATGATCAACTTCATAGCATGTGCATGGGTTAAAAAGAAAGTGCCTTATGCACGGCTACGTAATTAGCCCTATAAATGCATACTTTAAAATGCATAAAAAATAAATATGGTGCGATGAGTAAGATAAGAGGGTTTGGATGGTTAGGCTTGTGCACTCACTCACATACATAGCAATGTGATTATACATTCATCCTTACAGTCTCTCATATGTGCATGGGTATAGATCAGATCGTGCCTAAATGCATGGTCATATAGTGTGACCCTACCACATGCATACTTTATGTGCATTCTCAAAATCATGGTGCATAAGGGATAAGAGCTTTTGATGAAGAGGTTTTCTATCTCCTATACTTAGAATTTTCTCGCAGATTTCATAAT
The DNA here is from genome assembly GCA_020310875.1 of Ceratopteris richardii. Classification (NCBI taxonomy): domain Eukaryota; kingdom Viridiplantae; phylum Streptophyta; class Polypodiopsida; order Polypodiales; family Pteridaceae; genus Ceratopteris; species Ceratopteris richardii. Next base: position 38,913,348 of record CM035424.1, read on the forward strand.
GCATTTTACAATTTGATAATGGTGCAAATGAACGTGCATCTAAGGGAAAAACTGAACATGTGTTTGTACATAAATTTGATGCATACTTTAAATGCAAAGTGAAACAAAATGGTGCAAAACTAGAAGTAAAAGGTTTTTCATATTCTACTCTTGAAGAAAAACTTTGTTGTCAACAAACTCCCATTCTTCATCTTGAACCTGAAAAATATCTTGAAAAAAAAAAAAAACTCCTGAAAAACATAAGTATTAGCATATTTAAACCAAATATATCAATTGAAAAACTTTTAGATAATCCATCTATAAAAAACCGAAGTAATATTAAGTCATATTTTGGAGCTTCCATCAATTCGTCCTTTCTTGCTTGATCTGCATTAAATCACTCAAAACATTGATTAGAAAAGCCATATTTGATTCATTAATGAAATTCATAATTTTTCTTTTATAAAGAAAGAAAGTAAAACAAAACCCATATACATACCTTTTTGATGAGGAAGTAGGTTGTAACTCCCATATAAATACCTTTTTGATGAGGAAGTAGGTTGTAACTCCCATATAAATACCTTTTTGATGAGGAAGTAGGTTGTAACTCCCATATAAATATTAGCCATGGATGAAAACATTCATAAACAATCATAAACTTGATCATAACATATTCTCTTATCAATTTGGCCTCTTGTACCTGTTTTGTCAAAATAACTATTCAAAACACATTAGTAGATAACTTTACTTTTAATACAAGACATCAAAAATTTCTTGCATACATAACTCATTTTTCCTTTTAATGGTTTTAGTTGATTTATTCATATTTTGTGTAATTTGTTTGATAATGTTTTCAAAAACTTCTTGTTCTTTTACATTAAAACTTGTCTCATTGTTTGCATTCTCATTTGCATTTCTTAGTTGTTTAGATCTCTCAATTTTCCCTTTAGTATTAGATTGATTGCTGGTTTCAAGATTCACTGGTTCTTCCATCTTTTCAATTTTCCCATCTTCAAGTGATTGATCATCAGAATCAATTGAAATATTATGTAAATTTTCATATTTTCCTATTTTCTCATAAGTTGATCTCTCATGTTCTTGATTATCATTTGGCTTAATATCTTGCATCATCAGTTCAACTTGTGGATTATCCATCATATTATTGTCTTGATCATTAGATTTTGTGGTATTTTCACGTTTTACTCTCCAGTGTTTTTTCACTTGTTTGTTTGATCTTGATCTTACTTGTTTTTGTTCAAAATATTTTACCATCCCACCTCTACCTAGGTTCAAGTGTAAAGGATCCTTCGTATGATAATCACAGATTTTGTGTTCATTTTCTAATACCAAGTGTTGCCTACATGCTTTGTCATAGGCCATACAATTCCTATAAGTATGACCTAGTTGGTCACACCAGAAGCATCTTACAGTTCTCTTTGGTCATTGATATAAAGCCCTAGGATCAACTCTTCTATGATTGGGTAAAGGGTTTTGGTCAATAGAAGACATAGATCTACTTTGAACTCGTACTTGATAGCTATCTTTGCATTCACATGTAGCACTATCGTGTATTTGATTGTTTAACCTTTCAATATTCTCTTTTAAACTTACAACCTCATGACCAATAGTTTTGAATGAAGAAATTTCCTTTACATGCTTTGCTATTGTTTCCATATTTTCATTCAAATTTGATAGTTCATAATGAAGAATTCCTTCTAAATTCCTAAACTCGTGATCAAATTGAGTATCTATTGACTTAAGATTCGCATTAAATTCAGATACTACTGTAGTTAAAATTGAAATAAACGAGTTTAAGGACTCAAATTTGGATTTAAGCTTTAATTCTATAGATGAAATTAATCATGCTTCCATATCATGGAGAAGATTTTCGACATTAGAATTCATGTTTGTTTTTAACTATATGCAAGCCAGAAAATTTCAAATATAAATACCTGGAATTTGTTTCCCGTCGGATGTACCTGAGTCGCAATGTCGTTTGTTCATGTCGCGTTCACCAAATGTCGGCGCGGAGGCTACGGTTGCTGGATCAGGGCCACTGCCAAAAATACGGCACACGCTGGGTGCTTGGAGCATGCTCAGGTGCATATATAAACTCAAGAAAATGTGATCAATCAGCAATGTAATGTCAATCATTCGAGCTCAATTATCAATTGGACAATCTATCACTGTTTTCAAAAATAAAGCAAAACTTTAAACGTAGTTTTCTGTGTATCACACAGATCGAAGCACAGACCCATTTGCAACAATTTTTGTCAATAAGTAAAGAAGTTGACTTAAGCGTAATTATAGAAGACTTTATGATTGTGATGTATAAGTCAAAAGAAATGCAAAACACAATGTATATGGTGATTCTTCAGACTTCATTTACCTTTAGACTTTTTAGCATAAAAATACTGAGAATTTACTAGCGAAGAGCTATCGAGTGCACATCTTTAACATGAAATCAATACACATCGCAAAACTTCAAACATGGTGTGCATGAAGAATCTCTGTCTATTATCAGCACGCTGAGGTATTTGGTTTTGAATCAAGCATATGCATCTTCTCAGATATGCATCTTCTCAGAGTTTGTACACTCTTAAGCATTCATTGATTTATTCTATCACATAAACAACTCTCAAAACTAGCACGCTTAATCTCTTCAATAAAGAAAAACCTTACATATTGAATTGACAGCATATTAGGAAAGCTTTATGCTTTGGAGATCGCACCAATTCTTGCGCTGCTTCATGTTGTTCTTTACACATCACTCCATCTTTTCTCGAATTCAATCGCAATATTCATAGATTTATCAGCAAGATTACTCTCCGCTAATTGCTTTGTTCATCAGTAACTTTCTTCAGCTCTCTTTTCGACATCTCCAGGTCCTTCCTTCAGATCATATATCTGCTTCATTCATAAATTCCTTATTCAGCTTCCAATTCTTCAGCGTCTGCCTTTTTGTTTCAGAACTTCACACCACCAGAGTTTTGTCCTCCAGCAAGAAATGTATGTAGTCAGATTTCTACAACGATCATCATCAGAGTGAATCCTCTCCTTTCCAGATGTGCTTAGTCTTTTGCTAGCACAGAGCATTGGAAATGGATGCACAGAGTCGTGCATATTTCTATGGAATAGCTCTCATGAAACAGAAGATGACTGGAGTAACATAATCAAATAGCACTTTCACCATTATCAGAGGTAGAGTAAGATTCTCATAGCGCAGATATCATGGCGCTGATAAAACATTGATTGGGCGATCGTTTACTTCTTCCAAACTTACTCAATCGGTAGTTTGAAGTTTCTTCTTCTCACGCTGAACTGCGTACTCCATCGTAATACAAATTGTGCAGTTGAAGAACATTGTCAGAGTTGAATTATTACATCGATCAATTACCTTCTACTCCATAGCTCCGGTTAAAGCTTAGCCTTCTTTTTCGTCGTCCAACACTCAGATAGAAAATTACCGCTGATAATCGACCTCCTCAACTCCAAGCAGAGTTCAGATCATTTTCTTGGTAATGAAAACACCGGTTGATCTTTGAGATAGCTAGAATCAAGGGAAACGAACAATTCTATCACAAACAAACAGAGCACTCTTCACATCTCTAGCCTCCTCCTTCATAGTACATCTCAAGCGGCCTTTTGTCTGACGCGCTCGTCCTCCTCAGATCATAAGCGCCTTCAGAAGTGGTTCAGCATGTGTCCAAAGGCTCCAGTAGAAACATGATTAGACCCCCCCAAAACTTCTCCACGATCAGAGTGAGATTAGTTCATGGCAGCCCGATCAGATACTGCGATGGATCTCCAATGTATGGTAGGGTGCACACAACAATCGATTCATCTGGCTCTCTCTTTCCGATCTCTGATCATCAGTGCCTCCAATCTTCGGAGATGATGCAGACCTCTATCTAAAAACATTATTAAAAAGTTGGACACTCGTTCTGCCAATAATTAGCCTTTCCAGGTTGCACTTTATCCCATATCTTCTGCGCAATACTGAATTAGCTCCAGCAACAGATGGTTGAGATCTTATTATCAATGATAGTGAATAATTACAGAACTGATTTTATCATGGCTAACAACGAACAATTTGCACAATCAGAAGAAAGAAAACTCTGCGCACTTCTCTTTTTCACAGACTTCGTAATTCCCAAAGATGAATGCCTCAGTCGTGCGTCTTTAGCATTGTTTCCCTCCTCAAGTGTCTGACTAATCCTCGAGCTCTTCTTTGATTAATTCTGTGATGAGCGACCTCATTCAAAAATAAACTCCAGCGCCCCCCCTTCTTTTTGAAAAAGAACTCTATATTTACAGTCAAAAGTGAACGCGAACAGTTTGATCCCCTCTTTTCTCTTGAACGATGGAACCCCCCTCTTTTTGGATGATGGTTGCGCCTTTCCTTTCGTTATGGCTGCGTTCTTCCCTAATTATCTTTGCTTTTACCTCAAAGCCATATCTTTTGTGCTTTATAAATCTATGATTAGAGTTTATAACATTGACCGCTCTTTCCATGGGTGCTTGATTCAACGGAGGGAGACTTTTCATTAAGGCCATACGCAATAGCTGCAGCAGAGCCTCATGTATGATGCACATAACATTCAATCCAGACCGACTAGGTGCTAGCATCTATGGGGACGGCCTAGGAAGATAAGTGGTCCAGATTAAAAACCCTGACCAATCCATTGGACTAGAACACCCAGTTGTCAAGTTTGAAAACGGAGCATACCTAGACAAGGAAGGAACCATATATGTAGTCACCAGTCATCCAGATAGGACAGACGAATTTGGAAACGTGATCCCGAAAACGGATTTAGGTGACCTTGAGCAAGGAAACATGGGTGTGGAACCTAGAACCCCCCGAGGCCAATCTGTTCTCACTAGGATTATCACACCAGAGTGGATTTCCCAAGACAATAAGAGCATAGATCTACTCCTGAACCGAGATACTGATGAAGCCTTTTGGAGGTATAGATCTGATCAGCCAAATGAGGTAGGAACAATCATGATATATGAGTTCAAAGATCCTGATAGCCCAAGCAGAGTGACCTACTTAGATCACGCTTCAGAGAGGATCTTTGTGGTTACGGAAAATGATAGGCATGCTCACACTTGGAAAGGTGAATTTATTTTCCCCCAACCAAGATCGAATGTGTCCTTTGGTCACCCAGGGGCTGGAACATCCCAAGCTCACGGAGCTCAAAGAGACAGACATAGAGATAGACCGGAGGTAAGCTTTGCCAACCCAGTGGGAAGAGAAAGAACGAGGACGGAAGCAAATAGAGTGGAACCTGAGGGACTTAGAGCCCCAAGGAACCAAAGGAATGCGGATGAATTCCCTCTACCAAGACCCAGAGAGCACACGAGGACTTTGAGACCGACTCAGCTAGTTAAGTCCATGAAGAACTACTTCGATGGCACAGGCGACCCATATGATCATGTGGCCGAGTTTAGACAAGTCTTGAGAGCTGAGCAAGTTGAGTATAATGCCTTTGGTCTAACCCTTAGGAACACAACCCTAACGTGGTTTCAACCATTGAATGAGAGGCAGTTTAGGAGCATAGACCAACTCTTAGAGGCTTTCATCAATGAATTCTCTAAAAGTGGCATAAGGCACAATACTTCCTCATTGATACATAGCTTCAAGCAGACCCCTCAGGAGACCGTGAGACTTGCAAGAAGAAGTTTTAGGCAATATCTTGAGAGATGCCCTGTTCCTGAGTTACCCACACCAGCCAAACAAGTGGCCTTATTCTTGGATGGATTGCTAAGTACAAAGTTGCGATCCTGTGTGTACTTGAAGGACCCTAGGACCATAGAAGAGTGTGTACGCATGTGCATTGACATTGAGGATAACCTAGGGGAGGAACTAGAGCTTTCAAAAATCTACAAAGATTCCGATAGCGCTTCTAGCCTCTCCTCCTCGCAATCCACATCAATTGAGGAACTCGCGGAGAAAGTAGCTCAAAGACTAGGTGTCATTAGCAAACAAATCCCAAGGTTTGCCCCAGTAAAGAGGTGCTATACTTGCGGTGGTGACCATATGGCGAACGTATGTCCCATCATGGCTCAACCCCAAGTGAACCCTAGTAGCCAATATTGCACCATAGAACGGAGATACACAAATCACACAACACAAGACTGCCCATACAATAAGCAAGCAGTTAGGCAAACCTACCCTCAGCCCTATCCACAACAGGGAAGATACCAGAACCAGTACACTCCACAGCAATATGGTAGACCAAAACAATCCTATCAACAACCCTACCAAAACCAACAAAGGCCTCAACCTGTGTTAGCTCAACAACCTCCAACCCCAGCTAATGTGATTCCTGTAAAGTATGCAGCTGCTGAGGAAAATTTGAATAGAGCCATAGTCCCAGTGACTCCATTGCTTTCAGAAAGTGACCCGAGTGATCATAGCTTTGATTCCACTCACATACATAGTCCGCAGGCTTACTACATGCAGTCTCCTGAACATGGTGAGTCCTACTATAGTGAAGAACCAAGTGAACCTAGTTGGGATCCAGATTACAGAAACGTCATGTACGCAAACCCCAACTCTAGACCTCAACCTAGGCAGGTAAGACCCCCATTCCCTAGAGGACCATGCTACAGATGTCAAGGAGATCACCTCATTCGTGATTGCCCATTACCTCCACCCTCACACACCCAATCAGTGAGGATTCAAGGATTTTGTGAAGATTGCGGCAAGGTGCATATCTTACGAGATTTCCCAAAGAACCCCAATAATATGCCAAAAATCACTCCTATCAACGTGATTGGGTTAGTAGTAGACTCTACAGGGAGTGTGACTTCCACCACACCAGTGCAAGTGGTCACTAGAGCTCAAGCATTGCAGCAAAACCAAGGGGTAAGCCAGGAAAAAAGCTCAGATGTTAGTGAAACAGAGAGCATGAACAAGAAACGGACTAGAGCTTGGAGAGATAGTCGAGAAAGGATGAAAAGGCAATGGGCTAAGAAAATGAGTGAGCTCAAGGAAAGTCTGAGAGAAACCAGAGCCAAGATAGTTGAACTCACATCTCAAACTCCCTCTCACACTACCCCACCTCCACCATTCCCATCTCCATCCGACCCACCACCTTCCAACCCGCCTCATGCTACTCCACCACTCCCTAGAGTAGGATCAGTCCTAGCAGATCCCACTCCTGAGGACCTAAATATGATGATCAAAGCATATCAGGCCAGAATCCAAGAAGGGCCAAATGTAATCGATAATGAAAAGTGTTACCCTAGAGCAGAACTAGAGCTCGAACGAACCAAAATTTGTGCTAAGATGGTGGAATTGGCTCAAAACATGTTTGAAGCCAGTCGCCTCTTCAACATCTCTAGTTCAGCTAAGACGCAGTTGCACTTTGATGGACTGTTAGAAAGATTGGAGAGGTTAATTGCACAATCAGAAAAGGAACCCACCCCTCCAAGTAAGGGCAAGGCAAGTATGAGGGCAAGCCTTCCTGCCCAGGAAGCCTATGTGCCTAACTCTACGGAGCCAGACACATCTTCTTCTATGAATCGGTTCACACCATAATTCCTACGAGAGATTCAAGAAGACAAATGGGCTAAAGAAAGTGAAGTCCCTTTTCCCATTGAACTTGTGGATGATGCACACGAACAATTCCCACAAGACATCCCATCCATTTATGAAGAGTAGGAGAGCACTCAATCTCAAGAGAGATTATACTTCGAATCTAATTCCATACAAGAACTACCCCATTTCACAGGCCCATGGGAAGCAAAGTCCACGTGTATGAGAGCACCACGGTCATGGTACGAAATGAAGAGTCAGTCATACCTAGGAACACGGAGGTAGTAAAGAATACTAAAGTGGAGTGCAATCTCACTTTAGAAGAGCTGCTCAAAGTAAGGACAGAGCTATGGAAACATGTAGCCAAACAAGTACCAGAGATAGCAAAACCTCGTTCCCAGGTTGGATCTCATCGCACACTGCCAGAGATACCTTTTGATAAGATAGGAGACATGAGTGAAGGGGAAGAAGGAAACACCTATCTTACCATCACCCATCAAGGATACACAACCAAGGAAATTATGGACTCTGGTGCAGGAGTTGCAATTGCTACCACTTCCCTATGGAAGCATTGGGGAAAGCCAGCACTCAGGCCCACGAGGATGAAATTGCAGATGGCTGATGGTCACATAGAGAGGCCTTTAGGACTACTTGAAGGAATAACTCTCACCACTTGTGGTGTAGAGTTTGAGCATACATTTGCTATCTGTGACTTTAGTAAGAACCATGCCTATGAGATGATTTTGGGAAGACCATTTATGCAACAGTTGCAAGTAGTACAAGATTGGGGAGCCAATTCCTTGTATTTGCAACACTTAGGTGTTACGACTAAAGTCAATCTCAAAGATTACTCTCATAGAGATGTACCCCCCATTCAATGGAATCCCATCCATAGAGCTAAAGATGATACTGAGTCGGTGCATTCCACAGGATCAGGATCCTCATGGATGCATGAAGATACTCACTTATGGATGTGTAAAGTGGCAGTGGAAGAAGAGAAGAGAAAAAAGGCCAGAGAGATAGGTGTGAAGGAAACCCATAGATCAATTCAAGACCCAGCCTATGCACCTGTTGTATTCCCTGACAAAGAATTTGAACCCCACGGCTGGGCAGAAATTCTAGCAACAATGGATGTAGCCATCAATGAGGAACAATGGACACCACACTGTGATGAGGATGGCTATGATATTTCAGTGTTCTCCATAGAGCCAATCATGGGAGATGCGGTTTTAGAAGAATGCAAACCTAGCCCTGATGCATTTGAGGATGCGAGCGACTCCGATCTAGAGTCAATCATGATGGATCCACCCTTTGCATCAGATGAAGAATACTTCTATGAAGTAGAATTTCAACCCCAGAGACACAGAGAGTTTACAAATGATGTAAGCTTAGCCACACAAGTGATCCCTAAGGATGAAGGAAAGAAAAGAAAGAAGAGAGAAGTCACACCAGAAGAGGAAGAATCTTTGTTTGAGGTCCCTGAAAACTTTAAAAAGTATGAGATTGATGATAGGAGAGTCATGGTAAGGATGCCAAAACGTGAGGCTCAATCAGGAGAGGCCTATGATAACAAAGAAACCACCAAGAAAATAGTTGTAGCCATGGAAGAAGGAGAAGAGCGATGCACTTACATAGGGCATGACCTGACGGAAGACGAAGAGCACGAATTGATAGCCTTGCTAAGAGAATACAGAGATGTATTCGCTTGGAGTTACAAGGATTTGAAAGGTGTGGACCCTGACATATGCTCACACACTATCCCCATGACTACAGATGCCAAACCCTCTAAACAGAAGCCATATACATATAACGATAATTATGCTGCTAAGATCAAAGAGGAGATAGATAGATTGGTAGAAGCTGGATTCATCTATGAAATTGAGCACACCGAGTGGGTATCCCCCATTGTAGTTGTTCCCAAGAAGAATGGAAAGCTACGCTGTCGGAGAGATTCTCTCTCCTTGTTAGTTCAGAAGAGAGAACGAAAATGCTATGCTTCAAAGTTTTAACTCTCTTGATTTTCATAGCTTGATTTAGTATTATTATTATTCTACGTTTTGTTTCTGTCATGATATACGTTGAAGAAGCTTCAAGATACCTTGAAGATGTACCTACAAAATAAAACAAAAGTTAGAGATAAAATCACATATTGTGATCATTCAAATGAATATTTATGTGTATACATGTATGCTTGATTGTTTGATGTCTCCTAGGGTCCTCCCTCTGTTTTGTGGATATAATTTAAATATTTATATACACTTGTGTGTGGGTAAGGGTGTATCTTAATGTATTTGTGTTATATGTGTGAGTGCTTATAAATGCTTTGCATGTTCACTTATGTATCTATCTATGTGTGTGTATGTAACTAATTATATATGTGAGTAATTTTGGCATGTGAACGTATAGATATATGTACATAAAACCTCTTAATTATAAAGTAGAAACTATTAAGACATTATCAAATAAAAAGCAAAAACAGAAATAAATACGTGGCTGATTGTGAATACGTATGCAAGCGCATATACTGTGATCAGAAGTAGGCATGCATGATAAATATGTTTTTGGAAAGTTTCTTGGTGGATCAGAATAGCATCGAAGAGTGGAGATGCAACTTTTGGAGGCTCTAAAAGAACAAGGCGCTGATGTCTATCCGGGGGTAGCGAGCATAAAAGAGGAAGACATGAACAAAAAGAGCTCTCCTCGGCTGCTGTTATGTCCACGTAGAGTATTTATTGTCTTGCTAAAAACAAGAGGTCGTTGATCTCTTTTCTGTTCATGAGAGAGCTTGAGCGCAAGAGGTCGTTGATCTCTTTTCTGTTCATGAGAGAGCTTGAGGAGGCGCTGACTATCAGATTATAAAAGGGAAGTAATTGGTGCATGTTCGGGTGGGGAAAAGTTCTTCATGTAGAAAATTGAGCGATCAGAGAAGAAGGACGACGATAAGGACAATCATCGCTTCAGGAGGGCACTTCATGTTCTGCTTCATCAGATTGAAGAGAGAAGGCCATGATTTGAGCGTCATCTGAAAACCAAGATCGAGAACTCTCTAAAGAGGAGCTATAAGAAATGAGAAGCTGACAGAAACTTCAGGATGCTATCAGGAACATCTGAGGAGACGCGTATTGAAGTTGGTCTATTGATCTCTGTTCATGGTAATAACTGACAATGTCTCAACCTCCAAAGATGATGGAGGAAGATAGTGAAGAGAGCTGAAGAAGAAAGACATAGCGGACGCAAAAGTCTAATGAAGGTGGCTCAAATAGATTGATGATTCAGATATCCTTCGTGCTTCTGTAAGCAATCGAAAAATCTACAAAGAAATGAGTTGTTGATCATAGCGAACATCGAAGACATTCAAATATCTAAAGATGAAATGGTAATACAATAAACAGGTAGATTGTGTTGACTTTTTGCTGAAGTTTCTTTTGTGAAGCAAGTTTTGTTTTAATTCGATCGTTGATACCATACAGTAAGCGGCTAACTGATCGAATAAGTGATGAAATGGTAATACAATAAACAGGTAGATTGTGTTGACTTTTTGCTGAAGTTTCTTTTGTGAAGCAAGTTTTGTTTTAATTCGATCGTTGATACCATACAGTAAGCGGCTAACTGATCGAATAAGTTTAGAGCTGGTAAATATTTGAATGCAGATATCTAGTTTAAGTGACCTTTATGCTGATCTATGAGTGGCGACTACGCGCATCTGCGAACATCTGCCATGGTTTCAATCCTTAATCTCTCTTTGTTGAGAATTGTGTGAAGCTAATTGTGTAGTGAGTTGACGCACTCATTCAATACTTTAAGACAATCGTACATAAAATTACATATGATCAGTTCATTAATCATACTATGTCTGTGGTTGCCATATTTTGTTTGATCATATAAATTTGCGTTCTTTTCATGATACTGAAACTGTCATTTATGTTTTCCTTTTACTTCTGAAAAAGGCTTCCGTGAGCTAAGCGCTGAATATGAATTGGTCATCCATAGTTTTCATTACCATCCTAAATTTTTCCAAAATTAAATTCGAAACTCTGTAATTAGGATCTAGTTTACAGAGATTGCTTTAAATTTACAATAAGGAGCGCATTATTTATTGTGACCTAAGAAGAAAGAAGAGTTTTTGATTGGACGTATACTTAAGATCAACTTTATTATTCAATCATTGACATAACATGAAGAGTGTGTGATGAGTTATTTAAATAAAGTGTGGGAAAAGAACGTATCGATGATCTATAGAGTCACATGAAAACATCCAGAATTATCTGCCTTGGAATGTTAAAGATCAGAATCATTGTTGGTTCAATAGAATGAGTTTATACACTCTTATAACCTTTCCTTCCATATAGTGCATAGGAGTTCTTGTTTAGAAATGAATTCTCTAATCATTGCATTGCAATAGGCTACTAATCATTTTCGTAAGTTTATTTTGGCACATTTAAATCTTCATTGTACCTGAGCTCGCTCCAAGCACCCTACGTGTGCCGTTAGCGAGGCGACTGAATTGATCCGCCAGTCGTCACCATTCACTCCGACAACGCGTATGCATTAACTTGAAGAAGGTTAATGCAGCCACTATTCGAGATAACTATCCGCTTCCTATCACGGAACATCTCTTAGAAAGAGTAGCAGGCTAGGAAGTATACAGTTTCCTTGACGGATTTTCGGGCTACAATCAAGTAGCCATAGCTCTAGAAGATCAGCATAAGATATCTTTTGCCACAGAGTGGGGCATATTTGCCTTTAGAGTAATGCCATTTGGGCTTACCAATGCTCCTGCAACTTTCCAAAGATTGATGTGTCACGTGTTTAAAGAGTTCTTGAGGAAGAATTTAGAGGTCTATGCTGATGATCTCTGTGCTCATTCCAACATTAGATAGACACATATACCAGAACTCAGGCAAATCTTTGACAAGTGTAGAGAGTATCAAGTTTGCCTGAACCCAAAAAAGTGTGTTTTCATGTTCAGGCAAGGCAAGATTCTAGGACACATAGTGTCAAGAATGGCATATCCACCGATGAAGAGAAAGTAAGAGCCATAGCCGAGCTATCTAGACCAAAGAATGTCAAGGAAGTACAAGCTTTCATGGGGCATTGTGGTTATTATCGACGCTTTATACACATGTACGCCATCATTGCCAAGCCTCTCTATGGACTCTTGACTAACTTGAGTGGGCTGATGAATGTGAAAACTCTTTCAACGAGCTCAAAAGAAGATTGTGTTCAGCGCCAATCTTGACCACACCAGACTCGAATAAGCCCTTTCATGTTCATGTAGATGCATCCAATTATGCTATTGGATGTGTGCTTGCACAACCTACGGGTGAAGGTAACATGGATCTTCCAATTGCCTATGCTAGTAGACAGTTGAATGCAGTTGAACGAAACTATACCACCACTAAACGAGAAGGATTAGGCATGGTATATGCAGTTAAAAAGTTTAGACACTATTTGCTTGCAAATAAGTTTAAATTTTTTACTGATCATCAAGCATTATTATATCTCGTGAACAAGCCATGCAATACAGGCAGATTAGTAAGATGGTTTCTCTTACTAATGGAATATGACTTTGAAGTAGTGGTGAGGAAAGGGAAGACTCACTTTAGAGCAGATCATCGCTCTAGGCTCACATCTGGGGAAGCCCCACAAGGAGTGTTGGATGACCTTCTTGATGCTTACTTGTTTAATTTGGAAGTTGTACCTCAGTGGGCTAAGCCATAAGTGCCAGTATTGACATATGGGCCCAATCACCCAGTCATAAACACTCAAGATAGGGAGATAATAAAAGTCCAAAAATACCAGATCATGGCAGGAACTATGTACAAGCACACAGATCAAGGGATCCTAGCTTGTTGTATAGAAGAGGATGAGTATGCTAAATGGTTGCAATTAGCACATGTAGGTGCATTAGAGCAACACTACTCAAAGCAACGAACCCTACAGACACTAAGGAGACTCGGAGTGCATTGGCCGACTATGGAAGCTGATGTCCAAAAGTTGTGCAAGGCATGCCCAATCTACTGCACTAAACCACCTGTGGAACATGCCACTCTTTATCAAGTGTCCATAGTGGCAGATTGGAGTGAACCATTAGTAGCCTTCCTGAGGACGAGAACATTCCCACAAGATATGACCTTGGCCAGACAAAGAAGTGTAGAACAAGAAGCCCTAGAGTACTCACTCATTGGTGATAATCTATACAAGCGTGGTAAAGATGGGTATCTCAGATTATGTGTCCATGAGAGTGAATATCTTAAGATCTTGGAAACTGCTCACCAAGGTGTAGCAGGAGGACACTTTGGACCAGATCGGGTGATCAAGGCAATCCTATTTGCAGGACTTTGGTGGCCAACCCTTCACATGGATGCACATACCTATGTGAAGAGGTGTGATGTTTGCCAGTGAACCCAGTATCCTATACGTAAAGATGAGATGCCTTTTTGAAACCTATGATGGGTGGACGTGCATTCTCTAAGTGGGGGATAGACTTTGTAGGTCCTATTAATCCCCCAGCCAAGGGTTCACATGCTGAATATATCATTGTGGCCACAGACTATTTAACCAAATGGGTAGAAGTGAAAGCTAGCACAAAGAACGATGCTCAAACGACAGCTAAGTTCTTATTTGAGAATGTATTCACAAGATACGGGCTACCTATAGAGCTAGTCAGTGATAGAGGGACTCACTTCTTGAATGAAGTTATTGAAAATCTTCTCCAAGAATTCTCGGTAGTACATAAGAAGTATGCCCCCTATCACCCACAAGCTAATGGCGAGGCTGAGAGCACAAATAAGATCCTATGCAATGTGTTGACTAAATTGGTAAATAATAAACGCTCTGATTGGGACAAACAGCTACACCATGCTCTTTGGGCATACAGAGTTGCCTATAAAACGGTACTCCAAGCCACACCCTTTCAGATGGTATTTGGCCAAAATGCGGTGCTACCTTTGGACTTCTTGATTCCCACATTGAGAGTAGCACAGGAGCATGAGTGGACGGGTCATGAACTCTCTTCGAGAATTTTTGACCTGGAACGATTAGGTGAAATAAGACTAAGAGCTGCAGCAGGAATATATGCAGCTAAGAAAAGGCAGAAGGCATACTTTGATGCCCATGTGAAGGATAAAGGATTGAAAGCAAGGGACCTAGTGTTAGCTTACACCCTGAAGCAACATGCGAGAAAATTAGAGAAGCGTGGCTATGGACCTATGATCATAAATAGGATTTCAACGAGTGGAGCAGTACAAATAGCCACATTAGAAGGAGATATTCTACCTAGCTACATAAGCGGGTGCAGAGTTAAGTTATATCAGGAACCTCTGACTGAAGAGATGCTAAATCGACTCAACATTGCCAAGAAACGCAAAGAGGAAGAAAAGCGAATTCGAGAAGAAGCTCAAGCAGAAGCTTTAGAATGCATCAAAAGGATGAAGTTGAGACGACAGGGTAGGGATCAGCTTAGGGCAGATGACTATGCAGACCCAGGATATCATATGGCAATGTGTGAAGTCTCCGGAATAAGTGCCCATAGAATAATCGATCGATGCCCATTTGTGACCTTAGAGATAGGACAAGGAATAAGTGCAAAAACTGTGCGAGCCTTGATTGACTCAGGTGCAGCCACTAGTGCTGTTAAATTTTCTTACTGTCAAAAGTTGAAATTAAATGTCAATCCTATAGAAGCCTATCTCATAGGATTGGGAGGTGTGGAAACCCCTTGCATGGGCAAGGTGGAACTTCCCCTCCACATTCAAGATGTTTTAATGACAGTGAAAGTACTAGTGTGTCAAGATGAGGACCTCACTGAGCCTCTGGTCTTGGGTCAAGACTGGATCTATGACCATGCAGTCAATTTAAACCTAAGAAGTGGACTTCTTCAGGTTTGGGTCAATGACAAACGCATTACAATTGAGTTAGAAAGTGAAGCACTCAAGGAATTAGGCAAGGCACACACTCCTGGTCCTTCCAGGAGTACACATGAAGGTGATCATGCTGTTCTTGTCCAAAACTATGTGATGCAGAGGAATGATGATTTCAATAAAGAGGTCAAGGACACAACGAAACTCCCTTCTTTTCCAAAGGTCAGAGGGATGCAGCAACCAACGGCAAATCAAATATAGAAGACTACCTATGCCAGAGGCCAAACGAACGTGAGAAGCACGATGTCTCAGCCATTGAAACAAGTGTGGGTGCGGAAAGGCGAACAGCCTGTTGTGATCAAGCCAACCACACGGGCAAAAATTATTATTAGTAATCAACAACACGACACTAATAAGAAGTCTTTCAGAAATTCTTCTGCGAAAATGAAGTCTATCTGGGTACCCAAAAAGTCGATGAAGGTTAGCCCACAATCAAGACAAATTTGGGTGCCTAAGGCTTGCTTGCGGGCTCAAATAGATACACAGAGGCCACACCCTATACAACATGGTTCACCCACTCGAACATCTGATACCCATTCTGACACATCACGCACGAACACATATTCTTCCATGGGCACAAGTAGAATCACTTGTAATGGGTCCCTAAAAAGCCTCATTTCCAAGCAGACACTCTTATAAAGCCCTCCAGAGTCTCCACAAAACCAAGACCAACAGCCATTTTGTTTGTTTGGTAGCCCAAAACGTGTAATAAACCCCCAGATCCTCATTTGTAAATTCATACCCACTTACTAACTACCTCACTCATACACCACATCTTTCCATTTAGCTCTTAGGATTATCCATTCTCTAACTACACACACGATCACCGAGCACTTATTGACCTACTAACTTATCACTAAAATCATGTTAATGTTGTAATGGGGACACATGAACGCTTGGTGTCCATTTGCAATGTTAACATTCCTTTGTATATTCTCACAGAACTGGTGACCAGTTTCCTCGATATGGCCGAGGCAGGAACTAGCTCCCAGGTGGGCACCAACCCTCAGATTGTGGATATTGAAAGTCTTCCTATTGAGGAGGAATTGAAGGAGTGTCCAGTGGCATTGAGAGCGTTACATGCCATACCGGTGCAGAATTCTCCACAGGGGCACACAATGCCAGTCAGCAAAAACTCACATTGATTCAGTGACGTGGCACGACCTCTGGGGGAAGGCACTTACCTATGGGAGGCAGAGATAGAGTTCAACGGGCACTGGGGCAGGTATCATTTCTTCACCAGGGAATTCGAAAGACTTCAAAATAATGAAGGGCTGAAACCGATATGGAAGAAAGCAGGACTATACGATTACTTCAAAGCCCAATTGCCAAAGCCCGACTTTCTTAGATGCTCGTATTTGATTAGCACCCTCACTCCGAGCAAAGAGAAAAAGGGATACAGCACCTTTGTTCTCCCTTCTCTCACAAGGGGCAATGAGTTGAAGCGGTTCAAATTGACGAATAATTTGGTAAGAGAAGCCCTCGACATGAAAGGTATGCATATCCCCACCAAAAAAGAGACAATGGTCCCAGATAACATGAAGAACAGGAATCTGACGAAACTTAAAGACATGGTGGCAATGACACCGACTATTGCCATTCATTTGTGAATGGTCATGCAGCATTTCGCATTCCGCGCTCAAGAGAGGTTCAGAATGCCATGCAAGAAAATATGGTTCAGTCTATATCTAGCAGATGCCTTCGATTTGACAATCAACATGCCTCACTGGATTATTGAACAAATCCACTTGGCTCATCAACGGTGGTATAAGAAGCAAAAGTCACTACTGTATGGATATTGTGCTCTCACAAGAATTGTTTACAGATGTTTGGCATATGATGTGCCAGTTCAAAGGGCACTTATTTGGACCAGAGTGCAAGAATTCCAACGTAGACTATCCACCGTAGGGCCTCCATCCAAGAAAATGAGAGGCACAGTTCAGATGCCCTGTGCACAGGGCCGCGGTGTGACACTGACACGAGAGACAACTCCACAGCTTCCAAGGTGCGTGCAACCCTTCACTATCAGATTACCAAGACATAGCACAGATGGACCGAATCTGGTGTTTCCTCCTATACCAACCGACTTAGAGTTTCCTCACGGCTTTACATTGGAAGATCTAACTGATGAAGAGGTAGCTAGAATAATCAATGCTACAAATTTAGAAGTGGAGGCAGAGTAGGCAAGCGTGCAGGAGACAGTCACAGACCAACCCCACCCATTCCAACCAGACATAGTCGAAGTGCAAGATGATGAAGAAGACGAACAAGAGGACGAACAAGAGGGACTGTCCGACGAAGAAGAGCAGGAATATGAGCAAGAAGTTCTACAGGAACTTGAGGGTGCCCAGCTTATACGAAGCAATTGAAAAAGCTGTATGATACTATCAATCGAGTTCAAGAACAGCACAAACTGTCCTTGGCAGCAGGAAAAGCCCTCATGAACCAAATCCTTGAGGAGGAAGGTGTGGATGAGCAATACCAAGCAACCCTTGACATGATCTCTAATGCATTGGCGGTACCGGAGACGGTGCATACTGCTCTTGCATATTCACGACGATCGGAGTGAAGATACGGCAGACGCCCCCCTTGATCAGGAAAACAAATGAATGTATTAGTATCAGAACCCCAAGGCACTACATCCACGACCACGGGCACTGCTCATACCATTCTTGACACTGAGGAAGCCCACACATCCAGTGCACCCCCATCACCCCCCTTACCCCCTCTCCCTCCAACTCCACCACCTTCACCTCCCACCACCAGTGTAACCACTACTCTCACAGCCCCAGGGTCCACTTCCCATACTGAAGCACAGACCATTAGTCAACCCACACAACTGATCTCCACCTCTCTTGTTTACACTACTACTGACTCTGTAATTCTAACTGTAGCCATGGAAAACCCCGTTCCCCCGATCACACTTTCTGGCGGTTCATATTCACAACTTCACACACCACTTTACACCTTCACCACCATCACCGCACCCACAATTCCCATGTTCACAATCACTCCCACGACCGCATCCACTTTTGATCTCATGGACATATCACCCACCTCCGCACCTCTCCCTCCCCCCATACGTCCACAATCTCCTATTCCCCCACCATCAACTTCACACTTTTCAAGCACAGCATAAACGCTCCCATTCCCTTTTCCCTTCCCTTCTGCATTCAATACTTTTCCCGCATCCACCCCCGTTAATAATGTATTTAATAATATGTACCAGTGTATGTCTCAGTTGCAATAGCATTACCAACACCTAGACGCATAGCATATGAGTCTCTTCAGAAGCCATGAACAGCTCCAAGCAAGATTCATTGAATTAGAGAAGGAAAAGCGGCTATTACAATAGCAGTATACTACATTGCAAGCACAACATGATCAATTAGTTGCCAATCCACCCCAGTTAGATACTGAAGAAAAACAAAAACTCGACGACATGTTACACGCTCAGATCATAAACAATCTCAAGCTTCGATGCAATCTCACCCTATTACGGAAACACATGTCCGTAGCACCCGAAGAGAATAAGAGACTGCAAAAACAAAACGAAGAAAACTTGGAAGCAGCAATGGAGGGTTCACCACAGGAAATCGACCTAGAGAATTTCAAGGCTATCCCATCTGGAAATATGCAAATCATCTTGGAAACCCATGCCGACCTCCTGGAAGCCCACACAGCATTAGAAAGAGAAAGAGATGATCTACTAAAGCAACTGGCAACTCAGCAGGAGTCACCAAGCAAGGTCAGAACAGCAGTCGACACTTCAGAAGAAGTCGCAAAACTCAGAGCAGAACTAGAAGAACTATGAAGTAAAGTTCTTCAATACGAGCATCAACCCTCTCCCCTGGCGGAACCGAAACCTGAAGACTTAGTACCAATTCAAGTGGAGGAGATCTTTGAAGACCTATATGTTCCCATGCCAACACCCGGAGGTAAGCAAACAGAAGAAGGAATGGACACGATTGAGATCGAAGCACCTGAATGGATGCAAAGGTTGGAGAAGGTTGCTACAACCCATGATGAGAGAGTTGCAGTTCAGATAGCGTCTATGTCACGATTGGAAGAAGTTTTCATAAAATCGGATTACTTTAGAAACCTCTCCCATCATAGGTGGATTGGCACATCCGATGATCTGTATGTTCCATTCTGTGTATTAATGGCAGATTACAATGCTGAAAATCAAGCAATGCACAACAAAAGAACCAACCTCGGCGACACAGTTTGCACCAGATGACATCCCGGCAAGTGCCAAGCAGGGGAATATACATCAACCTACTTGGCGGATCCGCTTGCTTGAAACCTACCCTGAGATGGTACGCACGTGGAATAACATGCCTCTATATATCAAGTATAATCCCTGCT
The DNA here is from genome assembly GCA_020310875.1 of Ceratopteris richardii. Taxonomy (NCBI): domain Eukaryota; kingdom Viridiplantae; phylum Streptophyta; class Polypodiopsida; order Polypodiales; family Pteridaceae; genus Ceratopteris; species Ceratopteris richardii. The sequence continues at coordinate 38,933,163 of CM035424.1, forward strand.
ACTGTCCTGTTTTTCGAAGAAGGTCTTGGCCAGAGTACACCAAAACAGTTTTGACGGTTAAAGGATGTAAAAAGTGGTTAAATTATGTGTACCTAGCACCTCCTAATGGCCAACCCACCGTCAACTACATGATTTCAACCATATGACACTGGGCAATCAGGTTCAAGAATGTCCCAGATGTCATGGCACAGATGTGCCTCAAAACTTTTGAGCTCATGCTAGTTACATTCAGGACATTTAGGAACATCAAAGAACCTCATCTTTCGGCTATTGGATTTAATGAAGGGAATCAGGACCTTGTCTACGATATGAGCACCACACCATCCATTAACGCCGTATACGCGTGGCATGCTCGGATAAAGTATCTACCTGCCTGCTTCAAACAGACGTTTGAAGAAATGTTCATCACCGAGTTCTGGGAATATCATTCCGAGATATTCATTCCTAGACCATCTCATCTATTATAGTTATTTACGATGGAACAAGCCCTACATTCAGAAAAGCTACGTATACCACATCCAGAAGTTCCAGGGCCAGTAGAACTGGGATGCCCTACTCATTGATTTGGCCAAAGCGTTGAGAATAGTAGAACATCATTTAGCCACCGACGTTGTGGAGTATTACATCCAACGACCCACTCAACAAGGGTCTGTCAGAGACGACAGACGCAAGAGGGGGGGTGTTGGTAGTCAAGGAACTGAAGGACTCACAAGACAAGGAAGTCAACGAAGGGAGTCAGAGCGAAGAGAAGGTACAAGCAGACAGAGTAGTCAAAGAAGATCTGGCAAGTAGGCCATCTAAATTTTTCATGCATCAAAGAGGTGGGCACACAAGAAGAAGGAGCAAGTAGGGAGCTCCAGGAAATGTATGTCAAAATGTTAGAAGAAATCCCTACAAAAATAGTGATTTTCATCACTAAAACCCATTATAAATACCATTTCATATTTTGTAGCTCCATTTTGTGCAAGCCAAGGAGTCCTTGAGCTTGAGGAGCTTTAGAAGTACCTACCTATCAGTTTTCACATTTTCTAGACTCCGTTTGAACCTCCAAATAGGCCAGAGAACCTAATTTTTAACTAAGTTGGATAGTAGGTCTGGACAAGGCCAAAAACTAGTCAAAAACTATAAATAGAGCTAGAGAGTTCATTTTTGAGGTTAGCTTGTAATAGAATTGAACTTGTATGAGCACTCTTGAAGTAATCTAAAAGAACTCCATTGCTTCTCTCTCTTTGTCTTACCTTGTGTGTGCGTGTGTGTGTATGTGTGTGCATGTTTGTGTGCTCCTCACTCACGCACTTGTGCCTTCACTTGCTCGAGGTCATCGTACCATCCTCACGTCTTCCCAGATTGACATTAAAGGAGATGCTACTCATCACTGAGCTACAATGCTCATACCTATATGAAGAAATGTGACACGTGCCAACGTGCATAATATCCAGTTAGAAAAGAGGAGATGCCTTTGAGGCCAATGATGGGAGGGCATGGATTTTCGAAGTGGGGCATAGACTTCATAGGTCCTATTAACCCCCCGGCTAGAAACTCCCATGCAGAGTATATTATTGTAGCCACAGATTACCTTACAAAGTGGGTAGAAGTGAAAGCCACAACAAAGAATGATGCTCAGACTACGGCTAAGTTCTTATTCGAGAATGTGTTCACGAGATATGGGCTACCAATAGAGTTAGTGAGCGATAGAGGCATACACTTCCTGAATGAGGTCATAAAATCTTCTCCAAGAATTCTTCGTGATACATAAGAAGTCTGCCCCTTATCACCCACAAGCTAATGGAAAAGCCGAGAGCACCAATAAGATCCTCTGTAACGTATTGAACAAAACTGGTAAATAATAAACGCTCTGATTGGGACAAACAACTTCATCATGCTGTTTGGGCTTATCGAGTTGCCTACAAAATGGTACTCAATGCCACCCCATTTTAGATGGTCTTTAGACAGAATATTGTTCTACCATTGGACTTCCTCATCCCAGCCTTAAAAGTAGCACAAGAGCATGAGTGGAATGGACATGAATTGTCCTCTAGGATCTTTGATCTAGAATGCTTAGGTGAGACAAGGCTACGCGCGGTGGCAGGCATCTATGCTGCAAAGAAAAGACAAAAGGCTTACTTTGATGCACACATCAAACATAAAGGATTGAAAGAGGGAGACCTAGTGTTGGTGTACACACTAAAACAACATGCCCGTAAGTTGGAAAAAAGAGGATACGGACCCATGATCATTAATAGAATTTCCACTAGCGGTGCAGTTCAGTTGGCCACTTTAGAAGGAGATATCTTACCAAACTATATTAGTGGATGTAGAGTCAAGTTATACCAAGAACCTCTTACAGATGATATGCTTACGAGACTCAACACTGCTAAGAAGCGAAAAGAAGACGAGTTAAGGGTGAGGGAAGAAGCACAGGTAGAGACCAGAGAGCGTATTAGGCGAAATAAGTTAAGGCGACTAGGCCTAGATGTCAACTCAAAAGCCCCAAAATATCACATGGATATGTGCCAAAAATCGGGCATAACTACTTCTCAAGTCATTGACCGACGTCCCTTTGTGACCATAGAGATAGGACAAGGAAAGGGTGCGAGGATGGTGAAAGCATTGATTGACTCAGGTGCAACTAGTTAGATTGTCCTACTACCAAGACTTGCAGTTGAACATCAATCCCATAGAAGCTTATCTCATAGGATTGGGAGGTGTGGAAACCCCTTGTTTGGGCGAGGTGGAACTTCCCATCTACCTTCAAGATGTTCCAATGAAAATCAAAGTGCTAGTGTGTCAAGATGAGAACCTTACAGAACCACTTGTCTTGGGTCAAGATTGGATCTATGACCATGCAGTTAACTTAAACCTAAGAAGTCAAATTCTTCAAGTTTGGGTACAGGAACAATGCATTACATTAGAAATAGAGAACTGCATGCTCACAAATCCTGATGTCCCACATTCTCTTAGTTCTTCTAAGACTAATCATCTAGAAGAAGATGTTACATGTGTCAAAAGCTCTATGATCCAGAAGGACTCAATCATGGAAGGAGAGTCGCAAAGGCAAGCAAACCCTCCTTCTTTTTTGAAGAGTAAAGCATCCATAGTAGTTCAACCTCAGAAGCAAGCACAACAATTCAAGACAACTGCTATAGAAAATAGAAAGACACCCTTCAACAAGAAAGCAGTTCCGAGCATGAAGCAGATCTGGGTACGCAAAGGAGAGCAACCACCACCCTTGCCCCTAGAAATCCTATCCAGGCAAGCCAACCAGGCCAGAAGACGAAGGAAGAATCTTGGAAAAGCTCAACGACAAGGTATCCGACAAGTTTGGGTGCCTAAAAAATTAGCTGCAGCTCAACAAGGGCGATTAGATATGTGGGTACCTAAGAAGCTCTTACATCCACAACAACCTATGTTCTCCCACATGCAAAAGGTCTCAACAAAGAAGCCACAAAGAGAAAAGGGTAAGAACTGCATATAGAGATTGAAAGAAGATCAAATCACCTCTTCAACAATAGTAGGAAGACATGTAAAAAGGGTATGGGTTTGGAAGCCAAAAGTACAAGTAGACTCCATCGAACCAAAGCACCAACCACACTGGATACCACAATTCAGAAAGCATCCAAAGAGGAAGACACCTGAAAGGATCTCTACAATGCCAAATGTTGTTCTAAAATGGACTCCAATAAGGAGGATTACATCAGTTTGAGACCCAATGGATACCTCCACCAAAGCCGGCATCAACATCCGCAAATAACATCAAAAGCCTCGACGAGCGACAACCATGTGCTCCTTGCACAACCTTGTCTTTTGCACCATTCAAGTCATGCATTTCCAAAGTATGCATTAATATAGGGCCACATTACATGGCCGTGCATAGACACAATTGAGAGTCATATGCACGAGAGCACATTGACACATGTAAACCATTTTTTGATACTAAACTTTGTCTTCTTGTTTTGTGACATTGTTCCAAAAAAGAAGAGAGATAAAGAACTTGTTCTCAGGTTTCGCTCATGGAACATGAATGAGTCATGCTTAGTTGAAGATTGAACCATCGATTACTGGGCATTTATCAGTTTGGATAGAAGTGTGTCTCGACTAGCAGATGATATAATTGCCGTCTTATCTGGTAGATGCCAAGAACTTGGCATGAACATGGCATCCACAACTATGGTTCCCCCTTACCATGGTAGGAGTGAAGAGCTTGAAGGTCCGCAACTCCAGAGATGCTTAACTACCATATGTACAAGAGCATCCAAGGAGATATCTGCGAGGGATAGTTTTGGTACCATGCAAATCCTTGTATGTATACTGGATGAGAAGATTCCTGCTTATGGTGAGCTAACGAGAAGATGTGAAACTAAGCTTGGTGTAGTTACCCAATGTCGTTTGTCGAGGAATATAAAGAAATTCAATTCTCCATATTTGGAAAATGTTGCTTTGAAGAGAGCAGACAGGATCAGGCACTCAAAGAATTTCATCAGTGGATCCTCAACACGGACATTCATCAACAATGTCCATCACATATGCCAGGAGCACAACAGGACGAGATAAACATCGATCAATGCTTCACCATGGTAAGTTTCTTTTACCTTGGCAACACCATAACCATGATAGATTAGGAAACCTGCTCATCAGCATACCCTTGAGCACTTAGCTCAAGACCCCAATTTTTGCATCATAGTTCTTCCAATGCATTTTCCAAGTAAGCATGTATAGGGCTACATTACAAGGCCATGCACAAGGCACATATTTTCCTCAACCCATGCACAAACACACTTACCCATCATTCATTATGTGTTATTAGTACTTGGCGTGATTACTATGAACATCATTTTAAGAAGATCTAGAGGCCATCAATGGCGACTCACAACGACACAATCATGTTGGAATCCAAGGAAGGGGTGCATACCAAGGGACAACAACTTCCAAAGGCTTTTAGTGACAAATGAAGAACCGGACAACCAACCCTGCCACATTTGGGAGGTAGACGGCTCTTGTTCCTACTGAACAAACACTACCTCTCAAAGCACTACATGGAACAACCATTACAACAAGGGTCTGTCAAGAACGACAGACTCGAGAGGGGGGGGTGTTGAAGCTGAAGGTCAAGGAAAAAGCACAGGAGCACATCAAAGAGGTGGACACACAAGAAGAAGGAGCAAGTAGGGAGCTCCAAGAAGTGTATGTCAAATTTTCAGAAGAAATCCCCATAAAAATAGTGATTTTCATCACTAAAAACCATTGTAAATACCATTTTCTATTTTTGTAACTCCATTTTGTTCAAGCCCAGGAGTCCTCGAGTTTGAGGAGTATTAGGAGTATCATCCTACCAATTTTCATAATTTTTAGACTTCATTTGAGCCCTCAAATAACCCCTGGAACCTAATTTTTAACTAGGCCGGACACCAAGTCTGGACACGGCCAAAACTAGTCAAAAAAACTATAAAAAGAGCTAGAGAGCTCATTTTTTAGGAGAGCTTGTTGGAGAATAGAGCTTTTGTAAGAGAACTCTTTTGCAATCAAAGCTTTCCATTGTTCCTCTCTTCTATCTTACCTTGTGTGTGTGTGTGTGTGTATGTGTGTGCATGTTTGTGTGCTTTCACTCACACACTTGTGCCTTCACTTGCTCATGGTCTTCATACCGGTCCTCACGTCTCCGTGGATTGACAAGTAAAGGAGGTCGTGCTTACGCTTGAGCTACAACAGTCAAGAGCATCATTTTTGCATGACAAGCATGTCAGTGAGAATGCACTAGAAATAATACATACAGATGTTAGGGGTCCTGCAAAGACCACATCTATGGGTAGTTGCAGGTACTATGTTACTTTCATTGATGACCATACACGAAAGGTATGGGTATATTTCATGAAAGAGAAGAGTGAGGTGTTCACTCACTTCCAGAATTTTAAGGCTATGTTGGAAAAGCACACAAGAAAGTATATTTAGATATTAAGATCTGATGGAGGAGGTGAATACATGGCGAATGAGTTCAACATTTTTCTTAAAAGGCATGGATTCGATGTCAATTTTCATGCAAGTACACACCACAACAGAATGGCATTGTTGAATGCAAAAATAGACATATTGCAGAAATAGCAAGAGCTTTGATGGCTGAGAAGAATATGCCTCATTGTTACTGGGCAGAAGCTGTGCATACTGGACTACTACTGTACATCAAGTTACACCTGAAAAGAAGTTTACGGGTAAAAAGCCAAACTTATCACATATGAAAGTATTTGCCTGTATTGCACATGTACATGTTCTAGATGAGTTGAGGATGAAGCTTGATCCAAAAGTAGAAAAATGTATCTTCATTGGATACCGCCTTGAGCAAAAGGGGTATAAATGTTATAATCCACTCACACGACACGTGAAGCTAAGGAGAGATGTGGTGTTTGATGAAATGTCAATCTTCTATACAGATGCCAAAGATGGACTTAATCTTGAATCAAATGACAAAGAAAATGCTGAAAAATCAAGTGCAGAATCTCAAGTTTTGATTGGACCAGATGTGTCGCGAAGCAATCGTTGCAACTCAAATCCATGGAGTGGAAGATTGCATGTAAATTTCAGTCCAGCAGATTCATCAAATTCATCAAAGAAAGGTAAAGAAAAGCTTTATGCTGGTCGTAAAACATGTGTAAGTTTTGAAGACATTTATGGAGATTCAAGTGGTTCACAAAAGAGTCTTGCTGAGGAACTTGGAATGCCCTCTATAAATACTCCAAGAGTAAGAAAAGCATGCAGATGATACAAGGAGAAGTGATCTAGGACCAAGTAGATCGGGTAGGATGCAAAACTTAGTGCAGTAGTTGACATATGATAGTTACATGGCTCACCATTGTCCCTACATGACAAAGGTAATACAATATGCTGAACCTTCTTGTTTTGAAGATGCAACTGGAAATGCAGATTGGGAAAAAGCTATGGATGAGGAGATGGCTGCACTTTATGGAAATGATACATGGAAGCTGGTTCCATTGCTGCAAGGAAAGAAATGTTGATGGTAGCATAAGCAGGTATAAAGCACGATTGGTAGAAAAAGGATATGCATAGACATATGGCATTGATTATGAGGAAACATTCAACCTTATAGCTAAAATGTCTACTGTCAAAACAACACTATTGCATTAGCTACATCAAAAGGATGGACTTTGCATCAGATGGATGTGAAGAATGCTTTTCTACATGGTGAGTTATAGGAAGAAGTATACATGGACTAGCCACCAGGATATGAAGATTGAAAGCACCCAAAATATGTTTGCAGGTTGCAAAAGACTTTGTATGGGCTTAAGCAAGCTCCTCGTGCATGGCATGCAAGATTGTTGATTACTTAACCACCATTGGGTTTTCTATGTGTGATGCAGATCATTCACTATATGCAAGGAAGGGTGATGATGGCATCATGATTGTGGCTATTTATGTTGATGATTTGATTTTAGGTGGTGATAATGAAGAAAGCATCAAAGAGGTAAAGCAACTTCTTATGGAGGAATTTGACATGAAAGATCTTGGTATCCTACACTACTTGGGCATTGAGTTTATACATATAGAAATAAGTATATGGATGTTGCAAAGGCAATATGCCTTGAATATGCTGTAAAAGTATGGTGCTGATTGTAAGCCAATTTCTATGTCATTAGATTAAAATTTGAAGTTGGATACTACATTAGGTGAAGCATTGGAAAATGCTACTATGTATAGGAAAATTGTGGGGAGCTTAATATATCTCACAATTACAAGGCCTGATCTAAGCTACACTGTTGGACTTGAAAGTCAATTTATGTAGGTTCCCAGGAAGCCACATTTGGATGCTTTGAGACACACTTTATGTTATTATGTATTGTTTTATGAAGCTGGTGTAGATTTCCAAGTTCATGGATACACCGATGTAGATTGGGTCGGTAGCATTCTAGATAGAAGATCTACTAGTGGTTTTCTATTCTCACTTGGGAGTGCAACGATTACATGGAGTAGTAATTAGCAACCCACTATTGCCTTGTCAAGTACAGAGGCTGAGTATAGATGTGCTACAATGGTAGCATGTGATACATCATAGCTTGAGATGCTACTTGCAGATTTAGGTGTGGAAGTGCACTTAGAAATTCTGGGGAATACCAATTCATAGAAGAAGATGTGTCTGGTTCAGTGGAGTTAGGCACATAAACTTCCTAGGGGGGAATGCTTATTCTTTCACTTGCCTTGTCTCTTCCTTGGGAGGTTGCTTCCTTGAAAGTTCTTGCAATTATGCTCTCTAATGTCTCCAACAGTCCATCAAAGTGCAATTGTGTCTTAGATGAGCAAGAGTAGTTGAAGAGGCGATTGGCTTCAAACATGGTCTGAGCCAATGCTACCATTTTAGCACAAAGCTTGGTTATTTCTATCTCTAGATCAGCTCTAGGGTAACATTTGTCATGATCTGTCACATTTGGCCCTTCTTGGATTCTGGCCTGATATGCTTTAAGCATCATGTCTATGTCCTCAGGAGTGGGGTCAGCTAATAGTGATCCTACTCTAGGGGGTGTTGGAATTGTATGAGGTGGGTTGGAAGGTGGTGGATTAGGTGGTGATAGGGATGGAGGTGGTGGTGGTATATGAGAGTGTGCTTGAGAGGTGAGTTCAACAATTTTGGCTTTTGTTTCTCTTATGCTCTCTTCTAATTCACTCATCTTCTTAGACCATTGTATTTTCATCCTTTCCCGACTATCCTTCCAGGCTCTCATCCGTTTCTTGGTTATGCTCTCAGTTTCACTGACCTCGGCACTCTTTTCTTGGCCTGAACCTTGGTTCTCCTACAAACCTTGAGCTCTGATGACCACTTGCACTGGTGCAGTAGAAGTTACACTTCTTGTCTAGTCTACTAATAACCCAATAACGTTGATAGGAGCGATTTTTGACATGTTATTGGGGTTCTTAGGGCGATCTCGCAAGAGATGTTCTTTCCCACAATCAAGACAAAAGCCTTGAATTGTCATAGATTGGGGTTGTGTAGGGGCAGGCATTAGGCAATCATGAATGAGGTGATCTCCCTGACATCGGTAGCATGGTCGTGTTGGAAATGGGGGTCTAACCTGCCTAAGTTGAAGTCTAGGGTTACGGTTTACACATTTGATTAGTCAATGAGTGAAATAAGTGCAACAAACTTTTCTATGTATTGAGTTTCTTCATAGTCAACTCAAGTCTTGATAATTTGGCATTGGTTTTCCAAAATTGGTTGAGGTTATGAGTTGTTCTTGATATCGAGGTGCTTTAACATCAAGGATAAAATATTCGTTTGGAGATTAACATTCTCCATCATTTTGTAGAAGGGATATTTAAGTTATCTTACAACCCTGTCTTTTCCCTTTTCTCCAAATATGCTTTGAAGAGTTACAATCCTTTACTCGTGAAGTAACTTTTAAAGTTCCAAATGGATCATACCTCTTGTCAATAAAGGGAGAATTGTATTGAGGAAGAAATGACCACTTCAAAAGGGTGAAATGGTTTAATTATTTTTTCCCCTAACATGTTACTATGAAAGTCTCTTCACCCTTTAGTGTGGTCATTTTCGTCAATGATGAGATGTTGAAGTTCTTAAGGTCTATGGACTTCTTAACATTTTTCATGATTATGAAAGATTAACCCATGACTGTGTGTAAGGTCTTACATAGGAGTATAATTTCTCTTTTGGATATCTTTCCATCCAAATTCTTTTTACGAATAACTTATGGTTAATAAGAAGGTAAACATTGCTTGAATTATTTATAGCCTAAGTCCATGGCCTTGCTGATCGAGCATGCCATGGTTATTATGGAGCTTGAGGCTCCATAAGTAGGACTCCTAATCTTAAGGTTCTTAAATCTTGTGTTAAGATTTGTTGGCTTTTGGATTAAGACAACAAATAAAAAAGATAAAACTCAATGGTTATTAAGTCACATAATCTCAACATACCATTAAACCTTTATGATTTTGACTTCATATGAAGAAGTCATTTTCCTATCTTAACCCTTAAACTTATTGAACTTGATTTCTCTCCCATATCCCATCAACCAATGGGTATATGATCCATTTCACTAATATACTGGCCTAATGTAGCTTGTACATCTCTTACTTGAAGATGCTTAATGTAGCTCAAGTGTAAGCACCACCTCTGTAGCTCAAGCGTAAGCACCACCTCCTTTACTTGTCAATCCACGGAGACGTGAGGACCGGTCTGAAGACCACGAGCAAGTGAAGGCACAAGTGTGTGAGTGAAAGCACACAAACATGCACACACATACACACACATGCGCACAAGGTAAGATCAAAGAGAGGAACAATGGAAGGGCTTTGATTACAAAAGAAATCTATTACAAAACTGAAATCTACAAGAAGCTAACCTAAAAAATGAGCTCTCTAGCTCTTTTTATAGTTTTTTGACTAGTTTTGGCCCTGTCTAGACCTAGTGTCCGGCCTAGTTAAAAATTAGGTTCCAAGGCTTATTTGAGGGCTCAAACGAAGTCTAAAAATTATGAAAATTGGTAGGATGATACTTCTAATACTTCTCAAGCTCAAGGACTCCTTGGCTTGAACAAAATGGAGTTACAAAAATAGAAAATGGTATTTAGAATGGTTTTTAGTGATGAAAATCACTATTATTGTAGGGGATTTCTTCTGAAAATTCGACATACACTTCTTGGAGCTCCCTACTTGCTCCTTCTTCTTGTGTGCCCACTTCTCTGATGTGCATTTTATGCTTCTCCTTGACCTTGAGCTTCAACAACCTCCTTTACTTGTCAATCTGCGGAGACGTGAGGACCGGTATGAAGACCATGAGCGAGTGAAGGCACAAGTGTGTGAATGAAAGCACACAAGTATGCACAAACATACACACGTGCACACGGTAGGAGCAAAGAGAGGAACAATGAAAAGCTTCTATTACAAAGAGTTCTCTTACAAAAGCTCAAATCTATAACAAGCTAACCCCAAAAATGAGCTCTCTAGCTCTTTTTATAGTTTTTTGACTAATCTTGGCCCTATAGTGTCCGGCCTAGTTAAAAATTAGGTTCCAAGGCTTATTTGAGGGCTCAAACGGAGTCTAAAAACCATGAAAATTGGTACGATGATACTTCTCATAATCCTCGAGCTTGAGGACTCCTCGGCTTGAAAAAAATGGAGCTACAAAAAGGTGAAATGATATTTACAATGGTTTGAGTGATCAAAATCACTATTTTTGTAGGGGATTCTTCTGAAAATTTGGCATACACTTCTTGGAGCTCTCTACTTGCTCCTTCTTCTTGTGTGTCCACCTTTTTGATGTGTTTCCATGCTTGTGCTTGACCTTGAGTTCCAACACTCCCCCCCTCTCAAGTCTGTCATCCCTGACAGACCCTTGTTGTAGTGGTTATTCCAGGTAGTGCTTTGAGAGGGAGTGTCCCTTTTGTATGAACAAGAGCCGTTTGGCTTCCAAATGTGACAGGGTTGGTTGTTCGATTCTTCATTTTTCACTGCGAGCCTTAACAAGTTGTAGTCCCTTGGTATGTGCTTCTTCCTTGGATTCCAGCATGAATGTGTCATTGTGAGCCTCCATTGATGTAGTTTAGAGCTTCCAAAGATGATGTTCATAGTAGTCATGCCAAGTTCTTGTAACCCATAATCAATTATGGGTAAGTGCATTGGTGCATGGTTTAAAAATGATATGTGCCCTGTGCACGGCCTTGGATTGTGGCCCTATGCATGCTTACTTGGAAAATGCAATATAAGAAACCTAGTGCAAAAATTAGGTCTTGAGCGAATTGCTCAAGGGTATGCTGACAAAGAGGTTTCCTTATCTATCAGTGTTATAATGTTTTCCAAGTAGGAGATTCTTACCATGGTGAATGGTCAGTCGATGTAGATGTCTTCGTGTGGTGCAGCCATCATTGTGATGGATCCTTGGCTGGTCTATCGTCGTTGATGAATGTCCGTACTGATGGTCCACTGATGAAATTCTTTGAGTGCCTGGTCCTGTCTGCTCTCTTCAAAGCAACATTTGCAAAATACTGAGAATTGAATTTCTTTATATTCCTTGACAAACAACATTGGGTATGTGACCTTAGAGGTAGGACAAGGAACTAGTGCAAGAACTGTATGAGCCTTGATTGCCTCAGGTGTAGCCACTAGTGCAGTTAAACTTTCTTACTCTGGAGAATTGAAATTAAGTGTCAATCCTATAGAAGCATACCTTATAGGATTGGGAGGTGTGGAAACCCCTTGCATGGGCAAGGTGGAGCTTCCTCTCTACATTCAAGATGTTCTAATGATAGTTAAGGTATTAGTGTGTCAAAATGAGGTTCTCACTAAACCTCTTGTCTTGGTTCAAGACTAGATCTATGATCATGCAGTCTACCTGAACCTAAGAAGTGGACTTCTTCAGGTTTGGGTAGGTCCCAATCGCATTACCATCGAGTTAGAAAATCAGGCACTCAAGAAAGTAGAAAAGAGTCCTTCTAGGAGTACACATGAAGATAAAGATGTTGTTCTTGTCCAAAACTCTGTGATGTAGAGGGGTGATGTTTTCAACCATGAAGTTAAAGATATGATGGAACTCCCTTCTTTTCCAAAAGTGATCAAGACATGGCAACCGAAGGAGTACGGAATGCAGAGGAAGCAGGTGGCCTATGCTCAAAGCAAAAGGAGAGTACGAAGCAAGGTATCTCAGCCAACAAAACAAATATGGGTACGGAAAGGTGAGCAGTCTATTGCGGCCAAGTTAAAGCCTCTGACTAAACGTCATGCTAGTAAACCACGACAGGACACTAATAAGAAATCTTTCAAGGAATTGTCCTTGAAAGTAACACTCATCTCGGTACCTAAGCAGTCGATGAAGGCCGACCCACAATCAAGACACATTTGGGTGCCTAAGGCTTGCTTGCAGGCTCAAGTGGTCACCCATAAGCTTCACGGGACAAAGCTCTATTCACACACAATCACACATACTCCAACTGACACTAACAAAATCACTTGTAAATGGGTCCCTAAAAAGCCTCATTTTCATGTAGTTACTTTTGTAAAGTCTCCCAACGATCACATTGTAAAACCACGCATCACATTTGGCAACAAAAAGCTTGTATCAAACCCCCCGACCCCAATTTTGTAAATTCAGCTCCACCTACTAACTGCATCATCCTCACACTGGATCGTTCCACTAAGCTTATAGGACTATTCGTTCACTAACTACACACACAATCACTGAGCACCAATTGACTCACTAACTTGTCACAGTGCCTCATGTTAATGTTGTAACAGGGACAAACTATCATATCTTGTCCACTACAATGTTAACATGTGCTTCTATATTCTCACAGAATCGACAAGCAAGCAGTAACATGGCAGAAGCAACAAGAACCAGTTCCCAGGCGAGATCCAGCTCCCAAATAGTGGAAATTGAAACTCTCCTCCTCGAACCACAACTAACCAAGAGGCCTCAGAAACTCAGGGCATTGCATGTCCTTCCAATTCAGGACCCTCCGCAAGGGCACACATCACAAGTCGACAAACATGCACACTAGTTTAGTGACGTCGCAAGTCCACTAGGAGAGGGCACATACTTTTGGGAAGCTGAAATAGGACTTAATGGAAAGTGGGGAAGGTACCATTTCTTTACTCGTGAGTTTGAAAATTATCAAAACGTAGAAGTGATGAGATCAGTATGGACCAAAGCTGGCCTAGATAGCTACTTTACAGCACAACTACCTAAACCTGATTTTTTGCGTTGTTCCTACTTGATCAGCACTATCACCCCTAGCAGAGCCAAAGGAGGAGATAGTACCTTTGTGCTCCCCTCATTAACACCAGGCCATGAACTAAAACGGTTCAAACTTACCCTCAACTTAGTATGGGAGGCCTGAGATATGAAGGGTATGCACATCCCCACAGAGACAGAAACATAGATTCCAGGAAGAATGAAGCACAAAGATCTCAATAAACTAAAAGATATGGTAGCCATGACACCGACCATCACCCTCCATTTATGCACAATCATGTAGCACTTTGCCTTCCCGGCTCAAGAACGCTTCACCATGCCACCAAAAAGAATTTGGTTTAGCTTGTACTTGGCTGCGACACAAAATCTCACACTCAAACTACCCCACTAGATCATTGATCAAATTCATTTAGCACATCAGCACTGGAACAAGAAACATAAGAATGTGCTTCATGGATGCTACGCACTTACAAGGAGAATTTATAGGTGCTTAGCTTATGATGTGCCCATTGAATGAGCATTAGTGTGGTCCCGAGCCCAAGAGTTCCAGAGATGACCATCAACAATAGGGCCACCATCTAAGAAAATGAGAGGAGCATTCCAAATACCTTGTGCCCAAGCAAGTTGTGCCACCCTCACACCAGAGATGACACCACCTCAAACAAGACGTGTTCGCCCATTTACTATTCGCTTATCGAGGCTAAGTGCAGAAGGGCCCAATCTTGTTTTTCCTCTGATTCCCTCCGACTTGGAGTTCCCATAGGGCTACACTCTAGACGATTTAACAAACGAAGAAATCGCCAGAATGATTAATGAGGCTAATCTTGAGACGAAGGAAGAGTAGGCCCGAGGACTGCAACCAACCACAGGGACTTCTGCTCCTACCCAACCTGAAATAGTGGATGTAGACAAAGATGAAGAAGAGATCGATGAAGCGGAATCATACATGGAACACAACCAAGAGCATGAGGAAACTTCAGAACTAGGAAGTGCCCCTGCCTATACTGCACATATCAAAAGATTGTATGAGACCATGAGAAGAGTCTAGGTGCATCAGAAGTTGTCATTGAAAACAAGGAAGATGCTAATAAGTCAAATTTTAGGAGAAGAAGGGGTAGATGAACAATTTATTGAATCACTGAACCTGCACGCAGATGCGCTTGGCTTGGATGAAGCCATTCGTTTAGCTCTCGCCTACATTCATCACTTTGAGCAATGAGTGCCTACCCGCCCCCTCCGCTCCGAGAAACAAATTCACATAGATGTATCGACACTAGGAGACACTACACAGATGGATGAACACCACGAGGCACTCCTATCACCACACTCCTCACCTCTCACTGCACAATTCACTTCTCCCCATGACACTACCACCCTAACCTTCACCCCCACTACATATGTTATATGAATTCCTCTTTCTTCAGGCACCCAACTTGGCGGGATTGTAATACCTACATTCACAACACTGTTCACTGACACAATCGCACACACTTTTGAAACCATGGAAACATCACCAGCCACAACACCACTCCCTCTCCATACACTCCCACAATCTCCCATACCCCCTCCCCCCACATCACCTCTTGTTTCCACTTCATTCATGATCCCTTTCCCCTTCCCCATTCCCCCTACATCCTCCACTTTCCCAACATCTCTACATATAAATAATATGTTTTCTACATTACATCAATGTGTATATCAGCTGAGTATCAGACCCTAGAAGATCATCATCGCCATATAACTACGGACCACCAACAATTACAGAAGTGGCTTGCAGCCCTAGAAGAAGAGAACACCGACCTCAATCAACGTTATACTACGCTAGAACACGCCCACTAGAAAATATTGGAAGCTCCCCAGCAATCACAATCTTCCAAAGTCAAAAAACTAACAATTTTACTTGAACTTTATCAATCTGAGAATGTCAAAGTCTGTTGTAATCTGACATTACTAAGGAAGCACATGGCCACGGCTCTAGAAGAAAACAAATGACATCAAAAGTAGAACAAAGAAAACCTAGAGGCAACAATGGAAGGATCCCCTCGTGAGATCAACCCAGAAAGGTTTAAGGCTGTCCCTTTAGATACTATGAAGACCATTCTTGAAAGCTATGCTGATCTTCTGGCAATGCATGATGATTTGGGCAAAGAACGGGATACCCTTTGCCAACAGCTAAGGATGCAAGAAGAACAAACAAAGATCACAGATTCTACCACAACTACAGAAGAGGTAAAGGCACTGAGAGAACAAGTCACTGAATTGCAAGGAAAATTACTTCAGTATGAAAGATAGCCCTCCCCAGTCATAGAGCCAGAATCGGAAGAGTTGGTACCCATAGAAGTAGACGAGTCATATGAGGAACCATATGTTCCTATGCCAATGCCGGGTGGCCAACAAACCTCTGAAGGATTGGACACACTTGAGGTAGAAGCCCTAGAATGGTTGCCGATGCTCAAAAAAACGACAAATACACATGATGATAGAGTAGTGGTACAAATTCAGTTAATGTCTAAAGTTGAGGATACCATTATAAAATCAGAATACTTCTAACACATGTCTCATCATCGATGGATAGGCACAAATGACGATCAATATGTGCCCTGTTGTGTGTTCTTAGCCGATTATAATGCAAAAATTCAACGACAATGTGGCAAGGCTCCAACTTTTGCCACCCAATTTGGTCCCGACAACATACCTGAAAGAGCTACACAAGAATCCATCTTCCAATGTACCTGGCGGCTGCGTCTCCTAGAAACTTATCTAAAAATGGTTCGTACATGGAATAATATGCCACTATTCATCAAGTACAATCCATGTTATGTCCTAGTACTCAGAAGACGCACATGGCCTGACTTTGCCTTCACTATGAAGAATGTTAAAGGCTGCGCAAAATGGCTAAATTACGTGTACCTGGCACCACCACGAGGAGCGGCTACAGTGGCATACATGATCTCCACCATCCGCCAGTGGGGACTTTGACTGCAAAACATACCTGACATGATGGCATAGATGTGTATCAAACTATTCAAATTAATGCTGGTCATCTTCCAAACCTTCAAGAACATTAAAGATCTGCATTTCTCAAGAGTTGGATTCACTGCAGGCAATCTCAACTTAGTATATGACATGAGCACATCCCCCTCCATTAAGGTGATATATGCATGGCACACAAGAATCAAATACCTCCCAACCTGCTACAAGCAAACATTTGAGGAGATGTTCATTAGATGGTTTTGGGAGTACCATTCTGAAATATTCGTCCCCAGACCCTCACATCTCCTCCAACTTTTCACTATGGAGAGGACCTTACATTCCAAACAATTGTGTCTACCACATCTGGATGTGCCCAGGCTAGTTGATTGGGATGCCTTACTAACAGATTTAGCAAAGGGATTGAGGCTAGAAGTGTTGGAGATAGACCTCTGCAGAAGCACAAGAACAACACAAGGAAGAAGAAGAAGCTTGGAGCACAAACACACAATACTGAATGTATTACTAGAGAATGTACAAAGATAAGTAGCCCATTAGGGTAATATGCGTATATACAAGCCGGGGGAAAAAAACCTCCTAAAGAGGGAAAAAAGTGCCCTGGCAGTCCTAGAGTGTTCACACACATCACTACCTAAATATATCAACAAATCCCCCCTAGGAGTGATACGGTGAACAAGTAGCTGGCACTCATGTATAAGGAAGTGCGAAGCTATATGGAAGTCACTCCACAAAAGGAAGTAAGCCCAAAGCTTTGCAGAAAGCTTCAAACTTCTCCCTAGGTAGAGCCTTCGTAAAAAGGTCTGCAATGTTCTCCTACGTGGGCACATATGCCAAGCTGATCTCCCCAGCAGAGAACCTCTCCCTGACATAGTGTCATGCACCTCAATGTGCTTAGTGCGAGCATGGAACACATGGTTGCTCGCAACTGCCAATGTGCTCTGACTGTCAGTGAAGATGGTGGTGGCAAAATTCTAACCAACACCCAAATCAGCCATAAGGCATCTGAGCCACACACACTCAATAGAAGCTGTGAAAGTTGCCCTATACTCAGCCTCACAACTGGAAGTGGCCACAGTAGACTGCTTCTTGCTCAACCAAGATATACATGAGCTACCAAGCATGAAGCAAAAGCCACTAGTGGACACACGAGTGTCATAGCAACCAACCCAATCAAAGTCAAAAAAAGCATGCAAATCAGGCGGTAGTGATCCCCCCTTGGGATAAAACAACCCAAGTAGCCGAGTACCACTCAAGTAGCGTAAGTTGTGCTTAACCGCTTGCCAATGCTTGACTCCTAGGCAATGCATAATTCTGCTCATCTATGAGACAACAAACTGAATATCTGGCCGAGTAATGCATAAGTAAATCAAGCATCCAACAGCCTGCTGATAGAGAACAGCATCAAATGCATCTCCAGCATCATGAAGACTCAATCGTAAACATGTCTCCATAGGAATGGCAATAGGCTTATAGTCTTCAAGGCCAAAACGCTGCAATAATGTGTCAATATATTTCGTTTGACACAAAGCCATTCCACCATCCACTTGCATAAACTAAATGCCCAAATAGTGATGCAAATGCCCCAAATCAAACATCTCAAATGAGGCATGCAAATCAGCCTTAAAATCAGCAATATGCTTCTCAATAGGACCAATGAGTAGCATGTCGTCAATGTAGACAACATTGATGAGAAGCACATCATTAGCATGCTTAACATATAAGGTGCTTTCAATTGGACTGTTCTCAAAACCATGTGCAATCAGATAGGCATGTATCTTCTCATACCAAGCACGTGGTGCTTGCTTTAAACCATATAATGCCTTCTTTAACCTGCACACCTGGTTTTCATGCCCTTTCTGCACAAAGCCACGGGGCTGAAAAACATACACTTCTTCATGCAAGTCACCATTGAGAAATGCAGTTTTAATGTCCAACTGATGTACATTCCAACCATGATGGGCTGCAATTGCACAAATGCTCCGAACACTAGTCATACAGCATGTAGGTGCAAAGGTCTCATCAAAATCAATGCCTCTTTCTTGCGCATAACCCTTTGCAACAAGCCTAGCCTTATACTTGTCAATTGTACCATCAAGTTTACGCTTCAGCTTGTATACCCACTTAGTTCCAATGGCCTTCTTGAATGGAGGCAAGTCACATAAAGAGCAAGTACCATTCTTCATTATTGCATCATATTCAAATTGCATAGCAGCCATCCAATTTTTTGAATTTTGTGCTTCATCAAACGAAACAGGCTCATTCTCATCACAAATACTAGATGCAGCCATAACATAGAAATCTGATGCAAAAGAGGCACTATGAGAGCCTGAACGAGTACGATATGACAGAGGTGCGTCTAATTTTGCTGTCACGCAAAGTCTGCACCTACCATTTTGGCATAGTTTTTGCCTGCTCAATATCAACTCTCTCATCAACTAGTGCATCATGTAAATCTACATCAGAAATGGAATGATCTGCATCATCACATGAAACCTACAAAGGTTGAGAAGTTGCCTCATTAAGACCAGCAATAGACGTTCCACCTGTAAAAAGAGGCATCAAAGTATCATACATGTCTTTGGAGCTAACACATGTCTCCTTAGTACATGAAAGCAATGGGTGAATAGCATCTTCCACAAAAACAACATCACGGCTAACCAAAATGCATTTAGTCTGTGGATGATACAGACGATAGCCTTTACTTTTCGAACTATACCCAACAAAAATACATTTTACTACTTTATCATCCAATTTTCTGTGATGTTGTTCAGGCACTAATGTGTATGCCAAACAAACAAAAACATGCAGATGAGCAACAGATGGCCTGGGATCATGCCAAGCCTCACATGGAGTGATAGACTGTAGCGCTTTAGTGGGACACCTGTTCAGTACATATGCTGCACACATGACAGCCTCAAGCCAGAAACTATGAGGTAAAGCCTGACTCTTGACCATACACCTCGCCATCTCCATGAGAGACATGTTCTTCCGTTCAACAACTCCATTCTGTTGAGGTGTATACAACATTATACACTGGTGTTTTATCCCACGTTTAGTCAGAAATGCATTAAAATCAGAAGACATATATTTCCCCCCTCGATCAGAATGGAGGGTGCCCATTTTACATGCTAACAGATTTCAGCCAAAACAAAAAATTGTTTGAAGCACATAAACACTTCGGACTTTGCCTTCAATGGATATACCCATGCATGCCTGGAAAAATCATTTGTGAAAGTCACGAAGTAAAGATAATTCCCAAAAGAAGGTGTCTACATAAGACCACAGACATCACTATGTACAAGTTGCAATTTCTAAGTATCCCGAACTGAACCATCTTTTGGAAAGGATGAATGCTGCATTTTGCCCAAAATACAACCTTCACAAACATGTTTTCCAGGTATCTCAAGTTTGGGCAACGAGGACACCATTTTAGATTTCTGTAGGCGTAGCAAACTAGCAAAATTCAGATGACCAAAGTGTGCATGCCAAAGCTTTGCATCTGACATAGCCTACGAATCATTTATTGCACATGCCAAATCATTTACATATCTTTCATAGTCTATGACCTTATACAGCCCACGACATAAAATGCCAGAAGCAATAATCACATCGCCATTTGACAGATCATGAACTGTACACCTGTCATCAACAAATTTCACAACCAAGCCAATCTTAGCTAATGCAGAAACTGATAACAAGTTCTTTTTTATCCCTGGCACAAATAAAGCATCTGACAAAGTGAAAGAACTACCATCAGCAGTAGTCAAAATGATCTTACCAACTCCCATAAAAGGATAAGAGGAGTTGTTGGCGCATGTGACAGTATTCTCTGTAGGGGCAGGCTCGAGTGAAGAGAAGAAATTGTGCTGTGAGGTAATATGTTTGGTTGCCCCACTGTCAAAATACCATGAGTCTACTACATACATGCACTGCTCATGAGAAGATGGGTCAAAACTTCAGACAGTAGTAAATGCCCATTCTTCTTCCTACACAAGATTTGCAGACTCTGTTTTTGGTGTAGAGGCCTCTACAATAACCATTCCAACCTCTTTCTTCTTTGCCTCTTTAGCAGCCAGTTTTGGACAGTTCTTTATGATATGATCATTGCCTTTACAGTACTTACAAAACAATTTCTGCTTTTCTGATTTCTTCTCATCTTTATCTTCCTTCTTCGAATATGCAGAATTAGCAAATTTTTGCTTACTAGTTGAAGAGCTCCATTTTCCTTTGCTCTTCTGACTAGCTAGGAAAGCTTGATCTGCAACTGGCATAATGGACCTGTTCTGCTTGGACTCATCTTCCTGCAACAGAACAGAGATTAACTCCTCAAATGATAAGGCATTCGGATTGCCTTTCATCATCAAACAAAGAGTAGAAGCAAAACTCTGATATGAATCAGGAAGACCATTCAGAACGGTCTGCACAAGTGAGCTATCTAGTATAACCTCATCACCAAAAATCAATTGTTCCTTCAATTCTTTGATCTTCATTAGGAAACTATCCATAGAATCACCTTCATTCATGTGCTCACTCTCCGACTGTTTTCGGAGGTAAGCAACACGAGCCTCATTCCTAGCTTGGTACAATGTGGTAAGTGTATCCCAATCATCCTTAGCTATTCTGCAAGAGCGAATGTGAGGAATAATGGCACGTTTGACAGACAAAGCTATCAATGCATGTGTCTGGGCATCTCTGCCATCCCAGCAAATCTCCTCTGTAGTAGGTGCAGCAGAAACAACAGCACGAACAAGAATCTACGGAATATCATCTTCGACACCATCTTCATCAGCTCCAGCACATGTATTTGCAGTACCTATAGTCAGAGGTGTAACATGACGTCTTTCAACACCCTGCATAATGTTCCACAATCTTTTTGCAACCAATACATGTCGCACCATATAAGCCCATAATGGTTAGTTGGTACCATCCAACTTATCCTCAACAGCCAACATACGGAATACATCACTGCTTTCAGCCATGGCCGGTGACTAAAATACCTTGATGCAGAAAATTGACTGTATCTCAAAAAGTTGAACAAAACTGCCCAGACGAGTTCTGCTAGGCCTGTAGCAGACTTCGAGACGCTTAAACTGGCGAACAGAAACTGGTATATACCTTTGGCAAAAAAAGACAAACTAGCCTACATAAGCACTGTGATAGTGCCTTGGGAGGCCAAAACAAGCTCAGATCGTGATTTCGGCACCACAGAGCGAAGCCATTTTGATCTGGAAACACGCTGAGTATGCTCAACAAAATTCGTGCGATTCTGAGACTGCAAATGGAGGAGTGTCGACGGCACCCTAGATGAAGCGACGACCTGCTCTAATACCAATTGTTGGAGATAGACGTCTGCAAAAGCACGCGAACAACACAAGGAAGAAGAAGAAGCTTGGAGCACAAACACACAATACTGAATGTATTACTAGAGAATGTACAAAGATAAGTAGCCCATTAGGGTAATAGGCATATATACAAGCCGGGGGAAAAAAACCTCCTAAAGAGGGAAAAAAGTGCCCCGACGGTCCTAGAGTGTTCGCACACATCACTACCTAAATATATCAACAAGAAGAGCACCATTTAGCTACCGATGTTGTTGAATATTATGTCAAACGATCAGCCCAACAAGGGTCTGTGAGATACGACACATGCGAGATAGGGGGGTGTTGGTAGCAGTCAGGGAACTCAAAGACCTACATGAAAAGGAAGCCAACGAAGGGAGTCAGAGCAGAGAGAAGGAACAAGTAGGCAAGGCAGTCAACGAACATCTAGCAAGTAGGCCATTCAATTTTTTTCCCAATTGAACCCCTTTGTAATAGTGATTTTCATCACTTCATGAACATTGTAGTTACCGTTTTTGGTAGATTCGATTACATTTTTTGCAAGCCAAGGAGTCCTCAAGCTTGAGGAGTATTAGTAGTATTTATGTACCAATTTTCATAATTTTCAGAGCTTGTTTGAGCCTCCAAAATAGCCGTGGAACCTAATTTTTAACTAGGCTAGACACTAGGTCTGAACAGGACCAAAGCTAGTCAAAAACTATAAAAAGAGCTAGAGAGCTCATTTTTGGGGTTAGCTTGTTAGTGATTTGAGCTTGTCGAGACTCTTGAAATAATCTAAAGAATTCTAGTGTTTCTCTCTTTTTTCTTGCCTTGTGTGCGCGTGTGTGTGTATGTGTGTGCATGTTTGTGTGCTTCTCACTCACACACTTGTGCCATCACTTGTTCGAGGTCTTCATGCCATCCTCATGTCTTCCTAGATTGACATTAAAGGAGGTGCTACTCATCATTGAGCTACACATGGGTAAATATCTAGGAAGAAAAAGGAATCTAAAGGAGAAAAGACTTGGTTTATCTCAAGTTAACTTGGCTATAGTAATTTTGGGAAAATTAAATGTCTTAAATTAATAAAAAGATGAAACCTTTAAATGGTTTAGTAAATCATGCCAAGGAAAATTTAAAGGTTGGCCAATGAAATCTTGAGGTATAAGATTAATGGGCATAAGATTTTGAAACCTTAGTCTTTTCTCTCATGAATATGATGCAAAGGACTTCCAAGATGGAATTTATGATAATAGGAAATGATCAAAGAGCATTGAGAAGACAAGGTAGGAGGAAAGATTATGGATGTTGTTCTCTAGATTGAGAAAGAACTCACTGGTATGGGACAGTGGGAACTAACTCTTGTTGAGAATCTTCTTTGATGGCAAGAGAGAAAATAGACCTAAGAATCCATTAGAGAACATTGAGATAAGCCTTCAAGAAATTATCGTTGAGAGTAAAGTGTTTGGTTAATTAAGAGGGGAAGAAATGTACCTCCTTGAACCATATAAATATAGTGGTTGTAATTATAAGAAGGTAAAACAAATAAGGATGACATTTACCTTTGAAAAAAGGTTATCCTTTATCCACTTAACAAGATGTATTCTTGTCATAGAATACATAGACAAATTTAGATGGTAAAGTAGATTCAAATAAATAACAGGATAAGAAATCTAGGGAGTTTTCCAAGATAAACACCAAAAGTGATGAGCTTGCTTAAAGTCACATCTATTCAAGTATAAATCCTTGAATGAAAGTACGATCTATAAAAGATCATCTTTTTGAATCTTTGAATGATGAGAATAAGTTGTTCAAGAATGTTCACTAATTTCCTAGCAAGATCTAGGATATGATACCTAGAAATAGACATCTTTCTTAAAAGGCTTTGGAAATTAAACAAATTAAACTTCAATCATTTAAATCCATTTGATAGATAGAAGATATAGCAAGAAGGTATCTCGATGGCTTGAGAAGCATTTTTCCTCAATTAATTTGATGATTTAAAGGAATTGATTTACTAAAATAACTGATTTTTTCCTCTTTGCAAAGCTTTGGTGACCTTTGAGGTTAGTATACATAACTATCTGGACTATGAACCAAAGTTGTTTCAAGATAGTTAGTGTCGATTCTCTTTGGAAGAACCTGCAAAACTAAGATGAACAAAGAATTTGGATAAAGACCTAAGAGAATGGTCTACCTAACGATTTCAATTCCTAAAGTCATAATTGAAGTTGTTGGATCTATAAACTCTTAATGATCAAAGGTTTTCAAGAAGGATTGATCTAGAAGAATAAGGAAATCTTCCATGGGTCAATCTGGGGAAAATCAAGAATGGTCAATACAAGGATCCATTTTAAAGAAAATTAACTTTCAAAATTTGGGTTTAAGATTTGATACTCTTATAATACGTGAACACTTTTTTATTGTGAAAGAATCTCTCAAAGATTCGAAGAGGTTGGATTGACTTTCTCTATAGAGAAATCCATTTTTGGTGTTGATAAAGTTTTTATCATTGGACATCTATGTGGACATGATGTTCATAAGCCATATCCAAAAAAAGCTAATGCCATTAGTAGGATTTTAGAGGTGTGTCACAATGTTAGTGAAGTGAGAAGATTATTAGGAGCTTGTGTCTTCTATGTAATCTAGATCCCTCACTTTGATCATTTCACAAATCCATTATATAATTTATTAAGGAAGAAAAAGATAGAACAATGAGAAAACTAAAGCAATTTCTTATTAGTGCTCAAATTTTGAAATGTATTGATTATTTGAGGAATAAACCTATAATATTAACTATTGATACTAGTCTTATTGGTATAGGATAGGTCGTTGGTCAGGATGATGAAGAGGGGTAGAGGTATGCCACTTGCTTTATTGCAAAGATTTTACATGATACTCAAAGGAACTATGCCTAGATCAAACTAGAGTTATGAGGATTAGTCACTGTTTTAAAATTTGATAAAAAGTATTTCATCGATGCAATGTGACTGTAGAGATCGATTGTCTTCTGTTAATAGGTATGATTGCAAATTTCTCATCTCCTGATATTGTGATGTTGAGATGGATTGCATATATCAACTTTATTAATCCAGCTTTTGTTCATATTGTTAAAAAACTCAATACTATTACCAATATGATCTCATGAGCAAGGTTTGAGGATGATGATTCTGATAAAGCAATAGATAGAGGAATAATCTTGATATGTTATGATCCATGTACATTTACTTATGATTGATTCAGAGAGGATGATTATGAAGGAGAATGGAGAGACATTGGATATTATCTAAGTATTTTTAAGCCTTTCCAAAGCTGTTCGGCAAATCAATTTTGGAAAATCAGAAAGAAGTCTTTCAACTTCTTTCTCAAAGATGGATTTCTTTGGTGGCATGCTAGAGGAAAGGTGAAAAATCCATAGATGGTTTTAGGATTGAGAAATCTTCAGGTGCAAGTCATGAGAGCCATGCATGAGAGCTTATGGGCAGGCCATAAGGGCCTTATTACAACATATGAAAAAGTTTGAGAAAGATATTGGTGGCCAAGGATGTACATAAATGTTAAGGAATTTTTGAGCACATGTGCCACATGTCAGATTCATTTCTCAGTCAAACATAAAGATCCCTTACACCCAACTTACCCACCTTGTATTCATTACAAGTGGGTAGTTGATCTTATGACTATGCCCAAAAGTATTTATGGTATTAGATATATTGTACTTGCACGGGAAGATTTGACAAATCATATGGAAGGTCATGCATTTCGATCTAACACTACTTATAATGTATGTTTATTTTTTTAGGAGAAATTATATCCAAATTTGCATATGTAAGAAAAGTAGTTGTAGATCGAGGAGAGTTAGATGCTAGAGAGGTGAGTGAATTCTTTTATCATCATGGAATTTTCTTATTTCTCACGACAACCTATAAGCTAGAAGCAAATGGGAAGATTGAGAGAGAGTTCACTCTTCTACAGTGAAGGCAATCTTGAAAGCATGTGATGGGGGATACTAGGCAATGAACAAGATATCTTCCATTTGATTTATGGGAAGAAAGGATGACATACATGAGATAAACTCGATTTATGCTAGTTGAGCTCATGTATTGTCGTAAGCCTATTTTTCTGATACATACTCAGATAATAAATTGGATAAGTTAGACTAGGATAATTTGTCATGTGAAGACTTGTTAGCTTTGAGAATTGAACAACTTGAACAAGGGAAAGAGAATATGAAAGCAATTGTTAAGAAATTAAGGGAGTCATGTTTAAAAAATAAGATCTTTTTTTATAAGAAACGTTGACTTAGGCCAGGATCGATAGAGTCAGGGGATTGGTTACTTGTCTCTGATAGTAACTTTGATACCCATTATGATGCATGACATAAATTAACTAAAAGATGTTCTGGACCTTATGTTATTGTTTCTCTTTTTGACACAGGTACATATGCGTTAGGCGAGCTTGATGGAGCTCCTTTGAGAAATTTGGTTGCAGGAAAGAGAATCAAGTTACTTAAATGAAGATCAAGTAGTGACTATGAAATTGGTGAAGAGATCTTCATGAAAATGAAGAGGATGAAAAATGACATGAACACTAAGCAAAAAGATAAAACAGGTGAAAAAATTCTTTACTCTAATTATTTTTCAGCTTTTCGTAAAGTTTTTTTTTTCATGCATTTCATCAATAAACGAGTACATTATTCTGACATGTAAAGTAAATGTTTAAAATTATGAAAAGATGAATTAGAAACTTAAGTAGGGATGTGTATGAATTGGAGATAGGAATTAGAGACTCTATGGATATTGTAAGGATGGAATAGGGAAATCTTGTCTTGCAACTCCTAGTAGAGGTAAATCGTATTTTATATAGGAAGATTGCCTTAGTCTCTAAAAACACTTAGCTAGTGAGATCCTGATTCCAGTTGTAGCATGCCTCTAGATCCTTTGCTCTGATTAGGGGTTAGGCCTTTCCTCTTTAACAAAAAAGTTGTGAAGAAAAAAGATAAATAAAAGAAGCAATACATCAGTGGTACTACAAAGAGAAAAAGTGAAAACAAAAAATAAAGAAAAAGAAAAAAGATAAAAAATAGTTTTCATGACTCAGATATGGTCTCAAAACCACTTCTGAAATTTACTAAGTGGGTTGTATGACTAGCTAAGAAAGTAAGTGATAGAAAACTTATATAAGATAAACATTGCTTATGAATAGAGTCAATAGAAGGGAGAGTACCATGGCTATCTAAATGATTTCTATAGGATTTCCTAACACTTTCTTTCAATTCAATACATTGAATGAAAACGTTTTAATTCAAGCTTGAGTAATTTTAAAGGTTATTTACCATCAAAATCTATATTTTAATCTAAATGCATATTTGATATGCTGTTTGAAACATTCAGAAATAGTCTTTTCAAAAGAATTTGATACTACCTTCAATAATATATAGGTTGGCCCATCAAGACGACGTGCACGTTTAGTGGGGGTGGATGTCAGATGGATTTCTCCATTTCGATTTACATTCATAAAAATTAAAATCTTCTTAAAAATTGGTGATCTATAAACCTCTCAAAATGTGTTCCATGTGTCTTTTTTATTTGCATAATCTCTTTCTTTAGTACCTGCAAGCAAAGAAAAAGAGGAAGATGTGCTATAAACAGAACATGAAGGGATGATAAGTAACGAGAAGAATCGTATACATAGATTAAAGGGTATCAGCTATATGAGTTTATGTTATAAACTTGTTTATGGTGAGCGAAGTAGGCCATAGATGTTAGACATGATATGTCAAGATGAACTCCATGTACATGATAATATAAACCCTCCATGATCATGTATGTTGTCCATGAGAAACCTTTATGTAAACATTTTATTTCTATGAGAAACCCCTAATGATTATGTCCATTTGAACCCTCCATACATAACCCTTACTAACGACATATGTGTGCACTATGTATGTTTATACATGTGAACCATATATGTGGATACAAAAAAATACTATATGCATATGTGTGAGTATATATATATATATATATATATATATATATATATATATATATATATATATATATATATATATATATATATATATATATGTGTGTGTGTGTGTGTGTGTGTGTGTGTGTGTGTGTGTGTGTTTGTGTTTGTATTTGTGTGTGTGTATATGTGTGGTTATGTGTTAATGTGTTCATGTGAATCCTATGAATTTTTATGACCTAAAATGTCTATGTGCATATTTAAATGCATATGTGAAAAACCCTGAATGTGTTGCGTTTATGAAACCCTCTATGTGTTTACGTGTATGTGAACATAAGAATGTGTGTGAATAAGCATGTACCTAACCCTATGTGATGCATGCATATGAATGTGCGTGGCATAATAACCATATGTGCATGTGAGTATCTATGTGAGAGTGTGTTTGTGCAATGTGTGTTAATGTGTGTCTTGTCTATGTATGTGTGTGAGTCTATTTATGTGACTACCTAAATGTGTTTATTTGTGTGCGTATAAGTGCATGTATATGTGCATGTGCGTATGTCTAAATGCATGTTTATGTGTGCTTAATTCTATGTGAACATGGATATGTTTGTGGCCATATATGTGTGCCTATTTACTTTATTTATGTGCTTGACTATGTATATTTATGTGTGTGAGTTTTGCATGTGGATGTATGTGCTTGATGTGCATATATGAACTATGTGTGTATCTACATATGTGAATGTGTGTGTATATGTGTCTGAATGTGGCATGTGTATGTTTTTTTATACATTTATGTCATGTATGATCATCCATGTTAATCTATGCACTCCATCTATGTGCATGTGCCTATAAATGTATACCTTTATGTCCATGTGTGTGTGAATTTATTTGTATATAATGGTATCTATATGTAAAAACATATATGTCTATGTGATAATTATAAATCCAAATAACATGCATTCCAATATGTTCTAAAAAATATCAAAATAATAATAATAAAAAAAAAAGTGTGTTTTGATGAGTGAGTGTGAGTCAAGTTATGTGTGTTTGCATGTTGATTATGTATGCGTGTGTGTGGTTGCATGTGTAATGCATGAGTGTGTGTGAGTTGTGTGTGTGCATATGTGCTTGCATGTTGTTTGTCTTAGTTAACTTAAGAATATCATATATATGATTGTGTGTGTATGTTAATTCTTTTATGTTTTCTTTGAGAACATTATGAGCATTAACGAGATCTTATGAATTATTGGGAGGCTTTACCAGAATTACGAAGCTTATAAGAAGGTGGAGCAAGATCAAGTGTTTGTTGATGTTGGGGGCTACATACGTTGGAGTTCTTATTCATCTATCTTTCCTATTTGGATCAATTTACTTCATTGAGATAGAAACTACTTTGATATCTTTTTTCTTAGCATGCGTTATGTAGGAATTTACATTCAACACCACTAGTGCTCTCTTAGATTTATTTTAGTGATCACGTATTAATGGATGTAGATTCTTCCATTGTAGTAAATTCATCTTCTATAGAAGTTTCGTTTGATCTAATATGTCAATATCGAAATACTCTTGTAGACCAAGACACTATTTATATTTTTCTTTCCACTTATTTGCTTCTTATAGAACAAAATACATATCAATCCCGTAACATTCTTGTGGACAAGGAAACTATCAATTTTCTTATTTCCATATATTTGCTTCTTATGTAACAAAGCTAGGCTTCTCCCATTGAAAATAAAAAGAAACTCTTCCTGAAATGAGTGGGTCTTGAATTGGTCTATGAGTATCCTTAGCACCTACCTCTCTAGCTTTTTCTCTCTTCTCTTCCTCTACTGCCACTTTGCGCATCCATAAGTGTGTGTCTTCATGCATCCATGAGGATCCTGATCTTATGGAATGCATTGACTCAGTATCATCTTTGGCTCTATGGATGGGGTTCCATTGGATGGGAGGTACGTCTCGATGAGAGTAATCCTTGAGATTAATATTGGTCGTGACACCTAAATGTTGCAAATACAAGGAATTGGTTCCCCAATCCTGTACCACTTGCAACTGTCGCATAAATGGTCTTCCCAAAATCATCTCATAGGCATGGTTCTTGCTAAAATCACATATGGTGAAAGTATGCTCAAACTCAACACCGCATGTAGTGAGAGTTATTCCTTCTAGCAAGCCTAAGGGTCTTTCTATGTGACCATCAGCCATCTGCAATTTCATTCTCGTTGGCCTAAGTGCTAGCTTGCCCCAATGCTTCCATAGGGAAGTGGTAGCAATTGCAACTCTTGCACCTGAGTCCAGAATTGCCTTGGTTGTGTATCCTTGATGGGTAATGGGAATATAGGTGTTTCCTTCTTCTCCTTCACTCATGTCTCCTATCTTGTCCAGAGGAATTTCTGGCATTGTTCTATGAGAGCCTACCTGGGAACGCAGTTTAGCTATCTCTGATACTTGTTTGGCTACATGTTTCCACAGTTCTGGCCTAACCTTGAGTAACTCTTCTAAAGTGAAATTGCACTGCACTTTAGTATTCTTTACTATCTCCGTATTCCTAGGTATGACTGAGTCTTCATTTCGTACCATGACCGTGGGTGCTCTCATACAAGTAGACTTAGCTTCCCATGGGCCTGTGAAGTGGGGTAATTCATGTAAAGAATTAGACTCAAAGTCTAATCTCTCTTGCGATTGGGCACTCTCCTGCTCCTCATAAATAGACGGAATGTCTTGTGGGAATTGATCATGAGCGTCATCCACAAGTTCAATGGGAGGAGGGACTTCACTTTCTTTGGCCCATTTCTCTTCTTGAATCTCTCGCAGGAACTCTGGTGAATACCTATTCATAGAAGAAGAGGTGTCTGGTTCAGTGGAATCAGGCACATAAGCTTCCTGTGGGGGAATGCTTATTGTTTTACTTGCCTCATCTTTTCCTTGAGAGTTTTCTTCCTTGGCAGATCTTGCAATTATGCTCTCTAACTTCTCTAATAGTCCATCCAAGTGCAATTGTGCCTTAGTTGAGCAAGAGTAGTTGAAGAGGCGACTGGCTTCAAACATGGTCTGAGCCAATGTTACCATTTTTGCACAAAGCTTGGTTCTTTCTATCTCTAGGTCAGCTCTAGGGTAGCACTTGTCATGATCTATCACATTTGGCCCTTCTTGGATTCTAGCCTGATATGCCTTAAGCATCATGTCTACGTCCTCTGGAGTGGGGTCGGCTAACACAGATCGTACTCTAGGAGGTGGTGGAATTGTCTGAGGTGGGTTGAAAGGTGGTGGGTTAGATGGTGATAGGGATGAAGGTGGTGGTGGTATGTGAGAGTTTGTTTGAGAGGTGAGCTCGACAATTTTGGCTTTTGTTTCTCTTATGCTTTCTTCTAAGTCGCTCATCTTTTTAGCCCATTGTCTTTTCATCCTTTCTCAACTATCTTTCTAGGCTCTTGTTCGTTTCTTGGCTACACTCTCGGTTTCACTAATCTCGGCGCTCCTTTCTTGGCTTAAACCTTGGTTCTGCTGCAAAGCCTGAGCTCTAGTGACTACCTGTACTGGTGGAGTGGAAGTCACACTTCCTGTAGAGTCTACTACTAACCCAGTAACATTGATAGGAGTGATTTTTGGCATATTATTGGGGTTCCTTGGCCAATCTCGTAAGAGATGCTCCTTTCCACAATCTTGACATAAGCCCTGGATTGTTACTGATTGGGGTTGTGTGGGTGCAGGCATGGGGCAATCACGAATGAGGTGATCTCCCTGACATCTGTAGCAAGGTCCTCTAGGGAATGGGGGTCTTACTTGCCTAGGTTGAGGTCTACTCCATATTCTTTAGTGAAAATATGAGCAACATACTCATTGTTCCTCACATAAACAAGATCAATATCACCTCCTAATACCTTTTCTCTGATGAAGTGATAATGTACCTTGATATGCTTTGTTCTAGCATGAAAAATAAGATTTTGTGCTAATTGTATGCTACTACAATTATCACAAGAAATGATGATAGGATTTTGCACTTCCACACCTAGATCTACAAGTAGCATCTCTAGCCATGAAGCTTTGCATACTTCCATCGCAACAACTCTATACTCCACCTTTGTACTTAACAAAGCAACAATGGTTTACTTCTTACTGCTCCATGTAACAACTACACTCCGAAGTGAGAATAGAAGGCCACTAGTAGATCTTCTATATATAATACTACCAGCTGAATCTGCATCGGTGTACCCATGAACCTGCAATTCTACACCAACTTCATAAAACAATGCATAGTCCAAAGTAGCACTCACATAAGGTAGAGTGTGTCTCAAAGCATCTAAATGTGGTTTCCTAGGAACCTGCATAAACCGACTTTGAAGTCCTACATTGTAGCTTAGATCAAGCCTTGTAATTGTGAGATATATCAAACTTCCCACAATTTGTCCTTTACAAAGTAGCATTTTCCAATGCTTCACTTGATGCAGTATCCAACTTCAAATTTTGATCTAATGGCATAGAAATTGGCTTACAATCAGCCATACCATACTTCTGTAGCATCCTCAAGGCATATTTCCTTTGCGATGTCCATATACATGTTTCTGTATGTATAAACTCAATGCTGAAAAAATAGCTCAACATGCCAAGATCTTTCATGTAAAATTCCGACATAAGGAGTTGCTTCACCTCTTTAATAATTTCTTCATTATCACCACCTACAATCAATTCATCAACATAAGTAACCATAATCATGATGCCATCATCACACTTCCTTGTGTATAATGAGTGATCTGCATCACACATAGAAAATCCAATGGTGGTTAAATAATTAGCAATCTTTGCATGTCGAGCACAAAGGTCTTCTTTAAGCCCATACAAAGCCTTTTGCAATTGGCAAAAATATTCTTGGTGCTTTGAATCCTCATATTCTTGTGGCTGGTCCATGAATACTTTGTCGTGCAACTCACCATGTAAGAAAACATTCTTCACATCCATCTGATGCAAATTCCATCCTTTTGTTGTAGCCAATGCAACAAGTGCTCTCATGGTAGCTATTTTAGCTATAGGGCTAAAAGTTTCTTCATAATCAATGCCATATGTCTATGCATATCCTTTTTCTACCATATTTCTTTATACCTACTTGTTACCGTTAGTGTCCATGTGAAAGGCCAAATGGCCACCAGACACTTCTTTGTATATATTCTTTAATAAAATATATAGTGATCTGGTCCATCATAGACTTTAAGTTGGACTGCACTTGTAACACCTAAGAATTCTGTGTTCACGCTCCCTATGTACTATGTTTTCCTGCATATTCTGCAGCCTCTACAGAGAGTATAGCATGCGGCCCTAGGAACTCAGTTTTCTACTTCGAGGATATTACCATGGAGCTCTCAAGAAGGAGAGCGCACTATGTGCATTGTCAATGAAATACTTCACTTGCATTAGCGCATTTCGATGCAAAAGATTTGTTCCTTTTGTGCGAGTGAAGTGAGCATCTACCCTCCCCCCCCACCCAAGGTGCTTTCTCCAAGGCTTACGATTAAGGTGGTGACCAAGGCATAGACCTTTGCATACCTTGTCATCTAAGTCACCGAAGTCACCATTGGCAACGTTGGCTACGCGCAAAGGAGGACCTCAATGATCAAGGAAGATAGAGGTTTGCGATACTTCTTGGGAGATCACCAATCCCAGTACTGTTCCCCCTAGAGCTCCCTTACCCATGGTAATCTCTTGCCACTAAGATACACTCTACTAGTGTCTGAAGAAGGGGAAAGACTAAGTTTAACATTATCTTGAACATGTTTTGGTCCCTTAAAGCTTCATTCTTTGCTTTCAAAGCCTATTTTTGAAGCATTTTTGGGGTTTCTTTTGGAGCCATTTTGGAGTAGTTTCACACATAGTTCTCTTCACACAAGTCCAAGAACATAAAAAACAGTGTTCTTTGTACTTCTCCGACAATACATATCAACCTTTGGGGCTGTGTTTTCAGCCACGCTCATAGAACTACAGGTTTCTCAAAACATTTTCAGTTTTGGTGGGAGCAATCGCTGCAAATTTATGTAGGTTTCTGAGCCTAAAACATTAGAGTTCACAGACACTTGCAGCTGTTGTTGACTAGTTTTTAGCCTATATATTCAGCCTTTTAGTGTCATTTTACTGCATATATTGATCACATACACACCATGTACGCTTTTGTGGATACCGCTTATGTACGTCCATGTGGTCATTGATATGGCGATTACATTTTTTCCATAAAGCCTTTTACATTTGATAAAGAGTGTCGTGGTGAGGTTTTCTTAACTAGGAGACACCCAGATGTTGGGGTCTCTTCGATGATGTAGGTGGAAGACTTATCGGGCCTTGCCATAGGAGATGTATGATAGTTGTTCATAGGTGCTCGATAAGCCTAGTTGGCTTCTATTGGGTAACTGATTATATACAGTGGATTCAGTGATTCACTAAGCAGGTAAACATGTCAGTACTTGTAGTTTTATGATATTTTGGCATTGGACATATGGTCATTTTGCAAAGGATACTCTAGCAAATGTTTTTTCCAGATTTTTGGTTTTTTCAACTATACAATGTCGATTTACTCCTTGATACACTTATTTGTTGTTGTTTGGAATCTTCTAGCCTCATTATCATTCTATTCAGTTCTCAACCATCATGGCATCAGAGATCTCAGGCACATCTAGTGGATCACAGTCTAGTGCCAATGTTTCGAGGAGGAACTACAACTTGCAAGGCAAATACCATTTTGAGATATGAAAATTTGATGGCACAAAATTTTCTCTATGGAAGAATCAGATTAAAGATAAGCTGATTCAAAGGTGGCAATGGAAGCCAGTAAATGGGATTTCAAAGAAGCGTGCTGACATGGATGAAGATGATTGGGATGAGTTAGATGAAATGGCCAGGTCTACCATTTGCTTGCACCTGACAGATAATGTTTACTTTATAGTATTAGACTATGAAAGTGCAAAGGAGCTTTGGAAGAAGTTATGCAATACATATGAAAAAGAGACGGCATCAAATAAACTGTATCTGATGAGAAAATTATATGAACTTAACATGAAGGGCACAGATAGTGTAGTTACTCATCTAAATGAGTTTGATGCTATATTCTCCCAAACACACACTTAGAAAATGGATATGGATAATGAAATGAAAGTAGTATTGTTGTTATGCACCTTGCCATCATCATGGGATATGTTTTGCACATCTATTAGCAATAGTGCACCTGGTGGTAAACTCGTCTATGATGAAATTTCTGGAGCACGCATGAGTGAGGAGATTCGTAGAAAATCTATGGTTGGCCCTTAGAGTGGAGATGCATTTAATGTCTGTGATTCTTACCAAGGAAAGAATCAGCAACATGGCAGGAGCAAGAACAAGGAAAACAATGGTGAACAGAATAAGAGTAGAAGTCAATCAAGGAAGAGGGATATCGAATGCCATTATTGTCACAAGAAATGACACATGAAGAAAGACTTTTATGCATTAAAGAATGCTAAAAGTAAAGGATAGAATGTTGATGGGCATGTTAAAAAGTTACCTACACCATCTACTTTGACTGTGAAGATTGAAGAAATTCATGCTATTTCTAATGATGTTGATGTGTTGACACTTGATAGTATTGTGCCAACTGAGGCTCTTATGGTTGATTCTCTTTCCCACATGTAGCTGCTAGATTTTGGTGCTTCTTTCCATGTGACACCACATAGAGAATGGTTCTCTAATTATGCATCAAAGTCTCTTGGTACCATGAGACTTGGTGACTCTTACGAGTGTGATGTTGTGGGGATTGGAGATGTGGTTCTATAGTTCATTGATGGTTCAAAATTTACTATGCATAATGTAGGCCATGTACCTCAATTATCACACAATTTGATGTCACTTGGTCAACTTGATGACCTTGGTTACAAGGTGGTCTTCTATGCTTAGTCCTTTCATATATCAAAGGGCAATATGGTTATTGGAAAAGGAAGCAAAGTTGGCTCACTTTATCCTTTATTTGTATCACAGAAAGAACACTTGTTAGCTATTATTGAATATCCTATGGCTTGTATTTGGCATGGTTTTTTGGGCCATATATCTCATAGTGGAATGGAAAATCTTTCTCGTTCTAGCTACTTACCTGTGTTATCTTTCTCAAATTTTCCATTTTGTGAGCATTGTCAATATGGAAAGCAAACCAGAAATGTGCATATAATGCACATTTACTCTTCAATTCAGCCTTTAGATCTCGTTCATACAAATGTGTGTGGTCCTATGCCCACTAGGTCCTTAGGTGGTTCTCTTTACTTTGTCACTTTCATAGATGATGCTACTAGAAAAGTTTGGGTATATCCTATCAAATCAAAGGATTAGGTATTCCCTACTTTCAAAAAAAATGGCTTGCTTCAACTGAGACTGAAAAAGGAATTAGCTTTATGTTCAAATAATGAGGGTGAGTATACCTCACATGAATTGAGCCTTTTCTGTTAGTCTAGAGGGATTTGTAGAGAGTTTATAGCTCCTTATACCCCAGTATAGAATGGTGTTGCTGAAAGGATGAATAGAACTATTCAAGATATAGTAATTTCTATGTTGCATCATGCAAACCTCTCACATGGCTTTTGGGTAGAAGTAGTATTGACTGTAGTTCATGTGATTAACCTTTCACTTAACTGCCAAAGGTTTGAAAGTGGCACAAGAGTTATGGAGAAGGAAGCCACCATATTATGATCATCTTTGAGTTTTTCGGTGTGAAGCATATGTTCATATACCCAAGAATCTTAGACAAAAGTTGGACCATAAGTCAAAGAAATGCATTTTTCTTGGATATGGTTGAGAAGGACAATTTGGATATCACTTATGGGATCCTGAAATATGGTCAGTGATCAGAAGTAGTGATGTCATTTTAAATGAGTCTAAGATGCATAAACAACCCATTAAGGAGGTTGAAGTGAGAAGAGTGGTGTTTGAGGATACTAGTCTTCTAGTTAACATGCATAAAAATGTTAGTTTGCACATGTTCCTGTTCAACAACCATTGAGGCGCTTTGCACGTGTCTCACATCCACCAAATATATATCTTCCAAGTTTAGTTTTTGTTATGCTAACAGATGTCGGTGAACCTTCTTGCTACGAAGAGGCTGTGCAGATAGAGGATCATGTCAAGTGGAGAGTGCCATGAAGAGTGAGTTGGATTCTATTCACAAGAATGGTACATGGGATTTAGTACCTTTGTCGAAGGGCAAGAAAGCTTTACCATGTAAATGGGTATATAAACTAAAATTCACATCAGATAGTGCTTCTCCAAAGTATCAATCATGACTTGTCACAAAGGGTTTTAAGCAACAACATGGTGTTGATTTTGAGGAAATCTTCTCTCCAGTGGTCAAGATGACTACTTTATGCATGTTGCTTGGATTCATTGCAATGGAGAACTTAGAGCTAGTCCAAATGGATGTGAAAACTGCTTTCTTGCATGGAGATCTTACAGATGAGACCTATATGGAACAACCAGAGGGTTATGTAGTTCTTGACAAGAGGAAATTCTAGTTTGTAAGCTCAAGAAGAGCTTGTATGGACTTAAACAGTCCCCTAGACAATGGTACCAAAATTTTGATGCTTTTATGAAGTCTCAAGGCTATTCTCAAAGCAATGAGGGTCATTGTATCTACACAAAGAGATGCTCAAATGGTAGCTTGATATGTGTAGCTCAAGCATAAGCACCACCTCCTTTACTTGTCAATCCGCGGAGATGTGAGGAATGGTATGAAGACCACAAGCGAGTGAAGGCACAAGTGCGTGAGTGAAAACACACAAGCATGCACACACATACACACACATGTGCACAAGGTAAGATCAAAGAGAGGAACAATGGAAAGCTTCTTTTACAAAGAACTCTCTTACAAAGCTTCAATCTCAAACAAGCCAACTCTCTAACAAGCTAACCCCAAAAATGAGCTCTCTAGCTCTTTTTCTAGTTTTTTGAGTAGTTTTGGCCCTGTCTAGACCTAGTGTCTAGCCTAGTTAAAAATTAGGTTCCAAGGCTTATTTGAGGGCTCAAACGGAGCCTAAAAATTATGAAAATTGGTAGGATGATACTTATAATACTCATCAAGCTTGAGGACTCCTCGGTTTGAACAAAATGGAGTTATAAAATATGAAATGGTATTTACAATGGCTTTTAGTGATGAAAATCACTATTTTTGTAGGGATTCCTTCTAAAAATTTGACATGTACTTGTTGGAGCTCCCTATGTGCTCCTTCTTCTTGTGTTTCCACTTTTTTGACATATTCTTGCACCTCGTTGTCGGAAGGATTTCCTCACTTGAGTTACCATATAGAAAAATAAAAATATTTTGATTTCAAGTCGGTTAATTGATATCTCTCTCACATAATTTTAATGAGTTAGTTTATAATTGACTAATTTTTCTTTGAAGTACCTACAAGCAAAAGATGGACATATATTCAGAAATTAGAATAATGGCAAAAAATATTTGGATGAACCCTTGAAGTTATCTTTATATTTACCCTTATCTATACCCTCTATAGTCATAATCTTCTTAATTTCATGAATGACTTTACTTATGAACTATAAAGAAAATAATGTATCATTGCTATATGATAAGTATCTTATATATTAAATCATAATTAATTTAATTATTTAATGAATTAATAGTTTAACGTATGTAATAGTGTATGTAGTGTGTTAATTAAAGTTAGTATGCATGAAATCTAACTAGTTAAACTAATTAGTTAACTAGTTAAACTAACTAGTAACTAACTATAACTATTAGTTATCTACATGCTCACATATAAGTTAACTTTAGCTATAAATATGAGTTTTTTTTCATTGATTTTTTCTAATGTTATTCTATCTGCAGGTACAAACTCTTTGCCAGTGTGTGTGTGTGTGAGAGAGAGAGAGAGAGAGAGCCTCTTCTTCCCCCCCTCCTCCATCCTCGGCTACTGCAGACACCACACACACAGAAGCGGGGAGAGAAAGAGAGAGAGAGAGAGAGAGAGAGAGAGAGAGAGAGAGAGAGAGAATTTCATTTTTCCTTCGATTGTAGTAGTGCACAGCTCACGGCGGCAGAACATGGAGAGAGAGAGAGAGAGAGAGAGAGAGAGAGAGAGAGTATGCATGTTTATTAAGTGTGATGCATATGTGCATGAATGAGTGTGTTTTCATGTATGCATATGTAGGTATGCAATATGCATGAGTGATATGTGAATGTATGCATGTATGTATGCATGTATGCATGTGTAGTATGCATGTGTATGCATGAATGTATGCATGAAAATATGAGTTTAGTATGAGTGCATGTATGCATAAATGTATGCATGTTAGTTAGTGTGCATGTATATGTATGCATGTGCATAATAGTGTAAGATGCATATGTGTGATGTGTGTTAGCATGTATGCATGTGTATGAATGAGATGCACAAATGCATAAGCATGTAAGTTAAAATGTAATGTGAAGCATGTATGCATGAGTATATGATGATATGCATGCATGCATAAGAGATGTATGAAGTGTTTGTATGCATGTTAGTATGAGGATGAATGTTGACATTATTCTATGCATGTTAATTAGTATGAATGCATATGGCATGAGTGTATGTATATGATATGATGTAAGAATGCATATAAGTATGCATGTAATGTGTGGATGTGCATGTATGAGAGAGTGATGCATGTATCCATGTGAAGTGAATGTATGTATGCATATGCATGTATAAATGCATGAGAGTAAGTGCATGCATATTAGATGTTAGTACATGTTTTTGAATGCATGTTAGTATGCATGTGCATATAATAGATGCATGTGAATGCATATGTACATGAGTAAAGTATATATGTATGCATGTAAAAACAAATGAATGTATA
Organism: Ceratopteris richardii; assembly: GCA_020310875.1. Taxonomy (NCBI): domain Eukaryota; kingdom Viridiplantae; phylum Streptophyta; class Polypodiopsida; order Polypodiales; family Pteridaceae; genus Ceratopteris; species Ceratopteris richardii. The sequence goes on from CM035424.1 coordinate 38,972,985, forward strand.
GTTAAAATATGCATATAAAGTGATGCATGTATGTATATGTATTATGCGTGTTTATGCATGTGAAATATAAAGTATATATACATAAGAGCATTTGCATAGACATATGAAAAAGCATGTGCATATTAGAGTTAATGCATATGCATATGAATATGAAGAATAATGTATGCATAAGTGTATGTATGAATGTGCATATCTATTTAAGTATGATGTGCACAAATGTGTATGCATGAAAAATTAGGAAGTTAGAAGTCTATGTATACATGTGTTAGTATAGATTTAATTTATGTATTGAATGTTAGATTAACAAATGAGTGTTTTATGTTAATTAAAAGCATACTTATTTTTTCCTAATGTTATTCTATCTGCATATCATTGAGAAGAGATTTTGACGAGGATTGAAGAAGATTGGACAAGATTACGAGATTGAAGCAGCTTATGATTTTTTTAGAAATATAAATTTGTATAGGAATATTCTCTAGGAATTGTATTAGATTTTATTATAAGCTTTTGTATAGGCTTAGAATTGATCCTAAAGTTTTTCATACTTTCATTTTACGATTTAATTAAGTTCTATATATTCTCTTTTTATATGTCTAAAAATTTAGCGTCAACAAACGGATCTGTTATTGATAATAAAGAACTAGATAACTGTTGGCATACAAGTCATAAGAAGAGCATACAGGCATAGCGGAGCAGTCATGCACAATACGGCAACAAGGCCCTATCATTTTTTCCATAAAGTATTTCCAACTCAAGTGATTTTCATCACTACACACACATTGTAAATCCCGTTTTTGGTAGAATAGACTCCATTTTGTTCAACCTGAGGAGTCCTCGAGCTTGAGGAGTATTAGAATTAGCTACATACCAATTTTCATAATTTTTAGATTTTGTTTGAGCCCTCAAATAAGTTCTAGAACCTAATTTTTAACTGGGCTGGACACTAGGTCTGAACAAGGCCAAAGCTAGTCAAAAAACTATAAAAAGAGCTAGAGAGCTCATTTTTTAGGTTAGATGGTTAGTGATTTGAGCTTATGAAAGAGACTTTTTTTACTAATGCAAAGAACTCCATTGTTCCTCTCTTTGTTCTTGCCTTGTGTGCCCGTGTGTGTGTATGTGTGCATGTTTGTGTGCTTCTCACTCACACACTTGTGCCATCACATGCTCATAGTCTTCATACTAGTCCTCATGTCTCCATGGATTGACAATTATGAGGTGGATCTCCTCATGTTGGTACTTGCCATTGTGCTAGAGTGACACAAAATTTGGTGCCGTTGCCGGGGAGAGAGCTTCAAGGACGAGCATGTGATGGTAAGGCGTAGAGTTGAGACATTGGAGCCATAGGTAAAATCCTTTATTTTCCTTATTTTTCTTCATTTTTTCTTGTTTTTGCATCACCATCATCATCCCCACCATCTCCCACCTTCATCTCCATCTCCACAAAAATTTTAGTTTTTGGTCATATTCCAATCCCCACCTCATTTCCCTCATTTCACTTGTGAGAGAGAGCGAGAGAGAGCTTGCATGCTATCTATTTTTGTGTGTTTTTTGAGCTTTTGCTGCAGGTTCTAGCTGTACCACCATTTCCAATAGCTTATGTAGGTACGACAAAACTTTGCATAGGTCCCGGGACGACGACCTCTATCTATTGCGACATACAAAAAAACTTAATATTTTTTGAATGCATGTTTGGCACGATAACCTACACCATGAGAGCACTCCAAATCACTAAAAAGTTCAAAAAGTTTGCATTTTTTCATTCTATCGCGACAAACATAGTCTATCGCGATAGACAGCGTCTATCGCGACAGACATAGTCTATCGTGATAGACAACATCTATTGCGACAGACATCCTCTATCACGATAGACAACACCCCACAACACAGGCTGTCTATCACGACAGACACCGTCTATCATGACAGATAGAGCCCACGATAGATGATAGACCCCGTCTATCACAACAGACCAAAGGCACGTTAGACTATAGATAGGACCCCGTGACAAACACCATCTATCGTGACAAACACTGTCTATCGTGATAGACCAAACCAAGATGAATGATAGACCCCGCCTATTGCGTCACACACTGTCTATCGTGACAGACCAAACCACGATAGTCGACAGACACCGTCTATCGCGGTAGACCAAACCATGATAGACGACAGATAGCGTCTATCACAACAGACACCGTCTATCGTGACAAACCAAACCACGGCAGACAATAGACAGTGTCTATCATGACAAAGACCGTCTATCGCGACAGACCAATCCACGACAGACGACAGACAACATCTATCGTGACAGACACCTGTCTATCGTGATAGACCAAACCACGACAGACGATAGACAGCGTTGTCGGGTCGTGAGAGATGCTCGGATGGTGGATCAAGTCATCCGCCTAAATCGTTCGGCACACGTAGGGTGTCTGTAGCGGACTCAGACTAAGGACCATAGGGACAAGTTGCTTTATATCTGGCAATAGCTATCTGTTTGGGTGTTAACAATAATGACTCTTCGGTTATCTGATCTTTAACTACCTCTTCTATTGTAGCTTCTAATGGTTTTGGTTGAGTTTGTCTAACTAAAGTTGGTGGAAATAAATCTTCACTACTTTGTGATTCAGGAGATGCAATGGAAGAAAATGCTAGGAATGTAGTTAAACATTGATCATAAGATAAAGACACTAATGATTCCAAAGTAATATTGTTCTTAATAAGTTCTTCTAACACTAATTCTACGGATTCGGTTGTATGTTCAATGATGTTATTACTACTGTTTTCAGATGCATGGTATAAATCGGAAGACATGAAAGAACTAATAGAAACAATATGATGCTAAACTGGTTTGAATAAATGAATTAATAAGCTAATACAAATGGAAAGTCTAGATAATTGGATAAATGTCTAAGCAATTGGGTAAATGACTAAATGGAGATATAAGGTTTAAATGGATCATCAATCTTGTTGCTTCTCTTTTTTCACTTCAATAGCTTGAACTCATCAATGATTCTGCAAAAAAAACATTAAGCTATTAGTAATATTACAAGAAATTAATGAGAAATATTAAACACATACTTTATATACATTAAAGCATACACATGTTCATGCATGCTAACATACATTCATGCACATGTTCTAATGCAAATGCTAACATCTAATTTTATGCAACAACACATGCATCTTTGCATATCCACACTATGCATCAACTCTATCATGATTCATGTATTTAACTTAATGCACATACATATGTTTAATACATACACACATGTACTCTAAACCATGTATCTATACCATATCTAAACATGTTCCTATAACCTTACTTATATAGACTTAAACTTAGTTAGACATACATTCCTATTCATACATTCTCTAGTTAATACTTTCATTCACATATATAAAGATGCTAACATATGCTCATACACGATTATATGTACCTCATCTCATTAAATGCATTCATAAACCACTACACTTACACATTACTCATTCAACCATATGCATTCATACACATGCTTACTTTTAATTTAGACATCCTAATATGCTCTCAAGCACTTAAACCTATGCAAATGAACACAATAATGCACACATATGCTCATTCACTCTCTCTACCTTTGTCTTTCTCTCTCTTTCCCGTTCTCTCTCTGCCTGCCTACCTCTCTCTCTCTCTACTGTTCTCTCTCTCTCTCTCTCTCTCTCTCTCTCTCTCTCTCTCTCTCTCTCTCTCTCTCTCTCTCTTCTCTCTCCTCTCTCTCTCTCTCTCTCTCCTTCTCTGTCTGCGCACTGCCGCGCTCAGACAGAGGAGGGGAGGGAGAGTCTCTCTCTCTCTCTCTCTCTCTCTCTCTCTCTCTCTCTCTCTCTCTCTCTCTCTCTCTCTCTCTCTCTCTCTCTCTCTCTCTCTCTTTTCTTCTCTCTCCTTCTCTGTCCGCGCGCTGTCGCGCTGACAGAGGAGGGGAGGGAGAGTCTCTCTCTCTCTCTCTCTCTCTCTCTCTCTCTCTCTCTCTCTCCTTCTCTGTGCGCGCTGTCGCGCTGCAGCAGAGGAGGGGAGGGAGAGATTCATTTTCTCTCTCTCTCTCACACACACACACATCACACACACATATACACTTCACACACACACACATACATCACATACACACTCTTCACACACACATACACTTCACACACACACATACACACTCTTCACACACACATACACTTCACACACACACATACACTTCACATACACACTCTTCACACACACATACACTTCACACACACACATACACTTCACACACACACATACATCACACATCACTCTTCACACACACATACACTTCACACACACACATACATCACATCACATACACACACATCACACACACATATATCACATACACACACTTCACACACACACATACATACACACGTCACATATATACGCGCAATGTTGCAGGGACCAAGACCAAGCCATGGAATAGGCATGGGCATGCTTCCAGCCGGACAATCAACATCAAGATCATCGTACACAGTAGTACATGATGGCTTAATATCCCGAGCACAAGGAGGGTCTAATGAGAAAGAAGGAAAAATAGAAGAAAGTAAGAGCAGAAGAAAGTACCTGCAAAAGAAACATTAAGAGAAACTTGAGCTCAACACTCATTTAAATACAAACGCAAGTCGTTTCTAAACCACTCTTTTTAGTTTTAACTTTTAATCTACAACCACACTTTAATCTCCTTACTTCCACCACACTTTCTAGTTTAACTTTTCTACTTTAATTACACTTAATTTCTACTCCTCTCTTTTCATCTTCACTAATTCTCTCCACTCTTTCTCTTAACCAACTTTTTTCACTTTAAGTGCATCTTCTATTGAGACCACTCCTTAAATCTCTTTAGTTACACAACTTATATAAACCATTCTTTTTCCTAGCACTCATATAGTCCACTAGTTATTTATCCATTTAATTAATCATTTTAATCTAATTAGCCTACATGTCTTATTTAAATAAATTAATTAATTTAAGCTTAGTTTAAGGGTTTAATTAATTAGAACCTTAGTATTTAAATACACACATTTACTTAAAGTAATTATTAATAGCATAGTTTAATTTAGAATACATAAATATGTAATTAATGATGATAAATAATATCTATTTTAACCCTTTTAATATAGTAAATCCTAGAAACCCTATTGGAAACCCATAAAACCCCCTGGGTTAGACCATTAAAATCCTTCTGAACCCTAGCTTTAACCCATTATAACTCATCTAAACCCTTAACATTAACCAAATCTTATAAACAACACATGAATTCAAGAAACCCTAGGCTGAATACCCATAATTCTTGAATGTAAAAATAGGAAATTCTCATTAAATGAGTAATTAGGGTAAACCCTAACATGAACATATGTCCTGCTTCATCCTTCATACCTAAAAACACTTTCAAAATAGTTAATCCAGTTAACACAACTGATCAACAGTGATATAAAAGAGGTTTAGAATTCACCAATAAATATCTTAATTTTTCGGGTCATCAATTGGAAGATGCAAATCTTCCCGACATCCACCGCCACCAAACCTGCACATCGTCCTGATGGGCCAACTTGCAGATTAAGGGAAGTAGCATTTTCAATGATTATCCTGAAATTAAATCATAGAAGAGCATCAATTCTTTTTTAAATATATTTAATCTTATCAAATTTTAAATCTTTTCAACATGCACATGAAGTTTATTTCAATTACATCTGGCAATGAAAACATATTAAAGTATAAAGGTAAACTATTAACCTTTTCAGTCAACAAACATTAGTTTATATTTTTTTCCATTTATAAACTATGTAAAGATTAGTATAAAACAGAATTCATTTTCATTCATTCAAATGCAGGTTTCGTCATATATATGCATTCACATATGAGCAATCAAGCATGCCAAATAAATCTACTAAATCTACTTGGACAGACAGCCGCCTTGTATGCCCAATTTTAATCACTAGATGTGTTTTTTCACAACTAGTTTCTTCATATAAATATGATGTAAACTTCATATCGATAATAAATGTAAATACCTTTTTGGGGTGGAAGAAGGTATAACTTCCATGTCAATATTCTTTTTTTTTTTTCGCTACTTTTTTGTTTTAAAGGGGAAAGGCTTAACCCATTAATCCGAGCTAAGGATCTAGCTGCATGGACAAGAAAGATCTAGGTTTTCACAGACATGAATCATGCAACAATATGCTCCTACACATATACAACTACTTTCGTTATCTAAATGAACTACAAATCCTTCTATTTTTAACAAATCTCACTTAATCTATAAATGTAAAAATATAAATTACGTCTATTTTCCTAATATGGTTAAATAGAGTCCTTTATAAATTAATATTCTTCATTCCAGTTTTTATCAATTAGTTTTATATGAATGCAAAGAAAATACATAAATCAAAATTGTATGACAAAGAAAAATACGACCTAAAATCAACTTCATCTTCAATCTGCTTCACCTTTATACATCTTAATTTGTTCTTCAAAGACCTGTTAAAACTCAACCAGCAACAGCTAGACACGCAAAATTATTAAATTTCATATTCAAATCTTCTCTTAGTTTTCTTGCAAAAGAAACCCACACTAAAGAAATTCATTCATACATAATTAATCATGCTCATCATCAAACATTACTTCATACATTTCATCATCTCTTTGTTTAAATAATTTAATTCTTTTGCCAGCAATTAAGTTTTTAAGAGGAGTGCCATCTAATCGTAAGGCATACGTTCCATTATCATAGGTTTTGACTATCACATAAGGTCCAAACCAACGTCTTTTAAGTTTCCTACGGGCATCATACTGAGAATCAAACGTACTATCATACAGTAAAACCCAATCATTAACTTGAACTGGCTTTGGCCTTAACCTATGTGATTTATCAAAATACTTCTTATTTTTCAGTCGAGAATCTTTTAGTTTAACTATAACCTCTTCTAAACGTTCATTCCCTTGCTCTAACTGTTGGATTCGCAGAGCTAATAAATCTTCTGTTGACATATTATCTTCCCATGGTAAAGTAGTCCAAGTAAGAATTTGCGTATGCACAGGGAATATCGGTTTCTGGCAATACATCAACTCTGCTAGCATATACCCCGTTGTTCTAGTGCAGGTCATTCTATCAGCCCACAACGCAAATGGCAGATATTTTGGCCAATTCTTAATTTCTCCATTACAAGCTTTGGAAATTGCTTTAATAATAGGAGAATGCCCTCGTTCAATCTTCCCATTAGCTTCAGGGTTGTAAGCAGTAGTAAGGGCTAAGCGAATTCCATGCCTAGCAAAGAATTCTCTAGCCTCCTGCGCATCTAACTCTCCCCTATCAGCCACTACCTTTTCTACATAACCAAATCGTGAAATGACATCCTCAAGAAGAAATTTGCATACATTAAAAGTTGTCTTAGATCTTAAAGCTCGGCCTTCTACATGATTCGTAAGATCTTCACGTGCCAAGACTATATATTTCATCTTATCGATACCTTTGGGCATGGTAACTAAGTCTACAACCCATTTATAATGGATGCATGGTGGATAGGTAGGATGCAACGGATCCCTATGTTTGACTGAGGAATGAATCTGACATACGTCACATGAATTCACATAATTTTTAATAGTAACATAAATCCCTAGCCACCAGTATCCTTCTCTAATTTTTTCATGCGTAGCTACAAAACCTTTATGTCCTGCCCATAAAGTATCATGCATACTCTTCATGACTTGTAACTGAAGATCCTTAGTTCCTAGTACTCGTTGTGGCAATCTAATTTTTCCCCTCGCATGTCTCCAAATGAAACCATCTTTCAGAAAAAAGTTGTAAGCTCTTTTCCTAATATTCCAAAATCTATTTGAAGACCATGAAGGTGCCCTAACCAAAGTACTTAAATACTTTCCAATATCCTGCCACTCTCCTTCGTATTCTTCAATATTGAACTGTTCATATGCGTATGCTTTAGAATCATAATTAATTGCATTTATTTCTAATTTTGTTTCTTCCTCATTATCAAATCTAGCTCGAGAAAGCATATCAGCCACAGAATTAGATTTTCCTACAATATGTATCAAAACAGGATTTATAAACTTGATGTATGAAATCCATCTAAGCATGGCAATGTCGGGTGATGAACAGTTTGTAATCATTCCAATTAGAGGTAGACAATCTGTCTCAACTATTACATTTGCACCTATAAAATATTCTTTATCGGATTTTAATGCCGTGACTAAACCCCATAGATCTCGTTTAATTTACGGATAATTTCTTTGCGTATCGTGTAAAATCTTTGCTCCAAATCTCACAGCATACCTATTGCCCTCTTCATCGTCCTGACCAATAACCCATCCTATTCCTATAGGGCTCGTATCAACAGTTAAAATGATAGGCTTTTGATCAGTATAATCTACTCGCTTTAAAATAGGAGCTTCAAGAAGTAATTTCTTTAACTTTTTCATAGCTTTTGAGTGTTCTTTAGTCCAAAGAAACTTTCAATTCTTCCTTAGTAAAGCATAACGACAATTTGCAACATGTGCATAGTGTGGGATCCAGATGGCATAAAACACACAAGCACCAAGGAATTGTCTTACCTCACTAATATTACTACAGGTTTCAGAAATCTTGTTTTTAGCGTCGACTTTAGGTGGATATGGCCTCCGACCGTAATGTCCACATAAATGCCCAACTATAAGTACCTCATTGACACCAAAAACAGATTTCTCAATGGAGAATGTGAGACCAACCTCTTCAAATCTCTGGAAAATCCTTTCACAGTCAGAGATATGATCTACTACAAACTTCCTGCAGCCAGAGGAATCTAAAGTTTCATCTTTCGCATTCTCAATACATCCTTTAATAGGAATGTCATCAATAAATGGCATGGCTATATTAGGAATGAAGTCATGTAATACTGAATTCATGGCGTTCATCATATGCGCTACTGAATTAGTAGCTCCTTGCGGCAAAGTGCACATGCGAACTAAGCCTAAAGGAGTTTTCATGGTCGTAATGTCTCTACTTTCAATAGCAAGCTGAAATTGATCGTAGCCAGAATACAAGTCTCCCATTGAGTAAATGGCATGACCAGCGAAGGCTTCAGCGAATTCTCCTACAATGGGCCCAGTACCTACATTCCTAATAGTAACCTTGTTAACAGGTTGTAAATCTTGAATGAATCGTAACTTGCCATTTTTCTTTGGAACAGTAAACCACCTATTTGAGTAGGGTGCAGACGATGGCTCTAAAATTCGCATGTGAATCTTTTCCTTAAGAAGCCGCATTAACTCTGGTAAGTGGGCTTTCGGAACAGGTATGGGTCGAAGATTCCATGGAATGTGCGGCACTGTAAAGATGATCATTGGTGGTACAATTTGTGGGTCTGCACAACCTATCTCATGGGAATATAAAGAAAATGCCTTTCCATGCTTTCTAATCACTCTTTGAAATAGTTCACGTTCCTCGGGTAACAAAAAATTTTCATCATTTCCTATCTTGATTAGCTTTAAAGTTTCTTCTGTGAAGGTATGACCTATATTTGTGCGCTCTCTTAAATAAGGATCATTGCTAACTTCCCTAAACTTCTTTTCACTCTCTCGTGGTAATGATTGGGCAATCGGTTTAATTTTTTTGTCAACGGTTTTGTATTTTGTATTTACTTTTGCTTCCTTTTCATTACTCATGAAAAATTTAATAATCAAATCATATTCTTCAATAGAATTTAAAAGTACAAATCTAAAATTTTCTTTTTCATGCAAAATATTTTGAAGTTCTTCAATCAATGAGTTTGAAGATAAAGTTTCAATTACGGTTTCAATGTGTTCATCAGATGAAATGAATCCTTTCTCTTTATAAAATTTTTCATAATGTTTTATAATTTTTTTAGGAATTTGTTTATAATGACTGAATTGCAAATATGATGAAGGGAAATATAAAGAAAAACTATCTAAAATATCTATAGATGGGTGCGAGACATCAAACCAAGTACCACCGTTGTCTCGCTCAACACTGGCATCTAGGCAAAATTTTGATCATAATAAGTTCCAAACTCACGAAGAGGCATATGATGTTCCCGTATCTTTTCATGAGAACGGATGGCCGTCTTCCTAATTTGCTCCCTATTTCGTACATGGTTTGGGCTGACTATCATAACTTGGAGTGATTGTAGATCATCTTTAGATCTAATTCTTGCGTATGCTGAGCCGTCATCCATTACTTTAGTCTCCATTCTGGCTTCACATATAAATGGTTGACCTAAGATAATTTCATAAGAGCAGTTGTCCTGAATGAAAAAGTGGAATGTCTCGGAGATTCCACCTATCATTAGAGGTATGTTGGCACATGCTCCTAGGAGTGATCCACAACCATTGTCCGCAGTTCGCATTATCCAGTCGTGATTTTTATCAATAGGCCATTTAAACTTATCATATAATCCTTTCAAAATCACATTGATTTCAGACCCAGAGTCAATTAGGGCTAAAGCAGAATATGATCTCTTCTGATCTCCTAAGTTAACTTTAATCTCCGGTGTGCCTCTCGCCCAAAAACTTTTTCTAAAATCACTCTCTGAGTTTTTTGTTTCGTCATCTGGTACAATCGGCCCTAAGAAATTTTTGTTCACATTACAGGTATTATCTTCTTCATCCTCTGAGTCTAAAGAAAGAGATTCATGAATCAAGTGAGTTACATCGGCAACATCTTGCATCTCTACCTCTTGTGACAGAGGGGATCTCTTCCTTTTAATTAGTTTAATAAAATTTTCCTTAAATTCAATTTTTGCTATTGAGAAGATTTGTTCTAAAGTCATTGTTACTGCACTTTTTAATAAGATGTCATACAATATTTCTTTCGAATCAATTTTTTGTTCAAGTTCAGAAATAAGAATAGCTTTCGGTACTCGTTTTGGTTTCTTTTCTGGTTTCTCTTCAGGTTTTGTTTCAGTTCTAGGAGTTTGATCTACTTTGTCTGATGTTTGAATTGGCTCACTAAACACAGGTTGTTTACCCTCCCTAATTTCTTTTCTTCGCTCCTCATTTGTTTTAGAACTTTTGCCTTGTTCAAACTGAACTTTCTTAGGCTTCGGCTCATCTCTCATCTTACTTCTAGTCATTCGTCTACCTGAATCATTTGTATCTTGCTCATCATCCCTCTTTCTTTTCTCTTCAACATTCGCAATATGCGAATATATCGAGAATTGATCGACAGGAGAGTTCCACGCAGTTTTCTGCATAATATCATCTCTCGCCTTTATCAAAGCTTCAATTGAGTAGTTCCTCGTTTCCCTTGTTTGTTCGGAATCAGAGTCACTATCAACATATTCTAGTTTAACAGCAGAAGCAGATTTCGAAGACTCAGAAAGGTTTTCATACAGCTTCTTCATCCCTCCCTTTCCCCAATTGGCAGCTAAGGGTGTTGAAGCTCAAAGTCAATGACAAAGCATGGAAGCACATCAAAAGGTGGACACACGAGGAAAGGGAGCAAGTAGGGAGCTCCAAGAAGTGTATGTCAAATTTTCAGAAGAATCCCCTACAAAAATAGTGATTTTCATCACTAGATACCATTGTAAATACCATTATCTATTTTTAGTAACTCCATTTTGTTCAAGCCGAGGAGTCCTCGAGCTTGAGGAGTATTAGAAATACCATCGTACCAATTTTCATAATTTTTAGACTTCGTTTGAGCCCTCAAATAAGCCCTGGAACCTAATTTTTAACTAGGCCGGACACTAGGTCTGGACAGGGCCAAAACTAGTCAAAAAACTATAAAAAGAGCTAGAGAGCTCATTTTTCGGGAGAGCTTGTTAGAGAATAGAACTTTTGTAAGAGAACTCTTTTGCAATCTAAGCTTTCCATTGTTCCTCTCTTTGATCTTACTTTGTGCGCGTGTGTGTGTATGTGTGTGCATGTTTGTGTGCTTTCACTCACGCACTTGTGCCTTCACGTGCTCGTGGTCTTCATACCGGTCCTCACGTCTCCGCGGATTGACAAGTAAAGGAGGTGGTGCTTACGCTTGAGCTACACCAAATTTTGGCGCCGTTGCCGGGGAGAGAGCTTCGAGGACGAGCGTTGTGATGGTAAGATCGTATATTTGCGACGTTGGAAGGTAAAAAAACTGTCATTTCAGTTCATTTTCTGTTTTTTCCTCTTCATCTTCATCATCATCATCATCTCCACCTTCTTCCATCTTCTTCTTCATAGAAAATTCTTGTTTTTTAGTGCATTTTCACCATCTTCATACCATTTTTCATGCATTATTGTGTGGGAAGGAGTTAGGAGGTGCAAGGGAGAGCAAGCGCTGTATTTTTTTCATGATTTTCTGCTCATACGGAGCTCGCCATAGCCGGCGCTCAGAAATTTGAATTTCCCGCCAAAAAACGCGATTCTGTGATGAAAATCGCGATTCTGTGAAAATTCAAAATTTTTTGAAAAATCACGATTTTCAGTTTTCCCGCCTAAAAGTTGGTTGAAAAAATCGCGATTCTGTGTTTTTCTCAAAAAAAACACGATTCTCTGCTCAAAATCGCGATTCTCAAAAAAACACGATTCTCTGCTCAAAATCGCGATTCTCAAAAAAACACGATTCTCTGCTCAAAATCGCGATTCTCACCAATCACGATTTTCAGCAAAAACACGATTTTGTGAAAAAGGCGATTCTGTGAAAACACGATTTTTTGCTCAAAATCGCGATTTTCAAAAACACGATTTTGTGCTCAACATCGCGATTTTCATGTGAAAAATACGATTTTCAAAAAACACGATTCTCTGCTCAAAGTCGCGATTCTCACCAATCACGATTTTCAGCAAAAAACACGATTTTGTGAAAAACACGACTTTCTGCTGAAAATCGCGATTTTCAATAAATCACGATTTTCAGCCAAAAATACGATTTTGAGAAAAACACGATTCTGTGGGACAAAATCGCGATTTTCAAGTCAAAAACACGATTTTGAGAAAACACGAATTTTTGCTCAAAATCGCGATTTTCAATTCACGATTTTCTGCTCAAAATCGCGATTTTCATGTCAAAAACACGATTCTGAGAAAACACGATTTTCAGTCAAAAACACGATTTTGTGAATCACGATTCTCTGAGTCAAAATCGCGATTTTCAAATCACGATTTTCTGCTCAACATCGCGATTTTCAAATCACGATTTTGTGATCAACATCGCGATTTTCAAATCACGATTTTCTGCTCAAAATCGCGATTTTCAAATCACGATTTTCTGCTCAAGATCGCGATTTTCAGAAACACGATTTTGTGATCAACATCGCGATTTTCAAATCACGATTTTCTGCTCAAAATCGCGATTTTCAAATCACGATTTTCTGCTCAAAATCGCGATTTTCAAAAACACGATTTTGTGCTCAACATCGCGATTTTTTTTACTTCACAGCATCGCGATTTTCAGAAAGTTCACAAAATCGCGATTTTCTCCAAAGGTCCTGTTTGCCTGTTTTGACCCCCAGGAGCCTGATTTGACATAACTTTCTCATCCAAAGTCCATTTTTTGAGCTCTATAGCTTGTTGGAAAGCTCGTTTCAAATCCTACACGATCTCAACTGTTTTTTTCAAGAATAATGCGTTGATTTTGAGATAGGATAATTTGAAGTTGACCCTCAGGTGGGACTAGGGAACCAAGGGGGCTCTAAAGAATTTTGAACCATACCAAAGGGAAACTTTGGATTCTTGACTAAAGCTTATGAACCTGAGATCTGGTAGACACTTAGGCAAGGATAAACAAAGCATTAGATCTTCTGAGGCTAGTGTCAACCATACATCCAAGTCTCGGGCACAACAACTAAGTGGTCATCTTTTACTCAGATCAGACACAAGCAGAAATGTCTTTTAGTATGGGAAAACCTACAGGTGGCTCAGGGACTGCCCATCTACAAACACCGGAAGGTCCCTATAAGACACAGTTGGAATATATTCGGACCAACCAATTAGGTGCTCGCATCTATGAGGATGGTCTGAGGCGATCAGTGGTCCAACTCAAAAATCCAGATCAATCCTTTGGACTTGAACACCCGGTGGTCAAGTTCGAAGAGGGTTCATACATTGATAAGGAAGGAACCATGTATGTGGTTACCAACCAACCCGATAGGACCGATGAGTTTGGAAATATCATTCATGAGAATGAGATAGGAGACCTAGAACAAGGAAATATAGGACAAGGACCCCAGACTCCTAGAGGCAAGTCAGTTTTGACCCGAGTGATCACTCCAGACTGGATCCCTCAAGACAACAAAAGCATAGAACTATTTTTGAATAGAGAAACAGAGGAAGCCTTTTGGAGATTCAAGCCAGAACAACCTAGCCAATTGGGCATAGTCATCATCTACGAGTTCAAGGATCCAGAGATACCAGGAAAGGTTGTCTACCTGGATAACACATCAGAGAAAATTTTCTTGGTAACAGAACATGATAGACATGCATATACTTGGAAGAATGAATTGATTTTCCCCCCACCAAGATCCAATGTTTCCTACGGCCTCCAAGGAGTAGGGTCATCCCAAGCTCAGGAAGCCCAGAGAGAAAGAACTAGAGAGAGACCGGAGGTAAGTTTTGCACACACAGTGGGCAGGAATAGGTCAGGATTTGAAAATGAAAGACCTGAAAGAGAGAGATATCAAGCACATAGGCAACAAAGAGACGATCATGATTTCCCATTGCTTAGACCAAGAGAGCACTCAAGAACCCTTAGACCCTCTCAAGTGGTTAAGACAATGAAGAACTACTTTGATGGATTTGGAGATCCTTATGATCATGTGGCGGAGTTCAAACAAGTGCTAAGAGCTGAATAGGTTGAAGACTTGTTCACCCAGTTCGAGGCATTTGGTTTGACTCTTAAGGGGACTGCCTTAGCTTGGTTTCAACCTCTAAACAGTCGCAACTATAGAGAGATAGGTCAGCTTCTAGAAGAATTCATTGTAGAATTTTCCAAGAGTGGTATCAGACATAACACATCATCCTTGATCCACAGCTTCAAGCAGACACCCCAAGAAACAGTGCGACTTGCAGGAAGAAGGTTTAGACAGTACTTGGAAAGATGCCCTGTACCAGAATTACCCACATCAGCCAAACAAGTGGCACTGTTTTTAGATGGCCTATTGAGCACAAAATTAAGGTCATATGTATACTTGAAAGAGCCTAGATCCATAGAAGAGTGTATACGGATGTGCATTGACATAGAAGACAACTTGGGTGAGGAGTTAGGACTATCCAAACTCTATAAGGACTCTGATAGTTCTACAAGTCATACCTCTAGAGCCTCCACTGAGATAGATGAGATAGCTGAGCAGGTGGCCAAAAAGCTAGGAGTTCAAAATAGACAAATGCCAAGGGTCACCCCAGTGAAGCGATGTTATGCATGTGGAGGAGATCACATGGCTAATGGTTGCCCGTTGACGACTCAACCCCAAGGAAACCCTAATGCTCTATATTGCACCATTGAGAGAAAATACACAAATCATACGGCCCAAGATTGTCCCTATAACAGGCAGGCTGTTAGACAAAATTATCAGCAACCTTACCAGCAGGGTAGGTATCAGAATCAGTACCAACAGCCATATTATAGGCCACAACAATATCAACCTCAATACCAGCAGCAATATCAGGCACCATATAGGCCACAACCTGTCTTGGGAAACCAACCACCAGCTCCAGCCAACGTGATTCCAGTCAAGTATGCTGTGGGAGAGGAAAATCCAAATAGAGCTTTGGTGCCACTAACCCCATTGATACCAGATAATGACTCTCATGCCCATAGTTCAGACTACTCCCATGAAGGTAGTCCACATGCTTATTACACAGAGTCACCTGAACATAGTGAGATTTACTCGTATCAATATGAGGCACCACCTATGGAGCAAAATTGGGAGCCAGAATACTCCAATGTCATGTACACAAATTCTAACCCTAGGCCCCAGTTGAGACAAATGAGACCACAAGCCCCTAGAGGATCTTGTTTCAGATGTCATGGTGACCATTTCATTCGTGACTGTCCCCACCCACCATCTCCGAGTCAAGGACAGGCTATCACAATACAGGCTTTTTGTCCTGATTGTGGCAAAGACCATCTCCCCAGAGATTGTCCAAGAAACCCCTCTTGTGCACCCAAGATTACACCCATTAATGTGGTAGGCTTAGTGGCAGATCCAAGTTCAAGTAGTAGCAATGTGGCTCCTATACAAGCTGTCACTAGAGCACAAGCCTTAAAACAGGATAAACCAGTAGAACAATCAGAGTCGAGTGAATCGGGAGAGCCTAGTAAGAGGAAAACAAGAACATGGAAGGATACCAGAGAGAAGGCCAATCGCAAGTGGAATAAAAAGTTATCGGAACTAGAAGAAAGCTTAAAAGAAGCGAAAACAAAAATAGAAGACATTGCATCTCAAAGCCCCTCGCATGCCGAAACTCCATCCACTCCACCTCATCCCACCCCACCACCCATTGTAAATAGACCGCAACCAGGGTCTGTTCTTGCAGATCCAACCCCAGAAGGCTTGGACATGATGTTCAAGGCCTACCAGGCTCGACTTCAAGAAGGGCCTACAGCGGCAAACCTAGACAAGAGTTACCCTAGAGCAGATTTAGAGATTGAACGGATGAAAATGTGCATGAAAATGGTAGAACAAGCTCAAGCCATACTTGAGACTAGTCAAAAGTTCAATCAGACAAACTCTA
Source organism: Ceratopteris richardii (assembly GCA_020310875.1). NCBI lineage: Eukaryota > Viridiplantae > Streptophyta > Polypodiopsida > Polypodiales > Pteridaceae > Ceratopteris > Ceratopteris richardii. The sequence continues at coordinate 38,989,675 of CM035424.1, forward strand.
TCAAATCGGATTTGCATTTCCAGGGCTTACTAGAACGATTAGAGCAGTTGGTAAACAAACCACAAGTTTCTCTACCTCCACAGGCTCAACCAGTTATTGAAAGAGGAAGCTCACCACCAAGGGGAGCTTATGTTCCTAATTCCACGGATGCTGGAATACCTCCTTCTATTCAACAGTACTCTCAAGAGTTCTTGCGGGAAATACAAGAGGAGAAATGGGCCAAGGAGAAGGGTAATTCCCCTCCTATTCCTGAGATTGATGATCTTCGTGATCAATTTCCCCAAGACATTCCATCTATTTACGAAGATGAAGCAGAAAAAGAAGACGAAAGATTAGATTTTGAATCTAATACCTTAGAAGAACTGCCTCAATTTCCAGGCCCATGGGAATCTGAATCACTCCAGATTAGAGCTCCCACAATACTAGTAAGAAATGAAGACTCAGTGGTTCCAAGGAACACGGATGTCGTGAAGAACACTAAGGTTCAGTGTCATCTCACTGTAGAAGAGTTGCTCAAAGCAAAACCTGAGTTATGGAATCATGTGAAGGATCAGGTCCGAGAACTTGAGTCCAATATGCCAAAAGCAGGCTCTAAGCAAAGGGTACCAGAGATACCTCTAGACAAAATAGGGGACATGTGTGAGGGTGAAGAAGGTAATACTTATCTTCCAATCACCTACCAAGGTTACACAACCAAAGCAATCATAGATTCAGGTGCTGGTGTTGCTATTGCGACCACCTCCTTGTGGAAGCAATGGGGCAAGCCCACATTAAGACCAACTAGAATGAAGCTTCAAATGGCTGACGGTCATTTTGAAAGACCTCTAGGATTGCTAGAAGGGATCACTCTAACCACTTGTGGTGTAGAGTTTGAGCACACATTTGCTATATGTGACTTTGAGAAAAATAATGTCTATGAGATGATCCTAGGAAGACCCTTCCTACGACAATTGCAAATAGTACAGGATTGGGGAACTAACTCCTTGTACTTGCAGCACTTAGGGGTTACCACCAAGGTCAATTTGAAGGATTACACCTTCAGAGATGTACCACCCCTACAGTGGAATTCTATCCACAAAGTGAAAGAAGATTCCATCTCTGTGCATTCTGAAAGTTCACCTGATCCATCATGGCTGCATGAAGATACTCATTTGTGGATGTGCAAAGTCGCAAAGGAAGAGGAAAAACATTTAAAGGCAAGGGAAGAAGGAACTTCACTAGGAGATAGATCAGTTAGAGACCCAGCCTACACACCGATGATCTTTCCAGATGAGGAGTTTGAGCCTCATGGCTGGCCAGAAATCTTAGCCACCATGGACATTGCTGTCAATGAGGAACAGTGGACACCTCATTGTGATGAGGAGGGTTATGATATCTCAGTGTTCATGTGTCAACCCTTGCTAGAAGAATGTGACCCTAGTGATGTCATAGAAGAAGAAGAGAATGACGATGATCTGGAGTCTATTGTGATGGATAGTTGCTTTAACTCAGAGCAGCACTATCTAGAAGATATAGGAGTGTTCACCCAGAAAGAAGAAGAACCTCTCACAAGTATTAAAACAGTAAACTCAAAGGATGGAAGTGAGAGTAGTCAAAAGAAAAAGAAAAGAAAAGCAGTGAAACAAGAAAAGGAGGAATCATTGTTTGAAGTACCAGAAAACTTCAAGAAATATGAAGTTGACGACCGCAAAATTTTGGTACGAATGCCTAAGAGAGAGGCCATCATAGGAGAATCATATGATAATAAAGAAAAGACCAAGAAGATTGTTGTGACCATTGAAGAGAACGAAGAGAGATGCACATATATAGGAGATGACCTAAGTGCAAGAGAAGAAATGGAGCTCATAGCTCTATTAAGGGAATATAGGGATGTGTTTGCATGGCACTATAGAGACTTGAAAGGGGTAGATCCAAGAATTTGCTCTCATACTATCCCCATGACTGCTGATGCTAAGCCCACCAAACAGAAGCCCTACACATATAATGATACCTATGCAGCAAAAATAAAAGAAGAAATTGATAGGTTGATTGAAGCCGGATTCATCTATGAGATTGAGCATACCGAATGGGTGTCCCCCATTGTTGTGGTACCCAAGAAGAACGGGAAGTTGCGAGTGTGTATTAACCTCAAAAAAGTTAATGCCGCTACGATTAGAGATAGTTATCCACTTCCAATCACAGAACACCTTTTGGAGCGTGTTGCAGGCAAGGAAGTTTATAGCTTCCTTGATGGATTTTCAGGTTACAATCAAGTAGCCATTGCCCCAGAAGATCAACACAAAACAGCTTTTGCTACAGAGTGGGGAATCTTTGCATTTCGTGTGATGCCATTTGGGCTCACCAATGCACCTGCAACATTCGAAAGGCTCATGTGTCATGTCTTCAAAGAGTTCTTGCGAAAGAGCTTAGAAGTGTATGTGGATGATTTATGTGCTCATTCCCAAGAAAGAAGGGTTCACATCCCTGAGCTCAGACAAATCTTCAACAAGTGTAGAGAATATCGAGTGTGTCTAAACCCAGAAAAGTGTGTGTTTATGGTGCGTCAAGGTAAAATCTTAGGGCATATTGTTTCTAAGAATGGAATCTCAACAGATGAAGATAAGGTACGAGCCATAGCGGAACTACCAAGGCCAAGGAATGTTAAAGAGGTACAAGCCTTTATGGGCCATTGTGGATATTACCGTAGGTTTATCCACATGTACGCGATCATAGCTAGACCCCTTTATGCCTTGTTGTCTAATTTTGAGTGGAACGACGAATGCGAGAATTCTTTCAATGAACTGAAGAAACGTTTGTGCACAGCACCAATATTGACCACTCCTGATTGGAATAAGCCATTCCATGTCCATGTGGATGCATCCAATCATGCCATAGGATGTGTGCTAGCACAACCCACAGGTGAAGGGAATTTAGATTTTCCCATAGCATATGCTAGTAGACAACTAAACCCAGCCGAAAGAAATTATACCACAACCGAGCGAGAAGGGTTAGGCATGGTATATGCTGTAAAGAAGTTTAGACACTATTTATTGGCCAACAAGTTCAAGTTTTTCACTGATCATCAAGCTTTGTTATATTTGGTCAATAAACCTTGCAATACTGGACGCTTAGTAAGATGGTTCCTCTTACTAATGGAGTATGACTTTGAAGTTGTGGTCAGGAAAGGTAGAACCCACCTTCGGGCAGATCACCTTTCTCGCATTACTTCAGGAGAGTCACCACAAGGAGTGTCTGATGAACTACCTGATGCTTATCTGTTCAATTTGGAAGTTGTTCCTAAATGGGCAAATAAGTTGGTACCAGTCCTAACCTTCGGCCCTGCAAATAAGAATGTGAAAACATCACAAGAAGAAATTGTAAAATCACAAAAATATCACATATTGGCAGGAAGCATGTACAAACAAGATACTGAGGGTGTATTAGCTTGTTGTGTCGAGGATGATGAACATAGTAGTTGGTTGCAGCAAGCTCATGAGGGATTGCTAGGAAATCACTATTCTAAACAACGAACATTGCAGAATTTGAAACGTTTAGGAGTGTATTGGCCTAGCATGGACAAAGAAATAAATGAGTGGATCAAGAATTGTCCAATGTGCAGAGAGAGACCACCAGTGGAGCATGCGACCCTTTATCAAGTATCATTAATTCCAGATTGGAGTGCTCCATTGGTAGAGTTTATGAGATCGGGAAGATTACCCAAAGAGGCCAGTCTAGCAAGAAGACGAAATATGGAGCAAGAGGCTCAAGGCTATGCCTTAGTAGGAGAGAACCTATACCGGAGAGGTAAAGATGGTTACTTAAGACTGTGCGTTCATGAATCAGACTATTTAAGGGTCTTAGAGACTGCACACAGTGGTGTTGCAGGTGGACATTTTGGTCCTGACCGAGTGATTAAGACCATTCTATTCTCAGGACTTTGGTGGCCCACTCTTCATATGGATGCACATACCTATGTGAAGAAATGTGACACATGCCAACGTGCACAATATCCAGTTAGAAAAGACGAGATGCCTTTGAGGCCAATGATGGGAGGGCGTGCATTTTCCAAGTGGGGCATAGACTTCATAGGTCCTATTAATCCCCCTGCTAGAAACTCCCATGCAGAGTATATTATTGTAGCCACAGATTACCTTACCAAGTGGGTAGAAGTCAAAGCCACAACAAAGAATGATGCTCAGACTACGGCTAAGTTCTTATTCGAGAATGTGTTCACGAGATATGGACTACCAATAGAGTTGGTGAGCGATAGAGGCACACACTTCTTGAATGAAGTCATTGAAAGTCTTCTCCAAGAATTCTTGGTGATACATAAGAAATCCGCCCCCTATCATCCACAAGCCAACGGACAAGCCGAGAGTACCAATAAGATCCTCTGTAACGTATTGACAAAATTGGTAAATAATAAACGCTCTGATTGGGACAAACAACTTCATCATGCTGTTTGGGCTTATCGAGTTGCCTACAAAACGGTACTCAACGCCACCCCATTTCAGATGGTCTTCGGACAGAACGCTGTGCTACCATTAGATTTCTTAATCCCTGCCTTAAAAGTAGCACAAGAGTATGAGTGGAATGGGCATGAATTGTCCTCTAGGATCTTTGATCTCGAACGCTTGGGTGAAACGAGGCTACGAGCGGCAGCAGGCATCTACGCTGCAAAGAAGAGGCAAAAGGCATACTTTGATGCACACATCAAGGATAAGGCATTGAAAGAGGGAGATCTAGTGTTGGTATACACACTAAAACAACATGCCCGTAAGTTGGAAAAAAGAGGATATGGACCCATGATCATTAATAGAATTTCCACTAGTGGTGCAGTTCAGTTGGCCACTCTAGAAGGAGATATCTTGCCAAACTATATTAGTGGCTGTAGAGTCAAGCTATATGAAGAACCTCTTACTGAGGATATGCTAATGAGACTCAACATTGCGAAGAAGCGAAAAGAAGAAGAGTTAAGAGTGAGAGAAGAAGCACAGGTAGAGGCCAGAGAGCGTATTAAGCGAAATAAGTTAAGGCGATTAGGCCTAGAAGTCAACTCAAAAGCCCCAAAATATCACATGGATATGTGTCAAAAGTCAGACATAGCGACTTCTCAGGTCATTGACCGAAGACCCTTTGTGACCATAGAGATAGGACAAGGGAAGGGTGCAAGGACGGTGAAAGCATTGATTGACTCAGGTGCAGCAAGTAGTGCAGTTAGACTTTCCTACTGCCAAGACTTGGGGTTGAACATCAATCCCATAGAAGCTTATCTCATAGGATTGGGAGGTGTGGAAACCCCTTGTTTGGGCGAGGTGGAACTTCCCATCTACCTTCAAGATGTTCCAATGAAAGTCAAAGCGCTAGTATGTCAAGATGAGAACCTTACAGAACCACTTGTCTTGGGTCAAGATTGGATCTATGACCATGCAGTTAACTTAAACCTAAGAAGTCAAATTCTTCAAGTTTGGGTACATGAACAATGCATTACATTAGAATTAGAGAACTGCATGCTCCTAGATCATGGCACCACACACTCTCTTAGTTCTTCCAAGACTAATCATATGAAAGAAGATGTTGTATGTGTCAAAAGCTCTATGATGCAGAAGGAGTCAATCGTGGAAGACCAGGTTCGAAGGCGGGTGGATCTTTCTTCTTCTCCAAAGAATCAAGTAGCCACAGTAGTGAGTCCACCACACAAGCAAACACAACCGTTCACGACAACTGCTACATCAAATAGAAAGACACCCTTCGATAAAAAAGCAGTTCCGAGCATGAAGCAGATATGGGTACGCAAAGGAGAGCAACCACCAGCCTTGCCCCCACAAATCCCATCCATGCACACCAACAAAGCCAAAAGACGAAGGAAGCAGCTCAGACAAGCTCAATCACAAGGTATCCAACAAGTTTGGGTGCCTAAGAAGTTAGCTGCAGCTCAACAAGGGCAATTACAGATGTGGGTACCTAAGAAGCTCTTACATCCACAACAACCTATGTTCTCCCACATGCGAAAGGTCTCACCCAAGAAGCCAAAAAGAGAAGAGGGTAAGAACCACGTACAGAGACCGAAAGAAGATCAAATCAGCTCTTCAAGAAAAGTAGGAAGACGTGCAAAAAGGATATGGGTTTGGAAGCCAAAAGTACAAGCAGCCTCCATCGAACCAAAGCGCCAACCACATTGGATACCACCGTTCAGAACGCATCCAAAGAGGAAGACGCCTGAAGTGATCTCTACAGTGCCAAATGATGTTCTAAAATGGACTCCAATAAGGAGGATTACATCAGTTCGAGACTCAATGGATACCTCCACCAAGGTCGGCATCAACCTCCACAAAAAACATCGAAAGCCTCGAACGAGCAACAACCATGTGCTCCTTGCACAACCCTGTCTTTTGCACCATTTAGGTCATGCATTTCCAAAGTATGCATTAATATAGGGCCACATTACACGGCCGTGCATAGACACACTTGAGAATCCCATGCACAAGAGCACAGTGACATATGTCGAACATTTCTATTGATACTAACTTTTGTGTTCTTGTTTTGTGATATCCTTTTTCTCAAAAAAAAAAAAAAAAAAAAAAAAAAAAAAGAAGAAGTGGGAGAGAGCTTGTTCCCAGTGTGTCTCGGCCAGCAGTGAGATTATTGCTGCCTTATCTGGTAGATGACAAGCATTTGGCATGAACATGGCATCTACAACTATGATTTTCTCTTGCCATGGTAGGAATGAAGAGCTTGAAGGTCCGCAACTTGAGTGATGCTTAACTACTTCATGTACCAGAGCATCCAAGGAGATATCTGCAAAAGGTAGTTTTGGAGGAGAAGACTCCTGCATATGGTGAGCTAAAAAGCATATGTGAAACTCAGCTTGGTGTAGTTACCCGATGTTGCTTGCCAAGGAATATAAAGCAATTCAATTCTCAGTATTTCCTGAACCAGTATGGAACAGCAGCACTGGTGAATGGTCTATGTCAATCAGCATGGTAATCTCTTAGAAACCGGCACGTATCCAATATTCCTCTGAGTGTCAATATGGGGAAGTGAACATGCATGAGCCCAAGCTCAGAAATGCACATTGTTAGTGACAAATGTTGCTTTGAAAAGAGGAGAGGGGATCCACCACTCAAAAGATCTCATCCGTGGACAATCAACATGGACATTCATCAACAAGGTTCCATCCCAAAGGCCGAGTGTACAACACGAAGAGGCAAACATCCATCAACCTTCGCCATGGTAAGTATCTTTACTCTGGAAACACCATAACCATGATAGTTTAGGAAACCTCTTCGTCAGCATACCCTTGAGCACTTAGCTCAAGACCCGTAATTTTTGCACCATACTTCTTCCAATGCATTTTCCAAGTAAGCATGCGTAGGGCTACATTACAAGGCCGTGCACAAGGCACATACTTTTTTCAACCCAGGCACGAACACACTTACCCATCATTCATTATGGGTTATGAGAAGTTGGCATGAATGCTCTCAACATCATCTTTAAAAGAGCTAGCAGACATCATGGGAACAACATCCATATCTCGGAAGCCAATTGAAGCCAGTAGTTGCTCCAAATCACTCTTGACAACCTCTTCTAAGCAACTTGCAGTTTTGAAAGCTCACAACGACACATTCTTGCTGGAATCCAAGGAACCAGCTCATACAACGGATGGACACCACCTCTCAAAGCACTACACAGAACAGCCCTTCCAACAAGGGTCTGTCAGGGACGACAGACTCGAGAGGGGGGGGAGTGTTGAAGCTCAAAGTCAATGACAAAGCATGGAAGCACATCAAAAGGTGGACACACGAGGAAAGGGAGCAAGTAGGGAGCTCCAAGAAGTGTATGTCAAATTTTCAGAAGAATCCCCTACAAAAATAGTGATTTTCATCACTAGATACCATTGTAAATACCATTATCTATTTTTAGTAACTCCATTTTGTTCAAGCCGAGGAGTCCTCGAGCTTGAGGAGTATTAGAAATACCATCGTACCAATTTTCATAATTTTTAGACTTCGTTTGAGCCCTCAAATAAGCCCTGGAACCTAATTTTTAACTAGGCCGGACACTAGGTCTGGACAGGGCCAAAACTAGTCAAAAAACTATAAAAAGAGCTAGAGAGCTCATTTTTCGGGAGAGCTTGTTAGAGAATAGAACTTTTGTAAGAGAACTCTTTTGCAATCTAAGCTTTCCATTGTTCCTCTCTTTGATCTTACTTTGTGCGCGTGTGTGTGTATGTGTGTGCATGTTTGTGTGCTTTCACTCACGCACTTGTGCCTTCACGTGCTCGTGGTCTTCATACCGGTCCTCACGTCTCCGCGGATTGACAAGTAAAGGAGGTGGTGCTTACGCTTGAGCTACAAAGGGTAAATGTGTTCTATAGTCGCACAATCGTTTGTCAATATCAATTACAAGTCTTTTCTCTTTCGCATCTTTCAATGCTTCACATGTGTAAGTCAAATGATCTGTGGCATCGCACCAGATACATCTCCTCACATTGGCATTTCTCCTTTCATTGAAATTTCTTTGGTTAAATGCTTGAGGAATTGGTTGAGGAATTGGTTGGGGTACAACTAGAGGATTAGGAGGTATAAAAGGTGGATTAGGAGGTATAAAAGGATGATTCGGAGCTACTAATGGAGGATTTGGAGCATTTACTGGTTGAGGATAAATAGTCGGATGAGCTTGCATTGCAGGTTTATCTTGTAAGTTTAAAGCATATACCACATTCTGCAAAGCCGCTACCTCTTTAGACATATTTTCGTGCATATGCATCATATTGTCCAACTTGTTAAACAAAATCTCAAATTGCAACTCAGTTGGTACTCTAGATGTGGATGCCGTAGGCTCAACTTTTGAATCTATATGTGTATCCCTAGTTGCCTGAATCGGAGGAAAACTGGAGGATGGTTGAGACATCGAATCATAAAGGAGTCTTTTACGTTGGTTCATGTGAGCAACCGCCTCAACTACAGTTTTCACTACACCCCAGTCATCTGTAAGCCCATATTTCTTTCCCGGTTCTTCAAGCCTACGCTCAACCTCTACCCTTATATCTGGAGTCAAGATTTTAAGGAAATATAAAATGATATCTGGGGTAAGGGCAACTCTATCCTGTTCAGGTAATTGAGAGAATCTTTTCGTAAATTCGCCATGGAGTTGTGTTAAAGAAATGTGAGGCTTAGGAGAACTAATCCATTTCATAAATCCCTCTCTACTGTGTTGACTATAGTCCTCTAAATAAAATTCTTTATGTAGCTCTTTTCTAAACTCATCCCATTCCTTATTGTCATGTAGATCCATAATAGCTTTCACTGTACCTATGGCAAGTCGTCCAAGATAGGATTTCCACTTTGTTTCAGGTAATCCGTGTAACTTAGCTAATTCCTCAAACGTGTCTAAATAATTTGTAACATTCATACCAGTAAATTTCCCTTTATCCTTTAATAACGTTTCAACTACTTTTTGTCCTTGCGTCTCGTGCATCATAGTTTGAAATAGTTCGTCCATTTTTGAAGTTTGTTTTGATCTAGCTTGAACAATTCTAACTATATCCTGAACTTCTTTTGTTACTCTATCCTTATGTTGAGCTACTAATTCTGAAATTCCGTTAGAGTCCAGCTTGATAAGTTTTTACTATCCCAATATGCTTCAAGTAAAGCTATGATTAACGCTTAACCTATGATTAACAAACAGTTGCCTTTAACCTATACCAATAATTTAACCTTAAATAAAATTATGTATGCAAGAATCTAAGAGTAAAGAAATTATACCAGCTGCTCGAAGATGAGGCTCAAAACAGTGCTTTCTGTGAAATTCAATACATTTATTGATTTGAATCAAAAATCTAAATACATATTTTGCTAAAATGGGTGCGAGAGTTTTGTGCTTCAATTGTTGATGAAAGGGGTGGTGAGACGAGGTTCTCCTACTTGCCAATCTTCGTGGAGGCGCTCAGGTCACCAGACCAGCCCTCGACACCAAGAAGATTGCAAGCTCACGTAAATGCCACAGCTTCCAGGGATGAAGATGCAGCTGCACTGATGTAAAATCGTATGAATATATATGCAATGCAAACTGATAATATCCGTCTGAGTCGCAAGCGGATCTTCACGTCGGGTTCACAAATGTTGGGTCGTGAGAGATGCTCGGATGGTGGATCAAGTCATCCGCCTAAATCGTTCGGCACACGCAGGGTGTCTGTAGCGGACTCAGACTAAGGACCATAGGGACAAGCTGCTTTATATCTGGCAATAGCTATCTGTTTGGGTGTTAACAATAATGACTCTTTGGTTATCTGATCTTTAACTACCTCTTCTATTGTAGCTTCTAATGGTTTTGGTTGAGTTTGTCTAACTAAAGTTGGTGGAAATAAATCTTCACTACTTTGTGATTCAGGAGGTGCAATGGAAGAAAATGCTAGGAATGTAGTTAAACATTGATCATAAGATAAAGACACTAATGATTCCAAAGTAATATTGTTCTTAATAAGTTCTTCTAACACTAATTCTACGGATTCGGTTGTATGTTCAATGATGTTATTACTACTGTTTTCAGATGCATGGTATAAATCGGAAGACATGAAAGAACTAATAGAAACAATATGATGCTAAACTGGTTTGAATAAATGAATTAATAAGCTAATACAAATGTAAAGTCTAGATAATTGGATAAATGTCTAAGCAATTGGGTAAATGACTAAATGGAGATATAAGGTTTAAATGGATCATCAATCTTGTTGCTTCTCTTTTTTCACTTCAATAGCTTGAACTCATCAATGATTCTGCAAAAAAAACATTAAGCTATTAGTAATATTACAAGAAATTAATGAGAAATATTAAACACATACTTTATATACATTAAAGCATACACATGTTCATGCATGCTAACATACATTCATGCACATGTTCTAATGCAAATGCTAACATCTAATTTTATGCAACAACACATGCATCTTTGCATATCCACACTATGCATCAACTCTATCATGATTCATGTATTTAACTTAATGCACATACATATGTTTAATACATACACACATGTACTCTAAACCATGTATCTATACCATATCTAAACATGTTCCTATAACCTTACTTATATAGACTTAAACTTAGTTAGACATACATTCCTATTCATACATTCTCTAGTTAATACTTTCATTCACATATATAAAGATGCTAACATATGCTCATACACGATTATATGTACTTCATCTCATTAAATGCATTCATAAACCACTACACTTACACATTACTCATTCAACCATATGCATTCATACACATGCTTACTTTTAATTTAGACATCCTAATATGCTCTCAAGCACTTAAACCTATGCAAATGAACACAATAATGCACACATATCCTCATTCACTCTCTCTACCTCTGTCTTTCTCTCTCTTTCCCGTTCTCTCTCTGCCTGCCTACCTCTCTCTCTCTCTACCGTTCTCTCTCTCTCTCTCTCTCTCTCTCTCTCTCTCTCTCTCTCTCTCTCTCTCTCTCTCTCTCTCTCTCTCTCCCTCTCTCTTTCCTTCTCTTTCCTCTCTCTCTCTCTCTTTCCTTCTCTTTCCTCTCTCTCTCTCCTTCTCTCTTTCCTTCTCTCTCCTCTCTCTCTCTCTCCTTCTCTGTCTGCGTGCTGCCGCGCTCAGACAGAGGAGGGGAGGGAGAGTCTCTCTCTCTCTCTCTCTCTCTCTCTCTCTCTCTCTTCTTCTCTCTCCTCTCTCTCTCTCTCCTTCTCTGTCTGCGCGTTGCCGCGCCCAGACAGAGGAGGGGAGGGAGAGTCTCTCTCTCTCTCTCTCTCTCTCTCTCTCTCTCTCTCTTTTCTTCTCTCTCCTCTCTCTCTCTCCTCTGTCTGCGCGCTGCCGCGCTGACAGAGGAGGGGAGGGAGAGTCTCTCTCTCTCTCTCTCTCTCTCTCTCTCTCTCTCTCTCTCCTTCTCTGTGCGTGCTGTCGCACTGCAGCAGAGGAGGGGAGGGAGAGATTCATTTTCTCTCTCTCACACACACACAGACACATCACACACACATATACACTTCACACACACACACATACATCACATACACACTCTTCACACACACATACACTTCACACACACACATACACACTCTTCACACACACATACACTTCACACACACATACACTTCACATACACACTCTTCACACACACATACACTTCACACACACACATACACTTCACACACACACATACATCACACATCACTCTTCACACACACATACACTTCACACACACACATACATCACATCACATACACACACATCACACACACATATATCACATACACACACTTCACACACACACACATACATACACACGCCACATATATACGCGCAATGTTGCAGGGACCAAGACCAAGCCATGGAATAGGCATGGGCATGCTTCCAGCCGGACAATCAACATCAAGATCATCGTACACAGTAGTACATGATGGCTTAATATCCCGAGCACAAGGAGGGTCTAATGAGAAAGAAGGAAAAATAGAAGAAAGTAAGAGCAGAAGAAAGTACCTGCAAAAAAAACATTAAGAGAAACTTGAGCTCAACACTCATTTAAATACAAACGCAAGTCGTTTCTAAACCACTCTTTTTAGTTTTAACTTTTAATCTACAACCACACTTTAATCTCCTTACTTCCACCACACTTTCTAGTTTAACTTTTCTACTTTAATTACACTTAATTTCTACTCCTCTCTTTTCATCTTCACTAATTCTCTCCACTCTTTCTCTTAACCAACTTTTTTCACTTTAAGTGCATCTTCTATTGAGACCACTCCTTAAATCTCTTTAGTTACACAACTTATATAAACCATTCTTTTTCCTAGCACTCATATAGTCCACTAGTTATTTATCCATTTAATTAATCATTTTAATCTAATTAGCCTACATGTCTTATTTAAATAAATTAATTAATTTAAGCTTAGTTTAAGGGTTTAATTAATTAGAACCTTAGTATTTAAATACACACATTTACTTAAAGTAATTATTAATAGCATAGTTTAATTTAGAATACATAAATATGTAATTAATGATGATAAATAATATCTATTTTAACCCTTTTAATATAGTAAATCCTAGAAACCCTATTGGAAACCCATAAAACCCCCTGGGTTAGACCATTAAAATCCTTCTGAACCCTAGCTTTAACCCATTATAACTCATCTAAACCCTTAACATTAACCAAATCTTATAAACAACACATGAATTCAAGAAACCCTAGGCTGAATACCCATAATTCTTGAATGTAAAAATAGGAAATTCTCATTAAATGAGTAATTAGGGTAAACCCTAACATGAACATATGTCCTGCTTCATCCTTCATACCTGAAAACACTTTCAAAATAGTTAATCCAATTAACACAACTGATCAACAGTGATATAAAAGAGGTTTAGAATTCACCAATAAATATTTTAATTTTTCGGGTCATCAATTGGAAGATGCAAATCGTCCCGACAGCATCTATCACGAAAGACACCCATCTATCAGAACAGACAGGAACCCACGATAGACCCCGTCTATCACGACAAACACCATCTATCGTGACAGAAAGGCCCACGCGATAGACATGCATTTTCGTCAAAAAATAGAGGGGTAATTTTTTTGAAAATTTGGGCTAAAAATTGGGCATTTTTGCATATTCAATCACCTATGCCATTACAAAGGCCTTAGAAAAATGCACTTAACTCTTGAAAGGTCTTGATTTCATATGAAAAAGTTATGATAGTTCAGGGTTTAGGGGGTTAAAATAGACAATCAAGACCTTCAAGGCAAATCGATTCTGACGAGAATAATCAGTCTAGAGTTGGTTCCCCTGGACAATAGGAGCATAGATTTGCTCGTGAATTGAGAGACAAATGAGGTTTTTCGGAGGTATAAGCCTAAGAAGCCTAATGAAGTAGGAGCATTCACCATCTATGAATTCAAAGATCCTGATAGCCCAAGCAAAGTGACCTACCTAGACGATGCTTTTGAGAGGATCCTTGTGGTCTCAGAGCATGGAAGACATGCATATACTTGGAAGGGATAATTTTTTTTCCGCAGCCTCGATCCACTATGTCTTATGGTCACCAAGGAGCTGGAACATCTCAGGCTTATGGAACTCAAAGAGAGAGGAGTAGAGATAGACCCTAGGTGAGCTTTGCTAACCCATCGAGGAGAGAAAGAACGAGGATAGAGACTGATAAGATGGACAGGGAGAGACATAGGGATCCAAGGAATCCAAGAAATGTAGATGAGTTCCCTCTAGCAAGGCCTAGAGAACACACTAGAACCTTAAGGCCCACTGTTTTGTTTTGGACTCCAAGTTGTCCTCTCCAATCATGAAGTAACAAAGAATCAACAAATCATCTTTATTTTGTCAATCCTAGGAATATCCATAAGACCACAGCCCCTTCAAGATAATAGATTCAAGGAAATAAGAGATTAATGGCTGGATTGCTGAGAAAAATTGAAGATGATTTGTTGATTCTTTGTTACTTCATGATTGGAGAGGACAACTTGGAGTCCAAAACAAAACATTTTTTGGCGCCGTTGTCGGGGACATTCCAAGAACTTCTTTGAAGTTGGACCTTTGCTGGATCTTCAGTTGATGATGGTAACCAACACAAGAACAAGGTAAAGCTCATCAATTAGGAAAAGTGCACATGAATAGGTAGATATCATTGTTTGTCTTTAGGGAAGAAGAAAGCAATGGATGACTTGTAGAAGTGGAAGTGCTGAAATCTTTGTAAATTGATAGTTGCTCATCATATTGGTGAAGTAAAAGTGCAGGTGTGTGGAGGATTTGAGCCAAGAAGCTGAAGATGGAGGTAACTTGAATCTATTCTTGCATTTCTAGATTTCTTTTTGCCCAAGTACTAGACACCATGGGTGATCTTGGGAAGATAACATGGTGATATTAAGGAAAGGACAGTTAAAGTAGCTAGATGTAAGAATGAGGGATTCAGTTGTTGACCAAATCTGAGCATTAATCTTGAGTTGTTCTGCATTTTGAAAAATATATGATTGAGTTTATCTTTACAAAAATTGATTGCCTTTCATAACACTTTTTCATTTGAGAAACTTTCTTTTGTACTTTAGTGATAGCTAAGGACATAGAAACTCATAACCAATCAAGAACCAAGGGATCAGCAGATCTCCAAAACCAGAAACCCTAAGTAAAGTGTTCTCCTTTATTTTTAGGGCAAAAATACCAAACAAATTCACAAAACCTATAAAAAAAATATTAAACAAATTTCTTTTCTTGTTAGAAAGTTGGAGTAAGGTGTTGTGGATAAGAGTGATTGTGGAGAAGTGAAAAAAGAAAACAAAAAAATGGTCAAAAAACCAGAAAATTAGAAAACACGATTCTCTACACAGAATCGCGACTTTCTGAAAAAAGTGATTGATTTTGAAATAACATTTTAAGTGAAAGTTGAATTGAAGTTGTTGAAGGGTCTTGAAGGTAATCAGGAAGAAAAAACTACTCAAATTGGCATAAAATCAAAAATAGAGAAAAACACGATTTTCTTCACAAAGTCGCGATTTTCTGAGGAAGATTGTGATTTTGGTGCAAAAGTTCAGGAGTGGAGTGAATTACAAAGGAAAGAAGGAATTGAAGCAAAACAAAGAGAAAGAAAGTTTAAAAAATAGAGATCAAAAAAAAAAAAAAAAATTCAAAAAACCCAGAAAATTAGAAAACACGATTCTCTGAACAGAATCGCGATTTTCTGTAAAAAGTGTTGTTTCTGGAATAACATTTCAGGTGACTCATGTATTGAAGTTGTGAAGGGTATTGAGAGAAGGCAAGGACATAGAATACTCAAATTGCACAAGAAAAGATCTACAGAAAAAACACGATTCTCTACACAAAATCGCGATTTTTTGTAAAGAAAAATTTTTCTGTGAATATCTAGCAAATTTGAGTACATTGAGATAAGAAAGTGTAAAGGAGACCAGTAAGATTGAGTAAGTGAATTGGAACAAGGGAAAGAGTGTGGAAAATTGAAAATCACACAAAATCGCGATTTTTTGAGCACTATATAAACAGAAAATTGAAGAAAAAAATTCATTTGAGAGTGAGAGTGAGGGAGAGAGAGAGTGAGCAGAGCTGCCGGAATCGCGATTTTCAGCAAACAGTGGCCTTTGGAACAATTTTCACCCAAGCAAGAAAGGTAAGAATCCTAACATCATTCTTGAATACATATTTTTGGTTTTGAGTGAAAAATAACACCAAAAAATAGAAAAAATAAGAGGAGAACAGAATCGCGATTTTCTGATTTCTTGAGTTTTTACTAAGAAATCATTAATTTTTGCTTTAGTTGCTTTATTGCATGTTAAAATTTTAATAAGGCGATTCTATAGGTGAAAAAATATTGAAAAATCAATATTTTGAAATTTTGTCAAATATTGGACAAAATCGCGATTCTGAGTTTTAACTCAAAATCGCGATTCTGTGAAAGGTGCCATCAACATCGCGATTCCCAGAACGCGATTTCCATTAGAAAATCGTGTTTAACAATCTGTGAGCAATCACGATTGTCTGGGAACAAAATCGTGAAAAACACGATCTTGTGAACAAAATCGTGAAAAACACGATTTTCACACGAAATCGTGAAAAACACGATTTCGTGAACAAAATCGTGAAAATCACGATTTTCACACGAAATCGTGAAAAACACGATCTTGTGAACAAAATCGTGAAAATCACGATTTTCACACAAAATCGTAAAAAACACGATCTTGTGAACAAAATCGTGAAAATCACGATTTTCACACGAAATCGTGAAAAACACGATCTTGTGAACAAAATCGTGAAAATCACGATTTTCACACAAAATCGTGAAAAACACGATCTTGTGAACAAAATCGTGAAAATCACGATTTTCACACAAAATCGTAAAAAACACGATCTTGTGAACAAAATCGTGAAAATCACGATTTTCACACGAAATCGTGAAAAACACGATCTTGTGAACAAAATCGTGAAAATCACGATTTTCACACGAAATCGTGGAAAACACGATCTTGTGAACAAAATCGTAAAAAACACGATTGTCACACAAAATCGTGAAAAACACAATTTTCAACAGAGAATCGTGAAAAACACGATTTTTACACAAAATCGTGAAAACACGATTTTCAACAGAGAATCGTGAAAATCACGATTTTCACTCAAAATCGTGAAAATCATAAATTCCACTGAAAATCGTGGAAAAACACGATTTTTATCAGAAAATCGTGAAAATCATAAATTCCACAGAAAATCGTGGAAAAACACGATTTTATTCAGAAAATCGTGAAAATCATAAATTCCACAGAAAATCGTGAAAAAACACGATTTTATTCAGAAAATCGTGAAAATACATAACCTAAGTAGAAAATCGTGAAAAAAACACGATTTTATTCAGAAAATCGTGAAAATCCATAACCTAAGCAGAAAATTGTGAAAATAGGTGAATGATACTTAGGTCTGGAAATAAAATAAATACACTTTCTAAACAAGACCTAGCAAGGAAGGGAAAAGAGCCAGGAAGTAGTAAAAGATCAGAAAGAAGTTTAGGGCAAGAAAATAACATGGAAAACCTAAATGAAACAAATGAGTCAATAGAAACTGGGGATTTTAGAAACATCCTCAAATACATGTATACAAATAGGTTTGGAGCCTATGTATATCAGGATGGAATGCATAGATTCCTCATTAGATTGAGAAATTTAGAAGTTCCCCTGAATATAACCCCAGTAGCACAATTTAAGGATGGAAGATATGAAGATAGGCAAGGATGTGTATACATTCTCTCTCAAGACCCAGAAAATTCAAATGACCTAGGGCAATGTGCTGATAAGGGACCTTGGGAGCATAACATAGAACAAACAAATTTGCCAAGGCCAAATGAAAACCACACTAGCAATGAACAACAACATGGGAGGAGGACACATATTTCCCCAAATCCCTTTGACAAGGAACCAGATGGATACAATGACTTCCCACTTAGAAGAAGACCTCATTGGCAGCCTCAGGGTAGAATGCTTAGACCATACCAAGTAGCCAAATGCATGAAGAACCAATATGAAGGGTATTCAGATCCTCATGCTCATGCAGCAGAATTTAGACAACTAATTAGAGCTGAGGAAGTAGAGGATTACAAGGTGCAATTTGAAGCATTTGGACTAACCTTAACAGGACCAGCCTTATCCTGGTTCATTCCCCTGAGAAAGGAAATGTATCTGGACATTGAATCTTTTTTAGAAGCTTTCATTGGAGAATTTTCTAAGACTGGGATAAAACATAGTACAGCCACATTAATACATAGTTTCAAACAACAAAAGGAGGAAAATGTTAGAGAAGCAGCCAGAAGATTTAAACAATACATTGATAGATGCCCAAGAGAGGAAGTACCTTCCATGGCAAAACAAGTATCCCTATTCATTGAAGGTTTGAGAAGTGCTCAACTAAGAACCCTAGTGTACTATAGGAGATGTCCTGACTTAGCAGCCTGTGTGAAGGAGGCAATAGACTTGGAGGACAACAGAGGTCAAGATCTGTTGGCATTTGATCAACCTAGATCATATGAAGACAAAATACCTCCAGCAGAAGAATTGGCTCAGGCCATTGCTAAAGCCCTAGAGGTAAACACTAAAGCTAATCTGATTAACTCTAGGATAAACACAAACAAAAAATGTTACATTTGTGGAGAAAATCATCTGGCACAACAATGCCCATATCAGAAGCCTCCACACTTGCAAGATAGGAAGACACTCAAATACTGCACATTAGAGAGAAAATGGACAAACCATACCAGGGAGGAATGCTTCTATAACAAACAACCCGTCAAGGAAAGAGACTACATGGCTCAGAGGGAATCAGGTTATACTGAGCAACCAAGACCAGTGTTGGGACAACAGCCTCCTATTCCAACTAATGTGGTACCAGTCAAATATACACCCATAGAGGAAGGAAATTCAAGATTCAGATCACCTTATAAGGAAGAGTATCAATGGAGTGAGGGACATCAGGAAGAATGGGAAGATTATGAAATAAGAGAACCTGAGCTTAAAGCCCTAAATTTGGGAAATGGAAAAATTGAAATGGACACAGCAACATTCATGTACATTACCAACAACTACATGTCCAATCAAAAACCTCAGTTCAAAGGGGGACCAAAGATAACATGTTATAAGTGTGGGGGAGAGCATTTCATCAGAGACTGTCCACAACCTCCAACATTCAGGATAGAGGGAGCATACTGCAAGGATTGTGGAAGAGAACACCTGATCAAAGACTGTCCAAAAAATCCCCAAAAACAACAGAACACACCCAATAGCATACCACTAAAAACAGTCAATATTATGGAACAAGAGGAATTGAGTGACAATGATCAAGTTGGAATCAATATTATAACAAGGGCACAAGCTAAGCAACAGGAAACAAATAAGGAACAAAGTGAAGGTTCAGCCTCAAAGGTGAAAAGGAATAAACAAAAAGGGAAATGGGAAAAGAAAAAAAGAATGGGCAAAAACTTGGAAGAAGATAATAAGGAACAATTAAAAAGTACTCCTCCCCAAAACACTCAAAATCAGTCTGAAATAGGACACTCTCAGAGTCTAGAAACCCTAATCAAAGCATATAAGGGAAGAATCCAAGAAGGACCAAGTCCTGCAGATCATGCAGTGGCTTATCCTATACCAGAGTTAGAGCAAGAAAGAATGCTAAAGTGCAAACAAATTATCCAGGAAGCACAACTCAGATTAGGGGAAGAAGACAGTTCTCAGAGAACAATTGAACAAATTGAGAAAACAAGAACATGGAAAAGTGTTAACAAAGAGGAAAATTCACAATTAACATTCCAAATGATCATAAATGAACAATGTAGCATTACATGTCATACAACATGGGAAAACCTGTTGAAACAAAATCCTCACCTACAAAACAAAATAAATAAAGGGGAAACAATACCTGGAAACCTTCATTCACCAACACAAGAATTAGAGGAATTATGGTATATTCCTATTGATAAAATAGGAGGATATTGTGAAGGAGAAGAAGGGAATTCAACCCTAAAATTACAATATGGAAAAAATTCAGCTAAAGCCATTTTGGATAGTGGATCAGGAGTGGCCATAATGACTAAACAAACTTGGGAGAAATGGGGAAGAAATGAATTACTACCCACTAAGATGAGGTTACAACTTGCAGATGGGCATATAGAAAAACCCCTAGGAATTTGGGAGAAAGTGATTGTGGACATATGCGGTATAGAAATAGAGCATACCTTTGCCATAGTGGAATTTCCACAATCCACTTCATATGAAATTATCCTAGGAAGACCTTTTATGAGACAAATGCAAATTGTACAAGATTGGGGTAATGATTGTTTATATCTCCAAAGTAAAGGAAGAATAACAAGAGTGAACCTGAGAAATGGGCACTACTGTGATGTATCTCCTCAAGAATGGTATAAAATACATCAAAATCAACAAGAAAGTGAGGAATCAGACATGGAGGATCAGGAAGAGAGTGAATCAGCAATATGGAAGTGCAACATGATAAGAAATCTCACCAATAGAAGAGAAGACTGAAAAGAGAGGAATGTGTGGAAGAAAGAAAAGTACAGGATGAAAGCTATGTGCCACAACAATTTAAAGATGAAGAGTTTGAGCCTTATGGGTGGAAGCAAATCTTGGCTACTATGGATCTGGCCAGTGAAGAATATGTAGGAGTGAAATTCCAAGACGAAGAAGGCTTTGATGTTTTCCACATTAGCATACACATGATAAGTGTACCAAAAACAGAAGAGGAGCAAAATAAAGAAATAATATTACAAAAAGGAAAAACACGGTATTTGGAAACAGTAAAAGCCGAGGATGCAATCAAAGACAAAATCTCAGGCAAATACAAGGAACATAAACACAAGGAAATAGAAAGAGATCAGACAAAAGAGAAGAAAGAGAAAGAGATCAATAAGGATCAATATTTTGATGTTCCAGCAAATTTTAAAACTTATGAGGTAGAAGACAGACTACTCCTGAAAATGAAACCAAAAAGAGAGAAGAAAAAAGGAGAAGCTTATGACAATGAAGAACAAACAAAAAAGATTGTGATTACTCAGGAAGAAGGAGAAGAGAGACAGATAGTGATAGCTGATGATATGACCACACAAGAAGAAGAAGCCTTAAGGAGTCTGGCAAAGAGCTATAGGGATGTATTTGCTTACAATTATAAAGATTCAAAAGGAATTGATCCAAAAATCTGTGAGCATAAGATTCCTATGACACCTGATGCAAAACCAAGCAAACAGAGACACTACACATTTAATGATAAATATTCTGCCAAAATAAAAGAAGAAATTGACAAGTTGTTGGCGGCTAATTTCATTTATGAAATAGAGTACACTGAATGGATATCACCTATAGTTGTGGTGCCAAAGAAGAATGGGAAACTTAGGGTTTGCATCAACTTGAAAAAAGTGAATGCAGCAACTATAAGGGATAGTTATCCACTGCCAATAACAGATCATCTTCTTGAGAGAGTTGCAGGAAAGGAGGTTTACAGTTTCCTAGATGGTTTCTCAGGCTACAATCAAGTGCCAATAGCCTTAGAGGACCAACACAAGACTGCCTTTTCTACAGAATGGGGGGTTTATGCCTTTAGGGTTATGCCCTTTGGACTAACCAATGCTCCAGCAACCTTTCAAAGATTGATGTGTCACATTTTCAAAGAATTCCTGAGAAATGTAATGGAAATCTATGTGGATGATCTGTGCACTTTTTCTTTAAAAAGACAAGATCATTTACAAGATTTAGAAAAAATATTCAGAAAATGCAGGACATACAGAGTATGCTTAAATCCTGAAAAGTGTGTATTCTTTGTAAGACAAGGTAGAATGTTGGGTCACATAGTTTCAAAAAATGGAATTTCTACAGATGAGAAGAAAATAAAAGCAATAATAGAACTTCCAAGACCTACAAATGTGAAGGAACTCCAAACTTTTATGGGACATTGTGGGTACTATAGAAAATTTGTACACAAATTTGCTGATATAGCTAAACCCTTATATGCCTTAATCACAAAGTTTGAGTGGACTAAAGAATGTGACCAAGCCTTTGAAACATTAAAAACTTGTTTGGTGACAACACCAATTTTAAAAACACCTCAGTGGGATAAAATTTTTCATGTACATGTCGATGCTTCAAATTATGCTCTGGGATGTGTGTTAGCACAACCTATCGAAGGAAGCAAATTAGATTTCCCAGTAGCATATGCAAGTAGACAATTAAACATTGCAGAAAAAAATTACACAACCACGGAGAGAGAAGGATTGGGAATGATATTTGCTGTCAAAAAGTACAGACATTATCTATTGGCCAACAAGTTTAGATTCTTTGTGGATCATCAAGCTCTACTCTATTTAGTAAATAAACCATGTCATACAGGAAGAATAGTAAGATGGTTTCTTTTACTAATGGAATTTGAATTTGAGGTGGTGGTTAGACAAGGGAAAACACACTTGAGAGCAGATCATTTGTCAAGAATCCAATCAAAAGAACCTAGTTCACCTATAGATGATGATTTTCCAGATACATACTTATTCAAGGTGGAAAGTGTTCCTGAATGGTCTATGTCATTAATTCCTTTGCTAACCATGGGACCGTGTAGCACATTAGGGAATAACACACATCTGGTGTTACAAAGCAGAAATTTTATGTTGTTAGCTGGACATTTGTATCACCTCAGTCAGTCAGGTATACTGGAATTTTGTACTCCAGAGGAGGAGCAATATGAATATGTAAGAAGAGCTCACTACTGGAACCCATGTACTCATGCTTCCAAGATAGTCACTTTAAGCAACCTTAATAGGATGGGCGTACATTGGCCAAACAAGATTCAAGATGTGGAGAGATATGTTGATAATTGTAAAAAATGTCAAACATTGAAGGAATCAGAATTGATAACTTTATATTGGTTTCAAAAAAACCCTGAATGGAGTGAACATATTGTAGAGGAATTGAAGAGAAAGAAGAAAGGGAAACAGGTAATAGCTGGTGCTGACTCAAGAAACTTACAAGTGATCTCGGAAGAATATCAACTCATAGGAGAACAACTATATAAGAGAGGAATGGATGGATATCTGAGAATTTGTGTTCCTGAAGGAAAGTATTTAGAAATGTTGGAAATGGCTCACTCAGGAGTGGCAGGAGGACATTTTTCAAGTGATAGAACAGCCAAGCTCATATTGTACTCTGGCTTTTGGTGGCCAACCCTATTTGCTGATGCAAGAATTTATGTAAAAAGATGTGATGTCTGTCAAAGGGTGAGTCAACCAAACAAAAGAGATAATATGCCATTAATTCCTTTAATTTCAGCCAGAGCTTTTAGCAAATGGGGATTGGATTTTATTGGACCAATACATCCTCCAGCCAGACAAACCCATGCAGAATACATAATAGTAGCTACAGATTATTTGACAAAATGGGCTGAGGCCAAAGCTACTAAAAGAAATGATGCTCACACTACTGCCAGATTTTTGTATGAAAACATTATCACTAGATTTGGACTACCAATTGAACTGGTAAGTGATAGGGGAACTCATTTTTTAAATCAGATCATAGAAAACATGACCAACCACTTTTTGATCAGTCATAGAAAATCAGCCCCATATCACCCACAAGCTAATGGCTTAGCAGAAAGTACTAATAAAGTACTCTGCGCAGTATTGTCCAAACTAGTCAACACAAATAGAAATGACTGGGATTCTCAACTTAATCATGTTCTCTGGGCTTACAGAGTGGCATACAAAATTGCAATAGGAACTACCCCATTTAATTTAGTATATGGCCAAAATGCAGTTTTACCCATGGAATTTCTTATTCCAACATTAAAAGTGGGTAATCAATATAATTGGACAGGACATGAATTATCCGAGAGAGTCATAGATTTGGAAAAACTGGGAGCTTCTAGACTCCAAGCAGTGATGAGTATATATGCAGACAAGAAAAGACAGAAAGCTTATCATGATGTTCACATTAAAGACAAAGATCTACAAGAAGGAGACCTGGTCTTGGCTTACACAGTTAAGGAACATCAGAGAAAATTTCAGAAAAAAGGTCATGGGCCATACATTATACATCAGATAAGTAAAAGTGGAGCCATTCAATTAGCTAACATTGATGGAGAAATCATGTCAAATTTCATAAGTGGATGCAGAGTTAAGAGGTATGATTGTCCATTAACTCCTGATGAATGGAGAAGACTGCAAAAGGCCCAAAATAGAAAAAAAGAAGAGAAGAACATCAGAAAAGAGGCTCAACAAGAAGCCAAGGAGAGAATAAGGAAATTGAAAGAAGTGTGTTTATGTGAAAACACTCTAAAGCAAAGAGAACATTTGCCTATGATATTGATGGATTATCAGAATAAAAATATTAGGGTTTTAATAGATTCAGGAGCTCAAGTGAATCTAATTAGCTCAGCCTTGGTCAATAAGTTTAACCTTAAGAGGGCTGAAAGCAGAATTCTGATCAAAACCCTGGGAGGGAAAATGATTCAGAGCATATCTTCACTTTCTATTAAAGTTAAATTTAATGATGAATATATGGATATAGATTGTGAAGAGTGGCCAGACCAATTCATGACTGAAAAGTTGATTTTGGGACAACCTTGGCTCAAACAAGGTAAAGTTGTTTTGAACTTTGAGAAATGAAGCTTAATTTGACCATAAATGACAAAAAGTTTTTAATGTTTTTTCTGAGTAATGAAGGACAGGAGGTTTATCTAGATGTTCTTGACCCAGATATGGAAGGATTTACTTTCTCAATGAAGGACAGGAACATATTACCAATACCAAGTGCTCGAGCTTCATACAAGCAAACCACACAAGAGATCTGGGGAGTAAAAACAACTGGTGAGACAAAAATAAGAAGACAGTTATGGACACATCAACAAAACAGAACTACAAACACATGGAGAAAGGGCACGCACAGATGGTATCCACCAAAACAGGAAGAGGGAATAAAATGGGTATGGAAACCAAAAGAGGCTACAAGAAGTTTATCTATGAAACATGGATACTTGTATGATACAAAGACATTGAGAGTGAAGCATTGTTGGGTAAAAAAATCAGAATTGAGTCAATGGAAGAGAGATCATCCACACTTAACCTATTTTCAGATCGGTGGAACAAAATACTATTAAAAAAAAAGAGAGAGAAAGAAAAAAGAAAAGCAGGGAGAATGAATGACAAAAGCAACATGTTCTTCTAAATTCTTTTTCCTTGAAAGGGAATTAGGAGGGGAAGGAAAGCAGAAAAAATGTCATTATTATTAAAAAAAAAAAAAAAAAAGAGAGAATAAATTGAAAAAAAGAGGATAAATTGAAAAAAAAGGGGAAAAATGTATTTTAATTTCTATCTAAAATTAAAAGCACAAAAGCAAGATATAGGGAGGGAGAAAATAACTTATCAGGGAAAATCTGTATTATTTTGTTCAAAATTTTGTGACCATCTTTTTTATTTTTATTTTTTGAAGTCTTTACATTAATCATCTTTTCCATCATCTTCTTTCTATTTAAGAATTTTTTTCTTTTTTGAGTAAGGAATTGACAATTGAAGAGAGCACATTAGATATCTTGCTACACCTGTATTGCTCACTTAAAAATTGAGTCTTTTGGAAAAAGAAAAAATTGTTTGGAACTTGTCTCTTTCATTTGTTTATATCAGTGACATACCAGAATGAGACAGTATTTTTTTGTGAATTCTTGTGACTCATGTGGGTGGAGTGTTTTTCTTTTCTTTGATATATAAACACAGGATGGTGAATACAAAAGAATTGACCATTCATGACTTCAAAGCTGACTCCTGGCATACTTCAAAGAGTTGCAAGGACCTCCAGAGGCCAGGACTACTGTTGTAGTAAAAAAGAAAGTGCCAAAAAAGCAAGTCCAAAAGAAGAAACTAGTCAAGAAGGGAAAAGAAAAAGCAGTAGCTGAAGCTACAACAGTTAAAGACACAGAAGCGACAGTCATGGAAGCAACTCCGAAGTCTACCACAGTGAAGGAAGTATCAAAGTCTACAGAGCAAGAAGTAGGAGGATCCTCACGATTCTCATCCGAGTCAGATAGTGACATTGAGAGTTTTTTGTTGAAAAGTTTAAACTTGTCAATACCCAACACTCCTAATGTAGCTATACAGGCTGTAGAAAAAATGAAGACACCTGAGGATACAAATACGAAGTCTCAAGAAAGGCAGACTCATGAAGAAACTGTCCAACAGATGAGTGCTGAAGAAGAAAGAAGACTGTTAAAAGGAAAGGCAAGAATGACAGAAGGGGAAAACCAAAGGAGAGATGAAGATAGCTTTGGAGTAGTGAATGTTGGTATAAAGTCAATATGGACCAAACCTTCACAGACACATTTCCAAATGAATGCAAGTTTAGAGGAACTAGCAAGGAAGGTATTCAGCAGTTCATATATTCAGCAGAAGGATGCACCTAAAGAACAGGAAATCAAGAAGATAGAACCAGAAAAGAGTGCTCAAGAGGTCTTAGGACAGGTGATAGAAGAAGGAATTATTCAAAGTATACAAGATGTACTGCAGGAGATAAACAGTAATAAGGAATCTACACACAATGGTGAGCAGGAACAGGAAGAAGGAATAGATTTTATGGATATGGATGAGCAAGATCAAGAATACACAAATAAGGGGAGTAATGATCAGATAAAAAATTCTCATACAAATGTATCAGATATAGCCCAAGAAACAGAAAGACAGGCATTTCAGAAAAATAATGATCAGATTAATTGTGTGGAAAAAATTGAATCAATGTCTGTTCAGGAAAGACTGGGGCAGGAAGAGCAAACCATGAAGGTTCAAACGGGTCATGTTGGAGAAGAGTTAGACAAAAGTCAGGGAACTCTAATAAAGGGAAATGAGATACAAGATCTGGAAGGAACAGAAAAGCAACAGGTAATGGGAGGAAGAAGTTCACTAGAAGAAATGAGGACTTCAGATTTATCAGGGCAGAAGGAGGCAAAAAATCAAGCACTAGTTTATGAAGAAGATGATACTAATCAGGAGACAGAGAATGATGATTACAGTGATGAAGAACTAGATACTAAGGAT
Organism: Ceratopteris richardii; assembly: GCA_020310875.1. Lineage (NCBI taxonomy): Eukaryota > Viridiplantae > Streptophyta > Polypodiopsida > Polypodiales > Pteridaceae > Ceratopteris > Ceratopteris richardii. Next base: position 39,016,749 of record CM035424.1, read on the forward strand.
ATAGATGATGAAACAGTAGCAGAAGAGGATGATAAGGGTAAAGAAGACAAGCAAATTGAAATCAGAGAGACAGAAATGGAAGTAGGTTTGGAAAGGATACCCAAGAATATAAGGTCAGCCTGTCAAATAATCATGAATAATATTGAACAGTTCAGACCATCTAGCAGGAATATGATCATATCAGGCATGGTGGCTGAATCTGAATTTGAGAAAGGGAGTATGATTATCAAAGAACACAGAAAGGAAAAGGAGTAGATGTCAGAACAACTGAGGTCAATTCAGAAGAAAAATGAAGAGTATGTCAATAGAATAATTGCTTTGGAAGAAATTGAAGTTCAGAAGCAGAACAAAATACAATATTTGGAGGATAAGAGTGTGAAGTTATCAGAACAGAATGCCAAGATGGAAATGGAACTAAAAACCATAGGAGGAAGATACAGAACACTACAAACCTCATATCAAATTTTGACTAGGGCCCATGAAGATATTAATAAGTTGCTGCTAGAAGAAGGTCTAATAAAAGATGGAAGTAAACCTGCTCAATTGACAGAGGAAGAAAAAGATGAAATGCATAAAGAAATTCAGAAACTCCAAGAAGAATTAAAGGAAGCCAAAGAACTAGAAAAGCAGGCAAGTACACATGCTGCTACAGCTATGAGAGGATATAACAAGTTGTTTTTGAATACAGAGCAAGAGAGGAAGGATTGTCAGGACAAGTTGGAAAGAGAAAGAATGGACTGGATGAAAGAAAGAGAAGATTTGATAACTCAGAATAAAAGCTTAAGGATGACCTTAGAAGACTTGCAGAAACAACTGGAGAAATCAAAAGCTCAGGAAGAGGTTCAAAATCAGGTACATGCAGAAGATACCAATACAAGAGAGTATGAAACAGGAGATGCTGATAGAGAACACGAAAACTATGAAGCAGTAGCCAAAAGATCTGAGGAAGGGTACACTGAGGAATTTGTTCAGAAGTTGCTGACTAACAGAGAATCAAGAATGGAGTTTATGAGAAAAATGCATGATGATTATGAGAACCAGATTGTCACATTTGCTTTAAATAAAGGCATCAATCCAGATCAGCACCATTGGGCTGCAGATGGATTAGGAATTCCTTTTTGTATGGTATTGGAAAGCATAAAAAATTATCAGTTGGCCAGAGTGGGATTAGCTCCAAATCAATATTTTGAATATGAAGAGGATATTAATGTTACAAAGGAATTATTTGAAAGAGCTAACCCAAAATGGAGGAATAAATGGTTGGATGCGAATAAAGAGTGTAGGAGAATCTGGAAGGAGGCACCTTTACACTTAAAGATTAACCCAGCTTATTGCCCCGTGGCCAGAAGAAGGGAGTGGACGGTTTTTTGGGAAAGAAGAAAAACAGGGCAGATTCCAGCAAAATGGCTGAACTTTCCAAAAATAGCAGGTTCCAAAGGCAGGAACTTGGCCTACTAAAAGTTACATGGTGAATACTGCTGAGTCTGTCATATCAAATTATAAAGATGTCAATGACCCTGCTTGTATACTACTTGTCAGAATAATGAGGTTAATTCTAGCCTGTATAGAAACCTACACTGATACAGATGTCAGAATTTTGAACTACATAGGTTTTAATTCGCCTACAGATGCTCTATTGTTTGATCTAAGTGAGACACCAGATAGGATTTGTTTGATGGCCTACTACAGTAGAATAATATTTTTGGGCAGTCATTTTTTGCAAATATTTGAAGATGCTTTTGATTATGGATTCTTTGAAAGGGAGTCAGAAATTTTTGGAAACTTATCTGTTGTTACAAAAGCAAGACTTACTGCCTATGAAGCTGCTTATACAGAATACTTGAAGAAGGATGTCATAGATAAGCCTGAAGCTGCAGTACAATGGAGGAAAGCCTTGTTTGAAATGGTCAATAACTTGAATGTCACAGAAAGGAAGAGCCATGATTTGGTGTCACAAGTGTATCAAAGGAAGAAGAAATAAAGCTGAGCTCACATAAGGAAGTCTTTTGTCAGGAGCCAAAAGCTCTAGGAGGGGAAGAATGTTGGAAGGTGTATTTTTGGAAAGTATTTTTGATGTAAAAAATTAGTAAAAAGCCAAAAAACTTGTAAAATATTTATGCAATGGTTGTAAAAATAAGGAAGAGTCTTCCTTATGTAGTCAAGGACCTCTTGTAATTTTTGTAGAATTTTTAGAAACTCTTAGATAGCATATTTTTAGAAAATTAGAGAAAAAGACCTAATTTCAAGTGTGAAAAGGGACACTTGAAAATGTATATAAGTCAATTTTCTCTAATTTGGAGAGGTTGGTTAGTCATTTGCTCATGTTATCAATAGAGAAGAGAGAGTTTCTGCAAAAATCGTGTTTTCTCCTATTGAGTGTATTTTCTTTGATGTGAGAGCTTGTTTCTTGCTTAATCATGGAGATTTGTGAGTTACATTTGTGTATTACTGAGTGAGTTGTATGAAGGAAGAGGTTTACTGATGTAATGAGTGGAAAAGGATTGAAGAAAGTTCCAGAATTGTGAAAATCGTCTGAATGTACAGAATCGCGATTGTCTCGTCTCTGTGATACAGGTGATATTTTTCAATTTTGAGTTCATATTTGTATTCTGCTGATAAAATAGCATGGTTTTGACACAAAGATCATAGAAAATGATGGAGATTTGCCTTAGATATGGTAAACCCTAGATTTTCTCTTCATCTTCAATTTTTCTCAGCAATCCAGCCATTAATCTCTTATTTCCTTGAATCTATTATCTTGAAGGGGCTGTGGTCTTATGGATATTCCTAGGATTGACAAAATAAAGATGATTTGTTGATTCTTTGTTACTTCATGATTGGAGAGGACAACTTGGAGTCCAAAACAAAACACCCACACAATTAGTAAAGTCTATGAAGAATTGCTTCGATGGCACAGGAGACCTGTATGACCATGTAGAAGAGTTTAGGCAAGTTTTGAGAGCTGAGCAAGTGGAAGACTAGTTCACTCAATACAATGCTTTTGAGCTAACTCTCAAAAGCACTGCCTTGACTTGGTTTCAACCACTTCACCAAGGTCAGTTTAAAAATATAGATCAACTGCTTGAAGCATTCATCACTGAGTTTTCCAAGAGTGGTATAGACATAACACATCCTCCCTGATATACAGCTTCAAGAAAACCCCTCAAGAGACAGTGAGGCTCGCAGGAAGAAGGTTTAGGCAATACCTTGAGAGATGCCCCATTCCAGAGTTACCACAAACAAGTGGCCTTATTTCTAGATGGATTGTTAAGTACCAAACTGAGATCATATGTGTACTTGAAGGACCCTAGATCCATAGAAGAATGTGTACACATGTGCATAGACATTGAGGATAATCTAGGGGAGGAATTATAGCTCTCAAAGATCTATAAAGATTCAGATAGTTCTACAAGCCTCGCTTCCTCACAATCCACATCAATTGAGGATCTAGCAAACAAGGTAGCTCAGAAATTAGGAGTCTCTAGCAAGCAGATTCCTAGATTCGCCCCAGGAAAACGATGCTACATTTGTGGAGGAGACCATATGGCTAATGTGTGCCCTATCATGGCTCAACCCCAAGTGAACCCTAACAGCCAATACTGCACCATAGAAAGGAGATACACCAACCACACTGCACAAGACTGCCCATATAACAAACAAGCCGTTAGACAAACTTATCCTCAGACCTACCCACAGCAAGGAAAATACCAGAATCAGTACCCACAACAGCAGTATGGTAGGCCCCAGCAACCCTATCAAGGGCAACAAAGACCTCAACCAGTCCTAGTGCAGCAACCCCCTCCTCCAGCCAATGTGATCCCAGTGAAGTATGTAGCTACAGAAGAGAATCTAAATAGAGCTTTAGTGCCACTGACACCATCGCTTTCAGAAAGTGACCCAAGTGATCATAGTTTTGACTCTACACATATTGAGAGTTGTTGGCAGCAGTAGTCAAGGCACTGAAGGACTCACAAGACAAGGAAGCCAAAGAAGGGAGCCAGAGCGGAGAGAAGGCACAAGCAGACTAAGCAGTCAACGAAGATCTGGCAAGTAGGCCATTCAAATTTTTCCAAAAACAATATCTTCGTAACAGTGATTCTCATCACTACAAATCATCGTAAATACCATTTCATCTTTTTGTAACTCCATTTTGTGCAAGCCGAGGAGCCTACGAGCTTGAGGAGTATTAGAAGTAGCATCGTACCAATTTTCATAATTTTTATACTTTGTTTGAGCCTCCAAATAGGCCCTAGAACCTAATTTTTAACTAGGCCGGACACTAGGTCTGGACAGGGCCAAAAGCTAGTGAAAAACTATAAATAGAGCTAGAGAGCTCATTTTTGGGGCTAGCTTGTAATAGATTTGAACTTGTATGAGCATTTTGGAAGTAATCTAAAAGAACTCCATTGTCTTTCTGTTTGTCTTGCCGTGTGTGCGCGCGCGTGTGTGTATGTGTGTGCATGTTGGTGTGCTTCTCACTCATGCACTTGTGCCTTCACTTGCTCAAGGTCATCATACCACCCTCACGTCTTCCCGGATTGACATTAAAGGAGGTGCTACTCATCATTGAGCTACACCAAATTTTTGCGCCGTTGCCGGGGAACGAGCTTTGAGGACGAGCGTGTGATGGTAAGACGTAGAGTTGAGGCATTGGAGTCATAGGTAATTTCTTCACTTTTATCTATTTTCTTTTGTTTTTCTCATCACCATCATCATCCTCACCATCTCCCACATCCATCTCCATCATCGCAAAAAATTTCAGTTTTTGGTCATATCACCCCACCCATACCATTTCCCTGATTTCACTTGTGAGAGAGAGCGAGAGAGCATTTGTGTGCTTGTGCTTTTCTGTGTTTTTTGAGATTTTCTGCAGGAACCAGCATCCCCAACAACTGCACCAGCTTCAGCAAGTAAAAAATTTGACTATGCAGGTCTCGACGTGTTGACCTTTGTTAATCGCGACCGACAAAAAAATTGACCTTCTTGCAAAACTAAGTGCATAAATGTGATGTATAGGCCTAGAGCTTCATGAATATGTGCTTGAAATTTTAAAATTCCTTAGTTTTCTGTCAATCGCGATCGACCTGTCAATCGCGATCGACCTGTCAATCGCGATCGACAAACCACGACGGACACTTGCCGACCGACCTGTCAATCGTGACCGACCTGTCAATCGCGACCGACAAAGTCAACAATCGACTGAATCACCGTGCGCCACGTGTCAATCGCGATCGAGCCATCAATCGCAATCGACCCATCAATCGCGACTGACAGCCCCGACGAACTTGTCAATCGCGATTGACCCAGTCAACGAGTGTTTGACCACGACCGATAGACCCCTCGCGACGGACCTGTCAATCGCGATCGACCCATCAATCGCGATCGACAGAGTCAACGACCCTTTGACCACGATCGACTGAAAATCCGGGCCACTTGTCAATCGCGATTGACCTATCAATCGCGACTGACAGCCACGATGGACCAGTCAATCGCGATCGACACGTCGATCGCGACTGACATATCAATCGCGATTGACAGAGCTTTCGATCGCGATTGACGGGCAAATTCGGCCAATTTTTTTAGGGCAAAAATAGTGGTCTAATTTTTGGCAATTTATGGCGAGCTTTTAAGGGTTAGTAGAGCATTGTGAAGTCGATACCCAAAGCATTTCGAGAAGTCCTGTCTGCGTGTTAATCTGTTTTAAATCTTGTTTTAGCCCCAAAACCCTGAATTGGCATAACTTTCTCATACGAAATCCGATTGCTGTGATTTTTTTTTTGTTGGAAAGCTCGTGGGGAGTACAACCAAAACTTCAACTAGTTACGGTAAAATTAATATCAGGATTATTAGATAGAGTAATTTGAAGTTGATCATATCTCGGGGTAGGAAAAACTGAGGGTCCCTTGGGATTGTTTTTCATAAAGGCAAAATGCAATTTGGTTAGTGAATTACATGCATGAAAGTGATCTGTCTGTCAATCTAATTTAAGTCTTGAGTTAACTTTGGGACTTTTTCAGGTTATTTGAGAGCATCGAAGGGTACTCGAAGCAAGAGTAAGTGCAAGCTTGGGAACACGCTTCCTAGGCACACAAGGCCAACACACAAGGACAGAAACTCAAGGTTGGAAATTCTCAACACCCTCTGTCAATCCCTAGCTTAGGCTAAGTACGGATAGAGGTTTTGATCAATTAGGGATACGTTAAGAACGACCAAGTCCAAGAACTCTAATCACTCAAGTGGAAGTGTTAGGAGATTACAATTGCGAAACAACCTAAGGGAAAAGAATTTATATCGAGCGACCACACTCAAAGTATGATAAAACTTAAGTGTTCCTTGCGACGAAGATTAATTGGACAAGAAGTGACATCCTAAGGGCAATTAAAAAAGAACAAGTGACTATTACAAAAGAACTCAGCAACGAAAATTGTACTTGGGAAAATTTGGGATGATTCAATTGGGCTTATGAACCTTAGATCAAGACGACACCTAGGGAGAGATAGACAAAGTCTTACATCTTCAGAGGCTAGTGTCAACCATACTGCTAGGTCTTGGGCCCAGCAGTTGAGCCATCATTCATACTACCCTAGCTTTGAGACTAGCGAGTCTGAGATGTCCCACGGTATGGAGAGACCTACAGGAAGTTCAGGAGTGCCATATTTACATAGGGTAGAACGCCCTTATAAGACGCAACTCGAATACCTTAGGACCAACCGACTAGGTGCTTGCATCTATGAGGAAGGCGTAGAAAGATCTGTGGTCTAGATTAAAAACCCTTACCAATCCATTGGACTAGAGCACCCAGCTGTCAAGTTTGAAAACGGAGCATACCTAGACAAGGAAGGAACCATATATGTAGTCACCAGTCATCCAGATAGGACAGATGAATTCGGGAATGTGATCCCAGAAACAGACTTGGGTGACCTGGAGCAAGGAAACATGGGTGTAGAACCTAGAACCCCCCGAGGCAAATCTGTTCTCACTAGGATTATCACACCAGAGTGGATTCCCCAAGACAATAAGAGCATAGATTTGCTCCTAAACCGAGAGACTGATGAAGCCTTTTGGAGGTATAAATCTGATCAGCCAAATGAGGTAGGAACAATCATGATATATGAGTTCAAAGATCCTGATAGGCCAGGCAGAGTGACCTACTTAGATCACGCTTCAGAGAGGACCTTTGTGGTTACAGAACATGATAGGCACGCTTACACTTGGAAAGGGGAATTTATTTTCCCCCAATCAAGGTCGAATGTGTCCTTTGGTCACCCAGGAGCTGGAACATCCCAAGCTCATGGAGCTCAAAGAGACACACATAGAGATAGACCTGAGGTAAGCTTTGCCAACCCAGTGGGAAGAGAAAGAACGAGAACAAAAATAAATAGTGCGGAACTTGAGGGACTTAGAGCCCCAAGGAACCAAAGGAATGCTGATGATTTCCCTCTGCCAAGGCCTAGGGAACACACCAGAACCTTGAGACCTACACAACTGGTTAAGTCCATGAAGAACTACTTCGATGGCACAGGAGACCCATATGATCATGTGGCTGAGTTTAGGCAAGTCTTGAGAGCTAAACAAGTTGAGGACCTATTCACGCAATATAATGCCTTTGGTCTAACCCTTAGGAACACAGCCCTTACGTGGTTTCAACCATTGAATGAGAGACAGTTCAGGAGCATAGACCAACTCTTAGAGGCTTTTATCATTGAATTCTCTAAGAGTGGGATAAGGCATAATACTTCCTCATTGATGCATAACTTCAAGCAGACCCCCCAAGAGACAGTTCGGCTTGCAGGAAGAAGGTTTAGGCAATATCTAGAGAGATGTCCTATCCCTAAGTTGCCCACTCCAGCCAAGCAAGTGGCTTTATTCCTGGATGGATTGCTCAGTACCAAACTACGATCATATGTGTACTTGAAGGACCCTAGGACTATAGAGGAGTGTGTATGCATGTGCATTGATATCGAGGATAACCTAGGGGAGGTGTTGGAGCTTTCAAAAATCTATAGAGATTCAGATAGTTCTTCTAGCCTCTCTTCCACGCAATCCACATCGATTGAGGAACTCGCAAAGAAAGTAGCTCAAAAACTAGGTGTCACTAGCAAACAAATTCCAAGGTTTGCCCCAGTAAAGAGGTGCTATACTTGCGGTGGTGACCATATGGCTAACGTATGTCCCATCATGGCTCAACCCCAAGTGAACCCTAGTATCCAATATTGCACCATAGAACGGAGATACACAAATCACACAGCACAAGACTGCCCATACAATAAGCAAGCAGTTAGGCAAACCTACCCTCAGCCATATCCACAACAGGGAAGATACCAGAACCAGTACCCTCCACAGCAATATGGTAGACCACAACAATCCTATCAACAACCCTACCGAAACCAACAAAGGCCTCAACCTGTGTGAGCTCAACAACCTCCAACCCCAGCTAATGTGATTCCTGTAAAGTATGCAGCTGCTAAGGAAAATTTGAATAGAGCCATAGTCCGAGTGACTCCGTTGCTTTCAGAAAGTGACCCGAGTGATCATAGTTTTGATTCCACTCACATAGATAGTCCACAGGCTTACTATATGCAGTCTCCTAAACATGGTGAATCCTACTATAGTGAAGAACCGAGTGAACCTAGTTGGGAGCTAGAGTATGCAAATCTCATGTACACAAATCCCAACACTAGACCTCAACCTAGGCAGGTAAGACCCCCATTCCCTAGGGGACCATGCTATAGATGTCAAGGAGATCACCTCATTCGTGATTGCCCAATGCCTGCATCTACACAACCACAGTCAGTAACAATACATGGCTTTTGTCAAGGTTGCGGAAAGGAGCATCTCTTACGAGATTGCCCAAAGAATCCCAATAATATGCCAAAAATAACTCCAATTAACGTTATTGGCTTAGTTGTAGACTCAACAAGAAGTGTCACTTCCACTGCACCAGTGCAAGTGGTCACTAGAGCCCAGGCTTTGCAACAGAACCCAAGAGTAGGTCAAGAGAAGAGTGCAGAGGTTAGTGAAACTGAGAGCATAGCCAAGAAACGGTTGAGAGCCTGGAGGGATAGCCGTGAGAGAATGAAAAGACAATGGTCTAAAAAGATGAGCGACTTAGAAGAAAGCATAAGAGAAAGAAAAGCCAAAATTGTTGAACTCACCTCTCAAACAAACTCTCACATACCACCACCACCCTCATTTCCATCACCATCTAACCCACCATCTGTCCACCTACCTTAGACCATCCCACCACCCCCTAGAGTAGGATGAGTATTAGCTGACCCCACTCTTGAAGACATAGACATGATGCTTAAGGCATATCAGGCTAGAATCCAAGAAGGGCCAAATGTGACGGATCATGACAAGTGCTACCCTAGAGCAGACCTAGAGATAGAAAGAACCAAGCTTTGTGCAAAAATGGTCGCGTTGGCTTAGACCATGTTTGAAGCCAGTCGCCTCTTCAACTACTCTAGCTCAGCTAAGACACAATTGCACTTGGATGGACTCCTAGAGAAGTTAGAGAGCATAATTGCAAGATCTGCCAAGGAAGAAAAAAATCAAGGAAGAGATGAGGCAGTAAAAGAATAAGCCTTCCCCCACAGGAAGCTTTTGTGCCCAATTCCACTGAACCAGACACCTCCTCTTCTATGAACAGGTACACACCAGAATTCCTATGAGAGATTCAAGAAGACAAATGGGCTAAAGAAAGTGAAGTCCCTCCTCCCATTGAACTTGTGGATGACACGCATGATCAATTCCCACAAGATATTCCTTCCATTTATGGAGAGCAGGAGAGTGCACAAAGTCAAGAGAGGTTAGACTTCGAGTCTAACTCCCTATAGGAATTACCCCATTTCACAGGCCCATGGGAAGCCAAGTCTACTTGTATGAGAGCACCCACGGTCATGGTAAGAAACGAAGACTCGGTCATACCTAGGAATACGGAGGTAGTGAAAAACACTAAAGTGCAGTGCAACCTCACTTTAGAAGAGCTACTCAAAGTTAGGCCAGAATTATGGAAACATGTAGCTAACCAAGTGCCAGAAGTAGTGAAACCCCGTTCCCAGGTAGGTTCTCATAGAACAGTGCCAGAAATTCCTCTAGACAAGATAGGAGATATGAGTGAAGGTGAAGAAGGAAACACCTTTCTTCCCATTACCCATCAGGGGTACACAACCAAGGCAATTCTAGACTCAGGTGTAGGAGTTGCTATTGCCACCACTTCTCTATGGAAACGATGGGGCAAGCCAGCACTCAGACCCACGAGGATGAAATTGCAGATGGCTAATGGTCACATAGAAAGACCCTTAGGCTTGCTGGAAGGAATAACTCTCACTACATGCGGTGTTGAGTTTGAGCATACGTTCGCCATATGTGATTTCAGCAAGAACCATGCCTATGAGATGATTTTGGGAAGACCATTTATGCGACAGTTGCAAGTGGTCCAAGATTGGGGAACCAATTCTTTGTATTTGCAACACTTAGGTGTTACAACCAAAGTCAATCTCAAGGATTACTCTCATAGAGATGTACCGCCTATTCAATGGAATCCCATCCATACAGCCAAGGATGACACGGAGTCTGTGCACTCCATAGGATCAGGATCCTCATGGATGCATGAAGACACTCACTTATGGATGTGTAAAGTGGCAGTGGAAGAAGAGAAGAGAGAAAAGGCCAGAGAGATAGGTGTGAAGGAAACCCATAGATCAATTCAAGACCTGGCCTATGCACCGGTAGTATTTCCTGACGAAGAATTTGAGCCTCACGGCTGGGCAGAAATCTTAGCAACAATGGATGTAGCCATCAATGAGGAACAATGGACACCACACTGTGATGAGGATGGCTATGATATTTCAGTTTTCTCCATAGATCCAATCATGGGAGATGCAGTTTTAGAAGAGTGCAAACCTAGCCCTGATGCATTTGAGGATGCAAGTGACTCCGATCTCGAGTCAATCATTATGGACCCACCTTTCGCATCAGATGAAGAATACTTCTATGAAGTAGAATTTCAACCCCAGAGACATGGAGAGCTCACCAATGACGTAAGGTTAACCACACAAGTGACCCCTAAGGATGAAGGAAAGAAAAGAAAGAAGAGAGAAGTCACACCAGAAGAGGAAGAATCTTTGTTTGAGGTCCCTGACAATTTCAAAAAGTATGAAATAGATGATAGGAGAGTTATGGTGAGAATGCCTAAACGTGAAGCTCAATCAGGAGAGGCCTATGATAACAAAGAAACCACCAAGAAAATAGTTGTAGCCATGGAAGAAGGAGAAGAGAGATGCACTTACATAGGGCATGACCTGACGGAAGAAGAGGAGTATGAGTTGATAGCCTTGCTAAGAGAGTACCGAGATGTCTTTGCTTGGAGCTACAAGGACTTGAAAGGTGTAGACCCAGACATATGCTCACACACAATTCCCATGACCTCAGACTCGAAACCCTCTAAACAGAAGCCATACACATATAACGATAATTATGCTGCTAAGATCAAAGAGGAGATAGATAGACTGGTAGAAGCTGGATTCATCTATGAAATTGAGCACACTGAGTGGGTATCCCCCATTGTAGTGGTGCCCAAGAAGAATGGAAAGCTACGTGTGCATTAACTTGAAGAAGGTTAATGCAGCCACTATCCGAGATAATTATCCACTTCCTATCACGGAGCATCTACTAGAAAGAGTAGCAAGCAAGGAAGTGTACAGCTTCCTTGATGGATTTCCAGCCTACAATCAAGTAGCCATTGCACCAAAAGATCAGCATAAGACATCTTTTGCCATAGAGTGGGGCATATTTGCCTTTAGAGTAATGCCATTTGGGCTTACCAATGCTCCTGCAACTTTCCAAAGATTGATGTGTCACGTGTTTAAAGAGTTCTTGAGGAAGAATTTAGAGGTCTATGTTGATGATCTCTGTGCTCATTCCAACATTAGAAAGACACATATACCAGAACTCAGGCAAATCTTTGACAAATGTAGAGAATATCAAGTCTGCGTGAACCCAGAAAAGTGTGTTTTCATGGTCAGGCAAGGCAAGATTCTCAGACACATAGTGTCAAAGAATGGCATATCCACTGATGAAGAGAAAGTAAGAGCCATAGTAGAGTTGCCTAGGCCAAAGAATGTCAAGGAAGTACAAGCTTTCATGGGGCATTGTGGCTATTACCGATGCTTTATACACATGTACGCCATCATTGGCAAGCCACTGTACGGACTTTTGACCAACTTTGAGTGGACTGATGAATGTGAAAACTCTTTCAACGAGCTCAAAAGAAGATTGTGTTCAACACCAATCTTGACCACACCAGATTGGAATAAGCCCTTATGTTCATGTGGATGCATCCAATTATGCTATTGGATGTGTACTCGCACAACCTACTGGTGAAGGTAATATGGATTGTTGAGCCCATAAAAGTCATGTTGGTCAAAGTCAACGGTAGTCAAAAAGTCAAGGTCAAAGTCAATTGGTCAAAGTCAACAAGATCAAGGTCAAAGTCAATAGGTGCAAAGTCAAAGTGCTAAAGTGCAGGTGTCAAAGTGCACAGGTAGTGCACAATTAATTGTCCACAAAGGGTAAATTGGAGAAAGTGGGGTGTAGGTTGCAGAGGTATTTTCTCTAATTTCCCTAAGGTTCAAAGTGTTTTAAAAGTATTTTGGAAGGTTCAGGTGAACCCTCTCTTATGTGCAAAAGTGAAGAATTAAAAGGAAATGTGAAGGTATGTGAAGCGGCAGCGTACGCACAAGTGAAAGTATGGCCCCCCAATTAAAATTTTGGGTTTTAGTCTAAAGTCACTACAGGACAAAACACTGAGTCGTTGGCTGCCACTTGTGAAGACAATCTTGGGACATCAAAGTGAGCACCAAGATACTCTTGTAGTTAGGAGCGTACGTGATCGACACACTCAAATCAAGGCAAGGACTATTCTTGGACCAATTTTAGAGTAAGCAAGAGAAGCATAGTCTAAGTGAAGCAAGAAAGAGAAGTGCAAGAGTCACCAGTGTGCGACGCAGAGAAGTGGAAGTGAAGGAGTGCATGGAGAGTGACTAAGGGATTGTGCAGAGAGTGCTAACTGCTCCTATTTTATCAGTACCATCACCCCTAGCAGGGCTAAAGGAGGCAATAGTACCTTCGTGCTACCCTCATTAACACCGGGCCATGAGCTCAAAAGATTCAAACTGACCCTCAACCTACTACGAGAAGCATTGAACATGCAAGGTATGCATATCCCCACTGAGAAGGAAACAATGATCCCAGGTAGGATGAAGCACAAGGATCTCAACAAATTGAAGGACATGGTAGCAATGACACCAACCATCGCTCTCCACCTATGGACGATCATGCAACACTTCGCTTTCCCCACCCAAGAACGCTTCACAATGCCACCAAAAAAGATCTAGTTCAGCTTGTCTTGGTAGAGACAGAGAATCTCACCATCAATATGCCACACTGGATCATCGATCAAATCCACCTAGCCCATCAACGATGGAATAAGAAACAGAAGAATGTGCTTCATGGGTACTGTGCTCTGACAAAAATAATTTACAGGTGCTTAGCGTACGACGTGCCCATTCAAAGAGCACTAGTATGGTGGAGGGCCCAAGAATTCCAAAGACGGCTGTCAACGGCGGGTCCTCCATCGAAGAAGATGAGAGGGGGAGTTCAATTACCATGTGCCCAAGTAAGGGGAGCCACCACCACACCAGAGGTGACCCCTCCACAAACGCGATGTGTCCGACCATTTACCATTCGCCTACCCAGACCAAGTGCAGAAGGACCCAATCTAGTGTTCCCTCCGATTCCATCAGACTTGGAGTTCCCACAAGGCTACACCCTAGCCGATTTGACAGATGAAGAAATTGCCCACATGATAAATGAGTCTAACCTGGAAATAGAAGCAGAGCAGACCCAAGGACCACAACCCACTACTACAACTTCAGCCCCGACCCAACCGAAAGTAGTAGAAGTAGAAGAGGATGAAGAAGAGACAGAAGAAGAAGAGGCAAACGAGGAGTATGATCAAGAATATGACGAACTTTCAGAACTAGCAAGTTCCCCAGCCTACTCGGCCCAAATAAAAAGATTGTATGAAACCATGAAGCGAGTCCAAGAACAACACAAAATATTGCTTGAAACAGGAAATGTGCTCATGAGCCAAATGTTAGCCGAGGAAGGTGTGGATGACATGTTTATTGAATCAATGAACCTGCACGCAGACGCGGTAGGCTTCGATGAAGCCGTTCATGCAGCCATGGCTTATATTCATCGATTTGAGAAACAAGTGCGTACCCGCCCCATGCGATCCGGCAAGCAAATTCACATCAATGTATCAGAACCAAGAGATAACACACAAACAGAAGAACATCAAGCGGAACCACTCTCACCACACACCTCACCTCTCACTACACAACTCACCTCACCACATGGCACTTCCACCCCTATTTCTGCCATTACCACATATGTCATGGGAATTCCTCTCTCTCCCGGCATCCAATTCGGAGGAGTTACCATGCCCACTTTCACAACACTCTTCACAAACATCACATCCACCCCACCCACTGTCCCCATCTACACGGTCACACACATAGTTGACACCATGGAAACATCACCAGCCACAGCACCGCTCCCTCCCCCCACGCAGCCTCAATCTCCCATACCCCCTCCACCCACCTCACCACTTGTTTCAACCTCATTCACAACTCCCTTTCCCTTTCCTTTCCCCCTGCATCTTCCCCTTTCCCTACATTCTTTAATGTAAATAATATGTTTACAATGTTACATCAGTGTGTGTATCAACTTCAGAGTGAGTATCAGGCTCTCGAAGACCGTCATAGTCAACTGACTACGAATCACCAACAACTACAAAGATGGCTTATAACCATAGAAGATGAAAAGGCTGACCTCAATCAACGCTATACCACACTCGAGCAGGCCCATCAAACCCTCCTGGAGGCACCCCAACCATCACAATTGCCTGGTGTCAAACAACTCGAAGCTTTACTAGAAGTCTACCAAACAGATAATCTACGAGTGCGGCGTAATTTGACTCTACTCAGAAAACACATGGCTACTACCCTTGAAGAAAACAAGCTTCTGCAGAAGCAAAACGAAGAAAACCTCGAAGCCGCAATGGAAGGCTTCCCCCACAAGATCGACCCAGAGCAGTTCAAAGCAGTTCCCTCAGATACGATGAAGACAATCCTGGAAAGTTATGCTGACCTATTGGAAGCCCATGATGATTTGGAAAGGGAAGGAGACGCACTATGCAGCCAGATTAGGGAACAAGAAGAACAATTGAAGGTCATACAATCAACCTCGACTTTAGAGGAGGTAAAGGCATTAATGGAGTAGGTGGAAGAATTGCAGAAGAAGTTACTGGAATATGAAAGGCGACCCTCTCCAGTCATAGAACCAGAGCCAAAAGAATTGGTACCCATTGAGGTGGATGAATCGTATGAGGAACCATATGTTCCTATGCTGATGCCAGGAGGTTAGCAAACCTCAGAGGGAATGGACACCTTGGAAGTTGAAGTACCCGAATGGCTTCAAACACTCGAAAAGACAACTAAGACCCATGAAGATCGAGTAGCAGTCCAAATCCAATCAACGGCTAAATTGGAAGACACTATCATAAAGTCAGAATATTTCCAAAGTATGTCTCATCATAGATGAATAGGCACCAACGATGATCCGTATGTGCCTTATTGTGTACTCCTGGCAGATTACAACGCAGAGATTCAACGACGATGTGGCAAGGCTCCAACCTTTGCCACACAATTTGGCCCCGATGATATCCCTCAGAGTGCTAAAAAAGGATCCATTCATCAACCCACCTGGAGGATCCGTCTTCTGGAGACCTATCCCGAGATGGTTTGTACTTGGACTAACATGCCACTATTTATCAAGTACAACCCCTGTTATGTTCCAGTCTTCCGCAGACGCACCTGGCCCGAATTTACCATTGCTGTAAAGAACTTCAAAGGTTGTGCAAAATGGTTAAATTATGTCTATCTAGCACCTCCACAAGGACCTCCCACTGTTGCTTACATGATTTCTACAATCCCTCACTAGAGCATTCGACTATGGAACACCCCTGATGTGATGGCACAGATGTGCATGAAGATCTTCGAATTAATGCTAATCACATTCAGAACATTCAAGAACATCAAAGATCCCCACTTATCAGGAGTAGGATTCACTGTCGGAAACCTAGACCTTGTATATGACATGAGCACTACCCCCTCAATAAAGGTAGTATATGCCTGGCACACAAGAATAAAATACCTCCCAGCATGCTTCAAGCAAACCTTCGAGGAAATGTTCATCACAGGGTTCTGGGAATATCACTCAGAAATATTTGTACCCAAGCCCTCACATCTCCTCCAACTATTCGCTGTGGAGAGGACCATCCACTCAGATCAATTGCAGGTGCCACATCCAGACGTCCCAGGTCCAGTGAATTGGGATGCATTGTTAACAGACCTAGCACGGGGACTGCGACTAGAAGAACACCACCTTGCTTCCGATGTGGTTCCATACTATATCCAACGCTCAGCTAGACAAGGTTCTGTCAGAGACGACAGACGCGAGAGAGGGAGGGGTGTTGGCAGCAGTAGTCAAGGCACTGAAGGACTCACAAGACAAGGAAGCCAAACAAGGGAGCCAGAGCGGAGAGAAGGCACAAGCATACAAAGCAGTCAATGAAGATCTGTCAAGTAGGCCATTCAAATTTTTCCAAAAACAATATCTTCGTAACAGTGATTCTCATCACTACAAATCATTGTAAATACCATTTCATCTTTTTGTAACTCCATTTTGTGCAAGCTGAGGAGTCCTCGAGCTTGAGGAGTATTAGAAGTAGCATCATACCAATTTTCATAATTTTTAGACTTCGTTTGAGCCTCCAAATGGGCCCTAGAACCTAATTTTTAACTAGGCCGGACACTAGGTCTGGACAGGGCCAAAAGCTAGTGAAAAACTATAAATAGAGCTAAAGAGCTCATTTTTGGGGCTAGCTTGTAATAGATTTGAACTTGTATGAGCATTTTGGAAGTAATCTAAAAGAACTCCATTGTCTTTCTCTTTGTCTTGCCGTGTGTGCGCGTGTGTGTGTATGTGTGTGCATGTTGGTATGCTTCTCACTCACGCACTTGTGCCTTCACTTGCTCGAGGTCATCATACCATCCTCACGTCTTCCGGGATTGACATTAAAGGAGGTGCTACTCATCATTGAGCTACACCAAGAGCCCATAGGCTTACTACATGCAGTCACTGAAGCATAGTGAGCCATACTATTATGAAGAGCCGAGTGAATCTAGTTGGGAGCCATAATATGCAAATGTCATGTACGCAAACCCCAACTATAAACCTCAGCCTAGGTAGATAAGACCTCCATTTTCTAGAGGACAATGCGTCGAACGTCAAGGAGATCACCTCATTCGTGATTGCCCTCTACCTGCACCTACACAAACCCAATCTATGACAATTCAAGGCTTTTGTCCCGATTGTGGGAAGGTGCACTTGTTACGAGAGTGTCCCAAGAACCCCAATAATATGCCAAAAATTGCTCCTATCAATGTTATTGGGCTAGTGGTAGACTCCACGGGAAGTGTGACTTCCACGGCCTTGTTGCAAGTCATCACGAGAGCTCAGGCACTTAAGCAAAATGAAGACTTAGGCGAGGAAAAGAATGCGGAGGTTAGTGAGACTGAGAGCCTGAATAAGAAGAGAACAAGATCTTGGAGAGATAGCCCTGAACGTATGAAAAGGCAATCGGCAACGAAGATGAGCGAACTCGAGGAAAGTCTGCGAGAGACCAAGGCCAAAATAATAGAAATCACATCTCCAACGCACTCTCACACATCACCCCCACTACCATCCTCATCACCTTCCTTCCCCCAACCTTCTAATCCACCACACGTAACCCACCCACCACCCCGAGTAGGATCAGTCTTAGCAGATCCCACTCTCGAGGACATAGATATGATGCTTAGAGCATATCAGGCCAGGATCCAGGAAGAGCCAAATGTAACGGATCATGAAAGATGTTACCCTAGAGCTGACCTAGAGCTTGAATGAACCAAGTTGTGTGCCAAGATGGTGGAATTGGCTCAAGCCATGTTTGAGACCAGTCGGCTCTTCAATTGCTCTAGCTCCACTAGAATGCCATTGCATTTTGATGGTCTATTAGATAGATTGGAGACAATAATTGCAAAGTCTGGAAAAGGATCTAACTCCCAGGCCAAGGAGAGGGCAAGTGATAGAATAAGCATTCCTCCCAAGGAAGCTTATGTGCCTAACTCCATTGAACTAGACACCTCTTCTTCTATGAATCGGTATTCACTAGAACTCCTACGAGAGATTCAAGAGGAAAAATGGGCAAAAGAGAGTGAAGTCCCTCCTTGTGTACCTAAGTCAAGATGACTCAAGGACTTGTGCCAATGAGACTGTACCTCGATTGCCACACAAGTGCATATAGTGGGAAATCAACACACATTCAAATGTCAATCCGATCAAATGACCTAACCAAGTGTATGAAGACATGTGCACACATGATGGAAAATGAAGTGGTTAAGCTAGCATGCATGAGAAAAGACTAATCTACTTCCCAAACTCACTGAAATTCTGAAAGTGGTTGCCGCGATACCTCTTACAGCAGTTTTCAGAAAATCAAGGATTTCTCCCAGCTCCGGACTTCAAATATAGGCAATAGGGTACTCGTTTCGAAGCTCTCGATGGGACGCATCTATTGGAAGTGCTTTCGCTCGATTCTGAGAACTCTACTTCAAGTTATGGCCAAAATAGTAAATGGTGGGAAACACCCACACTCACGCCACAACTCCTACTAGTTCGCACACACACTACAACAGCTCAAAATCAATGGGACGCATCTATTGGAAGTGCTTTCGCTCGATTCTGAGAACTCTACTTCAAGTTATGGCCAAAATAGTAAATGGTGGGAAACACCCACACTCACGCCACAACTCCTACTAGTTCGCACACACACTACAACAGCTCAAAATCAATGGGGAGGGGTAGACAACAGTCCTACACACACATTTCAAGCAACACGCACACATACGAGATCAAAATGAAGATCAAAATCTGCAAGGAAGAGGCAAATTCGAAAATTCAGGAGTGGTCCTTCTTTACAATGGCAAAAAGTCTCTACAAAGAGTCACAAATTGACTTATATACATGTGCCCTAAGTTTGGTCCTTTCACACAAGAGACCGGCACTTTATTCACTAAAAGAGTAATCTCCTACTATTTTACAATGGATATTTTACAACAACTTGGGATTATGCAACTAGAGGACCTAATAGCATCTAGGACCTAATTTTTAACTATGCCGGTCACTAGATGTGAAACCGGTTCAAACTAGTCTAGAAACTATAAAAAGAGCTAGAGAGCTCATTTTTGGGGTTAGCTTGTTGGAGTAGAGAAGAGCTTAGAGCTATTTTGAGCTTGTAATAGTGTTCTTGAGTAATAGAGCTAATTTCTCACCTTCCATTGTGTCTTGCTTGTCTCTTCATTGTGTGTGTGTATGTGTGTGTGCATCTTGATGCTTCTCACCTTCACTCTCACATCATCTCACATTCACGATCTTCATATCACTCCTACCTCTTCCGCGGATTGACATTAAGGAGGTGAAGCTTCTTAACGTGGTTCTCACCATTGTGCTAGAGCAACACCAAATTTGGCGCCGTTGCCGGGGATCGAGTCTAGGACAAATGTGTGATGGTAAGAGTATAGCAAGAAGTGGCGTTGGAAGGTAAAAATTTCGGTTTTTGTTATTGTTTTTACTTAGTTTTTAGTGTTTTTCACCTCCCCCACACTCCATCTTCATCACCGCATCATCATCTTCATCTCCAAAAAAATCAGAAAATTCACCATATCCACCCATTCTCCTCATTTCCCCTTATTTGTGCATGCGAGAGAGTGAGAGAGAACTTTTGTGCTTGTGTGTACTTTTGTTTTCTTGAGTTTTCTTGCAGGTACAGAGCTCCAGTGCATCAGGAAGGCTGCAAAAAGGTAAAATTTTCAGTTTCTGTCAGAAATTGCCGACTGTGTCAGACCATCACGATGGTCTGCAAACGTCGGAATTTGGAGAAGGCGACCACACCAGCGTGTAGGCGACCCTTGCGTGTGTAGGAATCCATAGCTGCATTGCAAAAAATCACTGTTTGGTGGACCATCGCGACGGTCTCTGACCATCGCGATTGTGTCTAACCATCGCGATTGGCTCACGCCATCGTGACGGTTTGGCTGGACCATCGCGACGGTCTCTAACCATCGCGATTGTGTCACGCCATCGCGATTGGCTCACGCCATCGCGCCGACGGTGCCACGTGGCAATTCAGACCATCGCGACGGTGCACTCCAGACCATCGCGACGACACCCTCACGCCATCGCGATTGGTTCAGACCATCGCGCTCAGACTATCGCGTCTAGACCATCGCGCCCAGACCATCGCGCCCAGACCATCGCGTCTAGACCATCGCGCCCAGACCATCGCGTTCAGACCATCGCATCCAGACCATCGCGCCCAGACCATCGCGTTTGGCTCAGACCATCGCCTTCAGACCATCGCGTTTGGCCCAGACCATCGCGCTCAGACCATTGCGTCCAGACCATCGCGTCCAGACCATCGCGCCCAGACCATCATGTTTGGCTCAGACCATCGCGTTCAGACCATCGCGACGGTGCACTTTCATACCATCGCGATTGTGCAAGACCACGCCATCGCGACGATCCCATTTCACGCCATCACGATTGTGCAATTTCACGCCATCGCGACGGTCCCATTTCACGCCATCGCGATTGTGCAATCCCACGCCATCGCGATTGTGCAATCCCACGCCATCACGATTGTGCAATCCCACGCCATCGCGATTGTGCAATCCCACGCCATCGCGATTGTGCAACCTCACGCCATCGCGACGGTCCCAGACCATCGCGATCATCTCAGACCATCGCGATTGTGCACCCCCATCGCAAATTTTAGGGTTTCATTTTTTGGCCAATTTTGGGGCTATTTTTGGGAAATTTTTGGGTGATTAGACTCATAGGAGACCCCTTAGCTCATATTTGGAGAAAAACCTGTTTGTCAGTTTTTACCCCCCAGGGCCTGAACGGTCATAACTTTTTCATCCGAAGTCCGTTTTTTGAGCTTAATAGCTCATTAGAAAGCTCTTGACGAGTACTACGTGACCTCAACTGTTTTTTTCTTAAAGGATACATCTATTTTTAGATAAGCCATTTTGAGGTTGACCTAGTTTGGGACTAGAAAGCCAGGGGGCAAGCAGTAAAAAGTTGGGCAAAAGGGAAGGGACTTAAAAAGGTGTATATACTCAAGTGCTTGATCATCCAACTGTGAAGTGGTCTAATATTGGATTTTTCCAGGTCTAGCAAGGGCAATCAAAGGCAACCAAGGCAAGGCAGTGAAGGGCATAAAGCTTGGGAAGCGCGGCTTCTTGGGCATCAGAACAACCAGAAAAGCTGACTCGAGGTTGGAAGATTACTCAACCCCCTCAGTCAATTCTTAGCTTAGGCTAAACGTTAGCATTGTGGATTAACGACGATAGGAACGCCTCAAGTTCAAGAGAATTAAATTTGTCAAGTCCAAGACTAAAGTAAAGGTGTGTGACACGAAAACCTAAAGGAAAGAACATAAGTCTGACGGAACGAGAACTCAAAATTATAACGGAAAGTCGAATTCCTGACGCATACATTAAGACAAGAATCTAAAGAAATCTAAAAAGAATCAAGAAAGTAATAACAAGGAATCATTGACGATCTAAGCGTGTACTAAGTGTGCAAGGAAGAAAATTAATGAACCTTAGATCGGGCAAACATATAGGCAAGTCAGACCGACGAAGCCTTAGATCATCAGAGGCAAGTGTAAGAACTACTGCACGATCGTGGGCTCAGCAATTGAATAGTAATTATCCCTACGAGAGCTCAGATACTAGTGAATCAGAAATGGCATTTAGCACAGAAAGACCAGAAGGAGGGTCGAATGTAGCCTACTTAGAAAAACCAGAAGGACCCTATAGAACGCAACTGGAGTTTCTCCGAACTAACCGATTAGGTGCTCGCATCTATGAGGATGGTTTGCGAAGGCAAGTTGTGCAAATGCACAACCCCGATCAACCCATTGGATTGGAGCATCCAGTGGTGAAATTCGAGAGAGACACATACATAGACAAGGAAGGAACAATGTACATATTAAGTACGCAGCCAAACAATACGAATGAGTTTGGCGTGATTCAACCAGAGACGGAAACAAAATCTCAAGGAAAAGAACCATTACAAGAGCCTAGAACACCTAGAGGGAAATCTGTACTGACACGAGTACTAATCCCGGATTGGATCCCTCAGGACAACAGAAGCATAGAGTTGTTTGTAAATAAAGAAACTGATGAAGCCTTTTGGAGATACAAGACCGAAATACTTAGTGAGGTAGGTATCATCACTATATACGAGTTCAAGGACCCGGATACACCTGGAAAGGTTGTATACCTGGATGAGACTTCAGAAAGAGTCTTTGTGGTACCTGACCGCGCTAAAAACACATACACATGGAGAGGTGAATCGGTATTCCCTCCATCTAGAACGAACATGAATACAAGTCAACAAGGGGCAGGAACATCCTCAACCCATGGAAATCAAAGAGAAGGAAATAAAGAGAGACCGGAAGTAAGCTTTAATCACCCCATAGGGAGAGATAGAACAACCACAGACACTAATAGAGCGGATAGACAAAGAGATCATGGAATATTAGGTGGTAGAGATGATTTCCCTCTACCTAGACCACGCGAACATGCAAGAATATTGAGACCCACTCAATTAGTGAAATCCATGAAAAATTACTTTGATGGGACAGGAGATCCCTATGACCACGTTGCAGATTTCAAGGGTTCCAACCTTTGCAACAAAGGCAATTTAGAGACATCCATCACTTTTTAGAGTCATTCATCACCGAATTCTCTAAAAGTGGGATTAGACATGACACGTCTTCGTTGATTCATAGCTTTAAACAGACCCCTCGAGAAACAGTTAGACAGGCAGGACGTAGGTTTAGACAATATGTTGAACGATGTCCAATGCAAGAGCTACCCTCACAAGCTAAGCAAGTGTCATTATTTCTAGATGGCTTGTTGAGCTCTAAACTACGCTCCTACGTGTACCTAAAAGAACCCAGAACACTAGAGCAATGTGTAAGAATTTGTATAGACATTGAGGACAACTTAGGAGACGAGTTGGAACTCTCAAAGGTCTATAAGGACTCAGACTGTTCATCTCTAGCATCCACAAAATTGTCTAGCTCAATAGAAGACCTTGCAGAAAAAGTGGCCCAGAAACTAGGAGTTTCTAGTAAACCTAGGGTGCTAACTAGCAAGCGTTGTTACACCTGTGGTGGTGATCATATGGCAAATGTGTGTCCCAATGCACCACAACCACAAACCAACCCTAGTGGCCAATATTGTACAATTGAGAGAAGATACACGAATCATACGGCTCAGGACTGCCCATACAACAAACAAACCGTGAGACAGAACTACCCGCAAGCATACCAGCAGCCAGGTAGGTATCAAGGCCAATTCAATGCTCAGCCTTATTACTATAGGCCTCCTCAGAACTACCCATACCAGGCTCAACAGAGACCTCAACCTGTCTTAGCTCAGCAGACACCCCCACCAGCGAATGTCATCTCAGTCAAATACGCTGCTGCAGAAGAGAACCTAAGTAGGGCTTTAGTGCCTTCTTCACCTTTGATCACAGAGAGTGACCCTCACTCAAATAGTTTTGACTCTACGCATGTAGATAGTCCACCCGCATATTACACAGAGTCACCTGAACATGTGGAGACATATCATTATGATAGTCCACCAATGGAACCTAGTTGGGAGCCAGACTATGCTAATGTGATGTACACAAACCCAAATCCACGGCCCCAATTGAGACAACAAAGACCACAGGGCCCTAGAGGACCATGCTTTAGGTACCAAGGAGATCACTTCATAAAGGATTGTCCACATCCCCCGATAGCAGGACAATCACAGTACTATAACATCCAAGACTTTTGTGCTGATTGTGGCAAAGAGCACATAATCAAAGATTGCCCCAAGAATCCAGTTAACGCTTCTAATGTGACACCAATCAACGTGATAGGTATTGTAAATAATGCAGATGGATCCAACCCTACATACGTGCCTATCCAAGCTATAAAAAGAGCCCAGGCGCTCTTACAGAACCAACAGCTTAATCAAGAGAAAGTAGTCGGAAGTAGCGAAGTTGCAGAATCTAGTAGTAAAAAGACAAAATCTTGGAAAGATTCTAGAGAAAGGATAAAGAGAAAATGGAGTAAAAAGATAAGTGAGTTGGAAGGAAGTTTGAAGGAATCTAGAGCCAAAATCCAAGAATTGACTTCACAGGACTTGAATCAAGAGAATCCAGCTCAGAAATCAGGATCAGTTTTAGCGGAACCCATACCAGAAAATCTAGACATGATGTTTCGTGCATATCAGGCTAGATTAAAAGAGGGACCTCAGGTAGCTGAAATGAGCAAAAACTACCCTCGAGCTGATCTAGAAAGTGAGAGAACTAAACTTTGCATGAAGATGGTAGAACTAGCACAAGCTTTGTTCGAAGCCTCTAGATATCTTAATTGGAATAACATGGCAAAACCGGAATTACACTTTCAAGGACTAATGGAGAGGCTAGAATATTTGATAGAGAGCAAAGAGAAAAAGGATCAGCATAGGAACCCTATTGTCCCAGAGACACAGGAAAGGAATGCACCATCCCTGTCTCAAGTACCCAACTCAGAAAGTCAAGACAATTTGTCTTCCATACATAAATATTCACATGAATTTTTGAGAGAGATACAAGAAGAGAAGTGGAGAAAAGAACAAGGGACTCATCCTCCTATTCAAGAAATAGACGACTTGCAGGAACAATTTCCCCAAGATATTCCCTCTATTTACGATGAGGTAGAGGAGGAACAACTGAGTGAACACACAAGATTTGAATCTAATTCCTTACAAGAATTACCTCAGTTCACAGGACCTTGGGAAGCAAAGTCTATTAGTGTGAGAGCACCCACGATAATAGTGAGGAATGAAGAATCAGTAATCCCTAGAAACACGGAAGTGATCAAGAACACTAAAGTACAGTGTAATCTCACTCTAGAGGAGTTGTTAAAGGTAAAACCAGAATTGTGGAAACATGTAGCAAATCAATTCCCCGAGCTTGCTACTACTCCCTCACAAATAGGATCACAAAATAAGGTACCAGAGATACCCGTAGAAAAGATTGGAGATGTGAGCGAAGGAGAGGAAGGTAACACTTATCTTCCGATAACCCATCAGGGCTACACCACGAAAGCCATCTTAGACTCAGGAGCCGGAGTAGCCATTGCTACCACCGCTTTATGGAAACGTTGGGGTAAGCCAGCATTAAGACCCACCAGAATGAAGCTACAAATGGCTGACGGACACATAGAAAAACCATTAGGCTTACTAGAAGGCATATCTCTCACCACTTGTGGTGTAGAATTTGAGCATACCTTTGCCATTTGTGACTTTGCAAAAAACCATGCTTATGAGATGATATTGGGACGACCATTCATGCGTCAGTTGCAAATTGTACAAGATTGGGGAACTAATTCTTTGTACTTGCAACATTTAGGAGTGACTACCAAAGTCAATCTTAAAGAATATTCACATAGAGATGTACCCCCAATACAATGGAATACCATCCATAAGACACCAGTAGAAACAGAATCCGTGCACTCATTAGAATCAGATCCTTCTTGGTTGCATGAGGATACTCATTTATGGATGTGTAAAGTAGCCAAACAAGAGGAAGAAAGGTTAGAAGCCAGGACCTTAGGTGCAGAACAACATCCACGAACCCTTCAAGATCCAGCCTACGCACCTGTAGTATTCCCTGACGAAGAGTTTGAACCCCATGGTTGGGCAGAAATCCTAGCAACCATGGACGTAGCCATCAATGAAGAACAATGGACACCCCACTGTGACGAGGATGGCTATGAAATTTCAGTTTTCACGATAGAGTCAATCATGTGCGATGCAATTTTAGAAGAGTGTGAACCTAACACTGATGCATGTGAGGATGCAAGCGATTTTGATTTAGAATCAATTATCATGGACCCACCCTTTGCATCAGAGGAAGAATATTTTTTCGAGGTAGAGACTCACACTCAGAGACACGAGGAAATTACGAATGAGGTAAGGTTAGCCACTCAAGTGACTAACAAGAGTGAAGGCAAGAAAAGAAAGAAGAAAGACACCATGACAGAAAAAGAAGAGTCTTTGTTTGAAGTACCCGAGAACTTCAAGAAATATGAAATCGAAGATAGAAGGATCATGGTACGAATGCCCAATAGAAAGGCGAATGACGGACAAGTATATGATAACCGAGAGAAAACCAAGAAAATAATAGTTGCTATCGAAGGAGAAGAAGAAAAATGTACATACATAGGGCATGATTTGACAATCGAAGAAGAAGAAGAGCTAGTTTCCCTATTGCGCGAATATAGAGATGTTTTTGCGTGGAGTTACAAAGATTTGAAAGGAGTAGATCCAGATATATGTTCTCATAGAATCCCTATGACTCCAGATGCAAAACCGACAAAACAGAAACCGTACACGTACAATGATAACTACGCTGCGAAGATTAAAGAGGAGATAGATCGCTTGATAGAAGCAGGATTCATTTACGAAATTGAGCATACCGAATGGGTATCCCCCATTGTGGTTGTGCCCAAGAAGAATGGAAAATTGCGTGTGTGTATTAACCTTAAAAAAGTTAATGCCGCCACGATTAGAGACAGTTATCCTCTTCCTATCACGGAACATCTATTGGAAAGAGTTGCGGGCAAGGAAGTTTACAGCTTCCTTGATGGTTTTTCAGGCTATAATCAAGTAGCCATTGCTCCAGAAGATCAACACAAGACGGCATTTGCCACTGAATGGGGCATATTTGCATTTCGTGTAATGCCATTTGGCTTAACAAATGCACCCACCACTTTCCAACGACTCATGTGTCATGTTTTTAAGGAATTTTTACGCAAGAGCTTGGAAGTTTATGTCGATGACTTATGTGCACATTCAAATGTAAGACAGGCACATATCCCAGAGTTAAGACAAATATTTGACAAATGTCGAGAATATCAGGTTTGTTTGAACCCAGAAAAGTGTGTTTTCATGGCCAGACAAGGCAAAATTCTAGGACAC
Source organism: Ceratopteris richardii (assembly GCA_020310875.1). Classification (NCBI taxonomy): domain Eukaryota; kingdom Viridiplantae; phylum Streptophyta; class Polypodiopsida; order Polypodiales; family Pteridaceae; genus Ceratopteris; species Ceratopteris richardii. The sequence goes on from CM035424.1 coordinate 39,044,012, forward strand.
ATTGTGTCAAAAAATGGAATCTCTACGGATGAAGAAAAGGTGAAGGTAATTGCAGATTTACCTAGACCAACTAATGTGAAAGAGGTACAGGCATTTATGGGCCATTGCGGTTATTATAGGAGATTCATACACATGTATGCAATCATAGCCAAGCCTTTGTACTCTCTTTTAACCAATTTTGAATGGACGGATGAATGTGAAAATTCATTCAATGAACTCAAACGACGTTTGTGCTCAGCACCTATATTGACTACCCCAGATTGGAGTAAGCCATTCCATGTACATGTGGATGCATCCAATTACGCCATAGGATGCATGTTAGCACAACCCACGAATGAAGGTAACATAGATCTCCCCATAGCTTACGCGAGCAGACAATTGAACGCAGCAGAAAGAAATTACACCACGACGGAACGAGAAGGATTAGGGATGATCTACGGAGTAAAGAAGTTTAGGCACTACTTGTTGGCCAACAAATTCAAGTTCTTTACAGATCATCAAGCACTATTGTACTTAGTCAACAAGCCATGTAACACAGGACGACTAATACATTGGTTTCTATTACTCATGGAGTATGATTTTGAAGTAGTAGTCAGGAAAGGAAAGACACATCTTAGAGCTGACCACCTTTCAAGATTAACCTCAGGAGAAGCTCCTCAAGGAGTAGTGGATGAGTTACCAGATGCATACTTGTTTAATCTTGAGATAGCACCAGAATGGGCTAAGCCTATAGTCCCCATTCTCACATTTGGACCCAAGAATCCTAGGATAAAGATCAAAGAAGGAGAGATTACCAAGTCTCAGAGATACCAAATAATGGCAGGAAGCATATATAAACAGGATAATCAAAAGATTCTTGCTTGTTGTGTAGATGAATCAGAACATGCGAATTGGTTGCAATTAGCACACATAGGTGCATTAAAGCAACATCATTCAAAACATCGAACGTTACAGACTCTACATAGATTAGGAGTATATTGGCCTACGATGGAAGCAGATGTCTACAGGTTGTGTAAGGAATGCAATGTTTGTTGTGAAAGACCACTAGTAGAGCATGCTACATTATATCATGTGTCTCTCACACCAGTTTGGAGTGAACAATTAGTGACATACTTGAGGACGAAGACATTCCCTCAAGGCATGACCTTAGCTCGACAACGCAGTCTAGAGCAGGAAGCTCAAGAATATTCACTTATTGGCGAGAACCTATACAAAAGAGGACGTGATGGATATCTAAGACAATGTGTTCATGAGAGCGATTATCTGAGCATACTAGAGACTGCACACCAAGGTGTTGCAGGCGGTCATTTTGGACCCGATAGGATAATCAAAGCCATCCTCTTTGCAGGATTATGGTGGCCCACTCTTCACATGGATGCTCATACCTATGTAAAGAGATGTGATGTGTGCCAAAGAACTCAGTTTCCTACTCGCAGAAATGAAATGCCATTGAAACCCATGATGGGCGGACGTGCATTTTCTAAGTGGGGTATAGACTTTGTAGGACCCATTAACCCCCCTGCAAAAGGTACACATGCTGAATACATTATTGTTGCCACAGATTATCTTACGAAATGGGTAGAGGCAAAAGCCACGAAAAAGAATGATGCACACACGACTGCAAAATTTTTATTTGAAAATGTATTTACAAGATATGGACTGCCTATAGAGTTAGTGAGCGATCGAGGCACTCACTTTCTAAACCAAGTCATTGAATATTTGTTACAGGATTTTATGGTGATTCACAAAAAATCCGCACCATATCATCCTCAGGCCAATGGTCAGGCTGAAAGCACTAATAAGATCCTTTGTAACGTACTGACGAAACTCGTGAACAACAAACGTTCAGATTGGGACAAATAGCTACACCATGCTGTTTGGGCATATCGAGTGGCCTACAAGACTGTACTCAATGCAACTCCCTTTCAGATGGTTTTTGGTCAGAATGCTGTGCTTCCTTTGGACTTCTTGATACCGACCCTTAAGGTTGCACAAGGACATCAGTGGACTGGCCATGAATTATCGGCGAGGATAATGGACTTGGAACGATTAGGAGAAACCAGGCTAAAGGCAGCAGCAGGAATATATGCAGCGAAGAAGCGACAGAAAGCATATTTTGATGCACATGTGAAAGATAAAGGCTTAAAAGAAGGAGATTTAGTTCTGGTATATACGCTAAAGCAACACGCACGTAAGTTAGAAAAGCGAGGTTATGGACCTATGATCATTAACAGACTCTCAACAAGTGCAGCAGTACAATTAGCCACTTTAGAAGGAGATATAATGCCTAATTATATTAGTGGCTGTAGAGTCAGGCTATATCAGGAACCTCTTACTGAGGATATGCTTAGACGACTCACGTTGGCAAAGAAGCGTAAGGAGGAAGAAAATAGAATATGAGCGGAAGCTCAAGCAGAAGCAATAGAACGCATTAAACGCATGAAGTTAAGAAGACAAGGACTAGGGAGAGAACACTATAACCATCTGGAAACTACACCCAGATACCCCATGGCCATGTGTCAAGTAAAGTCAACCACTCATCCTAGTATAGTGGACAGGAGACCATTCATTACAGTCAGGCTAAAGCACGACAACCCTTGCCAAGAGCTCAGGGCTTTAATTGACTCAGGTGCTAGTGCGATTAGATGGTCCCACTATAAGGATTTGAGAATAGAAATGCGGCCAATTGAGGCATACCTCATAGGCCTAGGAGGCATGGAAACCCCTTGCATGGGTGAGGTGGACCTTCCTATCCTCATTAAGGATATGACCATGACAGCGAAGCTACTAGTGTGCCATGATGACGACCTGATAGAACCCCTAATCCTTGGCCAAGATTGGCTATACGATCACTCAGTGGACCTAAATCTTAGACAAGGCTCCTTACAGATTGGAACCTTAGAACAGAAGCAAGTGATACCGCTTGACTTCCCTAACGGCATTCCGATTGAGGTTTGTAACCCTAGACCCTATGAAACGCATGCGACGGAAGACCGGAAGATCTTGGGTCAGACCAGTCACGTTACGTCTACACCAACCCACTCGGGCTTGGCGAGGGACAGTTGTCAATCAGAAGGACGACAGGAGATCTTCCCTGGGGCTTCCTGCAAACTAGAAGGGGCAGCTACCCAACCGCTAGGACAGATAGACACAATCAGCGGTCAGGTGGGTTGCATCAGCGGCCAAATGAGCACGACACCCTGCGGTGCTCATCCTTCCAAACTTGCTGCGGACTGGCCTAGATTAAAGATAAAGAACGAATCACTTCCTAATGGGCAGGTCACGCAAGTGTTGGATCTCCCTTCTTTTCCAAAGCAGAGCGTCCATTGGACCTCTCAAACCCAACCACGAATGAGTCAACCACAACAGAGGAACCAGGACCGACGACAACACCAGACAAGGCAAAGAAAGCAGCAGTATCAACATCACAGAACAAGTGGCATGAAACAAATATGGGTGCCAAAAGGACAGCAACCACAGGCTATTGGCAACACTGCAGACGCGAACAGGACAAAGTTGCAACAGAAGCAGAGTTCGCATCCAAAGTCCCCTCGATCTTCTTCCCCAAGTACAAATACTCGACAGATTTGGATCGCCAAGAAATATCTTATCCATAGACCCACACCCATGCAGATTTGGGTACCCAAACAATGTATTATATCCCAACCCTCAAGCCATGTAATATATACCCCTCAGAAACCTTTTCATCCTTCAATACCACCAAACCCGATACCACTTTTTGTACCTCAGCAGAAACATACCACCCACTCAAAGACTCTTAGGAAATGGGTACCGAAACGTATCCAGACGTCTTCTTGTAACCCATTATCTAACAATTTTCCCACCCCGTTTAAACTCCACCCTTGTACTAATTCACCCTCAACCAAACCTTGTATAAATTCATACACCCAAACCCCACATCATGCATAATAACGGCTCATCAAGAAATGTATGCATAATCTGACCATGTAGGTGTCTAGAGACCTGCATTAGTTTTGCAAATAATCATTGCATTAATCACTTCATGACACTTGGCTACACGGGTTACACATCGGTTATGGAAAGGGATTGCGGTCTCACCTTAATGGGATCATAATTAATTTCCATACTAATGTGTTAATCTTTTGTAGCAGATCATTTCCATTAGCTCATCAGTCATCATGCAAACCGAGGCAGGACCATCGGAAGCAGGCCCCAGCATGGCTACGGTACCCCTCAATGTTTTACGAGCAGAATCCCACCCGACCGCTCCACCGCCAGAGTTCCAAGGATTTCCGGGACCCATGCCAATCGATAACCCACCTATGGGATACATAGAGAAGATACACCGTAACTCTCATTGGTTCCAAGGCCTAGCAGGACCGTTAGCTGATGCTGACTTCATTTTTGAAGCAAATATGACATTTGATGACCGCACATGGGGCAAGTATCAATTCTTCTCAAGAGAATTTGAAGGCCTACAGAACACCCAGGACTTAACTCATGTTTGGGCCAGAGCCGGCTTCACGGAGTATTTCAGTGATCCTCTGCCCAAACCTGACTTTTATCGGTGTTATTATTTAATCACCACTTTGCTGGCCTCAGAGAATAAGGACATCCCAGGAACCTTTATTTTGCCTTCTTTAGTGGATGATCCACCTTACAAAAGATTTTATCTTTCGAAGGATTTAATCAAGGCTGCCATCAAAATACATGGAACACACACTCCAACGGAGAAAGAACGGCTAGTCCCAGAGCAGATGAAGCGTGGTGACGTAACTAAGTGGGAGGACATTTCTGCTATAACACCTGAGCTATCTAAGCCATTACGGATATGCATGCAGCATTTCGCTTTCCCAGCTCAGGATCGTTTTACCATGCCCCACAAGAGAATTTGGTTCGGATTATACTTAGCATGTACTGGACCGCAAACAGTTGATCTAGCCAGCTGGATCATTGATCAGCTCTATTTGGCACAGCATAGATGGGAGCGAAAGAAGGTAATCAATGGGTGTTGCGCCCTCACCAGGATCATATATATGTGCTTGGCATATGATTTACCCATAGAGCGTGCCATGACCAGTGCAGAACTGAAAACATACAAAGGGACCACTAGGAAGGCTAGAAAGTCTAGCAAAGGCAGAGCCAGAAAGCGGATGAGAGGTACTATCCCGTGCCTGCAAGTCCCAGAATCACCCTCGCCACGACCATCTCCAGAGCAGTCACCAACAGCAGCCACTCCCACAGTACAACCTATACGCATAAGGTTATCTAGACCAGTGGTAACGGAGGGCACCACCAGTACTGTCACACCCCAAGCAGCCACAACCACAGAACCTATCACCACAGCAGCTGAACTTCCCACCACTATCGGTGCGGAAGCTTTCTCTTTTCCAATACCGCATTTAGAACCAGGACAAGCAGAGCCACTGGACCAAACCTTTGATTTTGAGATGCCCGATGCATTCTCCAATCAGTTCCAGTATTCAGAAGGGCACTTGTTTTCTCAAGAATTTGAAAGGCCTAGCTACCCTACCACACCCAGGGATCAGCCACAAGGACAGATCGTGTCCAGCTCTGATGACGAAAGAACAGCAACCGACGACGACGAAGGAGACGATGAAGCTAGCCAGGGAACACAGGAATCCCAAGAGCATGAACAGACAGATGGCCAAGGCCAACAAACAGACACACATGGCGATACTAGCACCCATGAAGATGAAACTTACGAGGCAGCAACTTACACACTGGCTATCAAGAAGCTGTATAGAACTATGGAAAAAGTTTGGGCACGCAAGAAGCTGACAGAGGAAGAGGGCCAAAAAATAATAGAACAAGAACTTGTCACAGGCGGATTCGAAGACGCCTATATCAAAGGATTCAAAGAATTAGTCCAATCAGTAGGCTCCAACGAGGCACTCAGGTACTTGCAACGAAAGCCACTGCCACAGTTTGACCCCCGCAGAGTACGATTACTTTCAAAGCCCGGCGAATACATTAGTGTACCAACCGGAGCACAATCTTCAGAACAAGCCAGGGAGGCACGCCTCGTCCCCGAAAGTTCGGTGACAGTTGAAACCATCTTTGTAGATTCCCCACCCCGCGCTCCAGCCGTACAAACCTCAGTAGTCACTGAAGTACCGACCTCACCACCCGTCCATCCAGCCTCCCCTCTTCACCCTCCTTCCCCCAGACCCACACCTTCATTCGTCGGTGGTGTTGCAGAAACCGTCTTTACGACCACTCACCCCACAATTCCCGTGCCCATTAGCCCTAATCTACCCCTTCCCACACCCACCTTTCTATCCAACCCATTCCTTCATCAATCTTTTCCATCTTTCCCCACAACTCAAGGACCCCTATTCCCATTCCCCCCGCCGTTAACCTTCTCCCCCGTCTCACCTCCCCGACCCACTCTAACCCCTCTTTCCCCTTTCCACCAAGCCGCTCCAGCCAGCCCCCCTGTAAATTACCCCTCAACCTTTGTAAATCCTGTATTTACACCAGCACGAGCACCCACGATCACACCAATATTCACGGTCACCGCACTAGACACGTCCACTGACATGGACATCTCACCACCCGCTGCACCATCACTACCTTCACTCACGGCACAAACATTTTTAGGCACATCACAATTTTCAACAATCACTACATCATCCACCTTCCCATCCCCATTCCCCGTTCCCGTTGCATCTACACCAATTGCATCTTCATTTAGCACCCCGTTAATACTATCACCCATTGTAGATAATGCATTCCGACAGATGTTCATGTGTATGACGCAAGTAAGAGATGAGTTCACATCTCTTGGTGATAATTACCAGCAGCTGCAGAGGACAACCAATGACTTACAGTCGCAGCTTAACTTATTGTCCATTGAGAATGCCTCACTGAACACCCGCTACCAAGAATTACGCGAGGCATATCACAAATTGGAGCTAGAAAGCGAAGAAAAGACCAAGGAAGCCACTGTTGACTTGGATAATTTATTAAGAGCCCAGACAGTCCGAAATGCAACGCTAACACGAAACATGGGCTTACTAAGAAGACACCTAGCCGCAGCAAAAGAGGAGAACCAGAGACTCCAAGAGCAGAACAGAGAGAATCTGGAAGCGGCATTGGATCATCCAGAACAACCCTTAAGTCCTAGCAGATTCAAGGCAATCCCATCCGAAGCAATGAAGATGTTGCTAGATGACCATGTTCGACTGCTCGAGGACTATGATCGGATGAACGAAGAGCATCAGAAGTTAAAGGAAGATCACAAGCTACTACAGCTCAGAGAACCGACAACACAACAAGTACAAGTAGCCGCAGAATTACCAGTAGCAGTAGTTGGGAAGAATGTCACCATCTAGGGTGGCTAGATTGTCTACTCCACCATTCGAGATTCGATTTATGATCAAAGGTCCATAACCGCGTTTTTGCAACTTCTTGGCGTGTTGTTTTAAGGTGTACACTAAAACTAAGTTACCTTCTTTAAGTCCCTTGTCTTTTATATGTGCATCATAATATGCTTTTTGTCTTGTTTTTGTTGCATAAATTCCTGCCACAGCTTGTAACCTCGTCTCATGTAATTTCTCGATTTGGTCTAGTTGTTGGGATACTTCATGTCCGTTCCACTCATACTGTTGGGCCACCTTTAGTGTTGGCACTAAGAAGTCAATTGGCAGAATTGCATTTTGTCCATACACTAAGTTAAATGGGGTAGTTCCAATAGCCATTTTATATGCAACTCGGAAGGCCCAAATTGCATGATGCAATTGTTTGTCCCAATCTGACCTTCCATTATTGACAATCTTTGTCAATACTGTACGCAGTACCTTATTAGAGCTCTTCGCTTGTCCATTTGCTTGGGGATGATATGGGGCTGATTTTTTATGAATCACTAAAAACTCATTCATTAGTGACTCGATTACTTCATTGAGGAAATGCGTTCCCCGATCACTCACAATCTCTATGGGTAATCCAAATCGGGTGAAAATATGCTCAAAAAGGAACTTGGCAGTAGTTTGAGCATCATTCTTTCTAGTGGCTTTTGCTTCTACCCATTTGGTCAAGTAATCAGTGGCTACGATGATGTACTCCGCATGTGATCCTTTGGTAGGTGGATTGATAGGTCCTATGAAGTCAATACCCCATTTTGTGAATGCCCTCGCACAGACCATGGGTCTTAATGGCATGTCATCTCTCCTAATGGGGTATTTAGCTCTCTGACAGGTCTCACAGCTTCGTACGTATGTTTCAGCATCCATATGTAGGGTTGGCCACCACAAGCCTGCAAAGAGAATCATTTTGACAGTTCTTTCTGCCGAAAAATGACCTCCTGCGGCACCTGCATGTGCCATTTCTAATATGGGTAAATATTCTCCTTCATGCACAAATAATCTGAGTTGGTCGTCTTTACCTCGCCTAAACAATTGCCTTCCTATGAGAATGTAATCCTTGCTCATTTCCTCTAAGGATCGCTTTCTTGCTAAACTAGCTCCTACCTCATGTTCTTTAGTTTTTAAGAATTTCACTAATGTTTTACTCCAATTGGGCGCTATGGTCGAAAAAGGTAGAGACATATGGTCTTTTGGGATCATCTCTTGGCATTCTGCACAATTACTTACGTGGTCGTGAGCATTCTTGGGCATGTCAGGCCAGTACACTCCTAACCTCTTTAGTTCTCGGATTGTTCCATGAGTCCCTTGGTGTGTTCTCCATTTGTTCACATGTGCTTGCTCAATTAGTTGCTTTTGTTCATCCTCGTCAACACATCTGAGTAACACTCCATTGGGTTCCTTGTAGTATACACTTCCTGCCACAATGTGTAAGTTTCTTGATTGAAGAATTTCTTTCTTGCTATTCCTATTGATTGAGTGTTGAGGGCCATGGGTGAGTATAGGAATCAATTTTTCTGCCCACTTTGGACAAACTTCTAGATTAAACAGATATGTATCTGGTAGGTCATCGAGCACTCCATTTGGTGGCTCTCCGTGTGTCAGCCTAGAAAGGTGGTCTGCTCACATGTGTGTTTCCTTTTTTCACTATTACTTCAAAATCGAACTCCATTAGTAGTAGAAACCATCGTACCAACCTTCCCGTGTTACAAGGCTTATTGACTAAGTACAACAAAGCTTAATGGTCTATGAAGAATTTGAACTTGTTGGCTAAGAGGTAATGTCTGAATTTCTTTACCGCGTATACCATTCCTAAGCCTTCTCGTTCAGTAGTGGTATAATTTCGTTCCACTTGATTCAGTTGTCTACTAGCATAGGCAATTGGATGATCAAGCTTACCTTCATCAGCTGGTTGGGCGAGGATACATCCAATGGCATAGTTAGAAGCATCAACATGAATATGAAATGGCTTGCTCCAGTTTGGTGATTTCAGAATTGGGGCTCTACTAAGCCTCTTTTTCAATTCGTTGAATGCTTTCTCGCACTCTTCTGTCCAAGTAAATTGAGTTAAGAGACCATACAAGGGTTTTGCTATTATGGCATACATGTGAATAAACCTACGGTAATATCTACAATGCCCCATAAAGGCTTGCACTTCCTTAGCATTCTTAGGTCTTGGTAGGTCTAAGATGACTTTAATTTTGTCCTCATCCATAGATATTCCATTTCTTGAGACTATGTGTCCTAGGATTTTCCCTTGTCTTACCATGAAGACACATTTTTCCGGATTTAAACAGACTCTATACTGTCTACATTTGTTGAATATCTTCCTTAACTCGGGGATGTGCTCGTTTCTTTGACTGGAGTATGTGCAGAGGTCATCTACATATACCTCCATGCTTTTTTTCAAAAATTCCTTGAAAACATGACACATTAATCGTTGGAAAGTAGCAGGTGCATTAGTGAGTCCAAAAGGCATCACTCGGAAAGCATACACACCCCATTCAGTGGCGAATGCTGTCTTATGTTGATCCTCGGTCGCAATAACTACTTGATTGTATCCGGAGAATCCATCCAGGAAACTATAGACCTCTTTTCCGGCTACTCTCTCTAACAGATGGTCCGTAATGGGTAATGGGTAGCTGTCACGTATGGTAGCCGCATTCACCTTCTTCAAATTTATGCACACTCTCAATTTTCCATTTTTCTTAGGCACAACTACTAATGGCGATACCCACTCGGTGTGTTCTATCTCATATATGAATCTTGCCGCTAGTAGTTTGTATATTTCTTCCTTAATTTTTGCTGCATAAACTTCATTATACGTATAAGGGCGTTGTTTGGATGGTTTTGCGTCAGCCGTCATTGGTATTCGATGGGAACAATGGTGGGATCTACGCGTTTGAGATCCTTATAGGTCCATGCGAACACGTCTCGGTACTCTTTGATGAGGTTGATGAGTTCCTCTTCCTCCTCTTCAGATACATCCTTTCCAATATATGTGTACTGCTCTTCTCCGTCTTCTATTGTTACAACAATTTTTTTGGTTTGTTCCTTGTTGTCGTATGCTTCTCCGTCTCGGGCCTCTCCTTTAGGCATTTGAATGGCTACTTTTCTTTCTTCTACCTCGTACTTTTTAAAGTGTGCAGGAACTTCAAAAAGATCTGGGTTCGGCTCTACCTTACTTATGTCCTCCTTCTGCCTGTGTAATGCCGGAGCAGTTTCAATTGATAAGATCTTTGTTGGTTCCTTTTCCTTCTTGTTCAGAATAGTGTTTAAGTAGCCTTCTTCAGAGTCAAATTCTGGTTCCATTTCTATGCTTTCATATTCCTCTTTCCATTCTTTTTCCAGGACTTCCCCTTCTTCTACTTCTTGAAGAACAACCATATATAGATTTACATCATAGCCTTCGTCGTCTATACACTCGTTCATCGTCAACACTTCTTCGTTTACGCACACATCTAAGGTTGCTAAGATTTCCATCCATCCATGCGGCTCGAAAATCTCATCAGGAAAGACTTGAGGCATGTAGTCTGGGTCTTCTACTGATCGATAGTTAGGGTGTCCTATCGGCCACAATTGTTTTTTTCTCTCTTCTCTCTTCGCTTCTTTACACATCCATAACTGGGCATCTTCATGCATCCAAGATTGATCACTTGATCCAGCACTGTGAATGGATAGGTCATCTTCTTCTTTGTGGACTGGATTCCATTGTAGTGGAGGGACATCTCGATAAGCAAACGTGTGCAAATTTATCTTGGTGGTGTTTCCTTGATGTTGCAGGTATAATGAATCTCTTCCCCAATCTTGTACTACCCTCATTTGTCTCATAAAGGGTCGTCCCAATATCATTTCATAGTTGTTTGCTTTCTCGAACTTACAAATGGCTAATGTATGTTCGAATTCTACTCCACAGGTGGTTAGTTTGATTCGTTCCAATATTCCTAAGGGTCTTTCCACATGACCATCTGCTAGTTGGAGTTTCATGCGTGTGGGTCGCAAGGCAGGTTTTCCCCACTTTTCCCATATCTCCTTGGTGGCAATTCCTACCCCGGTGCCCGTATCTAGAATAGTCTTGGTCATGTATCCATTGTGGGTGACAGGTAAACACGTATTACCTTCGTCTCCTTCACTAAATTCTCCCACTTTATCAACTGGAATTTGTATCGTTGATTTCCTTTCCTTTTCATTTCCTTTTGTTTCTTCTTTCTCTGGTGGTGGTTCTAATTGGTTCGCTAACTGCCTCCATAAGTGTGGTTTAAGTTGAAGCAACTCTTCCACCGTCAATTTGCATTGCACCTTTGTTTTCTTAAGTTCTGTTAGATTGTGTGAACTCTCTTCTGCGTTTCCTTTTTCCTTCCCATGCATTGTGGGTGCTCATATTATTAGAGACTCTCTTTCATATTCTCCCATGTAATTCGGTAATGTCGAAATTCTTAGGGTTTCCTCTCTATCTCTATCGAGGCTTGATACTTCCTCTTATACTTCCTCCAGGTTGGGATGGAGTTGATAGTTTTCAACATTTATTTCCTCAAATGGAGGTGGACTGACTCCATTCTTCTTCCATTGTTGTTCTCTGATTCTATTCCACAAGTCTTCTGGCCAATCGGCCTCTAGGTCTGGTATCATTGACACCTGTTCATCTTGTGCCTTTATTCGTTCATCTTGGTCGTCTTCCTTTCTAGGTTCTTCATCCTTGGATTTGATGCATTCTTCGTACAGACCATGTGCAATCCTTGTCTCTGGTAAAATTGGGATAGTCTTTTCTAGGGTTGCTTGTGCTACCTCGATAAGTCTCCTGCATATTGCCAATCTTTCTTTTTCTAATTCCCCTTGAGGGTAGAATTTTTCATGTTGCTCTATATTTGGGCCTATTTTGATTCTAGCTTGGTAAGCTTTCAACCACATGTCCAAGTCGTCTGGCTTTGGGTCAGCTAGAATTGATTCCGGTTTCTCTTTTTCTGAGCAAATCCACGGTGGCTCAAAGATCTCCTTACGTATTTCTTGTTCTTTATGCTCCTTCAAGCCCTTCGTTTGTTTCTTACTGTCTTGACTCTTATTTCTTACCTATTTTTCTTTAAGTCTTTCTCTTCTTTCCTTCCATTTTTGTACTCTGGTATTTTGTGAGTTCTCACGTGGGTTCTCAGAATCCTCGACTACCTGAATTTCAGAGCCTACAGTTTTATTGCTCTCTTGTTTCTCCTCTGGTTGTTTTCCTTTTTGTTGCTTCGCTTGGGCTCTAGTAATAGCCTTTAGTGGTACGGTGTATTCCTTATCACTCCCCGATCCTTCTATGACCTCAATTACGTTAATGGGTGCAGTATCTTGAGCTTTGGCCGGATTCTTAGGGCAATCTCTAAAAAGGTGTTCTTTTCCGCAGTCACTCCAATATCCTTCCCAGATCCTAGGTGGTGGAGGGTTGTAAGGTCGAGGGCATTCTCTAATGAAATGGTCTCCTCCGCATCTATAGCATGGTCCTCTCTGTATGGGTGGTCTAATAGGTGGTCTCACTGTTGGTTGTGCTTTAGGAGCCGTATATATTAAGGTGGTGGTCTCTGTTCCATAAGTATGATCACAGTCCTCATATCCATAATAAGCAGCATCATATGCCGTTTCATATCCCATCGCGTTGGCTTCGTATGGATAGTACTCTCCTAATGGAGGTTCATATCCAGGGTTTGTGGATTCTACGTTGGTCATTGTCGATGCTGGAACTATAGCTCTTTCTAAGTTCTCTTCCAGTTGAGCATACTTTACGGATACTACCTGCTGTGGTTTTGACAGTTGGGGTCCTAGCACTGGTTGTGGTGGTGGATACGGTGTTTGCTCGTATGGCCGTGATGCTTCTGCTGGTGTGGGATACAGGTAGTATCTTGGTATCTCTCTACCTGGTTCCCTAGGCGGGTATCCATAAGGTCTATACTGTAGTGGTTGAAAAGGGCATACTTGCCTATTGAATGGACAGTTCTCAGTAGTGTGGTTGGTATATTTTTGTTCTATGTGGCAGTACCAAGAAGTCCCTTGTTGTTGCTGTCGGTGGTATGGATACATAGGTTGTGCACCAGCCCCTCCTCAGACACACAAGTGTGTGGGGTGCTCTCCTCCACATAAATTACATCTCCGTAGCATAGGCACTCTTTGCGCTGGGTTTTGGTAAGCTCTTTGTCCCTCGACTCCTAGTTTCTTGGCTAATAATTCTGCTAATTCTTCCATGTTACTGGAGTTGGACGTGACAGTGCTCCTTAATTCTTCTGATTTGGTGAGGTCGGTTGTACCTTTGAGATCCTCGACAAGGTTATCCTCCAAATCAATACACTCTTGAAGGCACTCACTCAATGTTTGTAGCCTCTTCACATACACCAGTGTTCTTAGGGTTCCGTTAGTGAGCCCATCCAGAAATAATGAAATCATCTTCTGTTGAGTGGGTCTCTCAGCTACTGGGCATCTATCCACATACTGGTTGAATCTTCGGGAAGCAGACTTCACAGTTTCATTAGGGTTTTGTTTAAAGTTATGGATTAAAGACGCAAAATTGTGTTTAATCCCTCTCTTTGTGAATTCTCCAATGAATTCTTGAAAGAATTGGTCCATGTTTCCAAATTGATTGGGATCTAAGGGCTGGAACCAAGTTAGAGCTGTCCCTCGAGGGTGAGCCCAAAAGACTCATACTGCACAAAGAAGTCATCTACTTGCTCCGCTCTTAGAACTTGTTTAAATTCAGCGATATGATCATAGGGTTCTCCCAATCCATCATAATGGTTTCTTACACATTTAGACACTTGGATAGGTCTCAATCTTCTCATTGGTTCAGGTGGTCTGGGCATTACAGGAAAGACTAGGACAGCTAGCCATAATGGCGGTACTCCAGGCTGTCCTCCTACTGGTGGTCGTGGTCTTACTGGGGGTCGATACTGATTACCTATCCCTGCATGGGTCTGATGGTGTGTTTGCACTCTTGGAGTTGCAAACTGTACATGAGTGCGGTTGGGCACACTTCGTTGACTGGTCTGTCCTGATGTGGTCTGTTCCGTCTCGTGTTGATTCCCAAAAGGATTTTGTGAAGTAGTTGCCTGTTCTCTCTGAGAAAATACAGGCACACCCATATATCTCAGCCGAGCCCTGTCTAAGGCACTCACTGGCCAATATCTCCTTTGATCCTTATCCAAGTAAGTGAGTCTAGTTTCATCATCTGGGTCTTTCAACTTATAGAATGTCATGGGGCCTTCTTCTCTTCCTGGAGTAGGTAAGTCGGTTTGAAGCAATAGGTCTGATCCATGGATCATATAGACTTCCAACAAGTAGTCGTCCTGAGGAATCAAGTCTCCTCTCAAGACCCGTGATACTTGAGACCGGCCCCTAGGGGTAGTCACAAACTCTTCAGGGTGTGCTCTTTCGGAGTTGTCTGGGTCCACAAACTCTCCCCTTTCATTGATCCTCTCAGGGAATTCAGTCATAATGTAGATATGACCGATTTTATCTACATATGCACCTCCCTCGTATTTGACAGCAGGTCAGGGTACAATTGTGGCATTCAGGGAAGTTACCATCCTAGCCACAAATCTATTTAAGCCATCCAGGTAGATAGGAATCTCTTGGGCATTAGTGGACACATACTGTAAGGAGGTACGGTAATCTCCTTCAATGGTAGACATGAAATTCCTATTCGGTGTTGGGCCCTGCATGTCTTCCGAAGCCATGGGTATTTCCTCCTCTGAATCACTGGAAGTATCTGAGTAGATGGAGTGATGGCTAGCCTGGGCAGCACTTCCCACAGAAGATATGACACTTCTTCGGCTACTTAGCACCCTTCCTGACCTCAAGTTCATTCACTCACCTAAGTCTCTCTAGAAATCCTAGAGATTCTCCTTGAGTGGCTCTTCTAATGTCTCTGAATGTCTACCAAAAATGCCAATGTCACTCTGGCCGATACAGTTTCCAGACGATACCACACTTGGCGATACTGCCCTGGCAGCGATACGATACCAGAAGTCCAAACGATACGATACCGTCTGCAGTAGACGATACGATACTGGACAACCGCACGATACGACACCAGTAACCTTCCCGATACGATACAATCTTAGTATCGCGATACTATCCTCTTGAAGGAAACGATACGATACTAAGACAAGTGGCGATACGATACCACCGGCTTGCTCGATACGATACCAACTATGGCGTCACGATACTTTACTGGGAAATGGCACCATACGATACTGGTAGGAACCGACAATACGATACGAAGATTCAAGACGATACGATACCACATAACCTAGACGATACGATACTTGTGACGATATCGTGATACTATCCAGGTGAGATGGCGATACGATATCAAAGTGGTGTTGCGATACTTGATGCTAAGTGACACGATACGATATCAGAGAGGGTAACAATACGATACCAACTCCTCAGGCACGATCGCGATACCAACTCGGGGTCACGATACCAAGACAGGTATCAAGCGATACGATACTTCGGCGAGTATCGCGATACACGGGAGTTTCGGTATCGCGATACCAAACCTCAACCGATCGCGATACTCAAGCCAAAATGCAAGAAAATTCTAAAGTTTTTGCACCCCCTTGCTCTCCTTACTCCCCTCTTCTCTCCTAGGCCTCTGTATCACCCAAAAAGATGGTAACGATATCAGTTCCCCCCCCCCCCCCCCCGCGATACTACGCACCTGTTTAATCACGTGTGTATGCATGTTTTAATGAGTTTTTAGCAGGCATTCTTTGTAGAACCTCACCTTGATGTAGTCCTGATTGCACCTTGGGCACACAAATTAACTTTGAAGGCCTGCTCCTCGCGATACACTGCTCAGGATACCACTCGTAGCTCTGAGACGATACCTGAACTCTGTGAAGTGTCAAATGAGACTATTTTTTGGTTTTTATACTTTCTTTGACAGAATTTGAATTTTGCTACTTTTCTTGGTGATTTTGGGGATTTTTTTTTTTTTTTTGGTGATTTTGGTCTACTCCTTCTTCTCCTCTCCTCACTACTCCTCTTCTTCTAACCTAACCCTAACTCCTCCTTCTCTCCTTTCCTCCTAACCCTAAACCTAAAACTTATCACACACACCTCTGAGATGTGAAGTAACAAGTGTTGAAATAATTGACTACTTGCCACAAGACGAATTCACTTCTACAAGTACGATTCTATCACACTCGATCTATAACCATCACAAAGGCACCTTAGTTGAGTGTTCCCCGGTAACGGTGCCAAAAACATGTGTACCTAAGTCAAGATGACTCAAGGACTTGTGCCAATGAGACTGTACCTCGATTGCCACACAAGTGCATATAGTGGGAAATCAACACACATTCAAATGTCAATCCGATCAAACGACCTAACCAAGTGTATGAAGACATGTGCACACATGATGGAAAATGAAGTGGTTAAGCTAGCATGCATGAGAAAAGACTAATCTACTTCCCAAACTCACTGAAATCCTGAAAGTGGTTGCCGCGATACCTCTTACAGCAGTTTTCAGAAAATCAAGGATTTCTCCCAACTCCGGACTCCGAATATAGGCAATAGGGTACTCGTTTCGAAGCTCTCGACGGGACGCATCTACTCGAAGTGTTTTGCTCGATTCTGAGAACTCTGCTTCAAGTTATGGCCAAAATAGTAAATGGTGGGAAACACCCACACTCACGCCACAACTCCTACTAGTTCGCACACACACTACAACAGCTCAAAATCAATGGGGAGGGGTAGACAACAGTCCTACACAAACATTTCAAGCAACACGCACACATACAAGATCAAAATGAAGATCAAAATCTGCAAGGAAGAGGCAAATTCGAAAATTCAGGAGTGGTCCTTCTTCACAATGGCAAAAAGTCTCTACAAAGAGTCACAAATTGACTTATATACATGTGCCCTAAGTTTGGTCCTTTCACACAAGAGACCGGCACTTTATTCACTAAAAGAGTAATCTCCTACTATTTTACAATGGATATTTTACAACAACTTGGGATTATGCAACTAGAGGACTCCTCTAGTGCATTTACATGGCTTGAGGGAATTCTTGAAGACCTCGAAGAAGAAAAAAATATGCCCATCATTTTGAAAATTTTGGGGCTCTACTCTTATGCTCTTTTGCTCTGCAACACTCCTCCCATTGAACTTGTGGATGACGCGCATGATCTATTCCCACAAGACATTCATTCCATTTATGGGGAGCAGGAGAGTGCCCCCTCTCAGCAGAGATTAGATTTTGAGTCTAATTTCTTACAAGAACTACCCCATTTCACAGGTCCATGGGAAGCTAAGTCTACTTGCATGAGGGCACCCACATTCATGATAAGAAACGAAGACTCAATCATACCCAGGAACACAGAGGTAGTGAAGAATACTGAAGTGTAGATCTCACTTTAGAAGAGCTACTCAAGGTTAAGCCTCAATTGTGGAAACATGTAGCCAAGCAAGTGCCAGACATATCAAAACCTCGTTCCCAGGTAGGATCTCATAGAACAGTGCCAGAAATACCCTTGGACAAGATAGGAGACATGAGCAAAGGAGAAGAAGGAAACACATATCTTCCTATCACTCATCAGGGTTACACCACCAAGGCAATATTGGACTCAGGTGCAAGAGTTGCAATTGCTATCACTTCCCTATGGAAGCGATGGGGCAAGCCAGCACTCAGGCCCACTAGAATGAAGCTACAAATGGCTGATGGTCATTGAAAGACCCTTAGGGCTACTAGAAGGAATAACGCTCACCACTTGTGGTGTAGAGTTTGAGCATACTTTTGCTATATGTGATTTTAGCAAAAATCAAGCCTACGAGATGATTCTGGGAAGACCATTCTTGAGGCAATTGCAAGTAGTGCAGGATTGGGGGACAAATTCCTTGTATCTACAACACTGTGTCACAACCAAAGTAAATCTCAAAGATTTCTCTCATAGAGACGTGCCCCCCATTCAATGGAATCCCATCCATAGAGCCACAGATGATACAGAGTCAATGCATTCCATAGGATCAGGATCCTCATGGATGCATGAAGACACTCACTTATGGATGTGTAAAGTGGCAGAAGAGGAAGAGAAAAGGGAAAAGGCAAGAGAGGTAGGTGCGAAGGAAACTCGTAGATCAATTCAAGACCCAGCCTATGCACCAGTAGTATTTCCTGATGAAGAGTTTGAGCCTCATGGCTGGGCACAAATCTTAGCAACTATGGACGTAGCCATCAATGAAGAGCAATGGACACCCCATTGTGACGAGGATGGCTATGACATTTCAGTCCTCACAATAGAGCCAATCATGTGTGATCCAATTATTGAAGAATGTGAACCTAGCACTGATGCATTCAAGGATGCAAGTGACTCTGATCTAGAGTCAATCATTATGGACCCACCTTTTGCATCAGATGAGGAATATTTCTAGGAAGTGGAAGTTCACCTTCAGAGACATGAAGAGATTACCAATGAGGTGAGATTAACCACACAAGTGACCACTAAGAACGAAGGCAAGAAGAGAAAGAAGAGAGAAGTCACACCTAAGGAAGAAGAATCTCTCTTTGAGGTCCCTAAAAATTTCAAGAAGTATGAAGTTGAAGGTAGGAGAGTCATGATCAGGATGCCTAAACGTGAAGCAGTCACAGGAGAGGCCTATGATAACTGTCACTCTAGCACGATGGTGAGTACCAATGTGAGGAGATACACCTCATAAATGTCAATCCCTGGAGACGTGAGGACCGGTATGAAGATCGATAGCAAGTGATGGCACAAGTGCGTGAGTGAAAGCACACAAGCATGCACACACATACACACACACGCGCACAAGGTAAGAGCAAAGAGTGGAACAATGGAAAGCTTTGATTACAAAAGAAATCTCTTACAAAGCTCAAATCTACAACAAGCTAACCTCAAAAATGAGCTCTCCAGCGCTTTTTATAGTTTTTTGAGTGGTTTTGGCCCTGTCCGGACCTAGTGTCTGGCCTAGTTAAAAAATAGGTTCCAGGGCTTATTTGGGGACCCAAACGGAGTCTAAAAATTATGAAAATTGGTAGGATGATAGTTCTAATACTCCTCAAGCTTGAGGACTCTTCGGCTTGAACAAAATGGAGTTACAAAAATGGAAAATGGTATTTACAATGGTTTTTAGTGATAAAAATCACTATTTTTGTAGGGAATTCTTCTGAAAATTTGGCAGGTGCTTCTTGGAGCCCCCTACTAGCTCCTGCTTCTTGTATGTCCACTTCTTTGATGTGCTTCCATGCTTTATCCTTGACCTTGAGTTTCAACACCCCCCCTCTTGAGTCTGTCGTCTCTTATAGACCCTTGTTGTAGTGGTTGTTCCATGTACTACGTTGAGAGCTAGTGTCCATGTATCAACAAGAGCGGTCCATCTTCCCAATGTAGCCTGGTCGGTTGTTGTAGCTCAGTGATGAGTAGCACCTCCTTTAATGTCAATCCGCGGAGACGTGAGGACCGGTATGAAGACCACGAGCAAGTGAAGGCACAAGTGCGTGAGTGAAAGCACACAAACATGCACACACATACACACACACGCGCACAAAGTAAGATCAAAGAGGAACAATGGAAAGCTTAGATTGCCAAAGAGTTCTCTTACAAAAGTTCTATTCTCTAACCAGCTAACCCCAAAAATGAGCTCTCTAGCTCTTTTTATAGTTTTTTGACTAGTTTTGGCCCTGTCCAGACCTAGTGTCCGGCCTAGTTAAAAATTAGGTTCCAGGGCTTATTTGAGGGCTCAAACGAAGTCTAAAAATTATGAAAATTGGTACGATGGTACTTCTAATACTCCTCAAGCTCGAGGACTCCTCGGCTTGAACAAAATGGAGTTACTAAAAATAGATAATGGTATTTACAATGGTTTTTAGTGATGAAAATCACTATTTTTGTAGGGGATTCTTCTGAAAATTTGACATACACTTCTTGGAGCTCCCTACTTGCTCCCTTTCCTTGTGTGTCCACCTTTTGATGTGCTTCCATGCTTTGTCCTTGACTTTGAGCTTCAACACTCCCCCCCCTCTCGAGTCTGTCGTCCCTGACAGACCCTTGTTGGAAGGCTGTTCTATGTAGTGCTTTGAGAGGTGGTGTCCATCCGTTGTATGAGCTGGTTCTTTGGATTCCAGCAAGAATGTGTCATTGTGAGCTTTCAAAACTGCAAGTTGCTCAAAAGAGGTTGTCAAGAGTGATTTGGAGCAACTACTGGCGTCACTTTGCTTCCGAGATATGGATGTTGTTCCCATGACGTCCGCTAGTTCTTCCAAAGATGATGTTGAGAGCAGTCATGACAGCTACTCATAACCCATAATGAATGATGGGTAAGTGTGTTCGTGCCTGGGTTGAAAAAAATATGTGCCTTGTGCACGGCCTTGTAATGTAGCCCTACGCATGCTCACTTGGAAAATGCATTGGAAGAAGTATGGTGCAAAAATTGTGGGTCTTGAGCTAAGTGCTCAAGGGTATGCTGACGAAGAGGTTTCCTAAACTATCATGGTTATGGCGTTTCCAAAGTAAAGATACCTACCATGGAGAAGGTTGATGGATGTTTGTCTCTTCGTGTTGTACACTCGGCCTTTGGGATGGAACCTTGTTGATGAATGTCCATGTTGATTGTCCACTGATGAGATCTTTTGAGTGGTGGATCCCCTCTCCTCTTTTCAAAGCAACATTTGTCAGTAATAGTGTGCACTTCTGAGCTTGGGCTCACGCACGTTCACTTTCCTATATTGACACTCAGAGGAATATTGGACACGTGCCGGTTTCTAAGAGATTACCATGCTGATTGACATAGACCATTCTCCCGTGCTACTGTTCCATACTGGTTCAGGAAATACTGAGAATTGAATTGCTTTATATTCCTTAACAAGCAACATCGGGTAACTACACCAAGCTGAGTTTCACATATTCTCTTTAGCTCACCATATGCAGGAGTCTTCTCCTCCAAAACTACCTTGTGCAGATATCTCCTTGGATGCTCTGGTACATGAAGTAGTTAAGCATCACTCAAGTTGCGGACCTTCAAGCTCTTCATTCCTACCATGGTAAGAGAAAATCATAGTTGTAGATGCCATGTTCATGCCAAATGCTTGTCATCTACCAGATATGGTAGCAACAATCTCACTGCTGGCCGAGACACACTTCTATCCAAATTGATAAATGCCTAGTAATCAACAGTTCCACCTTCAACTAAGCGTGACTCATTCATGTTTCATAAGCCAAACCTGGGAACAAGCTCTCTCCCGCTTTTCTTTCTCCCCCTTTTTTTTTTTTTTTTTTTTTGGAACACGATGGCATCAAACAAGAAGAAGGATGTTAGTATCAATAACATATTTTGCATGTGAAAATTGTGTCTCATGTGCCTGGGATTTCTCAATTGTGTCTATGCACGGCCATGTAAGGTGGCCCTATATTGATGCATACTTTGGAAATGCATGACCTGAAAGGTGCAAACGACTGGGTTATGCCAAAGGCACATGGTTGCTGTTGGTCGAGGCTTTTGATGTTACTTGTATACATGATAAATTCTTTGATTGGAGGTGTCTATTGGATCTCGAAATGATGTAATCCTCCGGATTGGAACCCATTTTGGAATAGGGTTTGATACTGTAGAGATCACCTCAGGCCACTTCATCTTTGGATGCTTTCCAAACTTTGGTATCCCGTGTGGTTGGCCTTTTGGTTCTGTGGTTGTTGTTGGTGCTTTTGGCTTCCAAACCCATATCTTTGATGATTGCCTGCTTACTTTTGCAGAAGGGTTGAGTTTATCTTCGTTTGTTCTTTGTGTTTTGTTCTTACCCTTTGCTTTCCTTGGCTTCTTTATTGAGACCTTTTGCATGGTGGGGAGTATAGGCCGTTGTGTATGTAAGAGCTTCTTGGGTACCCACATCTGTAATCGCCCGTGTTGAGCTGTAGCTAATTTTTTAGGCACCCAAATTTGTACATGATTGTGGTCGGCCTTCGTTGACAGCTTCGGTACCCAAATTTGTTGGATTCGTCGGGCTTGAGCCTGTCGTAGGTGCTTGGTTCTTCTTTTTTCATGGTCGATCTGGTTGGGTGGGAATCTTTGAGGCAACATCGATGGTTGCACTCCTTTCTTTACCCAGATCTGTGTCATGCCCAACACTTCTTTCCTCTTGAAGGCTCTTTGTCTATTTGATAGACTGGCTGTCTTGCACTGTTTTGCGTGCTTCTGATGTTGAACTACTGTGGATGCTTTACTCTGTGAAAAACAAGAAGAAGGTTCATCTTGCCTTTGCGACTGTCCGTCCGTGATTACGTTCGTCTGGATCATAGAGCTTTTGACATCTACAACATCTTGTTCGAGAAGATTAGCCTTAGAGGAACAAAAAGAGTATGTGGTGTCAGTGTCAGTGGGCATGCGATTCTCCAATCCTAATGTAATGCATTGATTATATACCCACACTTGAAGAAGTTGACTTCTTAGGTTCAAGTTGACGGCATGGTCATAAATCCAATCTTGACCCAAGACAAGTGGCTCTGTGAGGTCCTCATCATGACACACTAGCATTTGGACTTTTATTGGAACATCTTGAAGATAGATGGGAAGTTCCACCTCGCCCAAACAGGGGGTTTCCACGCCTCCTAATCCTATGAGATAGGCTTCTATGGGCTTGATGTCCAATTGCAGGTCTTGGCAGTATGAAAGTCGAACTGCACTAGTTGCTGCACCTGAATCAACTAATGCTCTCACAGTCTTTACACTCTTTCCTCGTCCTACCTCTAGAGTCACAAAGGGCCGACGATCAATTATTTGAGAAGTAGTTATGCCCGATTTTTGGCACATGTCCATGTGATATTTTGGAGCTTTTGTGTTGACATCTAGGCCTAGCCGCCGTAGCTTATTTCTTCTGATGCGCTCTCTCGCCTCTGCTTGTGCTTCTTCTCTAACCCTTAACTCCTCTTCTTTTCGCTTCTTAGCAGTGTTGAGTCTCATGAGCATTTCCTCTGTAAGAGGTTCTTGATATAACTTGACTCGGCATCCACTAATATAGTTTGGTAGGATATCACCTTCTAAAGTGGCCAATTGAACTGCACCGCTAGTGGAGAGTCTATTAATGATCATGGGTCCATATCCTCGTTTCTCCAATTTGCGGGCATGTTGCTTTAGCGTATAAACCAGCACTAAATCTCCTTCCTTCAATCCTTTATCCTTTACATGGGCATCAAAGTATGCCTTTTGTCTTTTCTTTGCAGCATAGATGCCTGCGGCTGCTCGTAGCCTCGTCTCACCTAAGCGTTCTAGATCAAATATCCTGGAAGACAACTCATGTCCATTCCACTCATGCTCTTGTGCTACTTTCAAGGCTGGGATTAGGAAGTCCAATGGTAGCACGGCATTCTGTCCAAAGACCATCTGAAATGGGGTAGCATTGAGTACCATCTTGTAGGCCACTCGGTATGCCCAAACAGCATGATGAAGTTGTTTGTCCCAATCAGAGCGTTTATTATTCACCAGTTTTGTTAATACGTTACATAGGATCTTATTCGTGCTCTCGGCCTGTCCGTTGGCTTGTGGGTGATAAGGGGCAGACTTCTTGTGTATCACCATGAATTCTTGAAGGAGATGTTCAATGACCTCATTCAAGAAGGGCGTACCTCTATCACTAACCAACTCTATTGGTAACCCATATCTAGTGAACACATTTTCGAATAAGAACTTAGCCGTCGTTTGAGCATCATTCTTTGTCGTGGCTTTTACTTCCACCCACTTTGTAAGGTAATCTGTGGCTACAATAATGTATTCTGCATGGGAGTTTCTAGCTGGGGGATTAATAGGACCAACAAAGTCTATGCCCCACTTCGAGAATGCGCGCCCTCCCATCATTGGCCTTAAAGGCATCTCATCTTTTCTTATCGGATATTGGGCACGTTGGCATGTGTCACATTTCTTCACATAAGTATGTGCATCCATATGAAGAGTGGGCCACCAAAGTCCTGAGAATAAAATGGTCTTAATTACTCTGTCAGGCCCAAAGTGTCCACCTGCAGCACCGCTGTGTGCAGTTTCTAAGACTTTCAAATAGTCTGATTCATGAACACACAGTCTTAGGTAACCATCCTTGCCTCTTCGATAGAAGTTGTCTCCTACCAAGGCATAGTCTTGAGCCTCTTGCTCCATGCTCCGTTTTCTTGCAAGACTAGCCTGATTGGGTAATGTTCCTGATCTCATGAACTCAACCAATGGAGCACTCCAATCTGGGATTAATGACACATGATAAAGAGTGGCATGCTCCACTGGGGGTCTCTTCTGGCACACTGGACAATTCTGGATCCAGTCCTGTATTTCTTTGTCCATGCTAGGCCAATACACTCCTAAACGTTTTAGATTCTGCAATGTTCGTTGTTTAGAGTAGTGATTTCCTAGCAGTCCTTCATGGGCTTGTTGCATCCAACTAGTATGTTCGTCATCCTCAACACAACAAGCTAATACGCCCTCGGTATCTTGCTTGTACATACTTCCGGCCAATATTTGATACTTTTGTGATTTTACAATTTCTTCTTTGCTTGTTTTCACATTTTTATTTGCAGGCCCAAAGGTTAGGACTGGTACCAACTTATTTGCCCATTTAGGAACAACTTCTAAATTGAACAGATAAGCATCGGGCAATTCATCAGACACTCCTTGCGGTGGCTCTCCTGAAGTGATGCGAGAAAGATGGTCTGCCCTAAGATGGGTTCTACCTTTCCTGACAATAACTTCAAAGTCGTATTCCATTAGTAAGAGGAACCATCTTACTAAGCGGCCTGTATTGCAAGGTTTATTGACCAAATATAGTAAAGCTTGATGATCAGTGAAAAACTTGAACTTATTGGCCAATAGATAGTGTCTAAACTTCTTTACCGTATATACCATACCTAAGCCTTCTCTCTCCGTTGTGGTATAATTTCGTTCAGCTGCATTTAATTGTCTACTAGCATATGCTATCGGCAAATCTAGGTTTCCTTCACCTGTGGGTTGTGCTAGCACACATCCTATTGCATGATTGGAGGCATCTACATGGACATGAAAGGGTTTGCTCCAATCCGGAGTAGCAATATTGGTGCTGTGCACAAACGTCTTTTCAGCTCATTGAAGGAATTCTCGCATTCCTCGTTCCACTCAAAATTTGTTAACAACCCATAAAGAGGTTTAGCTATGATGGCATACATGTGGATAAACCTACGGTAATATCCACAATGGCCCATAAAGGCTTGTACCTCTTTAACATTTCTTGGTCTTGGCAACTCTGCTATCGCTCTTACCTTGTCTTCATCTGTTGAAATTCCATTCTTAGAAACAATGTGACCTAAGATTTTACCTTGTCGTACCATGAACACACACTTCTCTGGGTTCAGACACACTCGATAATCTCTACACTTGTTGAAGATTTGTCTGAGCTCAGGGATGTGGTAACTTCTCTGTTGGGAATGCGCACATAAATCATCCACATATACTTCTAAGCTCTTCCGCAAGAACTCTTTGAAGACATGACACATGAGCCTTTGGAATGTTGCAGGTGCATTGGTGAGCCCAAATGGCATCACACGAAATGCAAAGATTCCCCATTCTGTGGCAAAGGCTGTTTTGTGTTGATCTTCGGGGGCAATGGCTACTTGGTTGTAACCTGAAAATCCATCAAGGAAGCTATAAACTTCCTTGCCTGCAACACGCTCCAATAGATGTTCGGTGATTGGAAGTGGATAACTATCTCTGATTGTAGCGGCATTAACTTTTTTAAGGTTAATGCACACTCGCAATTTCCCATTCTTCTTGGGCACCACTACGATGGGGGACACCCATTCAGTGTGCTCAATCTCATAGATGAATCCAGCTTCAATCAGCCTGTCAATTTCCTCCTTTATTTTGGCTGCATAATTGTCATTATATGTGTAGGGCTTTTGTTTGGTGGGCTTGGCGTCAGCGGTCATCGGAATCCTATGAGAGCAAATCTTTGGATCTACTCCTTTCAAGTCTCTATAGTGCCATGCGAACATGTCCCTATATTCCCTTAATAGAGCTACAAGCTCTACTTCTTCTTTTGCACTTAGGTCATCTCCTATGTACGTACATCGTTCTTCGTTCCCTTCAATGGTCACTACAATTTTTTTGGTCTTTTCTTTATTGTCATATGCTTCTCCTATAATGGCCTCTCTCTTAGGCATCCGTACCAAAATTTTTCGGTCTTCCACTTCATATTTCTTGAAATTTTCTGGTACTTCAAACATTGATTCTTCCTCTTCTTGTTCCACTGCTTTTCTTTTCATTTTCTTTTTACTACCTTCACTTCCTTCCTTTGAATTTATCGTTTTAATACTTGTGAGGGGTTCTTCTTCTTTTTGGGTTAACACTCCTATGTCCTCTAAATAGTGTTCCTCTGAGTCAAAGTAAGTATCCATCACAATGGATTCTAGATCATCGTCATTCTCTTCTTCTTCTATGAACTCATTAGGATCACATTCTTCCAACAGGGGCTGACACATGAACACTGAAATATCATAACCCTCCTCATCACAATGAGGTGTCCATTGGTCTTCATTGACTGCAATGTCCATGGTAGCTAAGATTTCTGCCCAACCATGAGGCTCAAATTTCTCATCTGGAAATATCATCGGTGTATAGGCTGGGTCTTTTATTGGTCTATCTCCTGGGGGAGTTCCTTCTTCTCTCGCTTTTAGGCGCTTTTCCTCTTCCTCTGCGACCTTGCACATCCACAAGTGAGTATCTTCATGCAGCCAGGAAGGATCAGGTGAACTTCCAGAATGCACAGAGATTGAATCTTCTTTTGCTTTGTGGATAGGATTCCACTGTAGGGGTGGTACATCTCTGAAGGTGTAATCCTTCAAATTGACCTTGGTGGTGACCCCTAAGTGCTGTAAGTACAAGAAGTTAGTTCCCCAATCCTGTACTATTTGCAATTGTCGTAGGAAGGGTCTTCCTAGGATCATCTCGTAGACATTATTTTTTTCAAAGTCACATATAGCAAATGTATGTTCAAACTCTACACCACAAGTGGTTAGAGTTATCCCTTCAAGCAATCCTAGAGGTCTTTCAAAATGACCATCTGCCATTTGAAGCTTCATTCTTGTTGGTCTTAATGTGGGTTTGCCCCATCGCTTCCACAAGGAGGTGGTCGCAATAGCAACCCCCGCACCCAAATCTACAATTGCTTTAGTTGTGCAACCTTGATAGGTGATCGGAAGATAAGTGTTACCTTCTTCACCTTCGCTCATGTCTCCTATTTTGTCTAGAGGTATCTCTGGTACTTTCTGCTTACGGCCTACTTTCGGCATATTGGAATCAAGTTCTGGAACTTGATCCTTCACATGATTCCAGAGCTCCGGTTTTGCCTTGAGCACCTCCTCTACAGTGAGATGACATTGAACCTTAGTGTTCTTCACAACATCAGTGTTTCTTGGAATCACTGAGTCTTCATTTCTTACCAATATTGTGGGAGCTCTGATCTGGAGAGATTCAGATTCCCATGGGCCTGGAAATTGAGGCAGTTCTTCTAAGGTATTAGATTCAAAATCTAACCTGTCGTCTTCTTGTTGTTCTGCTTCCTCTCCGTAAATAGATGGAATGTCTTGGGGAAATTGATCATGAAGATCATCAATCTCAGGAATCGGAGGGGAATTACCCTTCTCCTTGGCCCATTTCTCTTCTTGTATTTCCCGCAAGAATTCTTGAGAGTACTGTTGAATTGAAGGAGGTATCCCTGGATCCGTGGAATTAGGAACATAAGCTCCCATTGGTGGTGAGCTTCCTCTTTCAATAACTGGTTGAGCCTGTGGAGGTAAAGAAACTTGTGGTTTGTTTACCAACTGCTCTAATCGTTCTAGTAAGCCCTGGAAATGCAAATCCCCTTTGACAGAGTTTGTCTGATTGAACTTTTGACTAGTCTCAAGTATAGCTTGAGCTTGTTCTACCATTTTCATGCACATTTTCATCCGTTCAATCTCTAAATCTGCTCTAGGGTAACTCTTGTCTAGGTTTGCAGCTGTTGGCCCGTCTTGAAGTCAAGCCTGGTAGGCCTTGAACATCATGTCCAAGCCTTCTGGGGTTGGATCTGCAAGAACAGACCCTGGTTGTGGGTTATTTACAATGGGTGGTGGGGTGGAATGAGGCGAAGTGGATGGAGCTTCAGCATGCGAGGGGCTTTGAGATGCAATGTCTTCTATTTTTGTTTTGGTATCCCTTAGGCTTTCTTCTAGCTCGGATAGCTTTTTGTTCCACTTGCGATTAGCCTTCTCTCTGGTATCCTTCCATGTTCTTGGTTTCCTCTTACTAGGCTCTCCTGACTCACATGACTCCGATTGATTAGATGGTTTTGCTTGTTGTGCAGCCTGTGCCCTAGTAACTGCCTGTATAGGAGCCACATTACTACTACTTGAACTTGAATCTGCCACTAAGCCTACCACATTAATGGGTGTAATCTTGGGTGCACTGGAGGGGTTTCTTGGACAATCTCTGGGGAGATGGTCTTTGCCATAATCAGGACAAAAGCCTTGTATTGTGATTGTAGCTCAGTGATGAGTAGCACCTCCTTTAATGTCAATCCGGGAAGACGTGAGGATGGTATGAATACCTCGAGCAAGTGGCGGCACAAGTGCGTGAGTGAGAAGCACACAATCATGCACACACATACACACACACGCGCACACACGGCAAGACAAAGAGTGAGAATCAATGGAGTTCTTAGATTACTTTCAAGAAGCTCTTACTAGTTTGTTTCAATTACAATCTAACCCCAAAAATGAGCTCTCTAGCTCCTTTTATAGTTTTTGACTAGCTTTGGCCCTGTTCAGACCTAGTGTCCGGCCTAGTTAAAATTAGGTTCCAGGGCTTATTTGAGGGCTCCAACGAGATCCAAAAATTGCGAAAATTGGCAGGTAGATACTTCTAAAGCTCCTCAAGCTCAAGGACTCCTTGGCTTGCACAAAATGGAGCTACAAAAATATGAAATGGTATTTACAATGGTGTTTAGTGATGAGAATCACTTTTAATTGGTGTAAGGGTTTTTGAAAAGTTAAAGGGTTGCCTAAGTGCTAGATTTGCGTGAATGCTCATACGTGTTTCTTCATGAGAAAAATTATTGGCCTATTTGCCAGATCTTCTTTGACTGCCATGTCTGCTTGTGCTGTCCCTTCGCTCTGACTCTCTTCGTCTTGTGGCTCCTTCAGTTCCCTGACTGCTGCCAACACCCCCCCCACTCTCGCGTCTGTCGCCCCTGACAGACCCTTGTCTAGAGGATTTTTGAACATAGTATTGGATGACATCGGAGGCTAGGTGGTGTTCTTCGAGTCGCAAGCCGCGTGCTAGATCTGTGAGCAAATCATCCCAATTCACAGGTCCGGGAACATCTGGATGAGGCACCCTCAATTGTTATGAGTAAATAGTTCTCTCCACAGCAAATAATTGGAGGAGATGTGATGGTCTGGGTATAAAGATTTTGGAGTGATATTCCCAGAATCCTGTGATGAACATCTCCTCAAATGTCTGTTTAAAGCAGGCTGGGAGGTACTTGATTCTGGCGTGCCAGGCATATATGACTTCAATGGACGGGGTGGTACTCATATCATACACTAGATCCTGGTTTCCTGTCACAAAGCCTGCCCCTGAGAAGTGAGGGTCCTTAATGTTCTTAAACGTCCTGAAAGTGATCAGCATTAATTCAAATATTTTCATGCACATCTGGGCCATCACATCAGGATTATTGCGTAGCCGAGTACTCCAGTGACGGATTGTAGAAATCATGTAGTTGACTGTGGGGGGTCCTCGTGGAGGTGCTAGATAAACATAATTCAACCATTTTGCACACGCTTTGATGTCTCTGACAGCTATAGTGAATTCAGGCCAGGTGCGTCGTCGAAGAACTGGAATGTAACAAGGATTATATTTAATAAACAACGGCATATTATTCCAGGTTCGGACCATTTCAGGATACGTTTCCAAAAGCCTGATTCTCCAGGTGGGTTGATGGATGGACCCACGCTGAGCACTTTCCGGTATATCGTGTGGACCAAATTGTGTAGCAAATGTGGGAGGCTTGCCACATTGTCGTTGAATCTCCGCGTTGTAATCGGCCAAAAGTATACAAAATGGCACGTATTGGTCATTATTGGTGCCGATCCATCTATGATGAGACATGCTTCTGAAGTATTCATACTTTATGACAGTTTCTTCTAAGTTCGCTAGTGATTGGATCTGAATGGCCACCCGTTCTTCGTGGGTGTTCGCTGTCCTTTCCAGTGTCTGAAGCCACTCAGGTGCTTCCACTTCTAATGTGTCTAGTCCCTCTGAGGTTTGTCGCCCGCCTGGCATTGGCATAGGAACATACGGTTCCTCGTACGAATCATCCACCTCGATAGGGACCAACTCTTCTTGCTCTGGTTCTACCACTGGAGATGGCTGCCTTTCGTATGTCAGTAACCTCTGTTGTAACTCTGCTACTTGCTCAGTTAAGGCCTTTACTTCGTCTGAGGTGGAGGTTGATGGAACACTCTTCGGTTGTTCTTCTTGTTCCTTAAGTCTGCTCTGAAGTGTGTCACGCTCTCTTTCCAAGTCATCATGGGCTTCCAGGAGATCTGCATAGCTTTCCAAAATGGTTTCATCGTCTCCGTGGGAACTGCTTTGAACTGCTCTGGATCTATCTCGTGAGGGGAGCCTTCCATTGCCGCTTCCAGATTCTCTTCATTTTGTTTTTGCAGTCTCTTGTTCTCCTCCAGTGCTGTGGCCATATGTTTCCGTAGTAGCGCCAAGTTGCGTCTGACTCGTAGGTTATCGGCCTGGTATACTTCGAGCAAAGCTTCTAGTTGTTTGACACCTGATTCTGTCGATGGTTGGGGTGCCTCCAATAGTGTTTGGTGAGCCTGCTCAAGCGTTGTATAGCGTTGATTCACTTCTGCATTTTCCTTTTGTAGAATGTGAAATTGCCTTTGTAGGTTCTGATGGTGTGTTGTCAGTTGTTGATACCGGCCGTCCAGAGCTCTGTACTCGTTCTGGAGCTGATATACACATTGATTTAATGCTAAAAATATGCTATTTACATTAAATAATGCTGGGAGGGGTGAAGATGCAGGGGGAATGGGGGCGGGAATGGGAGTTGTGAATGATGTGGATGCAAGTGGAGATGTGGGTGGAGGGGGTATGGGAGATGAAGGTGGCATGGGGGGAGGGAGCGGTGCTGTGGCAGGAGATGTTTCCATAGTGTCAATTGTTTGAGTGACAGTGTAGATGGGGATCGTGGGTGGAGTGGATGTGACGTCAGTGAACAGAGTGGTGAAAGTGGGCATGGTGACTCCCCCGAATTGGATTCCCGGAGAGAGTGGGATTCCCATGACAATGGTGGTGGTAGTGGACATGGTGGTGCTAGTGTCATGTGATGGAGTGAATTGTGTAGTGCGAGGTGGGGATGGTGGTGACAGTGGTGCTTCCTGATATTCGTCTGCTTGCGTTGTCTCTCCTGGTGCTGATACATTTATATGAATTTGTTTCCCGGACCTCCTGGGACGAACGGGAACCCTCTTCTCAAATCTGTGAATGTAAGCCATTGCCTCATGGATGGTCTCATCCACGCCTACTGCGTCGGCATGAAGGTTTATGGACTCAATGAACAACTCGTCCACACCTTCCTCAGCTAGCAACTGGTTCATGAGTTTCTTGCCCGATTCCAGTGACATCTTATGCTGTTCTTGAACCAGTTGCATGGTTCGATATAGTCTTTTGATTTGTGCCGAATACGCAGGGGCACTTGCCAGCTCTGAAAGCTCGTCATATTCTTGTTCCTCGTAGGCTTCTTCCTCTTGTTCTGCCTCTTGTTCCTCTACGTCGACTTCTACCACTTCGGGTCGGGTGGGGGCTGCTGTCGTTGTCTGGGGTTGTGGTTCCTGAGTACGTTCTGTTTCCGTCTCGAGATTAGAATCATAGATCAATCGGGCTACTTCTTCATCCGTGAGATCATTTAGAGTAAAACCCTGTGGGAATTCCAGATCTGATGGGATGGGTGGGAATACCAGATTAGGCCCATCTGTGCTCGGTCTTGGTAGCCGGATTGTGAATGGCCTAACGCGTCGTGTCTGAGGAGGGGTAATTTCTGGTGTAGTGGTGGCTCCCCGTGGTTGAGCACAGGGTAATTGTACTCCCCCCCTCATCTTCTTTGATGGGGGACCCGCTGCTGATAGTCTTCTCTGGAATTCCTGAGCGCGGGGCCATATGAGTGCCCTCTGAATAGGCACGTCATAGGCCAGACATCGGTAGATTATCTTTGTTAGAGCGCAACATCCATGAAGCACATTTTTTTGCTTCTTGTTCCACCTTTGATGGGCTAGGTGGATCTGATCTATGATCCAGTGTGGCACATTGATGGGAAGGCCTTCCGTCTCTGCCAGATACAAGCTGAACCATATTTTCTTTGGGGGCATTGTGAATCGTTCCTGGGCGGGGAAAGCAAAACGTTGCATGATGGTCCGCAGGTGAAGCGCAATGGTAGGTGTCATCGCTACCATATCCTTCAGCTTATTAAGATCTTTGTGTTTCATTCGACCTGGAACCATGGTTTCCTTTTCCATGGGAATGTGCATGCCATACATGCCCAACGCTTCCCGTACCAGATTAAGGGTCAACTTGAATCTTTTAAGCTCATGACCCGGCAGCAGTGATGGCAACACAAAGGTGCTGTCGCCTCCCTTGGCCCTGCTTGGCGTGATGGTACTGATCAGATATGAACATCGTAAGAAATCCGGCTTTGGTAAGTGGGCCCTGAAATAACTGTCCACACCAGCTTTGGTCCAAACTGATCGCATGACTTCGGCGTTTTGATAGCTTTCAAACTCGCGCGTGAAAAAGTGGTATCGTCCCCATTTGCCATTAAATTCCAATTCTGCTTCCCAGAAATAGGTTCCATCGCCCAATGGTCCAGCGACATCACTGAACCAATGCGCGTGCTTACCTACTTGAGAAGTGTGCCCTTGAGGAGGATCCTGAATGGGGAGCACATGCACGGCTTGAAGTTCTTGCGGCCTTGCGGTGAGATATGGCTCGAGGAGGATTGTTTCTATGTCCACAATCTGTGCACCAGATCCGGCTTGAGAACTGGCACCTGCTGCTTCTGCCATGGCCCTGCTTGCTGGTTGGTTCTGTGAGAATATAGAACCACGTGTTAACATCGTAATGGACAGAATAAATCCATTGTTGTCCCCGTTACAACATTAACATGAGGTAGATGGTGAGTTAGTGGTTAGTAAGTGCACGAAGATAGTGTGTGTAGTTAATGCTTGGGTAGTCCTAGGAGACTAATGAAGTTAGTAAGTGGGGATGAATTTACAAATTGGGGTCGGGGGGTTTATTACAGGTCTTAGGCTGCCAAATGCAGTGGATGGGCTTTGTTCTTGGTTTCGTAGAGACTCTAGGGAGCTTTATAGGTGTATCGACTTGAAAATGAGGCTTTTTAGGGACCCATTTACAAGCGATTTTGTTTGTGCTCATGGGCCTTGGTGTGTTCCTGAGTGTTGAAAACGAGTGAATGCTGGCTGTGCGAATGAATGGGTTACACTGTATAGGTTGTGGCCTCGGCGTAGCTATTTGCGCCCGCAAGCAAGCCTTAGGCACCCAAATTTGTCTTGATTGTGGGCTAGCCTTCATCGACTTCTTGGGCACCCAAATAGATTTCACGTTAGCAGGAGAATTTCTGAAAGACTTCTTATTAGTGTCATGTTGTTGGTTACTAATAAGAGGCTTTGCCCGTGTGGTTGGCGGGAGTGCAACCGGGTGTTCGCCTTTCCGCACCCACACTTGTTTCACTTGCTGGGACATTCTGCTGCGCAGGTACTTTTGATTTCCGGCATGGGTAGTACTCTGCTTCTTCTGCCTTTGATCCACCTTTGGTTGTTGCCTCCTTCTGGCCTTTGGAAAAGAAGGGAGTTCCGTTTCATCCCTGACTCCTTTTTTCAGAATATCATTCCTCTGCAACACATAGTTTTGGACAAGAACAGCATGGTCATCTTCATGTGTACCCCTGGAGGGACCAGGAGTCTGTGCCTTTCCTAGTTCTTTGAGTGCTCCATTACCTAACTCTACTGTGATTCGACTATGATTGACCCATACCTGAAGAAGTCCACTTCTTAGGTTTAAGTTGACTGCTTGTTCATAGATCCAGTCTTGACCCAAGACAAGGGGTTCAGTGAGATCCTCGTCTTGACACA
Source organism: Ceratopteris richardii (assembly GCA_020310875.1). Taxonomy (NCBI): domain Eukaryota; kingdom Viridiplantae; phylum Streptophyta; class Polypodiopsida; order Polypodiales; family Pteridaceae; genus Ceratopteris; species Ceratopteris richardii. The sequence continues at coordinate 39,078,564 of CM035424.1, forward strand.
CTAGTACTTTAACTGTCATTGCCTCATCATGAATGTAGAGGGGAAGTTCCACCTCGCCCATGCAAGGGGTTTCCATGCCTCCCAATCCTATGAGATATGCTTCCACAGGATTGACAGTTAACTGCAACTCTTGATAGTAAGACAATTGAACAGCACTAGTGGCTGCACCTGAGTCAATCAAGGCTCTTACGGTCCTTGCACTCTTTCCTTGTCCTATATCTAAGGTTACGAAAGGACGTCGATCAGTTATCCTATGTGAGCTTGTTCCTGCGACTTCACACATTGCCATATGATATCCTTGATCTGCATAGTCATTTGTTCTAGGCTGATCTCTACCTTGCCTTCGTAATTTCATCCTTCTGATGCGTTCTAAAGGTTCTGCTTGAGCTTCTTCTCTAATTCGCTTTTCTTCCTCTTTGCGTTTCTTAGCAGTGTTGAGTCGGCTGAGCATTTCCTCCGTGAGGGGTTCCTGATACAACTTGACTCTGCAACCGCTAATATAGTTTGGGAGAACATCACCCTCTAACGTGGCTAGTTGTACTGCTCCACTCGTGGAGATCCTATTGATGATCATAGGTCCGTAGCCTCTCTTTTCTAGCTTCCTCGCGTGTTGTTTCAGTGTGTAGACTAAAACTAGATCTCCTGCTTTCAAACCCTTATCCTTCACATGGGCATCAAAGTATGCCTTCTATCTCTTCTTGGCTGCATATATTCCTGCAGCGGCTCTCAGTCTTGTTTCCCCTAATCGTTCAAGGTCAAAGATCCTAGAGGAGAGCTCATGACCTGTCCATTCGTGCTCTTGTGTTACTCTCAATGTAGGAATCAAGAAGTCCAAGGGTAGCACAGCGTTTTGGCCGAATACCATCTGAAAGGGGGTGGCTTGGAGTACCGTTTTGTAGGCAACTCGGTATGCCCAAACAGCATGGTGTAGCTGTTTGTCCCAATCAGAGCGTTTAGTGTTCACTAATTTCGTCAGTACATTGCATAAGATCTTATTAGTGCTCTCAGCTTGTCCATTAGCTTGAGGGTGATAGGGGGCAAACTTCTTGTGTATTACCAAGAATTCTTGGAGTAAATTTTCAATCACTTCGTTCAAGAAATGAGTGCCTCTATCACTGACAAGCTCTATAGGTAGCCCATATCTTGTGAACACATTCTCAAACAAGAATTTAGCAGTTGTTTGAGCATCGTTCTTTGTCGTAGCCTTTACCTCCACCCACTTGGTGAGATAATCTGTTGCAACAATGATGTATTCCGCATGAGAATCCTTAGCTGGGGGATTAATAGGACCTACGAAGTCTATTCCCCACTTAGAAAACGCACGTCCACCCATCATAGGTTTCAGTGGCATCTCATCTTTGCGTATAGGATACCGAGTCCTCTGACAGACATCACACCGTTTCACATAGGTATGTGCATCCATGTGAAGGGTAGGCCACTAGAAGCCCGCAAATAGTATTGCCTTGATCACCCGATCCGGTCCAAAGTGTCCTCCTGCTACGCCTTGGTGAGCAGTTTCCAAGACCTTAAGATATTCACTTTCATGGACACATAGCCTCAGGTAACCATCTTTACCACGCTTATATAGATTATCACCAATGAGTGAGTAATCCACGGCTTCTTGTTCTAAACTCCTTTTCCTCGCCAGAGTCATGTCTGGAGGGAATGTGTTTGTCCTCAGGAAGGATACTAGAGGTTCGCTCCAATCTGGCACAATGGATACTTGATAAATAGTGGCGTGTTCCACTGGTGGTTTAGTGCAACAGATTGGGCATTCCTTGCACAACTTTTGGACATCCGCTTCCATAGTCGGCCAATGCACTCCGAGTCTCCTTAGCGTCTGTAAAGTTCGTTGCTTTGAGTAGTGTTGCTCTAACGCACCTACATGTGCTAATTGCAACCATTTAGCGTACTCATCCTCTTCTATGCAACAAGCCAAGATCCCTTGATCTGTGTGCTTGTACATACTTCCTGCCATGATGTGGTACTTTTGGGCTTTTACAACCTCTCTATTCCGTGTGTTTACCACTGGATGGTTAGGCCCGTATGTCAATACTGGTACCAATGGCTTAGCCCACTGCGGCACCACTTCCAAATTAAACAAGTAAGCATCAGGAAGGTCATCTGATACTCCTTGTGGGGCTTCTCCCGATGTGAGCCGAGAGAGGTGATCTGCTCTTAAATGCGTTCTACCTTTCCTTACCACAACTTCAAAGTCATATTCCATGAGCAAGAGAAACCATCTCACCAATCTTCCTGTATTGCATGGCTTGTTTACGAGGTATAGCAATGCCTGATGATCAGTAAAAAATTTAAACTTATTTGCAAGCAAATAGTGTCTAAATTTCTTAACTGCATATACCATGCCTAATCCTTCTCGCTCTGTAGTGGTGTAATTCCGTTCAGCCGCATTCAATTGTCTACTGGCATAGGCAATTGGAAGATCCATATTACCTTCACCAGTAGGTTGTGCAAGCACACATCCAATAGCATAATTGGATGCATCCACATGAACATGGAATGGCTTATTCCAATCTGGTGTGGTCAAGATTGGTGCTGAACATAATCTTCGTTTAAGCTCCTGGAAGGAATTCTCACATTCATCCGTCCACTCAAAGTTAGTCAGAAGTCCGTACATGGGCTTTGCAATGACAGCATACATGTGTATAAATCGTCGGTAATAACCACAATGCCCCATGAAAGCTTGTACTTCCTTGACATTTTTTGGCCTAGGTAGCTCTGCTATAGCTCTCACTTTCTCTTCGTCAGTAGATATGCCATTCTTTGACACTATGTGCCCTAAGATCTTACCTTGCCTGACCATGAAAATACATTTTTCTGGGTTTAGGCAGACTTGATATTCTCTACATTTGTCAAAGATTTGTCTGAGTTCAGGAATATGGGTTTGTCTAATATTGGAATGAGCACAAAGATCATCAACATAGACTTCTAAACTCTTCCTCAGGAACTCCTTAAACACATGGCACATCAGCCTCTGGAAGGTAGCTGGTGCATTGGTAAGCCCAAATGGCATTACTCTAAAAGCAAAAATGCCCCATTCTGTGGCAAAGGCTGTCTTATGCTGATCCTCTGGAGCTATGGCTACTTGATTGTAACCCGAAAATCCGTCAAGGAAGCTGTACACTTCCTTGCCTGCCACTCTTTCTAAGAGATGTTCTGTGATGGGAAGCGGATAGTTATCTCGAATCGTGGCTGCATTAACCTTTTTCAAGTTAATACACACACGCAGCTTGCCATTCTTCTTGGGCACCACTACGATGGGGGATACCCATTCAGTGTGCTCAATTTCATAGATAAATCCAGCTTCAACCAGTCTATCTATCTCTTCTTTGATCTTAGCAGCATAATTATCGTTATATGTGTAGGGCTTTTGCTTCGAGGGTTTGGCATCTGAAGTCATGGGGATGGTGTGTGAGCATATGTCGGGGTCAACACCTTTCAAATCCTTGTAACTCCAAGCGAATACATCTCTGTATTCTCTTAGCAAGGCAATCAATTCGTGCTCCTCTTCTTCTGTCAGGTCATGGCCTATGTACGTGCATCTCTCCTCTCCTTCTTCTATGGCTATAACCACTTTCTTGGTAGTTTCTTTGTTGTCATAGGCCTCCCCTGATTGTGCCTCTCGTTTAGGCATTCTAATCATGACTCTCCTGTCATCTATCTCATACTTTTTAAAGTTTGCAGGGACCTGAAACAAAGATTCTTCTTCCTCTGGTGTGACAGATTTCTTCTTTCTTTTCTTTCCTTCTTCCTTCGTGGTCATATGTGTGGTTAGCCTGACATCACTTGTAAGCTCTCCATGCCTCTAGGGTTGAAATTCTACTTCATAGAAGTATTCCTCATCTGATGCAAAAGGTGGGTCCATGATGATTGACTCGAGATCGGAGTCACTTGCATCCTCAAATGCATCAGGGCTAGGTTCGCATTCTTCTAGAACTGCCTCTCCCATGATTGGCTCTATGGAGAAGACTGAAATGTCATAGCCATCCTCATCACAGTGAGGTGTCCATTGTTCCTCATTGATGGCTACGTCCATTGTTGCTAAGATTTCTGCCCAGCCATGGGGTTCAAATTCCTCGTCAGGAAAGACTACAGGTGCATAGGCTGGGTCTTGAATGGGTCTATGAGTTTCATTTGCACCTATTTCTCTGGCCTTTTCTCTCTTCCTCTACTACTACTTTGCACATCCATAAGTGGGTGTCTTCATGCATCCATGAGGATCCTGACCCTATGGAATGCACAGATTCCGTATCATCTTTGGCTCTATGGATGGGATTCCACTGGATAGGAGGTACATCTCTATGAGAGTAATCTTTGAGATTTACTTTGGTTGTAACACCTAAGTGTTGCAGGTACAAAGAATTGGTTCCCCAATCCTGGACCACTTGCAATTGTCGCATGAAGGGTCTTCCCAAAATCATCTCATAGGCATGATTCTTGCTAAAATCACATATAGCAAAGCTATGCTCAAACTCAACACCACAAAAGGTGAGAGTTATTCCTTCTAGCAATCCTAGGGGTCTCTCTATGTGACCATCGGCCATCTGCAATTTCATTCTCGTTGGCCTGAGTGCTGGCTTGCCCCAACGCTTCCATAGGGAAGTAGTGGCAATTGCAACTCCTGCACCGGAGTCCAAAATTGCCTTGGTGGTGTACTCCTGGTAGGTGATGGGAAGATAGGTGTTCCCTTCTTCACCTTCACACATATCTCCTATCTTATCCAAGGGAATTTCTGGCACTGTCCTATGGGATCCTACCTGGGAACGAGGTTTGGCTACTTCTGGTACTTGTTTGGCGACATGTTTCCATAATTCAGGTCTAACCTTGAGTAGCTCTTCTAACTTGAGATTGCACTGCACGTTAGTGTTCTTCACTACCTCTGTGTTCCTAGGTATGACCGAATCTTCGTTCCTTACCATGACTGTAGGTGCTCTCATACAGGTGGACTTAGCTTCCCATGGGCCTGTGAAGTGAGGTAATTCTTGTAGAGAGTTAGACTCGAAGTCTAATCTTTCCTGAGATTGGGTGCTCTCCTGCTCTCCATAAATGGATGGGATATCTTGTGGGAATTGGTCATGTGCATCATCCACAAGTTCAATAGGAGGAGGGACTTCACTCTCTTTAGCCCATTTGTCTTCTTGAATCTCTCGTAGGAATTCTGGTGTAAATCGATTCATAGAAGATGATGTGTCCGGCTCCGTAGAGTTAGGCACATAGGCTTCTTGTTCAGGAATACTTACTCTTCCACTTGCCTTGCCCTTGTTTTGAAAGGCAGGTTCCTTTTGTGTTTGAGCCATTAGATTCTCCATTCTTTCTAGGGAGGGGGAATTGTCTGGTTCAATGGAAATTGGCACATCAGCTTTCGGTAGGGGATGGGTCCTATTTTTGCTTCTGTCATCTCTTTCTTGATTCTCTCCTTCCTTGGCAGATCTTGCAATTATGCCCTCTAACTTCTCCAGAAGTCCATCCAAGTGTAATTGCGTCTTGGCTGAGCCTGAGTAATTGAAAAGGCGACTGGCTTCAAACATAGTCTGAGCCAATGCGACCATTTTCGCGCAAAGCTTGGTTCTTTCTATCTCTAGGTCAGCTCTAGGGTAGCACTTGTCATGATCTGTGACATTTGGCCCTTCTTGAATTCTGGCCTGATATGCTTTAAGCATCATGTCTATATCTTCAGGAGTGGGATCAGCTAATACTGATCCTACTCTAGGGGGTGGTGGAATCACATGAGCTGGGTTGGGAGGTGGCGGGTCGGATGGCGATGGGAATGGTGGTGGTGGGGTAGGGTGAGAGGGAGTTTGAGAGGTGATTTCAGTTATCCTAGCTTTGGTTTCTCTTATGCTTTCCTCGAGTTCACTCATCTTTTTAGCCCATTGTCTTTTCATTCTTTCCCGACTATCTTTCCACGCTCTAGCCCTTTTCTTTGTTATGCTCTCGGTTTCACTAGCCTCTGGGTTCTTGTCCTGGTTTACCCCTTGATTTTGCTTCAACGCTTGGGCTCTAGTGACTACCTGTACGAGAGCAGTGGAAGTGACACTTCCTGTGGAATCTACCACTAACCCAATAACGTTGATAGGAGTGATTTTTGGCATATTATTGGGGTTCTTTGGGCAATCTCGTAAGAGATGCTCCTTTCCATAATCTTGGCAAAAGCCTTGGATCGTCACGGACTGAGTTTGTGTAGGTGGAGGTAAGGGACAATCACAAATGAGGTGATCTCCTTGGCATCTGTAGCACGGTCCTCTAGGGAATGGAGGTCTTACTTGCCTAGGTTGAGGCCTAGGGTTGGGGTTTGCGTACATGATGTTTGTATAATCTGACTCCCAACTAGGTTCATTTGGCTCTTCGCTGTAATAGGACTCACCATGTTCTGGGGACTGCATGTAGTACGCCTGGGGACTATCAACATGTGTAGAATCAAAGCTATGGTCACTCGGGTCACTTTCAGAAAGCAAGGGTGTTACAGGGACTATAGCTCTATTCAGGTTTTCTTCTGCAACAGCATACTTTACCGGAATCACATTAGCTGGGGACGGGGGTTGTTGAGCTAACACTGGCTGAGGCCTTTGTTGGTTTTGGTAGGGTTGCTGATACGGTTGTTGAGGCCTGCCATATGGTTGTGGAGGGTACGGGTTCTGGTATCTTCCTTGCTGCGGGTATGGCTGAGGGTATGGTTGCCTAACTGCCTGCTTGTTGTATGGGCAATCTTGTGCGGTGTGATTGGTGTACCTCCGTTCTATGGTGCAGTACTGGCTACTAGGATTTACTTGGGGTTGAGCCATAATGGGACATACGTTCGCCATGTGGTCGCCACCACAAGTATAGCACCTTTTCACCGGGGCAAACCTTGGGATTTGTTTGCTAGTTACACCTAATTTCTGAGCTACTTTCTCTGCAAGTTCCTCGATTGATGTGGATTGTGTGGAAGAGAGGCTTGAGGCACTATCCGAATCTTTGTATATCTTGGAAAGCTCTAACTCCTCCCCTAGATTATCCTCAATGTCAATACACATGCGTACACACTCTTCTATGGTCCTAGGGTCCTTCAAGTACACATATGATCTTAATTTGGTACTTAGCAATCCATCCAAGAATAAGGCCACTTGCTTGGCTGGTGTAGGTAGCTCCGAAACAGGGCATCTTTCAAGATATTGCCTAAATCTTCTTCCTGCAAGTCTCACGGTCTCTTGAGGGGTTTGCTTGAAGCTGTGAATCAGCGAGGAGGTATTATGCCTTATGCCACTCTTAGAGAATTCAATAATGAAAGCCTCTAGGAGTTGGTCTATGCTCCTGAACTGCCTCTCATTTAGTGGCTGAAACCATGTCAGGGCAGTGTTCCTAAGGGTTAGACCAAAGGCATTGTACTGCGTGAATAGATCCTCCACTTGTTCAGCTCTCAAGACTTGCCTAAACTCGGCCACGTGATCGTATGGATCTCCAGTGCCATCGAAGTAGTTCTTCATGGACTTAACTAGCTGAGTCGGTCTCAAAGTTCTTGTGTGCTCTCTAGGTCGTGGTAGAGGGAACTCATCCACATTTCTTTGATTCCTGTGAGCTCTAAGTATCTCAGGTTCTACTCTATTCGTCTCCGTCCTCGTTCTTTCTCTGCCCACTAGGTTGGCAAAGCTTACTTCTGGTCTATCTCTACTTCTGTCTCTTTGCATTCCATGAGCTTGGGATGTTCCAGCTCCAGGGTGACCATAGGATACATTCGATCTTGGTTAGGGAAAAACGAATTCACCCTTCCAAGTGTAAGCATGCCTATCATTTTCTGTCACCACAAAGATCCTCTCCGAAGCGTGATCTAAGTAGGTCACTCTGCCTGGGCTATCAAGATCCTTAAACTCATAGATCATGATTGTTCCTATATCAGTTGGCTGATCAGATTTATACCTCCAAAAGGCTTCGTCAGTTTCTCGATTGAGGAGCAAATCTATGCTCTTGTTGTCTTGGGGAATCCATTCCGGTGTGATAATCCTAGTGAGAACCGATGTGCCTCGGGGGGTTCTAGGTTCTACACCCATGTTTCCTTGTTCCAAGTCACCTAAGTCCGCTTCTGAGATTACGTTCCCAAATTCATATGTCCTATCTGGGTGACTGGTGACTACGTATATGGTTCCTTCTTTGTCCAGGTATGCACCGTTTTCAAACTTGACAGCTAGGTGCTCTAATCCTATGGATTGATCAGGATTCTTAATCTGCACCACAGATCTTCCTAGGCCGTCCTCATAGATGCTAGCACCTAATCGGTTGGTCCTAAGGTATTCCAACTGTGTTTTGTAAGGGCCTTCTACCCTGTACAAGTAAGGCACTCCTGAACTTCCCGTAGGTCTGTCCATGCCTTGAGACATCTCTGACTCACTGGTCTCAGAGCTAGGGTAGTACGAGTGGTGGCTCAACTGCTGGGCCCAAGACCTAGCAGTGTGGTTAACACTAGCCTCTGAAGATCTAAGGCTTTGTCTCTCCCTTACTAGATGTCGTCCTGATCTAAGGTTCATATGCCTAACTGATTAACCCAATTTTTCCTAGGTACAACCACGTTTCTGAGTCCTTTTGTATCGGTCACTTGGTTCTTTTTATGTTGATTATCGTGTTTATACTCTTGTCTGATATCACGTCGTCAGGAATACTTGAGTTTAATTTCGCACTTTAGTTTGGTCGTTTCACGTTAGGCTTTTTTTCCTTTAAAGTTGTCGTTCACACACACACAGGTTATCTCTTAACTTGCACTTGATTTTCTTAGATGGTCTTTGATTTATCTCGTGCCTATCGTTGCCTGGAATTACTTCTAACACTACCCGCACTTAGCCTAAACTAAGAATTGACAGAGGGTGTTGCGGGTTTTCCAACCTTGAGTTCCTTTCCTTGTATGGTTGCCCTGGTGTGCCCAGGACGCGTGTTCCCAAGCCTGCACTTACTCTTGCCTTGCGTGCCCTTCGCTGCTCTCAAAGGACCTGTAAAAGGCCCACTGTTAGCTCAAGACTTAAATTCAAAAAGACAGAACCAATCACTTTCATTCATGTAACACTTCACCAATTGGCACTATGATTTTTTGGACACAACTCTAGAGATCCCTGAACTTTGTTCCCCCTGGGTATGGTCAACTTCAAAATACCCTAGCAAATATTCCTGATCTTAATTTAACTACAACCAGTCGATGTTTTTGTTGTACTCCCTCTGAGCTTTCCAACAAAACAAAAATCACGACAAACGGATTTCGTATGAGAAAGTTATGCCGGTTCAGGGTTTTGGGGCTAAAACAGGATTGAGCTAGGTTAACAGGCAAACAGGAATTCTAGAGTTACTTGGGTCGTGCCCTCGTAATGCAATGCTACACCCTAATGTTTGTCCCACACTTGGCCAAAATTGAGACCCCTATTTTTGCCTTAAAAATTTGACCTAATTTGCCCTTCTAACGCGTTCGCAAAGTCTGTCGGTCGCGATTGACAGGTCAGTCGCGATCGACGTGTCGATCGTGATTGACAGGTCCGTCGTGGCTGTCAGTCGCGATTGACTGGTCAGTCGCGATTGACAGGGGTTACGAAAAGTCAATCAGTCGTGGTCAAACAGTCGTTGACTCTGTCGGTCGCGATTGATGGGTCGATCGCGATTGACAGGTCGGTCGCGAGGGTCTGTCGATCGTGGTCAAACAGTCGTTGACTCTGTCGGTCACGATTGATGGGTCGATCGCGATTGACAGGTCGGTCGTGAGGGTCTGTCGATCATGGTCAAACAGTCGTTGACTCTATCGGTCGCGATTGATGGGTCGATCGCGATTGACAGGTCGGTCGCGAGGGTCTGTCGATCGTGGTCAAACAGTCGTTGACTGTGTCGGTCGCGATTGATGAGTCGATCGCGATTGATGACTCGATCGCGATTGACACGTGTCACGCGTATGGTCAGTCGGTCGTGGTCAATCGGTCGTTGACTCTGTCGGTCGCGATTGACAGAGCCGTCGTGGGCTGTCGATCGCGATTGACGTGTCGATCGCGATTGACAGATCTATTCGTCGTGGTTTGTCGGTCGCGATTGACAGAGCGATCGCGATTGACCGAAATCTGAGGAATTTCAAAAAACTAAACACATCTTTGGGAAGCTCTAGGCCTGTAGATCATGGTTTTGCACTTTGTTTGGTGATTTGAGCGTTTTTTCTGTCGGTCGCGATTGACAGAAGTCGACGACACACAGACAGTTACTTCGAAATCCGTACCTGCGCAGAGTGCTGGGGACGATGATGTGACCTGTACCTGCAAGACAGCTCAAGAAACATGCAAAAACAGCACACGCAATTTCGCTCTCTCGCTCTCTCTCACAAGTGAAATGAGGGAAATGAGGTGGAGATGGTGATATACTCAAAAAACTGAAATTTTCGCGATGATGGAGATGGAGGTGGAAGATGGTGATGATTGTGGTGAGATAAGAAGGAGAAAAATAGGAAAAATAAAGAAATTACCTACAACTCCAACGCGTCAACTCTACGTCTTACCATCACATGCTCGTCCTCAAAGCTCGATCCCCGGCAACGGCGCCAAAATTTGGTGTAGCTCAGTGATGAGTAGCACCTCCTTTAATGTCAATCCGGGAAGACGTGAGGATGGTATGAAGACCTCGAGCAAGTGGCGGCACAAGTGCGTGAGTGAGAAGCACACAATCATGCACACACATACACACACACGCGCACACACGGCAAGACAAAGAGTGAGAATCAATGGAGTTCTTAGATTACTTTCAAGAAGCTCTTACTAGTTTGTTTCAATTACAATCTAACCCCAAAAATGAGCTCTCTAGCTCCTTTTATAGTTTTTGACTAGCTTTGGCCCTGTTCAGACCTAGTGTCCGGCCTAGTTAAAATTAGGTTCCAGGGCTTATTTGAGGGCTCCAACGAGATCCAAAAATTGCGAAAATTGGCAGGTAGATACTTCTAAAGCTCCTCAAGCTCAAGGACTCCTTGGCTTGCACAAAATGGAGCTACAAAAATATGAAATGGTATTTACAATGGTGTTTAGTGATGAGAATCACTTTTAATTGGTGTAAGGGTTTTTGAAAAGTTAAAGGGTTGCCTAAGTGCTAGATTTGCGTGAATGCTCATACTTGTTTCTTCATGAGAAAAATTATTGGCCTATTTGCCAGATCTTCTTTGACTGCCATGTCTGCTTGTGTTGTCCCTTCGCTCTGACTCTCTTCGTCTTGTGGCTCCTTCGGTTCCCTGACTGCTGCCAACAGTGATGTTTTGTCCTAGCCCCAGAGCTGGTTGGTGGGGACATTCACGAATGAAATGATCGCCCTGACATCTTAAGCATGGTCCTCTAGGGGCTTGTGGTCTTACTTGTCTCAATTGGGGCCTAGGATTTGGATTCGTATACATGACGTTGGAGTATTCTGGCTCCCAATTTTGTTCCATAGGTAGTGTCTCATATTGACACTGAGAAGCCTCACTTTGCTCAGGGGACTCTATATAATAAGCATGTGGACTATCTTCATGGAAGTAGTCTGAACCATGAGCGTGAGAATCATTTTCTGAGACCAATGGGGTTAGTGGCACCAATGCTCTATTATGGTTCTCCTCCGCCATCGTATATTTAACTGGGATCACATCGGCAGGAGCTGGCGGTTGGTTTCCTAGGACTGGTTGTGGCCTATATGGTGCCTGATATTGCTGCTGGTATTGAGGTTGATATTGTTGTGGCATATAATATGGCTGTTGGTACTGATTCTGATACCTACCCTGCTGGTAAGGTTGCTGATAATTTTGTCTAACAGCCTGCCTGTTATAGGGACAATCTTGGGCCGTATGATTTGTGTATTTTCTCTCAATGGTGCAATACAGAGCATTAGGGTTTCCTTGGGGTTGAGTCGTCAATGGGCAAACATTAGTCATGTGATCTCCTCCACATGTATAACATCGCTTCACTGAAGTGACCCTTGGCATTTGTCTATTTTGAACTCCTAGCTTTTTGGCCACTTGCTCAGCTATCTCATCTATCTCAGTGGAGGCTCTAGAGGTATGACTTGTAGAACTATCAGAGTCCTTATAGAGTTTGGATAGTCCTAACTCCTCACCCAAGTTGTCTTCTATGTCAATGCACATCCGTATACACTCTTCTATGGATCTAGGCTCTTTCAGGTATACATATGACCTTAATTTTGTGCTCAATAGGCCATCTAAAAACAGTGCCACCTGTTTGGCTGATGTGGGTAATTCTGGTACAGGGCATCTTTCCAAGTACTGTCTAAACCTTCTTCCTGCAAGTCGCACTGTTTCTTGGGGTGTCTGCTTGAAGCTGTGGATCAAGGATGATGTGTTATGCCTGATACCACTTTTGGAAAATTCCACAATGAATTCTTCTAGCAGCTGACCTATCTCTCTATAGTTGCGACTGTTTAGAGGTTGAAACCAAGCTAAGGCAGTACCCTTAAGAGTCAAACCAAATGCCTCAAACTGGGTGAATAAGTCTTCAACCTGTTCAGCTCTTAGCACTTGTTTGAACTCCGCCACATGATCATAAGGATCTCCAAATCCATCAAAGTAGTTCTTCATTGTCTTAACCACTTGAGACGGTCTAAGGGTTCTTGAGTGCTCTCGTGGTCTAGGCAATGGAAAATCATGATCATCTCTTTGATGCCTATAAACTCTATGTCTCTCTCTTTCAAGTCTTTCCGTTCCATATCCTGATCTGTCTCTGCCTACAGTGTCTACAAAGCTTACCTCCGGTCTCTCTCTAGTTCTTTCTCTCTGGGTTTCATGAGCCTTGGATGATCCGGCTCCTTGGAGGCCCTGGGAAACATTAGATCTTGGTGGAGGGAAAATTGATTCACCTTGCCAAGTGTAAGCATGTCTGTCATGATCTGATACCAAGAATAATTTCTGAGATGTGTGATCTAGATAGACAGCTTTCCCTGGTGTCTCTGGATCCTTGAATTCATAGATGGTGACTACTAGGCTGGGTTGATCTGGCCTAAATCTCCAAAAGGCTTCCTCCGTTTCTCTATTCACGAATAGTTCTATGCTTTTATTATCTTGAGGAATCCATTCTGGAGTGAGTACTCTGGTTAAGACTGACTTACCTCTAGGGGTCTTGGGTTCTCCTCCTAGGTCTCCTTGCTCTAGGTCTCCTATCTCATTCTCAGGAATGATATTTCCAAACTCATCTGTCCTATCTGGTAAGTTGGTAACCACATACATGGTTCCTTCCTTAGCAATGTAAGCACCCTCTTCAAACTTGACCACTGGATGTTCAAGTCCAAAGGGTTGGTCAGGATTCTTGAGTTGGACCACTGATCGTCTTAGACCATCCTCATAGATGCGAGCACCTAATTGGTTGGTCCTGATATACTCCAATTGGGTCTTATAGGGACCTTCTGGTGTTTGTAAATAGGCAGTGCTTGAGCTACGTGTGGGTCTTTCCATGCTAAAAGACATTTCTGAGTCACTGGTTTCTGAACTTCGTGTGTAAGGATAACCACTAAGCTGTTGAGCCCAAGACTTGGCTGTATGGTTGACACTAGCCTCAGATGATCTAATGCTTTGTCTATCCTTGCCTAAGTGTCTGCCAGATCTCAGGTTCATAAGCCTTGGCTTCTAGTCCCAAAGTTCTCTTATATTGCTCAAAATCCTTTGGAACTCCTTGGTTTTCTAATTTCCCTGAGGGTCAACTTCAAAATACCCTATCTAATAATCCTGGTTGTACTCCCCACGAGTACAACAAAACCAAAATCACAGCAAACGGATTTCGTATGAGAAAGTTATGCCAGTTCAGGGTTTAGGGGGTTAAAACAGGATTCAATCTGGCTGACAGATCCTAGGGTTTTCTCCCAAAACACAAGTGTAGGAACCTCCAATAATGCTAATGGATTGACTATTTTGCCCCAAAATCATCCCAAAGTTTGAACAAAAGCAAACCCTAATTTTTGGCCGAAAAGCCTGTCAATCGCGATCGACAGGTCTGTCAATCGCGATTGACAAAGGTGTCCGTCGGGCCTATCAGTCGCGATCGACAGTGTCAATCGCGATCGACAGAGTCGATCATGGCTGTCAATCGCAATCGACGATATCAATCGCGATCGACACGTTTTCCGGATTTTTCGCCGAAATTTCAGTCAATCGGGGGCCTATCAGTCGCGATGGACACGTGGCTACGCGTAAAAGTCAATCAATCGTTGAATTTCAGTTGGTCGCGATCGACGGTGTCAATCGCGACTGACAGAGGTGTCGGTCGTGGCTGTCGATCGCGATCGACGGTATCAATCGCGATTGACAGGGTCTGTCGGTCGCGATTGACAGGGTCTATCGGTCGCGATTGACAGGGTCTGTCGGTCGCGATTGACAGGGTCTGTCGGTCGCGATTGACAGAAAAACACGGAATTTTTCTACTGTTTTAGGTGATTTGGGATGTGCTCATCATGCTTGTGCTAGTGGTGAACTTTGTTTTACCAAATGATCAAATTTTCTGTCGATCGCGATCGACAGAGGCTGGCGACTGCGAGACAGATTCGACGAGTTTCGTACCTGCGCAGGGAGCTGGGGATGGTGATTCAGCAAGATCCTACAAAAAGCTCAAGAAACATGCAAGAAAACACACAATTTCGCTCTCTCGCTCTCTCTCACAAGTGAAATGAGGGAAATGAGGTGGAGATGGTGATGATGATGTGAAGAAAAACAAGAAAATAGATGAAAGTGAAGCAAATACCTACAACTCCAACGCGTCAACTCTACGTCTTACCATCACACGCTCGTCCTCAAAGCTCTCTCCCCGGCAACGGCGCCGAAATTTGGTGTAGCTCAGTGATGAGTAGCACCTCCTTTAATGTCAATCCGCGGAGACGTGAGGACCGGTATGAAGACCACGAGCAAGTGAAGGCACAAGTGCGTGAGTGAAAGCACACAAACATGCACACACATACACACACACGCGCACAAAGTAAGATCAAAGAGAGGAACAATGGAAAGCTTAGATTGCCAAAGAGTTCTCTTACAAAAGTTCTATTCTCTAACCAGCTAACCCCAAAAATGAGCTCTCTAGCTCTTTTTATAGTTTTTTGACTAGTTTTGGCCCTGTCCAGACCTAGTGTCCGGCCTAGTTAAAAATTAGGTTCCAGGGCTTATTTGAGGGCTCAAACGAAGTCTAAAAATTATGAAAATTGGTACGATGGTACTTCTAATACTCCTCAAGCTTGAGGACTCCTCGGCTTGAACAAAATGGAGTTACTAAAAATAGATAATGGTATTTACAATGGTTTTTAGTGATGAAAATCACTATTTTTGTAGGGGATTCTTCTGAAAATTTGACATACACTTCTTGGAGCTCCCTACTTGCTCCCTTTCCTTGTGTGTCCACCTTTTGATGTGCTTCCATGCTTTGTCCTTGACTTTGAGCTTCAACAGTTGTCGAATCCTTCAGGTTTCCACTACTAGCCTATGCGAGAGTTGGTCCCCTCGTAAGTACTTCTTCTTTGGGCTTGAGCTAGATGGTGTATTTTCGTGCTTTCAAAGATTGCTAGTTGCTCAAAAG
Source organism: Ceratopteris richardii (assembly GCA_020310875.1). Taxonomy (NCBI): domain Eukaryota; kingdom Viridiplantae; phylum Streptophyta; class Polypodiopsida; order Polypodiales; family Pteridaceae; genus Ceratopteris; species Ceratopteris richardii. The sequence goes on from CM035424.1 coordinate 39,094,094, forward strand.
AGGTTGTCAATATTGATCTTGAGCAGTTATCTACAGTGAATTGCTTTCTGGGTACTGATGTTGTACCGTGGACGTCCTTGAATCTTTGAAACATGAGTTTCATAATATGAGGCCAAGTACTCGTGACCCATAATGATTGATGGTGAAGTGCATTAGTGCATGGGTTGGTAAAAATAGGTGCCTTGTGCATGGCCTTGTAATGTAGCCCTATGCATGCATACTTGGGAAATGCATTGGAAGAATTATGGTGCAAGAAGTTGGGTCTTGAGCTAAGTTCCCAAGGGTATGCCGATGAAGAGGTTTCCTAATCTATCATGATTATAGTGTTCTTGAAGCATACACGTCTTACCATGGTGAAAGATCTGTCAATAGTTGTTTCTTCATGTTGTACTCCCATCATGGTGATTGACCAAGGGCTTGTCCTTCATTGCGGATGGACGTCCTTGTTGATGATCCACTAGTGATATTCTTGGATCGTTTGGTCCTGTTTCTTCTTCTCGTCACTTTTTTTTTGGAACAATGTCACAAGCAAGAAGACAGTGGTTAGTAGCCATAAAATAATTTACATATGTCAAGTGTGTCTCATGTGCCTGGGATTTCTCAACGGTGTCTATGCACGGCCGTGTAATGTGGCCCTATCTTGATGCATACTTTGGAAGTGCATGACCTCAATGGTGCAAAAGACAAGGTTATGCCACAAGCACATGGTTGTTGCATGTCGAGGCTTTCAATGTTCTTGCAGATGTTGATGCAGCCTTTGTTGGAGGTATCCCTTGGATGTCAAAAGGACAATTGAATTTAGGGACCCATTTTAGAACAATGTTGGGCTGCGTACAAGTCCTTGTCATCTTCTTCATCTTTGGTTGGTTGCTCAAATTTTTTATCTCGAGTGGTTTGTTCTTTGGTTCTGGGGATGCTACTGGTACCTTAGGCTTTCACACCCATATCCTTGATGATTGTCTTCTTCCTTTTGCCGAAGGGTTGAGTTTATATTGTTTTGGTCTTTGTGCTCCGTTCTTATCCTGTTCTCTCCTTGGCTTCTTGGCCATTGTATATGCAAGAGCTTCTTAGGTACCCACATCTGTAATCACCCTTGTTGAGCTGCAGCTAATTTCTTAGGCACCCATATTTGTCGGAGATCTTTTGGTTGAGGTGGTCCTGGTTGCTTTTGTGTTATCTTTGCATGGTGGGCTTGCCTGAGTGGAAATTGTGTTGGCAAGGCTAGTGGTTGCTCTCCTTTTCGTACACAGATCTGTTTCATGCCCGGGACTACTTTCTTCTTGAAATCTCTTTGTCTATTTGATATAGACATTGTCTTGTACTATTTTGCTTGCCCTCCTGGTTGAGTTGTGGTTGCGGCATTAATCCTTGCTTGAGAGGGGAATTCTGCTTGTCTTTGAGTCAGTTCTTCCATGATTGAGTTCTTCTGGAACATAGAGCTTTTGACACATACAACATCCTTTTTGCTAAGATTAGCCCTAGAAGAACTAAGAGAATGTGTGACATCTGGATTTGTGAGCATGCAATTCTCTAATTCTAATGTGATGCATTGTCCCTGTACCCAAACTTGAAGAAGTTGACTTCTTAGGTTCAAGTTGACTGCATGGTCATAAATCCAGTCTTGACCCAAAACAAGTGGCTCTGTAAGGTCCGCATCATGGCACACTAGCATTTTGACTTTCATTGAAACATCTTGAAGGTAGATAGGGAGTTCCACCTCTCCCAAACAAGGGGGTTTCCACACCTCCCAATCCTATGAGATAGGCTTCTATGGGCTTGATGTCCAATTGCAGGTCTTGGCATTATGAAAATCTCACTGCACTAGTTGATGCACCTGAGTCAACCAATGCTCTCACAGTCATTACATTTTTTTCTCGTCCTACCTCTATGGTCACAAAGGGACGTCGATCGATTATGCGAGGAGTAATTATGCTGATTTTTGGCACATGTCCATGTGATATTTCATGGCTTTCGGGTTGACATCTAGGTCTAGTCGTCTTAACTTATTTTGCCTTATGCGCTCTCTAGCCTCTGCCTCTGTTTCTTCTCTAACCCTCAACTCTTCTTCTTTCCGCTTCTTGGCTCTGTGAGTCTCGTTAGCATATCCTCTGTAAAAGGTTCTTGATATAGCTTGACTCGGCATCCACTAATGTAGTTTGGCAAGATATCACCTTCTAAAGTGGCCAATTGAACTGCACCACTAGTGGAGATTCTATTAATGATCATGGGTCCATATCCTCGTTTCTCCAATTTTTGGGCATGTTGCTTTAGCGTATAAAGCGTATAAACCAGCACTAGATCTCCCTCTTTCAATCCTTTATCTTTGATATGTGCAACAAAGTATGCCTTTTGTCTTTTCTTTGCAACATAGATGCATGCTGCCGCTCGTAGCCTCATCTCACCTAAGCATTCTAGATCAAAGATCCTAGAGCACAATTCATGTCTATTCCAATCATGCTCTTGTGCTACTTTTAAGGCTGGGATTACAAAGTCCAATGGTAGCACAACATTCTGTCCGAAGACCATCTGAAATGGGATGGCATTGAGTACTGTTTTGTAGGCAACTCGGTAAGCCCAAACAACATGATGAAGCTGTTTGTCCCAATCAGAGCGTTTATTATTTACCAGTTTTGTCAATATGTTGCATAGGATCTTATTTGTGCTCTCAGCTTGTCCATTAGCTTGTGGATGATAGGGGGTAGACTTCTTATGTATCACCATGAATTCTTGAAGGAGATTTTCAATGACCTTGTTCAAGAAGTGCGTACCTCTATCACTTACTAACTCTATTGGTAACCCGTATCTAGTGAGCACGTTCTCGAATAAGAACTTAGCCGTCGTTTGAGCATCATTCTTTGTTGTGGCTTTTACTTCCACCCACTTTGTGAGGTAATTTGTGGCTACAATGATGTACTCTGCATGGGATTTTCTGGCTGGGGGGTTAATAGGACCTACAAAGTCTATACCCCACTTCGAGAGCGCACGTCCTCCCATCATTAGCCTCAAAGGCATCTCATCTTTTCTAATTGGGTATTGGGCACGTTGGCATGTGTAACATTTCTTCACATAGGTGTGTGCATCCATATGAAGAGTCGGCCACCAGAGTCCTGAGAATAGAATGATCTTAATTACTCGGTCAGGCCCGAAGTGTCCGCCTGCAACACTACTATGTGCAGTTTCTAAGATTTTCAAATAGTCTGATTCATGAACGCACACTCTTAGGTAACCATTCTTGCCTCTTTGATATAGGTTATCCCCTATTAAGGCATAGTCTTGTGCCTCTGCTCCATGCTTCGTCTTCTTGCTAGACTAGCCTCGCTGGGTAGTGTTCCCGATCTCATAAATTCTACCAATGGAGCACTCCAATCTGGAATTATTGACACGTGATAAAGAGTGGCATGCACCACTAGGGGTCTCTTCTGTCACACTAGAAAATTCTTAATCCACTCATGTATTTCTTTGTCCATGCTAGGCCAATACACTCCTAAACATTTTAGGTTCTGCAATGTTCGTTGTTTAGAGTAGTGATTTCCTAGCAATCCTTCATGGGCTTGTTGCAACCAACTAGTATGTTCATTGTTCTTGACACAACAAGCTAGTACGCCCTCGGTATCTTGCTTGTACATACTTCCTGCCAATATTTGATATTGCTGTGATTGTACAATTTCTTCTTTGTTGGTTTTTACGTTCTTATTTGCAGGTCTGAAGGTTAGGATAGATACCAACTTATTTGCCCATTTAGGAACAACTTCTAAATTAAACAAATAAGCATCAGGTAGTTCATCAGACACTCCTTGCAATGGCTCTCCTGAAGTGATGCGAGAAAGATGGTCCGCCCTAAGGTGGGTCCTACCTTTCCTGACAACAACTTAAAAGTCGTATTCCATTAGTAAGAGGAACCATCTTACTAAGCATCCTATATTGCAAGGTTTATTGACCAAATATAGTAAAGCTTGATGATCAATGAAAAACTTGAACTTATTGGCCAAGAGATAGTGTCTAAATTTCTTCACGACATATACCATGCCTAAACCTTTCTTTCCGTTGTATAATTTTGTTTAGTTGTGTTCAACTATCTGCTAGCATATGCGATGGGTAAATCTAGATTTTCTTCACCTGTGGGTTGTGCTAGCACACATCCTATTGCATGATTGGAAGCATCTACATGGACATGGAAGGGTTTACTCCAATCAGGAGTGGTCAGTATTGGTGCTGAGCACAATTGTCTCTTCAGCTCATTGAAGGAATTTTTGCATTCGTCGTTCCACCCAAAATTTGTTAGCAAGGCATAAAGAGGTTTGGCTATGATTGCATACATGTGGATGAACTTGCGATAATATCCACAATGGCCCATAAAGGCTTGTACCTCTTTAACGTTCCTTGGCCTGGGCAGTTCCGCTATGGCTCTTACTTTCTCCTCATCTATTGATATTCCATTCTTAGAAATGATGTGACCTAAGATTTTACATTGTCGTACCATGAACACACACTTCTCTGGGTTCAGACACACTCGATATTCTCTACACTTGTTGAAGATTTGTCTGAGCTTAGGGATGTGGTATCCTCTTTGTTGGGAATGAGCGCATAAATCATCCACATAAACTTCGAAGCTCTTTCACAAGAACTCCTTGAAGACATGACACATGAGTCTCTGGAATGTTGTAGGTGCATTAGTGAGCCCAAATGGCATCACGCGGAATGCAAAGATCCCCCACTCTGTGGCAAAAGCCGTTTTGTGTTGATATTCTGGGGCAATGGCTACTTGGTTGTAACCTGAAAATCCATCAAGGAAGCTATAAACTTCCTTGCCTGCAACACGCTCCAATAAATGTTCGGTGATTGGAAGCGGATAACTATCTCGAAATCGTAGCAATATTAACTTTTTTAAGGTTAATGCACACTCGCAATTTTTCATTCTTCTTGGGCACCACTACAATGGGGGACACCCATTCAGTATGCTCAATCTCATAGATAAATCCAGCTTCATAAGTGTCATTATATGTGTAGGGCTTTTGTTTGGTGGGCTTGGCATCACCCGTCATGGGGATAGTATGAGAGCAAATTTTTGGATCTACTCCCTTCAAATCTCTATAGTGTCATGCAAACATGTCCCTATATTCCCTTAATAGAGCCACAAGCTCTACTTCTTCTTTTGCACTTAGATCATCTCCTATGTATGTACATCTCTCTTCATTCCCTTCAATTGTCACTACAATCTTTTTGGTCTTTCTTTATTGTCATATGCTTCTCCTAGAATGGCCTCTCTCTTAGGCATTCGTACCAAAAATTTTTGGTCTTCAACTTCATATTTCTTGAGATTTTCTAGTACTTCAAACAATGATTCCTCCTCTTCTTGTTTCACTGCTTTTCTTTTCTTTTTCTTTTGACCTACTTCACTTCCATCCTTTGAATTTACAGTTTTAATACTAGTGAGAGGTTCTTCTTCTTTTTGGGTCAACACTCCTATGTCTTCTAAATAGTGCTCCTCTGAGTCAAAGTAGGTATCCATCACAATGGATTCTAGATCATCGTCATTCTCTTCTTCTTCTATGACTTCACTAGGATCACACTCTTCCAACAAGGGCTCACACATGAACATGGAAATATCATAACCCTCCTCATCACAATGAGGTGTCCATTGTTCTTCATTGACTGCGATGTCCATGGTAGCTAAGATTTCTGTCCAACCGTGAGGCTCAAATTCCTCATCTGGAAATATCATCGGTGTAAAGGCTAGGTCTTTAATTGGTCTATCTCTTGGGGGAGTTCCTTCTTCTCTTGCTTTTAGGCGCTCTTCCTCTTCCTCTATGACCTTGCACATCCACAAGTGAGTATCTTCATGCAACCATGATGGATCAGGTGAGCTTCCAGAATGCACAAAGATTGAATCTTCTTTTGCTTTGTGGATAGGATTCCACTGTAGGGGTGGTACATCTCTGAAGGTGTAATCCTTCAAATTGACCTTGGTTGTGACCCCTAAGTGCTATAAGTACAAGGAGTTGGTTCCCCAATCTTGTACTATTTGCAATTGTTGTAGGAAGGGTCTTCCTAGGATCATCTCATAAACATTATTTTTCTCAAAGTCACATATAGCAAATGTGTGTTCAAACTCTACACCACAAGTGGTTAGAGTTATCCCTTCAAGCAATCCTAGAGGTCTTTCAAAATGACATTCTGCCATTTGAGGTTTCATTCTAGTTGGTCTTAATGTGGGTTTGCCCCATCGCTTCCAGAAGGAGGTGGTCGCAATAGCAACACCAGCACCCAAATCTACAATTGCTTTGGTTGTGTAACCTTGGTAGGTGATCCGAAGATAAGTATTGCCTTCTTCACCTTCGCTCATGTTTGCTATTTTATCAAGAGGTATTTCTAAAACTTTTTGCTTAGAGCCTACTTTTGGCATATTGGAATCAAGTTTTGGAACTTGATCCTTCATATGATTCCATAGCTCAGGTTTTGCTTTGAGCAGCTCTTCTACAGTGAGATGAAACTGAACCTTAGTGTTCTTCATGACATCAATGTTTCTTGGAACCATTGAGTCCTCATTTCTTACCAATATTGTGGGAGCTCTGATTTGGAGAGATTCAGATTCCCATGGGCCTCTGAATTGTGGCAACTCTTGTAAAGAATTAGATTCAACATCTAATCTTTCATCTTCATGTTGCTCTGTTTGGCCTCCATAGATAGGCGGAATGTCTTGGGGAAATTGATCATGAAGGTCATCAATCTCAGGAATAAGAGGGGAATTACCCTTCTCCTTGGCCCATTTCTCTTCTTGTATTTCCCACAAGAACTCTTGAGAGTACTGTTGAATTGAAAGAGGTGCTCCCTCATCTATAGAATCAGGAACATAAGCTTTCGTTGGTAGTAAGCTTCCTGTTTCAGCCATTGTTTGAGCCTGTGAAGGTAAAGAAACCCGTGGAATGTTTGCCAACTACTCTAATCTTTCTAGTAAGCCCTGGAAATGATAATCTGGTTTGACAGAGTTTGTCTTATTGAACTTTTGACTAGTCTCGAGCATAGCTTGAGCTAGCTCTACCATTTTCATGCACATTTTTGTTCGTTCAATCTCTAAGTCTGCTCTAGGGTAACTCTTGTCTAGGTTTGCAGATGTTGGCCCTTCTTGAAGTCGAGCCTGGTAGGCCTTGAACATCATGTCCAAGCCTTCTGGGGTTGGATCTGCAAGAACAAACCCTGATTGCGGTTTATTTACAATGGGTGATGGGGTGGGATGAGGTGGTGTGGATGAAGCTTCAGCATGCGAGGGGCTTTGAGATGTAATGTCTTCTATTTTTTTTGGCATCTTTCAGGCTTTCTTCTATTTCAGATAACTTTTTATTCCACTTACGATTGGTTATTTCCCCAGTATCCTTCCAAGTTCTTGTTTTTCTCTTACTAGGCTCTCCTGATTCACTTGAGTCCGATTGTTCAGATGGCTTTGCTTGTTGTGCGGCTTGTGCCCTAGTAACTGCTTGTACATGAGCCACATCACTACTACTTGAACTTGAATCTGCCACTAGGCCTACCATATTGATGGATGTAACCTTAGGTGCACTAGAGGGATTCCTAGGACACTCTCTAGGGAGATGTTCTTTGCCGCACTCAAGACAAAAGCCTTGTATTGTGATGTTTTGTCCTTGTCCCGGAGTGAGTGACTGGGGACATTCACACATGAAATGGTCACCCTGACATCTAAAACATGGTCCTCTAGGGGCATGTGGTCTTACTTGTCTCATTTGGGGCCTAGGATTAGGATTCGTATACATGACATTGGAGTATTCTAGCTCCCAATTGTGTTCCATAAGTGATGCCTCATATTGATAAGAATAGGTCTCACTATGCGCAGGTGATTCTGTGTAATAAGCATGTGGAATACCTTCATGGAAGTAGTGTGAACTATGAACATGAGAGTCATTTTCTGAGACCAATGGGGTTAGTGGCACCAATGCTCTCTTAGGGTTCTCCTCCGCCATCATATACTTAACTGGGATCACATTGGTAAGAGCTGGTGGTTGGTTTCCTAGGACTGGTTGTGGCCTGTATGGTGCCTGATATTGCTGTTGTGGCCTATAATATGGCTATTGGTATTGGTTCTGATACCTACCCTGTTGGTAAGGTTGCTGATAATTTTGTCTGACAGCCTGCCTATTGTATGGACAATCTTGAGCCATATGATTTGTGTATTTTCTCTCAATGGTGCAATACACAGCATTAGGGTTGGGGCTGAGCCATCATTGGACAAACTTTATCCATGTGGTCTCCTCCATAGTTGTAACATCGCTTCAATGAGGTGGCCCTTCGTGTTTGTCTATTTTCAACTCCTAGCTTCTTTGCAACCTGCTCAGCTATCTCATATATCTCAATGGAGGTTCTTGAGGTATGACTAGTAGAACTGTCAGAATCCTTATAGAGTTTGGACAATTCTAACTCCTCACCCAAGTTGTCTTCTACGTCTATGCACATCTGCACACACTCTTCTATGGATCTAGGCTCTTTCAAGTACACATATGACCTTAACTTCGTGCTTAGTAAGCCATCTAAAAACAAGGCCACTTGTTTGGCTAGTGTGGGCAACTCTGGAACAGGGCATCTTTCTAAGTACTGTCTAAACCTTCTTCCTGCAAGTCGCACGGTTTCTTGGGGTGTCTGCTTGAAGTTGTGGATCAAGGATGATGTGTTATGCCTGATACCACTCTTGGAAAATTCTACAATGAATGCTTCTAGCAGTTGGCCTATGTCTCGATAGTTGTGACTATTCAGGGGTTGAAACCAAGCTAAGGCAGTACCTTTAAGAGTCAAACCAAATGCCTCGAACTGAGTGACCAAGTCCTCGACTTGTTCAGCCCTTAACACTTGTTTGAACTCGGCCACATGATCATAAGGATCTCTTGACCCATCAAAATAGTTCTTCATTGTCTTAACCACTTGAGAGGGTCTAAGCGTTCTTGAGTGCTCTCATGGTCTGGGCAATGGGAAATCATGATCATCTCTTTGATGCCTATGAACTCTATGTATCTCCCTTTCACGTCTTTCTGTTCCATATCCTGATCTGTCTCTGTCCACAGTGTTTGCAAAGCTTACCTCAGGTCTCTCTCTAGTTCTTTCCCTCTAGGTTTCATGAGCCTTGGATGATCCGGCTCCTTGGAGGCCCTAGGAAACACTAGATCTTGGTGGAGGGAAAATTGATTCACCCAACCAAGTGTATGCATGCCTGTCATGCTCAGATACCAAGAACATTTTCTCAGATGTGTGATCTAGATAGACAACTTTGCCTGGTATCTCCGGATCCTTGAATTCATAGATGGTGATTACTGGGCTAGGTTGATCTGGCATGAATCTCCAAAAGGCTTCCTCTGTTTCTCTATTCAAGAATAGTTCTATGCTTTTGTTATCTTGAGGGATCCAATCTGGAGTGATGACCCTAGTCAAGACTCACTTACCTCTCGGAGTCTTGGGTTCTCGTCCGAGGTCTCCTTGCTCTAGGTCTCCTATCTCATTCTCAGGAATGATATTTCCAAACTCATTCATCCTATCTAGTAAGTTGATTACCATATACATGGTTCCTTCCTTATCAATATATGAACCCTCTTCAAACTTGGCCACTGGGTGTTCAAGTCCAAAGGGTTGATCGGGATTTTTTAGTTGGACCACTAATCGTCTCATGCCATCCTCATAGATGCGAGCACCTAATTGGTTGGTCCTGATATATTCCAATTGTGTCTTATAGGGACCTTCTGGTGTTTGTAAATAGGAAGTACCTGAGCTACGCGTGGGTCTTTCCATGTTGAAGGACATTTTTGAGTCCCTTGTGTCGGAACTTAGCACATAGGGATAACCACTTAGTTGTTGTGCCCAAGACTTAGCTGTATGGTTGACACTAGCCTCAGATGATCTAATGCTTTGCCTATCCTTGCCTAAGTGTCTGCCAAATCTCAGGTTCATAAGCTTTGTCTACAAGTCCAAAATTTCCCTTTGTATTGCTCAAAATCCTTTGAACTCCTTGGTTTCCTAGTCCACCTGAGGGTCAACTTGAAAGTACTCCCCACGAACTTTCCAAGAAACCCAAAATCACCACAAACGGATTTCGTATGAGAAAGTTAAGCCAGTTCAGGGTTATGGAGTTTAAAACAAGAAAATAGGACCTCTCTGGGATTGCTTCAAAACAGGCGATACATGACACTTAGTAAGTATCGGCGATACTTGGAAGTAGACGATAAATGACACCTGATCAATCACAACATGCGACACTCGACAAATATCACGAGAGAAATCTGCGATACTCGACACCCGACAAATGTCGAGAGAAAGTCCCACGATACTCGATGCTCAGCAGATATCACGGGGAACAAACTCACGATACACGATATCAATCACGTTTCGTGAAAAAATCAACGATACACGATATTGCACAAGTATCGCTAGAGCTAATCCAACGATACCCGATATCTGTGAGGTATGATGAAAAGTTCAACGATACACGATATGGAACAAGTATCACAGATTTCAACCAAGAAAAATCCTACGATATTTGATACTCACCAAATATCACTTTTAGAGCTCCACGATACTCGATATGCCCCAAGTATCGCGAGAAATACTCAGCGATACACGATATCTCCCAGGTATCATGGAAGAAACTTTCACGATATACGATATGTGACTAGTATTGCGAGAAATACTCAACGATACACAATATCTCACAAGCCTAAGTATCACGATACTCGACCATAGGAATTCACGATATCCAGATATCGTGATACTCAACCGCGGGAGAACACGATACTTGGATTTTTTGGAGTCCAAATTCAAAAATTTTTGCAAATATGAGTACCTTGTGTCCTCCTTGTCACTCCTATGTGTTTGTAGATGCCAAATCTCCCTTCAAACCCGTGATATTGCACTCACGATTCTTGGCACAAGTTATGTCATGTCTGGGATAGATCACTTCGATTCTCGGCTATTTTGGTACTATTTCTTCAGCGTTTCAGTTCTGCACCCTCTCTAAGGCTCTTTCTCACAACCACAAGTAAAAAGCGAGGTGAATGTACTCTAAAAAATGGAAAAAACTGAGAAGATGAAGGTGGGTGGAGGTGGTGATGATGATGAAGATGACGGAGAAGGAAAACTCAAAAACTGAACTGAAAATGGTGATTTTTTTACCTTCCAATCTCGTTACTCTACGTCTTACTATCACACGCTCGTCCTCCAAGCTCTCTCCCCGGCAACGGTGGCAAATTTGGTGTCACTCTAGCACAATGGTGAGTACCAATGTGAGGAGATACACCTCATAAATGTCAATCGGTGGAGACGTGAGAACCGGTATGAAGACCGAGAGCAAGTGATGGCACAAGTGCGTGAGTGAAAGCACACAAGCATGCACACACATACACACACACGCACACAAGGTAAGAGCAAAGAGTGGAACAATGGAAAGCTTCAATTACAAAAGAAATCTCTTACAAAGCTCAAATGTACAACAAGCTAACCTCAAAAATGAGCTCTCCAGCCCTTTTTATAGTTTTTTGAGTGGTTTTGGCCCTGTCCGGACCTAGTGTCCGGCCTAGTTAAAAAATAGGTTCCAGGGCTTATTTGGGGGCTCAAACGGAGTCTACAAATTATGAAAATTGGTAGGATGATAGTTCTAATACTCCTCAAGCTCGAGGACTCCTCGACTTGAACAAAATGGAGTTACAAAAATGGAAAATGGTATTTACAATGGTTTTTAGTGATAAAAATCACTATTTTTGTAGGGATTTCTTCTAAAAATTTGATAGGTGCTTCTTGGAGCTCCCTACTAGCTCTTTCTTCTTGTGTGTCCACTTCTTTGATGTGCTTTCATGCTTTATCCTTGACATTGAGCTTCAACAATAACAAAGAAACTACAAAGAAAATCATTGTGACCATAGAGGAAGGTGAAGAGCGATGCACATACATAGGACACCACCTAAGTGAGGATGAGGAGCACGAATTGATAGCCTTACTACGAGAATATAGAGATGTGTTTGCATGGAGTTACAAGGACCTGAAAGGTGTATACCCTGACATATGCTCACATACGATTCCCATGACCTCAGATGCCAAACGCTCTAAACAAAAGCCATACACATACAATGACAATTATGCTGCCAAGATCAAAGAAGAGATAGACCACTTCATGGAAGCCAGATTTATGTATGAGATTGAGCACATTGAATGGGTATCCCCCATTGTAGTGGTGCCCAAAAAGAATGGCAAATTATGTGTATGCATTAACTTGAAGAAGGTTAGCGCAGCAACTATCAGAGATAGTTATCCACTTCCTATCACTAAGCATCTATTAGAAAGGGTAGCAGGCAAGGAAGTGTACAGCTTCCTGGATGGGTTCTCTGGTTACAATCAGGTAGCCATTGCACCAGAAGATCAGCATAAGATGGCTTTTGCCATAGAGTGGGGCATATTTGCTTTTCGGGTAATGCCATTTGGGATTACCAATGCTCCTGCAACCTTTCAGAGACTGATGTGCCATGTATTCAAAGAATTCTTGAGGAAGAATTTGGAAGTCTATGTTGATCATCTATGTGCTCATTCCAACATCAAACAGACACATATACCTGAACTCAAGCAAATCTTCGACAAATGTAGAGAATATCAAGTCTGCCTGAACCCACAAAAGTGCGTTTTCATGGTCAGGCAAGGCAAGATTCTGGGACACATAGTGTCAAAGAACGGCATATCCACTAACAAAGAGAAAGTGAGAGTGATTGTAGAACTACCTAGGCCAAAAAATGTCAAGGACATGCAAGCTTTCATGGGGCATTGTGGCTATTACGCACGTTTTATACACATGTATGCCATCATAGCAAAGCCTCTGTACGGACTTTTGACTAATTTTGAGTGGACAGAGGAATGTGAGAAATCTTTCAATGAGTTAAAATGGCGATTGTGTTCAACACCAACCTTGACTACACCGGATTGGGACAAGCCATTCCATGTCCATGTGGATGCATCCAATTATGCCATTGGGTGTGTACTTGCACAACCTACGATTGAAGGTAATATGGATCTTCCAATTGTCTATGCTAGTAGACAGTTAAATGCAGCTCAACGAAATTATACCACTACTGAGAGAGAAGGGTTAGGCATGGTATATGAGTTTAGACACTATTTGCTTGCAAATAGGTTTAAAGTTTTTATTGATCATCAAGCTCTACTGTACTTGGTAAACAAGCCATGCAATACAGGTAGATTAGTAAGATGGTTCCTCTTACTAATGGAATACGACTTTCAGGTAGTGGTGAGAAAGGGCAAGACTCACTTGAGAGCACATCATCTCTCGAGGCTCACATCCGGAGAGGCCCCACAAGGAGTATCAGATGACCTTCCTGATGCTTACTTGTTTAATTTGGAAGTTGTACCACAGTGGGCCAAAACCTTGGTGCCAGTACTGACATATGGGCCTAAACATCCAGTAGTAAACACTCAAGATAGGGAGGTAGTAAAGGCCCAGAAGTACCATACCATGGTAGGGAGTATGTACAAGTACACTGATCAAGGAATATTATCTTGTTGTGTGAACGAGGATGAGTACACCAAATGGTTGCAATTAGCACATCTGGGTGCATTAGAGCAACACTACTCAAGGCAAAGAACTTTACAGACATTAAAGAGACTCGGAGTGCATTGGACAACTATGGAAGAAGATGTCCATAGGATGTGCAAGGAATGCCCAATCTGCTGCACTAAACCACCAATGGAACATGCCACTCTTTATCGAGTGTCTTTAGTGCCAGATTGGAGTGAACCATTAGTCACCGTTCTGAGGAAGAAAACATTCCCTCAAGAAATGACTTTGGCTAGACGAAGGAGTTTAGAACAAGAGGCACTAGACTACTCACTCATTGGAGATAACCTATACAGACGAGGAAAAGATGGATACCTAAGATTATGTGTCCATGAGAGTGAATATCTGAATATCTTGGAAACTTCTCACCAAGGTGTAGCAAGAGGACATCTTGGACCAGATCGGGTGATCAAGGCAATACTATTTGCAGGTCTTTGGTGGCCCATGCTTCACATGGATGCACATACTTATGTGAAGAGGTGTAATGTTTGTCAGCGAACTCAGTATCCTATACACAAAGATGATATGCCATTGAAACCTATGATGGGTGGACGTGCATTCTCTAAATGGGGAATAGACTTTGTTGGTCCTATTAATCCCCCAGCCAAGGGTTTACATGTTGAATACATCATTGTGGCCACAGACTATCTAACCAAGTGGGTAGAAGTGAAAGCCACAACAAAGAATGATGCTCAAACGACAGCAAAGTTCTTATTTGAGAATGTGTTCTCCAGATATGGTCTACCAATAGAGCTAGTAAGTGATAGAGGCACACACTTCTTAAATGAATTCATAGAAAACCTTCTCCAAGAATTCTTGGTGATACATAAGAAGTCTGCCCCCTATCATCCACAAGCTAACGGATAGGCTGAGAGCACAAATAAGATTCTATGCAATGTACTGACAAAATTGGTTAATAATAAACACTCTGATTGGGACAAACAGCTACACCATGTTGTTTGGGCATACAAAGTTGCCTATAAAACTGTACTCCAAGCCACACCCTTTTAGATGGTGTTTGGCCAAAATGCAGTGCTACCATTGGACTTTTTGATACTTACATTGAAAGTAGCACACGAGCATGACTAGATAGGCCATGAGCTCTCCTCTAGAATCTTCGATCTTGAACAATTGGGTGAAAAATGATTGAGAGCTGCAGCAAGAATTTATGTAGCCAAGAAGAGACAAAAAGCATATTTTGACGCACATGTGAAGGATAAAGGCTTGAAAGCGGGAGACCTAGTCCTAGTCTACACCTTGAAGCACCATGCATGGAAATTAGTGAAGAGAGGCTATGGACAAATGATTATCAATAGGATCTAGACAAGTGGAGCAGTTCAACTAGCCACTCTCGAAGGTGATATTCTACCAAGTTACATAAATGGATGCAGAGTCAAGTTATATCAGGAACCCCTCACGGAAGAGATGTTAAATTGACTCAATACTGCAAAGAAACATAAAGAAGAGGAAAAGCGAATTAAAGAAGAAGCACAAGTAGAAGCTTTAGAATGCATCCAACGAATGAAATTGAGAAGACAAGGTAGAGATCAGCCTATGCCTGACACTCAAGAAGCTCTAGGCTATCACATGGCCATGTGCGAGGTTTCAGGTGAAGGTTCCCACAGGATAGTCGATCAATGACCTTTTATGACCCTAGAAGTAGGGCAAGGAGAGAGTGCAAGGACCGTGAGAGCTTTAATTGACTCAGGAGGAGCCACTAGTGCAGTTCGACTTTCTTACTGCCAAGAATTGCAATTGAAGGTCAATCCTATAGAGGCATATCTCATAGGATTGGGAGGTGTGGAAACCCCCTGCATGGGTGAGGTGGAACTGCCCGTCTACATTCGAGAGGTTCTAATGGCAGTCAAAGTGCTAGTATGTGAAGACGAGGATCTTACCGAACCTCTTGTCTTGGGCCAAGACTGGATCTATGATCATACAACGAACCTCAACCTAAGAAGTGGAATTCTTCAGGCTTGGGTAGGCCAAAACCGCATCATGATGGAATTAGAGAATCAAGCACTTAGGTCACTACAAAAGGCACCAAATCTTGGTCCCTCCACGAACCCACATGAAGATAACAATGCTATTCTTGTCCAAAGTTCTATGGTGCAGAAGGTTGTCACTCATGACCAAGGAGCAGAAGTCAATAAGGAGTTCCCTTCTTTTCCAAAGAAATTCCCAAGAAGACAAGCAAGACAACACACGACATAGAGGAAGCATGATCAACGATTGGTGCAAAATAAAGTACATCAGGGCATGAAGCAGATCTGGATACGTAAGGGTGAACAACCCTCAACTTTGGAGACAGGATCCTAAAGATGCACCAAATGAGCTACAGTGTCGAGAACTACAACGAAGGATTATCCTAGGCATCAATCTAGACAAACTGTTTCTATTTGGGTTCCAAGAAAGTCAATGAAGGCTATCCCAAATGCTAGATAGATATGGGTGCCCAAGATCTGCTTACGAGCTCAAATAGCTTCACCTCCATTCACAAGATTGAATCAACCTTCACAAGCACTCTTGGCACAAACTCCACATGCAGAAAATTGAGTGTATCTCAAAAAGTTGAACAGAACTGCCCAGACGAGTTC
Organism: Ceratopteris richardii; assembly: GCA_020310875.1. Taxonomy (NCBI): domain Eukaryota; kingdom Viridiplantae; phylum Streptophyta; class Polypodiopsida; order Polypodiales; family Pteridaceae; genus Ceratopteris; species Ceratopteris richardii. The sequence goes on from CM035424.1 coordinate 39,110,291, forward strand.
TGCTAGACCTGTAGCAGACTTTGAGATGCTTAAACTGGCAAATAGAAACTGGAATATACCTTTGGCACAAAAAGACGAAATAGCCTACACAAGCACTGCGATAGTGCGTTCGGAGGCCGAAACGAGCCCAAACGGAGGAGTGTCGACGGTGCCCTAGATGAAGCGACGACCTGCTCTGATACCAATTGTTGGAGATAGAAGTCTGCTAAAGCACATGAACAACACAAGGAAGAAGAAGAAGCTTGGAGCACAAACACACAATACTGAATGTATTACTAGAGAATGTTGGTGCAAGACAATCAACAATTGAAGGTCTTTAAGTCCGCAGAGACTTCAGCAAAAATTTCTTAAAAAGGGTCACCAGAAGATCACCGGAAGGTCACCGGAACAGTACCGGAAGGTCACCGGAAAGTCACCGGAATGTTACCGGAATGGATCAATTTTACAGATTTCAGTTCATGAAGAGTTGAAGGATGGAAAGAGGAAGAAAAGAACAAAGTTTGAAGCTTGGAAGAAGAACCGGGAAAAAGTTGTACACATATGTACAGTAGTATAGTCAGCGTTATAAGCCTGTACAAATTTATCTATAAATACCTGAAAATGTCGAGGCGCGTAGAAGAGAGGAAGAATGAGAAGATGAGAGAGAAGTATGAGAGGTAGGCCAAGTAGGCTAAGACAAGAGAAAGTATGAGAAACGTAGAGACATAGAATGAGAGAATGAGAAGTTAGATGTCATGAGACATATGAAAAGTTAGTTGAGTTTTCCTCTCATCACTCAACTGTAACTTTCTGAGTAATTGAAGAAAAGTTGCGCCGAAACTTCTGTGTGTTCTTCGTCTGTGTTAGATGATTTGTGAAATCCTTTTGAGGATATCTAAGTCTATAGTTAATCAATCTATAGCTTAAGTTTCAGAGTTTAATTGTAAACAGAAACCGAGAATTGTCAGTAGGAACATTCATATGTGTTGAGTGTTCAAAGTTTACTGAAACAGGCGCATTTTCGGTGATCAATGTTTTGATCATTTCTCAGTGCATACTTTAAAGTTTTGCATGAGTGAGGGCTTAATCTTTAAGTTAGAAGATAAGCTACTCGTAACTAGAAGCATTTGCTTAAACGGGTTCTATTCAAGGAGAACCAAGTCTTAGAAGTTACAGGTGTGAAGTCGACTGTTCAGAATAACAGTTTCAGACAAAAGTAACCTGTGAAGATTAATTTAAAGAAATCGTGCAGCAGAATGTTTGTGTTGTGAAGTTTTGACTTACTCTTGGTATAGAGGTGCTCTAATCACAAGAGTAGGTTATTCTGAAGGAGATTAACACTCTCCGACAGTGGTATCAGAGAAACTACAGTGGTATCAGAGCCAGGTACAGTGGATTTAGAGCAGGAGACACCAAAATCAAAGAAAGGAGGTTCCCGTCTACTAGGGTTACAAAGAATTCAACAACCGAAGAACTAAAAGGTGAAAGCTTGAAGGCGAAACCTGAAGAAGAGATCATACGGCATCAAGAAAGACAAACGGAGTCTAATTTGAAGTAAAGGTACATACATTATTCATAGAGGTTGAAGTTTTAATACACAGGAAGACACAAGATGGGAGATTCTCTACAGATAGAGAAACTAGATAGGGAAAACTATCCTGCGTGGTCAATGAGGATGGAAGCTCATCTTATGAGCAAAGATTTGATAGCTTATATCACAGGAGAAGAAGAAAAGCCACAGTTTAGAGATCCTAGTGTTCCGACTAGGGAAGAGTTAGCAGATCTGAAAAACTGGATGAAGAAAGATGCGCAAGCTAGAAGCATTATCTATATGGCAGTAAATGATTACTTGCTACCTCATATTCGAGGTCTTGAAAGTGCAACGGACATTTGGAATGCTTTGGAGGAGCATTTCCAGAATACTACTAAGTCAAGAAAGGCATCCTTATGGGCGGAGTTTACAACCTTCAAGAAGAAGGCTTCTCAGTCCATTTCAGACTATGTGACAAGAATGAAAGACATTGCAGATGCGTTAGGTGCTGTTGATGAAGATATCGAAGAGGATAAATTGGTAAGACAAATTCTTACAGGCTTAAGAGGTGATGACAAATGGAGGCCGTTTATTTTGTCTACGGAGTTATCGCTTGATCATTTCACTCCAGATTTAAATCAATTGTTAGGTCATATGCTAACATTTGAGAATGATGTTAAAGGAGATGGTGACAAGAGTGCAGGTCACGCAATGTACTCGAAAGATAAAAAGAAGAATAGCAAAGGAAAGCAACAAGCAAATGAAGATGAAGGAACAACTAGCCAAGCCAACTTCCTAAGAGGAAGAGGAGGTGGCAAAGGTAGAGGAAAAGGCAGAAACAATAAAGATGGAGGTAAAGCATGCTGGATTTGTGGTAAGACAAATCATTTAGCTAATGATTGTTGGCACAATACTCAAAGTAATAATGGATATAGTCAAAGCTACAATGCAAGAGGAAGAGGCGGCAGAAATCAAAGAGGAAATTTCAGAGGCAGAGGTGGTAGGAGTTACTTTGGAAGAAATGCAGGTAGAGGATTCCAAAGTCAACAATATAACAATACCTACTACAATTACGCTTCAGAACAGAAGGAAGATTCAACGATGATATTGAATGCTACTTGTGAAAGTCAGAATGAAGATCAAAGAGTCTTCTACATTGACTCAGGGTGTAGCAATCACCTGAGTGGAAATATATCATTGATGACTGATTTAGAGAATAAAATTTCTAATCATGTTGTTCAGACAGGTGACAACACAAAGCATAAAGTGCAGTCGATTGGATCAGTGAAAGCCAAAGATGGCAGTACCTTATTGGGTAAAGTACTATATGTTCCTACAATTCCTAAGAATTTGATAAGTGTAGGACAAATTGTTGAAAAAGGATATGAAGTAAGATTTACTAATGAAGGAGTGTACGTGGAAGATCCCAGTCAGGGATATAAACAGATTGTTTCAGGAAAGAAAGAAGGAAGACTGTTTACACTGAAGATTCAAGGTAATATTGGTCAGGCCATGTTTACATATGAAGGTCAGAAAATTTCTGAGTTAGATCTTTGGCACAAGAGGCTTGGACATTTCAATGAAAGAGGTATTATAGATATGGTCAATAATGGTTCGGTGCTTGGATTGCCTAATGTTGCAAGTCAACATATGACATACAAATGCGAGGCATGTCAGTTTGGTAAGGCTCATAAGAATTCTTATACCAAGCATGGTTTTATGCACTCAGAGAAGCTTGAGTTGGTACACACAGATGTGTGGGGACCATCAAAGGATTTCAGTATAAATGGATCAAGATATTATGTGATTTATGTTGATGATGCTACCAGATGGATCACTATCTATGTGATCAAGGATAAGTCAGAAGTATTCAATACATTCAGACATTATCATGCGTATGCAGAAAGAACTACAGGTCATAGACTGAAGAGACTAAGGTCAGATGGAGGGGGAGAGTATTTCTCCAACGAGTTCAGTGACTACTTATGGAATGCAGGTATAAAAAGAGAAGTTACTTGCAGATATTCTCCTCAACAAAATGGTGTTGCAGAAAGAAGGAACAGGACTATTGTTGAGTTTGCAAGGTCCATGATGAATGAGAAAAAGTGCCCTAATTATTTGTGGGCTGAAGCTGTAAACACAGCTACTTATTTGGTCAATAGGATACCATGTAAAGCCTTGCAAGGTATGACACCATATGAAGCTTGGTGGGGTAAAAGACCTACCCTGGATCATTGCAGAGTATTTGGATGTGTGGCATATGCATATGTGCCATCACAATTAAGGCACAAGTTGGAGCCTAAAGCTGAAAAATATGTTTTCATTGGCTATGATGACAGACAGATGGGATACAGGTTGTGGAATCCATCCACAAAACATTTTCTGGTATCGAAAGATGTTACGTTTGATGAGCAGAGTTCTTGGTATACAGGAACAGTTAATAATAATACAGATGATGAAGAAGAAGTGAATCAGAAGAAAGGTAAATCAAAGGTTCAAATAATTGATGAAGAAGAAAATTATGAAGTACAGGAAGAAGCTGAAGAGAGGCCAAGATTTGATCCTGAGCGTGAAGAACCAGAATCCTCAAGGACTGGAGAACTCAGAAGGTCATCAAGAAATAGATGGCAACCTACAAGGTACAGTTATGATACTTCATTTTTGGCTACGAAAGATTATGCTTACATAGTGAAAGCAGATGAAGACCCTTCTACATATGAAGAGGCAAAAGGTAAGGAAAAATGGGAAAAAGCTATGCAGGAAGAACATGATGCATTGGTAGAAAATCAAACATGGGATTTAGTTCCTAAACCAAACAGCCAGAAGATTATTGGATGCAAGTGGGTCTACAAGACCAAAAGATTTGCAGATGGAAGTGTGTCTAGATACAAAGCTAGACTAGTTGTCAAAGGGTTTGCTCAGACTTATGGAGTTGATTATGATGAGACTTATAGTCCAGTGGCAAAGATGACAACTATCAGAACACTCATAGCTGTTGCTGCGAGTAAAGGTTGGAAGTTATGTCAGTTAGATGTGAAAAATGCTTTTCTGAATGGGTATATTTCAGATGATGTGTTCATGGAGCAACCTCAAGGGTTCAGAGATAAAAGATATCCAGAACATGTGTGCAAGCTCAAGAGAGCTTTGTATGGCTTGAAGCAAGCGCCAAGAGCGTGGAATTATAGACTGATAAAGTTCTTGAAAGAACTTGGTTTTAAGGTGTCTGAAGCAGATAGTAGTCTGCTTATAAAAGCAAGTGATAATGGTTTCATATACATGTGCATATATGTTGATGATATAATTCTTACAGGAACAGATGAGTCAGGTATACAAAGACTCAAGAAGCAAATGGAAAAGGAATTCAAGATAAGTGACTTGGGAGACTTGTCTTACTTCTTGGGTATGGAGATCACATATACTCAGCATGGAGTATTCGTGACCCAAGAAAGATATTTGAAGAACTTGTTAATCAAGTTTAAAATGAATGATTGCCGGATATCACCTACTCCAATGGAGGTGAACCACAAACTGAGTAAGTTTGGTGGAGAAGAATTCAAGGATGTGAGACAATATCAGAGTTTGGTTGGTAGTCTTATCTATGCTACTTTAACCAGACCTGATTTATCATATGCAGTAGGAGTATTGTCTCAGTTCATGCACTGTCCAAGGAAAGAACACTGGATCGCAGGACAAAGAGTGTTGAGGTACATTAAGGGTACACTCAAAGAAGGTTTGTATTATGGTTTTACATCAGATACAAACATCAAAATATACAGTGATGCAGATTGGGCAGGTAATCCAGATGACAGAAGGTCAACTTATGGATACATGTGTTATGTGGGAGATAAGCTAATCTCATGGTGTTCCAAGAAGCAACATACAGTTGCTTTGTCGTCTACCGAAGCCGAGTACAAAGGCATGGTTGAAGCCGCAAAGGAAGTGATTTGGCTAAAGACTTTAATGAAGAGTTTTGATGCTATACAGAGAACTCCAATCATATTTGGAGATAATATGAGTTCATTATATTTAGCTGCTAATCCTGTTTTTCATGCCAGGACTAAACACATTGAGATGCAGTATCACTTTCTAAGAGAGAAGGTGATGGATAAAGAGATTGAAGTAATTCATACTTCAACGAAAGATCAGATAGCTAATATGCTTACAAAAAGTTTAGATGGACCTAAGTTACAAAGGTTCAAGAATATGGCAGGAATAAAGAAGAAGACAGAGAAAACCTCAATTGATGATTGAGGGGGAGCTGTTGGTGCAAGACAATCAACAATTGAAGGTCTTTAAGTCCGCAGAGACTTCAGCAAAAATTTCTTAAAAAGGGTCACCAGAAGATCACCGGAAGGTCACCGGAACAGTACCGGAAGGTCACCGGAAAGTCACCGGAATGTTACCGGAATGGATCAATTTTACAGATTTCAGTTCATGAAGAGTTGAAGGATGGAAAGAGGAAGAAAAGAACAAAGTTTGAAGCTTGGAAGAAGAACCGGGAAAAAGTTGTACACATATGTACAGTAGTATAGTCAGCGTTATAAGCCTGTACAAATTTATCTATAAATACCTGAAAATGTCGAGGCGCGTAGAAGAGAGGAAGAATGAGAAGATGAGAGAGAAGTATGAGAGGTAGGCCAAGTAGGCTAAGACAAGAGAAAGTATGAGAAACGTAGAGACATAGAATGAGAGAATGAGAAGTTAGATGTCATGAGACATATGAAAAGTTAGTTGAGTTTTCCTCTCATCACTCAACTGTAACTTTCTGAGTAATTGAAGAAAAGTTGCGCCGAAACTTCTGTGTGTTCTTCGTCTGTGTTAGATGATTTGTGAAATCCTTTTGAGGATATCTAAGTCTATAGTTAATCAATCTATAGCTTAAGTTTCAGAGTTTAATTGTAAACAGAAACCGAGAATTGTCAGTAGGAACATTCATATGTGTTGAGTGTTCAAAGTTTACTGAAACAGGCGCATTTTCGGTGATCAATGTTTTGATCATTTCTCAGTGCATACTTTAAAGTTTTGCATGAGTGAGGGCTTAATCTTTAAGTTAGAAGATAAGCTACTCGTAACTAGAAGCATTTGCTTAAACGGGTTCTATTCAAGGAGAACCAAGTCTTAGAAGTTACAGGTGTGAAGTCGACTGTTCAGAATAACAGTTTCAGACAAAAGTAACCTGTGAAGATTAATTTAAAGAAATCGTGCAGCAGAATGTTTGTGTTGTGAAGTTTTGACTTACTCTTGGTATAGAGGTGCTCTAATCACAAGAGTAGGTTATTCTGAAGGAGATTAACACTCTCCGACAGTGGTATCAGAGAAACTACAGAGAATGTACAAAGATGAGTAGCCCATTAGGGCAATAGGCGTATATACAAGCCAGGGGAAAAAAACCTTCTAAAGAGGGGAAAAAGTGCCCCGGCGGTCCTAGTGTGTTCACACACATCACTACCTAAATATATCAACATTAGGCACTTTCATACTTGCATTGAAAGAGCATTGAAACATTTCTTTTCATTTAGGAAAGATAGTTTTTTTTAAAGCATTTGAACATCTTCATATTAGATCTTAGGAAAGTTTTATAAAAAGATTATTTTTTAATAGCATTGAAAATAAAGATTTTATTTTTGTAAATAGAAAGATTGTTTGTTTGCTTCATATTTCATTGCACAAAAAGAATTTTATAGATTAAAAAGGGGTTTTATTTAAGTTCTTTTGATTTAGAGTTGTTGCTTTTATATCTTTCTTGTTTTATTCAAAATCAATCAAAGAAAATATTATTAAGGAACTTAATAGTAATTTTTGTTAAAAATAAAAAAGATTTAAATCAAGGAATTATATTTTATAAAATTTATCTACTTTATTAAAGAAATCTTTAGAATGAAAAAGGTTAAAAAAAATTTTAAATTCTAAAAAATTAAAAACTTATAAAGTAAAAGAGAGATTTACTTATAAATTTAAAAGATTAAGTCAAAGAGATATTTAAGAAAAGAAGTTAGAAATAGTAAAACCTAGATTTAGGTAAAGCCAACATCCCTGGCTTTATCAACTAGTGATAGGTTTAGACAGTTTAGAGAACAATTAGAACCTGCCATTAGGGATCTTCTACTTCATTCAAAGCATTATCAAGAATGCAAAATGGAGGAGATGTTAAAAAATATGATGATTGAGAGGCAAGGAACACGCACAGTCCAAGCCATTTTAAAAGAAAAAGCAAAATTCACTGGCTTAAACATTACTGAGTACCTAGATGCATTTGAGGAGCAAGTGCAAATCCAGGGTTTACCTGATGATGTTTTAGTCAAATATTTTGGTCGAGTTGTTTCTAGTTCAATTCTAGAAAGTATACAAGAGCACGCCAATAAAACTTGGGAAGAATTTAGAAAAGAATTACATAAGATGTTTGACCTTGAGAACTTTAGCCAGCATAGTCGGGAAGGATTTTTGCGTTGGATAAACTCTATAAAGAGCAATGAGTCCTTAACTCATCTTCACATTGAGTTTATGAGACATTTAGCTCAACTTCCTGAAGATGATAGAAATGCAATAAATCCAGATGTAATTATATATTTCCTAAGATACTAAGTCCTGAATATAGGGCTGAAGTTGAGAGATGTACAGAGGAGCCAGGAAAAAGGTATGGGCTGACTGACGACTGGGAAAAAGTAAAACAAGAGATAGAGGTTGTTGCTCAAATGAAGCAAAGGCAAACGGTTTTGTATGCTGGACCTAATGCTTCTCAGCCTAGGGAGATTCCTGCTGCAAGGCAAGCTGACATGCCAATGCCTTCGACTACAGCTATGGCTAATAATTCACTTGCCACTAAAGCTTCGATAGAATTTCAACTCGATATTCTATGCAAGCAGATGGAGAATGTCATGAACATGTAGACATCTCTTTCAAAAGAGGTTGCCCAATTGAATAACAAGGTTTACTCCATGAGCTTTAATGATCCTAGGGCTAGCAGTAGTGGTGTAGGGCAAGCACCACCTGTACAACCAGTTATGCCCCAATACATTCCTCCTCAACCAGTCTTTCAGCCAGCTCCTCAGTTTGCTGCTCAGTCACTATTTCAAAGAAATAATAAAAAAAGAGGGACTGGCGGAAAGCGATGTGTGTGGTGTGTCAGAAGCACGCAACTTTTGCATGTGATGATTTAAAAAGCGCAAAGGAGAATCAATTAGTTGTAGAAATAGATTGAAGATTGTGTGACTTTAGGTCACAACTTCCTTTATCCGTCAATTGGGGCAAAGGAGGAATGAAAAAGCTATATGAAAACTTAACAATCTCTAATGCAATTGCTAGTAGCTTGGCTGCTAGATTAGAGCCAGTCGATGATAGGCCTCTTTCTATGTCTAGCCAAAATCCTTATTCGATAGAGGCACTGGTACGAGCTAGAGATGAGATAATGTATAAAACTGCATGGAAATCTCCTGTAGATCAAGCCTCTGTTTATTCTCACATTGCTAATGTTGAGGAAAAACGGAGACGTGATGATATGCAAGATGATGTAGAAGAATGTGATAGGAGGGTGACTAGGAGACAAACGAGAGAGGATGAAACAAAAACTGATAAAAAAGTACAATTTAAGGATACAAATTTATCTCAAGAAGAGAAAAGAAAGATGATAAAGGAAGGCAAAAAGCCAACAGATGAAAATATTCAATCACAAGAGGAACAAAAAAAATCTGAAAAAGAAAACTCTAAAACTGAAAATAAAGATGACCAAAAACAAAATGAAGAGAAAGGGAAAAAGAAGGGTAGAAGAGCTCCACGTGCTATTATGATTTCCGAGCTCAAGAAGAAAAATGATGCTAGAGAAATCTTAAATGTCATTCTTCTAAAAAGTTAAGTGACAATGTCTCTTGAACAAGTGTTTTCCATAGCAAAACCGGAGTTCAAGGACACTTTTATTCGACTAATTAGAAGAAGACATTTTCCTTTGCCAGAAGATGAGGATATGCAAAATGTGGCAGAAGAAACTCTAGCTATGAATGATGTAGTCACATTAAGTGAGAGTGATTATGAAGACGATGAAGAATTTACAACGGGTAGCGTAAATAGAAATTTTTTAGGTCCCATACAACCTGATGAAGAGATGTTAAAAAGTGAAAGTAAATTCAATTCTACCTTCTGGGCACGAGGCACACCAGAAGTGAAAATTAGAATTGGAGATGAGAAGGATTCCTGTTTAGCTCTAGCTCTCATTGACTCGGGGTCAAAGATAAATGTTATTTCAAAGAAGTTTTTTGACATATTTAGATGGCCAATCGACAAAGAGCACGGTTGGAGGATGAGAACAACTGATAATGGCTCTGGCATTTTATTAGGTGCATGTGCGAATGTGCCTATAATGATAGGTGGCATTCGAGAAGATTTTCACTTCTTCGTTCAAGATAATTGTTCGTATGAAATAATTCTCGGACAGCCATTTATAGCTGAGATGAGAATGGAAAGAAAAGCAATGAACGATGGGTCAGCGTATGCAAGAATTCGATCCAAATCAGGGATGGATTCTTTGCAAGTTATGATAGTATGCTCAAATCATACTAGAAATATAAAGAATTTAAAAAGAAACCCCATTGACTCCATCAGTCATGTATGTGATGATCCACTGGCTGTAAGAGAATATGGGGCATATTATGATCAAAATTTCTGCTAGACTCCACTATTGCGCGAGACAAAAGTGGACATTGTTTTGATGTCTCGCAAACAATGAACATAAATTCGAAGATTATTTAGTATGTACTCCTATGACTAGCTTACATTATATCACTAAAGAAAATCTTATAAAAACATTTAGAAAACAGAATGGAAAATATTTTAGAAAATCAGGATTAATTTCAAGTGATGAGAACATTGAGTGTATAATTGAACTCTCAAAAAGTTCTACTTTATTAGAAGAGCTAGAAAGGATTTCTCAGGAAAATTTAGAATCAAATCTGATTATTCTTAATTCTATTCAAGAATATGAGATTATTAGTGAATTCATCGTAGAACATGAAGTTAGCATAGAAACCAAATAAAAACTGTAGAAAAGAAAATAAAGCCTGTAGCTCAACCCTTACCCAAAGAAAGTCATGATATATTTTGGTGAGTGTCAGATGACCTTATACTTAGAGATCGATCTAAGATAGGTCATATATTTACAGAGGAGAGTAAGAAATATATTAAATTTGGTGATGAATTTCTTTCCCAAATAGAAAAAGATTAGTTTACCAAGATGATTGTTCATCATGGTAAAGCGTTTTCTTTATTCCCACATGAGATAGGATGTGTATACCCAAAGTTAGTAGCTCCGATGATTATTTTCACTGTACCACACATTCCTTGGAATCTTCGTCCGATACTAGTTCCAAAGGCTCATTTACCTGAGCTAATGAGACTGTTAAAGGAGAAGATTTCCATGAGAATCTTGGAACCATCCTCAGCACCATATTCCAATAGGTGGTTCACGGTACTAAAAAAGAGCAGGAAGCCATGCTTTATTTAGGATCTGCAACCTGTGAATAAAGTCACTATTAGGAATGTAGGAACAGGTCCCATTGTAGATGATTTTGCGGAGGCATTTGCCGGTCATTCCATCTATTCAATGGGAGACCTGTATTCAGGGTATGATCAGTTTCAATTAGCTATTGAGAGTCAAGATGTGACCATGATGAAGACTCCTTTGGGTTTAGTACGCATGTGTCCTTTACCACAAGAGGCGATGAATTCTATGGCACACATGATGAATGCTATGAATCTAGTATTACATGACTTTATTCCAAAAGTGACAATGCCTTTTATTGATGACATTCCAATAAACGAGTGTGTGGAAAAAGAAAAAGATGAAAGTTTAGATCCATTTGGTTATAGAAAGTTTGTTTCCAGCCATATTTCTGATTGTGAAAAGATATTTGAAAGATTTGAAGAGGTTGGACTAACTTTCTCCCTAGGGAAATCTACTTTTGGTGTTGATGAAGTGCTAATAGTTGGACATTATGTGGGCATTACGGTCATAGGCCTTATCCGGCAAAAGTTGATGCCATTAGTAGGATTTTTGAGAGATGTCGCAATGTTAGTGAAGTAAGGAGATTCTTAGGTGCATGTGTTTTCTATGTCATCTGGATCCCTCACTTTTCTCATGTAGCGAATTCACTTTATGATTTATCGAGAAAAAGAAAGAAATTCTTTTGGACTGGTGAGCATTCTAGAACAATGAGGTGCCTAACGCAATTGCTTATCAATGCTCCTATTTTGAAACGTATTGACTATACACGAAATAAGCATGTAATCCTAACCATTGATACTAGTCCTATTGGTATAGGCTAGGTCATTGGGCAAGATGATGAGGAGGAGCAAAGGTACGCAATTCACTTTGGGGCAAAGATTTTACATGACACTCAAAGAAATTACCCTCAAATTAAGAGAGAATTATGGGGATTAGTTACAACTTTAAAAAGAGATAAAGAATACTTTATAACAGCTAATGTAATAGTAGAGACTGACTGTCTTCCATTAATAGGTTTAATGGCCAATTGTTCATCTCCAGATATAACTATGTTACGATGGATAGACTTTATTAAATTTATTAACCCTGTTTTTGTACATATTGCCGGTAAACATAACATTGTTGATGATATGCTCTCAAGAGAAAAATTCGACAATGATAGTAAATCAATAGATAATCATATAAATCTAATTAATTATGAAACATCTACCTATGCGTATGAGAGATTTAGAGAAGATGATTATGAAGCAGAGTGGCGAGATATAGGATACTATCTGAGTTCGTTTCAGCCTCTTCCAAGTTGGTCTTCAAATAGATTCCGGAGCATCAGGAAGTGTTTCAACTTCTTCTTGAAAAATGGATATCTTTGGAGACATGCTAAAGGAAAGGTTCAAAGCCTGCAAAGAGCTAGGCTTAAAAGTTTTTCAAGTGCAAGTTATGCAAGAGATGCATGAAAGCCTTTGGGGCTGGTCATAAAGTCTTTGTTGCTACATATGAAAAGATTAGGGAAAGCTACTAGTGGCCGAGGATGTACGTAACTATTAAAGAATTTGTGAACACTTGTATTACGTGCCAGTTACATTCCTCTATCAAGCATAGAGACACCATTCACCCGACCTATCCACCTTGTATTCATTACAAGTGGGTAGTCGACCTTGTGACCATGCCTAAAAGCAATAATGGTATGAGATATATCATTCTTGCACGAGAGGATTTGACAAACCACGTCGAGGGTAGAGCACTTCGTTCCAATACTACTTATAATGTATGTGTATTCCTTTTAGAAGAAGTATTATCTAGATTTGGATATGTAGAAAAAGTAGTACGAGATCGAGGTGAGTTAGATGTTAGAGAGGCAAGAGAATTCTTTGCACATCATGGAATTCGATTGTCTCTTACGACTGCTTATAACCTTGAAGCAAATGGTAAAATAGAACGAGGGCATCCTTCCATAGTGAAGGCTATTTCAAAAGCTTGCCACAGAGATATTGAACAACATCCAAAATATCTCCCATTTGATCTTTGGGCTGATAGAATGACATACATGAGAACAACTAGTTTTATGCCAGCTGAACTCATGTACTGTTAGAAGCCGATATTTCCCGTACATAGTCAGATAGTTAATTGGATGAGTTTATGTTGGAAAGATCATGTTTCACGAGAGGAATTATTAACGCTTAGGATTAAACAACTAAAGCAAGGTAAGGAAAATCTAAAAGAAGCAATTGAAAAATTAAAAACATCTAGACTAAAAAATAAAATATATTTTGATAAGAAACATAGACTGAGACCACAACCAATAGAGAGTGGTGATTGGGTGCTTGTATATGATAGTACGTTTGATACTCAACACGATGCACACCGTAAACTAACTAAACGTTGGTTCAGACCTTATGTTGTTGTTTCCATTTTTGAGACTAGTACATATGAATTACGAGAATTTGATGGTTCTGTGTTAAGAAATTTGATTGTAGGGAAAAGAATCAAGTTATTTAAAAGAAGAGAAAGCAATAAGTTCGAGTTAGACGAACACTTCCTGGAGGACGAAGATGAAGACGAAGAATAACCAGGTGAATTAATTCTAATTATTGGTATTATTTATTTTTCTTCCCATGCACTTCATAAATAGAGTTTTATTTGTTTCTAATATAAAGAGGGAATTTATTAAAGTTATGTAAATAATGAATGAGAAATTAAAGTAGGAATATGTATATAGGGTGAAAGTCTGATTTGGGGAACTTATAATGCATTGTGAAGATAGGAGAGTGGAACACTTGAACTACGACCTCCTAGTAAAGGAGAAATTTACTTTATACTAGTAGAATTCTTTACTTTCTAAACCCAATTAGTAAATGAGATCCTAAGTGTGGTTGTACCGAATTTCTAGATCCTCTGCTCTGATTAGGGATTAAGCCTTTTCCCTTAAACAAAAAAATTGCGAAGAAAAATGAGACCATCAAGCAGTATATTAATGGCTACTGCAAGATGGAAAAAAGAGAGAAAAAAAAGAAAAGAAAAGAAAAAAGAGTACAAAGAAAAAGAAAAAAGAAAAATATGATTCAGTTGTGGTCTCGAAACCACTTCTGAAATACTATGCGGGCTATATGAGGCGGAGGTTTGTTGCAGAAGAGTTAATTAGATGTATCTTATGGCGGACGTCTAAGAAATAAAAGAAAACATACTTATATAAATTAAATTTTACTTAAGAACAGGGTTAATGGACTGGTAAGTACCTCAATTATCTAAATAGCCTTTATAGGATTTTCTAAATTTGTATTTTTGAATATATGCATTGACTGAAATGATTTCTAATTCATATTTATGTAATTTTAGAAATTTTCTTTATTATCAAAAACATAAGTAGAAATTAAAAGCATTTTTTATAACATTGTTTAGAGTTAAATTTTAGATTTTATCAAAGAATTTGATACTGCTTTCCATGGAACTGCAGGTTGGCCCAACAAGGAGGATGTGCAGGTTTGGTGGGGGCAGATATCGGAAGGATTTCCTCACTTGAGTTACCATATGGAAAAATAAAAATATTTTGATTTCAAGTCGGTTAATTGATATCTCTCTCACATAATTTTAATGCATTAGTTTATAATTGACTAATTTTTCTTTGAAGTACCTGCAGTCAAAAGATGGACATATATTCAAAACTTAGAATAATGGCAAAAGATATTTGGATGAACCCTTGAAGTTATCTTTATATTTACCCTTATCTATACCCTCTATAGTCATAATCTTCTTAATTTCATGAATGACTTTACTTATGAACTATAAAGATGTGTGTTATGTGAATAACTAAGTAAGAGTATGCATTTGTGTTTATATGTAGAGTCTATACATGTTAATGTACCTTTGATTGCTTATTCACTTTTGGTGTGATTAGAACATATTTTAACTTGAGTATTTCATGTGAATGTAGATAACTTTATGGTTAAGTGTGTTACCTTATGTGGTTATTGTAAATATGATTTACCTTAATAAAATGAACTAGTATTTTCTATGTGGCTAAAACCAAGTTAATTATGATATTTATTTAATCTAAATCGTAATATAAGTGAAACCTTATAAGTATAACTATCAATAGATTTAAAACATAAACCTAACTATATGTGTGTGTCAATTATAAGTATTAATTGATTTAATTATTAATTAGGTTAATTAATATATGTTAGTGTCACTATAAAAAAGGTAATTAAAATAATGTATCATTGCTATATGATAAGTATCTTATATATTAAATCATAAATAATTTAATTATTTAATGAATTAATAGTTGAACGTATGTAATAGTGTATGTAGTATGTTAGTTAAAGTTAGTATGCATGAAATCTAACTAGTTAAACTAATTAGTTAACTAGTAAAACTAACTATTAACTAACTATAACTATTAGTTATCTACATGCTCATGTATAAGTTAACTTTAGCTATGAATATGAGTTTTCTTTCATTGGTTTTTTCTAATGTTATTCTATCTGCAGGTATGAAATCTTCGCTAGTGAGAGAGAGAGAGAACCTCTCCTTCCACCCCTCCTCCATCCTCGGCTGCTACAGACACCATGCAGACAGAAGCGGGGGGAGAGAGAGAGAGAGAGGGAGAGAGAGAGAGAGAGAGAGAGAGAGTTTCATTTTTCCTTTGACTGTAGCAGTGCGCAGCTCACGGCAGTAGAAAATAGAGAGAGAGAGAGAGGGAGAGAGAGAGAGAGACAGAGAGAGAGAGAGAATGCATTTTTATTAAGTGTGATGCATATGTGCATGAATGAGTGTGTTTTCATGTATGCATATGTAGGTATGCAATATGCATGAGTGATATGTGAATGTATGCATGTATGCATGTGTAGTATGCATGTATATGCATGAATGTATGCATGAAAATATGAGTTTAGTATGAGTGCATGTATGCATAAATGTATGCATGTTAGTTAGTGTGCATGTATATGTATGCATGTATGCATGTATGCATGTGCATAATAGTGTAAGATGCATATGTGTGATGTGTGTTAGCATGTATGCATGTGTATGAATGAGATGCACAAATGCATAAGCATGTAAGTTAAAATGTAATGTGAAGCATGTATGCATGAATATATGATGATATGCATGGATGCATAAGAGATGTATGAAGTGTTTGTATGCATGTTAGTATGAGGATGAATGTTTACATGATTGTATGCATGATAATTAGTATGAATGCATATGGCATGAGTGTATGTATGTGATATGATGTAAGAATGCATATAAGTATGCATGTAATGTGTGCATGTGCATGCATGAGAGAGTGATGCATGTATCCATGTGAAGTGAATGTATGTATGCATATGTATGTATAAATGCATGACAGTAAGTGCATGCATATTAGATGTTAGTACATGCTTTTGAACGCATGTTAGTATGCATGTATGCATGTGCATATCATAGATGCATGTGAATGCCAATGTACATAAGTAAAGTATATATGTATGCATGTAAAAACAAATGCATGTATAGTTAAAATATGCATATAAAGTGATGCATGTATGTATATGTATTATGCATGTTTATGCATGTGAAATATAAAGTGTATATACATAAGAGCATTTGCATAGACATATGAAAAAGCATGTGCATATTAGAGTTAATGCATATGCATATGAATATGAAGGATAATTTATGCATAGGTGTATGTATGCATGTGCATATCTATTTAAGTATGATGTGCAAAAATGAGTATGCATGAAAAATTAGGAAGTTAGAAGTCTATGTATACATGTGTTAGTATATGTTTAAGTTATGTATTGAATGTTAGATTAACAAATGAGTGTTTTATGTTAATTAAAAGCATACTTATTTTTTTCTAATGTTATTCTATCTGCAGATCATCGAGAAGAGATTTTGATGAGGATTGAAGAAGATTGGTCGAGATTACGAGATTGAAGCAACTCATGATTTTTTTAGAAATATAAATTTGTATAGGAATATTCTCTAGGAATTGTATTAGATTTTATTATAAGCTTTTGTATAGGCTTAGAATTGATCCTAAAGTTTTTCATACTTTCATTTTATGATTTAATTAAGTTCTATATATATATATTTTATATGTCTAAGAATTTAGCATCAACAAACAGATCTGTTACTGATAATAAAGAACTAGATAACTCTTTTGTTATACGCTAGAAATATACTTTCATAAGAATCTTAGTTCTTAAATTAAAACTTAAATAGATTAAAAACCTTTAGCTTTTATCATCCATGAACTGAGAACTCAATCCAAAACCCAAAGCATACTTAGAAACACCTTGCATGTAGTCACATGGTTAGGTTAGCGTGAATCTATTAGATGAACGTCTGCCTCCCTTCACACCCCTCTACAACATTGCTCCTCACCTTGAGTGCTAACACTCCCCCTCCCCTCTCGAGTCTATCGTCCTTGACAGACCCTTGTTGTAGTGGTTCTTTGATGTAGCGCTTTAAGAGGTAGTGTCCATTCTCTATGAACAAGAGCCATCTATCTTCCAAATGAGGTAGGGTCGGTTGTCCGGTTCTTCATTTGTCACTACGAGCCTTTGCAAGTTGTGGTCCCTTGGTATGTAATTCATCCATGGATTCTTGCATGAAGATATATGTGTGGGCTTTTAAAAGTTGCTAGCTGCTCAAAAGAGGCTGTCCATGTTGATTTGGAGTAGCTATCGGTGGTGGATTGCTTCGTTGCTATTGTTGTTGTAACCTTAATGTCCGCTGGATCTTTCAAAGATGACATTCATGGTAGTCATGCCAAGTACTCGTAACCCATAATGAGTGATGGGTTATTGTGTCAGTGCATGGGTTGAAGAAATTATGTACCTTGTGCACGGCCTTGTAATGTAACCCTGTGCATTCTTACTTGGAAAATGCATTGGAAGAACTATGGTGCAAAAATTGGAGGTCTTGAGCTAAGTGCTCAAGGACATGCTCATGAAGAGGTTTCGTAATCTAACATTGTTATGATGTTGCCAAATTAAGGATTCTTACCATGGTGATTTGTTGATCTATATTTATCTCTTTGTGTTGTACACCCCTCCTTGTGATGGACCATGGGTTGGCCTATCGTTGTCAATAAATGCCTTTTTTGATGGTCCACTGACGAGATTCTTCGAGCGCCTGATCCTCTACCCTCTCTTCAAAGAAACATTTTCCAAATACTAAGAATTGAATTTCTTTATATTCCTTGACAAACAGCATTGGGTAACTACACCAACCTTAGTTTCACATATTCTCTTTAGCTCACCATAAGCAGGAGTCTTCTCACCTGGTATACATACAAGGATTTTCAGGGTACCAAAACTACCCCTTGTAGATATCTCCTTGGATGCTCTCGTACATACAATAGTTAAGCATCAGTCAAGTTGCAGACCTCAAGCTCTTCCCTCCTACCATGGTAAGGGGAAACAATAGTTGTGGATGCCATGTTCATGCCAAGTTTTGGACATCTACCAGATAAGGCAGCAATAATATTGTCTGCTAATCGAGACACCCTTCTATACAAACTGATAAATGCCTAGTCATCAATGATTCCATCTTCAACTAAGCATGCCTCATTCATGTTCCATGAGCCAAACCTGGGAACAAGCTCTCGCTCTCTCTCTCTCTCTCTCTTTCTTTTTCTTTTTCTCTTTTTTTTTGGTTTTGGAACAATGGCACAAAACAAGAAGAAAGAGGTTAGAAACAGTAAAAATAGTTGACATATGTCAATGTGATCTTGCGCCTGGTACTCTCAAATGTGTCTATGCATGGCCGTGTAATGTGGCCCTATATTAATGCATACTTTGGAAATGCATGACCTGAATGGTGCAAAAGACAGGGTTGTGCAAGGAGCACATGGTTGTTGCTCGTCGAGGCGATCAATGTTTCTTGCAGATGCTGAGGTAGCCTTTGTCGAAGGTATCCATTGGATCCTCGAATGAAAATTGATATTTCCGCCTTATAGGGATCCATTTTAGAACTGTGTGTGGTTGTGTATATGTCACTCTTAACTTCTTCATCTTTGAGTGGTTGCTTAAAATTTGTATCCCACATGGTTGGTTCTTTGGTTTTGTGTGGGCTACAAGTGTTTTCAGCTTCCATACCCATACCATTGTTGTTGGATTTTTGACTCTTGTTGAAGAGGTGAGTTGGTCTGCTTTTGGTCTTGGTGTTTGGTTTTGACCCTTGCTGCGCCCTGACTTCTTTGTTGAGACTTTTCTCATGTGGGAGAGCATAGGTTGTTGTGTATGTAAGAGATTCTTGGGTGCCCATATTTGTGATTGACCTTGTTGAGATGGAGCTAATTTCTTGGGCACCCAAACTTGTCGGATACCTTGTGGTTGAGCTTTTCCTAGTTTCTTCGTTTGTCTTTTGGCTGGTTGGCTTGCCTGGATGGGAATTGTGGGGTGTTGATAGCAGTCAGGGCACCCAAGGACTGACGAGACAAGGAAGCCAGCAGAAAGAGTTAGCACAAAGAGAAGGACTAAGTAGACAAAGCAGTCAACGAAGATCTGGTAAATAGGCCATTCAATTTTTTCCAAATCAACATCGTTATAACAGTGATTCTCATCACTAACAATCATTGTAATTACCATTTCACCTTTTTTTAACTCCATTTTGTTCAAGACGAGGAGTTCTCGAGCTTGAGGAGTATTAGAAGTATCATCCTACCAATTTTCATAATTTTTAGACCTCGTTTGAGCCCTCAAATAGGCCCTGGAACATAATTTTTAACTAGGCCGGACACTAGGTCTGGACAGGGCCAAAACTAGTCAAAAACTATAAAAAGAGCTAGAGAGCTCATTTTTGAGGCTAGCTTGTTGTAAAATTGAACTTGTAAGAGCACTTTTGAGTAATCTAAAGAACTCCATTGTCTCTCTCTTTGTTCTTGCCTTGTGTGCGCAAGTGTGTGCATGAATATTGGACTCTAGAGCAATAGGGAGGCCATAAGCAAATAGTTGAGAAGACCCTATTTGTCTGTCATCCTGATTGGACCCTGTTTTCACCCTAGAACCCTGAACAGTCATAACTTCCTCATACGAAATCCATTCGGAGTGATCTTGGGCTTGTTGGAGTTGACCATACCCCGGGATAGGAAAACTGAGGGATCCTTAGGATTGTTTTCCATAAAGGCAAAGGGCAATTTGGTCTGAGTTACATGCATGAAAGTGGTCTATTGTGTCACTTGAATCTAAATCTTAAGTTAACTCTGGAACTTTTATAGGCCCACTAAGAGCTTCGAAAGGCATTCAAGGCAAGAGTGAGAGCGAGCTTTGAAACACACTTCCTGGGCTTACAAGGGCAAGGGATAAGCATCTCGAGGTTGGATCATTCTCAACTTCCTTTGTCAATTCCTAGTTTAGGTTAAGTGTGTGTAGTGCTAGAAGTAAGTGAGGGTGACGATAGGCATCTAGCAAGTTGAAGACTATTAAATACTCAAGTTCAAGCATAAAGATAGTCTCTTGGCAATCGATAACTTAAAAGAAAAGAACTTAACATGGTACAAACAACTTAAAGTGCGGAAAGTCACTCAAGAATTCCTGACGACGTGATATCTGACAAGATCATAAACACGATAATCAACTAAAAAAGAACGAAGTAACTGATACAAATTGGGCTTTAACGAGGTTGTACTTTGGGTAAAAATTGGGGTGACTTGATTAGGCATATGAACCTTAGATCAGGACGACACCTAGGGAGAGATAGATAGAGTCTCAGGTCTTCAGAGGCTAGTGTCAATCATACTGCTAGGTCTTGGGCCCAGCAGTTGAGCCATTATTCACACTACCCTAGCTCTGAGACTAGCGAGTTTGAGATGTCCCAGGGTATGGAGAGACCTACAGGAAGTTCAGGTGTGCCATACTTACAATGGGTAGAAGGCCCTTACAAGACATAGCTTGAATACCTTAGGACCAACCGATTAGGTGCTTGCATCTATGAGGACGGCCTAGGAAGATCCGTGGTTCAGATTAAAAACCTTGATCAACCCATTGGACTAGAACATCCAGCAGTCAAGTTTGAAAATGGAGCATACCTAGACAAGGAAGGAACCATATACGTAGTCACCAATCACCCAGATAGGACAGACAAGTTTGGTAATGTGATCCCAGAAATGGACATAGGTGACCTAGAGCAAGGGAACATAGGTGGAGAGCCTAAAACCCCTCGAGGCAAATCAGTCCTCACTAGAATTATCACACCAGAGTGGGTTCCCCAAGACAATAAAAGCATAGATCTGCTCCTAAATCGAGAGACTGATGAAGCCTTTTGGAGGTATAAGCCTGATCAACCAATGGAGGTCAGAGCACTCATGATCTATAAGTTCAAAGACCCTGATAGCCCAGGCAAAGTGACCTATCTAGACAATACCTCAGAAAGGATCTTTGTGGTCAGAGAGCATGGCAGGCATGCCTACACTTGGAAGGGTGAATTTGTTTTCCCCCAACCAAGATCTAATGTCTCTATGGAGCTCAAAGGGACAGAAGTAGAGATAGGCCAGAAGTGAGTTTTGCCAACCTATTGGGAAGAGAAAGAACAGGAACGGAAACGGATAGAGTGGAACCTGAGACCATAGGTGTCACTCTAGCACAATGGTGAGTACCAATGTGAGGAGATACACCTCATAAATGTCAATCCGTGGAGACATGAGGACCGGTATGAAGACCGTGAGCAAGTGATGGCACAAGTGCGTGAGTGAAAGCACAAGAGCATGCACACACATACACACACACGAGCACAAAGTAAGAGCAAAGAGTGGAACAAAGGAAGATCTTCGATTGCGAAAAAAATCTCTTACAAAGCTGAAAACTACAACAAGCTAACGCCAAAAATGAGCTCTCCAGCCCTTTTTATAGTTTTTGAGTGGTTTTGGCCTTGTCCAGACCTAGTGTCCGGCCTAGTTAAAAAATAGGTTCCAGGGCTTATTTGGGGGCTCAAACGAAGTCTAAAAATTATGAAAATTGGTAGGGTGGTAGTTCTAATACTCCTCAAGCTCGAGGACTCCTCGGCTTGAGCAAAATGGAGTTACAAAAATGGAAAATGGTATTTACAATGGTTTTTAGTGATAAAAATCACTATTTTTGTAGGGATTTCTTCTAAAAATTTGACAGGTGCTTCTTGGAGCTCCCTACTTGCTCCTTCTTCTTGTGTGTCCACTTCCTTGATGCACTTCCATGCTTTGTCCTTGATCTTGAGCTTCAACACTCCCCCCCTCTTGAGTGTGTCGTCCCTGACAGACCCTTGTTGTAAGGGTTGTTCCATGTAGTGCTGTGAGAGGTGGTGTCCATCCTTTGTATGAGCTTGTTCCTTGGATTCCAGCAAGAATGTGTCGTTGTGAGCTTTCAAAACTACAAGTTGCTCAAAAGAGGTTGTCAAGATTGATTTGGAGCAACTACTGGCTTCAATTTGCTTCCGAGATATGGATGTTGTTCCCATGACGTCCGCTAGCTCTTCCAAAGATGATGTTGAGAGCAGTCATGCCAACTACTCATAACCCATAATGAATGATGGGTAAGTGTGTTTGTGCATGGGTTGAAAAAATATGTGCCTTGTGCATGGCCTTGTAATGTAGCCCTACGCATGCTTACTTGGAAAATGCATTGGAAGAGGTATGGTGCAATAAATTGCGGGTCTTGAGCTAAGTGCTCAAGGGTATGCTGACGAAGAGGTTTCCTAATCTATCATGGTTATGGTGTTGCCAGAGTAAAGATACTTATCGTGGTGAAGGGTTGATTGATGTCTGTCTCTTCATGTTGTATACCCGACATTTGTGATGGAACATTGGCGATGAATGTCCATGTTGCTGGTCCATCGAAAAGTGTTTTGAGTGCCTGGTTCTATCTTCTCGTTTCAAAGCAATGTTTGCTAAATACTGAGAATTGAATTTCTTTATATTCTTTGACAAACAACATTGGGTAACTACACCAAGCATAGTTTCACATATTCTCTTTAGTTCACCATAAGCAGGAGTCTGCTCATCTAGTATACAGACAAGGATTTTCGGGGTACCAAACAAACTCTTGCAAATATCTCCTTGGATGCTCTCATACATACAGTAGTTAAGCATCACTCAAGTTGTGGACCTTCAAGATCTTCACTTCCACCATGGTAAGGGGAAACCATAGGTGTGGATGCCATGTTCATGCTAAGTTCTTGACATCTACTAGATAAGGCAGCAATTACATCATCTGCTAGCCGAGACACACTTCTATCCAAACTGTTAAATGCCCAGTAATCGATGGTTCAATCTGCAACTAAGCATGACTCATTCATGTTCCATGAGCGAAACCTGGGAACAAGTTCTTCCTCTCTTTCTTTTTTTCCTTTTTTTTTTTTGTTTTTGGAATAATTATAAAACAAGAAGAAGGAGGTTAGGATCAATAAAATATATTACATATGTCAAGTGTGTCTCATGTGCCTGGGATTTCTCAATTGTGTCTATGCACGGCCGTGTAATGTGGCCCTATATGGATGCATACTTTGGAAATGCATGACCTGAATGGTGCAACAGACAGGGTTATGCCAAAGGCACATGGTTGTTGCTGGTCGAGGCTTTTGATGTTACTTGCATACTTGATGCATTCTTTGATTGGAGGTGTCGATTGGATCTCGAAATGATGTAATCCTCGTGATTGCAACCCATTTTAGAATAGGATTTGGCCCTGTAGAGATCACCTCAGGCCACTTCATCTTTGGATGCTTTCCCAACTTTGGTATCCAGTGTGGTTGGACCTTTTGTTCTATGGATGTTGCTGGTGTTTTTGGCTTCCAAACCCATCTCCTTGATGATTGCCTGCTTACTTTTGCAGAAGGGTTAAGTTTATCTTCTTTTGGTCTTTGTGTTTTTTTCTTACCCTTTGCTTTCCTTGGCTTCCTTGTTGAGACCTTTTGCATGGTGGGGAGCATAGGCCGTTGTGTATGTAAGAGCTTCTTGGGTACCCACATCTGTAATCGCCCGTGTTGAGCTGTAGCTAATTTTTTAGGCACCCAAATTTGTACCTGATTGTGGTCGGCCTTTTTTGATAGCTTCGGTACCCAAATTTGTTGGATTCTTTGTGCTTGAGCCTGTCGTAGGTGCTTGATCCTTCTTTTTTCATGGTCGATCTGGTTGGGTGGGAATCCTTGAGGCAACATCGATGGTTGCACTCCTTTCTTTACCCAGATCTGCTTCATGCCCATAACTTCTTTCTTCTTGAAGGCTCTTTGTCGATTTGATAGACTGGCTATCTTGCACTGTTTTGTTTGCTTCTGAGGTTGAACTAATGTGGATGCTTTAGTCTTTGAAAAAGAAGAAGGTTCTTCTTGCCTTTGCGACTGTCCTTCCATGATTGTGTCGTCGGGATCATAGAGCTTTTGACATCTACAACATCTTGTTCAAGAAGATTAGCCTTAGAGGAAAGAAGAGAGCGTGTGGTGTCCTAGTCAGTGGCCATGCCATTCTCCAATTCTAATGTAATGCATTGTTCATGTACCCAAACATGAAGAAGTTGAATTCTTAGGTTCAAGTTGACAGCATGGTCGTAAATCCAATCTTGACCCAAGACAAGTGGCTCTGTGAGGTCCTCATCATGACACACTAGCATTTTGACTTTCATTGGAACATCGTGAAGGTAAATGGGAAGTTCCACCTCGCCCAAACAAGGGGTTTCCACACCTCCTAAACCTATGAGATAGGCTTCTATGGGCTTGATGTTCAATTGCAGGTCTAGGCAGTATGAAAGTCTAACTACACTAGTTGCTGCTCCTGAGTCAACCAATGCTCTCACAGTCCTTACACTCTTTCCTTGTCCTACTTCTATGGTCACAAAGGGACGTCGGTCAATTATTCAAGAAGTAGTTAGGTCCGATTTTTGGCACATGTCCATGTGATATTTGGGAGCTTTTGTGTTGACATCTAGGCCTAGTCGCCGTAACTTATTTCTTCTGATGCGCTCTCTAGCCTCTGCTTGTGCTTCTTCTCTAACCCTTAACTCCTCTTCTTTTCGCTTCTTAGCATTGTTGAGTCTCATGAGCATTTCCTCTGTAAGAGGTTCTTGATATAACTTGACTCGACAACCACTTATATAGTGCGGTAAGATATCACCTTCTAAAGTGGCCAATTGAATGGCACCACTAGTGGAGAGTCTATTTATGATCATGGGTCCATATCCTCGTTTCTCCAATTTGCGGGCATGTTGCTTTAGCGTATAAACCAGCACCAGATCTCCTTCTTTCAACCCTTTATCCTTCACATGAGCATCAAAGTATGACTTTTGCCGTCTCTTTGCAGCATAGATGCCTGCTGCTCCTCGTAGCCTCGTCTCACCTAAACGTTCTAGATCAAAGATCCTAGAGGACAATTCATGTCCATTCCACTCATGCTCTTGTGCTACTCTTAAAGCTGGGATTAGGAAATCTAAGGGTAGCACAACATTCTGTCCGAAGACCATCTGAAATGGGGTGGCATTGAGTACTGTTTTGTAAGCAACTCTGTATGCCCAAACAGCATGATGAAGTTGTTTGTCCCAATCAGAGCGTTTATTATTCACCAGTTTTGTCAAAACATTACATAGGATCTTATTCGTGCTCTCGGCCTGTCCGTTGGCTTGTGGGTGATAAGGGGCAGACTTCTTATGTATCACCATGAATTCTTGAAGGAGATTTTCAATGACCTCATTCAAGAAGTGCGTACCTCTATCACTAACCAACTCTAGTGGTAACCCATATCTAGTGAACACATTTTCGAATAAGAACTTAGCTGTTGTTTGAGCATCATTCTTTGTTGTAGCTTTTACTTCTACCCACTTGGTAAGGTAATCAGTGGCTACAATAATGTATTCCGCATGGGAGCTTTTAGCTGGGGGGTTAATAGGACCAACAAAGTCTATATCCCACTTCGAGAATGCGCGCCCTCCCATCATTGGCCTCAAAGGCATCTCATCTTTTCTTATCGGATATTGGGCACGTTGGCATGTGTCACATTTCTTCACATAAGTATGTGCATCCATATGAAGAGTGGGCCACCAAAGTCCTGAGAATAGAATGGTCTTAATTACTCTGTCAGGCCCAAAGTGTCCACCTGCAACACCACTGTGTGCAGTTTCTAAGACTTTCAAATAGTCTGATTCATGAACGCACAGTCTTAAGTATCCATCTTTGCCTCTCCGATATAGGTTGTCTCCTACTAATGCATAGTCCTGAGCCTCTTGCTCCATGCTTCGTCATCTTGTTAGACTAGCCTCACTGGGTAGTGTTCCCGATCTCATAAATTCAACCAATGGAGCACTCCAATCTGGGATTAACGACATGTGATAAAGAGTGGCATGATCCACTAGGGGTCTCTTCTGGCACACTGGACAATTCTTAATCCACTCATGTATTTCTTTGTCCATGCTAGGCCAATACACTCCTAAACGTTTTAGGTTTTACAATGTTCGTTGTTTAGAGTAGTGATTTCCTAGCAATCCTTCATGGGCTTGTTGCAACCAATTAGTATGTTCATCATCCTCGACACAACAAGCTAACACTCCCTCTGTATCTTGTTTGTACATGCTTCCGGCCAATATTTGATACTTTTGTGATCTTACAATTTCTTCTTTGCTCGTTTTCACATTTTTATTTGCAAGCCCGAAGGTTAGGACTGGTACTAACTTATTTGCCCATTTAGGAACAACTTCTAAATTGAACAAATAAGCGTCCGGTAATTCATCAGACACTCCTTGCGCTGGCTCTCCTGAAGTGATGCGAGAAAGATGGTCCGCCCTAAGGTGGGTCCTACCTTTCCTGACAACCACTTCGAAATCGTATTCCATTAGTAAGAGGAACCATCTTACTAAGCGGCCTGTATTGCAAGGTTTATTGACCAAATATAGTAAAGCTTGCTGATCAGTGAAAAACTTGAACTTATTGGCCAATAGATAGTGTCTAAACTTTTTCACGGCATATACCATGCCTAAACCTTCTCTTTCCGTTGTGGTATAATTTCGTTCAGCTGCATTTAATTGCCTACTAGCATATGCTATCGGCAAATCTAGGTTTCCCTCACCTATGGGTTGTGCTAGCACACATCCTATTGCATGATTGGAAGCATCTACATGGACATGGAATGGTTTACTCCAATCAGGGGTGGTCAGTATTGGTGCTGAGCACAAACGTCTGTTTAGCTCATTGAAGGATTTTTCACATTCATCGTTCCACTCAAAATTTGTCAACAATCCATAAAGAGGTTTAGCAATGATGGCATACATGTGGATAAACCTACGATAATATCCACAATGGCCCATAAAGGCTTGTACCTCTTTAACATTCCTTGGCCTGGGCAGCTCTGCTATTGCTCTTACTTTGTCCTCATCTGTTGAAATTCGATTCTTAGAAACAATGTGACCTAAGATTTTACCTTGTCGTACCATGAACACACACTTCTCTGGGTTCAGACACACTCGATAATCTCTACACTTGTTGAAGATTTGTCTGAGCTCAAGGATGTGGTATCTTCTTTGTTGGGAATGAGCACATAAGTCATCCACATATACTTCTAAGTTCTTTCGCAAGAACTCTTTGAAAACATGACACATGAGCCTTTGAAATGTTGCAGGTGCATTGGTGAGACCAAATGGCATCACGCGGAATGCAAAGATTCCCCATTCGGTGGCAAAGGCTGTTTTGTGTTGATCTTCTGGGGCAATGGCTACTTGGTTGTAACCTGAAAATCCATCAAGGAAGCTATAAACTTCCTTGCCTGCAACACGTTCCAATAAATGTTCAGTGATTGGAAGTGGATAACTATCTCGGATCGTAACGGCATTAACTTTTTTAAGGTTAATGCATACTCGCAATTTTCCATTCTTCTTGGGCACCACTACAATGGGGGACACCCATTCAGTATGCTCAATCTCATAGATGAATCCAGCTTCAATCAGCCTGTCAATTTCTTCCTTTATTTTAGCTACATAAGTGTCATTATACGTGTAGGGCTTTTGTTTGGTGGGTTTGGCATCCGCAGTCATGGGGATCGTATGAGAGCAAATTTTTGGATCTAATCCCTTCAAGTCTCTATAGTGCCTTGCAAACACATCCCTATATTCCCTTAATAGAGCTACAAGCTCCGCTTCTTCTTTTGCACTTAGGTCATCTCCTATGTACGTACATCGCTCTTCGTTCCCTTCAATGGTCACAACAATTTTTTTGGTCTTTTCTTTATTGTCATATGCTTCTCCTATAATGGCCTCTCTCTTAGGCATTTGTACCAAAATTTTCCTATCCTCAACTTCATATTTCTTGAAATTTTCTCGTACCTCAAACAATGATTCCTCCTCTTCCTGTTTCTCTACTTTTCGTTTCTTTTGCTTTTGACCTCCTTCACTTCCTTCCTTTGATTTTATCGTTTTAATACTTGTGAGGGGTTCTTCTTCTTTTTGGGTTAACACTCCTATGTCTTCTAAATAGTGTTCCTCTGAGTCAAAGTTGTTAGTATATGATCAATGTCTACCCCTCACGATTGTATGCACATTTTGTAAGGCCCCCTTTATGAGGAGAAGCCAAGCGTGCATTACCCAATTGATGGGAATCCCAACTTGCATGTTGGATGAAGGTCATATTGGACCATGTTAGGTATTATAAGGAAAGGGAGTTACCACGGTCCCCAATTGTGGGGTCCGGGGCAGCGGTGAGCAACCCCGGCTGGGGGGTCCAAGGGGATATTCCATGGAATATTCCCTATCGGAGTCAGAAATCATTTATATTTGTTAGGTCGGTTCAACCAGTCTAAGCCGTGTATGGCAATTACGCGTGTTGGTGCAAACAAGCCTTCACACTTGGCTTTGATTTGTACCTTGAAGACTCAACATAAGGCTTGGACAATTAGAACCTTGGAAGGCTAAAGTTTGAACCCTTGAAGAATACATTTGAACCATAGGAACAAATGCTTAGTTGATTATTACTTTTTATCCAATGTAAAAGTCTATATGACTTTATCAAACATGTAATCACACCTACTAGACTAGAGTCGTGGAAAGAGTAGGTGAATTAGTTGAGGGAATATTTCCCTAAGTCTAGTGGAGAGATTCAAGGGAACTTTAATTTGAATTCAAAATTCAAATTTCTTCAAAACTCCTATAAAAGAGCTATGAAAAAGTCGCGGGTAAGTTGCTCACTTCCCGAGGCTAATCCAAGCAAATTAGTGAGTGTGTGAGAGCTACTCTTTAGCCTACACCTCTGAGTACCATTTGGCATTACATCTCTTGCCAATGGGAATGTACATTTGATAGATTTAATACATATACTCATAGTCATTATCTCTGTTTTCTCTGAGTGACCATCTTCAAGTCTGTCAACTTCAACAGGGCATATCTCAAGTTCTACTGAACCAAATTTGATGATCCAAGGCTCATTGGAACCAGCTCAAAGCATTCTACAACACTACAAAATTTCAAGTCATTCTATTCAGCCAATTGGGAGAAATCACAGTCGAGGCAGTCATTGGTATTTCTCTGTGTAGTTCCTAAAAAGTCGGGGGTGTCTCTGATTTTGCTAAAGATCATTCTCAGTGCATAGTTTGTTAATTGGAGTGATTTAACTTGCTAATGGTAGCTTGTTAAGTTAATTTAATACTCCTAGAAGGAATTAATCCAATTGCAAGTGTGCTGGTCATACTGAGCCTAGGACTGAGCAGGTGTCATTACAGGAATAGTAAGTTCTTGGACTTGTGAAGATTCAAAATCATCTGTTTTGATTTGATCATCACACAATTATTTTGTAAAGCATATATATAGTTTCTTGGTGTCATTTGGAAGCTCAAGGAGTCTCCTAACCATATCTGAAGAGAAAAGAGGGCAGGTGTGAAGCAGGTATAGCAGCACCAACTTGATCTTCTGATTGTACCCAACCATCACTTCCAACAACGCGGGCGGTGGCCGCCCACGCTCTACCGCCCATGTATAGCCGTCCATGGTAGGCCACCCATGATCCTATATATACATGACTTCTGCACTACCTGAGACACTGAGTTGAGCCAGCATACCTCTACCTTGTATCTCCCATTCTAGAGTTGTCTAGATCACCATTTAAGCTCTACCTTGAGAGCGCACGGGTGGACAACGCCATCATCTTTGTACTTGGTGCTAGTAGAAAATTATTGAGATTCTTCTATATCTGTTATCTTCTCTGCTATTGCTCCTATGTTATATTGCGTAACTTTTGTCTTACATGGTATCAGAGCCGTAAGGTTCGAATAGCTTGAGAAGTATCACTATTTTAGCCTACTAGCATACTAGAATATCATTAGATTATTCGAGTGATTAAATGATGGCTTCATCGTCGAACAGTGGTCTTGGTGCTTCAGCTAATGTTAATGCTGCACCTATTCGAATTCGTCCACCTGCATTCACTGAAGGGAAGCTGGATGGATCCAACTATACACTCTGGAAGTTCAAAATTTCTGCAATTTTGGACTCCTATGAATTACTTGACACTGTCATGGGACCGATGGGACTCGATCCAGAGCCTATACCAGTTGAAGATCCAGCTAATTCAAGATTGAGGATTCAGCCAGATCCAGATCTTCTACGAGCTTGGAAGAGGCGGAATGCTGATACATTATGTGCAATTGTCACTAGTGTAAGTGATTCTGTGCTTACTTTAGTTCAACATACTACTAAAGCACATGAGGCTTGGGGCATATTGGCTCGACAATATGAGACCAAGAACCACACTAGGATACAGAATTTAGAAAATCAGTTGGCAAATGAAAAGCATTCTGATTCTGAAAAGGCAAAAGATTTTATCAAACGGATAAAACATCTTCAACACCAATTGGCTGCAGTTGGTGTTGTTATAACACCAGAAGAGCTGGCTCGAAGATGTGTACGTGTTCTTCCGGCAAAGTATGATGGATTAGTAACAGCCCTTAACACTTAGGTAAGACCAACTCCCCTCACATTTGAAGAGTTTTGTGCTATGCTTTTAGAAGAAGAGATGCGGTTGAGGAATCGGCAAAGCACAAGTGATGCTGCATTTTCAGCAAATGCAAAAGGTAAAGGCTCTTCTGATGTATCAAAGAAGAAGCCAAAGAAGAAAAAGTTCACAGGAAGTTGCTTCTATTGTGAAAAGAAAGGCCATGCCATCAAGGATTGCAGGAAGAAGCAAGCTGATGAACGGAATGGGACTGTAAAATCAGCATGGAAGAACAAAGAGTCTGCAAACAACACAAAGCTAGAACTTTGGGTAGCTATTGAAGAGGTATGTTCATATGCTCAAGCTCGTGCTGATGAACCATGGATTTTAGATAGTGGATCTTCTCGCCATATGACCAGTAAAAACGATGGGTATAGTTCCCTAGTGCCTCTGCGGGAATCCATCAATGTAGTGGTGGGAAATGACTCCAAGTGTCCAGCCGAAGGAGCTGGAACCATCTCTTTTATCACTTCTCCAAGTGTTGAGAAAAAGTTACCCGATGTTCTCTATGTACCTACACTCAAAAGAAATTTGTTGTCAGTTTCTGCAATAACAGATCGTGGACTTGAAGTTCACTTCAATAAGAGTGGTGCAAAAATCATGGATTCATCAGGTAATGTTGTAGGTAAAGGGATACGATGGGATAACTTGTATGAGTTAAGTGCTTTAACTGCTACAGAAGATAAAGATGTAAGCAGGTTATGGCACCAAAGATTTGGGCATCTCGGATTTGCAGTTTTGAAGGAGATGCAAAGAACAGGGATGGTTGCTCATTTGCCTGCATTTTCAGAGTTGCAGGAACCTTGTGAAGCTTGTATGATGGGCAAGCAACAACGAAAGGCATTTCCAAGAGAGACCAGCAATCGATCTCAAGCTCCTCTAGAGTTGGTACATGCTGATCTTTGCGGTAAAATGTCTACACCTGCTTTAGGAGGATCTTTCTACTTTTTGCTGTTAGTCGACGATTATAGTAGAAAGATGTGGGTTTATTTCATTCGAGAGAAGGCTGATGCTTTTGAAAAATTTAAAACGTGGCATAAGTATGTAGAAAATGAATCAGGAAGGAAACTGAAGAAATTTAGAACAGATAGAGGAGGTGAATTCTTGTCAACAGAATTCAACAATTACTGTAAGGAGCTTGGTGTGAAAAGGCAACTTACCACAGCTCATACACCTCAACAAAATGGCATTGTTGAGCGCAGGAACAGGACAATAGTTGAAATGGCTCGTTGTATGTTGAAGGCTCAAGACATGCCTGATTCATTCTCGGCAGAAGCAGTCAATACAGCAGTCTACATCCTCAATCGAAGCTACACAAAAGCACTGAAGGGGATGACTCCTCAAGAAGCATATTCTGGTAAAAAGCCTTCAGTTTTGCATTTCAGAATTTTTGGTTGTTTCTGTTATGCACATATTCCTGATTCAACAAGATCAAAGTTGGATTCAAAAAGCAAAAAGTGTGTCTTCCTAGGATATAGTGAAGAGTCTAAAGCATACAGGTTGTGGGATCCTGAGGCAAGGAAGATTTTTGTCAGCCGAGATGTGGTGTTTGATGAACGACCATACTTAGTAGAAGATAAAGGTAAATCTACTATCTCATCAAACGGAGAAATATCTCACCTTGTGCCTATCAAAAGACAGGTTAAAGTTGAGGAGGAGGAAACATCTGATGGAGAAATTTCCTCAATAAAAAGCCAACCAGTTGTAGCTGCACAGTGTAAGCCACTACCGAAGTGGGCACAACAGCTCTTTGATGATCACAATCCACATGTAGATGTACCAGAATCATCATCGGATGGATTACGAAGATCAAAGAGAATAGAGGAGCAAAGAAGAGCCTCAGAACACATTGTTAACATGGCTCTAATGGCAGATATCATGGGTTCGATAAAGGAACCTACCACCATTGAAGAAGCCATTGATGATCCAGGTTGGAGAGCAGCAATGCAGTCTGAGTATGATAGTATACTCAAAAATGATACATGGGATTTAGTCGACTTGCCGCCAAAGAAGAAGGTAATAGGTACTAAATGGATTTGGAAAGCTAAGTATAAAGCTAATGGAACATTAGAAAAGTATAAGGCACGATTAGTTGCACAGGGTTTTTCACAGATTGAAGGATTTGATGTTCAAGAAACTTTTGCACCAACAGCACGCATGACAACTATTTGGACGGTACTTGCAGTAGCTGCACAAAAGTCTTGGCCTATTTTCCAGATGGATGTCAAATCTGCATTTTTGAATGGTCACCTCAAGGAGGAGGTATATGTATCTCAACCACCAGGTTTTGAGGTGCCCAATTCAGAAGATAAAGTTTGCAGGTTGAAGAAAGCTTTGTATGGACTTAAACAAGCTCCACGGGCTTGGTACCAACGGATAGATAATTTTTTCAAAAACATGGGTTTTGAAAGAAGTACTTCTGATGCTAACTTCTATGTAACAAAAAGGGATAGCAAGCTAGTTGTCGTCATTGTATATGTAGATGATTTGATCATTACAGGAGATCATCAAGAACTCATCAATCAAACTCGGATCAGCTTGGGAACTGAGTTTGAAATGACAGACTTAGGTCTACTACATTTTTGTCTGGGAATTGAAGTATGGCAAAGGAAGGATGGCATTTTCATCTCACAACAAAAATATTCCAAAGAAATTCTCAAGGCATTTGGAATGATGGAGTGCAAACCAACTAGCACACCTATGGAGGTAAATCATAAGCTATCTATGGATGATAACATGCCTGATGTAGATGCTAAGAAGTATAGGAAGCTCGTTGGAAGTCTTATTTTTCTGTGCAACACTAGACCAGACATTTGCTATGTTGTTGGAGTGTTAAGCAGGTTTTCCAACAAACCTAAGGAGAGTCACTGGAATGCTGGAATGCGAATTCTAAGGTACATTGCAGGAACCTTGGATTTTGGTATTTTGTATACCACAGGTGATACACTCCAAGGATATTGTGATTCAGATTGGGCTGGAGATTGTGATTCTAGAAAATCAGTTTCTGGATATTGTTTCTCACTTGGTTCAGGAATATTTTCTTGGGTAAGTAGGAAGCAACCAACTCTCGCACTCTCCTCCACTGAAGCAGAGTACAAAGCAGCTTGTTTTGCTTCTTGTGAGGTAGTCTGGTTAAGGAGAATTCTTGCAGATCTAGGCTTTCCATCAAATATGCCAACTGTACTCAAGTGTGATAATCAAAGTTAAATGGCTATTGCAAAGAACCCAGTATTTCATGCTCGCACCAAGCACATAGAAGTACAGTACCATTACATTCGTGAGCTAATTGAAGATGAAATTGTGGAGCTAGAATATTGCCCAACAGAGGCAAATTGTGCTGACATATTCACTAAAGCACTTGGAGGAGAGCAGCTCAACAGGCATCTTCAACAGATGGGCATAGGACCGAGACCTACTTGATTTATCATCCGTAAACATTGAGGGGGGGTGTTAGTATATGATCAATGTCTACCCCTCATGATTGTATGCACATTTGGTAAGGCCCCCTTTATGAGGAGAAGCCAAGCGTGCATTACCCAATTGATGGGAATCCGAACTTGCATGTTGGATGAAGGTCATATTGGACCATGTAAGGTATTATAAGGAAAGGGAGTTACGAGGGTCCCCAATTGTGGGGTTTAGGGCAGCGGTGAGCAACCCCGGCTGGGGGGTCCAAGGGGATATTCCATGGAATATTCCCTATCGGAGTCAGAAATCATTTATATTTGTTAGGTCGGTTCAACCAGTCTAAGCCGTGTATGGCAAGTACGCGGGCGGTGGCCGCCCACGCTCTACCGCCCATGTATAGCCGTCCATGGCAGGCCACCCATGATCCTATATATACATGACTTCTGCACTACCTGAGACACTGAGTTGAGCCAGCATACCTCTACCTTGTATCTCCCGTTCTAGAGTTGTCTAGATCACCATTTAAGCTCTACCTTGAGAGCGCACGGGTGGACAATGCCATCAACTTTGTACTTGGTGCTAGTAGAAAATTATTGAGATTCTCCTATATCTGTTATCTTCTCTCCTATTGCTCCTGTGTTATATTGCATAACTTTTGTCTTACAAAAAAAAGTATCCATCACAATGGATTCTAGATCATTGTCATTCTCTTCTTCTTCTATGAACTCACTAGGATCACACTCTTCCAACACGGGTTGACACATGAACACTGAAATATCATAACCCTCCTCATCACAATGAGGTGTCCATTGTTCTTCATTGACTGCAATGTCCATGGTAGCTAAGATTTCTGCACAACCATGAGGCTCAAATTCCTCATCTAGAAATATCATCGGTGTATAGGCTGGGTCTTTTATTGGATCTATCTCCTGGGGGAGTTCCTTCTTCTCTCGCTTTTAGGCGCTTTTCCTCTTCCTCTGCGACCTTGCACATCCACAAGTGAGTATCTTCATGCAGCCATGATGGATCAGGTGAACTTCCAGAATGCACGGAGATAGAATCTTCTTTCGCTTTGTGGATAGGATTCCACTGTAGGGGTGGTACATCTCTGAAGGTGTAATCCTTCAAATTGACCTTGGTAGTGACCCCTAAGTGCTCTAAGTACAAGGAGTTGGTTCCCCAATCCTGTACTATTTGCAATTGTCGTAGGAAGGGTCTTCCTAGGATCATCTCATAGACATTATTTTTCTCAAAGTCACATATAGCAAATGTGTGTTCAAACTCTACACCACAAGTGGTTAGAGTTATCCCTTCGAGCACTCCTAGAGGTCTTTCAAAATGACCATCTGCCATTTGAAGCTTCATTCTAGTTAGTCTTAATGTAGGTTTGCCCCATCGCTTCCACAAAGAAGTGGTCGCAATAGCAACACCAGCACCTGAATCTACGATTGCTTTGGTTGTGTAACCTTGATAGGTGATTGGAAGATAAGTATTACCTTCTTCACCTTCGCTCATGTCTCCTATCTTGCCTAGAGGTATCTCTGGAACTTTTTGCTTAGAGCTTGCTTTGGGCATAGTGGACTCAAGTTCTGGAACTTGATCCTTCACATGATTCCATAGCTCAGGTTTTGCTTTGAGCAGCTCTTCTACCGTGAGATGGCACTGAACCTTGGTGTTCTTCACAACATCAGTGTTTCTTGGAACCACTGAGTCTTCATTTCTTACCAATATTGTGGGAGCTCTGATATGAAGAGATTCAGATTCCCATGAGCCTGTGAATTGAGGCAACTCTTGTAAAGAATTAGATTCAAAATCTAATCTCTCATCCTCTTGTTGCTCTATTTGATCTCCATAGATAGACGGAATGTCTTGGGGAAATTGATCATGAAGATCATCAATCTCAGGAATAGGAGGGGAGTTACCCTTCTCCTTGGTCCATTTCTCTTGTTGTATTTCCCGCAAGAACTCTTGAGAATACTATTGAATTGAAGGAGGTATTCTAGCATCCGTGGAATTAGGAACATAAGCTCCCATTGGTGGTGAGCTTCCTCTCTCAATAACTGGTTGAGCCTGTGGAGGTAAAGAAACTTGTGGTTTGTTTACCAACTGCTCTAATCTTTCTAATAAGCCCTGGAAATGCAAATCCGTTTTGACAGAGTTTGTTTGATTGAACTTTTGACTAGTCTCGAGTATAGCTTGAGCTTGTTCTACCATTTTCATGCACATTTTCATCCGTTCAATCTCTAAATCTGCTCTGGGATAACTCTTGTCTAGGTTTGCTGCTGTTGGCCCTTCTTGAAGACGAGCCTGGTAGGCCTTGAACATCATGTCCAAGCCTTCTGGGGTTGGATTTGCAAGAACAGACCCTGATTGCGGTCTATTTACAATGGGCGGTGGGGTGGAATGAGGTGGAGTGGATGGAGCTTCGGCATGTGAGGGGCTTTGAGATGCAATGTCTTCTATTTTTGTTTTGGTATCCCTTAGGCTTTCTTCTAGCTCGGATAGCTTTTTGTTCCACTTGCGATTAGCCTTCTCTCTGGTATCCTTCCATGTTCTTGGTTTCCTCTTACTAGGCTCTCCTGACTAACTTGACTCCGATTGCTCAGATGGTTTATCCTGTTTTAATGCTTGTGCTCTAGTAACTGCCTGTACAAGAGCCACATTACTACTACTTGAGCTTGAATCAGCCACTAAGCCTACCACATTGATGGGTGTAACCTTGGGTGCGTTAGAGGGGTTTCTCGGACACTCTCTCGGTAGATGTTCCTTGCCGCACTCATGACAAAAACCTTGTATTGTGATGTTTTGTCCTAGTCCCAAAGCTGGTTGGTGGGGACATTCACGAATGAAATGATCGCCCTGACATCTAAAGCATGGTCCTCTAGGGGCTTGTGGTCTTACTTGTCTCACTTGGGGCCTAGTATTTGGATTTGTATACATGACATTGGAGTATTCTGGCTCCCAATTTTGTTCCATAGGTGGTGCCTCATATTGATACTGAGAAGTCTCACTTTGCTCAGGTGACTCTATGTAATAAGCATGTGGACTATCTTCATGGAAGTAGTCTGAACCATGAGCGTGAGAATCATTTTCTGAGACCAATGGGGTTAGTGGCACCAATGCTCTATTAGGGTTCTCCTCTGCCATCGTATATTTAACTGGGATCACATTGGCAGGAGCTGGTGGTTGGTTTCCTAGGACTGGTTGTGGCATGTATGGTGTCTGATATTGCTGCTGGTATTGAGGTTGATATTGTTGTGGCCTATAATATGGCTGTTGATACTGATTCTGATACCTACCTTGCTGGTAAGGTTGCTGATAATTTTGTCTAACAGCTTGCCTGTTATAGGGACAATCTTGGGCCGTATGATTTGTGTACTTCCTCTCAATGGTGCAATATAGAGCGTTAGGGTTTCCTTGAGGTTGAGTCATCATTGGGCAAACATTAGCCATGTGATCTCCTCCACATGTATAACATCGCTTCAATGAGGTGACCCTTGGCATTTGTCTATTTTGAACTCCTAGCTTTTTGGCCACCTGCTCAGCTATCTCATCTATCTCACTGGAGGTTCTAGTGGTATGACTAGTAGAACTGTCAGAGTCCTTATAGAGTTTGGATAGTCCTAACTCCTCACCCAAGTTTTCCTCTATGTCAATGCATATCCGCACACACTCTTCTATGGATCTAGGCTCTTTCAAGTACACATATGACCTTAATTTTGTGCTCAATAGGCCATCTAAAAACAATGCCACTTGTTTGTCTGCTGTGGGTAATTCCGGTATAGGGCATCTTTCCAAGTACTGTCTAAATCTTCTTCCTGCAAGTCGCACTGTTTCTTGGGGTGTCTGCTTGAAGCTGTGGATCAAGGATGATGTGTTATGCCTGATACCACTCTTGGAAAATTCTACAATGAATTCTTCTAGAAGCTGACCTATCTCTCTATAGTTGCGACTGTTTAGAGGTTGAAACCAAGCTAAGGTAGTACCCTTAAGAGTCAAACCAAATGCCTCGAACTGAGTGAACAAGTCCTCTACTTGTTCAGCTCTTAGCACCTGTTTAAACTCGGCCACATGATCATAAGGGTCTCCAAATCCATCAAAGTAGTTCTTCATTGTCTTAACCACTTGAGAGGGTCTAAGGGTTCTTGAGTGCTCTTGTGGTCTAGGCAATGGGAAATCATGATCATCTCTTTGATGCCTATGAACTCTATGTCTCTCCCTTTCAATCTTTCCGTACCATATCCTGATCTGTGCTTGCCCACAGTGTCTGCAAAGCTTACCTCCGGTCTCTCTTTAGTTCTTTCCCTCTGGGTTTCATGAGCCTTAGATGATCCGGCTCCTTGGAGGCCCTGGGAAACATTAGATCTTGGTGGAGGGAAAATTGATTCACCTTGCCAAGTGTAAGCATGTCTGTCATGATGTGATACCAAGAATAATTTCTGAGATGTGTGATCTAGATAGACAACTTTCCCTGGTGTCTCTGGATACTTGAATTCACCAACTTTGCCAAGTGTAAGCATGCCTGTCATGATCTGATACCAAGAATAATTTCTGAGATGTGTGATCTAGATAGACAACTTTCCCTGGTGTCTCTGGATACTGGGCTGGGTTGATCTGGCCTAAATCTCCAAAAGGCTTCCTCCGTTTCTCTGTACACGAATAGTTCTATGCTTTTGTTATCTTGAGGAATCCATTCTGGAGTGAGCACTCTGGTTAAGACTGACTTACCTCTAGGGGTCTTGGGTTCTCCTCCTAGGTCCCCTTGCTCTAGGTCTCCTATCTCATTCTCAGGAATGATATTTCCAAACTCATCTGTCCTATCTGGTAAGTTGGTAACCACATACATGGTTCCTTCCTTATCAATGTAAGCACCCTCTTCGAACTTGACTACTAGGTGTTCAAGTCCAAAGGGTTGGTCAGGATTTTTGAGTTGAACCACTGATCGTCTTAGACCATCCTCATAGATGCGAGCACCTAATTGGTTGGTCCTGATATACTACAATTGGGTCTTATAGGGACCTTCTGGGGTCTGTAAATAGGCAGTACCTGAGCTACGTGTGGGTCTTTCCATGCCAAAAGACATTTCTGAGTCACTTGTCTCTGAACCTAGTGTGTAAGGATAACCATTAAGCTGTTGAGCCCAAGACTTGGCTGTATGGTTGACACTAGCCTCAGATGACCTAATGCTTTGTCTGTCCTTGCCTAAGTGTCTGCCAGATCTCAGGTTCATAAGCCTTGGCTTCTAGTCTCAGAGTTCTCTTATATTGCTCAAAATCCTTTGGAACACCCTGGTTTTCTAGTTTCCGTGAGGGTCAACTTCAAAATACCCTATCTAATAAAACCCCCACGAGCTTTCCAACAAAACCAAAATCACAGCAAACGGATTTCGTATGAGAAAGTTATGCCAATTCAGGGTTCTGAGGTTTAAAGTAGGGAAACAGGATCTCTCTGGGAACTCAGAATAGGCGATACGATACCAGATTTTCCACGATACGATACCTTTGTCTTACACGATACCACTTTGCCAACGATATGATACCAAAATAGGAGACGATACGATACCACAAGGTGCACGATACGATACCAACCTCACAATACGATACTTGGTTGGTCCACGATACGATACTAGTTAACAAGCGATATGATACCGCTTAATAGATGATACGATACCTTCCAGGCGATACGATACCACTTGACATGCACGATACGATACCAAAGCACCAGACGATACGATACCAACTCGGCGATACGATGCCAACTTTCACGCGCGATACGATACCAACTTTCACGCGCGATAAGATACCTTTAGCTAGACGATACGATACCGCCAAGTACACGATACGATACCAAAATTTAGACGATCGCGATACCAACTTGGCGGACGATACGATACTGTACGATCAACGATACGATACCAAGACTAGCACGATACGATACCACCGGGGCGACCGTGATCGCGATACCAGCACTTGACGATACGGTACCAGAATAGTATCGCGATACCTCAAGTGGGCATGCACGATACGATACCTCGACAAGTATCGCGATACACGGGAGTTCTGGTATTGCGATACCAAATCTCAACCGGACATGATACTTGGAGATTTTCACACCCAAATTCAAAAACTTTTGCAAATATGAGTACCTTGTGTCCTCCTTGTCACTCTTATTAGCTGTAGATGCAAAAATCTATCTCCAAACTGGTGATACCACCTGCGCGATACCAGACGTTGTTCTTGTCACTCCACGATACTGAATCAGATTTCTGAAGTTTTGAGAGGTTTTCACATGTGTTTCTTCAGCGCTTCTCCTCAGCGCACCCTCTGCCCATGTTCTTCAAAGCCGCAAGTGAAATACGAAGTGATTGTACACTCGAAAATGAAAAAAATCAGAGAAGATGAAGGTGGGAGAAGATGGTGATGATGATGAAGATGAAGAAGGAGAAGAACTCAGAAACTGAACTGGAAATGGTGATTTTTTACCTTCCAACGTTGCTACTCTACGTCTTACCGTCACACGCTCGTCCTCCAAGCTCCCTCCCCGGCAACGGCGCCAAATTTGGTGTCACTCTAGCACAATGGTGAGTACCAACGTGAGGAGATACACCTCATAAATGTCAATCTGTGGAGACGTGAGGACCGGTATGAAGACTGTGAGCAAGTGATGGCACAAGTGTGTGAGTGAAAGCACAAGAGCATGCACACACATACACATACACGCGCACAAAGTAAGAGCAAAGAGTGGAACAAAGGAAGATCTTCGATTGCAAAAAAAATCTCTTACAAAGCTGAAAACTACAACAAGCTAACCCCAAAAATGAGCTCTCCAGCCCTTTTTATAGTTTTTGAGTGGTTTTGGCCCTGTCCAGACCTAGTGTCCGGCCTAGTTAAAAAATAGGTTCCAGGGCTTATTTGGGGGCTCAAACGAAGTCTAAAAATTATGAAAATTGTTAGGCTGGTAGTTCTAATACTCCTCAAGCTCGAGGACTCCTCGGCTTGAACAAAATGGAGTTACAAAAATGGAAAATGGTATTTACAATGGTTTTTAGTGATAAAAATCACTATTTTTGTAGGGATTTCTTTTGAAAATTTGACAGGTGCTTCTTGGAGCTCCCTACTTGCTCCTTCTTCTTGTGTGTCCACTTCCTTGATGCACTTCCATGCTTTGTCCTTGATTTGAGCTTCAACATTAGGGATCCAAGAAATCCAAGAACTACAGATGAATTCCCTCTACCAAGACCTAGAGAGCACACGAGGACTTTGAGACCTACACAGCTAGTTAAGTCCATGAAGAATTACTTCGATGGCACTGGAGATCCATATGATCATGTGGCCAAGTTTAGGAAAGTCTTGAGAGCTGAACAAGTGGAGGACCTATTAACGCAGTACAATGCCTTTGGTCTAACCCTTAGGAACACCGCTCTTATGTGGTTTCAACCACTAAATGAGAGACACTTCAGGAACATAGACCCCAAGTTCTACGAGCCTCTCAACCACGCAATCCACATCTATTGAGGAACTCGCTGAGAAAGTAGCTCAGAAATTAGGAGTCTCAAGCAAACAAATACCAAGGTATGTCCCAGTGAAAAGATGCTACACTTGTGGAGGTGACCATATGGCAAACGTGTGTCCCATTATGGCTCAACCCCAAGTGAATCCTAGTAGCCAGTACTGCACCATAGAACGAAGGTACACCAATCACACGGTGCAAGATTGCCCCTACAATAAGCAAGCAGTTAGGCAAACTTACCCACAACCATACCCTCAACAAGGAAGATACCAGAGCCAATACCCACCACAACAATATGGCAGGCCACAGCAACCTTATCAGCAGCCCTACCAAACCCAGCAAAGGCCTCAGCCTGTGTTAGCTCAGCAACCTCCTACCCCAGCCAATGTGATTCCCGTAAAGTATGCAGCTGTAGAAGAAAATTTGAATAGAGCTATAGTCCCAGTGACTCCATTACTTTCGGAAAGTGATCCCAGTGACCATAGCTTTGATTCTACACATATTGATAGCCCCCACGTTTACTACATGTAGTCTCCTGAACATGGTGAATCCTACTATAGTGAAGAACCAAGTGAACCTAGTTGGGTTAGTAGTAGACTCTACAGGAAGTGTGACTTCCACTGCACCAGTATAGGTAGTCACTAGAGCTCAGGCTTTGCAGCAGAACCAAGGTTCAAATCAAGAAAAGAGCTCCAAGGTTAGTGAAATGGAGAGCATGACAAAGAAGAGGACTAGAGCCTGGAAAGATAGCCGAGAAGGAATGAAAAGGCAAAGGGCAAAGAAGATGAGTGAACTCGAGGAAAGCCTAAGAGAAACGAGAGCC
The DNA here is from genome assembly GCA_020310875.1 of Ceratopteris richardii. Classification (NCBI taxonomy): domain Eukaryota; kingdom Viridiplantae; phylum Streptophyta; class Polypodiopsida; order Polypodiales; family Pteridaceae; genus Ceratopteris; species Ceratopteris richardii. The sequence goes on from CM035424.1 coordinate 39,152,942, forward strand.
AAGATAATTGAACTTACATCTCAACCTCCATCTCACACTACTCCACCACCACCATTCCCATCTCCACCCAATCCACCGCTTTCCAACTCACCTCACACAATCCCACCACCCCCTAGAGTAGGATCAGTCCTAGCAGATCCCACTCCCGAGGACCTAGACATGATGCTTAAGGCATACCAGGCCAGAATCCAAGAAGGTCCAAACATAACAAATCATGAAAAAGGCTACCCTCGAGCCAAACTAGAGCTTGAATGAACTAAAATTTGTGCTAAGATGGTGGAATTGGCCCAAACCATGTTTGAAGCCAGTCACCTCTTTAACATCTCTAGTTCAACTAAGACGCAGTTTCACTTTGATGGACTGCTAGAAAGATTGGAGAGGCTAATTGCAAAATCAGAAAAGGAACCCGCCTCTCAAAATAAGGACAAGACAAGTGAAAGGCTAAGCCTTCCCGCCCAGGAAGCTTATGTGCCTAACTCCACAGAGCCAGACACATCTTCTTCTATGAATCCGTACTCACTCGAATTCCTACAAGAGATTCAAGAAGAGAAATGGGCAAAAGAGAGTGAAGTCCCTCCTCCCATTGAACTTGTGGATGACGTGCATGAACAATTCCCACAAGACATTCCTTCTATTTATGGAGAGCAGGAGAGCTCTCAATCTCAAGAGCGATTAGACTTTGAGTCTAATTCTTTACACGAATTACCCCATTTCACAGGCCCATGGGAAGCAGAGTCTACTTGTATGAGAGCACCCACTGTCATGGTAAGAAACGGAGATTCAATCATACCTAGGAACACAGAAGTGGTGAAAAACACTAAAGTGCACTGCAACCTCACTTTAGAAGAGCTCCTCAAGCTTAGGCCAGAATTATGGAAGCATGTAGCCAAACAAGTACCAGAGATAGCTAGACCGCGTTCCCAGGTAGGTTCTCATAAAACAGTGCCCTAGATACCTTTGGACAAGATAGGAGATATGAGCGAAGGTGAAGAAGGAAACACCTATCTCCCCATCACCCATCAAGGATACACAACCAAGGCAATTCTGGACCTAGGTGCAGGAGTTGCAATTGCTACCACTTCCCTATGGAAGCGTTGGGGCAAGCCAACACTCAAGCCAACAAGAATGAAATTGTAGATGGCCAATGGTCACATAGAGAGACCCTTAGGGCTGTTCGAAGGAATAAATCTCACCACTTGTGGTGTAGAGTTTTAGCACACATTTGCTATCTGTGACTTTAGCAAGAACCAAGCCTATGAGATGATTTTGGGAAGACCATTTATGCGGCAGTTGCAAGTGGTACAAGATTGGGGAACCAATTCTTTGTACTTGCAACACTTGGGTGTCACGACCAAGGTTAATCTCAAGGATTACTCTCATAGAGATGTGCCCCCTATTCAATGGAATCCCATCCATAGAGCCAAATATGATACAGAGTCACTGCATTCCATAGGATTAGGATCCTCATGGATGCATGAAGACACCCACTTATGGATGTGCAAAGTGGCACTAGAAGAGGAGAAGAGAGAAAAAGCGAGAGAGGTAGGTGCGAAAGAGACACATAGATCAATTCAAGACCCAACCTATGCACCTATAGTATTCCCTGATGAAGAGTTTGAACCTCATGGTTGGGCAAAAATTTTAGCAACAATGGATGTAGCCATCAATGAAGAACAATGGACACCCCACTGTGACAAGGATGGCTATGACATTTTAGTCTTCTCCATAGAGCCAATCCTGGGTGATTCAGTTCTTGAAGAATGCGAGCCTAGCACTGATGCGTTTGAGGATGCAAGTGACTCCGATTTAGAGTCAATCATAATGGACCCACCATTTGTATCGGACAAAGAATACTTCTATGAAGTAGAAGCTCACCCTCAGAGACATGGAGAGCTCACAAAGGAGGTAAGGTTAACCACACAAGTGACCCCTAGGGATGAAGGCAAGAAGAGGAAGAAGAGAGAAGTCACACCTGAGGAGGAAGAATCCTTGTTTGAGGTCCTTGAAAACTTCAAGAAGTATGAAATAGATGATAGGAGAGTCATGGTGAGAATGCCTAAACGTGAGGCACAGTCAGTAGAGGCCTATGATAACAAGGAAACCACCAAGAAAATTGTTGTAGCCATAGAAGGAGAAGAAAGATGCACCTACATAGGACATGACCTGACGGAAGAAGAAGAGCAGGAGTAAATAGCCTTGCTAAGGGAATACAAAGATGTATTCGCTTGGAGCTATAAGGAAATGAAAGGTGTAGACTGTGACATATGCTCACACACAATCCCCATGACCTCAGATGCCAAACCATCCAAGCAGAAGCCATACACTTATAACGATAACTACGCTGCTAAGATCAAAGAAGAGATAGATCGTCTGGTGGAAGCTGGATTCATCTATGAGATTGAGCACACTGAGTGGGTATCCCCCATTGTAGTTGTGCCCAAGAAGAATGGAAAGCTACGTGTGTGCATTAACTTGAAGAAGGTTAATGCAGCCACTATTCCAGATAACTATCCACTTCCTATCACGGAGCATCTACTAGAAAGAGTAGCAGGCAAGGATTCTTTCAATCCTTTATCCTTGATATGTGCATCAAAATAAGCCTTTTGTCTTTTCTTTGCAGCATAGATGCATGCAGTCGCTCGTAGCCTTGTCTCACCTAAACATTCTAGATCAAAGATCCTCAGGGACAATTCATGTCCATTACACTCATGCTCTTGTGCTACTTTTAAAGCTGGTATTAGGAAGTCCAATGGTAGCAAAGCATTCTGTCCGAAGACCATTTGAAATGGGATGGCATTGAGTACCGTTTTGTAGGCAACTCAATAAGCCCAAACTGTTAAAAATAAAGAAGTAAGCTCGTATATATTTTTGCAAAAAGGATTTTCTTCAAGTAGAAGGAAAATACAAAAATAAAAAATAGAAGCATTTACTTCAGCAAGTAGTGGAGGCCAAAAGAGAATCATTCAAAAGAGAATCAAATCCAAAATCTGAATTGTAAGAGGAGTGGCTGTCCAAAGTAGTGGAGAAATGATGGAGAAGAGCTCTCAAACTCATCATGAGAGTTTTTGGTCACTTGGCTATAAAAGAAGCAAGGGAGGACACTCAAGGAGAGAGGAAGAAGGCGTGGAAGCCCCCTTGTATCTACTTCATTTGGTTTGAGTCATTTCGTTCAGTTCACTCTCATAGAGTGTGTCCAGCCGCACACCCATTTTTGGGTAGTCTACTTGTGAGAGTCATATCTCTCAACATATGTATCCAAATTTAGTGTTTAAACATTCGTTGGAAAGCTTATCTTGAGTACTTCCTCTATCTAGAACAGTTTTATGAAATTCTTTATGCTCTCTGAGTTATTCAGGTTTTAGTGAAGTCCAGTTTTCAGCCTAACTGAGTGGACAGGTAGTCTGTTTTGAATCAAATAGTTGACAACTCAAATCTACTCCAAATTAAGTGTTTGATATCTCATTTGAAAGCTCTAGGTGTCTAGTTTGAGTGACCAAAGTTTCAAGCTCATTGGATATTTCAGTTGGTACCAGTTTTCATTTGAAGGTTCTGCTGTTGGCAAGAGTCTTCATCCTGAGAAGGTCTTCTACACTTTCCGCTGTGATTAGGAGAGGAATTCTCCAACATTTGGTATCAGAGCCTTGGAGTTTGAAGAGGCAAAGCATTGGAACTAAACTGAAGCAAAGGGAAAGCTACAAATCAAGGGGGAGCTTCGTGAATTCAAGAGAGAGCGCCACAACATACTTGAGGTAAACTTCAATCTTGGAAGTTTTCAATGGCTGATTTAGGACAACAAGTTGAGAAGTTAGACAAAGACAATTTTCAGTCTTGGAGGTATAGAATGATAAATTACCTTAAAGGTAAAGGTTTGTGGGGTTTAGTTAGTGGAGATGATCCACAACCGGTAGACCTTGAAGATCCCAACATTACTCCGGCACAAAGGAGACAATTTGCTGATTGGGAAGAGAGGAATCGAAGGGTGATGTTCCTCATCTCACAAGTTATTTCTAACACTATGATTGGTCATGTGCAAAGCTTAGAAACAGCCAAAGAAGTTTGGGAAGCATTGGAGAAGGTGTATGCTACCTCAACAAGGTCTCAGAGGATGCAGCTCAAGAACGAGCTCAACAACATGAAGAAAAGCTCAAACCAAAGCATTAGTGAGTATACATTGAGGATTAAGGAGCTTCGAGATCAACTAGCATCAGTTGGATGCAAGATAGAAGAGGAAGACATCGTCCAAACAGCCCTCAATGGCTTGAGGAGTGAAGAAAAGTGGAAGCCCCTCATCACAAACATCCTTTATAGAGATCCTCTACCAACATTCGACGAGATTATACCAAATCTTGTGGCTGAAGAGGTTGCTCAATAAGGAGAAGGCAACAAAGGTAAGGACAGCCATAGTCAAATGTTATATGTAGGACGAGGTAGAGGAAGGAACTCAAGAGGAGGCTCGAGAGGAAGAGGAAGAAGCTACAACAATACAAATTTCAGCCAACACAACTCGGACGACAACAAGGACAACTCAAATGACAACACACATGGAAGAGGTCGAGGAAGAAATAGAGGAAGAGGTCGAGGTTCATACAATCCTCATAAAGGTATAACATGTTATCATTGTGGTAAACTAGGACATTATGCAAATGATTGTTGGCAAAAGAATGGAAGGCTGAATGGAGGCAACCAAAGGAGCCAAAATAACTATGCGAGTACATCAAGTGAAGGAGACAAGCAAACCATGCTTGCCATGAAGCATGACTACAACAACTCGAGAAGTGATGACCAAAAATGGTTCATAGATTCAGGTTGCAGCAACCATATGACATGCCAAGGAGATTTGTTCACAAAGCTACAAGCTCCAAGTGGAAAAGGATGTGTAGAGACCGGCGATGAAACTCAACACGCAATTGAGCATGTTGGAGATATCAAGCTTGGAGACAAGAAGGTATTGGCTGATGTTCTTCATGTTCCTACTATTGCAAAGAATTTGATTTCAGTAGGACAAATGGTAGAGAAAGGATATCATGTTATCTTCAATGAAAAAGGCTGCTTTATAAAGAATCCAAAAGAAGGATTCAAGGTCATTGCTCAAGGAAGGAAAGAAGGAAGGATGTTCACTTTGGACATTCAACAACCGCATGGAAAGGTGATGTATATTCAGTTTGGAAACAAGAGGATAGCTGAAATCGATTTGTGGCACAAAAGGTTTGGACATATCAACATTCCCAAGCTCAAGGACATGAGCAACCATGAAGTGGTAAGAGGTCTTCCAAGATTCAATGATGCCGGACTACATGAGTTTTGTGAAGCATGCCAACTAGGAAAGCAAACTCGACAACCATTCAAGAAAAGCAACTATGTGGCAAGGAATGTCCTCGACTTGATACACACGGATGTATGGGGACCATCACAACAACCATCAGTGGCTGGTAATAGATATTTTGTCACTTTTATTGATGATCATTCAAGGAAAGTATGGATGTTTTGCATAAAACAAAAATCAAATGTGTTCTCCATGTTCAAGAGATTTAAAGCACAGGTAGAAAAGGAAATAGGACGCTACATAAAGACCTTGAGGTCTGATGGAGGAGGAGAATATTTCTCCAAAGAATTTTCAGACTTTCTTTATGAAAATGGAATCAAGAGACAATTTACATGTAGGTACACACCTCAACAAAATGGAATAGCTGAAAGGAAAAATCGACATATCACAGAAGTTGCAAGATGCATGCTCAACGAGATGAAGATGCCACTAAACTATTGGGCTGAAGCAACTAGTACGGCCGTTTATTTGATGAACAAGTGCACAACGGCTAGAGTGCATAATCTAACTCCCGAGGAGGTTTATTCCGGTAAGAAGCCTGACCTTACACATCTCAAAGTTTTTGGATGTGTGTGTTATGTTCACATCCCTCAAGAACTAAGGACAAAGATGGAGGCAAAGTCCGAAAAATGTATTTTTATTGGATATTCATCGGAGCAAAAGGGATATAGGTGCTACAATCCGTGACAAAGGAGTTACGAGTCTCACGAGATGTGGTATTTGATGAGCTAACACCATGGTTTGGAGACAAAGGGAAAGAGAAGACTCTTGAAGAAGATTGCGAAGATGATGAAGGTGCTGTCCAAGAAGAATTTCAGCAAACAAGCACTCAAATGTCAGGTCCAGAAGCTTCTACATCACTTGGAGAAAGCTCAACATGGAAGGGGAGGCTAAGGAGTCATTCCTCATCACCAACATCAGCTTATGAAAGATCTAAAGCCGAAAGTGCTGCCCAAAATAGTGATTCAAATACAAGTGAAGAAGAGTATGAAGAGGTGATCACACCGAAGGTAAAGTTGAACCGATTGAAGAAGCAATGTTCAAAAGGAAATGAAAGGAGGTCTTCAAGAGCAAGGTATCCAATTGAAAGGCTGAGCTATGATAGTTTTATTGCAAAACATTTTGCATATATGACACAGGTGGTCAAAGATAAAGAACCGGATGCATATGAAGAAGCATGTACACAAAAAGAATGGCAAGAAGCTATGCAAGAAGAGATGAAAGCTCTCAAGGACAATCACACATGGGAGCTAGTTCCAAAGGCTGAAGGTATGAAGATTGTTCCAAATAAATGGGTGTTTAAAATAAAGAGAAATGCTGACGGCTCTCTAGCAAGGCATAAAGCTAGACTAGTAGCAAAAGGATTCAAGCAAACTCACGGCATCGATTATGAAGAGACTTTCAGCCCGGTTGCAAAGATGGGAACAATTAGAACCTTGATTGGAGTGAGTGCAGCAAGGAGATGGCCATTGTACCAACTCGACATAAAAAATGCTTTTCTCAATGGTGAACTTCAAGAAGAGGTATACATGAGTCAACCGATTGGATTTGAAGACAAAAAGCATCCAAATTTTGTTTGTAGATTGAAGAAAGCTTTGTATGGGCTGAAGCAAGTACCACGTGCTTGGAATCAAAGATTGGTCGAGTACCTCACAAGGTGTGGGTATAGTCCAAGTAATGCAGATCCCTCTCTCTACATGAAGAAAGAAGAAGGCAAGCAGGTATATATTTGCATATACGTTGATGATCTTATCATAACAGGAAGTAATGTTACAGGAATACAAGAGATCAAAAGGAAACTCGGTAAGGAGTTTAAAATTTCAGATCTTGGTGAGCTGAAATACTTTTTAGGCATTGAGATAGTCTATGGGAAAGATGGCATTTACTTAATGCAATGAAAGTACCTATTGGATGTTCTTTTCAGATTTGGAATGAGTGAATGCAAACCACTCACTCAACCTATGGGCACAAATGTGAAGCTATGCTCAAATGATGGAGAGAAGTTACATGATGTAACTACATACAGGAGTATTATAGGTTCATTGATCTATGCTACGATTACAAGACTAGATTTGTGTTATATTGTTGGAGTTCTTTCTCAATTTATGCAAGCTCCAACAAGTGAACATTTAAATTCAGCCAAACGAGTGCTAAGATATGTGAAGCACACTGTCAATCATGCATTGTTTTATAGATATGATGAAGAATTGCAGGTAAAGGGCTTCAGTGATGCTGATTGGGCTGGTTCCAAGGAGGACAGAAGATCCACTTCAGGTTATGTGTTCATGATAGGTAGCAAACCTATCACATGGAGCTCAAAGAAGCAACCTATTGTTGCACTATCATCTACAGAAGCTGAATATAGAGGTTTAGCCTTTGCAACTTGTGAAGCTATGTGGATTAAGAAGCTCTTGGCTGATCTTGATGTGCAGGTGGAGACCATTCCAATTTATGGTGACAACATGTCAAGCATTCACTTGACAAACAATCCAATGTTTCATGCACGAAGCAAGCACATAGAAGTGCATTATCATTATGTTCAAGAAAAAGTTTTGAGCAAGGATGTGGATATAAAGTTCATTGGAACTAATGACCAGGTTGCAGACATGCTTACAAAGTCCCTCGATGCTTCTAAGCTCAAGAGGTTCAAGGATGACATCAACTTACAAGATATGGTTGAAGGTGCAAGCTCACATGTGAGCTTGAGGGGGAGTGTTAAAAATAAAGAAGTAAGCTCGTATATATTTTTGCAAAAAGGATTTTCTTCAAGTAGAAGGAAAATACAAAAATAAAAAATAGAAGCATTTACTTCAACAAGTAGTGGAGGCCAAAAGAGAATCATTCAAAAGAGAATCAAATCCAAAATCTGAATTGTAAGAGGAGTGGCTGTCCAAAGTAGTGGAGAAATGATGGAGAAGAGCTCTCAAACTCATCATGAGAGTTTTTGGTCACTTGGCTATAAAAGAAGCAAGGGAGGACACTCAAGGAGAGAGGAAGAAGGCGTGGAAGCCCCCTTGTATCTACTTCATTTGGTTTGAGTCATTTCGTTCAGTTCACTCTCATAGAGTGTGTCCAGCCGCACACCCATTTTTGGGTAGTCTACTTGTGAGAGTCATATCTCTCAACATATGTATCCAAATTTAGTGTTTAAACATTCGTTGGAAAGCTTATCTTGAGTACTTCCTCTATCAAGAACAGTTTTATGAAATTCTTTATGCTCTCTGAGTTATTCAGGTTTTAGTGAAGTCCAGTTTTCAGCCTAACTGAGTGGACAGGTAGTCTGTTTTGAATCAAATAGTTGACAACTCAAATCTACTCCAAATTAAGTGTTTGATATCTCATTTGAAAGCTCTAGGTGTCTAGTTTTAGTGACCAAAGTTTCAAGTTCATTGGATATTTCAGTTGGTACCAGTTTTCATTTGAAGGTTCTGTTGTTGGCAAGAGTCTTCATCCTGAGAAGGTCTTCTACACTTTCCGCTGCAATTAGGAGAGGAATTCTCCAACACAAACAGCATGATGAAGTTGTTTATCCCAATCAGAGCGTTTATTGTTTACCAATTTTGTCAATACATTACATAGGATCTTATTTGTGCTCTCAGCTTGTCCATTAGCTTGTGGATGATAAGGGGCAGACTTCTTATGTATCACCAAGAATTCTTGAAGAAGATTTTCAATGATGTCGTTCAAGAAGTGCGTACCTCTATCACTTACTAACCCTATTGGTAATCCATATCGAGTGAACACATTCTCAAAATAAGAACTTGGCCGTTGTCTCAACATCATTCTCTATTGTGGCTTTGACTTCTACCCACTTTCTAAGGTAATCTATGGCTACAATAATGTACTATGCATGCGAGTTTCTAGCTGGGGGGGTTAATAGGACCGATAAAGTCTATACCCCACTTTGAGAATGCACGTCCTCCCATCATCAGTCTCAAAGGCATCTCATCTTTTCTAATCCGATATTGGGCACATTGACATGTATCACATTGCTTAACATAGATATGTGCATCCATATGGAGAGTGGCCCACCAAAGTCTTGAGAATAGAATGGTCTTGATTACTTGGTCAGGACTGAAGTGTCCACCTGCAACACCACTGTGTGCAGTTTCTAAGACTTTCAAATAGTCCGATTCATGAATGCACAGTCCTAAGTAACCATCTTTTCCTCTTTGATATAGGTTGTCTCCTATCAAGGCGTAGTCTTGAGCCTCTTGCTCCATGCTCCGTTTTCTAGCTAGAATAGCCTTGCTGGGTAGTGTTCTTGATCTCATGAATTCCACCAATGGAGCACTCCAATCTGGAATTAATGATACATGATAAAGGGTAGCATGCTCCACTGGGGGTTTCTCCTTGCATGTTAGACAATTCTTAATCCATTCATGTATTTCTTTGTCCATGCTAGGCCAATACACTCCTAAATGCTTTAGATTTTGTAATGTTCTTTGCTTAGAGTAGTGATTTCCTAGCAATCCTTCATGAGCTTGTTGCAACCAACTACTATGTTCATCATCCTCGACACAACAAGCTAGTACAACCTTCGTATCTTGTTTGTACATGCTTCCTACCAATATTTGATAATTTCATGATCTTAAATTTTTCTCTTTGTTCATTCTCACATTCTTTTTTGCGGGTCCGAAGGTTAGGACATGTACCAACGTATTTGCCCATTTAGGAGCAAATTCTAAATTGAACAAATAAGCATCGGGTAGTTCATCAGACACTCCTTGTGGTGACTTGGTCGAAGTGATGTGAGAGAGGTGATCCACCCTAAGGTGGGTCCTACCTTTCCTGACAACAACTTCAAAATCATACTCCATTAGTAAGAGGAACCATCTTACTAAGCGTCCTATATTGCAAGGTTTATTGACCAAATATAATAAAGCTTGATGATCAGTGAAAAACTTAAACTTATTGGCCAATGGATAGTGTTTAAACTTCTTCATGGCATATACCATGCCTAAGCCTTCTTGCTCCATCGTGGTATAGTTTTGTTTAGTTGCATTTAGCTATCTACTAGCATATGCTATGGGTAAATCTAAATTTCCTTCACCTGTGGGTTGTGCTAGCACACATCCTATTGCATGGTTGGATGAATCTATATGGACATGAAATGGTTTATTCCAATCAAGAGTGGTCAATATTGGTGTTGTGCACAATCGTCTCTTTAGCTCATTAAAGGATTTTTCACATTCGTCGTTCCACTCAAAATTTGTTACCAAGGCATAAAGAGGTTTAGCTATGATTACATACATGTGGATAAATCTATGATAATATCCATAATGGCCCATAAAGGCTTGTACCTCTTTAACATTTCTTGGCCTTGGCAACTCTGTTATGGCTCTTAGTTTATCCTCATCTATTGATATTCTATTCTTAGAAACAATATGACCTAAGATCTTACCTTGACGTACCATGAACACACACTTTTTTGGGTTCAGGGGCACTCGATATTCTCTACACTTGTTGAAGATTTGTTTGAGCTCAGGAATGTGGTATCTTCTTTCTTGGGAATGAGCACATAAATCATCAACATATATATACTTCTAAGCTCTTTTGCAAGAACTCTTTGAAGACATGACACATGAGCCTTTGGAATGCTGCAGGTGCATTTGTGAGCTCAAATGGCATCACACGAAATGCAAATATTCCCCACTCAGTGACGAATGTTGTTTTGTGTTCATCTTCAGGGGCAATGGCTACTTTATTGTAACCTTAAAATCCATCAAGAAAGCTATAAAATTCCTTGCTTGCAACACACTCCAATAAATGTTCGGTGATTGGAAGCGGATAGCTATCTCTAATTGTAGCGGCATTAACTTCTTTAAGGTTAATACATACTCGTAACTCCCCATTCTTCTTGGGGACCACTACAATGGGGGAACCCATTCAATATGCTCAATCTCATAGATCAATCCAACTTCAATCAGCCTATCAATTTCTTCTTTTATTTTAGCTGCATAAGTGTCATTATATGTGTAGAGCTTTTGTTTGGTGGGCTTGGAATCAACTATCATAGGGATCATATGAGAGCATATTCTTGGATCTACTCCCTTCAAGTCTCTATAGTGCCATGCAAACACGTCCCTATATTCTCTTAATAGAGCTACAAGCTCCGCTTCTTCTTCTGAACTTAGGTCTTCTCCTATATATGTACATCACTTTTCATTCTCTTCAATGGTTACCACCATTTTTTTGGTCTTTCCTTTATTATCATATGATTTTCCTATGAGGGACTCTCTTTTAGACATTCGTACTAAAATTTTTTGGTCTTCAACTTCATATTTCTTGAAGTTCTCTGGTACTTCAAATAATGATTACTCCTCTTCTTGTTTCACTCCTTTTCTTTTCTTTTTCTTTTGACCTCCTTCACGTCCATCCTTTGAATTTACAGTTTTGATGCTTGTGAGAGGTTCTTCTTCTTTTTGGTTAAACACTCCTACATCTTCTAAGTAGTGCTTTTTCGAGTTAAAGCAACTATCCATCACAATGGACTCTAGATCATCGTCAACATCTCCTTCTCCTATCACATCACTAGGATCACATTCTTCTAGCAAGGGATGACACATGAACACTGAAATATCATAACCCTCCTCATCAGAATGAGGTGTCCATTGTTTTTCATTGACAACAATGTCCATGGTGGCTAAAGTTTCTGCCCAACCATGAGGCTCAAATTCCTCATCTGAAAAGATCATTGGTGTGTAGGTTGGGTCTCTAATTGGTCTATTGCCTGGGGGAGTTCCTTCTTCTCTTGTGTTCATACATCTTTCCTCTTCCTCAGCGACTTTACACATCCACAAGTGAGTATCTTCATGCATCCAAGATGGATTAGAAGAACTTTTAGAATGCACAGAGATTGAATCTTCTTGTACCTTGTGGATAGGATTCCACTGTAGGGGTGGTACATCTCTGAAGGTATAATCTTTTAGATTTACTTTTATAGTGACCCCTAAGTGCTTCAAGTACAAGGAGTTGGTTTCCTAATCATGTACTACTTGCAGTTGCCGTAGGAAGGGTCTTCCTAGGATCATCTCATAGACATTATTTTTACCAAAGTCACATATAGCAAAGGTGTGTTCAAACTCTACACCACAAGTGGTTAGAGTTATCCCTTCAAGCAATCCTAGAGGTCTTTCAATATGGCCATCAGCCATTTGAAGCTTCATTCTAGTTGGTCTTAATGCGGGTTTGACCCATTGCTTCCACAAGGAGGTGGTTGCGATTACAAACCCTATGCCTGAATCTATGATTGCTTTGGTTGTGTAACCTTAGTAGGTGATTGGAAGATAATTATTACCTTCTTCACCTTCACTTATGTCTCCTATTTTATCTAGAGGTATCTTTGGTACTTTTTTCTTAGAGCCTTCTTTTGACACATTGGAATCGAGTTATGGAACTTGATTTGCCACATGCTTCCATAGTTTTGGTTTTATTGTGAGCAGCTCTTCTACGGTGAGGTGACATTGAACCTTAGTGTTCTTCACGACATCAATGTTCCTTGGAACCACTGAGTCTTCATGTCTTACCAATATTGTGGGATCTCTGATATGAAGAGATTCAGATTCCCATGGGCCTATGAATTGTGGCAACTCTTGTAAAGAATTAATTTCAAAATCTAATCTTTCGCCTTCTTGTTGCTCTGCTTGTTCTCCATAAATAGATGGAATGTCTTGGGAAAATTGATCATGAAGATCATCAATTTCAGGAATAGGAGGGGGATTATCCTTCTCCTTGACCCATTTCTCTTCTTGTATTTCCCACAAGAACTCTTGAGAGTACTATTGAATTGAAAGAGGTGTTTCCCCATCCATGGAATCAGGAACATATACTCTCGTCGGTGGTGAGTTTTCTCTTTCAACAACTAGTTGAGCCTGTGGAGGTAAAGCAACCTGCGGCTTGTTTAGCAACTGCTCTAATCTTTCTAGTAAGCCGTAGAAATGCAAATCCGGTTTGACAGAGTTTGTCTGATTGAACATTTGACTGGTCTCAAGCATAGCGTGAGCTAGTTCCACCATTTTTCATGCACATTTCTTTCCGTTCAATTTTTGTTCGTTAAACTCTAAATCTACCCTAGGGTAGCTCTTGTATAGGTTTGCAACTGTTGGCCTTTCTTGAAGTCGAGCCTGATAGGCCTTGGACATCATGTCCAAGCCTTCTAGGGTTGGACCTGCAAGAATAGACCTTGGTTGTGGTCTATTTACAATGGGTGTTGGGGTGGGATGAAGTGGAGTGGATGGAGTTTTTGCATGTGAGGGATTTTGAGATGCAATGTCTTCTATTTTTGGTTTTGCTTCTTTTTTTCTTCTAGTTTCGATAACGTCTTATTCCACTTGCGATTAGCTTTCTTTCTAGTATCCTTCCATGTTCTGGTTTTCCTCTTAGTAGGCTGACTTGACTCTGATTGTTCAGTTGGTTTCACTTGTTGTAAGGCTTGTGCCTAGCAAGTGCCTCTATAGGAGTCACATTAACACTGCTTGAACTTGAATCCACCACTAAGCCTACCACATTAATTGGTGTAACCTTATGTGTACCACAGGGGTTCCTTGGACAATCTCTTGAGAGATGTTCTTTGCCACACTCGGGACAAAAGGCTTTGTATTGTGATGTTTTGTCCTTGTCTCCGAGACGGTGGGTGGGGACATTCATGAATGAAATGGTTGCCCTGACATCTAAAACATGGTCCTCTAGGGGCTTGTGGTCTTACTTGTCTTGCTTGGGGCCTGGGATTAGGATTTGTGTACATGACATTGGAGTATTCTCACTCCCAATTTGGTTCCATAGGTGGTGCCTCATACTGATATGGATAAGTCTCACTATGCTCAGGTGACTCTCTGTAAGAAGCTTGTGGACTATCTTCATACGAGTAGTCAGAACTCTGAGCATGATGGTCATTCTCTGAGACTAACGGGGTCACTAGCACCAATGCTCTATTAAGGTTCTCCTCTATCATTGCATACTTAACTGGAATCACATTGGTGGGAGCTAGTGATTGGTTTCCTAGGACTGGTTGTGGCCTATATGGTGCCTGATATTGTTGTTGTGGTCTATAATATGGCCGTTGGTATTGGTTCTGATAACTACCTTGTTGGTAAGGTTGTTGATAAGTTTGTCTAATAGCTTGCCTATTTTAAGGACAGTCTTGAGCCGTGTGGTTCGTGTATTTTCTCTCAATAGTGCAATATAGAGCATTCCTTTCCCTCACATTTTGGTTTTGCATTGGGCATATGTTAGCCATGTGGTCCCCTCTACAAGCATAACATCGATTCAATGAGGTGACTCTTGGTGTTTGCCTATTTTGAACTCCTAGCTTTTGGGCACCCTGCTCAACTACCTCATCTATTTCCCTGGAGATTCTCGAAGTATGACTAGTAGAACTATCAGAATCCTTATAGAGTTTGGACAATCCTAACTCCTCACCCATGTTATCTTCTATGTCTATGCACATTCGCACACACTCTTCTATGGATCTAGGCTCTTTCAAGTACACATATGATCTTAAATTTGTGCTTAGTAAGCCATCTAAAAACAAAGCCACTTGTTTGGCCAGTGTGGGTAATTCTGGAACATGGCATCTTTCTATGTACTGTCTGAACCTTCTTCCTGCTAGTCGCACTGTTTCCTGGGGTGTCTGCTTGAAGTTGTGGATCAAGGATGATGTGTTATGCCTAATACCACTCTTGGAAAATTCTACAATGAATTCATCTATCAGTTGACCTATATCTTGTTAGTTGCAACTATTTAGTGGTTGAAACCAAGTTAAGGCAGTGCCCTTGAGGGTAAAACCAAATGCCTTGAGCTAGGTGAACAAATTCTCAACTTGTTCATCTCTTAACACTTGTTTGAACTTGATCACATGATCATAAGGACCTTCGGACCCGTCAAAGTAGTTCTTCATTGCCTTGACCACTTGAGAGGGTCTAAGGTTCTTGGGTATTCCCATGGTCTAGGCAATATAAAATCATGCTAATCTCTTTGATGCCTATGCGCTAGATGTCTCTCTCTTTCAGGTCTTCCACCTTCAAGTCCAAATTTCTCCCTACCCATAATGTGTGCAAAACTTACCTCTAGTCTCTCTCTTGTTCCTTCTTGTTGTGCCTCATGAGCCTGAGATGATCCTGCTCCTTGGAGGCCATGGGAAACATTGGATCTTGGTGGAGGGAAAATCAATTCACTCTTCCAAGTATATGCATGTTTGTCATGTTTTGATACCAAGAACATTCTTTCCGATGTGTGATCTAGGTAGAAAACATTGCCTGTATCTCCGGATCCTTGAACTCCTAGATGGTGACTATTGGGCTAGGTTAATTTGAATTTTTCACAAAATCACGATTTTCATCACAAAATTGTGATTTTTTGAGATTTTTGGCAGGAACTTCGAATTTTAGTGCCGAGGCCTGTGTGTCGAGCATAGGGTCATGGAAATAAGAGAAACTTGCACACACACAAGCACCTTGCCTCTCCCTCTCTCCTTCTTGCACACCCACGAATGAAAAAAGAGGTGAAAATGTGGAAAATCGAGTGAAAAAAAAAATTCACTGAAAATGAAGATGGAACAAGATGGAGATGATGATGACGATGAAGATGAAGAAGAAAAATCAGAAAAATAACAGAAAATAACTATTTTTTACCTTCCAATGTCACAAAACTACGATCTTACAATCACAACGCTCATCCTCAAAGCTCTCTCCCAGGCAATGGTGCCAAAATTTGGTGTAGCTCAAGCGTTAGCACCACCTTCTTTACTTGTCAATCCATAGACACATGAAGATTGGTATGAAGACCACAACGGAGTGAAGGCACAAGTGCGTGAATGAATGCACACAAGTATGCACACACATACACAGAACAAGCTAACCACAAAAATGAGCTCTCTAGCTCTTTTTATAGTTTTTTGAGTAGTTTTGGCCATGTCCAGACATAGTGACTGGCCTAGTTAAAAATTAGGCTTTAGGGCTTATTTGAGGGCTCAAATGGAGTCTAAAAATTATGAAAATTGGTAGGATGATACTTCTAATACTCTTCAAGCTCAAGGACTCCTCGGTTTGAACAAAATGGAGTTATAAAAATATGAAATGGTATTTACAATGTCTTTTAGTGATGAAAATCACTATTTTTATAGGGATTCCTTCTGAAAATTTGACATGTCATTAGGGGAGAAAATGAATCCTGCATGGGCCTTTTAGATTAAGAGAGGATTAGTGATGGAGCAATGAGAAGAGGGTGGTGGCCATAGTCTACTCCCTTAATCACCTAGACTAGGCATAGGCTTCCCTTGTTTCTTTGTGGTCAAAACTGGTATGAAGGACTAAAAACTAGGAGTTGTTCTTCAAAAGTGGTTTGATGGATCTAGAAAAAAGTTGGTATAAAATGTGGACCATTGGATTAAGAAAATATCCAAAGGTGTAGCTTGAAATTCATGAGAAACTACACCTTCATATATCGTCCATTGGATGGTCCTAGAAATGAGTGATTGTGATGTATTGTATTGAAGTTTGGGCCACTTTCCATTGCATCCATTGGGTCTTTGCTTGATCTAGTGGCTGTGAAGCTTAAATCTTAAGAGGATCCCAAAGTAGTTTCGTAGTCGTTAGAACTTAAGACATCAAATGGAGGAGCATCATTTCTGCCATGAAAATGTGCTGATTGTTTTGTCTTTTTTTGCTAGTCCACAAGCTCCTTCAGCTCATTGAATGCTCCTTATTTTGGCCTTTAGTGACAGGCGCAGTCAGATCCATCTTCTCCATCTGTCAAGAGTCTATCTAACGGTCAATAATGCCCATGACTATTTACTTTGTGGGAGAATTTTTATCCTTATGTGACACACAAAGCCTGATCCTAGTCATCCATTCAATCTAATCCAAGGGACAAAAATGCAGACGAATCCATTTGGATTGAGCACATATCTTAGAAGAAATATTTTATTGCCAAAACCACTAGTGGTTTTTTTCTGACCTTAATCCCTATTTTTGTTAACTTTAATCGCTAAAAATTAAGGATCCTTACAAGGCCCATGTAGGGTTCCTTTTTTCCCCTAATGTACTTCTTGGAGATCCCTACTTGCTCCTTCTTCTTGTGTTTCCACTTCTTTGACATGTTCTTGCGCCTCGTTCTTGACCTTGAGTGTTAACAATATGCTTGATACTTTATGTTGATGATATGTTGATTGTTGGGAAGTCCTCTTATGACTTGTCAATTCTCAAAAATAAGTTGAGTCAGACATTTGATATGAAGGATTTGGGGGATGTCAAACATATTCTTAGCATGTACATTACTTGTGATAGGAGTAAAAGATGCATATACTTGTCTCAAAGTGAATACATATCCAAAGTACTTCATAGGTTCAATATGGTGCATGGAAAGGCATTGAGTACACCTTTACCCACATATGTGAAATTGAGCAAGGATGATTGCCCCAAATCAGATGAGGAAAAGGAATTCATGAACAAAAATTCCCTCTATAAGTCTACTATTGGTAGTATCATGTATGCTATGGTAGCTATGAGAACAGACATTGCATTTGCAGTGGAGGTTGATGGAGAGTGTTAATCTCCAAAAGAACAACCTATTCTTGAAATTAGAGCACCTCTATATCAAGAATAAGTCTAGACTCCTCTTAATTTAGAGAACCATCACTAACTTATCAAGAAATTAACTATTCTGAAAAACTCAACTTCTCAGAAAAGTCTGCTGCAGATTAATCTCTGATTGACTAACCATTTGTGTAAAGTTTTTGATAAAACTTTGTAGGATGTGTTGCCTTAAGGTTGTGCACCTTCTGCAGTAGCGACTTTGACACCTGCAACTTCTTAGCTATAGTTCTCCCAATGCCGAACCCGTTTGGTCAAATGCTTTTAGATGTAGATAGCTTATCTCTCAACTTAGATTTTGAGCTATCATATGTGTAAAACTTTACACTGTGCACTGAGCACTGATCATTTTCTTGAACTCAAAATTTGCGCCTGTTTCAGGAGACTGTGAACATTCTTTACATATGAATGTTCCTACACACAATTCTCTTAACCTGATCACAATTAGATTCTCAAACTCTAGCCATAGATTGATTAACTATGAACTTAGATATCTCCAAAAGGAATTCACAAAAGATCTACTACACGAGGAGAAAACACAGAAACATCAGGTGCAATTTTTCTTCTATTTCTCAGATATTTACAACTGAGTGATGAGAGAGAGTTCAACTCACTTCTATGAGGTTTAATGACTCTTACAACTCCTCAATACACTATTCTCATGCTCTCCTATTGTCTCCTCCTGTCTCTCCTTCTTTGCCCCGACATTTTTCCAAAGTATTTATAGGCAAATATGTACAGACTTATGTCAAAGCATAAGTATAAGTAACCTATGTCTTAACTAATGTACATATGTGTACATTTCTTTCCAACCTGTGAATGTAACCATCTTCTAAGCTTCAAGAATTGATCTTATCTTCATCTTTTGTCTTCCAAACTTCAATTGGTGATTGGTCTTTACCAACAGCTCCCCCTCAATCATCAATTGAGGTTTCTCTTATCTTCTTTATGCCTTCCATGTCTTTAAACTTCTGTAACTTTGGTCCATCCAAGCTCTTTGTAAGCATATCAGCTATCTGATCTTTTGTTGAAGTATGTATGACTTAAATCTCTTTATCCATCACCTTCTCTCTTAGAAAGTGATACTGTATCTCAATGTGTTTGGTCCTGGCATGAAAAACAGGATTAGCAGCTAAATATAATGAACTCATGTTATCACCATAAATGATAGGTATGCTCTGTATAGTATCAAAATTCTTCATGAGAGTCTTAAGCCATGTCACTTCTTTTGCAGCTTCAACCATGCCGTTGTACTCTGCTTCTGTAGATGACAAAGCAACTGTATGTTGCTTCTTTGAGCACCAGGAGATTAACTTATCTCCCACATAACACATGTATCCATAAGTTGACCTTCTATCATCTGCATTACTTGCCCAATCTGCATCACTATAGATCTTGATATTTGTATCTGAGGTAAAACCATAATACAAACCTTCCTTGAGTGTACCCTTAATGTACCTCAACACTCTTTGACCTGCAATCCAATGCTCTTTCCTAGGACAATGCATAAATTGAGACAAAACCCAACTGCATATGATAAATCAGGTCTAGTTAATGTAGCATAGATAAGACTACCAACCAAACTCTGATATTGCTTCATGTCCTTGAATTCTTCACCTCCAAATCTACTTAATTTGTGATTCACCTCCATTGGAGTAGGTGCTACCCTGTAATCATCCATTTTAAACTTGGTTAACAAGTTCTTCAAGTACCTTTCTTGAGTCACATACACTCCATGTTGAGTGTATGAAATTTCCATGCCCAAGAAGTATGACAAGTCTCCCAAATCACTGATTTTGAATTCTTTCTCCATTTGCTTCTTTAAGCTTTGAATGCCTTTCTCATCTGTACCTGTAAGAATGATATCATCAACATATATGCACATGTAACACAGGACTATAAGTCTCATCATAATCAATACCATATGTCTGAGCAAACCCTTTCACAACAAGTCTAGCTTTGTACCTAGACACACTTCCATCTGCAAATCTTTTTGTCTTATAAACCCACTTACATCCAATGATCTTCTGGCTATTTGACTTTGGAACCAAATCCCATGTTTGATTCTCCATCAATGCATCATATTCTTCCTGCATAGCTTTCTCCCAATTTTCTTTACCTTTTGCCTCTTCATATGTAGAAGGGTCTTCATCTGCTTTAATCATGTAAGCATAATCCTTAGTAGTCAAGAATGAAGTATCATAGCTATACCTAGTAGGTTGCCATTTGTTCCTTGTAGACCTCCTAAGTTCTCCACTTCTTGAGGTTTCTGGTTCTTCACATTCAGGATCAAATCTTGGTGTCTCTTCCACTTCAACCTGCACTTCATTATTCTCTTGCTCATCAAATATCTGAACCTTTGACTTACCTTTCCTTTGGCTCACAATTTCTTCATCGTCTGTATTAATATTGATAGTATCTGCATACCAAGTACCTTGCTCATCAAATGTAACATCTTTTGATACAAGAAAATGTTTTGTGGATGGATTCCACAACCTGTATCCCATCTGTTTATCATCATAACCAATAAACACATATTTTTCAGCTTTAGGTTCCAATTTGTGCCTTAATTGTGATGGCACATATGCATAGGCCAAACATCCAAATACTTTGCAATGGTCTAGTGTAGGTCTCTTACCCCACCATGCCTCATATGGTGTCATACCCTGCAAGGCTTTACAAGGTAGTCTATTGACTAAATAAGTAGCTGTATTTACAGCCTCAGCCCACAAATAATTTGGGTAATTTTTCTCCTTCATCATGGACCTTGCAAACTCAACAAGAGTCCTATTCCTCCTTTCTGCTACACCATTTTGTTGAGGAGAGTACCTGCAAGTAACCTCTCTTTTTATACCTACATTCCACAAGTAATCACTGAACTCATTAGAGAAATACTCTCCCCCTCCATCTGACCTTAGTCTCTTCAACTTATGTCTTGTAATTCTCTCTGCATACATATGATAATGTTTGAAAGTATTGAATACTTCTGACTTATCTTTGATCACATAGATAGTGATCCATCTGGTAGCATCATCAACATAAATCACATAATACCTTGAACCATTGATACTGAAATCCTTTGATGGTCCCCACACATCTGTGTGTACCAATTCAAGTTTCTCTGAAAACATAAACCCATGCTTAGAATAGGGTTGCTTATGAGCCTTACCTAATTGACATGCCTCACATCTGTATGTCATATGTTGACCTGCAACATTAGGCAATCCAAGCACTGAACCATTATTAATCATGTCTTTAATACCTCTTTCATTGAAATGTCCAAGTCTCTTGTGCCAAAGATCTAACTCAGAGATCTTATGTCCTCCATAAGTGAACAAAGCATGACCAACATTACCTTGAATCTTCAATGTGAACAATCTTCCTTCTTTCTTCCCTGAAACAATTTGTTTATACCCATTGCTAGGGTCTTCCACAAACACTCCTTCATTAGTGAACCTCACTTCATAACCTTTTTCCACAATTTGTCCTACACTTATCAAATTCTTAGGAATTGTAGGAACATACAAGACCTTACTCAATAAGGTGCTACCATCCTTGGCTTTCACTGATCCAATTGACTTCACATTGTGTTTTGTGTTGTCACCTGTTTGAACAACATGATTAGGTACCTTATTCTCCAAATCAGTCATCAAGGCTATATTACCACTCAGGTGATTGCTACACCCTGAATCAATGTAGAAGACTCTTTGATCTTCATTCTGCCTTTCACAAGTTGCATTCATTATCAATGTTGAATCTTCCTTTTGATCTGAAGCATAATTGTAGTAGGTATTGTTATATTGTTGACTTTGGAAACCTCTACCTGCATTTCTTCCAAAGTAACCCCTACTACCTCTGCCTCTGAAATTACCTCTTTGATTTCTGCCACCTCTTCCTCTTGAATTATAGTTTTGATTGTATCCTCCATTACTTTGATTATTATGCCAACAATCATTAGCTAAATGATTTGTCTTACCACAAATCCAACATGCTTTGGCTCCATCTTTGTTGTTCCTGCCTCTTCCTCTACCTTTGCCACCTCCTCTACCTCTTAGGAAGTTGGCTTGACTAGTTGTACCTTCATCTTCATTTGCTTGTTGCTTTCCTTTGTTAGCTTTCTTCTTGTCCTTTGAGTACATTGCATGACCTGTACTTTTGTCACCATCTCCTTTAACATTCTGCTCAAATGTTAGCATATGACCTAGCAACTGATTTAAATCAAGAGTGAAATGATCAAGTGATAATTCTGTAGACAAAATGAATGGCTTCCATATGTCATCACCTCTCAAACCTGTAAGGATTTGCCTTACCAATTTATCCTCCTCAATATCTTCATCAACAGCTCCTAATGCATCTGCAATGTCTTTCATCCTTGTTACATAATCTGAAATTGATTGAGAGGCCTTCTTCTTGAAGGTTGTAAATTCTGCCCATAAAGATGCCTTCCTTGACTTTGTAGTGTTTTGGAAATGCTCTTCCAAAGCATTCCATATATCACTTTCACTTTCAAGACGTCTAATGTGAGGTAGCAAGTAATCATTGACTACCATATAGATAATGCTCCTAGCTTGAGCATCTTTCTTCATCCAATTCTTCAAATCTGTTAATTCCTCCCTAGTTGGAACACTAGGATCTCTGAATTGTGGCTTTTCTTCTTCACCTGTAATGTAAGCTATCAAATCTTTGCTCATTAGATGAGCTTCCATCCTCATTGACCATGCAGGATAGTTTTCTCTATCCAACTTCTCTATTTGAAGAGAATCTCCCATCCTTCCTACACCTGTATATTGAATTCTTCAACCTTTATAAAGTATAAGGTTACCTTTACTTCGAATGATACTCCTTTTGACTTCCTTGATGTCGTATGATCTCCTTCTCAAGCTTTCCTTGCAAGCTTTCACCTTTTGAATCTTCAGATGTCAAATTCTTTGTAGCTGCAGCAGTCGGGATCCTCCTTTTCTTCAATTCTGATTCTTCCTGCTTTGATACCACTGATGGAGAGTGTTAATCTCCAAAAGAACAACCTATTCTTGAAATTAGAGCACCTCTATATCAAGAATAAGTCTAGAGTCCTCTTAATTTAGAGAACCATCACTAACTTATCAAGAAATTAACTATTCTGAAAAACTCAACTTCTCAGAAAAGTCTACTGTAGATTAATCTCTGATTGACTAACCATCTGTGTAAAGTTTTTGATAAAACTTTGTAGGATGTGTTGCCTTAAGGTTATGCACCTTCTCCAACTTAAATCTCCTCAAATGATTGAGTATACTTTGAGAAATGACTCAAACACTTTACCTATGTGTAACACTGCTTCTCTGCAGTAGCGACTTTGACACCTGCAACTTCTTAGCTATAGTTCTCCCAATGTCGAACCCCTTTGGTCAAATGCTTTTAGATGTAGATAGCTTATCTCTCAACTTAGATTTTGAGCTATCATATGTGTAAAACTTTACACTGTGCACTCAGCACTGATCATTTTCTTGAACTCGAAATTTGCGCCTGTTTCAGGAGACTGTGAACATTCTTTACATATGAATGTTCCTACACACAATTCTCTTAACCTGATCACAATTAGATTCTCAAACTCTAGCCATAGATTGATTAACTATGAACTTAGATATCTCCAAAAGGAATTCACAAAAGATCTACTACACGAGGAGAAAACACAGAAACATCCGGCGCAATTTTTCTTCTATTTCTCAGAAATTTACAACTGAGTGATGAGAGAGAGTTCAACTCACTTCTATGAGGTTTAATGACTCTTACAACTCCTCAATACACTATTCTAATGCTCTCCTATTGTCTCCTCCTGTCTCTCCTTCTTTGCCCCGACATTTTTCCAAAGTATTTATAGGCAAATATGTACAGACTTATGTTAAAGCATAAGTATAAGTAACCTATGTCTTAACTAATGTACATATGTGTACATTTCTTTCAACCTGTGAATGTAACCATCTTCTAAGCTTCAAGAATTGATCTTATCTTCATCTTTTGTCTTCCAAACTTCAATTGGTGATTGGTCTGCACCAACAGAGGTTGTGAGCAGATATATGTCTAATCCTGGCAAGAAACATTGGGAAGTGGTCAAGATGATTTTGAGATATCTGAGTGGCACTAAGGACAAGTGTCTATGCTTAGATAGAGGAAAATCATCCATTATTGGTTAGACTGATTCTGGCTATGTTTGTTGTGTAGACAATCATAAGTCTACATTAGGGTACATTTTTCATTTTGTTGGAGGTGCTATCTCTTGGAGATCTCATCTTCAAGAATGTACAATTGTTTCCACCACAGAAGCAGAGTATGTTGCAGCAATTGAGGCATGTAAGGAAGCATTGTGGCTTTCTCATCTTGCTTGTGATATGGGTTTACCTCAGCATGTACCTCATTTGCTTAGTGACAATAAGAGTGCAATTTCTTTGGCTAAGAATCCAGTCTATCATGCAAAGACCAAGCACATTGAGGTGAGGTATCACTTCATTAGAGATTTCTTAGCCACTGAGTGCACTATTCTTGAGAGGGTCCACACTCAAGATAATGTTGCAAATGCTTTGACTAAAGCTCTACCATAGGATAGATTTTGACACTGTTGTCACTTGATGAGGGTTACTTGATTCATGATCTTACACAGTCACTTTTATACTGTGTAACATTCCCATCAGGTGGGAGGTATAGTTTGTATACTTACACTTGGGTATTCTTTATCATTCTTTATTTTTCTCCCATAGTTACTTTGACCATATGGCCTTTAGTGGGAGATTGTTACCCTTAGTGTCCATGTGAAAGGCCAAATGGCCACTGGACACTTCTTTGTATATGTTCTTTAATAAAACATATAGTGGCATAGTCAATCATAGACTATAAGTTCGACCGCACTTGTAACACCTAAGAAGTCTGTGTTCATGCTCCCTGTGTACTGTGCTTTTTTGCTTATTGTATAGCCTCCGTGCACGGTACCATGTGCAGACCTAGGAGCTCAGTTTTCTACTTTGAGGATATCATCCTGCAGCTCTAGAGAAGGAGAGCGCAATGTGGTGCATTACCAATGAAATACTTCACTGCTCATGCTACCATCACCAAGTATAAAGCACTTGAAGGTTAAGGGTTTCTTTCATTGCGGCAATGGAACCAGCTTCCATGTTCCATTTCCATACAGTGTAGCCGTTTCCTCATCCATAACTTTCTCGTAATCTGCATTTCCAATTGCATCTTCAAAACAAGAAAGCTCAACATCTTCTATTAGCTTGGTCATGTAAACATAATGAAGAGCCATGTAGCTATCATATGTTGACCGTTGCACTGAATTTTGCATCCTTCCAAATCTACTTGGTCCTAGGTCAATTCTTCTTGTTGTATCATTTTCATATGCATTTATTACTCATGGACTTTTCACAGAGGGCAATCCAAGTTCCTCATCAAGGCTTTTCTGAACCATTTGATTCTCCATCAATTTCTTGAGAACCTATGCATGTTTTATTACCAATAGAAACCTTTTCTTTACCTTTCTTGGATGTAGTCGATGAATTTGCAAGATTGAAATTTCCATGCAAGCTTCCACTCCATCGATTTGAGTTGGAACTATTCTTCGTGACACATCTACTCCACTCAGAACTTAAAATTTCGCACTTGAATTTTCAAAACTTCCTTTGTCATTTGAGCCAATATCAAGTCCTTCTTTGGCATCTACATAGAAGCTTGGCGTTTCATTAAACACCACATATTTGTTTACCTTCACTTGTCACGTAAGTACGTAGTAAAATTTATATCCCTTTTGCTCAACGGAGTACCCAATGAAGATACATTTTTTGATTTGGGATCGAGCCTCATCCTCAACTCATATGGAACATGTACATATGTGATACAACCGAATACTTTCATATATGATAAATTTGTCTTTTTACATGTAAACTTCTCTTTAGGTGTAACTTGATGTACAACAATAGTCAAAGTTCTATTCATGTGTATATAACAGTATGCAGAGTGCCTGCCCAATAACAATGAGGCATTATTTTCTTAGCTATCCAAGCTCTTGCTATTTTTGCAATATGGCAATTTTTGCATTCAAAAACACCATTCTATTGTGACATGTACATGCATGAAAACTGCCTTCGAATTCCATGACTTTTTAAAAAAATATTGAACTCGTTTGACATATATTCACCTCCTCCATGAGATCTTAATGTTTGAATATACTTCCATGTCCATTTGTCCACCACATCCTTGAAATTTTGAAAGTGAGTGAACACCTCACTCTTATCTTTCATGAAGTATACCCATACTTTTTGTGTATGTTCATCATTGAAAGTGACATAAAAATTGCATCCTCCCATAGATGTGGTCTTTACAGGACTCCAAACATCTATATGTACTATTTGTAGCACATTCTCACTAACATGCTTGTCATGTAGGAATGATGCCCTTGATTGTTTACCAAATTGATAGACTGCACATACCTTCTGCATCTTTGCAACCTTGAAATTTGGTAGTCCATTGAGAATCTCCTTTGACAACAACTTCAAACTGTGCAAATTTGCATGTCCAATTTGCTTGTGCAAAATCTCTATATCAACAATAACGCATGCACCTTTTGCAAAGATGTCTGCATTAATTTTAAGAATTCTCACATTCAAGGTAAACATCCTACCATATTCTCACTTGTAATCCCTCGTCAATCATTTTTCCAACAAAAACTAGATTCTTTGATATATTCAAAACATGTAGTACATTTGCAAGATGTTTTACCTTCCTGTCCTCCATAGATAGCACTATGTTTCCTATATTCTTGATAGGATGTGATGTGTCATCTCTTATTTCAACAAATCCAAGAACAAACATTTTTGCAAACTATTAAACCATTCTACATGGCTAGTCATGTGATTTGAGGCACCTGAATCAACATATCAGACATTACCATTCAATTTTGAAACATCAATAGACATTATATTCATTATGTGATGTTGGACGATGAACAACTTCTCTCAATCATTTGCACTTGTGGATTCATAGTTGTTTTATTACCTTCTATTATTTTGATTCTTTCAACCCACATCATTTCAAAGTGACCAAAGTTACCAATTTTCCAATATCCTTTACCATCATTACTCGAATCATTTCTCTCGAAATTTTGCAACCTCTTTGGCTCCCCCTACCTCGAAACTATCCTCTACATCCTTCGTGATTGTGTTGGTAACCTTGGTCTTGGTTATTGTTTCCTCTTCCACTTCAAAAGCCTCTACCTCTTCCTCTACTAGAGTAGAATACCTACTTAGAACTAGGTTTTCCTTGGGAGTTTGAGTCCTCACCAAGATTCCTTTCTTCAATTATCAGCATGGATACCAGATCAACAAAATTGAAAACATTTTCCCTCGTTTGAATAGAAGCTCTGAACTTCTTATATACAATTCCTAAACTAAGAAGGCACACTTCCACCTTATCTTCATCATCATCTCCATTGATGCCAATAGATGCAAGTGACTCACATATGCTTTTGGTTTTTAGGTTGTCACTTACCAACATGGTCTTTTTCTCGAGTATATGCAGTGCATTCTTGAGTTGCAATTTTTGTGCCTTTCTTTGGTCTCATACAATGTGACCAAACTATTCCAAGCCTCTTTTAGAGTCTTGGCATCCTATATGTGCCCAATCATGCTATCCTATATTCTAAAAGATAGCCAATACATTACCTTCCATGCTCTTTTATTCCATTATTCATATGCCCTTAACTAGTCTATAGTCTAATTACTCTCTGGTAACTATGGAGCATTTTCATTCTCTCCTTCGATGTACTTCTCGTAGCTTTTTCCCATCAAGAAATTCATCATTCTAAATCTTCAAGCATGAAAGTTGTTCTTGTCCAAATTATCGCTCATAAGCTGACTCATTCCATTATTATTTGCCATTTTTATAGCTTTGCGAACTGACCTGTTTTCTCCATGGTCCCCACCCTATGGGCTCAGAATAGAGGTCAAGATGGCTCCGAAATAGAAATCTGAGCAAAACAAGTGATCCTAAACAGGTAATTCCCAAACATATTTTGAGGCCTTCTACCTTCACACCAAATTTTGTAGCAATCGTAGATTGTTTGTGAAGCCCATGTTCTCCATGAATTCTTGCATACTCTTCACCATCGGCCTTCTCCACAAGCTCTCTACAACCACACTAGATCTGATACCATGTCAAGAGAAAGGAGATAAGGAAGAGAGCTCTCACACACACAAATTGAGGCAGGAGAGAATAATCTTGTTCTTGTTCTTGTTCTTCTTCTTCTTCTTCTATTACATAAAGAGAATGTACAAGAATGACCTAATAGAAAAATACAACTAGTGCAGTATATAAAGAATAGTACATGAGGAAAATCCTAATGTTTGCAAATGAGTGAGTTAGCAAGAAAAAAATGTGCCATCACTCTTGGTAGATAAATCTATTAAAGCTCACTAAAGTATCCCTCACATATACCAGCATCACCACTATACCTATCAAAGAGATGAAAAAGTGATACGTGTCACCCTCGGTCATCACATGTTGAGTTTGATATCTCAAAAGTTGGACCTTAGGCAAGTGTCCACATGAGGGGCACCTGGAAGTGTCCAAGGACATGCAATCTCTTGTCCTAGAGATATATATATGTGTGGATTTTGTTGGCTATAGATGTGCTCTCTCTTTCCTTAGTGGTCTAAACTAGTTGATTTTATATTTTGAGAGATGGCTTAATCACTAGGAAGTTGATTTCACAAGAAAGAGACACTCCTCGATCCAAATCAGAGGGTTTCAATGCAAATAGAATACAACAATATCCTGAATAATGGAATTTGGAGCTAGTGGATCGATCCCCTAAGTTGAAAGTCATTGGCACCAAGTGGGTCTCGAAGCTAGAGTACAAGGTTGATGGTATTTTGGAAAACTACAAAGCAAGACTTGCTGCACAAGGATACTCACAAGTTGTAGGGATTGACTTTTGTGAATCATTTTCCCTGACTACAAGGATGACAAAATGATGGCAAGTCTATCACATGGATTTTAAATCAGCCTTCATGAATGGAGACGTCAACGAGGAGGTATATGTGTCTCAACCACTCGGTTTTGAGGCACCCCATTCAGAGAGAAGGTATGTGAGCTGAATAAGGCATTATATGGGCTGAAATAATACCTAGAGCATGGTACCAATGGATAGATAAGTATCTGTTGGATCTAGATTTCAAAAGATGTGTTTCTAATGCTAGCTTGTATGTTCTAAAGAGACGAGGGAGGATAATTGTTCCTATACTCTATGTAGATGAGCTTGTGATTATAGGAAATGATGTTGCTCTTCTTCAACAAACAAAAGATGCCTTGAATTTCGAATTTGAAATGAAAAACTTAGGAATAATGCATTATTTCTTAGGCCTTGAAGTATGGTAGGAATGAAGATTTTCATCTCTCAGCAAAAGTATGCAAGATAGATTTTGAAGGTATTCACCATGGAGGATTTCATGGAGATTTCTACACCTATGGAGGTGACCATAAAATTATCTGGTGAAGATACTTCACCTTTGTGGATATTGGAAGATACAAGAAACTAGTTTTAAGTGTCATCTACTTCTGCAATAGGAGACCAAATATCTACTATGTTTTTGGACTAGTAAGCTAGTTGTCTAATAAGCCTTGGCCAATGCATTGGAAGGCAAGCATGTAGATACTCACATATGTGAAAGGAACCATTGATTTTGGTATTATCAATGAAGAAGGATCATCTCTAGTTGGATATTGTGATTGAGATTGGGCACGAGATATTCATACCAAAAATTCATTTTTTGGATATTTCTTTTCTTTAGGATCTAGGACTTTCTCTTGGATCAATACGAAGCAACTAACTGTAGCATTATCTTCTACTGAAGGTAAGTACAAAGAAGCATGTGTTGCAACATGTGAAGCAGTCTTGTTGAGGAGGATCCTATGGCACATAGGATTACAAGGACACGAGGCTACAAGGCCAAAGTGTGACAACCGAAGTTGCATGGTGTCACTCTAGCACAATGGCAAGTACCAACGTGAGGAGATTCACCGCATAATTATCAATCCGCGGAGACTTGAGGACTAGTATGAAGACTATGAGCAAGTGATGGTGCTAGTGCGTGAGTGAAAGCACACAAGCATGCACACACATACACACACACACGTGCACAAGGTAAGAGCAAAGAGTGGAACAATGGAAGATATTCGATTACAAAAGGACTCTCTTACAAAGCTCAAATCTACAAGAAGCTAACCTCTAAAATGAGCTGTCTAGCTCTTTTTATAGTTTTTTTTAGTGGTTTTGGCCCTATCCAAACCTACTGTTCGACCTATTTGAAAATTAGGTTCCAAGGCTTATTTGAGGGCTCAAACGAAGTCTAAAAATTATGAAAATTGGTAGCATGATACTTTTA
The DNA here is from genome assembly GCA_020310875.1 of Ceratopteris richardii. Taxonomy (NCBI): domain Eukaryota; kingdom Viridiplantae; phylum Streptophyta; class Polypodiopsida; order Polypodiales; family Pteridaceae; genus Ceratopteris; species Ceratopteris richardii. The sequence continues at coordinate 39,183,262 of CM035424.1, forward strand.
ATACTCCTCAAGCTTGAGCACTCCTTGTCTTGAACCCAAAATGGATTTGGAAAAAGGTGAAATGATATTTAAAATGGTTTTTGGTGATGAAAATCACTATTTTCATAGTGATTTCTTCTGAAAATTTGGCATGAGCTTCTTGGGGCTCCCTTTATGCTCTGTCTTCTTGTGTGTCCACTTCCTTGTTGCACTTGTGTTCTTTGTGCTTTGTGCTTGAACTTGAGCTTCAACACTCCCCCCCCCCCTCTAGAGTCTGTCGTCCCTGACAAACCCTAGTTGGAGTTGTTGTTCCATGTAGTACTTTGAGAGGTAGTGTCCATGTATCAACAGGAGCGGTCCATCTTCCAAATGTAGCTTGGTCTAGTTCTTCAGTTTTCCACTACTAGCCTATGTGAGAGTTGGTCTCCTTGTAGGTACTTCTTCCTTTGATTTGAGTTGGATGGTGTATTTATGTGCTTTCAAAGATTGCTAGTTGCTCAAAAAAGGTTGTCAAGATTGATCTTGAGTAGTTGTTGACTGTGAATTGCTTCATAGGTAATGATGTTGATCCTTGATGTCCATGGATCTTTGAACATGAGTTTCATAGTAGAATGCCAAGTACTTTTGACCCATAATGACTGATGGGTAAGTGCATTAGATCGGCTTGTCTTCCATTGCTGATGGATGTCCTTGTTGATGGTTGGTGTTGGAGATTCTTCAATCGCGTAGTCAAGGACCCTTTTTTTTGGAACAATGTCACAAAACAAGAAGAAAGACGTTAGCGTCAAAAATATTTTATATATGTCCAATGTGTCTCATGTGCCTAGGGTTCTCAATTGTGTCTATGCGCGGCCGTGTAATGTGGCCCTATATTGATGCATACTTTGGAAATGCATGACCTGAATGGTGCAAAAGACAAGGTTATGCCAAAGGCACATGGTTTTTGCTAGTCGAGGCTTTTAATGTTACTTGCAGACTTGATGCAATCTTTGTTTGGAGGTGTCGATTGGATCTTGCAATGATGTAATTCTCCTTATAGGGATCCATTTTAGAATAGTATTTGGCCCTATAGAGATCACCTCTGGCCTCTTCATCTTTGGATGGTTTCTGAAACTTGGTATCCGGCATGGTTCTTTCTTTGGTTCTATGGATGCTACCGGCACTTTTGGCTTCCAAAGCCATATCCTCGATGACTGTCTTCTTTCTATTGCCGGAGAGGTTAGTTTATCTTATTTTGATCTTTGTGCTCGGTTGTTACCCTTTCTTTCCTTGGCTTCTTTGTGGAGACTTTTTGCATGGTGGAGAGCATAGGCCTTTGTGCATGTAAGAGTCCTTTGCAGATTAGATATTGGGCACGTTGGCATGTATCACATTTCTTCACATAGATATGTGCATCCATATGAAGAGTGGGCCACCAAAGTCTTGAGAACAGAATGTTCTTAATTACTCTGTCAGGACCAAAGTGTCCACTGGCAGCACCGTTGTGTGCAGTTTCTAAGATTTTTAAATAATCCGATTGATGAATGCACAATCTTAGGTAACCATCTTTTCCTCTTCGGGATAGGTTTTCTCCAACTAAGGCATAGTCCTGAGCCTCTTGCTCCATGCTTCATCTTCTTGCTAGACTAGCCTCATTTAGTGGGGTTCGAATTCAACACATCACTGCTTATTTATGGACAATCAAACTTTAGCGCTGATCTACTTCACAACACAAATACATGTCCAATAATTTTCAGGTTTAGTACGGTTATACTATGACATAATCCATCATCGACAAACAGAATACACATAAACAAGATTCAATCTTGTGTTGCATGTACTTAAGTAAATTTCTTCATTGGAGTTCTTTTACATCAGGTGTACATGATAGAAAAATGGTATAGAACTTCTGAACACCGAAAATACATTACGAAGATAAGTAGATCTGTCCCTAAGCTATTCTCTCTAAAGATGCATCTTGCCTCTTTTAGTTTTTTCATGCTCTCCTTCTTGGAGACGTTCTCGCTCCTCTCTAACTTCTTTTTCGTGTGAACGAAATACAACTACTTATCATCAGCGCCTTACAAAAGTAACTGTCTATTAAAATCCGAACAAGAAAATACACATCCAATTGAGTAATATCTAAATTAGCAAACTTTCAAAATTCAAATTAACTATTTATCCTCAAGATTCTTCTATCCTCAACACCTGGCACAGCCCGGTGGGAATTTTTCAAAAAATCTGACTCGAATTTACAATCCCTTGATCGTACAATATTATTTCCATCGTCTGTTTAGGATTGTTAGCTTCCTCTGCTCCAACTTATTGACTCTACAACACGTCCACATCCTCCTCAGTACCCTTCTGCACTTCCTGCAGTTTCATTAAATCAACTAATTGTTGTTGCTCAAGTATTGCATCCACTTTCTGCTCCAAATCTCTTTGCAACAATTGCTCTTGCAGTTCTTTGATTGTTTGCACATGCTCATCAATCTGCTTCTGATATTTTTCAACCATATGCAGTAAATCCTTCTCATGCTTTGAAACAAAACAGTTCTGTACCTGCTCAATCTAATTTCCACACACACTTTGCAAACAACCTTGAACCACCTTCCATATGTCTTGAACATATCTTTGTTCCTGCTGCTTTAGTACTCCAACATCCGACTCTATCATTAAAACTGCATTAAACTCCACATCCTCATTTTCTAATGTTTGTTTTTCTAGTGACAATAATGCTTCCATCCGAGATCTAAGTACTATGACTTCTGTCTACAAATTAGCATTTAGTGTAGAAAACCCATTCATCTCGTTTTCAATTTTTTTGTGTATAGTGCTCTTCCACTCATCAAACTCCTGTAATGACTGCTTCACTCTTGACAATTCCATTACCTGCTGCATTTTACTTTGTTGACTATATTCCTCCAACGTCTGTGTTTTCTTGTTTACCTCTTCCTGAAGTAGTTGCACGTGCTTCTGTAAGGATTGATAACTTTCCATATTAACAGACTCTTTAGCTTGTTCATACTTTTTCAATTGTTCCTCCTACTAGTCTAAAAAAATAGAAATTTCCTGCATTTTCTCCTTCATACTCGTTACATGAAAACCTGTTTGCAATATTGATTGTTGCTTAACCTCTTCTCCCTGTTTATTCTCCATTGCCTGCAATTGCACTTCTAACTTTCTCTTTTTAGATAGTTTAAATACCTTACCTATTACTTTTGGCTGCTCCGCACTATCCAAAACCTGCAACAACTTATCATCATTTAGCATCTATTTTTAATAATCATTCTAAAGTTTTTGCATAACTGGTGCCAATTCTTGAGCCGTATATCCCGCCTTCGGCAAATCCGTACACATCTCTAGCGACCCTTCCACTTCTTTCTCCATGACCTGCACTTGACCCCGAATTCCTGACTCATCACCTTGAATTTTGGTTTCCTTAGGACTTGGAAGCCCCTGATTATCCGTCTGTTGTACAAACTGAAAAAGTGCTACCATATACATCGACATACGACTGTTCAACAATGTTTTGCGCCTATCTCCCATAAAAATTTGTTCCTGCATGTGCTCATATAGCGAGTAAGCCCAATTTACACTACCATTTGATTCAGCATAAGCTAATGGTGCAAAGGTTTCCCTTGACATGTAATCATACTTAATAATAAAACATAATCTTTCTAAATACCACTTTAGCTACTCCCAACGTGCATATCCTGCATTTTCATCATATAATACTGTCTTCCATCTTCTCTTGTGCCAAATTCTTTTCTCAATGACTCCTCTGAACATTTCGGAATAACCATATCCTTATATATTGGTAGTTTAAACACCTCCGCCACTAGCTCAAGCGAAAACTTTACCTGTAATGTCAACTGTCCTTTCGTCTTCTTCAAAATCTCGAACTGACTTTTGGCATAGTAATTGCATCGCCATTGTGCCCATGGCAGCGCTGCAAATTGTAGTAAACCTATCTTGTGGAGCCAAGCTGCATTAATAGGAGAATGTATATCAATCTCTACCTTGAAATCTGTAAATGGATCCATGAGGGTCTGCATAAACTTCGTCATGGTGGATGGTGTTGAAATCTCCTCCACCTCATCGTGAAGCAGGTTGTCATTCTCCTTTGTTGTTGTATCCTCCTTATGCGCCACTGCTTCTCGTCTTTTACAATGCCCCCTCATCACTGTTGTCTCCTACAACGACATAATAGAACCTACGACCAAAATCACCTTTGGATCCATGATATAAAACGCAAAACACAGGTACAAGCAGTGTGAACTTTCAAATTGCCACTGAGCTGAGAACTTCATGTACTCGATCATGTGCCAATGCATGCAACTAAATAATGTTTAGTCATAACTTACCTTAATAATTATTAGGTGCATCTTTACACACATTTCCATGCCATGAGTAAAAGTTATTCTACATGTGTAGTTAGTCACATTAAGGCTGATGCCCAAATTGAGAATAATTAACTGAGATCTCCTCCACGTCACATTGCATTTTCCAATCCACCACCCTACAAGCTCCCACAAAACCTTTTTCAGATGAATTGTACTCTCCAACAGACCATAAAATTGGTGTCCTTCGTTATCTACATACCTACCCAGGAACACGATCCATGATGTTGCTGGCTGCTTGCTATCATCAGTATCCATGCGCCTTGAGTTACATATCTTGCTGCTTCTAAATATTCCTCTAATACTTCAATCCGATCCACCAACACTCCCTTCTTTGTTGTATGCTGATAAATAACTACTAACAAAAGTGTGAACCTCTGATTATAACCTATCCCCCAATGGATTTGTAAGAACACACTTAATGCCATTTTCAACCAACAACAACCCAAGAAACATGTCACCAAGGATGAAAATGCAGCTAAATAAGCGTTCTTGCTCCGGTGATCAACCATGTTAGTAATACAATTTTTAGGCTTAACCATTACTTGCACATTAGAAGATAATTAATCCAAATGTGGTGGCTTCCCTTGAAATTTCTTTAGCTGGAATCCATTGATTGGTTTTTCCATTCTTGTGCCAAATACATCTGCCAATAGAAAAGTTCCTTGCCCTAAATCATGCACAATCTGATATGAACCTTGATATCTCAATGTGAGCTTACCTGGATGTGGTCCTAGCTTAGAATTATACACCATTACCTAATCTTCTTCTTTAAATAATTTAAACTTCACATTCTGATTGACCCAGGCTTGTCTTCGTCTTTGAATTACCTCAGTAATGTATGCACTTACCAAATGATCCTCTTCCAATTGCAGAAGATATTTGCTTCTATGTTTAACCGATAAATCAGGAGACATCTTTTCTGCTGTGATTCGCAAACTTGGAACCACAAATTCCATGGGTACCACTGCCTCCAATCCATATACCAATCGGAATGGATTCATACATGTTGTCACTTTGAATGTTGTTCTGAATGACCGCAATGCTGAGTCAAGTAATAAATCCCAATTTTTCTGATTATCATGCACCAGCTTCTTAAGAATACGCATTAATGTTTTATTTGTGCTTTCAGCCTGACCATTCGCTTGTAGATGATATGCTGTAGACTTTTTATGCATAATCAAATGAGTTCGTGTTAATACTGAAATTACTTCATTAAGGAAATGAGCACCTCTGTCACTTACCAACTCAATAGGACAACCAAATCTAGTCATAATATTATGATAAAGAAATTTTGCCACACTTGTTGCCTTATTATCTTTCAATGCCACTACTTCCACCCACTTTGTGCAATAATTTGTAGCTACTAAAATATATATGTTGCCATACTAAGTAATTGGTTTAATAGGGCCCACAAAATCCATACCCTACTTTTGGAATGGATCCAATGGTAAAACTGGATGATCAAACATCCGATCTGCATTGCTTGGTTGGCCCATCTTCTGACAAATCACACATCTTTTTGCATACTCATGCGCATCCTTTAACACACTAGGCCACCATAAACCTGCTTGTAACACTTTCTTTCCTGTAATGTCCCCAAACAAATGACCTCCTGTTGGACCCGAATGTGCCTCTTGTAACACTGCTGGTTGCTCAAATTCTGGTCCACCCCTTTTTTATATAATGCCCTGGCTCTGATCAAATACGGTCTGCTTTTAAATGAAAATTTCTTTCTCTAATCAGGTGAAAAATGTTGATTTCTTTCTCGTTTAGCAACCTCTGCATTAAACAATTTCGCATCAGGGAATTCATCATTGACACCTGAAGGTGCCTCTCCTGATTCCAACCAACTAAAATAGTCAGCCATCGCGTGCTCTTTGCCTGGAGTGTGAATAATCAGAAAATCAAACTCTTGTAATAAAAGCATCCACTCCTGTCAACAAAGGCTTCTTAATCAAATATATCAAAGCTTGGTGATCGACATGAAAAACCACTTTATTTCCCAACAAATAATGTCAAAACTTGTTGAGAGAATATACCATTGCTAAAGCTTCCCTTTCAATCATCGGATAATTCCTTTCGGCTGAACACAATACCCTACTAGCATAATATACTAGTCTATACCATCCTTTCTCCTTTTGCTGCATAGAAACTGTTCCAACAGCCACATCAGATGCATCAACAAATATGTGGAAAGGCAATGACCAATCTGGTGGTTGCAAAATTGGTGGCTCAGACACCATCTTCTTCAAGAGTTGAAACTCTTTTTTCTTGAGCATCCACCCATATGAATAGAACATCCGTTTTTTTCAAATAAAGAGATATTGGCAAATATCGTAAGTACTTGGAGTGCCACTTAACCTGACTCACGAACCGCATTATTTCCTTCACATTTGTAGGTGCCTTTGCCATCCTAATAGCTTCAATCTTCTTGACATCAATGGCCATGCCTTGTTCAGAAATGACATGTCCCAATAAAATACCATTTCTGACTGCAATTACACTTTTAAATGGATTTAACACCATCCTAAACTGTCGACATCTGTCAAAACATAATTTCAGATGCTGCAAATACTGAACCTTCTTTCCAAAGACCAAGAAATCATCTACAAACACTTGCATAAACTCTTGTAGGTAAGGTTCAAACACTTTATGTGCCACATAATTAAATGATGGTGGTCCATTCTTCAACCCAAAACTCATAAGAGTGAACACGTAAGCACCAAATTCTATAATAAATGACGTTTTATGTTGATCCTCTTCAGCACACTAATTTGATTGTACCCTGAAAACCCATCCAAGAAACTGTACATTTCGTGTCCTACCACTGCTCCAATACAGCATCACAAAAGGGCATAGGAAAAGGATCAATAATTGTGGCCGTATTTAACTTCCTATAATCCACACAAATTCTGAGTTTCCCATTCTTTTTGGGGACTACAATAATAGGAGAAAGCCAAGTCACTTGATTCACAGGTTTAATAAATCCAACGGCCAATAGTTTATACATTTCTCCTTTCACTTTTTTAGCAAAATTTGGATTCATCCTATACCGCTGTTGCACAACCGACACTGCATCCGTCTTCAAATTAATCCGATGTTGATGCAAATCTGGATCTATGCCCTTTACCTGAGAATAATCCCATGCAAATACGTCTACATACTCTTTGAACAAGCAAATAAGATCCTTCATAAACTGGCCATCCACTGCTTTATTGATTCTCATCATCTTAGGTTCAATTCCGGTCCCTAAATTGACTTCCTGAAGCTCTTCCTCCTTTACCCTTGCCGAACCTGCATACTTCTAGTCATATATCCGTTCAGCCAGACTTATTACTTCTTTTTCCTATTGTTCTAACTTATGATGCACTGGAGTTGCCATACTTTTCTCAAACATCCTTTGTATTTGTATGCCTTCAACCTCTTCACCCAGGACTGGCCCATCTACTTCTTGCACAATTGGATCATCCTTACTCAATACTCCTACAACATCAACCTCCAATACTGGTACTGTCGTTGGATTTGCTTGCAAAATTTTTTCCTCTTCATCATCTTCTAACTCATCAGCCAAATTAATAGTCTGAGCCATGAGTGGTTTATTCTGCATCGACATAATCCTTCTTCCTCGCATAGGGATTTTCACCTTCTTTTTGCCTTTTATGATCATTAACACATTCAGACCCCAATCTTGCTTGACTTTAGCCACCCTGAACCAAGGTCTCCCTAACAACATTTCATATGGATGAGATGACTCAAACATCTTAATAACCACAAAATTTACCATAAATGACATTCCAAAAATAATGATTTGTTGCTGCTTCAGAATGCCAATAGGCTGAACTCGAGTTTGATCTGCCATCTTCACTTGAAATGCTGCTGGAGCCAATGCCCCTTCTCCCATTTCTTTAAAAATATGCTCAGGTAATATATTCACCCCTGAGACCCCATCAAGCAACACTTCATCAAATCATCTTTTCCCATACTGTACCTAAATTACTGGCACAACAAAATCTACATCCACTGGATCAATATTATTGGATGATGTTGGGGGTACCGACCTAAATGTTAGTTCTGAATGCTGACCAATCAGCTTCTTCAATAATTTCTCCCAAAATGCTGGTACCAAGGATAATAATTGATCTAAGGACAACTGTAATGGTGAGTTAATGATTACCTCAAACCAATCTTTATCAGCATCTTGCTTGATTAGATTCTTATTTTCGATTGTTATTGACAGTACCATGCCTGCATCCTGCTCTTCCTCGATCGGATCTATAAATTTCACCTGTTTATGCTGCTCTTGCTGAACCTATTTTTGCACGTTGTCCCTAACCTGTCGTTGTTCTTGCCAATTAATAGTACCTTTGTTCTTGGACCTTGTGACCGCTAACACTTCCACTTCTTTTCCTTTCCCACACTGCTTACAATCACAACACCACTGAGAGTCATGCTTTGCATTTACCAGTTCTGATGTACTAGGAGCTGTCTTCTTTCGACAATCCGGTTTTGGTAACTCAATAACTATAGCATTGGCTTGAGAAACCTGCTGTGCCTCTTGTAGTTGTTGTCCCTATTGATTAGGCTGATTATACTGAATTATTGGTATACCCATTTCTTCTCTATGTTTTACCTATAATGGACAATTGGGTCCTATCCAATGATCAGGCGCCCAACAATATCCACAAGGCATCACTCTTTGTGGTTTCCCCTACTGATGACCTTGCTAGTTCTGTCCTTGTTGATTCCCCTGATCTCCCCATAGAGGTCTTGCTTGTTGCTGCCTCTGAAAATTGTCTCTCCCTTGCACACGCATAGCCTGATTGGCTGCCACATCAGTATTATTCCTATTCTCTTGTCGTGAACTTTGCCCTCTATTCTTGGGGTTGTACCAACATTGATTTGTTGTATGTCCGTCCTTATCACAAATATCACAAAATCTCCTTTCTTTTGGAGCTACAATGGAATATTCATGTCTTTTTAGCTTACTAATCCACGCTTCCTCTTAGCCTTATGCTTGCGATGCTTGCTCCCTACTACTTCTTCATCTTGGGTATCAGAGTCAGAATCAGTTGAACCTCCATCTCACTCCAATTCTGAATCAGAGTCAGCCTCTGAATTAGAATCAGAATGTCTCTTTTTAGCCCTTCCAAATCTTCTTTCCATGCGTGCAGCTGCTAACACTAATGCATCAAAGCCATTAGCAATATCCACACTTGCAACTGCATGTCTAATGGTACTTCGTAATGCTTTCAGAAAATAACCTGCCAACATCTCATCAGTAGGTCTTTCATTACCTTGCAATCGTTCCATTAAGGTTCTGGATTTCTGAGTATAATCTTCCACTAACATGGTTTTTTGCTTAATAGCTCTCAACTTCCGTAACACATCGGAAGGAGTCTTCTCTTTTCTAAATCGTTGCAGAAATGTTCTTTTTAATGCATTATATGTAGCAAAATGAGCAGTACCATATTGAATGAACCAGCTCATTGCTCGTCCTTCCAATATGGCAACAAATTGCTGAAGTTTAATGTCATCACCATATATATCTGGGTATCCATTAGCTGTCCATTTTATCTCAAATTGAGCCACATGGCAATCAGCATCTTTTTTAGATCCTCCTCTGAAATGAGCTGCTTTGACTTTGGGATTGGGAGGTGGTTGCGCCATTGGCTATGGTTGAGGTGTACGCCTAGTTCTTTGACCGGTCACCCCTGCAAGTGGGTCGAACTGGAGTCGTCTTCTTACTCCTATAGTTGCTTCTATTAGGAATAGCGCTCCAAGTATACCGCCCACCAACCTTACCTTTGCTGCACCTGTTTCTCCTTGTTCCTCTTCCGTTTCCAGATTAGCTTCCTCCTCGGCTTCATACCAATCATAGAATTCTGAGGATGACTCCACGTTCGCTACCTTTGCCTATGCTCTTGTAAAATATACTTTACCAAATGGTTTCCTTCTTTCCTTCATGCATTTCTTGCTTCATTAGCAATACAATAGGATCGCCAAATGTGTTGGGGTTCGAATTCAACACATCACAGCTTATTTATGGACAATCAAGCTTTAGTGCTGATCTACTTCACAACACAAATACACGTCCAACAATTTTTAGGTTTACTACAATTATACTACGACATAATCCATCATCGATGAACAAAATACACATAGACAAGATTCAATCTTGTGCTGCATGTACTTAAGCAAATTTCTTCATTCGAGTCCTTTTACATCAGGTGTACATGATAGAAAAATGGTATACAACTTCTGAACATCGAAAATACATTACGAAGATAAGTAGATCTATCTCTGAGTTGTTCTCTTTGAAGATGCGTCTTGCCTCTTTTAGTTTTTTCGCGCTCTCCTTCTTGGAGACGTTCTCGCTCCTTGTTTCTCTAGCACAATGGTGAGAACCACGTTAAGAAGCTCCACCTCCTTAATGTCAATCCGTGGAAGAGATAGGAGTGATGTGAAGATCGTGAATGTGAGATGAAGTGAGAGTGAAGGTGAGAAGCATAGAAATGCACACACACATACACACACAATGAAGAGACAAGCAAGACACAATGGAAGGTGAGAAATCAACTCTATTGCTCCAGATCTCAATTACAAGCTCAAAGTAACTCTAAGCTCACACTAACCAACCTCAAAAATGAGCTCTCTAGCTCTTTTTATAGATTCTAGACTAGTTTTGACTGGTTTCACATCTAGTGGTCAGCATAGTTAAAAAATAGGTCCTAAGTGCTATTTGAAGGGGTAAACGGTGTCTAAAAATAACCAAAATTGATATGCTCATTCTACCTAAGCTCCTCAAGCTCGAGGACTCCTCGGCTTGCACAAAATGGAGCTATGGATTACAAAAAGGGTTTTTCTATGTTACATATGTTACAATAGTGATGAAAATCACTGTTGGAGGTTTTTTGAAGAATATTTATAAAACATAATCTTTGAAAAATTGATTCGACTGGCTCCGTGCTCTGTCTTTACATGCTTCCACGTCTTCTATGCCTCTGGCTGCTGCCAACACCCCCCTCCCTCTTGCCTCTATCGTCCTCAACAGAACCTTGTTGTGAGGTCTGTCGGATGTAATTCTGGAGTAGTTCCTGAGCGAGGGTGTGTTCTGATATTCGAATGCCTCGGGCCAAATCTGCCTCGAGTTTCTCCCAATCAATTGGTTGCGGTTCATCAGGTGGTGGGAGTCAATAATGTGTGGAATAAACCATCTGTTCACAGGCGAATAATTGAAGCAAATGTGTGGGCCTGCTGATGAACACTTCTGAATGGTATTCCCAGAAACCGGTTGTGAACATTTCTTCGAAGGTTTTCTTGTAGCATGCCGGTAGGTATTTAATTCTGCAATGCCAGGCATAACACACCCGTAGCGATGGCGTTGTACTCATATCATATGCAAGATCTAGATTGCCATGCTCGAAGCTCGGGGTGTTTACATGAGGAGCCTTAACACGACGGAAGACTTTGAAAACCATTTGCATCATGTCAAATATCTTGACAGTCATATGCGCTGCTATATCGTCCATATGTTTCAAGCGAGGGATCCAGTGGCGAATCGTGGCCATCATGTATCCGATTGTAGGTGGTCTTGTAGGTGGTCTGAAGTATGGGTAGTTTAGCCAATCCTGGCATTGCTTGTTGTTTTGTATCTTTATCGCAAATGCCTTCTAGGAACGGTGACGTGGCACTGGTCCCCAACATGGGTTGTATTTTAAGTGTAGTGGTGCCTTAACCCAAGTACTCATCATCTCAGGATATTCTTGTAAAAGATCTTTACGCCAATCTGGTTGATAGATCTCGCCTTGCTACGCATCTAGTGGCAAATGCTCAGGCTCAAACTGAGTAGCGTGAGATGGTTTCTTGCCTGTTTCTTTCTCTATGGCCAACTGATATTCGGCCATTAACATGAAATACGGTTTATACTGTAACTCATGCCTTGATATGTATCTGCGCGGGTCCAAATGAGCAAAGTAGGGCGACTATAAAATTCTTTCCTCAATCATTGCCATTGCGTGCAACTGCGCCTCTACTCGTGCTGAGTGGGTTGTTCCAAGCTCTTCAATTGTCTTCATCCATGTGGGAGTAGGAAGTTCGTAAGTCGTCTGGCCTTTGGCTGCGACTCGTCCCCCTGGGATGGGTTGCGGCTCGTAGGCTTCTTCAAAAGTTTCCTCCACCGGAATAGTTACATTTTCTTCATCAGTTGGGAGCTCTGGTGGGGAATGTGGCCTTGGTGGTGCTTCATATATAGCTATCCTTGATTCAAGAGTTGATACCTGGGCCCGTAATGCGTTGAGTTCCTCTAAGATGTCAGGAGATGGGTCCGTAGGACCTGGTAGTCCTTGTGTTGCAGGTGCTCTGAGCTGGAGTAGCTTATGATCTTCTTTTAGCTTCTGATATTCTTCATTCATTCGATCGTATTCATCGAGCAATCTGATGTGATCATCAAGCAACATTTTCATTGATTCGGAGGGCACTGCTTTGAATCGGCTAGGACTTAATGGTTGGTCTGGATGATCGAGAGCAGCTTCTAAATTTTCTCTGTTCTGCTCTTGTAGCCGCTGGTTCTCTTCCTTTGCTGTTGCTAGATGTCTTCTGAGTAAGCCCATGTTCTGTGTAAGCGTCGCATTGCGAACTGTCTGGGCCCTTAACAAATTGTCAAGATCAGCAGTGGCCTCTTTGGCTTTCTCTTCACTTTCTACTTCCAGTTTGTGGTATGCCTCACGTAATTCTTGGTACCGAGTATTCAATGAGGCATTCTCGATTGACAATGAATTAAGCTGCGATTGTAAGTCGTTGGTTGTCCTCTGCAGCTGCTGATAATTATTTCCAAGAGATGTTGGACTCATCTCTTACTTGCGTCATACACGTGAACATCTGTCGAAATGCTGTGTCTATGGTGGGTGATAATATTAATGGTGTGCTAAGTGAAGATGCAGTGGGTGTAGATGCAAAGGGAATGGAGAATGGGGGTGGGAAAGTGGATGTTGTGGTGATTGTGGAAAATTATGGTGTGCTTAAATATTGTGGTGCCACAAATGAAGTGAGTGGAGGTGTAGTGGGTGGTGATATATCCATATCACTGGATGTGGTGTCGAGTGCGGTAACCGTGAATAGTGGTGTGATCGTGGGTAAGTGTGTGGGTGTAAATACAGGATTTACAAAGGTTGAAGAATAATTTACAGAGGGGTTGTCTTGGACGGCTTGGTGGAAAGAGAGGGGTTACGATGGGTCGGGGAGGTGAGACTGGGGAGAAGGTTAATGGAGGTGGGAATGGGAAAAGGGGTCTTGGAGGTGTGGGGAAGGATGGAAAAGATGGATGGAGAAATGGGTTGGATAGAAAGGTGGATGTGTTAGGGGGTAGACTAGGTTGAGTGGGTGCGGGAATTGTGGGATGAATGGGAGTAAGGACGACTTTTGCTACTCCACCGGAGAAGGAGGATGTTGTTCTCGAAGAAGGGGGGTGTGTGGGGGAGACTGGATGGATGGGAGGTGAAGGAGGAGTAGTTGGGGTGACAGGTACTTCGGTAACTGTGGTAGTATGTATAGCAGTAGTACGGGGTGGGGAGTCGACGATAATGGTGTCCTCTTCCAATGAGCTTTCAGGGACGAGACATGCTTCTCTGGCCTGTTCTGAAGACTGATCGCTGGTGGGTACCCGAATGTATTCACCCGGTTTGGTTAGTAGGCGGATTCTGCGAGGATCATACTGCGGTAGCAGTTTTCTCTGCAAATATCTTAAGGCTTCAGTGGGTCCAACTGATTTGACAAGCTCTCTGAAACCTCTGATGTATACTTCTTCGAACCCACCCGAGACAAGCTCTTGTTCTATGAGTGTTTGGCTCTCTTCGTCAGTCAACTTCTTACGCACCCAAACCTTTTCCATAGTACGGTATAACTTTTTGATGGCCAGTGTATAAGCTGCTGCTTCGAAGGTTTCTTCTTCGTGTGTGCTCGTGTCACCTTGGGTGTCGGTTTGTTGTCCTTGTTCATCTGTTTGCACATTGTGTACTTGTGTCATGAAGACTCAAGGACTTGTGCCAATGAGACTGTACCTCAATTGCCACACAAGTGCGTATAGTGGGAAATTAACACACATTTAAATGTCAATCCGATCGAACGACCTAACCAAGTGTATGAAGACGTGTGCACACGTGATGGAAAATGAAGTGGCAAAGCTTGCATGCATGAGAAAAGACTAATCCACCTCTCACACTCACTGAAATGTTGAAAGTGTCTGCTGCGATATCTCTTATAGCAATTCTCAGAAAATCAAGGATTTCTCCCAGCTCCGAACTCCGAATATAAGCAATACAGTACTCATTTCGAAGCTCTCGATGAGACACATCTATTGGAAGTGGTTTCACTCGATTCTGATAACTCTATTTCAAGTTATGGCCAAAATGGTGAATGGCAAGAAGTGCCCACACTCACGCCACAACTCCTACTAATTCGCACACACACTACAGTAGCTCAAAATCAATGGGCAGGGGTAGACAATAGTACTACACACACATTTCAAGCAATACACACACATACAAGACCAAAAAGAGGATCAAAATCTGCAAGGAAGAGGCAAATTCGCAATTTCAGAAGAGCTCCTTCTTCACAATGGCAAAAAGTCTCTACAAAGAGTCACAAAGTGACTTATATACATGTGCCCTAAGTTTGGTCCTTTCACACAAGAGACCGACACTTTATTACTAGAAAAGTGAATTTCCTACTAATTTACAAGGGATATTTTACAACAAATTGGGATTATGCAACTAGAGGACTCCTCTAGTGCATTTACATGGCTTGAGGGAATTCTCTGAGACCTTGAAGAAGAAAAATTGTGCCCGTTAATTTGAAAATTTTGGGGCTCTTCACATATGTTCCTTTGCTCTGCAACACTCTCCCCCTCTTTGTCTCTGTCGTCCCTTGATAGGCTTTACTTCTTGTTTGTCAGTGTCATCGCACACCTTCCTTGGTCAGTTTTGCCTGTTCATCAGTCTTGCATTACGTTTTAGAGGCCCTTTTCGATATTTTTCTTGACATCCTCTAGGCCTGATGCATTTGGTTTGTGTGTTAAATCTGGTTGCCACGCACGCCATTAGTAGACATATGAGGATGTAGCTCTTAAGCCTTGATCTGAACCTTCTGTTGCTCAAGAGGTTGAAGCACCCTCATGGCTATGGAACCGCATGATATCTTCTTGCACTTCTTCATGGATACTTGTTGGCCCTGGTTCCTCCTTCCGGCTGCATGCTTTTCCTTGATGTGTGTGCCCCTGTGGGGCTCTGTGTAGAGAGTGGTTCTTTTGATCTTCAATGAGCAGTTTTGGACTTTGATTTCCCTCTTCTTTTGTTTTTGCTTGATTGTCCCTCTACACGTCCCTCCTCCTGAACTCTGTCGTCCCCGACAAGCTTTTTGTGGCGGCGTGTGTACGTCTGGATGGCCGCTTGCTCTCATTGATTCAGCAGATTAGCGTGACAAATCATGAATTCTTTCCACTACTGGGATTTGACTCCGTCCTCTGGCGCCTGTCGATGATCCGCAAAGAAACTTGTTTCATAGGCTACCAGGCGTGCATTCAGGTTGGAAGTCATTTTGACAAAAAATTCTGAATCAATTTCAAAGAAGCCTGTGAAAAATGCTTCTTCGAATGTTTGCAGATATGTGGACGGTAAAAACATTAGGCGAGAATAATATGCCATGAGCGTTAACCGGCTTGGAATGGTGGATATGTCAAAATTAGTGCTTCTGAACCTTGCGTAATGCCGATGAAATTCAAAAAAGTATATTTTGCATGTTGGAATACCTTGATTACCGTAAGTAGCATGCTGAATATCTTATTTGTCATTTTAACAGCTAAATCAGGAACTGTAGCGTATCTGGCAATCCAAAATTCCATAGTTTTTACCATGTATTCCTCGGTCGGTAAGTAATTATGTGGCGGACTAGGTAACAACGGATAGTTGAGCCACTGATTATTTATATTTCCCTGGCGCTGACCTTCCCAAAATTGCGTCCAGGCTCTTCGACGAGGTAGTGGACAAAAAGATGGATTTATTTGAAGCTCATAAGGTGATGCCTCCCACTGTACCCGCAGTGTTGGATTTTTTTTCTAAGAGCTTTCTTCTCCATATAGGATCTGCCTTTTCAAACTCTTCTTGGGTATATTTGAAGGTATCATGCCTGAAGTGGAGGTTGTGATCCGAATCTTTATTTGTCGTAGACTTTATATAATTTCACGTTTGTTCTTTGAGTAGTCAGTATGGTACATTGAATGGCTTCAGAATTTGCTCTAATTGCTTATTGTCTATTTGAGCTTCCTTCATGATCCTGATGATCTGTTCTTCAAAATCAGCAGTGAGTTGGGACACCAGTAGTGCCCTTTCTGGTCGGCTCAATTCTGCAATGTCCCGATTATCATGATCAATGTGGACCTCCTGAGCCTCCCTTATCGGTGAATGATATGAGGGGGGAGAGAGAGGACGTACCTCAGTCTCCACAGTAGCCTCCGCAGCTTGTGGAACTACTGGTGTCCCCTGCTTTGCTTTTTGCTCTAACTGCTCCTGAAGCTGTTTAATGCATTCATCTCTCTGCTTGATTACCGCAGTGGCCTTTTCAATTGTGTCTTTATGCTTGAGAAGTTCTTGTGCCACGATATCCATATGATCGGTGTCTTCTTTACATTGCAGTAGATAACGATTCTCCGCTTTTTTTCCACTTATTTCTTAGGGCAGTTGTGTCCTCCATGTATCTTTTTTCTCAATCAGCAATGACTTCATGCTCCTGTCTGAGCTGATCTTCCATTTTAGTTATATTTTCTTGTAATTCCTTGAAATTCCCTGCTGAATTGTCAGTAGCCGGTATTGGTTGATCACTGAGGAGAGCTGTCATGAGCTCCTTGTTGCGGTTCCTTAGGTTTTCAGCTTCCTCCATGCAGACTTTGAGCTGAGATTCCAAGATTTTGCTCCTAGCCTGCATTCTTGCCTTTTCATTTTCACTAGCTTCATATTTTCTCTTGATTTCTTGCAGTTGTATTTGTAAACTTTCATTTTCGGATATTAACTCGCTGCACTACTTTCTAGCTTCTTGGACTTCTTTTTCTTTGTTTCTGATGTTCTCTCTTTCCAATGCTAACTCGTCCAAAAGATTCTTACTCTTTTCTTGAAGCTCATGTTTGTCGTTCATTGCTTGGTCGTAGTCTTCGTCCGCTTCAAGCATGAGTTGCTGCGTATCTAGAGCGGTTCTAATCATGTCTTGTACCATAGGTTTGAGTTTAGCCATGTCTACATTCAACCAAGTTCTTGGTATGCTTGGAGCTTTGCCTGTTTGCACATCCCTTCCCTGCTCCACCTGGATTGTTTCATTGTGTGGTTGTCTAATTTGCAGTTGTATTCGTGGTTCTTCGTCTTCTTTATCCACTTCAATAGCTTTTGTGGCACTCCCTTGAAATGTTACATCCATGGGGGAGGGTTCTGCCACGACTCTAATAGGCGTGAAAGGTTCTGTATCTTCATTTTTTTCTTTCTGAGTCTCCTTCTTTGGTGTCTTTATAGACATCTTACGTGGTGGTGTGGCCTCCTTGATTTGAATGTTGGAAATTTCATTAAGTTTTATAGTATGTGTACCTTCCGTTTCTGCATTCTCACTTGTGATACTTTGATCAAGATTTCTTACGTGGTCATCCGGCTTGAGGCCTTCTGGTTCTTCACCGTCGTCAACTTCATTTAACTCCGCCCATTGTCCATCATCCTTCGATTCGCTTCGAATGTCGACATTTAATAATGAAGTGTCTGGTTCTTCTTGGGCTTCCGATGATGAACTAGAATTATCCAATCCTATTTCCCTATACCGATGTACTTTTGTGAGTTTTGTCTTTGCTTCCGATCCTTGTTGGGTCTGCTGATAGTGATGACCTTGTACAGGTAAGTTTACTTGTCCTTCTGTATATTGATGTGTTTCTTCCAACGCTTTAGTCAATTCTTCCTCTGTGATTGTTCTATGCCCTTCAATGGTTGTTTTAGGGAGTACATGGATTCTTTTTGTTGTCAGTGCTTCTTCTTCAACTTGCTTGACTTCTCGGAGTCTCTTTGTGCCTCTCATTTTAGGTTGAGAACTGGTTTCTGCCACTTCCACAATCTTTGCCCCTTTTCTCTTTTTTGGTACAGTGGCGACTTTGACGTACTGAGCCATATCAATCGAAGACGGCATTTCCTGCAAGTGTTCTCTTATGCCCAAAGCGTGGTAAATCAAGATAGTCAGAGCCATAGTACCATTGAGGAACTTCTTATTATGCCATTGCTTCTTTGCCTCGAATAGTCTTTCTTGTACATAGGGAGTTAGATTAACTTGATTGCCGATTTGCTTTATAGCATGAGACAATAATTGAACAATGAGTTTTTGGGGAGCCGTGTATCGATTCATGTTTGGGAAGTAGAAGTGTTGGTGAATCAGTCTGACTTCCTCTTCTATGTCTACTCTGTTAATGTCAACAAAAGTTTGTGTCTTTGCTCCACGACTCTCTTCTTTTATCATACAGACACCGTCTTTTTCCCATCCGAATGCTTCCTTAATTAAGTCATGTGTAAATTGGATGAAAACCCACTCTCCTCCTTTATCCATAACTCTGGCTTCTGGCACCAATGGATCATGCAGTGCTGGCTGTAGGGTGTTCATGACTTGCGTGCATCTTTGGAAGTCAGGTTTATAGATGTGCAATTCAAAATACTTGTGAATTCCTGCTTTCTTCATTATGTCGATTGTGGAGGGTAGTTCATGTAATACTCTAAAGTCCTGGGACATAATCGGAAAATGATGCTCTGTGTCCATGATCTTTATGTTTGCCAAGAAGAGATACTCGCCTACAGGTTGGTCATCTCTAAACCAATGCCCCTTTGCTTTTGTGAGACTTTGGGGAGGGAATTCCTGCACCTCCTCCTGGATTGTAGCCTCCGAGTCTTCCGAAGCCATCTGCACTTGTAATGAAAAGTGCATTAGCTTGAAAGGAAGTAAACGAGTAGTGGAGTGCATTTCAGTGAGTTGTTGTCGCGCATCACTCCATTTCCCATAATTCCATAGGTGAGATCTCTTACCACATTTTTTTTATTATTTTTTTATCCTGAAAGAAAACAAGCGTTAGTATAGCCGAAGCATTTATTTATTTTCGATGTATGTTCATTCCTAAGATAGTTGAAGCTAAGAGCTAATCTCTCGTGGAGAATGTGCACCACTAGTTTTAGAATGTACATCGTATGCCGAATGCTTGGCCTCGTATTGTGGCCCTATTATGCATATTTGAGGTGCATTGGATACTTCATGAGTGCAATTGAGGTCTTTGTCATCTCGCTGGTTAGCTTCTCGCAGCCTTTTTGGTTTCCAAATACATTTTGTGGGCACTTGAATCGCATGTCTTGTTCCATTGATTTGTCCGTCTGTTGGTGTTGTCTTTGTTTCCGCTTGCGTTCTAATTGTATATACATTTGCTTCTTTGCTTCGAGGACGAGTCTGTTTTGGCTTCATTATTCGTCTTTTTTGATGTATTACATCCTCTTGAGTTTTTCTCACTTGCTTGGCTGCCTGTGTGACTCTTTTGGGAACCCATATCTGATGTCCTCCTGTCTGAGCTTCGATTAAAGGCTTGGGGATCCATACTTGCAATAGTCCTTCAGGCATGGATTTTGGTGCCGCTGGTTTGGTGATTTCCGCTTCCTTCTGAAGAGTGGGTGCTGACTTCTCCTGATGCTGCATCTGATCCTTGCGTACCCATATGTATTTGTGTTGTCCTTGATATGAGTATCTCCTTGTTGTTTTCCAATATGGCGATCTTTTGGCTCGTTGAGGAGGTCCAGGAGGGTTGGTTTCATTTGTGGTTGGCTCTTCCTCAACCGAATGTGATGATTTTGACTCTACCGCTGACATCATTGGGCTTGACTTTTCTGTTGTTTCTAGATTGGTTCTCGAGATATTCTCTCTCAGACCATTTTTCAGTGTCTCTTCCTGGTATCTCTCCGAACTCTCGATGACCTTTGGTGAAGTTAAAAGCTTCTCTCCTAACAAACTGAAAATTTCCTTATGCCCTATTTTGGCAGAAATGTAGCCTTGAGCTAGGTTGATGCTTACCTCGTTTTCAATGATCCAGTCCTGTCCTAGAATTAAGTCTTCTATTAAATCCTCATCTTTGCACACTAAGACTCTTTCTTCCATGGAGGAATTTCCTAGGTGGAAGGATACATTTGTTGTTCCAATGCATTCTAGGGTTTGACCTCCGATTCCTATCAATCGGGCGCTTGTGGAACTCATACTCAATTGAAGATTTTTTATGCCTGTATTTCGTATGCAACTAAGTCCTGCTCCTGAGTCTATCAAGGCGTCTTTCAATTTGTACTCTGTCTAGCCAATCCCTAGGTTTAGGTAAGGTTGCGTCTTGCACATACCCGTGGTATCAGGATTATTGACTTGATAATTAGCCATAGGGATAGGCTCTTCTCCTTGGAGATACCGTTCATCCCGTTGCCTAATCCACTCTTTCCGTTTCCTAATACGCTCTAGTGCTTCTTGCCGAGCTTCCTCTCTAATTCGTTCTTCTTCCCTTTTCCTATTTTGGGCACCTACTAATCGTGCTAGCATTTGTTCTATCAAAGGCTCCATGAATCGTCTCTCACTCTACATCCACTGATGTAGTTAGGAAGGACATCTCCATCTAGGGTGGCTAGATTGACTGCACCACCAGTTGATATTCTATTTATGATCAAAGGTCCATATCCACATTTTTGTAGCTTCTTGGCATGTTGTTTTAAGGTGTATACTAAGACTAAGTCTCCCTCTTTAAGTCCCTTGTCTTATATGTGCATCATAATATGCTTTTTGTCTCCTTTTAGCTGCATAAATTCCTGCCACTGCTTGTAACCTAGTCTCATGTAATTTCTCGATTTGGTCCAGTTGTTGGGATAATTCATGTCCGTTCCACTCATACTGTTGGGCCACTTTCAATGTTGGTACCAAAAAGTCCATTGGAAAAATTGCATTTTGCCCATACACTAAGTTGAATGGGGTAGTTCCAATAGCCGTTTTATATGCAACCCAGAGGGCCCAAATTGCGTGATGCAACTGTTTGTCCCAATCTGACCTTCCATTCTTGACAATCTTTGTCAATACTGTACACAGTACCTTGTTTGAACTCTCTGCTTGTCCATTGGCTTGGGGATGGTATGGGGCTGATTTTTTATGAATCACTAAAAACTCATTCATTAGTGACTCGATTACTTCATTGAGGAAGTGCGTTCCCCGATCACTCACAATCTCGATGGGTAATCCAAAGCGGGTGAAAATATGCTCGAAGAGAAACTTGGCAGTAGTTGGAGCATCATTCTTTCTAGTTGCTTTTGCTTCTACCCATTTGGTCAAGTAATCAGTGGCTACTATGATGTACTCCGCATGTGATCCTTTGGCTGGTGGGTTGATGGGTCCTATAAAGTCAATACCCCATTTTGAGAATGCCCTTGCACAGACCATGGGTCTTAATGGCATGTCATCTCTCGTAATTGGGTATTTAGCTCTCTGACAGGTCTCACAGCTTCGTACATACGTTTCAGCATCCATATGTAGGGTTGGCCACCACAAGCCTGCAAAGAGAATCATTTTGACAGTTCTCTCCGCTGAAAAATGACCTCCTGCAGCACTTGCATGTGCCATTTCTAATATGGGTAAATATTCTCCTTCATGCACACATAACCGGAGTTGGTTGTCTTTTCCTCGCCTAAACAATTGTCTCCCCATGAGAATATAATCCTTGCTCATTTCTTCTAAGGATCTTTTTCTTGCCAAACTAGCTCTTGCTTCATGCTCTTTTGTTTTTAAGAATTTAACCAATGTCTTGCCCCAATTGGGTGCGATGGTTGAGAATGGTAGGGACATATGTTCTTCTGGGCTCGTCTCTTGACATTCTGCACAATTGCTTACATAGTCATGAACATCCTTGGGCATGTCAGGCCAGTATACTCCTAATCTTTTTAGTTCTCGAATTGTTCCATGAATCCCTTGATGTGTTCTCCATTTGTTCACATGTGCTTGCTCAATTAGTTGTTTTTGTTCGTCCTCCTCGACACATCTTAGTAATACTCCATTGGGTTCCTTATAGTACACGCTTCCAGCAATAATGTGTAAATTCCTTGATTGGAGAATTTCCTTTTTGCTATTCTTGTTGATTGAGTGTTGTGGGCCATGGGTTAGTATAGGAATTAGTTTCTCAGCCCACTTTGGACATACTTGCAGGTTAAATAAATAAGCATCCGGGAGATCATCGGGCACTCCACTTGGTGGCTCCCCGTGTGTTAGCCTAGAAAGATGGTCTGCTCTTACGTGAGTGTTCCCTTTCTTTACTACCACTTCGAAGTCGAACTCCATTAGTAGTAAGAACCATCGTACTAATCTTCCTGTGTTACACGGCTTATTGACTAAGTACAGTAAAGCCTGATGGTCTATGAAGAACTTGAACTTGTTGGCTAAGAGGTAGTGTCTGAATTTCTTCACTACATAGACCATTCCTAAGCCTTCTCGTTCAGTAGTGGTATAATTTCGTTCCGCTTGATTCAGTTGTCTACTAGCATAGGCAATTGGATGATCAAGCTTCCCTTCATCAGCTGGTTGGGCTAGGATGCATCCAATGGCATAGTTAGAAGCATCAACATGAATATGAAAAGGCTTGCTCCAGTTTGGATGGTTTTGCATCGGCCGTCATTGGTATTCGATGGGAACAAATAGTGGGTTCTACGCCTTTGAGATCCTTGTAGGTCCATGCGAATACATCTCGGTACTCTCGGATAAGGTGTATGAGTTCCTCTTCCTCCTCTTCAGATACATCTTTTCCAATATATGTGCACCGCTCTTCTCCATCTTCTACTGTTACCACAATTTTTTTGGTTTGTTCTTTGTTGTCGTATGCTTCTCCGTCTCGTGCCTCTCGTCTAGGCATTTGAATGGCTACTTTTCTCTGCTCTACTTCATATTTTTTAAAATGTTCATGAACTTCAAAAAGATCTGGGTTCGGCTCTACCTTACTCAAGTCTTCCCTCTGCCTGTGTATTGCCAGAGCAGCTTCAATTGCTAAGATTTTTGTTGGTTCCTGTTCCTTCTTGTTCTGAATAGTGTTTAAGTAGCTTTCTTCGGAGTCAAATTCTGGTTCCATTTCTATGCTTTCATATTCCTCTTTCCATTCTTTTTCCAGGATTTCCCCTTCTTCTACTTCTTGAAGAACAACCATATAGAGATTTACATCATAGCCTTCCTCATCTATGCATTCGTTCATCGTCAAAACTTCTTCATTTACGCACACATCTAAGGTTGCCAAAATTTCCATCCATCCATGCGGCTCGAAGATCTCATCAAGAAAGATTTGAGGCATGTAATCTGGGTCTTCTACTATTCGATAGTTAGGGTGTCCTATCGGCCACAGTTGTTTTTTACACTCCTCTTTCTTCGCTTCTTTACACATCCATAATTGGGCATCTTCATGTATCCAAGATTGATCACTTGATCCAGCACTGTGAATGGATAGGTCATCTCCTTCCTTGTGTATTGGATTCCATTGTAGTGGAGGGACATCTCGATAGGCAAACGTGTGCAAATTTATCTTGGTGGTGTTTCCTTGATGTTGCAGGTATAATGAATCTCTTCCCCAATCTTGTACTACCCGCATTTGTCTCATGAAGGGTCGCCCTAATATCATTTCATAGTTGTTCGCTTTCTCGAACTTACAAATGGCTAATGTATGTTCAAATTCTACTCCACAGGTGGTTAGCTTGATTCATTCCAATATTCCTAAGGGTCTTTCCACGTGACCATCTGCTAATTGGAGTTTCATGCGTCTGGGTGGTAAGGCAGGTTTTCCCCACTTTTCCCATATTTCCTTGGTGGCAATTCCTACATCGGCTCCCGTATCTAGAATAGCCTTGGTCATGTACCCATTGTGGGTGACAGGTAAACACGTATTACCTTCGTCTCCTTCACTAAATTCTCCCACTTTATCAACTGGGATTTGTATCGTTGATTTCCTTTCCTTTTCGTTTCCTTTTGTTTCTCCTTTCTCTGGTTGTGGTTCTAATTGGTTTGCTAACTGCCTCCATAATTGTGGTTTAAGTTGAAGCAACTCTTCCACCGTCAATTTGCATTGCACCTTTGTTTTCTTTAGTTCTGTTAGATTGTGTGAACTCTCTTCTGAGTTTCCTTTTCCCTTCCCAAGTACTGTGGGTGCTCGTATTATTATAGAGTCCTTTTCATATTCTCCCATGTAATTAGGCAATGTTGAAATGCTCAGGGTTTCC
Organism: Ceratopteris richardii; assembly: GCA_020310875.1. Classification (NCBI taxonomy): domain Eukaryota; kingdom Viridiplantae; phylum Streptophyta; class Polypodiopsida; order Polypodiales; family Pteridaceae; genus Ceratopteris; species Ceratopteris richardii. Next base: position 39,207,935 of record CM035424.1, read on the forward strand.
TCTCTACCTCTATCGAGTCTTGATGCTTCCTCATATACTTCCTCCAGGTTGGGATGGGGTTGACAATCTTCCACATCTATTTCATCAAAAGGAGGCGAGCTGACTCCATTCTTCTTCCATTGCTCTTCTCTGATTCTATTTCACAAGTCTTTTGGCCAATCTGCCTCGAGGTCTGGTATCATCGACACTGGTTCATCTTGTGCTTTCATTTGTTCACCTTGGTAATCTTCCTTTGTAGGTTCCTTATCCTTGGATTTGATGCATTCTTCGTATAGACCATGTGCAATCCTTGTCTCTGGTAAAATTGGGATAGTCTTTTCTAGGGTTGCTTGTACTACCTCGATAAGTTTCCTGCATATTGCTAATCTTTCTTTTTCTAATTCCCCTTGAGGGTAGAGTTTTTCATGTTGCTCTATATTTGGGCCCATTTTGATTCTAGCTTGGTAAGCTTTCAACCACATGTCCAAGTCGTCTGGCTTTGGGTCAGCTAGAATTGATCCTGGCTTCTCTTTCTCTGAGCTAATTCGTGGTGGCTCAGGGATCTCCTTATGAGTTTTTTGTTCTTTATGCTCCTTCAAGTCCTTAGTTTGTTTCTTACTGTCTTGACTCTTATTTCTCGCCCATTTATCTTTGAGTTTTTCTCGTCTTTCCTTCCATTTTTGTACTCTTGTGTTTTGGGAGTTCTCACGTGGGTTCTCAGAATCCTCGACTACCTGAATTTTAGAGCCTACAGTTTTATTGCTCTCTTGTTCCTCTTCTGGTTGTTTTCCTTTTTGTTGCTTCGTTTGGGCTCTAGTAATAGCCTTTAGTGGTACAATGTACTCCTTATCACTTCCAGATCCTTCTATGACCTCAATCACATTGATTGGTGCAGTATCTTGAGTTTTTGCCGGATTCTTAGGGCAATCTCTAAAAAGATGTTCTTTTCCGCAATCACTGCAATATCTTTCCCAGATCCTAGGTGGTGGAGGGTTGTAAGGTCGAGGGCATTCTCTAATGAAATGGTCTCCTCCGCATCTATAGCATGGTCCTCTCTGCATAGGTGGTCTAATAGGTGGTCTCACGGTTGGTTGTGCTTTAGGAGCCGTATACATTAAGGTGGCCATCTCTGCTCCATAAGTCTGATCATAGCCCTCATATCCATAGTAAGCAGCATCATATGCGGATTCTTATTCTAACATGTTGGCTTCGTACGAGTAGTACTCTCCTGGAGGAGGTTCATATCCTGTGCTTGTTGATTCTACGTTGGTCATTGTCGATGTTGGTACTATGGCTCTTTCTAAGTCTTCTTCTGGTTGAGCATACTTTACCGATACTACTTGTTGAGGTTTTGACAGTTGGGGTCCTAGCACTGGTTGTGGTGGTGGATATGGTGCCTGCTCATATGGCCTTGATGCTTCTGCTGGTGTGGGATACGGGTTGTATCTTGGTATCTCTGTGCTTGGCTCCCTAGGAGGGTATCCATATGGTCTATACTGCGGTGGTTGAAAAGGGCGTGCTTGCCTATTGAAGGGACAATTCTCAGTAGTGTGGTTGGTATATTTTTGTTCTATGTGGCAGTACCAAGAAGTTCCTTGTTGTTGTTGTCTGTGGTGTGGATACATAGGTTGTGCACCAGCCCCTCCTCGGACACACAAGTGTGTGGGGTGCTCTCCTCCACATAAGTTACATCTCCGTAGCATAGGCACTCTTTGAGCTGGGTTTTGGTAAGCTCTTTGCCCCTGGACTCCTAGTTTCTTTGCTAATAATTCTGCTAATTCTTCCATGTTACTGGAGTTGGATGTGACGGTGCTCCTTGAATCTTCTGATTTAGTGAGGTCGGATGTACTTTTAAGGTCCTCGGCTAGGTTATCTTCCAAATCAATGCACTCTTGAAGGCACTCACTCAATGTTTGTAGCCTCTTCACATACACTAGTGTTCTTAGAGTTCCGTTAGTGAGCCCATCTAAAAATAATGAAATCATCTTTTGTTGAGTGGGTCTCTCAGCCATTGGGCATCTATCCACATATTGATTGAATCTTCGGGCAGCAGTCTTCATAGTTTCATTACGGTTTTGTTTAAAGCTATGGATTAAAGACACAGAATTGTGTTTAATCCCTCTCTTTGTGAATTCCCCAATGAATTCTTGAAAGAACTGTTCCATATTTCCAAATTGATTTGGGTCTAAGGGTTCGAACCAAGTTAGAGCTATCCCTGTGAGGGTGAGTCCAAAAGACTCATACTGCACAAAGAAGTCATCTACTTGCTCCGCTCTTAGAACTTGTTTAAATTCAGCGATATGATCATAGGGTTCCCCCAATCCATCATAATGGTTTCTCACACATTTAGCCACTTGGATAGGTCTCAATCTTCTCATTGGAGGCGGTCTGGGCATTACAGGGAAGACTGGGGCAGCTGGTCGTATTGGAGGTATTCCAGGTTGTCCTCCTACCGGTGGTCGTGGTCTTGCTGGTGGTCGATACTGATTACCTATCCCTACGTGGGCCTGATTGTGTGTTTGCACTCCTGGAGTTGCAAACTGTACGTGAGTACGGTTGGGCACACTTCGTTGGCTGGTCTGTCCTGATGTGGTATGTTCCGTCTCTTGTTGATTCCCAAAAGGATTTTGTGAGGTAGTTGCCTGATCTCTCTGAGGAAATACAGGCGCACCCATATATCTCAGCCGAGCCCTGTCTAAGGCACTCACGGGCCAATATCTCCGTTGATCCTTATCCAAGGATGTGAGTCTAGTTTCATCATCTGGGTCTTTCAGCTCATAGAATGTCATGGGGCTTTCTTCTCTCCCTAGAGCAGGTAAGCCTGTTTGAAGCAACAAGTCTGATCCGTGGATCACATAGACCTCCAACAAGTAGTCGTCTTGAGGTATCAAATCTCCTCTCAAGACCCATGATACTTGAGACCTGCCCCTAGGGGTAGTCACAAACTCTTCAGGGTGTGTTCTTTCGGAGTTGTCTGGGTCCGCAAACTCTCCCCTTTCGTTGATCCTCTCAGGAAATTCAATCACAATATAGATATGACCAATTTTGTCTACTTATGCACCTCCCTCGTACTTGACAGCAAGTCGGGGTACAATTGTGGCATTTAGGGAAGTTACCATCCTAGCCACAGATCTATTTAAGCCATCCAGGTAGATGGGGATCTCCTGGGCATTAGTGGACACATACTCTAAGGAGGTACGGTAATCTCCTTCAACAGTAGACATGAAATTCCTATTCGGTGTTGGACCCTGCATGTCTTCCGAAGCCATGGGTATTTCCTCCTCTGAATCACTAGAAGTCTCTGAGTAGATGGAGTGATGACTAACCTGGGCAACACTTCCCACAGAAGATATGATGCTTCTTTGGCTACTTAGCACTCTTCCTGACCTCAAGTTCATTCACCCTCCTAAGTCTCTCTATATGTCTCAGAGATTCTCCTTGAGTGGCTCTCCTAATGCCTCAAATTGCCTGACAGAATGTTAGTGCAAATCTGGACGATACCACTTCCAGGCGATACTGCACTAGGCGATACTGCCTTGGCCACGATACGATACTTGATGTTAACGTGATACGATACTGTCTGCAGCAGGCGATACGATATCGGATGACTGCCATGATACGACACCAAAAGTGGTATCGCGATACAATTCCTGGTAAGGAGACAATACAATACCAGAACAGGCGGCGATAAGATACCCCCAGCTTGCACGATACGATACCAACTTGGTATCACGATACTACTTAGGCAAGCAGATGATATGATACCACTGCTACTCACGATACGATACTAACTTGGTATCGCGATACTACTTAGGCAAGCAGACGATACGATACCACTGCTGCTCACGATACGATACTAACTTGGTATCGCGATACTACTTAGGCAAGCAGACGATACGATACCACTGCTGCTCACGATACGATACTAACATGGTATCGCGATACTACTTAGGAAAGCAGATGATACAATACTGTGATATGTACCGATACGATACCTAGGCAATGTGAGATCGCGATACCAACTTTGGGGACACGATACCAAAATGGTATCGCGATACCAAGACTGGTATTCAGCGATACGATACTTCAGCGAGTATCGCGATACAAGGGAGTTTTGGTATCGCGATACCAAATCTCAACCGATCGCGATACTCAAGCCAAAAAATCCTCCAAATACAAAAATTTTTTACCCCCTTGCTTCTCTTCCAACCCCCCACACATCTAGCCTACTGCCTCTTTCCAGAAAGCAAGAAAAACAAATCATTTTCCTCCCCGCGATACCTAATGCGCACTTAATCACGTGTTTTCTCACTTTTACAGTATTTTGGTCAAATAAACTTTGAGAAATCTTACCTTTGTACTGTATTGCTTGCACTTTGGGCTCAAAACCTAGCTTTGAATGCCTGCTCTGCACGATACTAAGCGCGCGATACCACACGCTGCTCTTCAGACGATACCAGAACACCAACCAGTGTCAAATGAGCCAATTTTTTGGTTTTTATACTTTTTTGGACAAAATTTTATCCTAGCTAATTTTAGGTGATTTTTTGGACATTTTTGGTGGTCTCAGCCTACTCCTACTTCATCTCTCTTCACTCCTCCTCTCCGTCTAACCTAACCCTAACTCCTCCTTCTCTCCCTTCCTCCTAACCCTAAACCTAAAACTTATCACACACACCTTTGGGATGTGAAGCAACAAGTGCTGAAGTGATTGACTACTTGCCACAGGACAATTTCACCTCTACAAGTACGATTCTATCACACTCGATCTATAACCATCACGAAGGCACCTCGGCAGAGTGTTCCCCGGCAACGGCACCAAAAACGTGTGTACTTGTGTCATGAAGACTCAAGGACTTGTGCCAATGAGACTATACCTCAATTGCCACACAAGTGCGTATAGTGGGAAATTAACACACATTTAAATGTCAATCCGATCGAACGACCCAACCAAGTGTATGAAGATGTGTGCACACGTGATGGAAAATGAAGTGGCAAAGCTTGCATGCATGAGAAAAGACTAATCCACCTCTCACACTCACTGAAATGCTGAAAGTGTCTGCCGCGATACCTCTTACAGCAGTTTTCAGAAAATCAAGGATTTCTCCGAGCTCCGAACTCCGAATATAGACAGTAGGGTACTCGTTTCGAAGCTCTCGACGAGACGCATCTATTGGAAGTCGATTCTGATAACTCTGCTTCAAGTTATGGCCAAAATGGTGAATGGCGGGAAGTGCCCACACTCACACCACAACTCCTACTAGTTCGCACACACACTACAGTAGCTCAAAATCAATGGGGAGGGGTAGACAACAGTACTACACACACATTTCAAACAATACACACACATACAAGACTAAAAAGAGGATCAAAATCTGCAAGGAAGAGGCAAATTCGAAATTTCAGAAGAGCTCCTTCTTCACAATGGCAAAAAGTCTCTACAAAGAGTCACAAAGTGACTTATATACATGTGCCCTAAGTTTGGTCCTTTCACACAAGAGACCGGCACTTTATTACTAGAAAAGTGAATTTCCTACTAATTTACAAGGGATATTTTACAACAAATTGGGATTATGCAACTAGAGGACTCCTCTAGTGCATTTACATGGCTTGAGGGAATTCTCTGAGACCTTGAAGAAGAAAAATTGTGCCCGTTAATTTGAAAATTTTGGGGCTCTTCACATATGTTCCTTTGCTCTGCAACACACATGTTCTTGGGATTCATGAGTTCCCTGATTGGCTTCGTCATCGCCTTCTTCTTCGTCGGTTTCTGTTCTTTCTTCCTCGGAACTGGACACTACTTGTCCTTGTGGTTGATCTCACGGTGTGGTAGGGTAGCTGGGCCTTTCATATTCGTGAGAGAAGATCTGGCCTTCTGAAAACTGAAATTCATTTGAAAATACATCCTGCATCTCAAAATCAAATGTGGTGTCTGCTTATTTTGCTTCTAAATGGGGTATCGGAAAAGAGAAAGCTTCCGCACCAATAGTGGTGGGAACTTCTGCTGTAGTGGTGGTAGGTCCTGGGACTGTGGCTGCTTGAGTAGTGACTGTGCTGGTAGTGCCCTCCGTTGTAACTGGTCTTGATAACCTTATGCGAATGGGTTGTACAGGGGGTTCAGTAGGAGACTGTTCAGGAGAGGGTTGTGGTGAGGGTGATTCTGGCACCTGAAGGCAGGGGATAGTTCCTCTCATTCGCTTTCCTGCTCTTCCTTTGCTGGGCTTCCTAGCTTTCTTTGTGGTTTTTTTATGCTAAGCACATATATACAATTCTAGTCAGTGCGTAGCATCCATTGATGACTTTCTTTCTTTCCCATCTATGTTGTGCTAAATACATCTGATCAATGATCCAGCTAGCTAGATCAACTGTCTGGGGTCCAATACAAGATAAATACAAACCAAACCATATTCGTTTGTGAGGCATTGTGAATCTATCCTGAGCGGGGAAAGCAAAATGCTGCATACATATCCGCAGTGGTTTTGAAAGCTCAGGTGTGATCGCCGAAATCTCTTCCCACTTTGTAACATCCCCATGTTTCATAGGGTCTGGAACTAACCTTTCTCGCTCTGTGGGCGTGTGGGTTCCATGAGTCTTGATGGCAGATTGAATCAAATCTTTAGAAAGATGAAATCTTTTATATGGTGGATCATTCACTAAGGATGGCAAGATGAAGGTGCCTGGCAGATCCTTGTTCTCCGAAGCTATCAAAGTGGTGATTAAGTAATAGCATTTGTAGAAGTCAGGTTTAGGCAAAGGGTCACTAAAATACTCTGTGAAGCTGGCTCTTGCCCAAACATGTGTTATGTCTTGTGTGTTCTGTAGCCCTTCGAACTCTCTTGAGAGAAACTGATATTTGCCCCAGGTACGGTCATCAAAAGTCAAATTAGCCTCAAATATAAACTCAGCATCCGCTAAGGGTCCTGTTAGCCCTTGAAACCAGTGAGAATTATGATGAATCTTCTCAGTATACCCTCTAGGAGGATCGTCAATAGGCATCGGTCCTGGGAAACCTTGAAATTCTGGCAGTGGAGCCGTCGGATGGGGCTCAGCAAGTAAATCACTAATAGTAGCCCTAGGTATACTGGCTCGAGCTTCAGATGGTCCTTCTTTGGTTTGCATGATGATTGACGTGCTAATGGAAAAAATCTGCTACAAAAGATTAGCACATTAATATGGAAATTAATTATGATCCCATTAAGGTGAGACCGCAATCCCTTTCCATAGCTGATGTGTAACCCGTGTAGCCAAGTGTTGTGATGTGATTGATGCAATGCCTCTTGCAGAACTAGTGCAGGTCTCTAGACACCTATATGTTTTCAGATATTGCATGCAGTTCTTTGATGAGATGTTATTACAGGTGATGTTGGGTTATAGTGTGTGGATTTATACAAGGTTCATTCATGAATGAGTTATTACAAGGTTGTAGATTAGTGGGGGTGGTAGTTATGTTAGACAAAGGGTTAGGAGAAGACTTCTGGATACGTTTCAGTATCCACTTCCTAAGAGTTCATGTGCGGGTGATAGGTCTCTGCAGAGGGACAAAAGATGATATCCGATTTGGTGGTATGGAGGGGTGAAGAGATTTCTGAGGGGTGTATATTACAAGGCTTGAGGGTTGAGCTATAATACACTGTTTGGGTACCCAAATCTGCATGGGTGTGGGTCGGTTTGTAAGGTACTTCTTGGCAATCCAAATTTGTCGAATGTTCGTATTCGTAGAAGAAGGTTGAGGAGGTGTTGAATATAGACTCTGCTTCTGCCTTGACTTCTTCTTGTCATTGTTTGCGTTGTTGAAATCTGTTGGTGGTTTCTGTCCTTTTGGCACCCATATTTGTCTTGTGCCTCTTGCTTTATGATATTGAGACTACAGCTTTCTTCCTTGTGTCGTCTGATGTTGTCGTCGGTCTGGGTTCCTTCGTCGTGGTGGACTCTTTTGTGGTTGAGGTTGAGAGGTCGGATGGACACTCCGCTTTGGAAAAGAAGGGAGGTCCAACACTTACGAAACCTGCCCATTAGGAAGTGCTCCATTTTGTACTTTTAATCTAGGCCAGTCCGCAGTAAGTGTGGAAGGATGGGCACCGCAGGTGATAGTGTCCATTTGTCCGCTGAGGTAACCCTCCTAACCCATCTGTTGGGTGGTTACCCCTTCTAGTTTGCAGGAAGCCCAAGGGAAAATCTCTTGACGTCCTTTAGATTGACAATTGTCCATCACCAAGCCCGCATGGGTTGGTGTAGACGTAACATGACTGATCTGACCAAAGATCTTCCAGTCTTCCATCGCATGCATTTCATAGGGTCTAGGGCTACAAACCTCAGTCGGAATGCCATTAGGGAAGTCAAGCGGTATCACTCGCTTCTGATCTAAGGTTCCTATCTGCAAGGAGCCTTGTCTAAGATTTAGGTCCACTGAGTGATCGTATAGCCAATCTTGGCCAAGGATTAGGGGTTCTATCAGGTCGTCGTCATGGCACACTAGTAGCTTTGTGGTCATATTCACTTCGTTTATGAGGATAGGAAGGTCCACCTCACCCATGCAAGGGGTTTCCATGCCTCCTAGCCCTATGAGGTATGCCTCAATTGGCCGCATTTCTATTCCTGAATCCTTATAGTGGGACCATCTAATCGCACTAGTCGCAGCACCTGAATCAATTAAAGCCCTGAGCTCTGCTTAATGCGTTCTATAGCTTGTGCCTGAGCTTCAACTCGTATTCTATTTTCTTCCTCCTTATGCTTCTTTGCCAACGTGAGTCATCTAAGCATATCCTCAGTAAGAGGTTCCTGATATAACTTGACTCTACAGCCACTAATGTAATTACGCAGTATGTCTTCTTCTAAGGTGGCTAATTGTACTGCTCCACTTGTTGAGAGTCTGTTAATGATCATAGGTCCATAACCTCGCTTTTCTAACTTTCATGCGTGCTGTTTCAGCGTATATACTAGAACTAAATCTCCTTCTTTCAAGCCTTTATCTTTCACATGTGCATCAAAATATGCTTTCTGTCGCTTCTTTGCCACATATATTCCTGCTGCTGCTTTTAGCCTGGTTTCTCCTAATCGTTCCAAGTCCATTATTCTTGCTGATAATTCATGGCCGGTCCACTGATGTTCTTGTGCACCCTTAAGGGTTGGTATCAAGAAGTCCAAAGGAAGCACAACATTCTGACCAAAAACCATCTGAAAGGGAGTTGCATTGAGTACGGTCTTGTAGGCCACTCGATATGCCCAAACAGCGTGGTGTAACTGTTTGTCCTAATCTGAACGTTTGTTGTTCACAAGTTTCGTCAGTACGTTACAAAGGATCTTGTTCGTGCTTTCAGCTTGACCATTGGCCTGAGGATGATATGGTGCGGATTTCTTGTGAATCACCATAAAATCCTGTAACAAATATTCAATGACTTGGTTTAGAAAGTGAGTTCCTCGATTGCTCACTAACTCTATAGGCAATCCATATCTTGTAAAGACATTTTCAAATAAGAATTTTGCAGTCGTGTGTGCATCATTCTTTTTTGTGGCTTCTGCCTCTACCCATTTGGTAAGATAATCTGTGGCAAAAATAATGTATTCCGCATGTGTACCTTTTGCAGGGGGGTTAATGGGTCCTACAAAGTCTATACCCCATTTACAAAATGCACGTCCGTCCATCATGGGTTTCAATGGCATTTCATCTCTGCGAGTAGGAAATTGAGTTCTTTGGCATAGATCACATCTCTTTACATAGGTATGTGCATCCATGTGAAGAGTGGGCCACCATAATCCTACAAAGAGGATGGCTTTGATTATCCTATCCGGTCCAAAATGACCTCCTGCAACACCTTGGTGTGCAGTCTCTAGTATACTCAGATAATCGCTTTCATGAACACATTGTCTTAGGTATCCATCTCGTCCTTGTTTGTATAGATTATCGCCAATAAGTGAATAGTCTTGAGCTTCCTGCTCTAGACTTCATTGTCGTGCTAGGGTCATTCCTTGAGGGAATGTTTTTGTCCTCAAGTACGTCACTAAAGGTTCACTCCAGTCTGGTGTGAGAGACACATGATATAATGTAGCATGTTCTACTGGTGGTCTTTCACAACAAACAGGGCATTCTTTACACAACTTGTAGACATCTGCTTCCATAGAAGGCCAATATACTCCTAATCTATGCAGGGTCTACAAAGTACGATGTTTCGAATGATGTTGCTTTAATGCACCTATGTGTGCTAATTGCAACCAATTTGCATGTTCTGATCCGTCTACACAACAAGCAAGAATCTTTTGATTGTCTTGTTTATATATACTTCCTTCTATGATTTGATATCTTTGAGACTTTGTAATCTCTCCTTCCTGGATCTTTATCCTAGAATTCTTGGGTCCATAGGTGAGAATAGGGACTATAGGCTTAGCCCATTCTGGTGCTATCTCAAGGTTAAACAAATATGCATCAGGTAATTCATCTGCTATCCCTTGAGGAGCTTCTCCTGAGGTTAGTCTTGAGAGGTGGTCAGCTCTAAGATGTGTCTTTCCTTTCCTCACTACCACTTCAAAATCATACTCCATGAGTAATAGAAACCAACGTATTAATCGTCCTGTGTTACATGGTTTGTTGACTAAGTACAATAGGGCTTGATGATCTGTAAAGAACTTGAACTTTTTTGCCAACAAATAATGTCTGAATTTCTTTACCGCATAGATCATCCCTAATCCTTCTCATTCCGTAGTGGTGTAATTTCTTTCTGCTGCGTTCAACTGTCTACTCGTGTAGGCTATGGGAAGATCTATTTTTCCTTCATTCGTGGGTTGTGCTAACACACATTCTATGGCATAATTGGATGCATCCACATGTACATGGAATGGCTTACTCCAAACCGGGGTTGTTAATATAGGTGTTGAGCACAAACGTCGTTTGAGTTCATTGAATGAATTCTCGCATTCGTCTGTCCATTCAAAATGGGTCAAAAGAGAGTACAAAGGCTTGGCTATGATTGCATACATGTGTATGAATCATCTATAATAACCGCAATGGCCCATAAATGCCTGTACTTCTTTTACGTTAGTTAGTCTAGGTAGATCTGCAATCACCTTCACCTTTTCTTCATCCGTAGAGATTCCATTCTTTGACACAATGTGTTCTAGAATTTTGCCTTGTCTGACCATGAAAACACATTTTTCTGGGTTCAAACAAACCTGATATTCTCGACATTTGTCAAACACTTATCTTAACTCTGGGATATGCATCTGTCTCTCATTTGAATGTGCACATAATTCATCGACATAAACTTCCAAATTCTTGTGTAAGAATTCCTTAAACACATGACACATGAGTCGTTGGAAAGTGGCGGGTGCATTGTTAAGCCAAATGGCATCACACGAAATGCAAATATGCCCCATTCTGTGGCAAAAGCCATCTTGTGTTGATCTTCGGGAGCAATGGCTACTTGATTATAGCCTCACAATCCATCAAGGAAGTTGTAAACTTCCTTGCCCGCAACTCTTTCCAATAAATGTTCTGTGATAGGAAGATGATAACTATCTCTAATCGTGGCGGCATTAACTTTTTTAAGGTGAATACACACACACAATTTTCTGTTCTTCTTGGGCACAATCACAATGGGGGATACCCATTCGGTATGCTCAATTTCATAAATAAATCCTACTTCTATCAAGCGATCTATTTCTTCTTTAATCTTCGCAGGGTAGTTATCATTGTACGTGTATGGTTTCTGTTTCGTATGTTTTGCATCTGGAGTCATAGGGATTCTATGAGAACATATGTCTGGATCTACTCCTTTCAAGTCTTTGTAACTCCAAGCGAACACATCTCTATATGCGTGCAATAGGGCAACTAATTCTTCTTCTTCTTCAGTCGTCAAATCATGCCCAATGTATGTACACTTTTCTTCTTCTCCTTCGATGGCTACTATGATTTTTTTGGTTTTCTCTCGATTATCACATACTTCTCCAACGTCAGCCTTTCTGTTCGGCATTCGTACCATTATTTGTCTATCTTCTATTTCATATTTCTTGAAGTTCTCGAGAACCTCAAACAAGGATTCTTCTTCTTCTGACATGGTTTCTTTCTTCTTTCTTTTCTTGCCTTCACTCTTGCTAGTCACTTGTGTGGCTATTCTCACATCATTCGTAATTCCTTCGTGTGTCTGAGGATGAGTTTCTACTTCGTAAAAATATTCTTGCTCTGATGCAAATGGAGGGTCCATAATAATTGACTCTAAATCGAAGTCACTCGCATCCTCAAATGCATCAGTGCTAGGTTCACATTCTTCTAAAATTGAATCACACATGATTGGCTCTATTGTGAAAACTGAAATGTCATAGCCATCCTCATCACACTGGGGTGTCCATTGTTCTTCATTGATGGCTACGTCCATGGTTGCTAGGATTTCTGCCCAACCATGAGGTTCAAACTCCTCATTTGGAAATACTACAGGTGCGTACACTGGGTCTTGAAGAGTTCGTGGATGTTGTTATGCACCTAAGGTCCTTGCTTCTAATCGTTCTTCCTCTTGTTTGGCTACCTTACACATCCATAAATGAGTGTCCTCATGTAACCATGAGGGGTCTGACTCTAATGAATGTACTGATTCTGTTTCTACCTATGTCTTATGGATGGTGTTCCATTGTATTGGGGGTACATCTCGATGTGAATAGTCTTTAAGATTGACTTTAGTAGTCACTCCTAAATGTTGCAAGTACAAAGAATTAGTTCCCCAATCTTGTACAATTTGCAACTGACGCATGAATGGTCGTCCCAATATCATCTCGTATGCATGATTCTTCACAAAATCACAAATGGCAAAGGTATGCTCAAACTCTACACCACAAGTGGTGAGAGATATGCCTTCTAGTAAGCTTAATGTTTTTTCTATATGTCCATCATCCATTTGTAGCTTCATCCTGGTAGGTCGTACAGCTGGCTTACCCCAATGTTTCCATAAAGAGGTGGTAGCTATGGCTACTCCGGCTCCTGAATCTAAGATGGCTTTTGTGGTGTAGCCCTGATGGGTTATTGGAAGATAAGTATTACCTTCCTCTCCTTCACTTACATCTCCTATCCCTTTCTACGGGTATCTCTGGTACCTTCTTGTGTGTTCCTATTTGTGAGGGAGTGGTAGCAAGCTCAGGGAATTGATTTGCTACATGTTTCCACAGTTCTGGTTTAACCTTTAACAACTCCTCTAGAGTGAGATTACACTGTACTTTAGTGTTCTTGATCACTTCCGTGTTTCTAGGGATCACTGATTCTTCATTCCTCACTATTATCGTGGGTGCTCTCATACTAATCGACTTTGCTTCCCAAGGTCCTGTGAACTGAGGTAATTCTTGCAAAGAGTTAGATTCAAAACCTGTGTGTTCACTCAGTTGCTCTTCCTCTACATCGTCGTAAATAGAGGGAATGTCTTGGGGAAATTGTTCTTGCAAGTCGTCTATTTCTTGAATAGGAGGATGGGTTCCTTGTTCTTTTCTCCATTTCTCTTCTTGGATTTCTCTAAAAAATTCATGTGAATATCTATGTATAGAAGACAGGTTGTCTTCCCCTTCTATGTTTGGCACTTGAGATAGGGATGGTGCATTCCTTTCTTATGTCTCTGGGACACTAAGATTCCTATGCTGATCCTTTTTCTCTTTGCTTTCTATCAAGTATTCTAGCCTCTCCATTAGACCTTGAAAGTGTAGTTCTGGTTTTGCCATGTTATTCCAATTAAGATATCTAGAGGCTTTGAACAAAGCTTGTGCTAATTCTACCATCTTCATGCAAAGTTTAGTCCTCTCTATTTCTAAGTCTGCTCGAGGGTAGTTCTTACTCATTTCAGCTACTTGAGGTCCCTCTTTTAATCTAGCCTGATATGCACGAAACATCATGTCTAGATTTTCTGGTATGGGTTCCGCTAAGACTGATCCTGATTTCTGAGCTGGGTTCTCTTGATTCAACTCCTGTGAAGTCAATTCTAGGATTTTGGCTCTAGATTCCTTGAGACTTCCTTCCAACTCAGTGATTTTTTTACTCCATTTTCTCTTGATTCTTTCTCTAGAATCTTTCCAAGATTTCGTTTTTTTACTGCTAGATTCTGCAACTTCACTAGTTTCGGATACTTTTTCCTGATTAAGCTGTTGGTTCTGTAAGAGCGCCTGGGCTCTTGTTATAGCTTGGATAGGTACGTATGTAGGGTTGGATCCATCTGCATTGTGTATAATACCTATCACGTTGATCGGTGTCACATTTGAAGCGTTAACTGGGTTCTTAGGACAATCTTTTATGATGTGCTCTTTACCACAATCAGCACAAAAGCCTTGTATGTTATAGTACTGCGACTGTCCTGCTATCGGAGGATGTGGACAATCCTTTATGAAATGATCTCCTTGGCACCTAAAGCATGGTCCTCTAAGGCCCTGTGGTCTTTGTTGTCTCAATTGGGGCTGTGGATTTGGGTTTGTGTACATCACATTAGCATAGTCGGGCTCCCAACTAGGTTCCACTGGTGGACTATCGTAATGATATGTCTCCACATGTTCTGGTGACTCTCTGTAATACGCGGGTGGACTATCTACATGAGTAGAGTCAAAACTGTTAGAGTTCGGATCACTCTCTGTGATCAAAGGTGAAGAAGTCACTAAGGCCCTACTTAGGTTCTCTTTTGCAGTAGCGTATTTCACTGAGATGACATTTGCGGGTGGGGGTGGCTGCTGAGCTAAGACAGGTTGAGGTCTTTGTTGAGCCTGATATGGATAATTTTGAGGAGGCCTATAGTAATGAGGCTGAGTATTGTATTGGCCTTGATACCTACCTGGTTGCAGGTATGCTTGCGGTTAGTTCTGTCTCACAGTCTGTTTGTTGTATGGGCAGTCCTGAGCCATGTGATTTGTGTATCTTCTCTCAATTGTACAATATTGGCCACTAGGGTTGGCTTGTGGTTGTGTCGCACTGGGAGACACATTTGCCAAATGATTTCCACCACAAGTGTAACAACGTACGTTAGTTGTTAACTTGGGCATCTGTTTACTAGAAACTCCTAGTTTCTGGGCCACTTTTTTTGCTAGGTCCTTTATCAAGTTAGACAATTTTGTTGATGCTAGAGATGAACAATCTGAATCTTTATAGACCTTTGAGAGTTCCAACTCGTCTCCT
The DNA here is from genome assembly GCA_020310875.1 of Ceratopteris richardii. Taxonomy (NCBI): domain Eukaryota; kingdom Viridiplantae; phylum Streptophyta; class Polypodiopsida; order Polypodiales; family Pteridaceae; genus Ceratopteris; species Ceratopteris richardii. Next base: position 39,223,035 of record CM035424.1, read on the forward strand.
AAATTGTCCTCAATGTCTATGCATATTCTCACACACTGCTCTAGCATTCTGGGTTCTTTCAAGTACACATAGGAGCGTAGTTTAGAGCTCAACAAGCCGTCTAGAAACAGTGACACTTGTTTGGCTTGTGAGGGTAACTCTTGCATAGGACATCTTTCAACATATTTTCTAAACGTACGTCCTGCAAGTCTAACTGTTTCCTGAGGGGTCTGTTTGAAACTATGGATCAACGAAGACGTGTCATGTCTGATCCCACTTTTAGAGAATTCAGTTATGAATGACTCTAAAAAGTGATGGATGTCTCTAAATTGCCTTTGTTGCAATGGTTGGAACCAAGTTAAAGCGGTATTCTTTAACGTTAGTCCAAAAGCATTGTATTGTGTGAACATGTCTTCGACTTGTTCTGCTCTGAGCACTTGCTTAAATTCCGCTACATGGTCGTAGGGATCTCCTATCCCATCAAAATAGTTTTTCATGGATTTCATTAACTGAGTGGGTCTTAATATTCTTGCGTGTTCACGTGGTCTAGGTAGAGGAAAATCATCTCTACCACCTAGTATTCCATGTTCCCTTTGTCTATCCGCTCTATTAGTGTCCGTGGTTGTTCTATCTCTCCCTATGGGATGATTGAAACTTACTTCAGGTCTATCTTTGTTTTTCTCTCTTTGATTACCATGGGCTGAGGATGTTCCTGCCCCTTGTTGGCTCGCGTTTACGTTTGATCGTGATGGAGGGAATACCAACTCGCCTCTCCATGTGTATGTGTTTCTAGCGTGGTCTGACACCACAAATACTGTTTCTAAAGTTTCATCCAGGTATACAACCTTTCCAGGTGTATCCAGGTCCTTGAACTCGTAGATTATGATGGAGCCTACCTCACTAGGTTGTTCCGTTCTGTACCTCCAAAATGCTTCATCAGTTTCTTTATTCACAAACAACTCTATGCTTCTGTTGTCTTGAGGGATCCATTCTGGAACTAGTACTCGTGTTGGTACAGATTTCCCTCTAGGTGTTCTAGGTTCTTCTCCTATTGGTTCTTTTCCTTGGGATTTTGCTTCCGTCTCTAACTGAATTATGCCAAACTCATTCGTATTGTTTGGCTGCGTACTTAAGATGTACATCGTTCCTTCCTTGTCTATGTACGCGTCTCTCTCGAATTTCACCACTGGACGTTCCAATCCAATGGGTTGATCAGGATTGTGCATTTGCACTACTTGTCTTCGCAAACCATCCTCATAGATGCGGGCACCTAATCGGTTGGTTCGAAGAAACTCCAATTGAGTCCTATAGGGTCCTTCAGGCTTTTCCAAGTAAGCTACATTCGACCCTACTTCTGGTCTTTCAGTGCTAAATGCCATTTCTGATTCACTCGTGTCTGAGCTCTCATAGGGGTAATTACTATTCAATTGCTGAGCCCATGATCGTGCAGTAGTGCCTACACTCGCCTCTGATGATCTAAGGTTGCGTCGGTCTGACTTACCTATATGTTTGCCCGATCTAAGGTTCATTAATTTTCTTCCTTGCACACTCAGTACACGCTCAGATCGTCAATGATTCTTTGTTCTTACTTTCTTGATTCTTTTTAAATCCCTTTAGATTCTTGTCCAATTGTATGCGTCAGGAATCAACTTTCCATGGTACTTTGAGTTCTCGTTTCGTTAGACTTATGTTCTTTCCCTTAGGTTTTCGTATCACACACCTTTATCTTTAGTCTTAGACTTGATAAATTTAAGTCTCTTATACTTGAGGTGTTCCTATCGTCGTTAATCCACAAAGCTACCATTTAGCCTAAGCTAAGAATTGACTGAGGGGTTGAGTAATCTTCCAACCTCGAGTCAGCTTTGTTGGTTGCTCTGATTGCCCAAGAAGCCGCGCTTCCCAAGCTTCACGTTCCTCACTACCTTGCTTTGCTTTGCTTTGATTACCCTTGCTAGACCTGGAAATAATCAATGTTAGACCAATATCACAAATGGATGATCAAGCACTTGAGTATATATACCCTTAAAGGTCCTTTCCCTTTTGCCCAAAATTTTTGATTGCCCCTTGGCTTCCTAGTCCCGCACTAGGTCAACCTCAAACTAGCTTATCTAAAAATCAACATATTCTTTATGAAAAGAATAGTTGAGGTCACGTAGTACTAGTAAAGAGCTTTCTAACGAGCTATAAAACTCAAAAAACGAACTTCGGATGAAAAAGATATGACCATTCAGGCCTTGGGGGGTAAAAACTGACAAACAGGTTTTTCTCCAAATATGAGCTAAGGGGTCTCCTATGAGTGCAATGATCCAAAAATTTTCAAAAAATAGCCCCAAAATTGGTAAAAAAAATCAAACCCTAAAATTTGCGTTTGGGGTGAGCAATCACGATGGTCTGAAAATAATGGAGCTATGGATTACAAAAAGGGTTTTTCTATGTTACATATGTTACAATAGTGATGAAAATCACTGTTGGAGGTTTTTTTAAGAATATTTATAAAACATAATCTTTGAAAAATTGATTCGACTGGCTCCCTACTCTGTCTTTACATGCTTCCACGTCTTCTATGCCTCTGGCTGCTGCCAACACTCCTCTTTAACTTTTTTTTCTTGTGAACGAAATACAATTACTTATCATCAGCGCCTTACAAAAGTAACTGTCTGTTAAAATCCGAACAAGAAAATACACGTCCGATTGAGTAATATCTAAATTAGCAAACTTTCAAAATTCAAATTAACAATTTATCCTCAAGATTCTTCTATCCTCAACATAGTGTTCCTGATTTGATAAATTCTACCAATGGAGCACTCCAATCTAGAATTAATGACCCATGATAAAGGGTGACATGCTCCACTGGGGATCTCTCTTAGCACACTGGAAAATTCTTAATCCATTCATGTATTTCTTTGTCCATAATAGGACAATACGCTCCTAAATGTCTTAGATTTTGCAATGTTCGTTGTTTAGAATAGTGATTTCCTAGCAATCCTTCATGGGCTTGTTGCAACCAATTGTTATGTTCATCATCCTCGACACAACAAGCTAGTACACCCTCTGTATCTTGCTTGTACATACTTCCCGCAAATATTTGATATTTTTATGACTTAAAAATTTCATCTGTGTTTGTTTTCACATTCTTATGTGCGGGTTCGAGGGTCAAGATAGGTACCAACTTATTTGCCCATTTAGCAACAACTTCTAAATTGAACATATAAGCATCGGACAATTCATCAGACACTCCTTGCAGTGACATGCCTGAAGTGATGCGAGAAAGGTGATCAGCCCTAAGGTGGGTTTTACCTTTCCTGACAACAACTTCAAAGTCATATTCCATTAGTAAGACGAACCATCTTACTAAGCATCCAGTATTGCAAGGTTTATTGACCAAGTATAATAAGGCTTGATGATCAGTGAAAAACTTGAACGTTTTGGCCAAGAGATAGTGTCTAAACTTCTCCACAACATATACCATGCCTAGGCCTTGTCTTTTCGTTGTTGTATAGTTCCGTTCAGTTGCTTTCAGTTGTCTGCTAGCATATGCTATAGGCAAATCTAGATTTCCTTCACCTGCGGGTTGTGACAGCACACATCCTATTGCATGATTGGATGCATCTACATGGACATGGAATGGTTTATTCCAATCACGAGTGGTTAGTATTGGTGTTGTGCACAAACGTCTCTTCAGCTCATGAAAGGATTTCTTGCACTCATCGTTCCACTCAAAATTTTTCAACAAGGTATAAAGAGGCTTAGCTATGATTGCATACATGTGGATAAATCTCTGATAATATCCACAATGGCCCATAAAGGCTTGTACCTCTTTAATAGTGCTTGGCCTCGACAATTCCGCTATGGCTCTAACTTTGTCCTCATCTGTACAGATTCCATTCTTAGAAACAATGAACTAAGATTTTACCTTGTCGTACCATGAACACTGTCACTCTAACACAATGGTAAGTACCAACGTGAGAAGATTCACCTCATGAATGTCAATCCGTGGAGACTTGAGGACTAGTATGAAGACCGTGAGCAAGTGAAGGCACAAGTGCATGAGTGAAAGCACACAAGCGTGCACACACATACACACACACACACACAAGGTAAGAGCAAAGAGTGGAACAATGGAAGGACTTTGATTACAAAAGAAATCTCTTACAAAGATCAAATCTACAAGCTAACCCCTGAGCTCTTTTAGTCCTTTTTTTAGTTTGTTTGAGTATTTTTGGCCCTATCCAGACCTAGTGTCTGGCCTAGTTAAAAATTAGGTTCCAGGGCTTATTTGGGGGCTCAAACGGAGTCTAAAAATTATGAAACTTGGTAGGATGATACTTCTAATACTCCTCAAGTTTGATGACTCCTTGCTTGAACAAAATAGAGTTACAAAATGGAAAAAGGTATTTATAATGGTTTTTAGTGATGAAAATCACTATTTTTATACAGATGTCTTCTTGAAATTTGACATGTGCTTCTTGGAGCTCCATACATGATCCTTCTTCTTGTATGTCCACTTCCTTGATGCGCTTCCATGCTTGTGCTTGACCTTGAGTGTCAACACTCCCCCTCTCTCGAGTCGGTCGTCCTTGACAGACCCTTGTTGGAGCGGTTATTCCATGTAGTACTTGAGAGGTAGTGTTCTTCATGTATCAATAGGAGCAGTCCATCTTCCAAATGTAGCTTGGTCAATCATCTGGTTCTTTAGTGTTCCACTACTATGGTATGTGAGAGTTGGTCCCATCGTATGTACTGCTTCCTTGGATTTGAGCATGATGGTCTATTTGTGTGCTTTCAAAGATTGTTAGTTGCTCAAAAGAGGTTGTCAACATTGATCTTGAGCAGTTGTCTAATGTGAATTGCTTCATAGGTACTAATGTGTGACCTTGGATGTCCTTTGATCTTTGAAGAGTTTCATAGTATGAGGCCATGTACTTGTGACGCATAATGGATGATGGGTAAGTGCATTATTGCATGGGTTGAAGAAAATTTGTGCCTTGTGCACAACCTTGTAATGTGGCCCTATGCATGCATACTTGGGGAATGCATTGGAAGAACTATGTGCAAAAGATGGGGCTCGTGAGCGAAGTGCTCAAGGGTATGCTGACAAAGAGGTTTCCCAATCTATTATGGTTATGGTGTTGCCGAAGGGTGTGCTTATCATGGTGAAATTTCGATCGATGTTTGTCTCTTTGTGTTGTGTGCCCATCATGGTGGTTGACCATTGGCTCATCTTCCATTGTTGATGGATGTCCTTGTTCATGGTTCCTCTATCACTCACTAACTCTATGGGTAGTCCATATCTCGTGAACACATTCTCAAAACAAAGCTTTGCCATTGTTTGAGCATCATTATTCATTATGGCTTTGACTTCTACCCACTTTATAAGGTAATCGGTGGCTACAATAATGTACTCTACATGGGAGTTTCTAGCTGGGGGGTTACACAAAGTCTATGCCCCACTTTGAGAATGCATGTCCTCCTATCATTGGCTGCAGAGGCATCTCATCTTTCCTTATCGGATATTTTGCACATTGGCATGTATCACATTTCTTCACATAGGTATGTGCATCCATATGAAGAGTGGGCCATCAAAGTCCTGAGAATAGAATTGTCTTAATTACTCGGTCATGAACAAAGTGTCCATTTGCAACACGACTATGTGCGGTCTCTAAGATTTTTAGATAGTTTGATTCATGAACGCACAATCTTAAGTAACCATATTTTCCTCTTTGGTATAGGTTGTCTCCTACTAAGGCATAGTCCTGAGCCTCTTGCTCCATGGTCCGTTTTCTTGCTAGACTAGCCTCACTGGGTAGTGTTTGTGATCTCATAAATTCTACCAATGGAGCACTCCACTCTGGAATTAATGACATGTGATAAATGGTAGCATGCTCCACTTGGGGTTTTCCCTGGCACCTTGGACAATTCTTAATCCACTCATGTATTTATTTATCCATACTAGGCCAATACACTCCTAAATGATTTACATTTTGTAATGTTCGTTGTTTAGAATAGTGATTCCCTAGCAATCCTTCATGGGCTTGTTGCAACCAACTACTATGTTCATCGTCCTCGATACAACAAGGTAGAACACCTTCCGTATCTTTTTTATACATGCTTCCTACCAATATTTGATAGTTTTATGATCGTACAATTTCATCCTTATTCGTCTTCACATTCTTATTTGTAGGTCCAAAGGTTAGGACTGGTACCAACTTATTTGCCCATTTAGGAACAACTTCTAGATTGAATAGATAAGCATCGGGAAATTCATCAGACACTCCCTATGGTGGCTCTCTTGAAGTGATGCGAGAAAGGTGATCTGCTCTAACGTGTGTCTTACCTTTCCTAACAAGGACTTCAAAGTCATATTCCATTAGTAAGAGGAACCATCTTACTAAGCGTCCGGTATTGCAAGGTTTATTGGCCAAATATAATAAGACTTGATGATCAGTGAAAAACTTGAGCTTGTTGGCCAATAAGTAGTGTCTAAACTTCTTTACGGCATATACCATGCCTAAGCCTTCTCTCTTAGTTGTTGTATAACATGGTTCTGATGTGTTTAGTTGTCTGCTCCCATATGCTATAGGCAAATCTAGATTGTCTTCACTTGTGGGTTGTTCTAGCACACAACCTATTGCATGATTGGATGCATCTTCATGGACATGGAATGGTTTGGTCCAATCAAGAGTGGTCAATAATGGTGTTGTGCACAAACATCTCTTCAGCTCCTTGAAGGAATTTTCGCATTTGTCATTCCACTCAAAATTTGTCAACAAGGCATAAAGAGGCTTAGCTTTAATTGCATACATGTGAATAAACCTACGGTAATATCCACAATGGCCCATAATGGCTTGTACCTCTTTAAAATTCATTGGCCTTGGCAGCTCCACTATGGCTCTTACTTTATCCTCATCTATAGATATTCCATTCTAAGATACAATATGAGCTAAGATTTTACCTTGTTGTACCATGAACACACACTTCTCTGGGTTCAGACAAACTCGATATTCTCTACACTTGTTGAAGATTTGTCTGCGCTCAAGGATGTGGTATCTTCTTTCTTGAGAATGAGCACATAAATCATCCACATATACTTCTAAGCTCTTTCGCAAGAACTATTTGGAGACATGACATATGGGCCTTTGGAAGGTTGCAGGTGCATTTATGAGCCCAAATGGCATTACATGAAATGCAAAGATTCCCCACTCTGTGGCAAAAGCAGTCTTGTGTTGACCTTCTACGGCAATGACTACTTGGTTGTAACCTTAAAGTCCATCAAGGAAGCTATAAACTTCCTTGCCCCCAACACACTCCAATAAATGTTTAGTGATTGGAAGTGGATAGCTATCTCTGATGGTAGTGGCATTAACTTTTTTAAGGTTAATGCACACTTGCAACTTTCCATTCTTTTTGGGCACCACCACAATGGGGGACACCCATTCTCTATGCTCGATCTCATAGATAAATCTAGCCTCAATCAGCCTGCCAATTTCTTCTTTTATTTTAGCTACATAAGTGTCATTATATGTGTAGGGCTTTTGTTTGGTGGGCTTGGCATCAGCCATCATGGGGATTGTATGAGAGCATATTTTCTGATCTACCCCCTTCAGGTCTTTATAGGTCCACGCAAACATGTCCCTAATAAGGCTACAAGATCTATTTCCTCTTTGGCACTTAGGTCATCTCCTATGTATGCACATCTCTCTTTGTTCTCTTCAATGGTGACTATGATTGTTTTTGGTCATTTCTTTGTTATCATATGCTTCTCGTGTGGTGGCCTCTCTCTTAGGCATTCGTACCAAAATTTTCTGGTCCTCCACTTTGTACTTCTTGAAATTCTCTAGTACTTCGAACAATGATTCCTCCTTTTCTTGTTTCCCTACTTTACTTTTCTTTTTCTTTTGACCACCCTCACTTCCATCCTTTGAGTTCATAGTTTTGATGCTTGTGAGAGGTTCTTCCTCTTTTTGGGCACATACTCCTACATCATCTAGATAGTGCATTTCTGAGTTAAAGAAGCTATCCATCACAATGGACTCTAGATCATCATCATTCTCTTCTTCTTCTACAAAGTTACGAGGGTCACATTCTTTGAGCAAGGGCTGACACATGAACACTGAAATATCATAACCCCCCTCATCATAATGAGGTGTCCATTGCTCTTCATTGACAGCAATGTCCATGGTGGCTAAGATTTCTACCCAACCATGAGGCTGAAATTCCTCATCTGGAAAGATCATCGGTGTATAGGCTGGGTCTTTGACTGGTCTATTTATTTGAGAGGTTCCTTCTTCTCTTGCTTTTAGGCGTTTTTCCTCTTCCTTTGCAACCTTGTACATCCACAGATGAGTATCTTCATGCATCCAGGATGTATCAGATGAACTTTTAGAATGCATAAAGATTGAATCTTCTTGCTCCTTGTCGATAGCATTCCACTGTAGGGGTGGTACATCTCTGAAGGTGTAATCCTTCAAATTGACCTTGGTTGTGACCCCTAAGTGCTGCAAGTATAAGGAGTTGGTTCCCAATCCTATACTATTTGCGATTGCGATAGGAGGGTTCTTCCTAGGATCATTTCATAGGTATTAGTTTTACCAAAGTCACATATAGCAAAGGTGTGCTCAAACTCTACACCACAAGTGGTTAGAGTTATCCCTTCTATCAATCCTAGAGGTCTTTCAACATGGCCATCATCCATTTGAAGCTTCATTCTAGTTGTTCTTAATGGAGGTTTACCCCATTGCTTCCACAGGGAGGTGGTTGCAATAGAAACACCAGCATCTGAATCTATGATCGCTTTGGTTGGGTAACCTTGGCAGGTGATCGAAAGATAAGTATTACCTTCTTCACCTTCACTCATGTCCCCTATTTTTTCTAGAGGTATCTCTAGAACTTTTTGCTTAGAGCCTGCCTTTGAGATCTTGGAATCAAGTTCTAGAACCTGATTTGCCACATGTTTCCATAGCTCATGTTTTACTTTGAGCAAATCTTCTAACATGAGATGACACAGAACCTTAGTGTTCTTCATGACTTTAGTGTTTCTTGGAACCACCGAGTCTTCGCTTCTGATCAATATTGTGGGAGCTCTAATATGGAGAGATTTACATTCACATGGGCATGTGAACTGTGGCAACTCTTGTAAAGAATTGGATTCAAATTCTAACCTTTCTTCTCCTTGTTGCTCTACTTGGTCTCCATAAATAGATGGAATGTCTTGTGGAAATCCATCGTGAAGATCATCAATCTCAAGAACAGGAGGGGGAACATCCTTCTCCTTGGCCCATTTCTCTTCTTCTACTTCCGGTAAGAACTTTTGGCTGTGCTATTGAATTGAAAGAGGTTCTCCATCATCTATGGAGTGAGGAACATAGACTCTCATTGGTGGTGAGCTTTCTCTTTCAACAGTTGGTTGAGCCTATGGAGGTAAAGAAACTTGCGGTTTATTTACCAACTGCTCTAATCCATCTAGTAAGCCCTGGAAGTGCAAAGCCGGTGTAATAGAATTTGTCTGATTGAACAATTGATTGGCCTCATACATAGCTGTGAAGAGAGATGGTGGATGCAATCCAAAGATGAGTAGGTGCTGCTACAACCAGCTTCACACCAGCCAACTAAGACTTCAGAGTTGATTAGTAGACCCTTTGAGCTTCCTAAATCCACCAAAATATCAGCCAAGTACTTTGGAGCATGTATCCCAAAAGTTTAAGTCAAGACAGACTAGTTGCGAAATGACTAGCTCCCAAAACTTGCTATTTTTGGACATACACCTGCTGGAAAAAATGAACAGTTCTCTCAACCTGGTAGGAATTAGAAAAATTCCTTTTGGGCATAGCAAATAGACTTAGCAAGCTTTTCAATCCAAGTTAAAACACTTCAAATGATGGACTGAGCACTGAGAACAAGTATCATCAATTTCTGGAACATTCTCACAATTCTCCATCCACAATTGGTTCTTCCTTGCTCGAGTGTTGGAAGAGAAGAAAGAAGCAAGTGCATTCTAGGTTTCTCTTGATGTCTTGCATCCCTTGACATGAGGTAAAAGAAAATTAGAGATTGAGTTTAGAATATAGGACCTTGCAAGTGCATCCTTCGAACACCAATTCGAAAGTCCTTCCACTTCTTCATGTGATGGTTGCCCTTTGTTCCTCATGGTTGGCATTGCTTCATCTCCGGATATGAATCCATATAGATTCCTCCCTTGAAGGTAAGCCTCCATCCTTAGAGACCATGCCGGGTAGTTGTTTCGATCCAATTTGTCAATTGTTGATGGAAATCCATCTCCCATGTTGCTTGACTATGCTCTGATACCACTGTCAAGAGAGATGGTGGATGCAATCCAAAGATGAGTAGGTGTTGCTACAACCAGCTTCACACCAGCCAACTGAGACTTCAGAGTTGATTAGTAGACCCTTTGAGCTTCCTAAATCCACCAAAATATCAGCCAAGTACTTTGGAGCATGTATCCCAAAAGTTTAAGTCAAGACAGACTAGTTGCGAAATGACTAGCTCCCAAAACTTGCTATTTTTGGACATACACCTGCTGGAAAAAATGAACAATGCTCTCAACCTGGTAGGAATTAGAAACATTCCTTGTGGGCATAGCAAATAGACTTAGCAAGCTTCCTAATCCAAGTTAAAACACTTCAAATGATGGACTGAGCACTGAGAACAAGTTTCACCAATTTCTGGAACATTCCCATAATTCTCGGGGCTCTGCAGAGATAGACCAGTTAGCAGTAAAATGCATATATCTCCAAAAGTATTAATTCAATGACCTTGAAAATTTATATGCACAAAGATGACAGTACAATCTATCCAACGCAAGTTAAATCACGGAAAAAGGTTCAGTATAACTCGAGATAGGACCTTCTGAAGTTACTGCTTTGAGTGAGTATAGCAGAGAACAAAACAGAGAAGTAGATGATAATAAATGTATAGATTCACATATGATTACACCCACATTGGCAATGAATCTTTGCACAATGGGAGTAGAATGATAGAGCTATGGAGTAAGCTCTTCAATCTCTACAAAGTGACATGAAGTGGTCACGTACAAGGCTTGCTAATCGCCTCTTCCTTCTTGCTCTTTTTATAGCTATTCTTGGAGGGAGTTTTGAATTCGAATTCGAATGGCTCCACCTAAAAGTGATCCCCAAAGTTAGGAGAGATTCCCTCAGCTCTAAATTTTGTGGTTTTAGGTAGTTAGAGCCACGAATTTGCTTTTACATCATGGATGAGGTAAGCCATTCTTTTCCTTTTTTCTTTTTCCATTTACAAGAGATAAAATGAACTCTTTTACAAGAGGTGTTCACATGACTACTCATGTGACTTACAAATGAGGATGATATCAAATATATCAAGCATGTAGGCTTGGGTAAAATGCACCAATAGCTCCCCCTCGAGCCTAACATGCTTGGCCTCCAAATAATTCTTCAATTGTCCTTGATTTCCTGCAAGCCAATCATCAACTTGAATCTACTTAATTTTGTACCATCAAGAGCTTTAGTCAACATGTCGGCACATTGCATATCTGTAGAGACATAGGATAGTTGAATATCCTTGCTCATTAGCTTCTCCCTTACGTAATGGTAGTGGACTTCAATATGCTTGGTTCTAGCATGGTATACCGGATTAGCTGCTAGATGTAGTGAGCTTGTGTTGTCAGCAAAAATGTGAGGTGTTGAAGAATGAAGTCCAAGATCTGTGTACAAAGACTTTAACCACATGATTTCTTGAGTTGCATTAGCCAAACCTCTATATTCAGCTTTGGTAGAAGATAATGCCACGGTTGGTTGCTTCTTCGATGACCAAGAAATGATTTTTGAACCTGCAAATGATATATACCCTGATGTGCTTCTTCTATCATCTTTAGATCCGGCCCAATCTGCATCTGAGTAGACCTTTAGCTCAATATCTGAAGTATATGAATAGAACAAACCTTCATTCATGGTCCCCTTTAGGTACTTGAGGACTCGCTTGGCCGCTTCCATATGTGGTCTTCTCGGCTTATGCATAAACTGACTCAATATGCTAACACTATAGCATATATCCACTCTTGTGAGTGTTGCATAGTTCAAACTTCCAACCAAGCTTTGATAGCTTGTGATGTCTTCAATTGGCTCTCCTTCATAAGCACTAAGCTTATGATTTTGCTCCATAGGTGTACCTGCACACTTGGTATTTTCCATCTTGAACTTGACGAGCATGTCATGGACATACTTCCTTTGTGTGATGTATATACCTGAATCTGTGTAGATCAACTCCAATCCAAGAAAATAAGTGAGTGGTCCGAGGTCACTTATTTTGAACTCCTCCTTCATTTGACTCTTTACCTGTTTGATTCCTTCAAGATCATTGCCTGTGATAATAATATCATCAACATACACACATAAATAGATCACTTCAGATCCGTTCCTCTTTATGAACAAAGAGGTATCCACCTTGCTAGCTTTGAATCCTTGGTCCTACAAATAAGTCACCAATCTGAAATTCCAAGCTCTTGGAGCTTGCTTCAATCCATACAAAGCTTTCTTTAGTTTGCATACATAGTTAGGATGATGTGCATCCTCATATCCAGGAGGTTGTGCCATATACACTTCCTCAGAAATCCATCCATTCAAGAAAGCATTCTTTACATCAAGTTGATAAAGATTCCAATTTCTAGATGCAGCAAGACTAATGAGAACCCTAATTGTAGGCATTTTTGCAACAGGAGAGAAAGTCTCCTCATAATCAATACCATGGGTTTGAGTAAACCCTTTAGCAACTAACCTTGCTTTGTGTCTATTTATACTTCCATCTGGATTCCTCTTGATTTTGTATATCCATCGAGATCCGATTATCTTCATAGATGGCTTGTTAGGTACAAGCTCCCAAGTGTCATTCTCCTTCAAGGCTTCCATTTCTTCATCCATTGCATCTCTCCAAGCTTTCTTGCTTTGTGCTTCTTCGAATGTGGTAGGTTCTTCATTGGTTGAATCCTTTGCAATGTAGATTGAGTGCTTGGTGACCAAAGAAGTATCATAACCAAACCTCTCTGGTTTTTTCTTCTCCCTTGAAGACCTTCTAAGTGGTTGATGTGAGCTCTCGGGTCCATATGTAGCATCCTGCATCTTTGCTTTACCTTTGTTCTTCCATAGCTTTAGTCTTTCCAAGTCTTCTAGGTCAATCTCCGAATCACTTTCTTCAATCTGCTTTGGCTCCTTCGGTTGAAGTGATGGAAAATCTTCATCCAAGTCATAAGGCAGCTTCACTTTCCTGTCATCATCAAACCATGATTTGTTTTCATAAAAAATTACATCTCTACTCATAGAAAATCCTTTATTGGTTGGATTGTACAATCTATATCCTTTTTGGTTTTGGTCATAACCAATGAATACACACTTCTCTGCCTTGGGATCCAATTTCCCTCTTACTTGAGAAGGAATGTGAGCATAGGCTAAGCATCCAAAGATTTTGCAATGCTCTAGACTAGGTCTCCTTCCATTCCACACTTCATATGGAGTGGTTCCATCTAGTGACTTAGATGGAAGTCTATTTATGAGATATGTGGCTGTCGACATAGCCTCTGCCCATAGGTAGTTCGGCAATTTCTTTTCGTTGAGCATGGACCTTGCAGCTTCGACAATAGCTCTGTTCCTCCTCTCTGCTACACCATTGAGTTCGGGTGTATACCTTGTAGTGACTTCCCTTTTAATGCCTCTTTCATGCAAGAAGGCATCAAATTCAGAAGAGAAGTATTCTCCTCCATCATCTGATCTGAGTCTTTTTAAAGTCCTACCTGTTTGGTTTTCAACAAGAGAAATATACTTCTTAAAGCAATTAAACACTTCATCCTTGTGCTTCATGAAAAACAGAATGGTCCACCTGCTACAATCATCTATGAAAGACATAATATCTTGAGCCTGATATAGATGGCTCCTTACTTGGACCCCACACATCCGTGTGCACTAGATCCAAAGGATTTTGATACATATATCCTTTCTTATTGAAAGGTTGTCTATGAGCCTTGCCGAGTTGACAAGCTTCACACTTATAAATCATGTGTTGGCTTGTTATATTAGGCAAACCAAGTACACTTTGGTCCCTGCAAATCTGTTTGAGTGTCCTCTCACCAATGTGAGCAAGCCTTTTGTGCCATATCTCCAACTCTGTTAGAGTTTGAGATCCATAGCTAAACAAAGCTATGTTCTTTGTATCTTCCACTTCAAAAGTGAAAAGCCTTCCTGTCTTTTCTCCTTTGGCAATCCTTTGAAAGCCTTGCCTTGGGTCTTCAACATATGCTCCAAATCGGTTGAATCTAACCTGCAATCCTTTTTCAACAATCTGTCCAACACTTATTAAATTTTTGGTAATTGTAGGGACATACAAGACTTTGCTTAAGAGGTTCATATTTCCATTTGATGTCTTCACATTACCTATCTTCTCCACTGAGTGCTTTGTATCATCTCCTGTCTGCATTTCATGCTTGTTATTGTTGGTGTAAATCAAGCCTTCACACTTGGCTTTGATTTGTACCTTGAAGACTTCACATAAAGCTTGGACTTTAGAAGATTAGATTGGAATTCTTTGAAGGATATAGTTACAAGAATCAAGAACCATAGGAACCTAGTGTTATTGTTCTTACCATTTATCTCATGTAAAAGTCTATATAACTTTACCAATCATCTAATCATACCTACTTGATTAGTCGTGGAAAATTTGATTGATTGAGTGGTTGTAATGGAGAGAATATCTCCCTAAGTTTAGTGGAGAGATTTTAGGAAGCTTCAATTTGAATTTCAAATTCAAATGACCAATCAACTCTTATAAAAGATGTGGAAAAAACTCGTGGGTCAGTCTCACTCATCCTTCACTCTTCCCGAGGCATTTCTGAGTAATTCATTGAGTGTGTGTGAGCTACACCATAGGCTACACCTCTGAGTACCATTGAGCATCACTATCTATGCCAATGGGAATGTACAATCAATAGATCTAATCAATATACTTACATTCATAATCTCTGGTTTCTCTGAGTGACTACCTTCAACTCTGTCAATTTCAAAGAGGCATATCTCAAGATCTACTGAACCAAATTGGATGATTCAAAGTGCATTGGATTCAACTCAAAGTCTAATATACACCTACAAAATTTCAAGGCCATTGGATCAACCATTGCAGAGAAATCCCAATCGAGGTGCTCACTGGTCTGTGACTGTAAGTCTCCTAAAAAGTCGGGGGTGTACCTTATTTTGCTAAAGTGATTTCTCTGAGTGTGGTTTATCATTTCCTTTCATTTCACTTGCAAATGGGAGCTTACTAAGCTAATAGAATATCTCTAGAAGGAAGTTTGCTAATTGTAACTACACTGGTCACACTGAGCATAACACTGAGCAGGTGTCAATACCAAAATAGCAAGTTTTTCAGGATTCTTGAAGTCACAAGTAGTCTGTTTTGATCTAATCATTACTCAACTCATTTCCAAAGTACATATAGCATATTTTGGTGTCATTTGGAAGCTAAGCAAGTATACTAAGCATATCTGGAGCCAAAAAGGAGGGCAGGTATGAAGCAGGTTTTGCAGCATCAACTCATTTCTTGAGTGCATCCAACCATCACTCCCAACAGTGGTATCAGAGCATATAAGGTAACATGGGTGATGGTTTCCCTTCCTTCATTGACAAATTAGACAGGAACAACTATCAAGCTTGGTCTCTAAGGATGAAGACCTATCTACAAGGAAGGAGCTTGTATGGATTCATATCAGGAGATGAGGAATTGCCCTCATTTAAAGCTAGAGGTCTACCCACCAAAGAAGAGCAAAAGAGACTCAATCAATGGTGTGCAAAAGATGCCTTGGCAAGGTCATATATTCTAAACTCTATTTCTGATTTCCTTCTACCACATATAAGGAATTGCAAAACTTCCCAAGAGACTTGGGAAACCTTGTCAACTTATTTTTCATCAAGCACAAGGGCCAGAAAGAATCAGCTATGGATTGAGTTTACCACTCTTAGGAAGCAATCAAAGCAATCTGTCTCAGATTTTGTTACCAAAGTCAAGGACATTGCAGATCAACTTGCAAGTGTTGGAGAAGAGATTGAGGAAGAGCAAATAGTCAGACAAGTAATCAATGGACTAAAGGCAGATGACAAGTGGGAGAGCTTTACCACAGCAATGGACTTATACATGGACATCCATGCACCTGATCTAACAACTCTGATTGGACAACTCTTCACACATGAAGCAAAGATCACAAAGAATGGAGAGCAATCAAAAGGTAATAATCCCTCTGCCCTTTATACTGATAAGAAGGTAAAAGATAAAGGTAAAAGCAAGAAGGTTGATGAAGAAGGCTCTACCTCCCAAGCAAACTATGCAGGGAGAGGTAGATCTTCAAGAGGTAGAGGCAGAGGAGGTAAGTCAGGTAGGGGGAGACCCTACAACCAATCTCCATGCAATATTTGTGGCTTGTCTAACCATACCACAGATGAATGCTACAAAAACTACAAGAACCAAAGAGGAAGAGGTCACCAAAGAGGAGGATACTCTCAAGGAAGAGGCAGATTCAATCAATCTCAAAGCTACCATGGCTACAACAATAATTATAACAACAACTACAATCACAATGGCAACTATCAAGGTGGATACAGAAATAGGAAAGACTACAACAGTTATGCAGAGGAGCAAGATGATTCCTTATTGATCATGAATATGACATCTAAGTCAGGTATCAATGATGATCACTTATTCTATATTGATTCAGGTTGCTCTAATCATGTAGCTGGAAATGTTGCATTACTTTCTGATTTGGAAGAGCCCAAAGGCAAGCACCAAGTGCAGACAGGTGATGACACTAAACATTCAGTTGTTAAAGTAGGCAATGTCAAAACTAGTGATGGTAATCAGAATCTATTGAGCAGAGTATTGTATGTTCCAACAATCACCAAGAATCTAATGAGTGTAGGTCAGATTGTGGAAAAAGGTCTACAGGTCAGGTTCACTCAACATGGTGCATATGTGGAGGATCCAAGACATGGATTCAGAAGGATAGCCAAGGGAGAAAAATCAGGTAGATTGTTTACCTTTGAACTTGAAGACACTAAGAGTATTGCTTTGTACAACTATAAGGATCAAACACTATCAGAATTGGAGATTTGGCACAAGAGATTAGGTCACATTGGAGAGAGGACCTTAAAGCAAATGAGTAGGGATCAATGTGTGCTTGGGATACCTAATGTATCCAAGCAACACATGATATACAAGTGTGGGGCTTGTCAATTTGGTAAGTCACACAGATTGCCCTATAACAAGAAAGGTTTTATGCATGAAGATTATCTGGAATTGGTGCATACAGATGTTTGGGGACCTAGCAAGGAGCCATCCATATCTGGATCAAGGTACTATGTGTCCTTCATTGATGACTATAGCAGGTGGACTGTCTTATACTTCATGAAACATAAAAATGAAGTATTTAATTGTTTCAAAAAGTATCTTGCATTAGTTGAAAATCAAACAGGTAGACATTTGAAGAAGCTAAGGTCAGATGGTGGTGGAGAATACTTCTCCAATGACTTTGAAGATTTCTTGCAGGAAAGAGGCATCAAGAGGGAGATTACTACAAGGTACTCACCTGAACAAAATGGGGTAGCTGAAAGAAGGAATAGACTCATAGTAGAGACAGCTAGGTCTATGCTAAATGAAAAGAAATTGCCAAATTATCTTTGGGCAGAGAGTGTATCTACTGCCACATATTTAATTAACAGGTTGCCATCCAAATCACTTGATGGCATGACACCATATGAAGCTTGGCATGGTAAGAGACCATCTCTGGATCATTGCAAAATCTTTGGTTGTGTTGCATATGTGCATATTCCCTCACAGGTAAGGGGAAAGCTAGACCCTAAAGCTGAAAAATGTATCTTTATTGGTTATGATTTGAATCAGAAGGGATACAGATTCTATAACCCCTCAAACAAAGGCTTCAAGGTAAGCAGAGATGTCATCTTTGATGAGAATGATTCATGGTATGAAAATGAATGCAGGAAGGTTAGTCTACCTTATGACATGGAAGAAGATTTCCCCAAGCTTATCAAGGAAGAATCAATTCAGAAAGAGGACACAAGCTCAAATGATGAAGACACTATCAACATTGAAGAGTTCAAGGCTTGGAAATCCAAAGGGAAAATGAAGATGAAGAAGCTAGAGGATATACCAGAATCCTCAACTCAAGCTATGAGGAGATCTCAGAGAGAAAGTAAGAAACCTATTAGGTATGGGTATGATACTTCTCTTGTAACCAAGCATTCTGTATATCTTGCAAAGGATCTCTTCAATGAAGAACCAGGTACATTTGAAGAAGCAATCACTAAACCAGAATGGAAGGAAGCAATGGATGAAGAAATGGAGGCTCTCAAGGAGAGTGATACTTGGGACTTAGTACCCAAGAAAGAATCTATGAAGGTGATAGGATCCAGATGGATCTACAAACTCAAAAGGAATTCAGATGGTACAATAAATAGGTATAAAGCTAGGTTGGTAGCCAAGGGTTTTGCACAAACCCAAGGCATTGATTATGAGGAGACATTTTCTCCTGTGGCCAAGATGCCAACTATCAGAGTTATGGTGAGTGTAGCTGCATCCAAGAATTGGAACATGTACCAATTGGATGTGAAGAATGCATTCTTGAATGGATGGATATCTGAAGAAGTCTACATGTCACAACCACCTGGCTATGAAGATCCCAAGAAGGTAAATCATGTTTGTAAATTGAAGAAGGCTCTGTATGGTTTAAAGCAGGCACCTAGAGCATGGAATTACAGGTTGACAACCTATCTTCTAGACCAAGGATTCATAATGAGTAAAGCAGATACTTCATTGTTTATCAAAAGGAACAATTCAGAGGTAATATACTTGTGTGTCTATGTTGATGACATCATTATTACAGGAAATGATGTTCAGGGAATTAGACACATCAAAGGACAGATGATGAAGGAATTCAAGATTAATGATCTTGGATTATTGAAGTATTTCCTAGGACTTGAATTGGTCTACACAAATTCTGGTATCTTTATTACTCAGAAGAAGTACATTCAGGATATGGTCAAGAAGTTTAATTTGCAGGAAGCTAAAGTCTCAAGTACTCCTATGGAGGTCAACCATAAACTCAGTGCTCATGAAGGAGAAGAACTCCAAGATATTATAGGTTACCAAAGTTTGGTAGGTAGTCTAAATTATGCTACCTTAACCAGGATTGATATCTCATATGGTGTTAGTGTACTTAGCCAATTTATGCACAAACCAAGAGTACCTCATTTAGAGGCAGCAAAGAAGATAGTAAAGTACCTAAAGGGAACACAAAATCATGGTTTGTACTTTCCCTATTCATCAGACATTGATATTAAGGTATATTCAGATGCAAATTGGGCAGGTTGCAAGGATGACAGGAGAAGCACATCTGGTTATATATGTTTTGCAGGTGATAAACCAATTTCTTGGTCATCCAAGAAACAACCTACAGTAGCTTTGTCATCTACTGAGGCAGAGTATAGAGGGCTAGCAAATGCCACTCAAGAAGCCATATGGTTGAAGCTTTTATATACAGAATTGGGACTATACACAAGGCCACCAATCATCTTTGGTGATAACACAAGTTCTCTTCATCTTGCAGCTAATCCAATTTATCATGCTAGGACAAAACACATAGAGGTTCATTACCACTATGTGAGAGAGAAATTACTTAGCAAAGATATCCAATTGGATTGCAGGAAGTAATTGAAGACTAGAGATGAAGACTTGAGCCAAAGTGTTTGGCTTGAGGGGGAGCTGTTGGTGTAAATCAAGCCTTCACACTTGGCTTTGATTTGTACCTTGAAGACTTCACATAAAGCTTGGACTTTGGAAGATTAGATTGGAATTCTTTGAAGGATATAGTTACAAGAATCAAGAACCATAGGAACCTAGTCTTATTGTTCTTACCATTTATCTCATGTAAAAGTCTATATGACTTTACCAATCATGTAATCATACCTACTTGATTAGTCGTGGAAAATTTGATTGATTGAGTGGTTGTAATGGAGAGAATATCTCCCTAAGTTTAGTGGAGAGATTTTAGGAAGCTTCAATTTGAATTTCAAATTCAAATGACCAATCAACTCTTATAAAAGATGTGGAAAAAACTCGCGGGTCAGTCTCACTCATCCTTCACTCTTCCCGAGGCATTTCTGAGTAATTCATTGAGTGTGTGTGAGCTACACCATAGGCTACACCTCTGAGTACCATTGCGCATCACTATCTATGCCAATGGGAATGTACAATCAATAGATCTAATCAATATACCTACATTCATAATCTCTGGTTTCTCTGAGTGACTACCTTCAACTCTGTCAACTTCAAAGAGGCATATCTCAAGATCTACTGAACCAAATTGGATGATTCAAAGTGCATTGGATTCAGCTCAAAGTCTACTATACACCTAAAAAATTTCAAGGCCATTGGATCAACCATTGCAGAGAAATCCGAATCGAGGTGCTCATTGGTCTGTGACTATAAGTCTCCTAAAAAGTCGGGGGTGTACCTTATTTTGCTAAAGTGATTTCTCTGAGTGTGGTTTCTCATTTCCTTTCATTTCACTTGCAAATGGGAGCTTACTAAGCTAATAGAATATCTCTAGAAGGAATTTTGCTAATTGTAACTACACTGGTCACACTGAGTATAACACTGAGCAGGTGTCAATACCAAAATAGCAAGTTTTTCAGGATTCTTGAAGTCATAAGTAGTCTGTTTTGATCTAATCATTACTCAACTCATTTCCAAAGTACATATAGCATATTTTGGTGTCATTTGGAAGCTAAGCAAGTATACTAAGCATATCTGGAGCCAAAAAGGAGGGCAGGTGTGAAGCAGGTTTTGCAGCATCAACTCATTTCTTGAGTGCATCCAACCATCACTCCCAACAGTTATGAGGATCTTCCAAATCAGAAAGTAAAGACACATTTCCTGCTACATGGTTCGAGCATCCCGAATCAATGTAAAATATGTGATCATCATCCTTACCCTTCTTCGTTGATAGATTCATAATCAATAATAAATCTTCTTGACTTTGGTCCTCTGCATAGTTATTGTAATCTCTTCTTCCTCTATGGCCACTTTGATAGTTGTTGTTGTTGTTGTAATTGTTGTTGTAGTAGTTGTTGTTGTAGTAGCCTCCATTGTATCTACCTCTATTTGATCCATAGCCACCTCTATTGAATCCTCTTCCTCTTGAGTTCCTCGGGTTCCTGAAACATTCTTCAGTAGTATGGTTAGATAAGCCACATATGTTGCAAGGTTGAGATGATTGGAATCTCCCCCTACCTTGCTTTCCACCTCTGCCTCTTCCTCTAGCTCTTCCTCTACCTGCAAAGTTTGCTTGGAAAGAGCTTCCTTCATCTTCATTCTTCCTATTCTTTGACTTGTCCTTGACCTTAGCTTTATGAGAATATAAGGCAGAAGTTTGATTACCTCTTGAGGACTCACCACCTTTGCTAATCTTTGCTTCATGAGTGAAGAGTTGGCCCATGAGTGTGTTGAGGTCGGGTACATGCATATCCATGTATAAATCCATGGCTGTTGTGAATGACTCCCACTTGTCGTCTGCTTTGATTCCATTCATGATTTGTCTTATGATTTGCTCCTCTTCAATTACCTCTCCAATGCTTCCAAGTTGGTCGGAAATCTCCTTCATCTTTGTGACATAATCAGTCACATTTTTCTTCGGGCTTTTCTTCATTGTTGTGAACTCCATCCACAATTGGTTCTTCCTTGCTCGAGTGTTGGAAGAGAAGAAAGAAGCAAGTGCATTCCAGGTTTCTCTTGATGTCTTGCATCCCTTGACATGAGGTAAAAGAAAATCAGAGATTGAGTTTAGAATATAGGACCTTGCAAGTGCATCCTTCGAACACCAATTCGAAAGTCCTTCCACTTCTTCATGTGATGGTTGCCCTTTGTTCCTCATGGTTGGCATTGCTTCATCTCCGGATATGAATCCATATAGATTCCTCCCTTGAAGGTAAGCCTCCATCCTTAGAGACCATGTCGGGTAGTTGTTTCGATCCAATTTGTCAATTGTTGATGGAAATCCATCTCCCATGTTGCTTGACTATGCTCTGATACCACTGTGAAGAGAGATGGTGGATGCAATCCAAAGATGAGTAGGTGCTGCTACAACCAGCTTCACACCAGCCAACTGAGACTTCAGAGTTGATTAGTAGACCCTTTGAGGTTCCTAAATCCACCAAAATATCAGCCAAGTACTTTGGAGCATGTATCCCAAAAGTTTAAGTCAAGACAGACTAGTTGCGAAATGACTAGCTCCCAAAACGTGCTAGTTTTGGACATACACCTGTTGGAAAAAATGAGCAGTGCTCTCAACCTGGTAGGAATTAGAAACATTCCTTTTGGGCATAGCAAATAGACTTAGCAAGCTTCCCAATCCAAGTTAAAACACTTCAAATGATGGACTGAGCACTGAGAACAAGTTTCATCAATTTCTGGAACATTCCCACAATTCTCGGGGCTCTGTAGAGATAGACCAGTCAACAGTAAAATGCATATATCTCGAAAAGTATTAATCCAATGACCTTGAAAGTTCATATGCACAAATACGAGAGTAGAAGCTATCCAACGCAAGTTAAATCACTGAAAAAGGTTCAGTATAACTCGAGCTATGACCTTCTGAAGTTACTGCTTTGAGTGAGTATAGCAGAGAACAAAACAGAGAAGTAGATGATAATAAATGTATAGATTCACATATGATTACAACCACATTGGCAATGAATCTTTGCACAATGGGAGTAGAATGATAGAGCTATGGAGTAAGCTCTTCAATCTCTACAAAGTGACATGAAGTGGTCATGTACAAGGCTTGCTAATCGCCTCTTCCTTCTTGCTCTTTTTATAGCTATTCTTGGAGGGAGTTTTGAATTCGAATTCGAATGGCTCCACCTAAAAGTGATCCCCAAAGTTAGGAGAGATTCCCTCAGCTCTAAATTTCGTGGTTTTAGGTAGTTAGAGCCACGAATTTGCTTTTACATCATGGATGAGGTAAGCCATTCTTTTCCTTTTTTCTTTTTCCATTTACAAGAGATAAAATGAACTCTTTTACAAGAGGTGTTCACATGACTACTCATGTGACTTACAAATGAGGATGATATCAAATATATCAAGCATGTAGGCTTGGGTAAAATGCACCAACAGCTCCCCCTCAAGCCTAACATGCTTGGCCTCCAAATAAGTCTTCAATTGTCCTTGATTTCCTGCAAGCCAATCATCAACTTGAATCTACTTAATTTTGTACCATCAAGAGCTTTAGTCAACATGTCGGCACATTGCATATCTGTAGAGACATAGGATAGTTGAATATCCTTGCTCATTAGCTTCTCCCTTACGTAATGGTAGTGGACTTCAATATGCTTGGTTCTAGCATGGTATACCGAATTAGCTGCTAGATGTAGTGAGCTTGTGTTGTCACCAAAAATGTGAGGTGTTGAAGAATGAAGTCCAAGATCTGTGTACAAAGACTTTAACCACATGATTTCTTGAGTTGCATTAGCCAAACCTCTATATTCAGCTTCGGTAGAAGATAATGCCACGGTTGGTTGCTTCTTCGATGACCAAGAAATGATTTTTGAACCTGCAAATGATATATACCCTGATGTGCTTCTTCTATCATCTTTAGATCCGGCCCAATCTGCATCTGAGTAGACCTTTAGCTCAATATCTGAAGTATATGAATAGAACAAACCTTCATTCATGGTCCCCTTTAGGTACTTGAGGACTCGCTTGGCCGCTTCCATATGTGGTCTTCTCGGCTTATGCATAAACTGACTCAATATGCTAACACTATAGCATATATCCACTCTTGTGAGTGTTGCATAGTTCAAACTTCCAACGAAGCTTTGATAGCTTGTGATGTCTTCAATTGGCTCTCCTTCATAAGCACTAAGCTTATGATTTTGCTCCATAGGTGTACCTGCACACTTGGTATTTTCCATCTTGAACTTGACGAGCATGTCATGGACATACTTCCTTTGTGTGATGTATATACCTGAATCTGTGTAGATCAACTCCAATCCAAGAAAATAAGTGAGTGGTCCGAGGTCACTTATTTTGAACTCCTCCTTCATTTGACTCTTTACCTGTTTGATTCCTTCAAGATCATTGCCTGTGATAATAATATCATCAACATACACACATAAATAGATCACTTCAGATCCATTCCTCTTTATGAACAAAGAGGTATCCGCCTTGCTAGCTTCGAATCCTTGGTCCTGCAAATAAGTCACCAATCTGAAATTCCAAGCTCTTGGAGCTTGCTTCAATCCATACAAAGCTTTCTTTAGTTTGCATACATAGTTAGGATGATGTGCATCCTCATATCCAGGAGGTTGTGCCATATACACTTCCTCAGAAATCCATCCATTCAAGAAAGCATTCTTTACATCAAGTTGATAAAGATTCCAATTTCTAGATGCAGCAAGACTAATGAGAACCCTAATTGTAGGCATTTTTGCAACAGGAGAGAAAGTCTCCTCATAATCAATACCATGGGTTTGAGCAAACCCTTTAGCAACTAACCTTGCTTTGTGTCTATTTATACTTCCATCTGGATTCCTCTTGATTTTTTATATCCATCGAGATCCGATTATCTTCATAGATGGCTTGTTAGGTACAAGCTCCCAAGTGTCATTCTCCTTCAAGGCTTCCATTTCTTCATCCATTGCATCTCTCCAAGCTTTCTTGCTTTGTGCTTCTTCGAATGTGGTAGGTTCTTCATTGATTGAATCCTTTGCAATGTAGATTGAGTGCTTGGTGACCAAAGAAGTATCATAACCAAACCTCTCTGGTTTCTTCTTCTCCCTTGAAGACCTTCTAAGTGGTTGATGTGAGCTCTCGGGTCCATATGTAGCATCGTGCATCTTTGCTTTACCTTTGTTCTTCCATAGCTTTAGTCTTTCCAAGTCTTCTAGGTCAATCTCCGAATCACTTTCTTCAATCTGCTTTGGCTCCTTTGGTTGAAGTGATGGAAAATCTTCATCCAAGTCATAAGGCAGCTTCACTTTCCTGTCATCATCAAACCATGATTTGTTTTCATCAAAAATTACATCTCTACTCACGGAAAATCCTTTATTGGTTGGATTGTACAATCTATATCCTTTTTGGTTTTGGTCATAACCAATGAATACACACTTCTATGCCTTGGGATCCAATTTCCCTCTTACTTGAGAAGGAATGTGAGCATAGGCTAAGCATCCAAAGATTTTGCAATGCTCTAGACTAGGTCTGCTTCCATTCCACACTTCATATGGAGTGGTTCCATCTAGTGACTTAGATGGAAGTCTATTTATGAGATATGTGGCTGTCGACACAACCTCTGCCCATAGGTAGTTCGGCAATTTCTTTTCGTTGAGCATGGACCTTGCAGCTTCGACAATAGCTCTGTTCCTCCTCTCTGCTACACCATTGAGTTCGGGTGTATACCTTGTAGTGACTTCCCTTTTAATGCCTCTTTCATGCAAGAAGGCATCAAATTCATAAGAGAAGTATTCTCCTGCACCATCTGATCTGAGTCTTTTTAAAGTCCTACCTGTTTGGTTTTCAACAAGAGCAATATACTTCTTAAAGCAATTAAACACTTCATCCTTGTGCTTCATGAAAAACAGAATGGTCCACCTGCTACAATCATCTATGAAAGACACATAATATCTTGAGCCTGATATAGATGGCACCTTACTTGGACCCCACACATCCGTGTGCACTAGATCCAAAGGATTTTGATACATATATCCTTTCTTATTGAAAGGTTGTCTATGAGCCTTGCCGAGTTGACAAGCTTCACACTTATAAGTCATGTGTTGCCTTGTGATATTAGGCAAACCAAGTACACTTTGGTCGCTGCAAATCTGTTTGAGTGTCCTCTCACCAATGTGAGCAAGCCTTTTGTGCCATATCTCCAACTCTGTTAGAGTTTGAGATCCATAGCTAAACAAAGCTCTGTTCTTTGTATCTTCCACTTCAAAAGTGAAAAGCCTTCCTGTCTTTTCTCCTTTGGAAATCCTTTGAAAGCCTTGCCTTGGGTCTTCAACATATGCTCCAAATCGGTTGAATCTAACCTGCAATCCTTTTTCAACAATCTGTCCAACACTTATTAAATTTTTGGTAATTGTAGGGACATACAAGACTTTGCTTAAGCGGTTCATATTTCCATTTGATGTCTTCACATTACCTATCTTCTCCACTGAGTGCTTTGTATCATCTCCTGTCTGCACTTCATGCTTGTTATGAGGATCTTCCAAATCAGAAAGTAAAGCCACATTTCCTGCTACATGGTTCGAGCATCCCGAATCAATGTAAAATATGTGATCATCATCCTTACCCTTCTTCGTTGATAGATTCATAATCAATAATAAATCTTCTTGACTTTGGTCCTCTGCATAGTTATTGTAATCTCTTCTTCCTCTATGGCCACTTTGATAGTTGTTGCTGTTGTTGTAATTGTTGTTGTAGTAGTTGTTGTTGTTGTTGTAATTGTTGTTGTAGTAGTTGTTGTTGTAGTAGCCTCCATTGTATCTACGTCTATTTGATCCATAGCCACCTCTATTGAATCCTCTTCCTCTTGAGTTCCTCGGGTTCCTGAAACATTCTTCAGTAGTATGGTTAGATAAGCCACATATGTTGCAAGGTTGAGATGATTGGAATCTCCCCCTGCCTTGCTTTCCACCTCTGCCTCTTCCTCTAGCTCTTCCTCTACCTGCAAAGTTTGCTTGGAAAGAGCTTCCTTCATCTTCATTCTGCCTATTCTTTGACTTGTCCTTGACCTTAGCTTTATTAGAATATAAGGCAGAAGTTTGATTACCTCTTGAGGACTCACCACCTTTACTAATCTTTGCTTCATGAGTGAAGAGTTGGCCCATGAGTGTGTTGAGGTCGGGTACATGCATATCCATGTATAAATCCATGGCTGTTGTGAATGACTCCCACTTGTCGTCTGCTTTGATTCCATTCATGATTTGTCTTATGATTGGCTCCTCTTCAATTACCTCTCCAATGCTTCCAAGTTGGTCGGAAATCTCCTTCATCTTTGTGACATAATCAGTCACATTTTGCTTCGGGCTTTTCTTCATTGTTGTGAACTCCATCCACAATTGGTTCTTCCTTGCTCGAGTGTTGGAAGAGAAGAAAGAAGCAAGTGCATTCCAGGTTTCTCTTGATGTCTTGCATCCCTTGACATGAGGTAAAAGAAAATCAGAGATTGAGTTTAGAATATAGGACCTTGCAAGTGCATCCTTCGAACACCAATTCGAAAGTCCTTCCACTTCTTCATGTGATGGTTGCCCTTTGTTCCTCATGGTTGGCATTGCTTCATCTCCGGATATGAATCCATATAGATTCCTCCCTTGAAGGTAAGCCTCCATCCTTAGAGACCATGCCGGGTAGTTGTTTCGATCCAATTTGTCAATTGTTGATGGAAATCCATCTCCCATGTTGCTTGACTATGCTCTGATACCACTTTGAAGAGAGATGGTGGATGCAATCCAAAGATGAGTAGGTGCTGCTACAACCAGCTTCACACCAGCCAACTGAGACTTCAGAGTTGATTAGTAGACCCTTTGAGCTTCCTAAATCCACCAAAATATCAGCCAAGTACTTTGGAGCATGTATCCCAAAAGTTTAAGTCAAGACAGACTAGTTGCGAAATGACTAGCTCCCAAAACTTGCTATTTTTGGACATACACCTACTGGAAAAAATGAACAGTGCTCTCAACCTGGTAGGAGTTAGAAACATTCCTTTTGGGCATAGCAAATAGACTTAGCAAGCTTCCCAATCCAAGTTAAAACACTTCAAATGATGGACTGAGCACTGAGAACAAGTATCATCAATTTCTGGAACATTCCCACAATTCTCGGGGCTCTGTAGAGATAGACCAGTCAGCAGAAAATGCATATATCTCCAAAAGTATTAATCCAATGACCTCGAAAATTTATATGCACAAGGAAGACACTACAAGCTATCCAACGCAAGTTAAATCACTGAAGAAGGTTCAGTATAACTGGAGCTATGACCTTCTGAAGTTACTGCTTTGAGTGAGTATAGCAGAGAACAAAACAGAGAAGTAGATGATAATAAATGTATAGATTCACATATGATTACAACCACATTGGCAATGAATCTTTGCACAATGGGAGTAGAATGATAGAGCTATGGAGTAAGCTCTTCAATCTCTACAAAGTGACATGAAGTGGTCACGTACAATGCTTGCTAATCGCCTCTTCCTTCTTGCTCTTTTTATAGCTATTCTTGGAGGGAGTTTTGAATTCGAATTCGAATGGCTCCACCTAAAAGTGATCCCTAAAGTTAGGAGAGATTCCCTCAGCTCTAAGTTTTATGGTTTTAGATAGTTAGAGCCACGAATTTGCTTTTACATCATGGATGAGGTAAGCCATTCTTTTCCT
This sequence comes from Ceratopteris richardii, assembly GCA_020310875.1. NCBI lineage: Eukaryota > Viridiplantae > Streptophyta > Polypodiopsida > Polypodiales > Pteridaceae > Ceratopteris > Ceratopteris richardii. The sequence continues at coordinate 39,251,478 of CM035424.1, forward strand.
TTTTTCTTTTTCCATTTACAAGAGATAAAATGAACTCTTTTACAAGAGGTGTTCACATGACTACTCATGTGACTTACAAATGAGGATGATATCAAATATATCAAGCATGTAGGCTTGGGTAAAATGCACCAACAGCTCCCCCTCAAGCCTAACATGCTTGGCCTCCAAATAAGTCTTCAATTGTCCTTGATTTCCTGCAAGCCAATCATCAACTTGAATCTACTTAATTTTGTACCATCAAGAGCTTTAGTCAACATGTCGGCACATTGCATATCTGTAGAGACATAGGATAGTTGAATATCCTTGCTCATTAGCTTCTCCCTTACGTAATGGTAGTGGACTTCAATATGCTTGGTTCTAGCATGATATACCGGATTAGCTGCTAGATGTAGTGAGCTTGTGTTGTCACCAAAAATGTGAGGTGTTGAAGAATGAAGTCCAAGATCTGTGTACAAAGACTTTAACGACATGATTTCTTGAGTTGCATTAGCCAAACCTCTATATTCAGCTTCAGTAGAAGATAATGCCACGGTTGGTTGCTTCTTCGATGACCAAGAAAGGATTTTTGAACCTGCAAATGATATATACCCTGATGTGCTTCTTCTATCATCTTTAGATCCGGCCCAATCTGCATCTGAGTAGACCTTTAGCTCAATATCTGAAGTATATGAATAGAACAAACCTTCATTCATGGTCCCCTTTAGGTACTTGAGGACTCGCTTGGCCGCTTCCATATGTGGTCTTCTCGGCTTATGCATAAACTGACTCAATATGCTAACACTATAGCATATATCCACTCTTGTGAGTGTTGCATAGTTCAAACTTCCAACCAAGCTTTGATAGCTTGTGATGTCTTCAATTGGCTCTCCTTCATAAGCACTAAGCTTATGATTTTGCTCCATAGGTGTACCTGCACACTTGGTATTTTCCATCTTGAACTTGACGAGCATGTCATGGACATACTTCCTTTGTGTGATGTATATACCTGAATCTGTGTAGATAACCTCCAATCCAAGAAAATAAGTGAGTGGTCCGAGGTCACTTATTTTGAACTCCTCCTTCATTTGACTCTTTACCTGTTTGATTCCTTCAAGATCATTGCCTGTGATAATAATATCATCAACATACACACATAAATAGATCACTTTAGATCCGTTCCTCTTTATGAACAAAGAGGTATCCGCCTTGCTAGCTTTGAATCCTTGGTCCTGCAAATAAGTCACCAATCTGAAATTCCAAGCTCTTGGAGCTTGCTTCAATCCATACAAAGCTTTCTTTAGTTTGCATACATAGTTAGGATGATGTGCATCCTCATATCCAGGAGGTTGTGCCATATACACTTCCTCAGAAATCCATCCATTCAAGAAAGCATTCTTTACATCAAGTTGATAAAGATTCCAATTTCTAGATGCAGCAAGACTAATGAGAAACCTAATTGTAGGCATTTTTGCAACAGGAGAGAAAGTCTCCTCATAATCAATACCATGGGTTTGAGCAAACCCTTTAGCAACTAACCTTGCTTTGTGTCTATTTATACTTCCATCTGGATTCCTCTTGATTTTGTATATCCATCGAGATCCGATTATCTTCATAGATGGCTTGTTAGGTACAAGCTCCCAAGTCTCATTCTCCTTCAAGGCTTCCATTTCTTCATCCATTGCATCTCTCCAAGCTTTCTTGCTTTGTGCTTCTTCGAATGTGGTAGGTTCTTCATTGGTTGAATCCTTTGCAATGTAGATTGAGTGCTTGGTGACCAAAGAAGTATCATAACCAAACCTCTCTGGTTTCTTCTTCTCCCTTGAAGACCTTCTAAGTGGTTGATGTGAGCTCTCGGGTCCATATGTAGCATCCTGCATCTTTGTTTTACCTTTGTTCTTCCATAGCTTTAGTCTTTCCAAGTCTTCTAGGTCAATCTCCGAATCACTTTCTTCAATCTGCTTTGGCTCCTTTGGTTGAAGTGATGGAAAATCTTCATCCAAGTCATAAGGCAGCTTCACTTTCCTGTCATCATCAAACCATGATTTGTTTTCATAAAAAATTACATCTCTACTCACGGAAAATCCTTTATTGGTTGGATTGTACAATCTATATCCTTTTTGGTTTTGGTCATAACCAATGAATACACACTTCTCTGCCTTGGGATCCAATTTCCCTCTTACTTGAGAAGGAATCTGAGCATAGGCTAAGCATCCAAAGATTTTGCAATGCTCTAGACTAGGTCTCCTTCCATTCCACACTTCATATGGAGTGGTTCCATCTAGTGACTTAGATGGAAGTCTATTTATGAGATATGTGGCTGTCGACACAGCCTCTGCCCATAGGTAGTTCGGCAATTTCTTTTCGTTGAGCATGGACCTTGTAGTCAGCAGTAAAATGCATATATCACCAAACCTATTGATCCAATGACCTTGAAAATTAATATTCACAAAGAAGACAGTACAAGATATCCAATGCAAGTTAAATCACTGAAAAAGGTTCAGTATAACTCGAGATATGACCTTCTGAAGTTACTGCTTTGAGTGAGTATAACAGAGAACAAAACAGAGAAGTAGATGATAATAAATGTATAGATTCACATATGATTACAACCACATTGGCAATGAATCTTTGCACAATGGGAGTAGAATGATAGAGCTATGGAGTAAGCTCTTCAATCTCTACAAAGTGACATGAAGTGGTCACGTACAAGGCTTGCTAATCGCCTCTTCCTTCTTGCTCTCTTTATAGCTATTCTTGGAGGGAGTTTTGAATTCGAATTCGAATGGCTCCACCTAAAAGTGATCCCCAAAGTTAGGAGAGATTCCCTCAGCTCTAAATTTCGTGGTTTTAGGTAGTTAGAGCCACGAATTTGCTTTTACATCATGGATGAGGTAAGCCATTCTTTTCCTTTTTTCTTTTTCCATTTACAAGAGATAAAATGAACTCTTTTACAAGAGGTGTTCACATGACTACTCATGTGACTTACAAATGAGGATGATATCAAATATATCAAGCATGTAGGCTTGGGTAAAATGCACCAACAGCTCCCCCTCAAGCCTAACATGCTTGGCCTCCAAATAAGTCTTCAATTGTCCTTGATTTCCTGCAAGCCAATCATCAACTTGAATCTACTTAATTTTGTACCATGAAGAGCTTTAGTCAACATGTCGGCACATTACATATCTGTAGAGACATAGGATAGTTGAATATCCTTGCTCATTAGCTTCTCCCTTACGTAATGGTAGTGGACTTCAATATGCTTGGTTCTAGCATGGTATAGCGGATTAGCTGCTAGATGTAGTGAGCTTGTGTTGTCACAAAAAATGTGAGGTGTTGAAGAATGAAGTCCAAGATCTGTGTACAAAGACTTTAACCACATTATTTCTTGAGTTGCATTAGCCAAACCTCTATATTCAGCTTCGGTAGAAGATAATGCCACGGTTGGTTGCTTCTTCGATTACCAAGAAATGTCTTTTGAACCTTCAAATGATATATACCCTGATGTGCTTCTTCTATCATCTTTAGATCCGGCCCAATCTGCATCTTAGTAGACCTTTAGCTCAATATCTGAAGTATATGAATAGAACAAACCTTCATTCATGGTCCCCTTTAGGTACTTGAGGACTCGCTTGGCCGCTTCCATATGTGGTCTTCTCGGCTTATGCATAAACTGACTCAATATGCTGACACTATAGCGTATATCCACTCTTGTGAGTGTTGCATAGTTCAAACTTCCAACCAAGCTTTGATAGCTTGTGATGTCTTCAATTGGCTCTCCTTCATAAGCACTAAGCTTATGATTTTGCTCCATAGGTGTACCTGCACACTTGGTATTTTCCATCTTGAACTTGACGAGCATGTCATGGACATACTTCCTTTGTGTGATGTATATACCTGAATCTATATAGATCAACTCCAATCCAAGAAAGTAAGTGCGTGGTCCGAGGTCACTTATTTTGAACTCCTCCTTCATTTGACTCTTCACCTGTTTGATTCCTTCAAGATCATTGCCTGTGATAATAATATCATCAACATACACACATAAATAGATCACTTCAGATCCATTCCTCTTTATGAACAAAGAGGTATCCGCCTTGCTAGCTTTGAATCCTTGGTCCTGCAAATAAGTCACCAATCTGAAATTCCAAGCTCTTGGAGCTTGCTTCAATCCATACAAAGCTTTCTTTAGTTTGCATACATAGTTAGGATGATGTGCATCCTCATATCCATGAGGTTGTGCCATATATTCCTCAGAAATCCATCCATTCAAGAAAGCATTCTTTAGATCAAGTTGATAAAGATTCCAATTTCTAGATGCAGCAAGACTAATGAGAACCCTAATTGTAGGCATTTTTGCAACAGGAGAGAAAGTCTCCTCATAATCAATACCATGGGTTTGAGAAAACCCTTTAGCAACTAACCTTGCTTTGTGTCTATTTATACTTCCATCTGGATTCCTCCTGATTTTGTATATCCATTGAGATCCGATTATCTTCATAGATGGCTTGTTAGGTACAAGCTCCCAAGTCTCATTCTCCTTCAAGGCTTCCATTTCTTCATCCATTGCATCTCTCCAAGCTTTCTTGCTTTGTGCTTCTTCGAATGTGGTAGGTTCTTCATTGGTTGAATCCTTTGCAATGTAGATTGAGTGCTTGGTGACCAAAGAAGTATCATAACCAAACCTCTCTGGTTTCTTCTTCTCCCTTGAAGACCTTCTAAGTGGTTGATGTGAGCTCTCGGGTCCATATGTAGCATCCTGCATCTTTGCTTTACCTTTGTTCTTCCATAGCTTTAGTCTTTCCAAGTCTTCTAGGTCAATCTCCGAATCACTTTCTTCAATCTGCTTTGGCTCCTTTGGTTGAAGTGATGGGAAATCTTCATCCAAGTCATAAGGCAGCTTCACTTTCCTGTCATCATCAAACCATGATTTGTTTTCATAAAAAATTACATCTCTACTCACGGAAAATCCTTTATTGGTTGGATTGTACAATCTATATCCTTTTTGGTTTTGTTCATAACCAATGAATACACACTTCTCTGCCTTGGGATCCAATTTCCCTCTTACTTGAGAAGGAATGTGAGCATAGGCTAAGCATCCAAAGATTTTGCAATGCTCTAGACTAGGTCTCCTTCCATTCCACACTTCATATGGAGTGGTTCCATCTAGTGACTTAGATGGAAGTCTATTTATGAGATATGTGGCTGTCGACACAGCCTCTGCCCATAGGTAGTTCGGCAATTTCTTTTCGTTGAGCATGGACCTTGCAGCTTCGACAATAGCTCTGTTCCTCCTCTCTGCTACACCATTGAGTTCGGGTGTATACCTTGTAGTGACTTCCCTTTTAATGCCTCTTTCATGCAAGAAGGCATCAAATTCAGAAGAGAAGTATTCTCCTCCACCATCTGATCTGAGTCTTTTTAAAGTCCTACCTGTTTGGTTTTCAACAAGAGCAATATACTTCTTAAAGCAATTAAACACTTCATCCTTGTGCTTCATGAAAAACAGAATGGTCCACCTGCTACAATCATCTATGAAAGACACATAATATCTTGAGCCTGATATAGATGGCACCTTACTTGGACCCCACACATCCGTGTGCACTAGATCCAAAGGATTTTGATACATATATCCTTTCTTATTGAAAGGTTGTCTATGAGCCTTGCCGAGTTGACAAGCTTCACACTTATAAATCATGTGTTGCCTTGTGATATTAGGCAAACCAAGTACACTTTGGTCCCTGCAAATCTGTTTGAGTGTCCTCTCACCAATGTGAGCAAGCCTTTTGTGCCATATCTCCAACTCTGTTAGAGTTTGAGATCCATAGCTAAAGAAAGCTATGTTCTTTGTATCTTCCACTTCAAAAGTGAAAAGCCTTCCTGTCTTTTCTCCTTTGGCAATCCTTTGAAAGCCTTGCCTTGGGTCTTCAACATATGCTCCAAATCGGTTGAATCTAACCTGCAATCCTTTTTCAACAATCTGTCCAACACTTATTAAATTTTTGGTAATTGTAGGGACATACAAGACTTTGCTTAAGAAGTTCATATTTCCATTTGATGTCTTCACATTACCTATCTTCTCGAGTGAGTGCTTTGTATCATCTCCTGTCTGCACTTCATGCTTGTTATGAGGATCTTCCAAATCAGAAAGTAAAGCCACATTTCCTGCTACATGGTTCGAGCATCCCGAATCAATGTAAAATATGTGATCATCATCCTTACCCTTCTTCGTTGATAGATTCATAATCAATAATAAATCTTCTTGACTTTGGTCCTCTGCATAGTTATTGTAATCTCTTCTTCCTCTATGGCCACTTTGATAGTTGTTGTTGTTGTTGTAATTGTTGTTGTAGTAGTTGTTGTTGTAGTAGCCTCCATTGTATCTACCTCTATTTGATCCATAGCCACCTCTATTGAATCCTCTTCCTCTTGAGTTCCTCGGGTTCCTGAAACATTCTTCAGTAATATGGTAGATAAGCCACATATGTTGCAAGGTTGAGATGATTGGAATCTCCCCCTGCCTTGCTTTTCACCTCTGCCTCTTCCTCTAGCTCTTCCTCTACCTGCAAAGTTTGCTTGGAAAGAGCTTCCTTCATCTTCATTCTTCCTATTCTTTGACTTGTCCTTGACCTTAGCTTTATCAGAATATAAGGCAGAAGTTTGATTACCTCTTGAGGACTCACCACCTTTGCTAATCTTTGCTTCATGAGTGAAGAGTTGGCCCATGAGTGTGTTGAGGTCGGGTACATGCATATCCATGTATAAATCCATGGCTGTTGTGAATGACTCCCACTTGTCGTCTGCTTTGATTCCATTCATGATTTGTCTTATGATTTGCTCCTCTTCAATTACCTCTCCAATGCTTCCAAGTTGGTCGGAAATCTCCTTCATCTTTGTGACATAATCAGTCACATTTTGCTTCGGGCTTTTCTTCATTGTTGTGAACTCCATCCACAATTGGTTCTTCCTTGCTCGAGTGTTGGAAGAGAAGAAAGAAGCAAGTGCATTCCAGGTTTCTCTTGATGTCTTGCATCCCTTGACATGAGGTAAAAGAAAATCAGAAATTGAGTTTAGAATATAGGACCTTGCAAGTGCATCCTTCGAACACCAATTCGAAAGTCCTTCCACTTCTTCATGTGATGGTTGCCCTTTGTTCCTCATGGTTGGCATTGCTTCATCTCCGGATATGAATCCATATAGATTCCTCCCTTGAAGGTAAGCCTCCATCCTTAGAGACCATGCCGGGTAGTTGTTTCAATCCAATTTGTCAATTGTTGATGGAAATCCATCTCCCATGTTGCTTGACTATGCTCTGATACCACTATGAAGAGAGATGGTGGATGCAATCCAAAGATGAGTAGGTGCTGCTACAACCAGCTTCACACCAGCCAACTGAGACTTCAGAGTTGATTAGTAGACCCTTTGAGCTTCTTAAATCCACCAAAATATCAGCCAAGTACTTTGGAGCATGTATCCCAAAAGTTTAAGTCAAGACAGACTAGTTGCGAAATGACTAGCTCCCAAAACTTGCTATTTTTGGACATACACATGCTGGAAAAAATGAACAGTGCTCTCAACCTGGTAGGAATTAGAAACATTCCTTTTGGGCATAGCAAATAGACTTAGCGAGCTTCGCAATCCAAGTTAAAACACTTCAAATGATGGACTGAGCACTGAGAACAAGTATCATCAATTTCTGGAACATTCCCACAATTCTCGGGGCTCTGTAGAGATAGACCAGTCAGCTATAAAATGCAAATACCTCCAAACAAATTAATCCAATGACCTTGAAAATTTATATGCACAAGGAAGACAGTACAAGCTATCCAACGCAAGTTAAATCACTGAAAAAGGTTCAGTATAACTCGAGCTATGACCTTCTGAAGTTACTGCTTTGAGTGAGTACAGCAGAGAACAAAACAGAGAAGTAGATGATAATAAATGTATAGATTCACATATGATTACAACCACATTGGCAATGAATCTTTGCACAATGGGAGTAGAATGATAGAGCTATGGAGTAAGCTCTTCAATCTCTACAAAGTGACATGAAGTGGTCACGTACAAGGCTTGCTAATCGCCTCTTCCTTCTTGCTCTTTTTATAGCTATTCTTGGAGGGAGTTTTGAATTCGAAGTCGAATGGCTCCACCTAAAAGTGATCCCCAAAGTTAGGAGAGATTCCCTCAGCTCTAAATTTTGTGGTTTTAGGTAGTTAGAGCCACGAATTTGCTTTTACATCATGGATGAGGTAAGCCATTCTTTTCCTTTTTTCTTTTTCCATTTACAAGAGATAAAATGAACTCTTTTACAAGAGGTGTTCACATGACTACTCATGTGACTTACAAATGAGGATGATATCAAATATATCAAGCATGTAGGCTTGGGTAAAATGCACCAACAGCTCCCCCTCAAGCCTAACATGCTTGGCCTCCAAATAAGTCTTCAATTGTCCTTGATTTCCTGCAAGCCAATCATCAACTTGAATCTACTTAATTTTGTACCATCAAGAGCTTTAGTCAACATGTCGGCACATTGCATATCTGTATAGACATAGGATAGTTGAATATCCTTGCTCATTAGCTTCTCCCTTACGTAATGGTAGTGGACTTCAATATGCTTGGTTCTAGCATGGTATACCGGATTAGCTGCTAGATGTAGTGAGCTTGTGTTGTCACCAAAAATGTGAGGTGTTGAAGAATGAAGTCCAAGATCTGTGTACAAAGACTTTAACCACATGATTTCTTGAGTTGCATTAGCCAAACCTCTATATTCAGCTTTGGTAGAAGATAATGCCACGGTTGGTTGCTTCTTCGATGACCAAGAAATGATTTTTGAACCTGCAAATGATATATACCCTGATGTGCTTCTTCTATCATCTTTAGATCCGGCCCAATCTGCATCTGAGTAGACCTTTAGCTCAATATCTGAAGTATATGAATAGAACAAACCTTCATTCATGGTCCCCTTTAGGTACTTGAGGACTCGCTTGGCCGCTTCCATATGTGGTCTTCTCGGCTTATGCATAAACTGACTCAATATGCTGACACTATAGCGTATATCCACTCTTGTGAGTGTTGCATAGTTCAAACTTCCAACCAAGCTTTGATAGCTTGTGATGTCTTCAATTGGCTCTACTTCATAAGCACTAAGCTTATGATTTTGCTCCATAGGTGTACCTGCACACTTGGTATTTTCCATCTTGAACTTGAGGAGCATGTCATGGACATACTTCCTTTGTGTGATGTATATACCTGAATCTATGTAGATCAACTCCAATCCAAGAAAATAAGTAAGTGGTCCGAGGTCACTTATTTTGAACTCCTCCTTCATTTGACTCTTCACCTGTTTGATTCCTTCAAGATCATTGCCTGTGATAATAATATCATCAACATACACACATAAATAGATCACTTCAGATCCATTCCTCTTTATGAACAAAGAGGTATCCACCTTGCTAGCTTTGAATCCTTGGTCCTGCAAATAAGTCACCAATCTGAAATTCCAAGCTCTTGGAGCTTGCTTCAATCCATACAAAGCTTTCTTTAGTTTGCATACATAGTTAGGATGATGTGCATCCTCATATCCAAGAGGTTGTGCCATATATTCCTCAGAAATCCATCCATTCAAGAAAGCATTCTTTATATCAAGTTGATAAAGATTCCAATTTCTAGATGCAGCAAGACTAATGAGAACCCTAATTGTAGGCATTTTTGCAACAGGAGAGAAAGTCTCCTCATAATCAATACCATGGGTTTGAGCAAACCCTTTAGCAACTAACCTTGCTTTGTGTCTATTTATACTTCCATCTGGATTCCTCTTGATTTTGTATATCCATCGAGATCCGATTATCTTCATAGATGGCTTGTTAGGTACAAGCTCCCAAGTCTCATTCTCCTTCAAGGCTTCCATTTCTTCATCCATTGCATCTCTCCAAGCTTTCTTGCTTTGTGCTTCTTCGAATGTGGTAGGTTCTTCATTGGTTGAATCCTTTGCAATGTAGATTGAGTGCTTGGTGACCAAAGAAGTATCATAACCAAACCTCTCTGGTTTCTTCTTCTCCCTTGAAGACCTTCTAAGTGGTTGATGTGAGCTCTCGGGTCCATATGTAGCATCCTGCATCTTTTCTTTACCTTTGTTCTTCCATAGCTTTAGTCTTTCCAAGTCTTCTAGGTCAATCTCCGAATCACTTTCTTCAATCTGCTTTGGCTCCTTTGGTTGAAGTGATGGAAAATCTTCATCCAAGTCATAAGGCAGCTTCACTTTCCTGTCATCATCAAACCATGATTTGTTTTCATAAAAAATTACATCTCTACTCACGGAAAATCCTTTATTGGTTGGATTGTACAATCTATATCCTTTTTGGTTTTGTTCATAACCAATGAATACACACTTCTCTGCCTTGGGATCCAATTTCCCTCTTACTTGAGAAGGAATGTGAGCATAGGCTAAGCATCCAAAGATCTTGCAATGCTCTAGACTAGGTCTCCTTCCATTCCACACTTCATATGGAGTGGTTCCATCTAGTGACTTAGATGGAAGTCTATTTATGAGATATGTGGCTGTCGACACAGCCTCTGCCCATAGGTAGTTCGGCAATTTCTTTTCTCTGAGCATCGACCTTGCAGCTTCGACAATAGCTCTGTTCCTCCTCTCTGCTACACCATTGAGTTCGGGTGTATACCTTGTAGTGACTTCCCTTTTAATGCCTCTTTCATGCAAGAAGGCATCAAATTCAGAAGAGAAGTATTCTCCTCCACCATCTGATCTGAGTCTTTTTAAAGTCCTACCTGTTTGGTTTTCAACAAGAGGAATATACTTCTTAAAGCAATTAAACACTTCATCCTTGTGCTTCATGAAAAACAGAATGGTCCACCTGCTACAATCATCTATGAAAGACACATAATATCTTGAGCCTGATATAGATGGCACCTTACTTGGACCCCACACATCCGTGTGTACTAGATCCAAAGGATTTTGATACATATATCCTTTCTTATTGAAAGGTTGTCTATGAGCCTTGCCGAGTTGACAAGCTTCACACTTATAAATCATGTGTTGCCTTGTGATATTAGGCAAACCAAGTACACTTTGGTCCTTGCAAATCTGTTTGAGTGTCCTCTCACCAATGTGAGCAAGCCTTTTGTGCCATATCTCCAACTCTGTTAGAGTTTGAGATCCATAGCTAAACAAAGCTATGTTCTTTGTATCTTCCACTTCAAAAGTGAAAAGCCTTCCTGTCTTTTCTCCTTTGGCAATCCTTTGAAAGCCTTGCCTTGGGTCTTCAACATATGCTCCAAATCGGTTGAATCTAACCTGCCATCCTTTTTCAACAATCTGTCCAACACTTATTAAATTTTTGGTAATTGTAGGGACATACAAGACTTTGCTTAAGAGGTTCATATTTCCATTTGATGTCTTCACATTACCTATCTTCTCCACTGAGTGCTTTGTATCATCTCCTGTCTGCACTTCATGCTTGTTATGAGGATCTTCCAAATCAGAAAGTAAAGCCACATTTCCTGCTACATGGTTCGAGCATCCCGAATTAATGTAAAATATGTGATCATCATCCTTACCCTTCTTCGTTGATAGATTCATAATCAATAATAAATCTTCTTGACTTTGGTCCTCTGCATAGTTATTGTAATCTCTTCTTCCTCTATGGCCACTTTGATAGTTGTTGTTGTTGTTGTAATTGTTGTTGTAGTAGTTGTTGTTGTAGTAGCCTCCATTGTATCTACCTCTATTTGATCCATAGCCACCTCTATTGAATCCTCTTCCTCTTGAGTTCCTCGGGTTCCTGAAACATTCTTCAGTAGTATGGTTAGATAAGCCACATATGTTGCAAGGTTGAGATGATTGGAATCTCCCCCTGCCTTGCTTTCCACCTCTGCCTCTTCCTCTAGCTCTTCCTCTACCTGCAAAGTTTGCTTGGAAAGAGCTTCCTTCATCTTCATTCTTCCTATTCTTTGACTTGTTCTTGACCTTAGCTTTATCAGAATATAAGGCAGAATTTTGATTACCTCTTGAGGACTCATCACCTTTGCTAATCTTTGCTTCATGAGTGAAGAGTTGGCCCATGAGTGTGTTGAGGTCGGGTACATGCATATCCATGTATAAATCCATGGCTGTTGTGAATGACTCCCACTTGTCGTCTGCTTTGATTCCATTCATGATTTGTCTTATGATTTTCTCCTCTTCAATTACCTCTCCAATGCTTCCAAGTTGGTCGGAAATCTCCTTCATCTTTGTGACATAATCAGTCACATTTTGCTTCGGGCTTTTCTTCATTGTTGTGAACTCCATCCACAATTCGTTCTTCCTTGCTCGAGTGTTGGAAGAGAAGAAAGAAGCAAGTGCATTCCAGGTTTCTCTTGATGTCTTGCATCCCTTGACATGAGGTAAAAGAAAATCAGAGATTGAGTTTAGAATATAGGACCTTGCAAGTGCATCCTTCGAACACCAATTCGAAAGTCCTTCCACTTCTTCATGTGATGGTTGCCCTTTGTTCCTCATGGTTGGCATTGCTTCATCTCCGGATATGAATCCATATAGATTCCTCCCTTGAAGGTAAGCCTCCATCCTTAGAGACCATGCCGGGTAGTTGTTTCGATCGAATTTGTCAATTGTTGATGGAAATCCATCTCCCATGTTGCTTGACTATGCTCTGATACCAGTGTGAAGAGAGATGGTGGATGCAATCCAAAGATGAGTAGGTGCTGCTACAACCAGCTTCACACCAGCCAACTGAGACTTCAGAGTTGATTAGTAGATCCTTTGAGCTTCCTAAATCCACCAAAATATCAGCCAAGTACTTTGGAGCATGTATCCCAAAAGTTTAAGTCAAGACAGACTAGTTGCGAAATGACTAGCTCCCAAAACTTGCTATTTTTGGACATACACCTGCTGGAAAAAATGAACAGTGCTCTCAACCTAGTAGGAATTAGAAACATTCCTTTTGGGCATAGCAAATAGACTTAGCAAGCTTCCCAATCCAAGTTAAAACACTTCAAATGATGGACTGAGCACTGAGAACAAGTTTCATAAATTTCTGGAACATTCCCACAATTCTCGGGGCTCTGCAGAGATATACCAGTCAGCAGTAAAATGCATATATCTCCAAACGTATCAATCCAATGACCTTGAAACTTTATATGCACAAAGAAGACAGTACAAGATATCGAACAAAAGTTAAATCAAGGAAAAAGGTTCAGTATAACGCGAGATATGACCTTCTGAAGTTACTGCTTTAAGTGAGTATAGAAGAGAACAAAACAGAGAAGTAGATGATAATAAATGTATAGATTCACATATGATTACAACCACATTGGCAATGAATTTTTGCACAATGGGAGTAGAATGATAGAGCTATGGAGTAAGCTCTTCAATCTCTACAAAGTGACATGAAGTGGTCACGTACAAGGCTTGCTAATCGCCTCTTCCTTCTTGCTCTTTTTATAGCTATTCTTGGAGGGAGTTTTGAATTCGAATTCGAATGGCTCCACCTAAAAGTGATCCCCAAAGTTAGGAGAGATTCCCTCAGCTCTAAATTTCTTGGTTTTAGGTAGTTAGAGCCACGAATTTGCTTTTACATCATGGATGAGGTAAGCCATTCTTTTCCTTTTTTCTTTTTCCATTTACAAGAGATAAAATGAACTCTTTTACAAGAGGTGTTCACATGACTACTCATGTGACTTACAAATGAGGATGATATCAAATATATCAAGCATGTAGGCTTGGGTAAAATGCACCAACAGCTCCCCCTCAAGCCTAGCATGCTTGGCCTCCAAATAAGTCTTCAATTGTCCTTGATTTCCTGCAAGCCAATCATCAACTTGAATCTACTTAATTTTGTACCATCAAGAGCTTTAGTCAACATGTCGGCACATTGCATATCTGTAGAGACATAGGATAGTTGAATATCCTTGCTCATTAGCTTCTCCCTTACGTAATGGTAGTGGACTTCAATATGCTTGGTTCTAGCATGGTATACCGGATTAGCTGCTAGATGTAGTGAGCTTGTGTTGTCACCAAAAATGTGAGGTGTTGAAGAATGAAGTCCAAGATCTGTGTACAAAGACTTTAACCACATGATTTCTTGAGTTGCATTAGCCAAACCTCTATATTCAGCTTCGGTAGAAGATAATGCCACGGTTGGTTGCTTCTTCGATGACCAAGAAATGATTTTTGAACCTGCAAATGATATATACCCTGATGTGCTTCTTCTATCATCTTTAAGTCCGGCCCAATCTGCATCTGAGTAGACCTTTAGCTCAATATCTGAAGTATATGAATAGAACAAACCTTCATTCATGGTCCCCTTTAGGTACTTGAGGACTCGCTTGGCCGCTTCCATATGTGGTCTTCTCGGCTTATGCATAAACTGACTCAATATGCTAACACTATAGCATATATCCACTCTTGTGAGTGTTGCATAGTTCAAACTTCCAACCAAGCTTTGATAGCTTGTGATGTCTTCAATTGGCTCTCCTTCATAAGCACTAAGCTTATGATTTTGCTCCATAGGTGTACCTGCACACTTGGTATTTTCCATCTTGAACTTGACGAGCATGTCATGGACATACTTCCTTTGTGTGATGTATATACCTGAATCTGTGTAGATCAACTCCAATCCAAGAAAATAAGTGAGTGGTCCGAGGTCACTTATTTTGAACTCCTCCTTCATTTGACTCTTTACCTGTTTGATTCCTTCAAGATCATTGCCTGTGATAATAATATCATCAACATACACACATAAATAGATCACTTCAGATCCGTTCCTCTTTATGAACAAAGAGGTATCCGCCTTGCTAGCTTTGAATCCTTGGTCCTGCAAATAAGTCACCAATCTGAAATTCCAAGCTCGTGGAGCTTGCTTCAATCCATACAAAGCTTTCTTTAGTTTGCATACATAGTTAGGATGATGTGCATCCTCATATCCAGGAGGTTGTGCCATATACACTTCCTCAGAAATCCATCCATTCAAGAAAGCATTCTTTACATCAAGTTGATAAAGATTCCAATTTCTAGATGCAGCAAGACTAATGAGAACCCTAATTGTAGGCATTTTTGCAACAGGAGAGAAAGTCTCCTCATAATCAATACCATGGGTTTGAGCAAACTCTTTAGCAACTAACCTTGCTTTGTGTCTATTTATACTTCCATCTGGATTCCTCTTGATTTTGTATATCCATCCAGATCCGATTATCTTCATAGATGGCTTGTTAGGTACAAGCTCCCAAGTCTCATTCTCCTTCAAGGCTTCCATTTCTTCATCCATTGCATCTCTCCAAGCTTTCTTGCTTTGTGCTTCTTCGAATGTGGTAGGTTCTTCATTGGTTGAATCCTTTGCAATGTAGATTGAGTGCTTGGTGACCAAAGAAGTATCATAACCAAACCTCTCTGGTTTCTTCTTCTCCCTTGAAGACCTTCTAACTGGTTGATGTGAGCTCTCGGGTCCATATGTAGCATCCTGCATCTTTGCTTTACCTTTGTTCTTCCATAGCTTTAGTCTTTCCAAGTCTTCTAGGTCAATCTCCGAATCACTTTCTTCAATCTGCTTTGGCTCCTTTGGTTGAAGTGATGGAAAATCTTCATCCAAGTCATAAGGCAGCTTCACTTTCCTGTCATCATCAAACCATGATTTGTTTTCATCAAAAATTACATCTCTACTCACGGAAAATCCTTTATTGGTTGGATTGTACAATCTATATCCTTTTTGGTTTTGGTCATAACCAATGAATACACACTTCTCTGCCTTGGGATCCAATTTCCCTCTTACTTGAGAAGGAATGTGAGCATAGGCTAAGCATCCAAAGATTTTGCAATGCTCTAGACTAGGTCTCCTTCCATTCCACACTTCATATGGAGTGGTTCCATCTAGTGACTTAGATGGAAGTCTATTTATGAGATATGTGGCTGTCGACACAGCCTCTGCCTCTACACCATTGAGTTCGGGTGTATACCTTGTAGTGACTTCCCTTTTAATGCCTCTTTCATGCAAGAAGGCATCAAATTCAGAAGAGAAGTATTCTCCTCCACCATCTGATCTGAGTCTTTTTAAAGTCCTACCTGTTTGGTTTTCAACAAGAGCAATATACTTCTTAAAGCAATTAAACACTTCATCCTTGTGCTTCATGAAAAACAGAATGGTCCACCTGCTACAATCATCTATGAAAGACACATAATATCTTGAGCCTGATATAGATGGCTCCTTACTTGGACCCCACACATCCGTGTGCACTAATTCCAAAGGATTTTGATACATATATCCTTTCTTATTCAATGCTTGTCTATGAGCCTTGCCGAGTTGACAAGCTTCATACTTATAAATCATGTGTTGCCTTGTTATATTAGGCAAACCAAGTACACTTTGGTCCCTGCAAATCTGTTTGAGTGTCCTCTCACCAATGTGAGCAAGCCTTTTGTGCCATATCTCCAACTCTGTTAGAGTTTGAGATCCATAGCTAAACAAAGCTATGTTCTTTGTATCTTCCACTTCAAAAGTGAAAAGCCGTCCTGTCTATTCTCCTTTGGCAATCCTTTGAAAGCCTTGCCTTGGGTCTTCAACATATGCTCCAAATCGGTTGAATCTAACCTGCAATCCTTTTTCAACAATCTGTCCAACACTTATTAAATTTTTGGTAATTGTAGGGACATACAAGACTTTTCTTAAGAGGTTCATATTTCCATTTGATGTCTTCACATTACCTATCTTCTCCACTGAGTGCTTTCTATCATCTCCTGTCTGCACTTCATGCTTGTTATGAGGATCTTCCAAATCAGAAAGTAAAGCCACATTTCCTGCTACATGGTTCGAGCATCCCGAATCAATGTAAAATATGTGATCATCATCCTTACCCTTCTTCGCTGATAGATTCATAATCAATAATAAATCTTCTTGACTTTGGTCCTCCGCATAGTTATTGTAATCTCTTCTTCCTCTATGGCCACTTTGATAGTTGTTGTTGTTGTTGTAATTGTTGTTGTAGTAGTTGTTGTTGTAGTAGCCTCCATTGTATCTACCTCTATTTGATCCATAGCCACCTCTATTGAATCCTCTTCCTCTTGAGTTCCTCGGGTTCCTGAAACATTCTTCAGTAGTATGGTTAGATAAGCCACATATGTTGCAAGGTTGAGATGATTGGAATCTCCCCCTGCCTTGCTTTCCACCTTTGCCTCTTCCTCTAGCTCTTCCTCTACCTGGAAAGTTTGCTTGGAAAGAGCTTCCTTCATCTTCATTCTTCCTATTCTTTGACTTGTCCTTGACCTTAGCTTTATCAGAATATAAGGCAGAAGTTTGATTACCTCTTGAGGACTCACCACCTTTACTAATCTTTGCTTCATGAGTGAAGATTTGGCCCATGAGTGTGGTTAGGTCGGGTACATGCATATCCATGTATAAATGCATGGCTGTTGTGAATGACTCCCACTTGTCGTCTGCTTTGATTCCATTCATGATTTGTCTTATGATTTGCTCCTCTTCAATTACCTCTCCAATGCTTCCAAGTTGGTCGGAAATCTCCTTCATCTTTGTGACATAATCAGTCACATTTTGCTTCGGGCTTTTCTTCATTGTTTTGAACTCCATCCACAATTGGTTCTTCCTTGCTCGAGTGTTGGAAGAGAAGAAAGAAGCAAGTGCATTCCAGGTTTCTCTTGATGTCTTGCATCCCTTGACATGAGGTAAAAGAAAATCAGAGATTGAGTTTAGAATATAGGACCTTGCAAGTGCATCCTTCGAACACCAATTCGAAAGTCCTTCCACTTCTTCATGTGATGGTTGCCCTTTGTTCCTCATGGTTGGCATTGCTTCATCTCCGGATATGAATCCATATAGATTCCTCCCTTGAAGGTAAGCCTCCATCCTTAGAGACCATGCTGGGTCGTTGTTTCGATCAAATTTGTCAATTGTTGATGGAAATCCATCTCCCATGTTGCTTGACTATGCTCTGATACCACTGTCAAGAGAGATGGTGGATGCAATCCAAAGATGAGTAGGTGCTGCTACAACCAGCTTCACACCAGCCAACTGAGACTTCAGAGTTGATTAGTAGACCCTTTGAGCTTCTTAAATCCACCAAAATATCAGCCAAGTACTTTGGAGCATGTATCCCAAAAGTTTAAGTCAAGACAGACTAGTTGCGAAATGTCTAGCTCCCAAAACTTGCTATTTTTGGACATACACCTGCTGGAAAAAATGAACAGTGCTCTCCACCTGGTAGGAATTAGAAACATTCCTTTTGGTCATAGCAAATAGACTTAGCAAGCTTCCCAATCCAAGTTAAAACACTTCAAATGATGGACTGAGCACTGAGAACAAGTTTCATCAATTTCTGGAACATTCCCACAATTCTCGGGGCTCTGTAGAGATAGACCAGTCAGCAGTAAAATGCATATATCTCCAAAAGTATTAATCCAATGACCTTGAAAATTTATATGCACAAAGAGGACAGTACAAGCTATCTAACGCAAGTTAAATCACTGAAAAAGGTTCAGTATAACTCGAGCTAGGACCTTTTGAAGTTACTGCTTTGAGTGAGTATAGCAGAGAACAAAACAGAGAAGTAGATGATAATAAATGTATAGATTCACATATGATTACAACCACATTGGCAATGAATCTTTGCACAATGGGAGTAGAATGATAGAGCTATGGAGTAAGCTCTTCAATCTCTACAAAGTGACATGAAGTGGTCACGTACAAGGCTGGCTAATCACCTCTTCCTTCTTGCTCTTTTTATAGCTATTCTTGGAGGGAGTTTTGAATTCGAATTCGAATGGCTCCACCTAAAAGTGATCCCCAAAGTTAGGAGAGATTCCCTCAGCTCTAAATTTCGTGGTTTTAGGTAGTTAGAGCCACGAATTTGCTTTTACATCATGGATGAGGTAAGCCATTCTTTTCCTTTTTTCTTTTTCCATTTACAAGAGATAAAATGAACTCTTTTACAAGAGGTGTTCACATGACTACTCATGTGACTTACAAATGAGGATGATATCAAATATATCAAGCATGTAGGCTTGGGTAAAATGCACCATTAATAGCTTGAGCTAGTTCCACCATCTTTATGCACTTTTTTGTCCCTTCAATCTCTAAATTTGCTCTCGGGTAGCTCTTGTCTAGGTTTGCAGGTGTTGGCCCTTCTTGAAGTCGACTGTCCAAGTCTTCTAAAGTTGGATCTACTAGAACAGATCCTGGTTGTGGTCTATTTAGAATGGTTGGTGGGGTGGGATGAGGTGGTGTGGATGGAGTTTTGACATGCGAGGGATTTTGAGAGGCAATATTTTCTATTTTAGTTTTTGCATCTTTTAGGCTTTTTTCTACTTTGGATAACTTTTTGGTCCACTTGCGATTGGCCTTCTCCCTAGTATCCTTCCATGTTCTTGTTTTTCTCCTACTAGGCCCTCCTGACTCGCTTGGCTCTGATTGCCCAGTTGGTTTAGCTTGTTGTAAGGCTTGTGCCCTAGTAATTACCTATATAGGAGCACATTCTAGGTTTTCTTCTAGTTGGGCGTACTTTACTAGAATACATTCTGTGGGTGGGGTGGTTGTTGTCCTAGTACAGGTTGAGGTTGGCCATCTCCTCCATGTTCATATGGTCTAGTTGCTCCTTGTGGTCCTGGATATGGGTTATACCTAGGAACTTCTCTGCCTTGTTCTCTAGGAGGGTATCTGTATGGCCTATATTGGGGTGATACAAACGGTCGTGGCTATCGATCAAATGGATAGTTTTTAGTGTTGTGATTGGTTTACTTCTGCTCAGTATGAGAGTATATGTTAGGCCCTTGTAGCTCACTGATGAGTAGCACCTCCTTTAATGTCGATCCGGGGAGACGTGAGGATGGTATGAAGACCTCGAACAAGTGATGGCACAAGTGTGTGCGTGAGAAGCACACTAACATGCACACACATACACACACACGCACACACACCACAAGAACAAAGAGAGAGACAATGGAGTTCTTTTAGATTACTCAAAAGTGCTCTTACAAGTTCAATTCTACAACAAGCTAACCTCAAAAATGAGCTCTCTAGATCTTTTTATAGTTTTTGACTAGTTTTGGCCCTCTGCAGACCTAGTGTCCCGCCCAGTTAAAAATTAGGTTCTAGGGCCTATTTGAGGGCTCAAACGGAGTCTAAAAAATATGAAAATTGATAGGTAGGTACTTCTAATGCTCCTCAAGCTCGAGGAATGCTTGGCTTGCACAAAATGGAGCTACAAAAAGGTGTAATGGTATTTACAGTGATGTGGACTGACTAAATTCACTATTTAGGAAGTATTACTTCATGGAAAATTTTGGATGGTCTACTTGCCAGATCTTCGTTGACTACTTTGTCTGCTTGTGTTTTCTCTTTGCTCTGACTCCCTTCTTTGACTTCCTTGTCTTGTGAGTCCTTGGGTGCCTTGACTGCTGCCAACACCCCCCCTCTCTTGCATCTATCGTCTCTAACAGACCCTTGTTTGGCTGAGTGTTTGACCTAGAATTCAACCACATCTGAAGCTAGGTGGTGTTCTTCCAGCCGCAACGCTCGTGCTAAATCAGTTAGGAGGGCATCCCAATCCACTGGACCTGGAACGTTCGGATGTGGCACACGCAGTTGTTCTGAATGTAGTGTTCGCTCCATTGCAAAGAGATGGAGTAGATGGGAAGGTCTAGGAACAAAGACTTCCGAGTGGTATTCCTAGAACCCGGTGATGAACATCTCTTCAAATGTTTGCTTGTAGCAAGCGGGGAGGTATTTAATTCGTGCGTGCCATGCATATATCACCTGGATGGAGGGGGTTGTACTCATATCGTAGACCAAGTCAAGGTTACCCACTGTGAATCCGACACCTGAGAAATGTGGATCTTGAATATTCTTGAAGGTTGTGAAGGTAACCAGCATCAACTCGAATATCTTTAGGCACATCTGAGCCATTACATCTCGGATATTTGGCATTCTCACTCCCTAGTGGCGGATGGTGGAGATCATGTAGCCCACTGTAGCTTATCCCTGTGGCGGTGCCAGGTATACGTAATTGAGCCACTTTGCACAGCCTTTGACATTCGTCACAGTGATGGCAAACTCAGGCCATGTGCGTCTGCCACATCGTCATTGAATTTCGGCGTTGTAATCTGCCAAGAGCACACAATACGGCACATATTGATCGTTGTTGGTGCCTATCCATCTCTGATGAGACATACTTCGGAAATATTCTGATTTGATAATGGTGTCCTCAATCTTGGACATGGACTCAATTTGGACCGCTACTTGATCATCATGTGTATTGGCCGTTTTTTCGAGTTTCTGCATCCATTCTGAGGCTTCTACTCCTTTACTTGTCAATCCACGGAGACGTGAGGACCGGTATGAAGTCCATGAGCAACTGAAGGTAGAAGTGCATGAGTGAAAGCACACAAGCATGCACACACATACACACACACGCGTGCAAGTTAAGATCGAAGAGAGGAACAATGAAAAGCTTCTATTGCACAAGAAATATCTTACAAAAGCTCTATTCTCTAACAAGATAACCTAAAAAATGAGCTCTCTAGCTCTTTTTATAGCTTTTGGACTAGTTTTGGCCCTGTCCAGACCTAGTGTCTGGCCTAGTTAAAAATTAGGTTCTAGGGCTTATTTGAAGGCTCAAACAGAGTCTAAAAATTTTACTTCTAATTGGTAGGATGATACTTCTAATGCTCCTCAAGCTCAAGGGACTCCTCGGCTTGCAACAAATGGAGCTACAAAAAGGTGAAATGATATTTACAATGGTTTCTAGTGATGATAATCACTATTTTATAGTGATTTCTTCAGAAAATTTGACATACACTTCTTGGAGCTCCCTATGTGCTCGTTCTTCTTGTGTGTGAAGGTCTGCAACTTGAGCGATGCTTAACTACTGTAAGTATGCAAGCATCCAAGGAGATATCTACAAGGGGTAGTTCTGGTACCCTACAAATCCTTGTATGTATACTGGAGGAGAAGACTACTGCTTATGGTGAGCTAAAGAGAATACGTGAAACTAAGCTTGGTGTAGTTACCCAATGTTGTTTTTCAAAGAATATAAATAAATTCAGTTCTCAATATTTGGCAAATTTTGCTTTGAAGAGAGGAGACAGGACCAGGCACTCAAAGAAGTTCATCAGTGGACCATCAACACGGACATTCATCGACAACAAAAGACTAGCTGATGACCCATCACAATGTTGGGTGTACAACACAAGGAGATAAACATCGATCGATCATTCACCATGGTAAGAATCATTACTTTGGCAAAACCATAACCATGATAGATTAGGAAACCTCTTCGTCGGCATACCCTTGAGCACTTAGCTCAAGACCCCCAATTTTTGCCCCATACTTCTTCCAATGCATTTTTCAAGTAAGCATGCATAGGGCTACATTACAAGGCCGTGCACAAGGCACATAGTTTCCTCAACCCATGCACGAACACACTTAACCATCATTCATTATGGGTTATGAGTACTTGGCATGACGATTATGAACATCATCTTTGGAAGATCTATGGTCATTAATGGAGACTCACAATGACACAGTCATGCTGGAATCCAAGGAAAAAGCACATACCAGGGACTACAACTGTGCAGCTGCAACACCACTGTGTGCAGTTTCTAAGACTTTCAAATAGTTTGATTCATGAATGCATAATCTTAGATAACCATCCTTGCCTCTTTGATATAAGTTGTCTCCTACTAAGGCATATTCTTGAGCCTCTTGCTCCATGCTTCATCTTGTTGCTAGACTAGCCTCTCTGGATAATGTTCCCAATCTCATAAATTCTACCAATGGAGCGCTCCAATCTAGAATTAATGACACTTGATAAAGGGTGGCATGCTCCACTGGGGGTCTCTCTTTGCACATTGGACAATTCTTAATCCACTCATGTATTTTTTTGTCCATGCTAGTCCAATACACTCCTAAATGTTTCAGATTCTGCAATGTTCATTGTTTAGAGTAGTGATTTCCTAGCAATCCTTCATAGGCTTGTTGCAACCAACCGCTAGGTTCATCGTCCTCAACACAACAAGCTAATAAACCTTCTGTATCTTGTTTGTACATGCTTCTTGCCAATATTTGATAGTTTTGTGATCTTACAATTTCCTCTGTTTGTTTTCACATTCTTATTCGCGGGTCCAAAGGTTAGGACACGTAACAATTTATTTGCCCATTTAGGAACAACTTCTAAATTGAACAAATAAGCGTCAAGTAGTTCATCAGACACTCCTTGCGGTGGCTCTCTTGAAGTGATGCGAGAAAGGTGATCTGCCCTGAGGTGGGTTCAACCTTTCCTAAAAACAACTTCAAAGTCATATTCCATTAGTAAGAGGAACCACCTCACTAAGCGTCCTGTATTGCAAGGTTTATTGACCAATTATAACAAAGCTTGATGATCAGTGAAAAACTTGAACTTGTTGGCCAATAAATAGTGTCTAAACTTCTTCACAGCATATACCATGCCTAAGCCCTCTCACTTAGTGGTGGTATAGTTTCGTTTGGCTGCAGTTAGCTGTCTGCTAGCATATGCTATGGGTAAATCCAAATTTCCTTCACCTGTGGTTTGTGTTAGCACACATCCTATGGCATGATTGGAGGCATGCACATGGACATGGAATGGCTTATTCCAATCAGGAGTGGTCAGTATTGGCGTTGTGCAAAAACATCTTTTTAGCTCATTGAAGGAGTTTTCACATTCGTTGTTCCACTCAAAATTTGTTAGCAAGGCATAAAGAGGTTTAGCTATGATCGCATACATGTGAATAAACCTACGGTAATATCCACAAAGGCCCATGAAGGCTTGTACCTCTTTAACATTCCTTGGTCTTGGAAGCTCTACTATGGCTCTTACTTTATCCTCATCTATAGATATTCCGTTCTTAGAAATGATGTGACCCAAGATTTTACCTTGTCATACCATGAACACACACTTTTTTGGGCTCAAACACACTCAATATTCTTCGCACTTGTTGAGGATTTTTCTAAGTTCAGGGATGTGGTGTCTTGTTACTTGGGATTGAGCACATAAATCATCCACATATACTTCTAAGTTCTTTCGCAAGAACTCCTTGAAGACATGACACATGAGCGTTTGAAATGTTGCAGGTGCATTAATGAGCCCAAATGGCATCACAGGAAATGCAAAGATTCTCCACTTTGTAGCAAAAGCTCTTTTGTGTTGATCTTTTGGGGCAATGGCTACTTGGTTGTAACCTGAAAATCCATCAAGGAAGCTATAAACTTCCTTGCATGCAACATGCTCCAATACATGTTTCGTGATTGGAAGTGGATAACTATCTCTGATCGTAGCGACATTAACTTTCTTAAGGTTAATACACACTCACAACTTTCCTTTCTTCTTGGGCACCACTAGAATGGGAGACACCCATTCAGTATGCTCAATTTCATAGATAAATCTAGCTCAATCAACCTGTCGATTTCTTCTTTTATTGTAGTTGCATATGTGTCTTTATATGTGTAGGGTTTTTGTTTGGTGGGCTTGGCATCTGTAGTCATGGGAATCGTATGAGAGCATATTCTTGGGTCTACTCCCTTTAAGTCTATAGTGCCACGCAAACACGTCCCTATATTCCCTTAAAAGAGCTATGAGCTCCATTTCTTCTTTTGCACTTAGGTCATCTCCTATGTATGTACATCTCTCTTCCTTCTCCTCAATGGTCACAACAATCTTTTTGGTCTTTTCTTTATTATCATAGGATTCTCTTATGATCGCCTCTCTCTTAGGCATTTGTACCAAAAGTTTTGGTCTTCAACTTCATATTTCTTGAAATTTTCTGGTACCTCGAACAATGATTCCTCCTCTTCTTGTTTCACTGCTTTTCTTTTCTTTTTCTTTTGACTACCCTCACTTCCATCCTTTGAATTTACTGTTTTACTGCTTGTGAGAGGTTCTTCTTCTTTTTGGTTAAACACTCTTACATCTTCTAAATAGTGCGTTTCTAAGTTAAAGCAACTATCCATCACAATGGACTCTAGATCATCATCATTCTCTTCTTCTTCTATGACCTCACTAGGATCACATTCTTCTAGCAAGGTCTGACACATGAACACCGAAATATCATAACCTTCCTGTTGACAGTATACGGGAAGAAGCAAGTACGGACACACATGCAAATCTAGCACTAAGGCAACCCTTCATTTTTTTCAAAACCCTTACATCATTATTAAGTGATTCTCATCACTAAAAACCCCTGTAAATACCATTTTCACCTTTTTGTAGCTCCATTTTGTACAAGCCGAGGAGTCCTCAAGCTTGAGGAGCCTTAGAAGTAGTTGCCTGCCAATTTTCATATTTTTTAGATCTCGTTTGAGCCCTCAAATAAACCCTGGAACCTAATTTTTAACTAGGCCGGACACTAGGTCTGGACAGGGCCAAAGCTAGGCAAAAACTATAAATAGAGCTAGAGAGCTCATTTTTGGGCTAGCTTCTTGTAGTTTTGAGCTTGTATGAGAACTTTGTTGCAATAGAAGTGATTCCATTGTCTTACTCTCTTTGTTCTTGCCGTGTGTGCGCGTGTGTGTGTATGTGTGTGCATGTTAGTGTGCTTCTCACTCACACATTTGTGCCTTCACTTGCTCGAGGTCTTCATACCATCCTCATGTCTTCCCGGATTGACATTAAAGGAGGTGCTACTCATCACTGAGCTACACCAAATTTTGGCACCGTTGCCAGGGATTCGAGCTTTGAGGACGAGCGTGTGATGGTAAGACGTAGAGAGGACGTGTTGGAATGGTAAGTAGTAGGTAAATTTCTGATTTTTCTCCATCTCCATCTCCATCTCCACCTCCATCTTCATCTCCACCTCCACCTCCTTCTCCACTACATATTCCCTCTTCCTTGTCATTCCCCTCATTTGTTGTGTGCGAGTTTGAGAGAGAGCGAGCGCGTGCATTTGTGTTGTGTGTATTTTTTGCATGTTCTTGCAGGTACCAGCTCCATCACCATCTCCAGCAAGCTCAGCAGGTATAGAATCCTTCTGCATAGGCCCCGAGGTGTTGAGCTCGAGCTATCGCGACACTTCGCAAACTTCGACTAATCGCGTTTCTGAGTGCACCACGACACTGCGCAGGCTCAGAGCACCTAGGATCACAAGACAGAACTGAAAAATTTACCATATCTTGAGCTATCGCGACACCTCGAGGTATCGCGACACCTCGAAGTATCGCGACACACCAGACTATCGCGACACACCGACCCCACCTATCGCGACACCTCAGAGTATCGCGACACTCCCAAGAATCGCGACACCTCGGAGTATCGCGACACTCCCGAGTATCGCGACACCCCGACCTATCGCGACACCTCGACTTATCGCGACACTTCCCACCTATCGCGACACACCGACCCCACCTATCGCGACACTCCCAAGTATCGCGACACCTCGGAGTATCGCGACACTCCCAAGTATCGCGACACCCTGGCCTATCGTGACACCTCGACCTATCGCGACACCTCGGAGTATCGCGACACTCCCAAGTATCGCGACACCCCGACCTATCGCGACACTTCCACCTATCGCGACACCTTGACCCGAACTACCGCGATACATAGGCTTAACGCATAAATTTTTAGGATAACTTGATTGATTAGAATTGGGGTACTTTTTGGCCTTAATCTTGGACACATTGGGAGGATATAAGAGCCTTAGGAGTGGGCAAAAGACCTAGAAACCAGGGAGGAATTTCCTGAAACCTGAGAGCCTGTTTGGACCCCTAAGTGCCTGAATGATCATAACTTCACCATACGAACTCCGATTGATGAGATTTTGGTCTCGTTGGAAAGCTTGTTGAAAATCCTACGGGGACCTCGACTGGTTTTTTGTAGAATCATACGTGGAGTTTTAGAACATGTATTTTCAAGTTGGCCTTTAGGTGAGACTAGGTGGTCCTAAGATTGAGGGGGTGCAGTGAGTTACTCCAGGGGGGACTGCAAATATTGATGTGTGTCTTTCAATTACTTGTGGTAATAGAGCTATATTGACTGGTGAGCTTTTGCAGGAACATTGTGTGCACTCAAGGCAATCCAAAGCAAGCTAGCAAGGGTGAGTGCCAAGCTTGGGAGAAGGCTTCCTAGGCTTGTGCAGCAATTTGAGCAACCAGAGGATTAAGGTTGGAAGTTCTCTCAGCCCTCCTTTGTCAATTCCTAGCCTAGGCTAAGTACGACTTAGGTGTGGTAATTAATTAGGGCAACGTTAGGCACGAATCAAGTCCAAGAGAATTAATCAACCAAGTGCAAGAATTAAGTAGGTCTTAAGTGCGAAAACCCTAAGGGACAAAAAGTACACTGGAGTCGACCACTTATCAAGTGCGAAATTCACTTAGGTACTCCTGACGACGCGATTTCAGACAAGATCATAAACATAATATTCAACTCAAAAGAACAAGGTGATTGGTGCAAATTAACCTGCAACGAAAGCGTGCTTGGGTCCAAGGGGGTAGATAAATCAGGCATATGAACCTTAGATCAGGCAGACACTTAGGCCGAGACCGACAAAGCCTCAGATCTTCTGAAGCTAGTGTCAATCACACTGCTAGGTCTTGGGCCCAGCAGTTGAGTGATTACCCATACACTCCCAGATCAGAAACAAGTGATTCTGAGATGTCCTATAACATGGAGAGACCAGTAGGTAGTTCAGGAGTGGCATACCTAGAAAAGCCAGAAGGACCTTACAAGACTCAATTGGAATACATCAGGACTAATCGTCTAAGTGCTCGCATCTACGAAGACGGCCTGAGAAGATCTGTGGTCCAGATTAAGAACTCGGATCAACCCCATGGACTAGAACACCCGGTAGTCAAGTTCGAGAATGGAGCATACCTGGATAAAGAGGGGACTATTTATGTAGTCACCACTCTTCCTGATAGAACAAACGAGTTTGGAAATGTGATTGCAGAGACCGACATGGGTGATATAGAACAAGGAAATTTAGAGAAAGAGCCGAGAACTCCCCGGGGTAAATCTGTCTTGACCAGAATCATGACTCCAGAGTGGATTCCACAGGATAATAAAAGCATAGATCTGCTTTTAAACCGAGAAACCGATGAGGTTTTTTGGAGATATAAATCTGCTCAACCTCAGGAAGTGAGTGCCCTCACAATCTATGAGTTTAAAGACCCTGATAGCCCAGGCCAAGTAACCTACTTAGACAATGCATCAGAGAGAACCTTCATGGTCATTGAGCATGGCAGACATGCCTACACATGGAAGGGTGAATTTGTTTTTCCCCAACCAAGGTCTAATGTGTCCTTTGGTCACCAAGGAGCCGAGACCTCCCAGGCTCATGGAGTCCAAGGAGATAGACGTAGAGATAGACCTGAAGTAAGCTTTGCCGACCCCCAGGGAAGAGAAAGAAGGAGAACAGGGACGGACAGAGGGGAAACCCAGAGATTTAGAGACCCAAGAAACCGAAGAAATGCTGATGATTTTCCTTTGCCAAGGCGGAGAGAACACCCTAGGACCCTGCGGCCAACTCAACTGGTGAAGTCCATGAAGAATTACTTCGATGGCACGGGTGACCCTTATGACCTTGTGGCAGAGTTTAGGCAAGTCTTGAAAGCTGAACAGGTAGAGGACCTATTCACACAATATAATGCTTTTGGTCTAACCCTTAGGAACACTGCCCTCACGTGGTTTCAACCATTGAATGAGAGGCATTTCAGAAACATAGACCAGCTCCTAGAAGCCTTTATCATTGAGTTTTCTAAGAGTGGCATAAGGCACAACACTTCCTCACTAATTCATAGCTTCAAGCAAACACCTCAAGAGACGGTCAGACTAGCTGGGAGACGGTTTAGGCAATACCTAGAGAGATGCCCGATGCCGGAGTTACCTACACCGGCCAAGCAAGTGGCCTTGTTCTTAGATGGATTGTTGAGCACCAAGCTCAGGTCATATGTGTATCTGAAGGACCCCAGAACTATAGAAGAGTGCGTGCGCATGTGCATAGACATTGAGGACAATTTAGGCGAGGAGTTAGAACTGTCAAAAATCTATAAGGATTATGATAGCTCTAGTAGCCTCACATCTGGTCAATCCACATCCATTGAGGAACTTGCAGAGAAGGTAGCTCAAAAACTAGGTGTCTCTAGCAAACAAATTCCGAGATTTGCCCCAGTTAAGCGGGTGTTACACTTGTGGCGGTGACCATATGGCAAATGTATGTTCCATTATGGCCCAACCCCAGGCGAATCCTAGTAGCCAGTACTGCACCATAGAGCGCAGGTACACCAACCACACTGCACAAGACTGCCCATATAACAAACAAACTGTTAGGCAAAATTACCCTCAGCCATATCCACAATAGGGTAGATACCAGAATCAGTACCCACCACAACAATACAACAGACCACAGCAAACTTATCAGCCACCTTATCAAGGGCAGCAGAGACCTCAACCAGTCCTAGTGCAGCAACTCCCTGCTCCAACCAATGTGATCCCAGTGAAATATGCATCTGCTGAAGAAAATCCGAACAGAGCCATAGTCTCAGTCACCCCATTGCTATCAGACAGTGATCCAAGTGACCATAGTTTTGACTCCACACATATTGATAGCCCACATGCTTACTACATGCAGTCACCCGAGCATAACGAGTCATACTATTATGAGGACCCAAGTGAAAATAGTGGGGAGCCTGAGTATGCTAATGTCTTGTACAAAAACCCCAACTCTAGACCTCAACCTAGGCAGGTACGACCCCCATTCCCTAGAGGACCATGCTTCAGATGTCAGGGAGATCACCTTATATGTGATTGTCCACTGCCTGCCTCTACACAACCCCAACCAGTGACAATTCAGGGTTTCTGTCAAGACTGCGGAAAAGAGCATCTCCTACGAGATTGCCCAAAGAACCCTAATAACATGCCTAAAATCACTCCTATCAATGTTGTTGGGTTAGTTGTAGACTCCACAGGGAGTGTGACTTCCACTGCACTTGTGCAAGTGATCACAAGAGCCCAAGCACTACAACAAAACCAAGATGTTGGTCAGGAAAAGAGCCCCGAGGTGAGTGAAACAGAGAGCATAACCAAAAAGAGGACTAGAGCCTGGAAGGATAGTCGTGAAAGAATGAAAAGGCAATGGGCGAAAAAGATGAGCAAACTTGAAGAAAGCTTGAGAGAAACCAAAGCAAAGATAAGTGAACTCGCATCTCAAAACCACTCTCACACCAACCCTCCACCACCTCTCCCTTCACCCACCAATCCACCTTCTTCCATTCCCCAACCTTTCAATACACCACCCTTAACCCACCCACCACCCAGAGTAGGATCCGTCCTAGCCGATCCCACTCCCGAGGACCTAAACATGATGCTTAGAGCATATCAGGCCAGAATCCAAGAAGGGCCAAACGTAACTGATCATGAAAAGTGTTACCCTAGAGCAGAACTAGAGCTAGAATGAACCAAAATTTGTGCTAAGATGGTGGAATTGGCTCAGACTATGTTTGAAGCCAGTCGCCTCTTTAACATCTCTAGTTCAGCTAAGACGCAGTTACACTTTGATGGACTACTAGAACGAATAGAGAGGCTAATTGCACAATCAGAAAAGGAACCCGCCTCTCAAAATAAGGGCAAGGCAAGTGAGAACGTGAGCCTACCTCCCCAGGAAGCCTACGTGCCTAACTCTACGGAGCCAGACACATCATCTTCTATGAATCGGTTCACACCAGAATTCCTACGAGAGATTCAAGAAGACAAATGGGCTAAAGAAAGTGAAGTCCCTTCTCCCATTGAACTTGTGGATGATGCACACGAGCAATTCCCACAGGACATCCCATCCATTTATGAGGAGCATGAGAGCATCCACTCTCAAGAGAGATTAGACTTTGAGTCTAATTCTCTACAAGAATTACCACATTTCACAGGCCCATGGGAAACCAAGTCTACTTGTCTGAGAGCGCCCACAGTCATGATAAGAAATGAAGATTCTATCATACCTAGGAATACAGAGGTAGTAAAGAACACTAAAGTGCAGTGCAATCTCACTTTAGAAGAGCTACTCAAAGTTAAGCCAGAAGTGTGGAAACATGTAGCCAAACAAGTGCCAGACATAGCAAAATCGCGCTCCCAAGTAGGATCTCATAGAACAGTGCCTGAAATACCATTGGATAAGATAGGAGACATGAGTGAAGGAGAAGAAGGAAATACCTATCTCCCAGTTACTCATCAGGGTTACACAACCAAGGCAATTTTGGACTCAGGTGCAGGAGTTGCAAATGCTACAACTTCCCTATGGAAGCGATGGGGCAAGCCAGCACTCCAACCAACGAGAATGAAATTGCAGATGGCTGATGGTCATATTGAAAGGCCCTTAGGATTGCTAGAAGGAATAACTCTCACTACATGTGGGGTTGAGTTTGAGCATACTTTTGCTATATGCGACTTTAGCAAAAACCAAGCCTACGAGATGATTTTGGGAAGGCCATTTATGCGGCAATTGCAAGTAGTCCAGGATTGGGGAACCAATTCCTTGTATTTGCAACATCTAGGTGTTACAACCAAAGTCAATCTTAAGGATTACTCTCATAGAGACGTACTGCCTATTCAATGGAATCCCATCCATAGAGCCAAATATGAGACTGAGGCTGTGCATTCCATAGAATCCGGATCCTCGTGGATGCATGAAGACACCCACTTATGGATGTGTAAGGTAGCAGTAGAAGAAGAGAAGAGAGAGAAAGCCAGAGAGGTAGGTGCAAAAGAAAACC
Source organism: Ceratopteris richardii (assembly GCA_020310875.1). Classification (NCBI taxonomy): domain Eukaryota; kingdom Viridiplantae; phylum Streptophyta; class Polypodiopsida; order Polypodiales; family Pteridaceae; genus Ceratopteris; species Ceratopteris richardii. The sequence continues at coordinate 39,283,178 of CM035424.1, forward strand.
ATAGATCAATTCAAGACCCAGCCTATGCACCTGTAGTCTTTCCTGATGAGGAATTTGAACCCCATGGCTGGGCAGAAATCCTAGCAACAATGGATGTAGCCATCAATGAAGAGTAGTGGACACCTCATTGTGATGAGGATGGCTATGACATTTCAGTCTTTTCAATAGAGCCAATCATGGGAGATGCAGTTTTAGAAGAATGCGAACCTAGCCTTGATGCATTTGAGGATGCGAGTGACTCCGATCTAGAGTCAATCATCATGGACCCACCTTTTGCATCAGATGAAGAATACTTCTATGAAGTAGAATTTCAACCCCAGAGGCACGGAGAGCTTACAAATGAGGTGAGGTTAGCCACACAAGTAGCTACTAAGGGCGGAGGAAAGAAAAGAAAGAAGAAGGAAGTCACTCTGGAGGCAGAAGAATCCTTGTTTGAGGTCCCTGAAAACTTTAAAAAATATGAGATAGATGACAGGAGAGTCATGATCAGAATGCCTAAACGAGAGGCACAATCAGGAGAGGCCTATGATAACAAAGAAACCACAAAGAAAATTGTGGTAGCCATGGAAGAAGGAGAAGAGAGATGCACGTACATAGGCCATGACCTGACAGAAGAGGAAGAACAAGAGCTAATAGCCTTGCTAAGAGAATACAGAGATGTATTCGCTTGGAGTTACAAGGATTTGAAGGGGGTTGATCCAGACATATGCTCGCACACTATCCACATGACCTCAGATGCCAAACCCTCTAAGCAAAAGCCATATACATATAATGATAATTATGCTGCCAAGATCAAAGAGGAGATAGATGGACTAGTTGAAGCTGGATTTATCTATGAAATTGAGCACACTGAGTGGGTATCCCCCATTGTAGTGGTGCCCAAGAAAAACGAAAAGCTGCGTGTGTGCATTAACTTGAAGAAGGTTAATGCAGCCACAATTCGAGATAACTATCCGCTTCCTATCACAGAACATCTCTTAGAAAGAGTAGCAGGCAAAGAAGTGTACAGCTTCCTCGATGGATTTTCAGGCTACAATCAAGTAGCCATAGCTCCAAAAGATCAGCATAAGACGGCATTTGCCACTGAATGGGGCATTTTTGCCTTTAGAGTAATGCCATTTGGGCTTACCAATGCACCAGCTACCTTCCAAAGGCTGATGTGCCATGTGTTTAAAGAGTTCCTGAGGAAGAACTTAGAAGTCTATGTTGATGATCTTTGTGCTCATTCCAACATTAGGCAAACCCATATTCCCGAACTCAGACAAATCTTTGACAAATGTAGAGAATATCAAGTCTACCTGAACCCAGAAAAGTGCGTCTTTATGGTTAGGCAAGGCAAGATTCTAGGACACATAGTGTCAAAGAATGGCATATCCACTGATGAAGAGAAAGTGAGAGCCATAGCAGAGCTACCTAGGCCAAGGAATGTCAAGGAAGTACAAGCTTTCATGGGGCATTGTGGTTACTACCGCCGGTTCATTCACATGTATGCTGTCATTGCAAAGCCCATGTACGGACTTCTGACTAACTTTGAGTGGACTGATGAATGTGAGAATTCCTTCCAGGAGCTTAAACGAAGATTATGTTCAACACCAATCTTGACCACACCAGATTGGAACAAGCCATTCCATGTTCATGTGGATGCATCCAATTACGCTATTGGATGTGTACTCGCACAACCTACTGGTGAAGTAATATGGATCTCCCAATTGCCTATGCCAGTAGACAATTGAATGCAGCTGAACGAAATTACACCACTACTGAGAGAGAAGGCTTAGGCATGGTATATGCAGTTAAGAAATTTAGACACTATTTGCTTGCAAACAAGTTTAAATTTTTTACTGACCACCAAGCATTGTTATATCTCGTGAACAAGCCATGCAATACAGGAAGATTAGTAAGATGGTTTCTCTTGCTAATGGAATATGAATTCGAGGTTGTAGTAAGGAAAGGGAAGACTCACTTGAGAGCGGATCATCTCTCTAGGCTCACATCTGGAGAAGCCCCACAAGGAGTGTCAGATGACCTTCCTGATGCTTACTTGTTTAATTTAGAAGTTGTACCGTAGTGGGCTAAGCCATTGGTACCAGTATTGACATACGGGCCTAACCACCCAGTAATAAACATGCAGGATAGAGAGGTAGTAAAAGCTCAAAAGTATCACATCATGGCAGGTAGTATGTACAAGCACATAGATCAAGGAGTCTTGGCTTGTTGTGTGGAAGAGGATGAGTACGCTAAATGGTTGCAATTAGCACATGTAGGTGCATTAGAGCAACACTACTCAAAACAACGAACCCTACAGACACTAAGGAGACTCAGAGTGCATTGGCCAACTATGGAAGCTGATGTCCAAAAGTTGTGCAAGGAATGCCCAATCTGTTGCACTAAACCACGTGTGGAACATGCCACTCTTTATCAAGTGTCCATAGTGCCAGGTTGGAGTGAACCACTTGTAGCCTTCCTGAGGACGAAAACATTCCCTCCAAACATGACTCTGGTTAGGAACAGAAGTCTAGAACAAGAAGCCCTAGAGTACTCACTCATTGGTGATAATCTCTACAAGTGTGGTAAGGATGGTTACCTGAGACTATGTGTCCATGAAAGTGAATATCTAAAGATCTTGGAAACAGCTCACCAGGGTGTAGCAGGAGGACATTTTGGTCTAGATAGGGTGATCAAAGCAATTCTATTTGTAGGATTTTGGTGGCCCACCCTTCACATGGATGCACATACCTATGTGAAGAGGTGTGAGATTTGTCAGCGAACCCAGCCTCCTATACGCAAAGATGAGATGCCACTGAAGCCTATGATGGGCGGACGTGCATTCTCTAAGTGGGGAATAGACTTTGTAGGTCCTATCAATCCCCCAGCTAAGGGTTCCCATGCTGAGTATATCATCGTTGCCACGGACTATCTAACCAAGTGGGTAGAGGTAAAAGCCACAATGAAGAACGACGCTCAAACAACTGCTAAATTCTTATTTGAGAATGTATTCACAAGATACGGACTACCTATAGAGCTAGTTAGTGATAGAGGCACTCACTTCTTGAATGAAGTTATTGAAAATCTGCTCCAAGAATTCTTGGTAGTGCATAAGAAGTCTGCCCCCTATCACCCTCAAGCCAATGGGCAAGCCGAAAGCACCAATAAAATCCTATGCAATGTATTGACAAAATTAGTGAACAATAAATTCTCTGATTGGGACAAACAGCTACACCATGCTGTTTGGGCATACCCAGTCGCCTACAAAACGGTACTCCAAGCCACCCCCTTTCAGATGGTATTTGGCCAAAACACCGTGCTACCTTTGGACTTCTTAATACCTACATTGAAAGTAGCACAAGAGCACGAATGGACGGGTCATGAACTCTCCTCTAGACTTTTTGACCTTGAACGATTAGGAGAAACAAGACTGAGAGCAGCTGCAGGGATATATGCAGCTAAGAAGAGACAGAAGGCATACTTTGATGCCCATGTGAAGGATAAGGGCTTGAAAGCAGGAGATCTAGTTTTAGTCTACACATTGAAACAACACGCAAGGAAGCTAGACTTATGATCATCAATAGGATCTCCACGAGTGGAGCAGTACAACTAGCCACTTTAGAGGGTGATGTTCTCCCAAACTATATTAGCGGATGCAGAGTCAAGTTGTATCAAGAACCCCTCACGGAGGAAATGCTAAGTCGACTCAATACTGCTAAGCAACGTAAAGAGGAGGAAAAACGAATTCGAGAAGAAGCACAGGCAGAGGCCTTAGAGCGCATCAGACGAATGAAGTTGAGGAGACAAGGGAGGGATCAGCCTATGATTGACACTCAAGAGTCTCCAGGCTATCACATGGCCATGTGTGAGGCTTCAGGTGAACGTACCCATAAGATAGTGGATCGACGACCTTTTGTGACCCTAGAAATAGGACAAAGAGTCAGCGCAACAAGCGTGAGAGCTTTAATTGATTCAGGAGCAGCCACAAGTGCAGTTCGGCTTTCTTATTGCCAGCAGCTGCAATTGGAGGTAAAACCCCTAGAAGCATATCTGATAGGATTAGGAGGTGTTGAAACCCCTTGCATGGGAGAGGTGGATCTTCCCCTCTACATACAAGAGGTCCTCATGCCAGCAAAAGTGCTAGTGTGTGAAGATGAGGATCTGACCGAACCTCTGGTCCTGGGCCAAGACTGGATCTACGATCACGCAGCCAACCTCAACCTAAGAAGTGGACTTCTTCAGGCCTGGGTAGGCCAAAGCCGTCTAACGATTGAATTAGAAAATCAAGCACTCAAACCAATAGAATAGGCACCAACTCCTGGTTCCTCCAGGAATCCACATGAAGATAACAATGTTGTTCTTGTCCAAACTTCTATGGTGCAGAGGATTGTCAATCTTACTGAAGGTACAGGAGCCAATAAGGAGTTCCCAACTGATCCAAAGAAGATTCTAACCGAACATCACTCGACACGAAGGAGGCCGCTGATCAAGAGGCAGGAGCGCCAACCCGTGCAACACAGAGCACCTCGTGGCGCGAAGCAGATCTGGATACGCAAGGATGGAAAACCCACAACTCTAATACTAGACTCTCGAGGAGACAACAAACAAGCCACACCATCACGGACACAAGTGAAGGAGTACCCTAGGAAACCTCCTAGGCACACCACATCTATTTGGGTCCCTAAGCGGTCAAGGAAGGCTAGCCCCAATGCTAGACACATATGGGTGCCCAAGGCCTGTTTACGAGCCCAAATAGCTCCAACTCTAGTTACTGGCATAATTCAACACTCTCAAGTCCTCTCGACTAACAACGCAGGAACTCTACCTAAATACCACTCTGACCCACACTCAATCACATCGAGGAATGTCTGGAAATGGGTACCCAAAAGGTCCCAAATCCATCACAACCTAGTTCATAAACCGTTGCCTGTCTTTAGCTCTAAGAGCTACGAATCCCCTATCAAAGTTTGGAGACCTAAACCATGTATCAAACCCCCTGACCCAATTTTTGTAAATCCATCCACTCTGACATAGGTGCATTCCGAGTCCACTGCATAACCAAAGTAGGCATCTAGGATGATACTGACCTCTGATCACCACTCACACCTATCACAAGCACTTCATCTCTGACCACTAACCTTCGGGATTGTCATGTTAGTATTGTGAAGGGAACACCATTACATCCTGTTTCCTATGCAACACTAATGTGCCTTTCTTCTTCTAGCAAATAAGCACTCGATTCCCATGGCAGTAGCAGCAGGCACGAGTTCTCAGGCAGGCACCAGCACTCAAATCAATTGGGATACCATGCCTGTGGAGGTTCCACTGACAGCTAGGCCGGAGGAGCTTTTGAACGTAAGAAGAATTCCCATTCCGGATCCACCAAGTGGCCTAACAGAAAGAGTAAAGGGGCATTCTCACTGGTTCAATGAGATGCCAGGAGATTTGGGAGACGCTGATCATATCTGGGAATCCAAGATGGAATGTGGAGGAGTGTGGTGGACCTTCCAGTTCTTCTCACGAGAATTTGAAGCATTGCAAAATGCAGCTCCTCTTCAGGATATTTGGCAGAAAGCGGGATTGCAAGATTACTTTAGTGCAGCTTTGCCTAGACCAGACTTTCTTAGGTGCTACTACTCGATTGCCACACTGAAGCCGACAGGAGATAAAGATCATTCAGGCACATTCTGGGTGCCCTCCCTATCAAACCAGGAGGAAATGAAGAAGTTTGAGTTAAATGTTACTTTAATAAGGGAAGCTCTTCAGATGTATGGCACCCATGTGCCTTCCGATCGCGATCCCTTGATACCAGAGTCAATGAAGAGCAACAGAATCAAGAAGTTGAAGGACACGTGTGCCCTCACCCCTAACATCACCATACCCCTGCGAATGTGCCTTCAACACTTCGCATTTCCAGCTCAAGACCGCTTTACCCAACCTCACAAGAAAATATGGTATGGATTATATTTAGCAGAGACTGGAAGCTTGTCAATTAAGATGCCTGTATGGATTCTGGATCAATTGTATGAAGCAGGCAAGCGGGGTGTGAGGAAGCATACATTACACGGCTGCTGTGCAATTACCAAAATTATTTATAGATGTCTTGCATATGACGTGCCAATAGCTAGGGCCCTTACATATTCACAACTGGAGTTTTTCAAGGGGCGGAAGTCAGGGAATCAACCTGCGAAACGAATGCGTGGATCACTCTCCCAGGTCATGATCCCTCACGAGGCCACAGTCGAAGCTCCCCCTAGAGAAGAAGCCCATGTAGCACCTTTCACGGTACATCTCCAAGGAACTCAATCAGGGGGCGTAGTACAACCCACTCCATCCGCCCTTCCACTACCGACCGATGCCGAGTTTGCATCTATGGCCACCTTAACTGAGGATCCCAATTTTGATTTTGAAAGATTCCTACAGACGGCCCACTTATCTGATAGTGAAGATTTTCCTGACAATGCCGATCCGGGATCATCATTCCAAAGAGAACAGCCACAGGGCGAGACAAGCAGGGTACATTGGGAAGAAGAGGCACAACATCCTCATGGTCCAAGCACACAAAATCAGGAAGAAGAACGGGGGAATGAACCAGAGGAGAGTGAAGAGGAGGCCCCTGCCTACACGGCACAACTCAAACGGCTATACAAGACAATCAAGCAAGTACAGAGAAGACATAAGATGACAGAAGAGGCGAATAGAGCTCTAGTGAACCAAATGCTTCAAGCCGAGAATGTCGACTCACATTTTGTTGAATCATTGAATCTATTGGCAGAGACATGTGGGATCGGGGAAGCATTGAGGACAATGGTCTATCAGGAGAACCCTACCTATGATCAACGAAGGATTGATACACGACCACGACGAGGAAAAATGATTCAAATGGAAGTCTCTACTGCCTTGCCTACCACAATTTCAGAGGATGTTCACATGACGAGGCCAAGTCCCACTGACGAACAAGATGTAATTACACAGGTACCATCTCCACCATCACCTTCCATTCAACCCTCAGAACCATTGTACACACCTCTGTTTTTACATCCTTCCCTTTACCCACATCCATCACTTCCACCCAAATTTTTGAACCTCACACCGGTCATCCTGCCACCGATCAAACCATAATAGGTCACCCTTCCTATCTCCCCGCCCTTGGACAACCACTTGCCACTAGCCAGACCTTATCCCATCCTTGTCCATTCACCCACACCCAAACCCTATCCACCACTTCCCTAGTAACTGCCTCATACTCAACCCAAGTCACACAACCGTCATTCTGGACAAACCTTGTAAATATACTCCAACAGGTGGATAATTATAATAAAAAGTCCCTTTCCCAATCCCACTCCCCCACATTCACTGCCACCACTATCACACCACCCACCATCCCTGTATTCACAGTTCACGAATCACACACTCTCACGTCCGATCCCATGGACATCTCACCATCCATAGGATCACCCACCACCACTGTTATTCCAACATCACCACGTGTCATTTCACTCACGTCACCATTTCCAAACACTGTAGGCACAACATCCACTTTTCCCTTTCCCATCTCCCGACCCCTTGCATCTTCCACCCTTACCCCTGCACCCACCTCATTTAGTCATGCACTCAACACCATGCTCGAAGCTGCTGCCCAACTTAAACAGGAATACAGGTTATTAGAAGAAAACAATAAAGAGCTCTGTACTTTTTCATCCCACCTCCAGGCACGTGTCACTACCTTGGAGTTGTCTAATACGGAATTACAGCAGGAGGTGACCACCCTCCAACAATATCAGGTGGAGCTCGAGTCCACACATACAGAGAAGAATAGGGCAACGGAAGAACAACTTAGAGATCAGCTAGCCCATAATGCTAGACTACAACGAAACATGGCTCTACTCTGATACCATTTAGCAGCTGCTCAAGAAGAAAACAAAAGACTACAGCAACAAAATCAAGACAACCTCGAAGCAGCCATTGAAAATACTCCAGGGGCACCCATCGACCCTGCTAAATTCCAAGCCATCCCCTCAGAAAACATACAACAAATATTGGAAACCTATGCCAATCTCTTAGAAGCACATGATCAGCTTGCTGACCAAGTCAAAGACCTACAGAAAGCCCAAGTGCCTACACCACACCAACAAGAACCTAAAGAGATGGCCAATGCTGCAACCTCACCAGAGCCGGAATTATCAGTAACCAATGAAGTACTAGAGCTACGTCAGCAGGTGGCTGAGTTAAAAATTAAGTTATTACAATATGAACGACCCCCCTCCCCACCTGATCAGCCAAGTGAAGAGGAGACCATTGTCATTCCGGTGGAAGAAACATTCGAAGATAATTATGAGCCACAACCTCTTCCAGGTGGCAGGATCACTGAAGAGGGACAGGATACATATGAGGAACCCCCGTCAGCATGGATGAAGCAGGTAGAGGAGATGGGCCACACTCACGAAGAGCGTGTTGCAACTCAGATGCTAGCCATGAAAACCATAGAGGAGACCATACTCAAGTCTAAATATTTCTCGAACTTGGCTCCTAGGCGGTTGATAACTAGCTCAGAGTTACAATATAAACCTTATTTTGTATTGTTGGCGGACTACAATGCCAAGATCAAACCCATAACCAACAAGTACCCCTCTTTCGCAACACAATTCGAACCCGAGGACATCCCAGAGGCAGCCACAAAAGGGGCCATATTCCAGCCCATATGGAGGCAAAAGTTACTAGAGACCTATCCGAAAATGTTACGAACATGGGATCATGCTCCCATGCATCTGAAATATAACCCATGCTTTGGACCAGTACAAAGAAGACGCTCCTAGAAAGCATTCGCCATCAAGGTTCAGAACAATGTGAATTGCAAACAGTGGCTGAACTACCCCAAAATCGCACCACCAACAGGCCCACCTACAACAGCATACATGATGGCTACCATCCGATATTGGCTTCCACGCCTCCACTCCATGCCAGATGTAGCTGCACATGTGCTACTCAAGATATTTGATATGATGCAGGTTGTGCTCAAAACCTTCCGCAACGTATGTAACATTTAGCCTCCGATTCCCGGCTTCATCAATGGTAATTATGACCTCCTGTATGATATGAGCACAACCCCAAACATACGAGTTGCTTATGCATGGCACGCATGCATCAGATATCTCCCTGCCTGCTATAAGCAAACTTTCGACGACATGTTCACCACGGGATTTTGGGAAGCACATTCAGAGGTATTTGCACCACGGCCAACCCACCTGTTGCAACTATTTGCGTGCGAGCAAACAATGCATTCAGAGCTCTACACTACGTCACAACCTAACATGCCTAGAGCAGTGAATTGGGATGCCCTCCAGAGCGATTTGGTCCGAGGACTACGTATAAAAGAACAAGAATTGGCAACCGACCTCCTGCAGAAGTACATCGATCAAACAGTGCAGCAGAGGTCTGTCAGAGGCGACAGACCCTAGGGGGGGGAGAGTGTTGACAGTATACGGGAAGAAGCAAGTACGGACACACATGCAGATCTAGCACTAAGGCAACCCTTCATTTTTTTCAAAACCCTTACATCATTTTAAAGTGATTCTCATCACTAAAAACCCCTGTAAATACCATTTTCACCTTTTTGTAGCTCCATTTTGTACAAGCCGAGGAGTCCTCAAGCTTGAGGAGCCTTAGAAGTAGTTGCCTGCCAATTTTCATATTTTTTAGATCTCGTTTGAGCCCTCAAATAAACCCTCGAACCTAATTTTTAACTAGGCCGGACACTAGGTCTGGACAGGGCCAAAGCTAGGCAAAAACTATAAATAGAGCTAGAGAGCTCATTTTTGGGCTAGCTTCTTGTAGTTTTGAGCTTGTATGAGAACTTTGTTGCAATAGAAGTGATTCCATTGTCTTACTCTCTTTGTTATTGCCGTGTGTGCGCATGTGTGTGTGTATGTGTGTGCATGTTAGTGTGCTTCTCACTCACACATTTGTGCCTTCACTTGCTCGAGGTCTTCATACCATCCTCATGTCTTCCCAGATTGACATTAAAGGAGGTGCTACTCATCACTGAGCTACACTTCCTCATCACAATGAGGTGTCCACTGTTCTTCATTGACAGCAATGTCCATGGTGGCTAGGATTTGTGCCCAACCATGAGGCTCAAATTCCTCATCTGGAAAGATCATCGGTATGTAGGCTAGGTCTTTCATTGGTCTATCTCCTTGAGAAGTTCCTTCTTCTCTCACCTTTAAGCGTTTTTCCTCTTCCTCTGCGACCTTGCACATCCACAAATGAGTATCTTTATGCATCCATGATGGTTTAGGTGAACTTCCAGAATGCACGGAGAGAGAATCTTCTTTTGCTTTGTGGGTAGGATTCCACTGTAGGGGTGGTACATCTCTGAAGGTGTAATCCTTCAAATTGACCTTGGTGGTGACCCCTAAGTGTTGTAAGTACAAGGCGTTGGTTCCCCATTCCTGTATTATATGCATTTGTCATAGGAAGGGTCTTCCTAGGATCATCTTGTAGACATTATTTTTTTTAAAGTCACATATAGCAAATGTGTGTTCAAACTCTACACCACAAGTGGTTAGAGTTATCCCTTCGAGCAATCCTAGAGGTCTTTCAAAATGACTGTTTGTCATTTGAAGCATCATTCAAGTTGGTCTTAATGTGGGTTGCCCCATCGCTTCCACAAGGAGGCGGGCGCAATAACAACACCAGTACTTGAATCTACAATTGCTTTGGTTGTGTAACCCTAGTAGGTGATCGAAAGATAAGTATTATCTTCTTCAACTTTGCTCATGTTCCTATTTTATCGAGAGGTATCTCTGGAAAGTTTTGTTTAGAGCCTGCTTTTGGCATTTTGGAATCAACTTCTGGAACCTGATCCTTCACATGATTCCATAGCTCAGGTTTTACTTTGAGCAGCTCTTCTATGGTGAGATGACACTGAACCTTAGTGTTCTTCACGACATTGGTGTTCCTTGGAACCACTAAGTCTTCATTTCTTATCAGTATCGTGGGAGCTTTGATCTAGAGAGATTCAAACTCCCATGGTCCTGTGAATTGTGGCAACTCTTATAAAGAATTAGATTCAAAATCTAATCTTTCATCTTCTTGTTTCTCTATTTGGTCTCCACAGATAAACAGAATGTCTTGGGGAAATTGATCATGAAGATGATCAATCTCAGGAATAGGAGGGGGATTACCCTTCTCCTTGGCCCATTTCTCTTCTTGTATTTCCCGCAAGAACTCTTGAGAGTACTGTTGAATTGAAAGAGGTGCTCCTTTATCCACAGAATCAAGAACATAAGCTTTCATTGGTGGTGAGATTTCTCTTTCAATAATTGGTTGATTCTATGGAGGTAAAGAAACATGCGGCTTGTTTACCAATTGCTCTAATCTCTCTAGTATGCCCTCGAAATGCAAATCCAATTTGATAGAGTTTGTCTGATTGAACTTTTGACTAGTCTTGAGCATAGCTTGAGCTAGTTCTACCATTTTCATGCACATTTTTGTCCTTTCAATCTCTAAATCTGCTCTAGGATAACTCTTGTCTAGGTTTGCAGCTATTGGCCCTTCTTGAACTCGAGCCTAGTAGGCCTTGAACATCATGTCCAAGCCTTCTGGGGTTGGATCTACAAGAACAGACCCTGGTTGTGGTTTATTTACAATGGGTGGTGGGGTGGAATGAGGTGGAGTGGATGGAGTTTCGACATGCGAGGGGTTTTGAGATGCAATGTCTTCTATTTTTGTTTTTGCTTCTTTCAAGCTTTCTTCTAGCTCCGATAACTTTTTATTCCACTTGCGATTGGCCTTCTCCCTAATATCCTTCCATGTTCTTGTTTTTCGCTTACTAGGCTCTATTGATTCACTTGAATGTGATTGTTCAGCTTGTTTATCCTATTTTAAGGCTTGTGCTCTAGTAACTGCTTGTATAGGAGCCACATTACTACTACTACCACTTGAATCCACCACTAAGCCTACCACATTAATGGGTGTAACTTTGGGCGCACTAGAGAGGTTCCTTGGACAATCTCGGGGGAGATGGTCTTTGCTGCACTCAGGACAAAAGGCTTGTATTGTGATAGCCTATCCTTGACTCGGAGACAATCGGTGGGGACATTCACGAATGAAATGATCACCCTAACATCTAAAACATGGTCCTCTAGGGGCTTGTGGTCTCATTTGTCTCAATTGGGGCCTAGTGTTAGGATTTGTGTACATGACATTGGAGTATTCTAGCTCCCAATTTTGTTCCATAGGTGGTGCTTAATATTGATATGGATAAGTCTCACTATGCTCAGGTGACTCTGTGTAATAAGCTTGTGGACTATCTTCATAGGAGTAGTCAGAACTTTGAGCATGATGGTCATTTTCTGAGACCAAAGGGGTTAGTGTCACCAAAGCTCTATTAAGGTTCTCGTCTGCCCCTGCATACTTAACTGTAATCACATTGGCAGAAGCTGGTGGTTGGTTTCCTAGGACTGGTTGTGGCTTATATGGTGTCTGATATTGCTGTTGTGGTCTATAATATGGTTGTTGGTATTGGTTTTAATACATACCTTGTTGGTAAGGTTGCTGATAAGTTTGTCTAACAGCCTGCTTATTGTAGGGACAATCTTGAGCCGTGTGATTTGTGTATTTTCTCTCAATAGTGCAATATGGGGCATTCCTTTCTCTCACATTCTGGTTTTGCATTGGGAAAATGTTAGCCATGTGGTCCCCTCTGCAAATATAACATCGGCTCAATGAGGTGACCCTTGGTGTTTCTCTATTTTGGACTCCTAGCTTCTTGGCAACTTGTTCAGCTATCTCATCTATTTCCGTGGAGACTCTTGAAGTATGACTAGTAGAACTATCAGAATCCTTATAGAGTTTGGACAATCCTAACTCCTCACCCAAGTTATCTTCTATGTCAATGCACATCCGCACACACTCTTCTATGGATCTAGGCTCTTTCAAATACACATATGATCTTAACTTGGTGCTCAGTAAGCCATCTAAAAACAAAGCCACTTGTTTGGCTGGTGTTGGTAATTCTGGCACAGGGCATCTTTCTATGTACTGTTTGAATCTTCTTCCTGCTAGTCACATTGTTTCTTGGGGTGTTTGCTTGAAGATGTGGATCAAGGATGATGTGTTATGTCTGATACCACTTTTGGAAAATTCTACAATGAATTCATCGAGCAGTTGACCTATATCTCGATAGCTGAGACTGTTTAGTGGTTGAAACCAAGCTAAGGCAGTGCCCTTGAGAGTCAAACCAAATACCTCAAACTGGGTGAACAAGTCCTCAACCTGTTCAGCTCTTAACACTTGTTTGAATTCGGCCACATGATCATAAGGATCTCCTAAACCATCAAAGTAATTTTTCATTGTCTTGATCACTTGAGAGGGTCGAAGGGTTCTTGATTGCTCACGGGGTCTAGGCAATGGAAATTCATGTTCATTTCTTTGATGCCTATGTGCTTGATGTCTCTCTCTTTCATGTCTTTCACCTTCCTATCTTGATTTGTGTGCAAAGCTTACCTCATGTCTCTCTCTAGCTCTTTCCCTCTGGGCTTTATGAGCCTGGGATGTTCCTGCTCCTTGGAGGCCATGGGAAACATTGGATCTTGGTGGAGGGAAAATCAATTCACTCTTCCAAGTATATGCATGTCTATCATGTTCTATTACGAAGAACATTTTCTCTGATGTGTTGTCTAGGTAGACAACTTTGCTTGGTGTCTCTGGGTCCTTGAACTCGTAGATGATGAGTATGCCCAATTGGCTAGGTTGATCTCGCTTGAATCTCCAAAAGGCTTCCTCCATTTCTCTATTTAAGAATAGTTCTATGCTTTTGTTGTCTTGAGGGATCCAATCTGGAGTGATCACTCTGGTCAAAACTGACTTACCTCTAGGAGTTTTGGGTTCTCGTCCTACATCTCCTTGCTCTAGGTCTCCTATCTCACTCTCAGGAATGATGTTTCCAAACTCATTTGTCCTATCTAGTAAGTTGGTGACCACATACATGGTTCCTTCCTTATCAATGTATTAACCCTCTTCGAACTTGACTACAAGGTACTCAAGTCCAAAGGACTTTGGATTGATCTGGATTTTTGAGTTGGACCACTGATCGCCTCAGGCCCTCCTCATAGATGCATGCACCTAATCGGTTGGTCCGAATATATTCCAACTGTGTTTTATATGGACCTTCTAGTGTTTGTAGATAGGCAGTGCCTGAGCCACTTGCAGGTTTCCCCCTGCTAAAAGACATTTCTAAGTCACTTGTGTTAGAGCCTAGTACGTAAGGATAACCATTTAGTTGTTGTGCCCAAGACTTAGTTGTATGGTTGACTCTAGCCTCAGAAGATCTAATGCTTTATCTATCCTTGCCTAGGTGTCTACCAGATCTCGGGTTCATAAGCTTTGCCTTTTGGTTCCAAAATTTCCCTCTATATTGCTCAAAATCTTTTGGAGCCCCCTTGGTTTCCTAATCCCACCTGAGGGAAAAAGTTATGGACTTTTGATGAAAAAGTTATGTCAAATCAAGCTCCTTGGGGTCAAAACAGGCAAACAGGACCTTTTGGAAAAATCAAAATTTTGTGTGAAAATCACGATTTTTTGGTGATGGAGAGTGTTAACCTCCAAAAGAAAAAGTTATTCTTGAAGTTAGAGCACCTCTATATCAATAATAACTTAAAACCTTCACCAATTTGGAGGATCAATACTCAACTACTAAAATCTTGAACAAACTGTGAAGAGGATGTCTACACAGAAAGTCTACTGCACATAAGACATTCATTGACTTATCAAATGTGTAAAATTTTTGGATAAAACTTTGTACAAGGTCTTTCCTATAGTTTGCGCACCTCCTCCAAGTTAAATCATTCCAAAAGACTCAGTAGATCTTGAGAAATGTTCTCAACAAGTCATCTATGTCTAGAAAACTGTAGTTCTTAACAATCGACTTTGACACCTATAACTTCTAACGCTTGGTTCTCCCAAACTAGAACCCTTTTATGCAAATGCTTTTAGCCATAGATGGATTACCTTCCAACTTGACTCCTCATTTGTACAAAACTTTACATTGTGCACTGAGAACTCACCATTTCTTTGACCATCGGGATTGCGCTTGTTTTAGAAGACACTCAACACTTCCTCACATATGAATGTTCCTACTCATAATTCTCACAGACTGTTTACAATTAGCGTCTCAAACTTTAACCTTAGACTCATTAACTATGTAATTAGACACCTACAAAAGGATTCTTAAATTGATCAAGCATAGAAGGAGAACACACAAAAAAGTCGGGCGCAACTTTTCTTCATTACTGAAAAAAAATTTCATCTGGATGAGAGAGCTATCTTACTCACTTCACAAGTGTCTAATGACTTCTAGTTCTCTTCAATTCTTGTTCTCTCACACTCTCTCATATTTTCCCCGACATTTTTCCTTGTATATATAGGTAAATATGTAGAAGTTCATAACCATACAAAAGTATAAGTGAGCTAACTCTAAATTAATGTACATATGTATACATATATTCATTCTCTGAACATATACTTCCTTCATGCTTCATGACTTGATCTTTTCTTCAATCCTTGACTTCAAAACTTCATCAAAACTTCAATTGTTGATTTTCTTGCACCAATAGCTCCTCCTCAATCATCAATTGAGGTTTTCTCTATTTTCTTTATACCTACCATATCTTTGAATCTGTGTAGCTTTGGTCCATCCAAGCTTTTGGTTAACATATCAGCTATCTAATCTTTTGTTGAAGTATGTATAACTCCAATCTCTTTATCCATCACCTTCTCTCTTAGAAAATGATATTAAATCTCAATGTGTTTAGTCCTGTCATGAAAAACAGGATTAACAGCTAAATACAATGAACTCATGTTATCTCCATGAATAGTGGGTGTACTCTGAATGATGTCAAAACTCTTCATAAGAGTCTTAAGCCATATCACTTCCTTTGCAGCTTCAACCATACCTTTGTACTCAGCCTCTGTGGATGATGAAGCAACTCTATGTTGCTTCTTTGAACACCATGAAATTAACTTATCTCCCACATAACAGAAGTATCCATAAGTTGATCTCCTATCATCAGGATTACCTGCCCAATCTGTATCACTGTATATCTTGATGTTTGTATCTGATGTAAAACCATAATAAAAACCTTCTTTGAGTGTACCTTTAATCTACCTCAGCACCCTTTGTCCTGCAACCCAATGTTCTTTTCTAGGACAATGCATAAATTGAGACAACACTCCTACTGCATATGACAAGTCAGGCCTAGTTAATGTAGCATAGATCAGACTACCAACCAAACATTGATATAGCTTCATGTCCTTGAATTCTTCTCCTCCATATCTGCTCAATTTGTGATTCACTTCCATTGGAGTAGGTGCTACCCTGCAATCATCCATTTTAAACTTGATCAACAAGTTTTTCAAATACCTTTCTTGAGTTATATATAATCCATGTTGAGTGTATGAGATCTCCATGCCCAAGAAATATGACAAATCTCCCAAGTCACTAATCTTGAACTCTTTCTCCATTTGCTTCTTTAGGCTTTGAATTCCTTTCTCATCTGTACCTCTAAGAATTATATCATCAACATATATGCACATGTAAATGGACCCATCATCACTTGCTTTGACAAGCAAGATACTATCTGCTTTAGATACTTGAAAACCAAGTTCCTTCAAGAACTTCACAAGTCTATAATTCCATGCCATGGGCCTGCGTCAAACCATACAAGGCTCTCTTGAGCTTACATACATGATCTGGATACCTTTCATCTCTGAACCCTTGTGGTTGCTCCATGAATACATCCTCTGAAATATGACCATTTAGAAAAGCATTCTTCACATCTAATTGACATAGTTTCCAACCTTTACATGCAGCAATAGCTATGAGTTTCCTGATGGTTGTCATCTTTGCCACAGGAATATAGGTCTCATCATAATCTATACCATATTTCTGAGAAAATCCTTTCACAACAAGTCTAGCTATATACCTAGAAACACTTCCATCTGCAAACCTCTTTGTCTTGTAGACCCATTTGCATCCATTGATCTTCTGACTATTTGGTTTAGGAACCAAATCCCATGTCTCATTCTCCATCAATGCATCATACTCTTCCTGCATAGCTTTCTCCCAATTTTCCTTACCTTTTGCCTCTTCATATGTAGAAGGGTCTTCATCTCCCTTTATCATATAAGCATAATCTTTGGTAGCCAAAAAAGAAGTGTCATAGCTATACCTTGTAGGTTGCCATTTGTGTCTTGATGACCTTCTGAGTTCTCCACTCCTTGATGTTTCTGGTTCATCACATTCTGGATCAAACCTTGGCACTTCTTCAACTTCAATTTGTACTTCATTGTTCTCCTCTTCATCAAATATCTGAACCTTTGATTTACCTTTCTTTTGATTCACAACTTCTTTATCACCTGCATAAATATTGATTGTACCTACATACCAAGTACCTTGCTCATCAAATGTAACATCTTTTGACACAAGAAATTGTTTTGTGGATGGACTCCACAACCTATATCCCATCTGCTTATCATCATATCCAATAAACACATACTTTTCAGCTTTAGGTTCCAACTTGTGCCTCAATTGAGATGGCACATATGCATATGCCAAACATCCAAATACTTTGCAATGATCTAGAGTAGGTCTCTTACCCCACCATGCTTCATATGGTGTCATACCCTGCAAAGCTTTACATGGTAATCTATTGACCAAATATGTAGTTGTATTTATAGCCTCAACCCACAAATAATTGGGACAATTTTTCTCCTTCATCATGGATCTTGCAAACTCAACAAGAGTTCTATTCCTCCTTTCTGCTACACCATTTTGTTGAGGAGAGTACCTGCAAGTAACCTCCCTTTTTATACCTACATTCCACAAGTAATCACTGAACTCATTAGAGAAATACTCTCCCCCTCCATCTGACCTTAGTCTCTTCAACTTTTGACCTGTGATTCTTTCTGCATACACATGATAATGCTTGCATGTATTGAATGCCTCTGATTTATCTTTGATCACATAGATAGTGATCCATCTGGTAGCATCATCAACATAAATTACATAATACCTTGAACCATTGATACTAAAATCCTTTGATGGTCCCCACACATCTATGTGTACCAACTCAAGTTTCTCTGAATACATAAAACCTTGCTTGGAATAAGATTGCTTATGAGCCTTACCTAATTGACATGCCTCTTGTGCCAAAGATCTAACTCAGAGATCTTATGTCCTCCATAGGTGAACAAGGCATGACCAACATTATCTTGAATTTTCAATGTGAACAATCTTCCTTCTTTCTTCCCTGAAGCAATTTGCTTATACCCATTGCTAGGGTCTTCCACAAAAACTCCTTCATTAGTGAACCTAACTTCATAACCTTTTTCAACAATTTGTCCTACACTTATGAGATTCTTTGGAATTGTAGGAACATACAAACCTTACTCAAGAGAATACTTCCATCCTTGGCCTTCATTGATCCAATTGACTTCACATTGTGCTTTGTATTATCACTTGTTTGAACTACATGATTAGTTACCTTATTTTCCAAATCAGTCATCAATGCTATGTTGCCACTGAGGTGATTGCTACACCCTGAGTCAATGTAGAAAACTCTTTAGTCTTCACTTTGCCTTTCATAAGTTGCATTCATAATCAATGTTGAATCCTCCTTCTGATCTGAAGCATAATTGTAGTAGGTATTGTTGTATTGTTGGCTTTGGAATCCTCTACCTACAATTTTTCCAAAATAACCTCTACTATCTCTACCTCTAAAATACCTCTTTTATTTTTGCCACCTCTTCCTCTTGAATTAAAGTTCTGATTATATCAACCATTATTCTGAGTATTATGCCAACGATCATGAGCTAAGTGATTTGTCTTACCACAAATCCAATAAGATTTGACTCCATCTTTATTACTTCTACCTCTTCCTCTACCTTTGCCACCTCCTCTTCCTCTTAGGAAGTTAGTTTGGCTAGTTGTACCTTCATTTTCATTTGCTAGTTGCTTCCCTTTGCTATTCTTCTTTTTATCCTTTGAATACATTACTTGAACTGCACTCTTATCACTCTCACCTTTGACATCCTACTCAAAGGTTAGCATGTGTCCTAGCAACTTATTCAAATCACGAGTAAAATGATCTAGTGATAATTCCGTAGACAAAGTGAATGGTTTCCATTTGTCATCACCTCTCAAACTTGTGAGGATTTGCCTTACCAATTTATCCTCCTCAATATCTTCATCAACTGCTCCTAATGCATCTGCAATGTCTTTCATCCTTGTTACATAATCTGAAATGGATTGAGAGGCCTTCTTCTTGAATGTGGTAAACTCTGCCCACAAGGATGCCTTCCTTGACTTTGTGGTGTTTTGGAAATGCTCCTCCAAAGCATTCCATATATCACTTGCACTTTCAATACCTCTAATGTGAGGTAGCAAGTAGTCATTAACTCCCATATAGATAATGCTCCTAGCTTGAGCATCTCTCTTCATCCAAGTCTTCAAATATGACAATTCATCCCTAGTTGGAACAGTCGGGGTCCTCCTTCCTTCAATTTTGATGCTTCCTACTCGGATACCATTGATGGAGAGTGTTAATCTTCAAAAGAACAAGCTATCCTTGAATTTGGAGCACCTCTATATCAGGAATAACTTAAAAGCTTCACCAATTTGGAGGATCAATACTCAACTACTAAAATCTTGAACAAACTATGAAGAGGATGTCTACATAGAAAGTCTGTTGCACATTACTCATTCATTGACTTATCAGATGTGTAAAGTTTTTTGATAAAAATTTGTACAGGGTGTCGCCTACAGTTCGCGCACCTCCTTCAAGTTAAATCATTCCAAAAGACTCAGTAGATCTTGAGAAATGATCTCAACAATTCATCTATGTCTAAAACTGTAGTTCTTAACAGTCGACTTTGACACCTGTAACTTCTAAAGCTTGGTTCTCCCAAAATAGAACCCGTTTACGCGAATTCTTTTGACCATATATGGCTTACCTTCCAACTTATATTTTGACTCCTCATTTGTACAAAACTTTACACTGTGCACTGAGAACAGACCATTTCTTTGACCATCGGGATTGTGCCTATTTCAAAAGACACTCAACACTTCCTCACATATGAATGTTCCTACTCATAATTCCCGCATCCTGTTTACAATTAGGCTCTAAAAATTTAACCATAGACTCATTAACTATGGAGTTAGACACCTACAAAAGGATTCTTAAATTGATCAAGCATAGAAGGAGAAGACACAGAAAAGTCGGGTGCAACTTTTCTTCATTACTGAAAAAATTTTACATCTGGATGAGAGAGCTATCTTACTCACTTCACAAGTGTCTAATGACTTCTAATTCTCTTCAATTCTTCTTCTCTCACAGTCTCTCATATTTGCCCCGACATTTTTCCTTGTATATATAAGCAAATATATACAAGTTCATAACCATACAAAAGTATAAGTGAGCTAACTCTAAATTAATGTACATATGTATACATATCTTCATTCTCTAAACATATACTTCCTTCATGCTTCATGACTTGATCTTTTCTTCAATCCTTGACTTCAAAACTTCATCAAAACTTCAATTGTTGATTGTCTTGCACCAACATTTGGGAGGTCTGAAAATCACGATATTGAGCTCTTATGAAAATCGCAATTTTGAGGGATCATGAAAATCGTGATGCTGAGCAACCGTAAAAATCACGATTTTGTGAAATCAAGAAAATCGCGATGTTGAGCACTTATGAAAATCGTGATTTTGAGCAATCCCCAAAAAATGCGATTTTGATTGAAAATCGTGAAACATGCGATCTTGAGTGAGAATCGTGAAAAACGCGATTTTGAGAATGACAAAAAAATCGCGATTTTGAGAATGATCAAAAAATCGTGA
Organism: Ceratopteris richardii; assembly: GCA_020310875.1. Taxonomy (NCBI): domain Eukaryota; kingdom Viridiplantae; phylum Streptophyta; class Polypodiopsida; order Polypodiales; family Pteridaceae; genus Ceratopteris; species Ceratopteris richardii. Next base: position 39,304,069 of record CM035424.1, read on the forward strand.
TTTTGAATGGAAATCGTGTTTTCTCAAAATCGTGTTTTTGACATGAAAATCGCGATTTTCAATGAAAATCATGTTTGATCAAAGTCGTGTTTTTGGCTTGAAAATTGCGATCTTTGATTGAAAATCGTATTTTTTTAAAATCGCATTCTCAAAAATCATGTTCTTGAAAATCGTGTCCTGAAAATCGTGATTTTGTACCTTAGTGAAAATCGTGCTTTTTGAAAATCGTGAAAATCGCAATTTTGGAGCCAACAGAGAATCGTGTTTTCTCAAAATCGTGTTTTTGGTTGAAAATCGTGATTTGTAAAAATCGCAATTTTGAGCCCACTGAAAATCATGTTTTCTCAAAGTCGTGTTTTTACCTAAAAGTCGCGATTTTGGTTGAAAATTGTGTTTTTTGAGAAACTTAGAGAATCGCGATTCTGACAATGACCTCAGAATCGTGTTCTTGTCAATAAAACTTTTAAGCAGGAATAGAAAATCACATTTTTTTGAAAAAAATTGTATCTTATGAAAATCACGATTTTCAGTCAGAATCGTGTTTTTTGGTGGGAAATTTCAAATTTCTGAGCGCCAAGCAATGGCAAGCTCCGTATGTGTAGAAAATCATGAAAAAACAAAGGCGCTTGCTCTCCCTTGCACTTCCTAACTCCTTCTCACATAATAATGTATGAAAAATGGTATGAAAATGGTGAAAATGCACTAAAAGACAAGAAATTTCTATGAAGAAGAAGATGGATGAAGATGGTGATGATGATGATGATGAATTTGAAGAAGAAAAATCAGAAAAATAACAGAAAATAACTATTTTTTACTTTCTAACGTCACAAATCTACGATCTTACCATCACAATGCTCGTCCTCGAAGCTCTCTTCCCAACAACGGCACCAAAATTTGGTGTAGCTCAAGCGTAAGCACCACCTCCTTTACTTGTCAATCTGTAGAGACGTGAGGACCGGTATGAAGACCATGAGCAAGTGAAGGCACAAGTGCGTGAGTGAAAGCACACAAACATGCACACGCATACACACACACGTGTGCAAGGTAAGATCAAAGAGAGGAATAATGGAAAGCTTCTGTAGCACAAGAAATCTCTTGCAAAAGCTCTATTCTCTAACAACCTAACCTCAAAAATGAGCTTTCTAACTCTTTTTATAGCTTTTGGACTATTTTTGGCCCTGTCCAGACCTAGTGTTTGACCTACTTAAAAATTAGGTTCTAGGGCTTATTTGAAGGCACAAACGGAGTCTAAAAATTATGAAAATTGGTAGGATGATATTTCTAATACTCCTCAAGCTCGAGGACTCCTTGGCTTGCACAAAATGGAGCTACAAAAAGGTGAAATGATATTTACAATGGTTTCTAGTGATGAAAATCACTATTTTATGGGGATTTCTTCAGAAAATTTGATATACACTTCTTGGAGCTCCCTATGTGCTCTTTCTTCTTGTGTGTCCACTTCTTTGATGCACTTATTACGCTTGTCCTTGAACTTGAGCTTCAATAGCTTTCCTTGGGAGTTTAAAGCCTCACCATATTCTTTTCTTCAATAATTAGCATAAATAACAGATCAACAAAATTCAGAATATTTTCCCTGGTCTGTATGGAAGTTCTGAGTTGCTTATATGCAACTCCCAAACCACGAAGACACACTTCCACCTTATGATTGTAACCTGAAAACCCATCAAAGAAGCTATAAACCTCCTTGCCTGCAACACACTCCAGTAAATGTTCGGTGATTGGAAGTAGATAGCTATCTCTGACCATAGTGGCATTAACGTTTTTAAGGTTAATACACACTCGTAAATTTCCATTCTTCTTGGGCACCACTATAGTGGGGGACACCCATTCAGTATGCCCAATTTCATGGATGAATCCAGCTTCAATCAACCTATCAATTTCTTCTTTTATTTTAGCTGCATAAGTGTCATTATATGTGTAGGGCTTTTATTTGGTGGGTTGAGCATCAGCAGTCATGGGAATAGTATGAGAGAAAGTTTTTGGATCTAATCCCTTCAAGTCTCTATAGTGCCACAGAAACACATCCCTGTATTCCCTTAATAGAGCTACAAGATCTGTTTCTTCTTCTAGACTTAGGTCTTCTCCTATGTACATACATCTCTCTTCGTTCTCTTCAATGGTGATTACATTTTTTTTGGGTCTTTTCTTTATTATCATATGCTTCTCCTATGGCGGCCTCTCTCTTAGGCATTCGTTTATGACATCACTAGGGTCACATTCTTCTAGCAGGGGCTGACACACGAACACAAAAATATCACACACTCCTCATCACAATGAGGTCTCCATTGTTCTTCATTGACAACAATGTCCATGGTGGCTAGAATTTCTACCCAACCATGAGGCTCAAATTCCTCATTTGGAAATATCATCAGTGTATAGGCTAGGTCTTTAATTGGTCTATCTCCTGAAGGAGCTCCTTCTTCTCTTGCTTTTAGATGTCTTTCCTCTTCCTCGGCAACCTTACACATCCACAAGTGATTATCTTCATGCATCCAAGATGGATCAGAATTACTTTCAGAATGCGTAGAGATAGAATCTTCTTTCGTGTTGTGGATAGGATTCCACTATGGTGGTGGTACATCTCTAAATATATAGTCTTTTAGATTGACCATTGGCCCATTACTCCTCTTGTATTTCTTGCAAAAACTCTTGAGAATATTACTGAATTGAAAGAGGTGTTCCATCATCAATGGAATCAGGAACATAAGCTTTTGTTGGTGGTGATCTTTCTCTTTCAATAATTGGTTGAGCCCGTGGAGGTAAAGAAACCTAGCGTTTGTTTACCAATTGCTCCAATCTTTCTAATAAGCCTTGGAAATGCAAATCCAATTTGGTAGAGCTTGTCTAATTGAACGATTGACTGTTGTCAAGCATAGCCTGAGCGAGCTCTACCATTTTCATGCATATTTTTGTCCGTTCAATCTCTAAATCTGCTATAGGGTAATTCTTCTCTAGGTTTGCAATTGTTGGCCCTTCTTGAAGTCGAGTGTGGTAGGCCTTGAACATCATGTCCAAGCCTTCTAGCGTTGGGTCTGCAAGAATGGATCCTCATTGTGGTCTATTTACAATGATAGGTGGGGTGGGATGAGGTGGTGTGGATGGAGTTTTGGCATGCGAGGGGGTTTGAGATGCAATGTCTTCTATTTTAGTTTTTGTGTCTTTCAGGCTTTCTTCTATTTTGGATAGATTTTTATTCCACTTGAGATTGGAGTTCTCCCTAGTATCCTTCCAGGTTCTTGTCTTCCTCTTACTAGGCTCTCCTAATTCACTTGACTCTGATTGTTCAGTTGGTTTTGTTGGTTGCAAGGCTTTTGCTCTAGTAACTCCTTGTATAGGAGCCACAACACTACTACTTAAGCTTGAATCCACCACTAAGCCTACCACATTAATGGGTGTAACCTTGGGTGCACTAGAGGGGTTCCTTGGACAATCTCTTGGGAGATGTTCTTTGCCACACTCAAGACAAAAGCCTTGTATTGTGATGTTTTGTTCTTGTCCCAGAGTTAGTGAGTGGGGACATTCACGAATGAAATGGTTGCCTGACATCTAAAAAATGGCCCTCTAGAGGCTTGTGGTCTTACCTGTCTTCATTGGGGTCTGAGATTAGGATTTGTGTACATGACATTGGAGTATTTTGGCTCCCAATTTTGTTCCATAAGTGGTCTCTTGTATTGATAGGAATAAGCCTCACTATGCTTTGGTGACTCTGTGTAATAAGCTTGTGGAATATCTTCATGGGAGTAATCTGAACTATGAGCATGAGAGTCATTTTTTGAGACCACTAGGGTTAGTGGCACCAATGCTCTATTAGGGTTTTTCCTCTGCCATTGCATACTTAACTGGAATCACATTGGCAGGAGCTGGTGGTTGGTTTCCTAGGACTTGTTGTGGCCTATATGGTGCTTGATATTGCTGTTGTGGCCTATAATATGGATGTTGGTATTGATTCTGATACCTACCCTGCTAGTAAGGTTGCTAATAATTTTTTCTAACAGCTTGCCTATTGTATGGATAATCTTGAGCCATGTGGTTTGTGTATTTTCTGTCAATTGTGTAGTATGGAGCATTAGGGTTTCCTTGGGGTTGAGCATCATCGGGCAAACACTAGCCATGTGGTCTCCTCCACAATTGTAGCATCACTTCAATGAGGTGACCCTTGGTGCTTGTCTATTTTGAACTCCTAGCTTCTTGGCAACTTGCTCAACTATCTCATCTATCTCCGTGAAGGTTATGGAAGTATGACTAGTAGAACTGTCTGAATCCTTACAGAGTTTTGACAATTCTAATTTCTCACCCAAGTTGTCTTCTATGTCAATGCACATCCACACACACTCTTCTATGGATATAGGCTCTTTCAAGTAAACATATAATCTTAACTTGGTGCTTAGTAAGCCATCTAAGAACAAGGCCACTTGTTTGGCTGGTATGGGTAACTCTGGAACAAGGCATCTTTCTAGGTACTGTCTGAACCGTCTTTCTGCAAGTCGCACTGTTTCTTGGGGTGTCTGCTTAAAGCTATGGATCAAGGATGATGTATTATGCCTGATGCCACTCTTGGAAACTTCTACAATGAATTCCTCCAGCAGTTGACCTATGTTCCGATAATTGTGACTACTCAGGGGTTGAAACCAAGCTAAGGCAATGCCCTTGAGAGTCAAACCAAATGCCTGGAACTAAGTGAACAAGTCCTCAACTTGTTCAGCTCTTAACACTTGTTTGAACTCGGCCACATGATCATAAGGATCTCTTGAACTATCAAAATAGTTCTTCATTGCCTTATCCACTTGAGAGGGTCTAAGGATTCTTGGGTGCTCTCGGGGTCTAGGCAATTGAAAATCATGTTCATCTCTTTGATGCCTATGTACTCTATGTCTCTCCCTTTCAGGTCTTTCATTTTTGAGTCCTGAATGGTCTCTACCCATCGTATGTGCAAAGCTTACCTCAGGTCTCTCTCTGGTTCTTTCCCTCTGGGTTTCATGAGCCTAGGATGATCCTGCTCCTTGGAGGCTGTTAGAAGAAGCACCTTTTGAAGAGAAATCATTTGGAAAATGTCAAAAGCTTGTAGAAATATTTATACAAATTATGTAAAAATGAGGAAGAGTCTTCCTCATGTAAATTAGAATCATAGGTATTTTTTCTAGAATTTTTGGAAGCTCTTTGATGGCATATTTTTAGAATAGAAAGGAAAAAGACCCAGGTTCAAGTGTGAAAAGGGACACTTGAAAATGTATAAAAGATAATTTCATCTATTTTGAGAGGGTTGGTTGTATTATTTTTGCTATCTAAGTAATGTGAAGAGCTCTCCTACAGAAAATCGTGTTTTCTCCTTTCATGTACTTTCTTTGGATTTGTTGAGTCTATTCTTTGTGTGATCCATGGAACTTATGAGCTTCAGTTGTGTATTTCTAAGTAATGTGTATGAGGACAGGTGAATCTTATTGTGGTAAGCAAGAATAAGCAGAAGAATGAAGCTGGAATCAGAAAATGTCAATTTTCACAGAATTGCGATTGTCTGGTCTGAGTGATACAGGTACAATTTTTGAAATTTGATTTCATAGTTGTAATCTACAGAGAAAATGGCACACTTTAGGTGCAAGAATAATTGAAAATACTGCTATAGATCTCTAGATAATCAAAACCCTAGATATTACTCTCCATTTTCATCATTCTCAGAAAAAATAGTCATTTAACTCTTGTTCTTGGATTCCATTAACTAGAAGGGGATGTGGTCTTTGTATACTTCCTAGATTGACAATTTAAGGATGTGTAGTTGATCCTTTATGCTAAAATGATTGGAGGGGACAACTCCAAAGGGTAACAACAAACATTTTTTGGCGTCATTGCTAGGGAACAAAGCAAAAGCTTCATTGAAGTTTGGATCTTGCTAGATCTTCCATTGTTGATGGTATTTGAACACATTGAAAAGGTACTACTCTATAATCAAGAAAGAAACAATGAAAAGGTAGGTTTCTTTTCTTGTCTTTTGGGGAAAAGAAAGGTAGGTTGTGAAATTCTTGCAAATTGATAGTTGCTCATATCTTTTTAAGAGTAAAGTGCAGGTGTGTGAAAAAATTGAATCAAGATTGTTGAAAGGAAGGTAAAATTTGACTATCTTTGCATTTGTAGAGTGCTTTTTTGACCAAGTACCAAGCAAATTTGTTAATCTTGGAAAAGATGGCATGATTGCAATGAGGAAAGTCAAGTAAAGTAGCTAATGCAAATTGATAGATCTATTTGTTTAGCCAAGGTAAAACAATAATCTTGAGAGAAGATTTATTTGCATCTTGAAAAAAAAAAAAGAGTGTTTGAGTTTATCTTTGCATGAATTGATAATTGTACTTCTTAGCACATATTTTCTTGGAAAGCTCTACCTCTAAATTGATTAGATTGCAAGCATAGAGGAGTATAACCAATCATGAAACAAAAGATCAATGGATCTTGAAACAAGGAAACCCTAAATAAAGTGTTTACCTTGATTTAGGGCAAATACTAAAAAAATTCATAAAATTCATTAAAAATTCAAACAAATTTCTTTTTTCTTAGAAAGTTGGACAGGAGGACTGCTATGGGAAGTGGGAAGTGAAAAGTGAAAGAAACAAAATCTGGAAATCAAAAAAAAATGAAAAATGTCTAGAATAGAAGTTGCTGTTTAAATTTTTCAAAAAAAAAAATCTTTTTCAATGAGTTTGGTGCTGTATAATTGCAGGTGACAAGTGATCTGGAGTTGGTGAGGGACATTGAAGAAGACCAGGAGGAAAGAAAAGTCAAAAAGTGCAAAAGCTAGAAGTTCAGAGAAAAACACGATTCTCTTCATAGGATCGCGATTTTCAGTAAGATAAAGAATTTGACTTATTTTGCACTATTGGGTACTAAGGTAAGTGATTTTCAAAGGTTTCATAAGTTGCATGAGTAAAGAAAATCAAAATTTCAAAATTTCAGTAAGAATTGAGCATCAAGTGATTAGATTGGAGAATTGGGTACAGAATCGCGATTTTCATCAGTAGAATAAAGAGAGCAAATTTTGTTGGAAAGGATAAGATTTTTGAATTAAAACCACAAAATTGCTAAGGCATAAGAATCATGCTGTGAGAAGTTAAAATTTGGTAAAAATCACACACAATCGCGATTATCTAAAGACTATAAAAGCTTGAAATCTCAAAAAAATGTTCATTTGAGTGAAAGAGAGAGTGAGAGGAGCTGAGAGAGTCGTGATTTTCTTCAACAACAAGCTTTTTGGACAATACTTGATGAGGCAGCAAGGTTATTGTCTTATAATAAGTTTTTGAATAATTTCAAGTTTCAACATGTTGGTAATAGCAAAAAAACACAGAAAATTGTGAAAAAACACGGAATCATGACTTCCAATTTTTTGAAATTTTTCAGAGAAAATAATATTTTTGTTGAAAAATCTTTTATTGCATGTTAGTATTTTAATAAGGCGCTTCTAATAGAGAAAAAAGAGCTTAAAAAATCAAAGACCAAAAACTCATAAGATTTTGCTCAAAATCGTGATTTTGAGAACAAACACAAAATCGCGATTCCCAGAATACGATTTTCATAAGAAAATCATGTTTTTTACGATTATGAGCAATCACGATTGTCTGGGAACAAAATCGTGAAAAACACGATCAGGATCGTGAAAAATCACGATTGCCTTCACAGAATCGTGAAAAACATGATTTCCTTCACAAAATTGTGAAAGACACGACTTCCTTCATAGGATCGTGGAAAATCATGATTGTCTTCATAGAATCGTGAAAAACACGATTGTATTCACAGAATCATGAAAAACATGATTTCCTTCACAAAATCGTGAAAGACACGACTTCCTTCACAGGATCGTGGAAAATCACAATTGTCTTCAGAAAATTGTGAAAAACACGATTCTATTCATAGAATCGTGAAAAACACGATTCCCTTCACAAAATTGTGAAAGACATGACTCCCTTCATAAGATCGTGGAAAATCACGATTGTCTTCATAGAATCGTGAAAAAACACGATTCCCTTCACAAAATCGTGAAAGACACGACTCCCTTCACAGGATTGTGGAAAATCACGATTGTCTTCACAGAATCGTGAAAAACACGATTCTATCCACAGAATCCTGGACATCACAAGTCTATTCACAGAATCGTGAGAAACACGATTCTATCCACACAATCGTGGAAATCACAATTCTATTCACAAAATTGTGCCAAACACGACTCCCTTCACAGGATCGTGGAAATCACGATTGTCTTCACAGAATCGTGAAAAATACGATTCTATTCACAAAATCATGAGAAAGACGATTCTATTCTCAAAATCATGAAAAAGATAATTCTCTTTCACAGAATCGTGACAATTTAGAATCTTCTCAAGATCATAGAAAAGAGGATTCTAAATCACAGGATCGTGGGAAACACGATTCTCTGCACAGAATCGTGAATTAGTTGGATGATTCTGAGATCTGGTAATAAATTGTTCACACTTGATAAACAGGAGCTAAGAAGGAGGGCAATAGAGCCAGTGACAAGAAATTTACAAGAAAAAGATTTAGGGCAGGAAAATAACATGGAAAACCTAAATGAAACAAATGAACCCTCTGAAACTAGTGATTATAGAAATATTCTCAAATATATGTACACAAATAGGTTTGGAACCTATGTGTATCAAGATGGGATGCATAAGTTTCTCATTAGGATGAGAAACCTAGAAGTTCCCTTAAATATAACACCAGTAGCACAATTTAAGGATGGCAGATATGAGGATAGACAGGGATATGTATACATATTCTCACAAGATCCAAAAAACTCTAAAGATTTAGGGCAATGTGCAGATTGGGAACAAAACCTAGGGCAACTAGATTTTCCAAGACAAAATGAAATTCACATTAATATTGAACAACAACAAGGTAGGAGAGTACATACTTCCCCAAATCCTTTTGAAAGAGAAGCAGAAGGAATTAATGATTTTCCAATCAGAAGGAGACATCAGTGGCAAAATCAGGGAAGAATGCTTAGGCCCTATCAAGTAGCAAAATGCATGAAGAACCAATATGAGGGATATTCTGATCCTCATGCCCATGCTGCAAAATTTAGACAATTAATTAGGGCAAAAGAAGTAGAGGATTATAAAGTACAATTTGAAGCATTCGGTCTAACTCTAACTGGACCTGCACTATCTTGGTTCATTCCATTGAGAAAGGAAATGTATCCAGATATTGAATCTTTTCTTGAAGCCTTCATAGGGGAATTCTCAAGAACTGGAATAAAACATAGTACAGCTACCCTGATACATAGTTTTAAACAACAAAAAGATGAAAATGTCAGAGAGGTAGCTAGGAGATTCAAGCAATACATTGATAGATGTCCAAGAGAGGAGGTACCATCCATGGCAAGACAAGTATCTCTATTCATAGAAGGACTGAGAAGTGCACAATTAAGAACCTTGGTGTATTATAGGAGATGTCCTGATCTAGGAGCATGTGTGAAAGAAGCAATAGACTTAGAGGACAACAGAGGACAAGATTTATTAGCATTTGATCAACCAAGGACAAATGAAGATAAAATCCCACCAGCAGAAGAATTAGTACAAGCCATTGCTAAATCCCTAGAAGTTAGCACCAAGACAAATTTGATAAACACCAGGATAGCAACAAATAAGAAATGCTATAACTGTGGAGAAAATCATTTGGTACAACAATGTCCTTACCAAAGACCACAACATTTGCAAGATAGAAAAACACTCAAATATTATACATTGGAAAGAAAATGGACAAACCATACCAGAGAACAATGCTTCTACAATAAACAACCCATTAAAGAAAGAGAATATGTGAACCAACACAACTTACAAAGAGAATCTGGATTTGCTGAGCAACCAAGACCTGTACTTGGACAACAACCACCTTTACCAACAAATGTAGTACCAGTGAAATACACACCAATAGAAGAAGAAAGCTCAAGACTTAGATCATCTTATAGAGAGGATTATCATTGGAATGAAGATATCAGGAAGATTGGGAAGGATATGATCAGAGAGAACCAGTACTGCAAGCCCTGGACTTGGGGAATGGGAGAATTGAAATGGACATAGCCACATTCATGTACATAACTAATAATTACATGTCCAATCAAAAACCTCAATTCAAAGAGAGTCAAAAGATAACTTGTTATAGATGTGGGGGACAACATTTCATTAGAGACTACCCACAACCTCCTACACAAAGAATAGAAGGAGCCTATTGTAAGGATTGTGGTAGGGAACACTTAATAAAGGATTGTCCAAGAAACCCTCAAAAACAACAAAACACATCTAGTAACATACCATTAAAAATAGTTAACATAATGGAGCATGAAAAATTGAGTGACCATGACCAAGTGACTATAAATGCTATAACAAGAGCACAAGCTAAACAACAAGAAACAACAAAGGAGACACATACATAAGAACATAAGAAAATTCCATTTCAAAAAGAAAAGAAAAACAGACAAAAAGGAAGATGGGAAAGAAAAATAAGAATGAGTAAAACTTTGGAAGAAGAGACTATGGAACAGTCAAACAATAGCCAACCACAGAACACACAGACTCAGGAAGAGACAAACAATTCACAAAGTCTAGAGACTCTGATAAGAGCATACAAAGGAAGAATTCAAGATGGACCAAATCCTACAGATCATGTGATGGCATATCCTATGCCAGATTTAGAGGATGAAAGGATGCAAAGATGTAAACAAATCATGCAAGAAGCACAACTCAAAATGGGGGAACCAGACAATTATCAAACAATAGTTGAAGGAGCAAGTGCAACTGAAACCAGGAAAACTATTGATCAAGAAGATAACTCAAAAATAACCTTCCAAATTAATATAGACAAACACTGTACAATTTAATACCACACCACAATGGAGGAAATAGTAAAACAAAATCCTCATTTACAACATAACATGAAAAAGTGGGAAACAAAGTCGAAAAACCTAGATCCACAACAATAAGAATTGGAAGAGTTGTTATACATACCTATTGACAAAATAGGAGGATATTTGGTGAGAATCATGCCAAGGCTATATTAAACAGTGGATCAGGAGTGGCTATCATGACTAAACAAACTTGTGAGAAATGGGGAAAAAATGAGTTGATACCCACTAAAATGAGATTACAACTTGTAGATGAACACATAGAAAAACCCCTAGGAATATGGGAAAAGGTGATTGTGGAAATATGTGGAATAGATATAGAGCATACTTTTGCCATAGTTGAATTCCCACAATCCACTTCATATGAAATTATCCTAGGAAGACCATTTATGAGACAAATGCAAATTGTGCAAGATTGGGGTAATGATTGCCTATATCTTCAAAGCAAAGGAAGAGTAACTAGTGTAAATTTAAGAAATGGTCAATATTGTCATATGTCCCCTCAAGAATGGTTCAAAGTACATCAAATCAGGAATTAAGTGAAGAATCAGGGAGTGAAGATCAAAATGAGACAAAATCATCAATGTGGAAATGTAATGTGATAAGGAATCTCACAAATACAAAAAGGATGTTAAAAAAAGGAGATCGTCTAGGAAAAAGGAAATCACAAGATGAAAGCTACATACCACAAGAATTTAAAGATGAAGAATTTGAGCCTTATGGTTGGAATCAGATTTTGACCACCATGGATCTAGTTAATGATGAGTATGTGGGAGTGAAATTCCAAAATGAAGAAGGATATGATATCTTTCACATAGGAATACAAATGATAAAGGTGTCAAAAATAGAAGAGGACCAGGAGGAAGGAATAATATTGAAAAAATGGTAAAACACAATATCTAGTAGAAGCTACAGATGCTATAAAAGACAAAATCTCAGGGAAATATAGAGAAAACAAACACAAGGAAATAGAGAAAGTTCAACGAGTTGAAAAAAACAAAAAGATAACAAACAAAGATCAAGAATTTGATGTACCTTCAAATTTCGAAACCTATGAGGTAGAAGACTGATTACTTTTAAAAATGAAACCAAAGAGAGAAAAGAAAAAAGGAGAGGCATATGACAATGAGGAACAAACTAAGAAGGTGATAATTACTCAAGAAGAGGGAGAAGAAAGAAATATTGTCATAGCTGACGACATGGCAAATCAAGAGGAGGAAGCATTGAGGAATTTGGCTAGAAACTATAGGGATGTGTTTGCTTACAGTTACAAGGATTTGAAAGGAATTGACACTAAAATCTGTGAGCATAAAATTCTTATTACTCCTGATGCAAAACCTAGAAAACAAAGACACTATACATTTAATGATAAATACTCTGCTAAAATAAAGGAAGAAATTGACAAGCTGCTTGCTGCAAATTTCATCTATGAGATTGAGTACACAGAGTGGATATCTCCTATAGTTGTGGTACCTAAAAAGAATGGCAAACTCATGGTATGTATTAACTTGAAAAAATTTAATGCTACAACTATAAGGGATAGCTATCCATTACCCATAACAGACCATCGTTTGGAAAGAGTTGCAGGTAAGGAGGTCTATAGTTTTTTGGATGGTTTTTCAGGATACAATCAGGTACCCATAGCTTTGGAAGACCAACATAAAATTGCTTTTCCCATAGAATGGGGAATCTATGCCTTAAGGGTTATGCCCTTTGGTTTAACCAATGCCCCAACAACTTTTCAAAGATTGATGTGTCACATCTTCAAAGATTTCCTTAGAAATATAATGGAAATCTATGTGGATGATCTTTGTACTTTTTCATTAAAAAGACAAGATCATTTGAAGGATCTGGAAAATATATTCAAAAAATGTAGAACATACAGAGTATGTTTAAATCCAGAGAAATGTGTGTTCTTTGTGAGGCAAGGGAGAATGTTAGGACACATAGTCTCCAGAAATGGAATTTCAACAGATGAAAGAAAAACTAAGGCCATAGTGGAACTTCCAAGACCAACAAATATAAAAGAACTTCAAACTTTCATGGGACATTGTGGGTATTATAGAAAATTTATACACAAGTTTGTAGACATTGCAAAACCCTTGTACGCTTTGATCACTAAATTTGAGTGGACCAAAGAGTGTGACCAAGCTTTTGAGACTTTAAAAACTTGTTTGGTAACAACACCAATTCTAAAAACCCCACAGTGGAATAAAATTCTTCATGTCCATGTGGATGGTTCAGATTATGCTTTGGGATGTGTGTTAGCATAACCAATAGAAGGGAGCAAATTAGACTTTCCAATTGCTTATGCTAGTAGGCAATTGAATTCAGCAGAAAAAAATTATACAACCACTAAGAGGGAAGGGTTGGGAATGATATTTGTTGTGAAAAAATATAGACATTATCTTTTGGCCAACAAGTTTAAATTCTTTGTAGATCACCAAGCTTTACTCTATTTGGTAAACAAACTGCCATACAGGTAGGATAGTCAGATGGTTTCTCCTACTAATGGAATTTGAATTTGAGGTAGTGGTCAGACAAGGAAAAACTCATTTAAGAGTAGACCATTTTTCCAGAATCCAAACCAAAGAGCCAAGTTCACCTTTAGATGATGACTTACCAGATGCATATCTGTTCAAAATAGAAAGTGTTCCTGAATGGGCCATGACTCTAGTACCTTTACTAACCATGGGACCTTGCAGAACATCTGAAAACAACACACATCTGGTATTACAAAGTAGGAATTTTGTGCTACCATCTGGACATGTGTATCATCTCAATCAAATTGGCATATTGGAATATTGTACTCCAGAAGAAGAGCAGCAGGAGTATTTAAGAAGAGCTCATTGTTGGAATCCCTCTATTCATGCTTCCATGATAGTCACCTTAAACAATCTCAATAGGATGGGAGTACATTGGCCTAATAAGATGCAAGATGTAAAAAAATATGTTTCCAACTGTTGGGAATGTCAATCCTTACAAAATTCAAAAATTACAACTTTGTATTGGTTTCAGAAAAATCCACATTGGAGTGCAAATATAGTTAAGGAGTTGGAAAGAAAGAAGAAAGGAGAGCTAGTAAGAGATAGTGCAGACTCAAGGAACTTACAAATGATTTCTGAAGAGTATCAACTAATACGAGATCAATGGTACAAAAAAGGGATGGATGGATATTTAAGAATCTGTGTTCCTGAAAATAAATATATGGGAATCTTTGGTTTTCTAGTTCCACTTGAGGTTCAACTTCAAAATACTATATCTAATAGTCCACGGCCTTTCCAATGAACCCTGAATCACAACAAATAGATTTCGTATGAGAAAGTTATGCCAGTTAGGGGTCAAAATAGGGAAACAAGATCCCTCTGGGAGTACCTCAGAACAGACGATATGATACCTCTTTTTCCACGATACATGATACCACAACAAATGATACCACCTTAGACGATACGATACCACCAAGGCGATACGAACTTACATGATACGATACTGCTATCTTGATGATATGATACTAGAAGGGGTCACGATACGATACCTCTTGGTTCACGATACGATATCGACTTACCTCGTGATACAATACTAGGAGATCTAACGCATGATACTATACCAAGTTTATGTGATACAATACCTTCTAGACAATACAATACCACTTGCTCTCATGATATGATATCGCTAGTCGGACGATACCTCACTTCTCACGATACGATACCGCTTTTTGATCATGATACGATACCACTGGGCTCACGATATGATACCACTCCAACCGTGATATGATACTTCTTATGCTATGTGATACAATACCACTGAACTGACATGATACAATACCTCCTAGGACACGATACGATACCACAAGGTGCACGATACAATACCACTTAAATGCGATTTTGATACCTCGACCTGACAATTAACGATACCTTGGTGGTATTGCGATACCTCAAGGACGCGATACGATACTCAACAAGTATCATGATACACAGGAGTTCTGGTATCGCGATACCAAAACTCAATCGAACATGATACTTGAATTTTTTGACACCCAAATTCAAATAGTTTTGCAAATATGTGTACCTTAGGTTCTCCTTGTCACTCCTATGTGCCTGTAGATGCAAGGTCACTCTCCAAATGCACGATACTCCACTCATGATACCAGACGCAGGCCTTGTACCCTTTGTATTTCATCCATGCTTCAGATCTAATCTCTCTTTGAACTCCTTGCACATCCAAGAATGAAGAAAAAGAAGTGACACTAGGGAATGTGCAGTAAAAAAAGATGAAAAAATATGATAAGGAGAAGATGGGAGGAGATGGTGGTGATGATGATGATGAAGGTGAAGAAAAACTCAGAAACTGAACTGAAAATGGTGATTTTTTAACCTTCCAACATCACTACTCTACGTCTTACCATCACACGCTCATCCTCCAAGCTGTCTCCATGGCAACAACACCAAATTTGTGTCACTCTACCACAATGGCAAGTACCAACGTGAGGAGATTCACCTCATAATTGTCAATCCTTGGAGATGCGAGGACAAGTATGAAGACTACGAGCAAGTGATGGCACTAGTGTGTGAGTGAAAGCACACAAGCATGCACACACATACACACACACATGCACAAGGTAAGAGCAAAGAGTGGAACAATGGAAGATCTTCAATTACAAAAGAACTCTCTTACAAAGCTCAAATCTACAACAAGCTAACCTCTAAAATGAGCTTTATAGCTCTTTTTATAGTTTTTTGAGTGGTTTTGGCCTTGTCTAGACCTATTGTCTGGCCTAGTTAGAAATTAGGTTCGAGGGCTTATTTGAGGGCTCAAACGAAGTCTAAAAACTATAAAATTTGGTAGGATGATGCTTCTCATACTCTTCAAGCTTGAGGACTCCTTGACTTGAACAAATGGAGTGGGAAAAAGTTCAAATGATATTTACAATGGTCTTTACTGATGAAAATCACTATTTTCATAGGGATTTCTTCTGAAAATTTGACATGAGCTTCTTGGGGCTCCCTATATGCTCTGTCTTCTTGTGTGTCCACTTCTTTGATGTGCTTCCATGCTTTGTGCTTTGTCCTTGACCTTGAGCTTCAACACATGGCCATTGCCAAGAATCTTGTTTTCCATGCGCATACCAAGATTGTCTATGGAGAATGGGAAGGTAAAACATCTTGATGATGTGTTGCATGTTCCAAATATAACAAAGAATCTCGACTCTATTGGACAAATGGTTGACTAGGGATTACAAGTTAGGTTCAATGCTGATGGGTTATATGTAGAAGAGTACAAGCAGGATGGAAGATTGATTGCCAAAGGAAACAAAGTGGGTAGGATGTTCACCTTAAATGTGAAAATTCTTGAAATGAATGTTGTAATGTTTGCAAAAAGTGTAGGAGTTATTTCTGATATAGAGATCTCACACAAACGAATTGGACATGCAAACGTGTAACGGGTGAAATTGATGTAGTCAAAGGAGATTGTTGTTCAAAGAGATGGATGGATACCTCAAGGAAGTGAGGTGGTACTACCAAAAATTGCTTTGTAACTACCCTATCAAACCTTAGAGTTATGTTTTAGGCCCTTTTAGCTTGCAATTGACACCAAAATAATGCCTATGTATTTTGGAGGTGATGCTTCAAACAATTAGATCAAAACAAGTTACTTTGCAAATAGCTAGTAACTCAAAACTTGCTATTTTGGTCTTGACACTTGCATAATCTTTTGCTTAGTTCTCACAATACAATAGCAATTGATCACAATCCTTGTGAGGGTATCTAATTAGCTTAGATAGCTAATTATTACAAGTGGAATCACTTAAAATGATCAACCATACACTGAGAAATCAATTTAGCATTTGAATGCTTACCCCTGACTTTTTAGGGACTTAGCAGAGAAAGACCAGAGAGCACTTCGACGTGAATTTATCCCAATTGGCTGAAGCAAATCCTTTGAAGTTTTGGTAGCTTAAAATAGACCTTGCGTTGGTTCTACCAAGCTATAGAACATGTAAAATGGATAAGAACTCACTGTGATATGATCATTCAAAGTACACTATTTTGAGTCTTCATAGTAGAGAAGTAGATAGAGATACTCAATGATGTATGTGTATTATGGCACATGATTTTACAAGATCATTGGCACTATGATGATGCCAAATGATAGTGATATGAGTGCACTATGATGTATTCCACTCAACTCCTACAAATGATCAATGGGAGAGCTATGAATGAGGCCACACTGAACTGCGACTTTTACAAGCTCCTTTTATAAGTGATTTACCTCCAATGTTTGAATTTGAATTCAACCTTGGATGTACCTAAAAGTACTTCCTCCAAATTAGGAGTGATTCTACTAAATGAAATTTGTAATTCTTGTTTCTCCTAACTCTATGAGATGTGTGGACTTACAAGATTCTCTTCAAAACAACTTTTACAAATGGTAAATGACCAAGTATTACAAGCAAAAGTTCACATGCTTCATGAAGTGATTATACATATTTCCTTTCAAGCCTAGCCAAGTGTGAAGGCTTGTGTACTTGCACCAACAACTCCCCCTCAAGCCAAACATCTTGGCTTGTATAGCTTCATCAATCCTCTTGAATATATCACAATCCAATCATACTTTTAAACCTGTGAAGTTTAGTACCATCAAGTGCTTTGGTTAACAAATCTGCACATTGCATGTTTGTAGATACATATTCCAATTAAATCTCCTTGCTCAATAGCTTCTCTCTAACATAATGATAGTGAACTTCTATATGCTTGGTTCTTGCATGATAGATAGGATTGGTTGCAAGATGAAAAGAACTTGTATTGTTAGCAAACATTACTTGTGAGTGAGAGTGTAGTCCCAAATTTGAGTAGAGCAATCTAATCCAAATTGATTCTTGTGTAGCATTGGCTAATCCCCTGTATTTAGCCTCTATTGAAGATAAAGCAATAGTAGGTTGCTTCTTGGAAGACCATGAAATGAGCTAATCACCTGTAAAGGAAAGATATCTAAAAGTACTCCTTCTGTCATCCTTACAACTTTCCCAATCTGCATTTGAGTAAAGCTTAATGTCCAAATCTGATGTGTAAGGAAAGTTAAGACCTTGATTTTGAGTATCCTTGAGATACTTCAAAATCCTTTTGGTAGCTTCCAAGTGAGGTGCTCTAGGTTTATGCATGAATTGACTTAAAACACTTATTCCATAAGCTATGTCAATCCTTGTTAAGGTTGCATAGTTTAGACTTCCAACTATGCTTTGATATCCTGCAATGTCTTCAAGCAAATCACCTTCATGAGCACTCAATTTATGATTTACCTCCATAGGGATGCTAGCTACCTTTGCATTCTCCAAGTGGAACTTCTTCAACACGTCATGCAGATATTTCCTTTGAGTGATGTAAATTCTAGAATTTGTATAGACTAATGCAAGTTCAAGAAAGTACTTTAGAAACCCTAGGTCACTAATTTTGAACTCCTGCATCATTTGGTTCTTGATTTGTTTGATGTCATTGGCATCACTACCTGTCAAGATGATGTCATAAACATATACATATAAGTATATAATTTCTGAGTTACTTCTCTTGATAAACAGAGAGGAATATGTGTTGCTCATTATGAATCTTGATCTTGAAGGTAGGTTGTTAACCTATGGTTCCATGCCCTAGGTGCTTGCTTCAAACCATACAGATCTTTCTTCAATTTGCACACATAATTTACCTTGCTTGGCTCTTCATAGCCAGGAGGTTGAGACATGTAAACCTCCATTGAAACCAACCATTTAGAAAGGCATTTTTTACATCCAATTGATACATATTCCAATTCCTAGATGCAGCCACACTTACCAATACTCTATTGGTTGGCATTTTAGCCACAGGTGAAAATGTCTCTTCATAATCAACTCCTTGGGCTTGTGCAAAACCCTTAGCCACAAGTCTAGCTTTATACCTATTTATGGATCCATCTGAGTTTCTCTTGATTTTGTAAATCCATCTAGAG
The DNA here is from genome assembly GCA_020310875.1 of Ceratopteris richardii. Taxonomy (NCBI): domain Eukaryota; kingdom Viridiplantae; phylum Streptophyta; class Polypodiopsida; order Polypodiales; family Pteridaceae; genus Ceratopteris; species Ceratopteris richardii. The sequence goes on from CM035424.1 coordinate 39,322,967, forward strand.
CCAATTACCTTCATTGATGGCTTCTTGGGTACTAGCTCCCAAGTATCATTCTCTTGGACTGCTTCTATTTCTTCATCCATAGCTTCCTTCCATTCTGCCTTGGTACTTGCTTCTTCATATGAAGAAGGTTCTTCAAGTGATGAGTCCTTAGTAAGATAAATGGAATGCTTAGTAACTAATGAAGTATCATACCCATATCTAATTGGTTTCTTACACTCCCTTTGTGATCTCCTTAGAGCTTGGTTGGACGATTGAGGTAAGTCTTCCAACCTCTTCATCTTGGACTTTCCTTTTGACTTCCATGCTTTGAACTCCTCCAAGTTGATGGTGTCCTCATCATTTGATTTGATGTCTTCAATTGTGCTAGGCTCCTCCTTGGTGAGGCAAGGATATTCCTCTTCCAAGTCATATGGCAACTTTTCCTGCATTCACTTTCAAACCAAGAGTCATTCTCATCAACTACAACATCTGTACTGACCATAAATCATTTGTTGGATGGATTATAAAACTTCTATCCTTTCTGATTTAAATCATACTCTATGAAGATGCACTTCTCTGCCTTAGGGTCTAGCTTAACTTTGATTTGAGATGGAACATGCACATAAGCAACACATCCAAAGATTCTACAATGATCAAGTGATGGCCTCCTACCATGCCATGCTTCATATGGGGTCATCGCATCAAGTGATTTGGATGGCAACCTGTTAATAAGATAAGTGACAGTAGAAACACTTTCTGCCCACAAATAATTAGGTAACCTTTTTTCATTAAGCATTGATCTAGCTATTTCCACAATCAACCTGTTTCTCCTCTCTGCTATCCCATTTTGCTCAAGGGTATACCTTGTATTTATCTCCCTTTTGATACCTCTCTCTTGCATGAATGCATCAAATTCATTAGAGAAGTATTCACCTCCTCCATCTGACCTTAGCCTCTTTAGACTTCTTCCTGTTTGATTTTCCATAAGTGCAAGATACCTCTTGAAGCAACTAACACTTCATCTTTATGTTTCATAAAGTACAAGATAGTCCACCCACTAAATTCATCAATGAAAGACACATAATACCTTGAGCCTGAAATTGAAGGGTCCTTCCTAGGTCCCCACACATCTGTGTGGACAAGTTCCAAGTAATCCTCATGCATATAGCCTTTCTTTGTGAAGGGTAACCTATGTGATTTACCAAATTGACATGCACCACATGTTTTTGTTGGATACATTAGGTATCCCAAGCACACATTGATCTCTACATATTTGCTTCAAGGTTCTCTCACCAATATGCCCTAATCTTTTATGCCGAATCACAACCTCAAACAATGTTTGATCCTTTTAATAATAAAGTGCAATGGTTCTAGTGTCCTCAAGCTCAAATGTAAATAGTCTACCTGTTTTTTCTCCCTTGACAATTCTCTTGAATCCATGTTGGGGGTCTTCCACATGTGAAGAGATGGATATGTATGTGCTTGAAGATGAAGAGGTGTTGCAAGATGATCTACACCAGCCAAATGAACTCTAGGAATATGTGGTGGGCCCTTTTAGCATGCCAATGGATGTATTAGAAACCCTATGTACCTTGAAAGATCACTCTCAAAAAGATAGATCAAAACAGATAAGTTGGAGTTAGCTCAGAGGTGAAGAACTTGCTATTTTTGTTCATACACCTGTCCAGTGTTTTGAATAATTCTTTGAGCACAGCAGTAACTAGCTTAATTCCTTTTGACAAAGTCTAGCTAACTGAAAGAGCTAACTTTCAAGAGTAATCACATAAAAAATAATGAACCACACAGTGAGAATGATGTTTAACAAGTGATGACATCATGCCAATTTTCACGGGCTGCTACAGTAATGAGACCAGTGAGCAGAAAAATGATCATAAATCAAGATTTAAGCATCCAATGATTATGAAAATTTGTATGCTTATAATAGAAATTATGCTAAATCTAATAAGCTTTAAATCATTGAGTTTGAGTAAGTACACACTGAGAAACAGCTCTGACAAGATGAGTAAAAAAGTTGGGTACCTGATAGAGAAGTGAAAATGAACAGACATGGTTGACTTCAATTGAACATAACTGAAGATTGAAACACCCAAATGCAATGAAAATTGGTGAGCATATATTACACTTATAGAGCTAACTTTACCAAGCTAAATCACTGAAAATGATCCACCAAGCTCAGAGAAACCATCTCTGCAATCTGACTGAGAAAACTGAGAGATATGGTAGTGAGTAGTACACTTCAAAAGAACATGGAAATATGAACTCAAATGATCATGAAAATGAAAGTATATTGATTGTACAATACAATGGACTTACTGATACATATGTGTGCCTTAGAATCACACCTTGATATGGCATAAAGCTCAGCTCTTCAAGGTCTTCTCTGAGGTCTCTCTAACCACGATTAAAGCTGCCATCTATTTATAGTTTAGCTTGGGAGGTTAACTTCCCTCAATCACTCTCCAATCAATTAGTGATTGACTTGATTCTCTATCTACCGCAAATCAAAAATCCGTGGCTCCTCTTTCTCTTTTTGATAAAGTGGACCCAACCACTTAAGATTCTTTCACTTTTATATTAAGTAAAGTCTTCAAAAGTTACAAGAGGTAGTTCACAAGTGAACTTTACATCGTCTTCATTTTAAGGCTTCTTCTTTGAATTTGTGGGACTCAAGCCAATACTTAGGCTTGTCATAGACTTGCTCCAACATGACAAAAGCTCCATATTTGTTGAACCTAACCTACAAACCCTTTTCCACTATCTGTCCAACACTCATCACATTCTTGGTGATAGTAGGTACATATAGAACCCTGCTCAACAGATTCCTATTCCCATCAAAAGTTTTGACATTTCCTACCTTGACCACTGAATGCTTGGTTTCATCACCTTTTTGCACTTGGTGCTTTCCCTTGGGCTCCTCAAGATCAGAAAGGAGAGCTACATTGCCTGCTACATGGTTTGAACAATGTGAGTCAATATAGAAGAGGTGTTCATCATTCATATCTTTCTTGAAGTCATATTCATAATGAGGAGAGAATCCTCTTGATTCTCTGTATAATTGTTGAAGTCCTTTCTTGATTTGTATCCTCCTTGATAATTGTTGTTGTAGCCATGGTTATAGCCTTGAGTATGATTGAATCTTCCTCTTGATTGTGAATATCCACCTCTTTGATATCCTCTTTGTTGCAGAGCTAAAGAGCGCACAAAGCAGAGAAAAAAGACGGGCCCCAAAATTTTTCCGATTTGGACACACAACTTTTGTATCATAACCACTCTTGTATATATTTTCCATTGTAAATGCACTAGAGGAGTCCTCTAGATGCATCCCCTCAGAAGATTAGTGAATTACCCATGTACATTAGTAGGAAGTTAGCATTTTAGTGAATAAAGTGCCGGTCTCTTGTGTGAAAGGACCAAACTTAGGGCACTAGTATATAAGTCAAAAGTGACTCATTGTAAAGGACACTTCTTGTCATTGTGAAGAAGAGCACTTCTGAAATTTCGAGTTTGCCTCTTCCTTGCTGATTTTGATCTTCATTTTGCTCATGTATGTGTGTGTGATGCTTGAAATGCAAGTGTAGGACTGTTGTCTACCCCTTCCCCCTTGTTTTGAGTGGCTGTAGTGCGTGCGTAAGCTAGGAGAAGCAAAAACGCGGGTGTTAGTAGTTCCCGTAATTCACTGTTTCTGCCATAACTTGCAGCAGAGTGGTCAGAATTGAGTGAAACCACCACCGTTGGATTCGTCTCGGCGAGAGCTTCGAAACGAGTACCCTATTGCCCATGTTCGGAGTTCTGGGCTGGGAGAAAACCTCAAAAAACCAAAACTGCTGAAAAGAGGCTTGCGGCAACACTTCCAGTTTTTCAGTAGGTGTGGGTAGTATTAGTCTTTTCTCATGCTTAAATAGCTAACTCACTTCATTTTCTATCACGTGTGCACATGTCTTCATACACTTGGTAAGTCACTCCTTAGGATTGATAATTAAATGTGTGAAAAGAACTCCACTATATGCACTTGTATGGCAATCGAGGTATAGTCTCATTGGTACAAGTCCTTGAGTCATTGCGGCTCAAGTACACACGTTTTTGGCGCCGTTGCCGGGGAAGCACTCCACCAAGGTGCCTTCGTGATAGTTAGAGAGCAAATGTGATCGAATCGTACTTGTAGAGGTGAATTTGTCCATTGACGAGTAGTATTCCTTTTCAGCACTTGTCACTTCTCATCCTTGAGGTGTGTGTGATAAGTTTTAGGTTTAAGTGTAGGAGGAGGGAAAAGAAGGAGGAGTTAGGGTTAGGTTAGAAGGAGAGGAGAAGTGAGGAAAAGAGGAGTAGGAATAGGCCAAAATTCTCAGAAAATCATCAAAAATCCCAAAAAATTTTAAGTTCAGTCAAAAAAGTATAAAAACCAAAAAATTTGGCTCATTTGACACTTCACAGTGTTCTGGTATCGTGTGCGAGCAGCGACCAGTATCGTGGGTTTGGTATCGTGGCTTTCAGGTTTTTACAGCTAGGTTTTGAGCTCACATTGCAATCAAGACAATACCAAGGTAAACATTCTCTCAATTCACCTGCCAAAAACATTTTAAAAATGATCAAACAAGTGATTAAGAATTTGCGCAATATCGCGGGGGGAAAAAACTGATTTCTCTGTTATCTTTTTGGGTGGTACAGAGGTCTAGGAAGGAAGAGGAGAGTGAGGAGAGTAAGGGGGTAAAAAAAGTTTGAGAAAAACCTTACTTTTGGCTTGAGTATCGCGATCGGTTGAGTTTTGGTATCGCGATACCAAAATTCCCTTGTATCGCGACACTCGCCATCAGTGTCGTATCGCTTGATACCTGCTTTGGTATCGCGACACCATTCTGGTATCGCGACACTGAGTCGGTATCGCGATCGCACTCGATCTCTGGTATCGTATCGTCCGATACTAATACTTGGTATCGCGACACCATTGTGGTGTCGTATCGCCTAAGTTTCTAGTATCGCGACCTCACCCTACCGAGTGGTATCGTATCGTTTGATACAGTGGTATCGCGACACCACCCTGGTATCGCGACACTACTTTAGTATCGCGATCGGGCCCTCACAAGTGTCGTATCGTCAGGTGCCTATCTTGGTATTGCGACACCATTGTGGTATCGTGTCGCCAAGGTTGGTATCGCGATCGCTCTTCCTGCGGTGGTATCGTAACGTCTCCTGCCCAGGATCGTATCGCGACACCACGTTGAGGTCGTATCGCCTCTTATCCCCAGTATCGTAACGTCTACTTTGCCGGTATCGTATTGTGGTATTTCCCAGTGGAGTATCGCGACACTATATCTGGTATCGTATCGTCTGGCACTACAACCTGGTATCGCGACACCAGACTGATATCGTATCGTCTGGGTGTCTGGTATCGTATCGTTTGGAGCTCTGGTATCGTATCGCCGAGAGCAGTATCGCCCAGTGTAGTATCGCCCAGATTTGAACTCTTCTTTTGGCATGCAAACTTAATCACTGATAGAGCTGTCCAAAGTGAATCTAGGCAGCATAAAGAGAGGCCTCAGAGAGTGAATGAACCTGAGGTCAGGAAGAGTTCTAGGTAGTAGAAGGAGTGTCATATCCTCAGTAGGAAGTACAGCCCAGGCTAGCCATCACTCAGTCTACTTAGAAACTTCCAGTGACTCGGAAGAGGAGTTACTAATGGCTTCAGAAGACATGCAAGGACCTACACCAACAGGAAACTTCATGACTACTGTTGAAGGAGACTACCGTACCTCCTTACAATATATATCCACAAATGCCCAGGAGATTCCAATCTACCTGGATGGCTTAAACAGGTCTGTTGCCAGAATGGCAACAGCACAAAATGTCACCATCATACCACGACCAGCTGTCAAATACGAGGGAGGTGCTTACATTGACAAAATGGGTCACATCTACATAATAACTGAATTTCCTGAGAGAATCAATGAAAGAGGAGAGTTTATGGATCCCAACAACCCTGAAGAGTTAGTGACCACCCCTAGAGGCAGATCACAAGTATCACGGGTCTTGAGAGGAGACTTGATACCTCAAGACAACTACTTATTGGAAGTCTACATGATTCACGGAGCAGACTTATTGCTTCAAACTGACGTACCTGATCAAGGAATAGGAGAGAACCCCATGACATTCTATGAGTTGAAAGACCCAGATGACGAAACTAGACTCACTTACCTAGATAAGAATCAGAGAAGATATTGGCCGGTAGGTGTCCTAGACAGGGCTCGGCTGAGATATATGGGTGCGCCTGTATTTCCTCAGAGGGAGCAGGCAACTACCTCGCAGAATCCTTTTGGAAATCAACAAGAAACGGAACATACCACATCAGGACAGACCAGTCAAAGAAGTGTGCCCAACCGTACTCATGTACAGTTTGCAACTCCAGGGGTGCACACACACAATCAGACCCACACGGGGATGGGGAACCATTTCCGACCACCGGTCAGACCACGAGCACCAGTGGGAGGACAGCCAGGAATGCCTCCATTATGACCAGTTGCCCCGGTCTTCCCTATAATACCCAGACTGCCTGAACCAATGAGGAGATTGAGACCAATCCAAGTAGCTAAGTTTATGAGGAACCATTATGATGGATCAGGAGAGCCGTATGATCATATTGCCGAATTTAAACAAGTTCTAAGAGCAGAACAAGTAGAGGACTTCTTTGTGCAGTACGAGTCTTTTGGACTCACCCTCACGGGAACGGCTCTAACTTGGTTCCAACCTTTAGATCCCAATCGATTTGGAAACATGGAACAATTCTTTCAAGAATTCATTGGAGAATTTACAAAGAGAGGGATTAAACATAATTCTGCTTCTTTAATCCATAGCTTTAAGCAAAACCCTAATGAAACTGTGAAGACAGCTGCCCGAAGATTCAATCAATATGTGGATAGATGCCCAGTGGCTGAGAGACCGACTCAACAAAAGATCATTTCACTATTTTTAGATGGACTCTCTAACGGGACCCTCAGAACCCTAGTGTATGTGAAGAGGTTACAAACATTGAGTGAGTGTCTTCAAGAGTGCATCGACTTGGAAGATAACCTTGCAGAGGACCTTAAAGGTACTACCGACCTCACAAAATCAGAAGACTCAAGAAGCACGGTGACGTCCAATTCTAGTAATGTGGAAGAACTAGCAGAACTATTAGCTAAGAAACTAGGAGTCCAAGGACAGAGAGCTTACCAATATCCAGCTCAAAGAGTGCCGATGTTGAGGAGGTGTAACTTATGTGGAGGAGAACATCCCACACACTTGTGTGCCAGAGGAGGAGCTGGTGCACAACCAATGTATCCACACAACAGACAGCAACAACAAGGGACTTCCTCATACTGCCACATCGAGCAAAAATATACCAATCATACAACTGAGAACTGTCCCTTTAATAGGCAATCACGACCTGTCAATCCACCACAATACCGACCTTATGGATACCCACCTAGAGAGCTTGGTAGGGAGATGCCTAGATACAACCCGTATCCGGTAGGAGCACATAGACAATACGAGCAAGCACCGTACCCACCACCACAACCAGTATTGGGACCCCAACTGTCACAACCTCAACAAGTTGTACCTGTGAAGTATACGCAACCAGAAGAAAACTTGGAAAGAGCCATAATACCAGCTTCAATAGCGACCAATGTAGAATCAACCAACCAAGGGTATGAACCTCCACCAGGAGAGTACTATCCATATGAAGCCAACATGATGGAATATGAACCAGCATATGACGTGGCCTATTATGGATATGAAGGATTTGATCAGAATTATGGAGCGGAAACTGCAACTTTAATGTACACAGTGCCCAAAGCACAACAACCATTGAGACCTTCCATTAGACCACCAGTGCAGAGAGGACCGTGTTATAGATGCGGAGGGGATCACTTCATTCGGGAGTGCCCTCGACCTTACAACCCTCCACCACCCAGGATTTGGGAAGGATATTGTAGTGATTGTGGGAAAGAACATCTTTTTAGAGATTGCCCTAAGAACCCTACAAAAACTCAAGTTCCTGCACCAATCAATGTAATTGAGGTCTTAGAAGAATCTGGAATTGATAAGGAGTACACTGTACCACTGAAAGCTATCACTAGAGCTCAAGCAAAACAACAAAAAGGAAATCAACCGGAAGAAAAACTAGAGAACAATAAAACAGTAGAACCAAACATTCAAATAGTCAAGGATTCGGAGAACTCATGTGAGAATTCCCAAAACACCAAAGTACAAAAATGGAAAGAAAGACGGGAAAAGCTCAAAGAGAAATGGGCAAGAAATAAGAGCCAAGACAGCAAGAAACAAGCGAAAGATTCCAGAAAGCATAGTACACAACAAACGCATAAGGAGACCCCTGAAACACCACCAATTAGCTCAGAGGCAAAGAAGCCAGAATCAATTCTAGCAGACCCAAAGCCAGAGGAATTGGACATGTGGTTAAAAGCATACCAGGCTAGAATCAAAATGGGACCAAACCTAGAACAACATGAAAGACTCTATCCTCAAGGGGAATTAGAGAAAGAAAGACTGGCGATATGCAAAAAGCTCATAGAAGTAGCACAGGCGACTCTAGAAAAAACTATCCCAATTTTGCCTGAAACAAGGATCGCACAGGAACTATATGAAGAGTGCATACAACCTAAGGATAAGGAACCTAGTCGGGAAGATGATCGAAATGAACGAATGAAATCTCAAGAAGAACAGGTATCCATAATACCTGACCTGGAGGAAGATTGGTCCAAAGACTTGTGGAAAAGAATTAGAGAAGAACAATGGAAAAAGGATGGAATCAGTCCACCTCCTTTTGAGGAAATAGTTGGAGAAGATAGTCACCATGATCATAACCTGGAGGAAGCATATGAGGAAGTGTCAAGGTTTGATAAAGGAAGAGAGGAAACCATGAGCATTTCAACGCTGCCTAACTACATGGGAGAATATGAAAGAGAGTCTATAATAATACGAGCACCCACAGTGCATGGGAAAGAAAAAGGAAACTCAGAAGAGAGTTCACACAATCTAACAGAACTTAAGAAAACAAAGGTGCAATGCAAATTGACGGTGGAAGAGTTGCTTCAACTTAGACCACATCTATGGAGACAGCTAGCAAATCAAATAGAGCCACCGGTAGAGAAAGGAGAAATGAAAGGAAAGGAAAAAGAAAACCACTCCAAAATACGAGTTCCAGTTGATAAAGTAGGAGAATTTAGCGAAGGAGATGAAGGCAATACGTGCTTACCTGTCACCTACAATGGATACATGACCAAGGCCATCTTAGACACTGGAGCTGGAGTAGGAATTGCCACGAAGGAAATTTGGGAAAAGTGGGGGAAACCAGCCTTACGACCCACTCGAATGAAGCTCCAATTAGCAGGCGGTCATGTGGAGAGACCCCTAGGAATATTGGAAGGAATTAAGTTAACCACGTGTGGAGTGGAATTTGAACACACATTGGCCATATGTAAGTTCGAAAAAGCAAACAATTATGAAATGATATTAGGACGACCATTCATGCGACAGATGCGAGTAGTACAAGATTGGGGCAAAGATTCATTATATCTCCAACATCAAGGGAACACTACCAAGATAAACCTGCACACATTCGCTTATCGGGATGTCCCTCCATTACAATGGAATCCAGTCCACAAAGAAGAAGATGACCTATCCATTCACAGTGCTGGGTCAAGTGACCAATCTTGGATGCACGAGGATGCCCAGTTGTGGATGTGCAAAGAAGCCAAGAAGGAGGAGTGTAAAAAACAAATGTGGCCAATAGGACACCCTAATTATCGATCGATAGAAGACCCCGACTATATGCCTCAAATTTTTTCAGATGAACTCTTCGAACCACATGGATGGATGGAAATCCTAGCCACATTAGACGTATGTGTGAATGAGGAAGTATTGACTATGAACGACTGTATAGACGAGGAAGGATATGACGTGGACCTCTACATGGTTGTCCTCCAAGAAGTAGAAGCAGGAGAGATTGTAGAGGAAGAGTGGAGAGAAGAGTACGAAAGCATAGAAATGGAACCAGAGTTCGACTCTGAAGAACAATATTTAGAAACCATGCAAGAAGAATCAAAAGAAAGACCAACAAAAGTCTTAGCAATTGACACCATCCCAAGAATACACGAGCATAGAGAGGACACAAGTAAAGTGGAACCTGAACCAGACCACTTCGAAGTTCCAGAACATTTTAAAAGGTACGAAGTGGAAGAAAGGAAAATAGCAACTCAAATGCCTAAACGAGAGGCACGGGATGGAGAAGCCTACGACAACAAGGAACAAACCAAGAAAGTTGTTGTAACGATAGAAAAAGGAGAAGAGAGGTGCACGTATATTGGAAAAGATGTATCGGAAGAAGAAGAAGAGGATCTCATACAACTCATCCGTGAGTATCGAGATGTATTTGCTTGGACGTACAAAGACCTTAAGGGTGTAGAACCTAGCATATGCGCCCATCGAATTCCTATGACAGCAGATGCAAAACCTTCTAAACAACGCCCTTACACGTATAATGAAGTTTATGCAGCGAAAATAAAGGAAGAAATTGACAAATTACTAGCGGCAGGATTCATTTATGAGATTGAACACACAGAATGGGTATCGCCACTAGTAATAGTACCCAAGAAAAACGGAAAGCTAAGGGTGTGTATCAACTTGAAAAAAGTAAATGCAGCAACTATACGAGATAGTTTCCCTTTACCCATCACAGACCATCTTTTGGAAAGAGTTGCCGGCAAGGAAGTCTATAGCTTCTTGGATGGATTCTCTGGTTATAACCAAGTAGCTATTGCAACTGAGGACCAGCATAAAACCGCATTCGCGACTGAATGGGGAATGTATGCATTTAGAGTGATGCCTTTCGGGCTCACAAATGCGCCAGCCACCTTCCAACGACTGATGTGTCATGTTTTCAAAGAATTTCTGAGAAAAAGCATGGAAGTATACGTAGATGATCTGTGCACTTACTCAAATCAACGACCAGACCACATACCGGAACTGCGGAAAATATTCAACAAATGTAGGCAGTACAGAGTTTGCTTGAACCCTGAGAAATGTGTCTTCATGGTAAGACAAGGAAAAATACTAGGACACATAGTCTCAAGAAATGGGATATCTACAGATGAGGATAAGATTAAAGTCATATTGGACTTACCAAGACCCAAGAATGCGAAAGAAGTACAAGCCTTTATGGGACACTGTGGATATTACCGTAGGTTCATTCACATGTATGCCATAATAGCTAAACCCTTATACGGTCTATTGACTCAGTTTACTTGGACAGACGAGTGTGAGAAGGCATTCAACGAGCTTAAAAAGAGGCTAAGTACAGCCCCAATTCTAAAATCACCCAATTGGAACAAGCCTTTTCATATTCATGTTGATGCTTCGAACTATGCAATTGGATGTATCCTTGCTCAACCGGCCGATGAAGGAAAGCTTGATCATCCAATCGCTTACGCGAGTAGACAATTAAACCAAGCAGAGAGAAATTACACGACTACTGAAAGAGAGGGCTTAGGAATGGTCTACGCAGTGAAGAAGTTTCGACATTACCTCTTAGCCAACAAGTTCAAATTCTTCATAGACCATCAAGCCTTGTTGTACCTAGTCAATAAGCCTTGCAACACAGGGAGATTGGTACGATGGTTCTTGTTACTAATGGAGTTTGACTTTGAGGTAGTGGTCAAAAAAGGAAACACACATGTGAGAGCAGACCACCTTTCTAGATTAAAACACGGAGAGCCACCTAGCGGAGTACCTGATGATTTACCAGATGCTTACCTGTTTAATCTAGAAGTATGTCCGAAGTGGGCAGAAAAATTGACCCCTATACTTACGCATGGCCCTCAACATCCAATTAACAGAAATGGCAAAAAAGAAATTCTTCAAACAAGGAATTTACACATTGTTGCTGGAAGCGTATATTATAAGGAACCTAACGGAGTTTTATCGAGATGTGTCGAGGAGGATGAACAGAAGCAACTAATTCAGCAAGCACATGTCAACAAGTGGAAAACCCATCAAGGGATGCACGGAACAATACGAGAATTAAAAAGGTTAGGCGTATATTGGCCTGATATGTCCAAGGACGTTCACGAGCATGTAAGTAATTGTGTAGAATGCAAAGAAACTAGCCCTGAGGATCATGTGTCCTTACCTTTTTCTACCATAGCGCCTAATTGGAGTAAATCATTGGTGCGATTCCTCACAACGAAAGAGCACGAAATAGGAGCTAGTCTAGCAAGAAAGCGATCCCTAGAAGAAATGAGCAAGGATTACGTGATAATGGGGAAACAACTGTTTAGACGAGGAAGAGACAATCAACTCAGAATGTGCGTGCATGAAGGAGAGTATCTTCCCATATTAGAAATGACACACGCAGGAGCTGCGGGAGGACATTTTTCAGCAGATAGAACGGTCAAGATGATTCTCTTTGCAGGCTTGTGGTGGCCAACTCTACGTATGGACGCAGAAACATACGTGAGAAGCTGCGAAACATGCCAGAGAGCAAAATATCCCATTAGAAGAGATGACATGCCTTTGAGACCCATGGTTTGTGCGAGAGCATTCACCAAGTGGGGAATTGACTTCATAGGACCTATCAACCCACCTGCGAAAGGATCACATGCGGAGTACATCATAGTAGCCACAGACTACTTAACTAAGTGGGTAGAAGCAAAAGCCACTAGAAAAAATGATGCTCAAACTACAGCAAAATTTCTTTTTGAGCACATTTTCACACGATTTGGACTACCGATCGAGATAGTGAGTGATCGAGGAACTCACTTCCTAAACGAAGTCATTGAATCGCTAATGAATGAATTTCTAGTGATCCACAAAAAATCAGCCCCATACCATCCTCAAGCCAACGGACAAGCTGAAAGTTCCAACAAGGTGCTATGTAACGTATTGACAAAGATTGTCAATAATGGAAGGTCAGATTGGGACAAACAATTGCATCACGCAATTTGGGCCTTCCGAGTGGCATATAAAACGGCCATTGGAACTACACCTTTCAACCTAGTGTATGGGCAGAATGCAATTTTGCCAATTGACTTCTTAGTGCCTACATTAAAAGTAGCCCAGCAATATGAGTGGAACGGTCATGAATTGTCCCAGCAATTAGATCAAATTGAAAAGCTGCATGAGACTAGATTGCAAGCTGTAGCAGGCATTTATGCCGCTAAGCGGAGACAAAAGGCATACTACGACTCACATATTAAAGATAAGGGACTAAAAGAAGGTGACTTAGTCCTAGTATACACCCTAAAACAGCACGCAAAGAAGCTCCAAAAACGCGGATATGGTCCCCTGATCATAAATCGAATCTCCACTAGTGGTGCAGTCAATCTCGCCACACTAGACGGAGACATTCTTCCAAATTACATCAGTGGATGCAGAGTGAAACGATTCATGGAGCCTCTGACCGATGAAATGCTAGCACGACTCTTAGGAGCTCAGAATAGGAAAAAGGAAGAAGAACGCATACGAGAAGAAGCGAGACAGGAAGCCCTAGAACGCATTAGAAAACGCAAGGAGTGGATCAGGCAAAGAGATGAACGTTACCTCCAAGGAGAAGTGCCCATCCCTATGGCAAACTACCAGGTCAAAAATGGTGACGCCACAGGTATATGTAAAACACAACCTTACCTAAACCTAGGGATTGGTCAGACGGAGTATAAATTGATAGACGCATTGATAGACTCAGGAGCAGGCCTTAGCTGCATGCGAAGGAGGATAGTTAACGAATTACAATTGGAATTGAATCCCACAAAAGCCAAACTAATAGGAATTGGAGGTCACACCCTAGATTGTATTGGAACAACTAATGTATCCCTTCACATAGGAAATTCCTCCATGGAACAAAGAGTCCTAGTATGTGAGGATGATGATTTAATAGAAGACTTCATTCTAGGACAAGATTGGATCATTGAAACCGAAGCATGTATCCATCTAGCTCAAGGCTATATTTCAGCCACGATAGGGCATAAAGAGGTTTTCAGCTTGCTTGAAGAGAAACCATGTAACCAAACCATGTCAATACCAGGATCAGAGGAAGTTCAAGAAGCGACGAAAGATAGTAGCGACTGTGCTCAACCCTCAGAAAGCAAATGCATAGAAACTGAAACTTTAATCATGCCGACATCCCCTATAGTGTCAAAGCTACCCGAGGTAAATGAGAATCAGCCAATCATCGAGGAGACGCTCTCTCCCAAACAGGCTCAAGGCCCCCAAAGATCGAACTATTGGAAACCAACAAGCAGATACTCGAGCAGACCAACATCCAAATATATGTGGGTACGAAAGGATCAGGTACAGAGTCAAAAAATGTCTACAAGCGCTTTGAAGAAGGAAACGGACATCACCAAATCAGCTACAAAGAACTACAAACGAAGAGAACCAATACAACTATGGATTGCCAAACCCCTGCTTGAAGCTCAAAAATCTCGACATCAGATATGGATTCCCAAAAAGGTCATACAAGCAGCTAAACAGAATGTGAAGACCAAAGAGGAAACGCCACAGCAGACGAGGCAAATGCCACCACCACCAAAGAATCATCAGAAAAGATCACAAGGCAAGGTCAAAATTTACCGGACTGCGGATAAGGCAAATGGAACACCAACAACTACACGAATCGAGGAAACCCGACAACCTTTCTCAGTATTCTCAAAATGGATCTGGAAACCAAAGCTACCACAAGGAGCAAAAGATCGAGGAGATAAAGCACCCGATTGCACTCATGTTGTGTCTGATGCACCCAAAGTATGCATGATAGGGCCACATTACAAGGCCAAGCATTCGGCACAGAATGTACATTATTAAAGTAGTGGTGCACGATCTCCAAGTGAGACTAGCTCTTAGCTTTAAACTGATAGGAATGGACATACTATGTACATGAACTACGCTTCGGCTTTGGACTGACTTTTATGTTTTCCTTTCAGCAAAAAAAATATAAAAATACATGAAAAATTCAGGTATTACCCTTCTCACACCCACGGGAAAGGGACGGCACCACGCACTCGGAGCAATATCAAATTATGAATCAACACATGGCGGAGGATTTCTGAAAATATGGATACTAATTCACACTATATATTAAGTGCAGATGGCTTCTGAAGACTCTGAAGCTACAATCCAAGAAGAGGTCCAAGAATTTCCTCCCCAATGTCTTACGAAAGCTAAAGGACACTGGTTCAGAGATGAGCAGCCAGTGGAAGAGTATCTTTTCTTGGCCAACATAAAGATCATGGACACGGATCACCACTTTCCGATCATGTCCCAAGACTTCAAGATATTACATGGAATGCCATCTACAATCGATATCCTGAAGAAAGCAGGAATTCACAAGTATTTCGAGCTACCCATCTACAAGCCGGACTTCCAACGATGTACCCAAGTTATGAACACTTTGAGACCAGCGCTACATGATCCATTGGTGCCAGAAGCTAATGTGATGGATAAGAATGGTGAATGGGTAGTCATTCAGTTCTCCCACGACTTAATCAAAGAAGCTTTTGAATGGGAGAAAGATGGTGTCAACACGGCCAAGGAAGAAATTCGTGGAGCAAATACTAGAACCTTTGTTGATATTAATAGAGTGGATATTGAAGAGGAGGTCAGGTTGATTCATCAACATTTTTGTTTTCCGAGTATGAACAGATACACGGCCCCTCAAAAAATTATTGTCCAATTGTTGTCTCATGCCACAAAACAGATCGGCAATCAGGTAAATCTCACACCATATGTGCAGGAAAGATTGTTCGAGGCCAAGAAGAAGTGGGACAATAAAAAATTCCTTAATGGAACCACTGCCCTCACAATCATGATTTACCATGCATTGGGCATGCGAGAGTACTTGAGGGAGATGCCATCTTCAATGGAACTGGCTCAGTATGTCAAGAGTGCTACAGTACCAAAACAAAAGAAAGGGAGTAAGCAAGCAGAAGAAATCGAAACAAGTTCGCAACCGCGGATGAGAGGAACCATGAGAGGTACAAAGCGGCCTAGAGAAGTTCCGCAGAAAGAAGAAGAAGCACCACAACCAAAGAGAGTACATGTGCTGCCTACCACCACCATTCAAGGACCCAGGAAAATTACGGAAGAAGATTTAACTCAAGCACTGGAGGAGACTCACAAGTATACAGAAGGGCAAATCAATCTCCCAGTGCAAGGTCATCATTATCAACAGACTGCAACAGTTCAAAAACCCAAAAGAAAACTCACAAAGGTACACCGATATCGGGAGATTGGGCTGAACAATTCAAGCTCAGGATCTGACGCCCAAGAAAAGCAAACTACATCCTTATTGGATGTAGATATTAAAAGCGAATCGAAAGATGATGGCCAATGGGCCGAATTAAACGAAGTCAATTATGACGAAGCCCAAGTGGACAACAAACAAAAAGGTCAATCGTCGCTGGCAGGCCAGAATCCAACCACCGAGAGGACAGAAGAAGAAGGGCAAAACACTATGGCAACGAAGGATGCCTCCATCACCCACATAGATGAGGACCCCAAGGATAATGAGGTGCAGGCAATGATATCTGAGGACAAGCCTCAAGAAGAAGAGAAAGAAGACGAAGAACCCTTCACACCACTAAGGGTTGTGGCAGAACCGTCCCCTCTGGATGTAACATTTCAAGGGAGTGCCACGAAAGCTCGTAAAACGGTCGAAAAAGAAGCAGAAGTTAATATACAACTACAAGTCCGACAACCACACCAAGAATTGATCCATGTAGCACAGGGACAAGATGTACAAACAGGAGAAACACCGGACATAACGAAGACATGGTTGAACGTGGATATAGCTCAGCTCAAGCCAGTGGTGCAGGACATGATTCGCACTGCACTAGACACTCAACAGTTAATGCTTGATGCTGATGAAGATTACGACCAGGCCATGCTCGACAAACAAAAGCTTCAAAAAGAAGGTATGAATTTGGCAAAGAAATTATCTAAAGTAGAAGCTCAGGTGTTAAAGAAACAGGAGGAGATAAAAACAACCAAAATACAATGCCAAACATTAGAAAAGGAGAATGCCCAATTGAAAGAGCAAGTGTTGGAGCTAACAAAGAAACTGGAAGTAACGGAAAAAGAGAAAACAAGAATACAGACTCGTAGCAAAGTACTCGAGTCGCAGCTCAAGGTGAGCATAGAAGAAGCAGACCAACTCAGGGACAGAAACAAAGAGCTAATGACAGCTCTCCTCAGTGATCAACCACCGCAAGATAATGACAAATCAAATGAGGACATAAAAGACATAGAAGCAAAGTTGACAAAGATGGCAGATCAGCTCAAACAGGAGCAAGAGACAGTTGCAGAATGGGAACAGAAATATATGAATGATACTGCAGCTCTACGAAAGAAATGGAAAAAAGCCGAGAAAGATTATTTCCGACAGTGCAAGGAAGACACAGATCACATGCATATCGTGGCACAGGAATTAATCAAACACCAAGAAAAATTTACCAAGGCTGAAGAGGAGCTCAAGAATAAAGACGACATCATTAAACGGCTGCAGGAGCAGATTGAGCTAAAAGAGAAACAAGGGACACCAGTAGTTCCTCCAGAAACCACGACTACTGTGGAGGAAGAGGTACGTCCTCTCTCTCCTCCCTTGTATCATTCACCACTAAGGGCGGAAAAGGAGGTTCCACTAGAACCTAACACACGCGACATTGCAGAATTGAGCAGACCAGAAAGGGCACTACTGGTGTCCCAGCTCACTGCTGATTTTGAAGATCAAATAATACAAATAATGAAGGAAGCTCGAATAGATAATAAACAGCTAGATCAAATTTTGAAGCCCTTCAATGTACCATATGGTCTACTTAAAGAACAGACGCGCATGTACATAAAGACTACCACGAATAAAGATCCGGACCACAACCTTCAATTCTAGCATGACACTTTCAAGTATACTCAAGAGGAATTTGAGAAGGCGGATCCCATATGGCGAAGGAAAATTTTGGAGAAGAATCCGACTTTGCGGGTACAGTGGGAAGCATCACCATATGCGCTTCAGGTAAATCCATCATTTTGTCCTGTACCCCGCAGACGCTCTTGGACGCAATTTTGGGAAGCACAGCGTCAAGGCTCCATCAATAATCAGTGGCTAAATTACCCATTACTACCTAGTCCGCCACATAATTATCTACCCACTGAAGAATATATGATAAAGACGATGGAATTCTGGATTGCCAAATATGCCACAGTGCCGGACTTAGCAGTCAAGATGACAAATAAAATATTTAGCATGCTCATTACAGTGTTAAAGGTTTTCCAGCATGCGAAGTACACATTTTTGAATTTCATTGGCATTACACAAGGGTCGGAAGCTCTCATTTTTGATTTATCAACCATCCCGAGCCGACTACCCATCATGGCATACTACTCACGCCTTATGTTTTTGCCATCAACATATATTTTCAGACTTTCGAAGAAGCATTTTTCACCGGCTTCTTTGAAATAGATTCGGAGATTTTTGTAAAAATGACTTCCAATTTAAATGCAAGGCTGGTGGCCTATGAAACAAGCTTTTTTGCTGATCATCGACAGGCGCCAGAAGATGGAGTGAAGTCAAAGCAATGGAAGGAATTCATGATATGTCATGCAAATCTGCTGAACCAACGAGAGCAAACAGCCATTCAAACATACACGCGTCGCCTCAGAAAGCCTGTCGAGGACGACAGAGTTCAGGAGGAGGGACGTGTAGAGGGACAATCAAGCAAGAAGAAAAGAAGAAGAAAATCAAAGTCCAAACCTATTCATTAAGAAGAGAAAAAGAACATATATCTGCAGGAAGCCCCGCAGGGGCGCAACACCCATCTCTGCACAGAGCCCCGCAGGGGCACGCACCAGGCTACAACGCTAAACCCCAGGGTCCCGAGTTATGGACTTTTCAAACATCAGAGTAGGACCAAAAGTTAGAAAGGGGTAGAGGCTGAAAAGTTGAAGAGGGTGACTAAGAACAGCACATTCCTAGTCACTGGTGGCGTGCGTGGCAACCCGAGTCAACAGGCAAGACAATTACATCAGGCTCTCGAGTAGTAGAGCTTGAATCAAGAAGGCCATCGAATCTGCATGTCTGCTTAACTGCAGACAATACTGACCAAGGGGAGCGTGCGGAGAAAAGCAAGATCAAGAATCAGGCAACACAGCCCAAGGGATGCGTTCGCGAAGCAAAGTCTGTCAAGGGACGACAGAGACGAAGAGGGGGAGAGTGTTGCAGAGCTAAAGAGCGCACAAAGCAGAGAAAAAAGACGGGCCCCAAAATTTTTCCGATTTGGACACACAACTTTTGTATCATAACCACTCTTGTATATATTTTCCATTGTAAATGCACTAGAGGAGTCCTCTAGATGCATCCCCTCAGAAGATTAGTGAATTACCCATGTACATTAGTAGGAAGTTAGCATTTTAGTGAATAAAGTGCCGGTCTCTTGTGTGAAAGGACCAAACTTAGGGCACTAGTATATAAGTCAAAAGTGACTCATTGTAAAGGACACTTCTTGTCATTGTGAAGAAGAGCACTTCTGAAATTTCGAGTTTGCCTCTTCCTTGCTGATTTTGATCTTCATTTTGCTCATGTATGTGTGTGTGATGCTTGAAATGCAAGTGTAGGACTGTTGTCTACCCCTTCCCCCTTGTTTTGAGTGGCTGTAGTGCGTGCGTAAGCTAGGAGAAGCAAAAACGCGGGTGTTAGTAGTTCCCGTAATTCACTGTTTCTGCCATAACTTGCAGCAGAGTGGTCAGAATTGAGTGAAACCACCACCGTTGGATTCGTCTCGGCGAGAGCTTCGAAACAAGTACCCTATTGCCCATGTTCGGAGTTCTGGGCTGGGAGAAAACCTCAAAAAACCAAAACTACTGAAAAGAGGCTTGCGGCAACACTTACAGTTTTTCAGTAGGTGTGGGTAGTATTAGTCTTTTCTCATGCTTAAATAGCTAACTCACTTCATTTTCTATCACGTGTGCACATGTCTTCATACACTTGGTAAGTCACTCCTTAGGATTGATAATTAAATGTGTGAAAAGAACTCCACTATATGCACTTGTATGGCAATCGAGGTATAGTCTCATTGGTACAAGTCCTTGAGTCATTGCGGCTCAAGTACACACTCTTCCTCTCTTATTTCACCTCAACTTGCTCTGATACCACCGTTGGAAGAGATGGATGGATACCTCAAGGAAGTAAGGTGGTACTGCAAAAACCTACTTTGTACCTGCCCTATCAAACCTTAGAGTTTTGTTGTAGGCCCTTTTGGCTTTCAATTGACACCAAAATAATGCCTATGTATTTTGGAGATGATGCTTCAAACAATTAGATCAAAACAAATTACTTTGCAAATAATTAGTCACTCAAAACTTGTTATTTTGGTCTTGACACCTATTGGATCTTTTGCTCAATGCTCATAGTATAGTATCAATTGATCAAAATCCTTTTGAGGGTATCTAATTAGCTTAGATAGCTTATGATTATGAGTGGGGTCACTTAAAATGATCAACCATACAATGAGAAATCAATTTAGCACTTGAATGCTTACCCCTGACTTTTTAGGGACTTAGCAGAGAAAGACCAAAGAGCACTTTGATGCAGATTTCTCCCAATTGGCTGAAGTAAATCCTTTGAAATTTTGATAGCTTAAAGAAGACCTTGATTTGGTTCCAACACACTATAGAACGTGTAAAATGGATAAGAACGCACTGAGATATGATCATTCAAAGTACACTATTCTGAGTAGTCATATCAAAGAAGTAGATAGAGATACTCAATGATGTATGTGTATTATGGCACATGATTTTACAAGATCATTGGCACTATGATGATGCCATATGATAGTGAGATGAGTGCACTATGATGTATGCCAGTCAACTCCTACAAATGATCAGTGGGAGAGCTATCAATGAGGCAACACTAAACTGTGACTTTTACAAGCTCCTTTTATAAGTGATTTACCTCCAATGTTTGAATTTGAATTCAACCTTGAATGTACCTAAAAGTACTTCCTCCAAATTAGGAATGATTCTACTAAAAGAAATTCATAACCCCTTTTTCTCCTAACTCCACGAGATATTGTGTGGACTTAGAATATTCTCTTCAAAACAAATTTTACAAATGGTAAATGATCAAGTATTACAAGCCACACTGAACCGTGACTTTTACAAGCTCCTTTTATAAGTGATTTACCTCCAATGTTTGAATTTGAATTCAACCTTGGATGTACCTAAAAGTACTTCCTCCAAATTAGGAGTGATTCTACTAAATGAAATTCATAACTCATGTTTCTCCTAACGATACGAGATGTGTGGACTTACAAGATTCTCTTCAAGACAACTTCTACAAATGGTAAATGACCAAGTATTACAAGACAAATTTCACATGCTTCATGAAGTAATTGTACGTATTTCCTTTCAAGCCTATCCAAGTGTGAAGACTTGTGTACTTGCACTAACAATTGTCAATGGACTACCAAATTTCAAAGTTACAAAAATGCAAAAGGTATGTGCGTCATGTCAATTTGGTAAACAATCAAGATAATCATGTTCCCATGACAAGCATGTTAGTGAGAATGTACTAGAAATAGTACATATAGATGTCTGGGGTCCTGTGAAGACCACATCTATGGGTGGTTGCAAGTTTTATGTTACTTTCATTGAGAAAGATACACGGAAAGTATGGGTATATTTCATGATAGAGAAGAGTGAGGTGTTCACTCACTTCCAGAATTTTAAGACTATGGTGGAAAAGCACACTCGAAAGTATATTAAGATACTAAGGTCTGATGGAGGAGGTGAATACCTTTTGAATGAGTTTAGCAACATTCTTAAAAATCATGGAATTCGAGGTCAGTTTTCATGCAGGTACACACCACAACAGAATGGCATTGTTGAATGCAAAAATAAATATATTGTAGAAATAGCAAGAGCTTTGATGGCTGAGAAGAATATGCTTCATTGTTAATGGGCAAAAGCTATGCATAGTGTTGTATACATCATGAACAGAACTCCGACTGCTCTTGTACATCAAGTTACGACTGAAGAGACGTTTAAAGGTAAAAAGCCAAACTTATCACATATGAAAGTATTTGGTTGTATTGCATATCTACATGTTCCGGATGAGTTGAGGATGAGGCTTGATCCCAAAGTAGAAAAATGTGTCTAAATTGGATACTCCCTTGAGCAAAAGGGGTATAAATGTTATACCCCACTCACACCACAAGTGAAGGTAAGCAGAGATGTGGTATTTGATGAAATGTAAAGCTTCTATGCAGATGCCAAAGAAGGATTGAATATTGAATCAAATGACAAAGAGAATGCTAAAAAATCAAGTGCAGAATCTCAAGTTTTGAGTGGATCGGATGCATCACCAAGCAATAGTTCCAAATCAAATCCATGCAATGGAAGATTGCGTGGAAATTTCAATCCAAAAAAATCATTAAATACATCCAAGAAAGGTAAAGAAAACCTTTCTACTAGTAGTAAAACATCTACAGGTTTTCAAGACATTGGTGGAGATTCAAGCGATTCAAAAAAGAGCCTTGATGAGGAACTTGGATTTCCCTCTGTGAAGACTCCAGGAGTTAGAAAGGCACATGCAAATGATTCAAGTAGAAGTGACCGGGACCAAGAAGATCTGGGAGGATGTGGAATTCAGTGCAACGATTGATGTATGAAAGTTATATGGCTCGTCATTATGCCTACATTGTTGGTGCGAATATCAAGCCTACACATTTGTCTAGAGTTTATGTACAATTGAAGCTCCATGGAAACCATTGTTAGGAAGCTTTTATCTTTTACCATTTGTAAAACTCAATTTGACTTGAAAGAATATTTGTAACCACCACTAAAATCGTGGAGTTTGTTAGTTGGAAAAGTCACGCCTCTACTTGAGAGAATATCTCCTAGATTGGAGGACCATTTTTAGTGAGAGCCAATGGAGAATTCAAATTCAAATTTCAAATGTATCACCTATAAAAGATGACTAAAAAACTCTCTGCTATGTGACTCCATTTTTCTGAGTTCTCCTTGACCACATCGTAAGAGAGTAAGGCTTACATCATAGCCTATACTACTCATCATCATTAGGCTTTGATTATCATGCCTATGATCTTGTACAACATTGTGTTCTAATACAATAGATCAATACTCATCTATGGTCTCTCTGTCATAGTTACTCAAAACAATCATTTTGTACTGCTCATATCTCAATCATTTATTTACCATTTTCAAAGTTCTATAGCTTGTTGGAATCAGCTCCAAGTCCTCTACATGCTAAAAATTTTGAAGGTAATCCATTTAGCCAATTTGGAGAAAAGCACATCGAAGCACTCACTGGTCAAACTCTGTAGAGGTCCTAAAACATCAGGGGTAATGATTTGATTTCTAAATTGATGATATGTGTATAGTACATCATTTTAAGTGATACCACTTGGAATCACTAGCTCATTAAGCTAGTTTGATATCTCCAAAAGTAATTTCTCTAATTCCCATTGTATTGGAAGCATTGAGCACAACAAGGAGTAGGTGTGTGAACAAAAATAGAAGGTTTTCATTAGTCCTTCAACTTGGAAATAGTCTGTTTTGTTTCAATCATTTCTCACATCATTTCCAAAGTACATAGGCACTTGTATAGTGTCATTGGAAAGCTAAGAGGGCCTACAACGCAACTTTGAAGCAAGAAGGGGCTGGTACAAATCAGGAATTGGCAATACCTACTCATTTCTTGAAGTGTCCATCCATCTTTCTTGACAGTGGTATCAGAGCAAATCTAAGGTAAAATGGGAGATGGTTTTCCTTATTTCATTGATAAATTGGACATGAACAACTATCAAGCATGGCCTTGAGGATGAAGACATACTTGCAAGGAAGAGCCTCTATGGATACATCTCACGAGATGAGGAGATGCCATATATAGAAGCAAAAGACAACCTGTTATCAGGATCTTGCTCATATGCACATAGAGGTTGAAAACAAAGTAAATACACAGAAAAATAGAGACGCCAAGAGACGAGACCGAACGTAGTATTGGGTGCAGTTTCCCCCCATGCACTTTGTTTCGATAGTCCACAGAGTGCATGTATTTATAGGAATTTTTTATTACATCGAAAAGAGTGCTTATCTAAGAGTGGCTTCCAAAAGCATGCGCGAAACTAAAAGTTGGTGACTTTTCTAGAAAGCCTTTTCTTTTAATATCAGAAATTGCGGTCTACAATGACCCTTATTCTAACCACTATTTTTCTAACTATTTCTAACAATAGAACCTTCTACGTGGGTTTATTTACAAACTAAATTATAAATTGGATTTATTGATGTCCACCCTAAAGTCGGATTATTGATGTCCACCCTTTCACACTTTCGCGCCCTCACAAACCTTCAGCTGCTATATCAAAAACACGAAAAGCACATTAATAAATTAACACTCCAACAATGCATTATTCAACATATTCCATAAGTTATAACATGCCCCTTAGTTGAAAAAGCAATTGACCTCAGTTGATAAAGTAAAATAAACATGGATGGCCAGTCACATGTTCCATCACTGAATGAAAATAAGCATGTTCCATGTTTAAAAAAACATGCATGGAAATGTTCATGGAGGAATTACATTAATGTGTTTGTGTATGATATGGAAAAATTAAGTGGTCATAATGAGGTGTTAATTGTGTTTTATGTATCCATTGACATTCTTCAATAGAGTGATTTTTGTATTTAACCAAATATTGATGGTATTGAGTACGTGTGCGTGTAGTAGTGACATCATGATCAATTATTTTCTCAGGAACCGAGATTTCAGATTCTTCTTCAATCAAAGCAGTGTCATCAAGAAGTGGAGTGAGTGGTAAAGTTCCTTTAAATGGTTTAAGTAAACTAATATGAAAAAAGTTATGTATATTCCAATGAGATGGTATATCTAATCTAAATGAATTATCATTAATTTTTTCTATATTGCAAAACGGTCCATAATAACGTGGTGCAAGCTTAATTTTAGGATGCTGCAAAATATTTTTGAGTCTTCGTTTAATGATACACAACCACACAAGATCATTCTCCTTGAATTCCTTAGCTAATCGTTTTTATTGATATTACATGTGTAGTGCTCTTGGCTTTTCCTAATATGCTTGTGAACATTGTGAAGTATAGAAATGTGATCTTGAGCAATAGAATCAGACATCGGAATGTCAGTTTGGGTGAGTGACATGGGAGTGGGAATCTTTTTACCATAAAAAATTTCAAACGGTGCACGACTAGTAGTGGTGTGTGTGGTGTTATTATAAGCAAATTGAAGCAATGGCAACTTTTCATCCCAATTAGTGGGACTATCTAATGAATAACAATGCAATAAATCAAGAATGGTATTGTTTGTAGCTTCACTTTGTCCATTACTTTCGGGATGAAATGCAGAGCTAAAATCTATTTTAGAACCAAAATATTGAAATAAGGCAACCCCAAAATGATTACAAAATATAACATCAGAATCAGATAACATTACTTTAGGAAATCCATGATGTGGGAAAATGCATTTAATAAATAATTTTGCAGCCTGAGGTGCAGACAAAGTTTTTCTACATGGAATGAAATATGCATATTTGCTAAACCTATCAACTATTGTCCAAATCATATCATTATGTGATGAAGTGATGGGAAGACATGTGACAAAATCCATAGAAATCTGTTCCCATGGTTCGTTTGGAATGGGAAGTGGGATTAATAATCCAAATGGTTTACGATGATGATGTTTTACACGCTGACATACAATGCATTGAGAAACATAATGTGCAATATCTTTTTCCATGTGTGGCCAAAAGAAGAAATCTTTGCAGGCACAAATGGTGCTTTGTATGCCTCTATGTCCCATGTAAGATGGTTCATGCATTTATTTGATGATAAAATCTTTAAAAGCTTGAGTTATGCATAATCTATGTTGAAAATAAAGAAAACAATTATGAAATGTATAATGTTCATCAGATAAAGATGAACCATTGTTGAAGTCATGCCATGCACATGAAAAATACAAATCAGATGCATAAGTGGAGACCGTTTCTTGAAAAGAATGTATTTGGATGGCACAAATATTATGCAAAACAACAGAATGTGAAGGAAATCGGCTAAGAGCATCATCTATGACATTAGCTTTACCAGGCGAATGAATGATGCCCATTTAAGATGGCGATCAGAGATTAAGGGCTGATTTAATAAATGTTTAATAGCCTATTGATCAGTTTTGATTAAGACCTTAGAGCCCATAAGATAGTGTTTCCAAATTCGTAAAGCATGCACAACTGCTAACAATTCTTTATCATATGTACTATAATTCTTTTCTGAGGGCTTAAGCTTCCTACTCTCAAATGCAATGGGATGATCATTTTGCATTAAAACTGCACCTATCCCTAAACCACTAGCATCAGTAACAACATGAAAGGATTGTGAAAAATCAAGTAATTGTAAAACAGGTGCATATGAAAGTGCATGTTTGAGTTTTTCAAAGGATTGTTGTTGGGTAAGTCCCCAAGCAAATTTTATTTTCTTTTTCAATAACAAGGTAAGGAGCAATGCTAACTAAGAAAAATTTCAAACAAACTTCCTATAGAAACTAGCCAACCCAAGAAAAGAACGAACGTCATTGACTGATTGTGGTGTAGGCCATTCTACTATAACTTTAATCTTTTTGGGATCCACATGCACACCTTCACTTGAAATAATATGTCCTAGATATTCTAGCTTATGTTGAAATAAGTAACTCTTTTCAAGATTAGCGTAGAGTGTGTTCTCTCATAGTAAATGAAAAGCTATTTTAAGATGCTTCTCATGCTCACTATCCTTCTTACTATAAACAAGTATATCGTCAAAAAATACAAGAACAAAAGCTTGGAAATCAAGAAAAATGTTATTCATCATTCATGAAAATGTAGTAGGGGCATTAGTAAGTCCAAAGCGCATTACCATAAATTCATAATGGCCTATTTGAGTTCTAAATGCAGTCTTAAAAATATCACTTTGCATCATACGAATCTGATCGTATCCTGATTTTAGATCAATTTTACTAAAGACACGAGCTCCTCGTAATTTATCTAAAAGATCATCTATTTGAGGAATGGGGTATCTATTCTTTATTGTGATCTTGTTAAGGGCTCTATAATCAATGCACATTCGATAAGTTTTATTCTTCTTCTCTACTAAGAGAACTGGTGCTCCAAATGGGGAAGAACTAGGCTTTATAAGTCCTTTATGTAGTAGGTCCTTTACTTGGTTTTCTATTTCCTTTTGGTGTAGTGGGCCATGTCTATAAGGTGCTTTATGAGGAGGAGAACTACCAGGGACTTAGTCTATGCTATGGTCAAAGGATCCTCGAGATGGTGGTAGTTCAGAGGGATACTCAGACATAAAACAATCCTTATAAGTAGTCATGAAAGGTTTATGTGCATCAAGAGGTATATGAGTATAATCATTGATGACATTGACAAAGACAATGCATGAATTGAATCCTTTCCTAAATGCACGTTTTACTTGAGTATGACTAATCAATGGAAATGGTTGGAAATCATGCCGTGCAGACAAAGTAATAAGTTGACCTTTAAATTCAAAGTTAAAGGTATGTTTATTGTAGTCAATGCGTGGGTTATAATGATGACAAAAATGCATACCTAGTATAACATTGTAAGATTGCAAAGGTGCAATTAAAAATGTTTGTGAATCAACATATGGGCCTATGCTAATCGTAACATCTTGCACTTCTCATGTTACATTATAAAGATTACCTTGAAATGCAGCTTTTACTTTATACAAAGAAGGAAATTTTTTTAATTTAAGTTCTTGTACTAGTAAATGTGAAATGAAGTCATGTGAACTAACACCATCATGTAAAATTTTAATGAGTTCGTTGTTTATAGTACCCTACATGCAAAGTAGAGAATAAAGAGAGATATCATTACCCAAGGTACTTAAGTCCTTCGCCAATGATTCCTCTGTCCAAAGAGGAGGAATTTCTTCATTATAGGCCTCCATGTTATGTAAGTGAGCTGCAACGGGTTTCATGTTAAGAGGTCGCAATTGGCACTTCATTTTTGTATGTCCAGGTTTACCACAATTCCAGCAGGTGATTCATGGTCGCTTCTGTTGGGCATCCATCACTGAAGTTTGTAGGGTAGGTGGTTTGGTAGGTTGGAGAGATGAAGCAACATGTGCAATTGAGTAATTGGATTGCGGTGGATGAAGAAAACTAGGGTAAGATGGGGTATTACAATTATGTTTCATGGGAAGATTTGGTTTAACAAAAAGTGGTCGTTGACCTGGTTGTTGTAGATGGAGTGACTTGGTTATGGACTGGAATTCTTTGTCTAGATCATTGGCAAAAGATATACCCTCCTTGAGGGTTGTAGGTTGTAAGGTGTGAAGCTTAGCTTGGATTCCCACCTCCAAACCATCTTCGTATTTCTGCTGCAAGCTATCCTCCAGTACATCTTCAAGCATTCGGATCAATAGTAAATTTTGCCAGAACCGCTCCGTGTAGGTAGTAACTGTATCTCCCTCCTTCCATGTAAGGGTCATCCATGCACGTCGAACATGTAAATGGTATTGAGGAGAAAGAAAAGAATCCTTCATTTTATCTTGGAAAGCCTTCCACGTTGTTCGACGCTCTATATTGTGCCGCAAGACATTCCACCAGAGTTGAGCTTTTCCTACTAAATAGTTAGTGGAAAATTGGACTTTTTCACTTTCAGCATATGTTTCATCAGTATAAAAATCATCAAACTCTGAAAGCCATGAAAGGATTAAAGGGCCATCCTTCCGGCCATCAAACCGTAAAAACTGGTAATTCTTAACGGCAATCTTGGAATGCGTGACATCCGATTGAGCAGAGACAATAGCTTTGACCACCCTGTTGAAGCTGAAGGTCAAGGACAAAGCAGAGGAGCACATCAAAGAGGTGGACACACAAGAAGAAGGAGCAAGTAGGGAGCTCCAAGAAGTGTATGTCAAATTTTCAGAAGAAATCCCTATAAAAATAGTGATTTTCATCACTAAAAACCATTCTAAATACCATTTTCTATTTTTGTAACTCCGTTTTGTTGAAGCCGAGGAGTCCTCGAGCTTGATGAGTATTAGAAGTATCATCCTACCAATTTTCATAATTTTTAGACTTCATTTGAGCCCTCAAATAAGCCCTGGAACATAATTTTTAACTAGGCCGGACACTAGGTATGGATAGGACCAAAACTAGTCAAAAAACTATAAAAAGAGCTAGAGAGCTCATTTTTGAGGTTAGCTTGTTAGAGAATAGAGCTTTTGTAAGATAACTCTTTGGCAATGGAAGCTTTCTATTGTTCCTCTCTTTGATCTTACCTTGTGCGCGTGTGTGTATGTGTGTGCATGTTTGTGTGCTTTCACTCACGCACTTGAGCTTTCACTTGCTCGTGGTCTTCATACCGTTCCTCACGTCTCCGCAGATTGACAAGTAAAGGAGGTGGTGCTTACACTTGAGCTACACCAAATTTTGGCACCGTAGCCAGGGAGAGAGCTTCGAGGACGAGCGTTGTGATGGTAAGATCGTAGATTTGCGACGTTGGAAGGTAAAAAAACTATCATTTTTGTTCATTTTCTATTTTTTCTTCTTCATCTTCATCATCATCACCATCTCCATCTTCTTCTTCATAGAAATTTCTTGTTTTTTAGTGCATTTTCATCATTTTCATACCATCTTTCATGCATTGTTGTGTGGGAAAAAGTTAGGAAGTGCAAGGGAGAGCAAGCGCTTGTGTTTTCTCATGATTTTTTACACATACGGAGCTCGCCATTGCTCGATGCTCAGAAATTTGAATTTCCTGCCAAAAAAAACGATTCTGTGATGAAAATCGCGATTCTGTGAAAAATTCAAAATTTTTTGAAAATCACAATTTTCTATTTCCCACCTAAAAGCTTGCTGAAAGAAACACGATTCTATGGTCATTCTCAGAATCACAATTCTGTGGTTGTGCTCAAAATCGCGATTCTCTAAATTTCTGAAAACCATGATTCTCAGACAAAATCGCGATTTTCAAAACACGATTCTGTGAAAACACGATTCTGTGAAAACATGATTCTGTGGTTGTGCTCAAAATCGCGATTCTCACAAATCACGATTTTCAGGCAAAAACACGATTCTGAGAAAACATGATTCTCTAGTTGTGCTCAAAATTGCGATTCTCACAAATCAGGATTTTCAGCCAAAAACACGATTGTGATCAAACACGATTCTCTACTGACAATCACGATTCTCAAAAACACGATTTTCAAAAAACACGATTCTCTGATTTCATAGCATCGCGATTCTCTGATTTCATAGCATTGCGATTCTCTGATTTCATAGCATCGTGATTCTCTGATTTCATAGGATCGTGATTCTCTTGGTTTCACAGGATCGCGATTCTCTTGGTTTCACAGGATCCTGATTCTCTTGGTTTCACAGGATCGCGATTCTCTTGGTTTCACAGGATCACGATTCTCTGATTTCATAGCATCGCGATTCTCTTGGTTTCACAGGATCGTGATTCTCTTGGTTTCACAGAATCGTGATTCTCTTGATTTCACAAAATCGCGTTTCTCTTACAAAATCGTGATTTTTCCACAAGTGCCTGTTTGCCTGTTTTGACCCCCAGGAGCCTGATTTGACATAACTTTTTCATCCAAAGTCCATTTTTTGAGCTCTATAGCTCGTTGGAAAGCTCGTTTTTTATAAGAATAACGCGTTGATTTTCAGATAGACTAATTTGAAGTTGACCCTCAGGTGGAACTAGGGAACCAATGGGACTCCAAAGGATTTGGAACCATACCAAGGGGAAATTTTGGACTCTTAACCAAATCTTATGAACCTGAGATCTGGTAGACACCTAGGCAAGGATAGACAAAGCATTAGATCTTCTCAGTCTAGTGTCAACCATACAGCTAAGTCTTGGGCACAACAACTAAGTGGTTGTCCTTACATACTAAACTCTGACACAAGTGACTCAGAAATGTCTTTTAGCATGGGGAAACCTACAGGTGGCTCAGGAAGTGCCCATCTACAAACACCAGAAGG
This sequence comes from Ceratopteris richardii, assembly GCA_020310875.1. Lineage (NCBI taxonomy): Eukaryota > Viridiplantae > Streptophyta > Polypodiopsida > Polypodiales > Pteridaceae > Ceratopteris > Ceratopteris richardii. The sequence goes on from CM035424.1 coordinate 39,354,045, forward strand.
TCCCTATAAGACACAATTGGAATATATTCGGACCAACCGATTAGGTGCTTGCATCTATGAGGATGGCCTGAGGCGATCAGTGATCCAACTCAAAAATCCAGATCAACCCTTTGGACTTGAACACCCGGTGGTCAAGTTCGAAGAGGGTTCATACATTGATAAGGAAGGAACCATGTATGTGGTCACCAACCAACTAGATAGGACCGATGAGTTTGGAAATATCACTCATGAGAATGAGATAGGAGACCTAGAACAAGGAAATGTAGGACAAGGACCCCAGACTCCTAGAGGTAAGCCAGTTTTGACCAGAGTGATCACTTCAGACTGGATCCCTCAAGACAACAAAAGCATAGAACTATTCTTGAATAGAGAAACAGAGGAAGCCTTTTGGAGATTCAAGCCAGATCAACCTAGCCAATTGGGCATAGTCATCATCTACGAGTTCAAGGATCCAGAGATACCACACAAAGTTGTCTACCTGGATAACACATCAGACAAAATTTTCTTGGTAACAGAACATGATAGACATGCATATACTTGGAAGAGTGAATTGATTTTCCCTCCACCAAGATCCAATGTTTCCCATGGCCTCCAAGGAGCAGGATCATCCCAAGCTCATGAAGCCCAGAGAGAAAGAACTAGAGAGAGACCTGATGTAAGTTTTGCACACACTATGGGCAGAAATAGAGCAGGATTTGAAAATGAAAGACCTGATAGAGAGAGACATCAAGCACATAGGCAACAAAGAGATGAACCTGATTTTCCATTGCCTACACCCTGAGAGCACACAAGAACCCTTAGACCCACTCAAGTGATCAAGGCAATGAAGAATTATTTTGACGGATCAGGAGATCCTTATGATCACGTGGTTGAGTTCAAACAAGTGTTAAGAGCTGAACAGTTTGAGGATTTGTTCACCCAGTACGAGGCATTTGGTTTGACTCTTAAGGGCACTGCCTTGGCTTGGTTTCAACCACTGAGTAGTCCAAACTATCGTGATATAGGTCAGCTGCTAGACGAATTCATTGTAGAATTTTCCAAGAGTGGTATCAGGCATAACACATCATCTTTGATCCACAATTTCAAGCAGACACCCCAAGAAACAGTGCGACTAGCAGGAAGAAGGTTCAGGCAGTACTTAGAAAGATGCCATGTTCTAGAGTTGCCCACACCTGCCAAACAAGTGGCTTTGTTCTTAGATGGCTTATTGAGCACAAAGTTAAGATCCTATGTGTACTTGAAAGAGCCTAGATCCATAGAAGAGTGTGTGCGGACGTGCATTGACATAGAAGACAACTTGGGTGAGGAGTTAGGACTATCCAAACTCTATAAGGACTCCGACAGTTCTACTAGTCATACCTCCAACGCCTCCACTGAGCTGGATGAAATAGCAGAGCAAGTTGCCAAGAAGCTAGGAGGTCAAAATAGACAAATACCAAGAGTCACCTCATCGAATCGATGTTATACTTGCGGAGGGGACCACATGGCTAACGTATGCCCAATGCAAAACCAAAACATTAGAGAAAAGAATGCTCCATATTGCACTATTGAGAGAAAATACATGAACCATATGGCTCAAGATTGTCCATACAATAGACAGGCTGTTAAACAGAATTATCAACAACCTTACCAACAAGGTAGGTATCAGAACCAATACCAACAACCATATTATCGACCACAACAACAGTATCAGGCACCATATAGGCCACAACCAGTCCTAGGATACCAACCACTAGTGCTTGCCAATGTAATTCCAGTTAAGTATGCAGTGGCAGAAGAGAACCTTAATAGAGCATTGGTGCTAGTGACCCCACTGATCTCAGAGAATGACTCTCATGCTCATAGTTCAGACTACTCCCATGAAGTTAGTCCACATGCTTATTACACAAAGTCGCTAACATAGTGAGATTTACCCGTATCAATATGAGGCACCACCTATGGAACAAAATTGGGAGCCAGAATACTCCAATGTCATGTATACGAATCCCAACCCTAGGCCCCAATTGAGACAAGTAAGACCACAAGCCCCTAGAGGACCATGTTTTAGATGTCAGGGTGACCATTTCATTCGTGAATGTCCCCACTCACCAACTCTAGGCCAAGGACACAACATCACAATACAGGCTTTTTGTCCTGATTGTGGCAAAGACCATCTCCCCAGAGATTGTCCAAGAAACCCCTCTAGTGCACCCAAGATTACACCCATTAATGTGGTAGGCTTAGTGGCGGATTCAAGTGCTAGTAGCAGTAATGTGGCTCTTGTACAAGCAGTCACTAGGGCACAACCTTAAAACAGGATAAGCCAGCAGAGCAATCAGAGTCAAGTGAATCAGGAGAGCCAAGCAAGCGAAAAACAAGAACATGGAAGGACACCAGAGAAAAGGCCAATCGCAAGTGGAATAGAAAGTTATCGGAACTCGAAGAAAGCCTGAAAGAAGCGAAAACAAAAATAGATGACATTGCATCTCAAAGCCCCTCACTTGCTCAAACTCCATCTACTCCACCTCATCTCACCCCACCACCCATTGTAAATAGACCGCAACCGGGGTCATTCTTGCAGATCCAACCCTAGAAGGCTTAGACATGATGTTCAAGGCCTACCAGGCTCGACTTCAAGAAGGGCCAACAGCTGCAAACCTAGACAAGAGTTACCCTACAGCAGATTTAGAGATTGAACGAATGAAAATGTGCATGAAAATGGTAGAACAAGCTCAAGTGATACTTGAGACTAGTCAAAAGTTCAATAAGACAAACTCTGTCAATTCAGATTTGCATTTCCAGGGTTTACTAGAAAGATTAGAGCAGTTGGTAAACAAACCACAAGTTTTTTTACCTCCACCGGCTCAACCAGTTATTGAAAGAGGAAGCTCACCACCAATGGGAGCTTATGTTCCTAATTCCACGGATGCTGGAATACCTCCTTCAATTCAACAATACTCTCAAGAGTTCTTGCAGGAAATACAAGAAGAGAAATGGGCCAAGGAGAAGGGTGATTCCCCTCCTATTCCCGAGATTGATGATCTTCATGATCAATTTCCCTAAGACATTCCATCCATTTACGGAGATCAAGTCAAGCAACCAGAAGACGGAAGGATAGATTTTGAATCTAAAACCTTAGAAGAACTGCCTCAATTTCCAGGCCCATGGGAATCAGAATCTCTTCATATCAGAGCTCCCACAATACTGGTCAGACATGAAGACGCAGTGGTTCCAAGGAACACCAATGTCGTGAAGAACACTAAGGTTCAGTGTCATCTCACTGTAGATTAGGTTCCAGAACTTGAGTCCAATATGCCAAAAGCAGGCTCTAAATAGAAAGTTCCAGAGATACCACTAGACAAAATAGGGGACATGTGTGAGGGTGAAGAAGGTAATACTTATCTTCCAATCACCTACCAAGGTTACACAACCAAAGAAATCATAGATTCAGGTGCTGGTGTTGCTATTGCGACCACCTCCTTGTGGAAGCAATGGGGCAACCCACATTAAGACCAACTAGAATGAAGCTTCAAATGGCTGACGGCCATTTTGAAAGACCTCTAGGATTGCTCAAAGGGATAACTCTAACCACTTGTGGTGTAGAGTTTGAACATACATTTGCTATATGTGAGAAAAATAATGTCTATGAGATGATCTTAGGCAGACCCTTCCTATGACGATTGCAAATAGTACAGGATTGGGGGAACCAACTCCTTGTACTTGCAGCAGTTAGGGGTCACCACCAATTTGAAGGATTACACCTTCAGAGATGTACCACCCCTACAGTGGAATCCTATCCACAAAGCGAAAGAAGATTCCAACTCTGTGTATTCTGAAAGTTCACCTGATCCATCTTGGTTGCATGAAGATACTCATTTGTGGATGGCAAGGTCGCGGAGGAAGAGGAAAAATGTTTAAAGGCAAGAGAAGAAGGAACTTTGCCAGGAGATAGACCAGTTAGAGACCCAGCCTACACACCGATGATCTTTCCAGATGAGGAATTTGAGCCTCATGGCTGGCCAAAAATCTTAGCCACCATGGACATCGCTGTCAATGAAGAACAATGGACACCTCATTGTGATGAGGAGGGTTATCATATTTCAGTGTTCATGTGTCAGCCCTTGCTAGAAGAATGTGACCCTAGTGATGTCATAGAAGAAGAAGAGAATGACAATGATATAGAGTCCAGTGTGATGGATAGTTGCTTTAACTCAGAGCAGCACTATCTAGAAGATATAGGAGTGTTCACCCAGAAAGAAGAAGAACCTCTCACAATTATTAAAATGGTAAATTCAAAGGATGGAAGTGAGAGCAATCAAAAGAAAAAGAAAAGAAAAGCAGTGAAACAAGAAGAGGAGGAATCATTGTTTGAAGTACTAGAAAACTTCAAGAAATATGAAGTTGATGACCGCAAAATTTTGGTACGAATGCCTAAGAGAGAGGCCATCATAGGAGAATCATATGATAATAAAGAAAAGACCAAGAAAATTGTAGTGACCATTGAAGAGAACGAAGAAAGATGCACATATATAGGAGATGACCTAAGTGCAAGAGAAGAAATGGAGCTCGTTGCTCTATTAAGGGAATATAGGGATGTGTTTGTGTGGCACTATAGAGACCTGAAAGGGGTAGATCCAAGAATTTGCTCTCATACTATCCCCATGACTGCTGATGCCAAGCCCACCAAACAGAAGCCCTACACATATAATGATACATATGCAGCCAAAATAAAAGAAGAAATTGATAGGCTGATTGAAGCTGGATTCATCTATGAGATTGAGCATACTGAATGGGTGTCCTCCATCATAGTGGTGCTGTTGAAGCTCAAGGTTAAGGACAAAGCATGGAAGCACATCAAAGAAGTGGACATAGAAGAAGAGAGAGCAAGTAGGGAGCTCCAAGAAGTGTATGTCAAATTTTCAGAAGAATCCCCTACAAAAATAGTGATTTTCATCACTAGAAACCATTGTAAATACCATTATCTATTTTTAGTAACTCCATTTTGTTCAAGCCGAGGAGTCCTCGAGCTTGAGGAGTATTAGAAGTACCATCGTACCAATTTTCATAATTTTTAGACTTCGTTTGAGCCCTCAAATAAGCCCTGGAACCTAATTTTTAACTAGGCCGGACACTAGGTCTGGACAGGGCCAAAACTAGTCAAAAAACTATAAAAAGAGCTAGAGAGCTCATTTTTGGGGTTAGCTTGTTAGAGAATAGAACTTTTGTAAGAGAACTCTTTTGCAAACTAAGCTTTCCATTGTTCCTCTCTTTGATCTTACTTTGTGCGCGTGTGTGTGTATGTGTGTGCATGTTTGTGTGCTTTCACTCACGCACTTGTGCCTTCACTTGCTCGTGGTCTTCATACCGGTCCTCACGTCTCCGCGGATTGACAAGTAAAGGAGGTGGTGCTTACGCTTGAGCTACACCAAATTTTGGCGCCGTTGCCGGGGAGAGAGCTTCGAGGACGAGCGTTGTGATGGTAAGATCGTAGATTTGCGACGTTGGAAGGTAAAAAAACTATCATTTCAGTTCATTTTTTGTTTTTTTCTCTTCATCTTCATCATCATCATCATCTCCACCTTCTTCCATCTTCTTCTTCATAGAAATTTCTTGTTTTTTAGTGCATTTTCACCATCTTCATACCATTTTTCATGCATTATTGTGTGGGAAGGAGTTAGGAGGTGCAAGGGAGAGCAAGCGCTGTATTTTTTTCATGATTTTCTGCTCATACGGAGCTCGCCATAGCCGGCGCTCAGAAATTTGAATTTCCCGCCAAAAAACGCGATTCTGTGATGAAAATCGCGATTCTGTGAAAATTCAAAATTTTTTGAAAAATCACGATTTTCAGTTTTCCCGCCTAAAAGTTGGTTGAAAAGAATCGCGATTCTCTGTTTTTTCTCAAAAAAAAAAAACACGATTCTCTGCTCAAAATCGCGATTTTCAAAAAACACGATTCTCTGCTCAAAATCGCGATTCTCACCAATCACGATTTTCAGCAAAAACACGATTTTGTGAAAAACACGACTTTCTGCTCAAAATCGTGATTCTCACAAATCACGATTTTCAGCGAAAAATACGATTTTGAGAAAAAACACGATTCTCTGCTCAAAATCGCGATTCTCACCAATCACGATTTTCAGCAAAAAAACACGATTTTGTGAAAAACACGACTTTCTGCTCAAAATCGCGATTCTCACAAATCACGATTTTCAGCGAAAAAATACGATTTTGAGAAAAACACGATTTTCTGCTCAAAATCGCGATTTTCATGCCAAAAACACGATTTTGTGAAAAAGACGATTCTGTGAAAACACAAATTTTTGCTCAAAATCGCGATTTTCAATTCACGATTTTCTGCTCAAAATCGCGATTTTCATGTCAAAAACACGATTCTCTAAAACACGATTCTGTGCTCAAAATCGCGATTTTCTTGTCAAAAAACACGATTTTCAGAAACACGATTTTGTGATCAACATCGCGATTCTCTGAAACACGATTTTGTGATCAACATCGCGATTCTCTGAAACACGATTTTGTGATCAACATCGCGATTCTCTGAAACACGATTTTGTGATCAACATCGCGATTCTCTGAAACACGATTTTGTGATCAACATCGCGATTCTCTGAAACACGATTTTGTGATCAACATCGCGATTTTCAGAAACACGATTTTGTGATCAACATCGCGATTTTCAGAAACACGATTTTGTGATCAACATCGCGATTTTCAAATCACGATTTTCTGCTCAAAATCGCGATTTTCAAATCACGATTTTCTGCTCAAAATCGCGATTTTCAAAAACACGATTTTGTGCTCAACATCGCGTTTTTTTGACTTCACAGCATCGCGATTTTCAAAAAGTTCACAAAATCGCGATTTTCTCCAAAGGTCCTGTTTGCCTGTTTTGACCCCCAGGAGCCTGATTTGACATAACTTTCTCATCCAAAGTCCATTTTTTGAGCTCTATAGCTTGTTGGAAAGCTCGTTTCAAATCCTACACGATCTCAACTGTTTTTTTCAAGAATAATGCGTTGATTTTGAGATAGGATAATTTGAAGTTGACCCTCAGGTGGGACTAGGGAACCAAGGGGGCTCTAAAGAATTTTGAACCATACCAAAGGGAAAATTTGGATTCTTGACTGAAGCTTATGAACCTGAGATCTGGTAGACACTTAGGCAAGGATAAACAAAGCATTAGATCTTCTGAGGCTAGTGTCAACCATACATCCAAGTCTCGGGCACAACAACTAAGTGGTCATCTTTTACTCAGATCAGACACAAGTGATTCAGAAATGTCTTTTAGTATGGGAAAACCTGCAGGTGGCTCAGGGACTGCCCATCTACAAACACCGGAAGGTCCCTATAAGACACAGTTGGAATATATTCGGACCAACCAATTAGGTGCTCGCATCTATGAGGATGGTCTGAGGCGATCAGTGGTCCAACTCAAAAATCCAGATCAATCCTTTGGACTTGAACACCCGGTGGTCAAGTTCGAAGAGGGTTCATACATTGATAAGGAAGGAACCATGTATGTGGTTACCAACCAACCCGATAGGACCGATGAGTTTGGAAATATCATTCATGAGAATGAGATAGGAGACCTAGAACAAGGAAATATAGGACAAGGACCCCAGACTCCTAGAGGCAAGTCAGTTTTGACCCGAGTGATCACTCCAGACTGGATCCCTCAAGACAACAAAAGCATAGAACTATTTTTGAATAGAGAAACAGAGGAAGCCTTTTGGAGATTCAAGCCAGAACAACCTAGCCAATTGGGCATAGTCATCATCTACGAGTTCAAGGATCCAGAGATACCAGGAAAGGTTGTCTACCTGGATAACACATCAGAGAAAATTTTCTTGGTAACAGAACATGATAGACATGCATATACTTGGAAGAATGAATTGATTTTCCCCCCACCAAGATCCAATGTTTCCTACGGCCTCCAAGGAGTAGGGTCATCCCAAGCTCAGGAAGCCCAGAGAGAAAGAACTAGAGAGAGACCGGAGGTAAGTTTTGCACACACAGTGGGCAGGAATAGGTCAGGATTTGAAAATGAAAGACCTGAAAGAGAGAGATATCAAGCACATAAGCAACAAAGAGATGATCATGATTTCCCATTGCTTAGACCAAGAGAGCACTCAAGAACCCTTAGACCCTCTCAAGTGGTTAAGACAATGAAGAACTACTTTGATGGATTTGGAGATCCTTATGATCATGTGGCGGAGTTCAAACAAGTGCTAAGAGCTGAACAGGTTGAAGACTTGTTCACCCAGTTCGAGGCATTTGGTTTGACTCTTAAGGGGACTGCCTTAGCTTGGTTTCAACCTCTAAACAGTCGCAACTATAGAGAGATAGGTCAGCTTCTAGAAGAATTCATTGTAGAATTTTCCAAGAGTGGTATCAGACATAACACATCATCCTTGATCCACAGCTTCAAGCAGACACCCCAAGAAACAGTGCGACTTGCAGGAAGAAGGTTTAGACAGTACTTGGAAAGATGCCCTGTACCAGAATTACCCACATTAGCCAAACAAGTGGCACTGTTTTTAGATGGCCTATTGAGCACAAAATTAAGGTCATATGTATACTTGAAAGAGCCTAGATCCATAGAAGAGTGTATACGGATGTGCATTGACATAGAAGACAACTTGGGTGAGGAGTTAGGACTATCCAAACTCTATAAGGACTCTGATAGTTCTACAAGTCATACCTCTAGAGCCTCCACTGAGATAGATGAGATAGCTGAGCAGGTGGCCAAAAAGCTAGGAGTTCAAAATAGACAAATGCCAAGGGTCACCCCAGTGAAGCGATGTTATGCATGTGGAGGAGATCACATGGCTAATGGTTGCCCGTTGACGACTCAACCCAAAGGAAACCCTAATGCTCTATATTGCACCATTGAGAGAAAATACACAAATCATACGGCCCAAGATTGTCCCTATAACAGGCAGGCTGTTAGACAAAATTATCAGCAACCTTACCAGCAGGGTAGGTATCAGAATCAGTACCAACAGCCATATTATAGGCCACAACAATATCAACCTCAATACCAGCAGCAATATCAGGCACCATATAGGCCACAACCTGTCTTGGGAAACCAACCACTAGCTCCAGCCAACGTGATTCCAGTCAAGTATGCTGTAGGAGAGGAAAATCCAAATAGAGCTTTGGTGCCACTAACCCCATTGATACCAGATAATGACTCTCATGCCCATAGTTCAGACTACTCCCATGAAGGTAGTCCACATGCTTATTACACAGAGTCACCTGAACATAGTGAGATTTACTCGTATCAATATGAGGCACCACCTATGGAGCAAAATTGGGAGCCAGAATACTCCAATGTCATGTACACAAATCCTAACCCTAGGCCCCAGTTGAGACAAATGAGACCACAAGCCCCTAGAGGATCTTGTTTCAGATGTCATGGTGACCATTTCATTCGTGACTGTCCCCACCCACCATCTCCGAGTCAAGGACAGGCTATCACAATACAGGCTTTTTGTCCTGATTGTGGCAAAGACCATCTCCCCAGAGATTGTCCAAGAAACCCCTCTTGTGCACCCAAGATTACACCCATTAATGTGGTAGGCTTAGTGGCAGATCCAAGTTCAAGTAGTAGCAATGTGGCTCCTATACAAGCTGTCACTAGAGCACAAGCCTTAAAACAGGATAAACCAGTAGAACAATCAGAGTCGAGTGAATCGGGAGAGCCTAGTAAGAGGAAAACAAGAACATGGAAGGATACCAGAGAGAAGGCCAATCGCAAGTGGAATAAAAAGTTATCAGAACTAGAAGAAAGCTTAAAAGAAGCGAAAACAAAAATAGAAGACATTGCAGCTCAAACCCCCCCGCATGCCGAAACTCCATCCACTCCACCTCATCCCACCCCACCACCCATTGTAAATAGACCGCAACCAGGGTCTGTTCTTGCAGATCCAACCCCAGAAGGCTTGGACATGATGTTCAAGGCCTACCAGGCTCGACTTCAAGAAGGGCCTACAGCGGCAAACCTAGACAAGAGTTACCCTAGAGCAGATTTAGAGATTGAACGGATGAAAATGTGCATGAAAATGGTAGAACAAGCTCAAGCCATACTTGAGACTAGTCAAAAGTTCAATCAGACAAACTCTATCAAAGCAGATTTGCATTTCCAGGGCTTACTAGAAAGATTAGAGCAATTGGTAAACAAACCACAAGTTTCTCTACCTCCACAGGCTCAACCAGTTATTGAAAGAGGAAGCTCACCACCAAGGGGAGCTTATGTTCCTAATTCCACGGATGCTGGAATACCTCCTTCTATTCAACAGTACTCTCAAGAGTTCTTGCGGGAAATACAAGAGGAGAAATGGGCCAAGGAGAAGGGTAATTCCCCTCCTATTCCTGAGATTGATGATCTTCATGATCAATTTCCCCAAGACATTCCATCTATTTACGAAGATGAAGCAGAAAAAGAAGACGAAAGATTAGATTTTGAATCTAATACCTTAGAAGAACTGCCTCAATTTCCAGGCCCATGGGAATCTGAATCTCTCCAGATTAGAGCTCCCACAATACTAGTAAGAAATGAAGACTCAGTGGTTCCAAGGAACACGGATGTCGTGAAGAACACTAAGGTTCAGTGTCATCTCACTGTAGAAGAGCTGCTCAAAGCAAAACCTGAGCTCTGGAATCATGTGAAGGATCAGGTTCCAGAACTTGATTCCAACATGCCAAAAGCAGGCTCCAAGCAAAGGGTACGAGAGATACCTCTAGACAAAATAGGGGACATGTGTGAGGGTGAAGAAGGTAATACTTATCTTCCCATCACCTACCAAGGTTACACAACCAAAGCAATCATAGATTCAGGTGCTGGTGTTGCTATTGCGACCACCTCCTTGTGGAAGCAATGGGGCAAGCCCACATTAAGACCAACTAGAATGAAGCTTCAAATGGCTGACGGTCATTTTGAAAGACCTCTAGGATTGCTAGAAGGGATCACTCTAACCACTTGTGGTGTAGAGTTTGAGCACACATTTGCTATATGTGACTTTGAGAAAAATAATGTCTTTGAGATGATCCTAGGAAGACCCTTCCTACGACAATTGCAAATAGTACAGGATTGGGGAACTAACTCCTTGTACTTACAGCACTTAGGGGTCACCACTAAGGTCAATCTGAAGGATTACACCTTCAGAGATGTACCACCCCTACAGTGGAATTCTATCCACAAAGTGAAAGAAGATTCCATCTCTGTGCATTCTGAAAGTTCACCTGATCCATCATGGCTGCATGAAGATACTCATTTGTGGATGTGCAAGGTCGCAAAGGAAGAGGAAAAATGTTTAAAGGCAAGAGAAGAAGGAACTTCGTTAGGAGATAGACCAGTTAGAGACCCAGCCTACACACCGATGATCTTTCCAGATGAGGAGTTTGAGCCTCATGGCTGGCCAGAAATCTTAGCCACCATGGACATTGCTGTCAATGAGGAACAGTGGACACCTCATTGTGATGAGGAGGGTTATGATATCTCAGTGTTCATGTGTCAACCCTTGCTAGAAGAATGTGACCCTAGTGATGTCATAGAAGAGGAAGAGAATGACGATGATCTGGAGTCTATTGTGATGGATAGTTGCTTTAACTCAGAGCAGCACTATCTAGAAGATATAGGAGTGTTCACCCAGAAAGAAGAAGAACCTCTCACAAGTATTAAAACAGTAAACTCAAAGGATGGAAGTGAGAGTAGTCAAAAGAAAAAGAAAAGAAAAGCAGTGAAACAAGAAAAGGAGGAATCATTGTTTGAAGTTCCAGAAAACTTCAAGAAATATGAAGTTGACGACTGCAAAATTTTGGTACGAATGCCTAAGAGAGAGGCCATCATAGGAGAATCATATGATAATAAAGAAAAGACCAAGAAGATTGTAGTGACCATTGAAGAGAACGAAGAGAGATGCACATATATAGGAGATGACCTAAGTGCAAGAGAAGAATTGGAGCTCATAGCTCTATTAAGGGAATATAGGGATGTGTTTGCATGGCACTATAGAGACTTGAAAGGGGTAGATCCAAGAATTTGCTCTCATACTATCCCCATGACTGCTGATGCTAAGCCCACCAAACAGAAGCCCTACACATATAATGATACCTATGCAGCCAAAATCAAAGAAGAAATTGATAGGTTGATTGAGGCTGGATTCATCTATGAGATTGAGCATACCGAATGGGTGTCCCCCATTGTTGTGGTACCCAAGAAGAACGGGAAGTTGCGAGTGTGTATTAACCTTAAAAAAGTTAATGCCGCTACGATTAGAGATAGTTATCCACTTCCAATCACAGAACACCTATTGGAGCGTGTTGCAGGCAAGGAAGTTTATAGCTTCCTTGATGGATTTTCAGGTTACAATCAAGTAGCCATTGCCCCAGAAGATCAACACAAAACAGCTTTTGCTACAGAGTGGGGAATCTTTGCATTTCGGGTGATGCCATTCGGGCTCACCAATGCACCTGCAACATTCCAAAGGCTCATGTGTCATGTCTTCAAAGAGTTCTTGCGAAAGAGCTTAGAAGTGTATGTGGATGATTTTTGTGCTCATTCCCAAGAAAGAAGGGTTCACATCCCTGAGCTCAGACAAATCTTCAACAAGTGTAGAGAATATCGAGTGTGTCTGAACCCAGAAAAGTGTGTGTTCATGGTGCGTCAAGGTAAAATCCTCGGTCATATTGTTTCTAAGAATGGAATCTCAACGGATGAAGATAAGGTACGAGCCATAGCGGAGCTGCCAAGGCCAAGGAGTGTTAAAGAGGTACAAGCCTTTATGGGCCATTGTGGATATTACCGTAGGTTTATCCACATGTACGCGATCATAGCTAGACCCCTTTATGCCTTGTTGTCTAATTTTGAGTGGAACGACGAATGCGAGAATTCTTTCAATGAACTGAAGAAACGTTTGTGCACAGCACCAATATTGACCACTCCTGATTGGAATAAGCCATTCCATGTCCATGTGGATGCATCCAATCATGCCATAGGATGTGTGCTAGCACAACCCACAAGTGAAGGGAATTTAGATTTGCCCATAGCATATGCTAGTAGACAACTAAACCCAGCCGAAAGAAATTATACCACAACCGAGCGAGAAGGTTTAGGCATGGTATATGCTGTAAAGAAGTTTAGACACTATTTATTGGCCAACAAGTTCAAGTTTTTCACTGATCATCAAGCTTTGTTGTACTTGGTCAATAAACCTTGCAATACTGGACGCTTAGTAAGATGGTTCCTCTTACTAATGGAGTATGACTTTGAAGTTGTTGTCAGGAAAGGTAGAACCCACCTTCGGGCAGATCACCTTTCTCGCATTACTTCAGGAGAGTCACCACAAGGAGTGTCTGATGAACTACCTGATGCTTATCTGTTCAATTTGGAAGTTGTTCCTAATTGGGCAAATAAGTTGGTACCAGTCCTAACCTTCGGCCCTGCAAATAAGAATGTGAAAACATCACAAGAAGAAATTGTAAAATCACAAAAATATCACATATTGGCAGGAAGCATGTACAAACAAGATACTGAGGGTGTATTAGCTTGTTGTGTCGAGGATGATGAACATAGTAGTTGGTTACAGCAAGCTCATGAGGGATTGCTAGGAAATCACTATTCTAAACAACGAACATTGCAGAATTTGAAACGTTTAGGAGTGTATTGGCCTAGCATGGACAAAGAAATACATGAGTGGATCAAGAATTGTCCAATGTGCAGAGAGAGACCACCAGTGGAGCATGCGACCCTTTATCAAGTATCATTAATTCCAGATTGGAGTGCTCCATTGGTAGAGTTTATGAGATCGGGAAGATTACCCAAAGAGGCCAGTCTAGCAAGAAGACGAAATATGGAGCAAGAGGCTCAAGGCTATGCCTTAGTAGGAGAGAACCTATACCGAAGAGGTAAAGATGGTTACTTAAGACTGTGCGTTCATGAATCAGACTATTTAAGGGTCTTAGAGACTGCACACAGTGGTGTTGCAGGTGGACATTTTGGTCCTGACCGAGTGATTAAGACCATTCTGTTCTCAGGACTTTGGTGGCCCACTCTTCATATGGATGCACATACCTATGTGAAGAAATGTGACACATGCCAACGTGCACAATACCCAGTTAGAAAAGACGAGATGCCTTTGAGGCCAATGATGGGAGGGCGTGCATTTTCCAAGTGGGGCATAGACTTCATAGGTCCTATTAATCCCCCTGCTAGAAACTCCCATGCAGAGTATATTATTGTAGCCACAGATTACCTTACAAAGTGGGTAGAAGTGAAAGCCACAACAAAGAATGATGCTCAGACTACGGCTAAGTTCTTATTCGAGAATGTGTTCACGAGATATGGACTACCAATAGAGTTGGTGAGCGATAGAGGCACACACTTCTTGAATGAAGTCATTGCAAATCTTCTCCAAGAATTCTTGGTGATACATAAGAAATCCGCCCCCTATCATCCACAAGCCAACGGACAAGCCGAAAGCACCAATAAGATCCTCTGTAACGTATTGACAAAACTGGTGAATAATAAACGCTCTGATTGGGACAAACAACTTCATCATGCTGTTTGGGCTTATCGAGTTGCCTACAAAACGGTACTCAACGCCACCCCATTTCAGATGGTCTTCGGACAGAACGCTGTGCTACCATTAGATTTCTTAATCCCTGCCTTAAAAGTAGCACAAGAGTATGAGTGGAATGGGCATGAATTGTCCTCTAGGATCTTTGATCTCGAACGCTTGGGTGAAACGAGGCTACGAGCGGCAGCAGGCATCTACGCTGCAAAGAAGAGGCAAAAGGCATACTTTGATGCACACATCAAGGATAAGGGATTGAAAGAGGGAGATCTAGTGTTGGTATACACACTAAAACAACATGCCCGTAAGTTGGAAAAAAGAGGATATGGACCCATGATCATTAATAGAATTTCCACTAGTGGTGCAGTTCAGTTGGCCACTCTAGAAGGAGATATCTTGCCAAACTATATTAGTGGCTGTAGAGTCAAGCTATATCAAGAACCTCTTACTGAGGATATGCTAATGAGACTCAACACTGCGAAGAAGCGAAAAGAAGAAGAGTTAAGAGTGAGAGAAGAAGCACAGGTAGAGGCCAGAGAGCGTATTAGGCGAAATAAGTTAAGGCGATTAGGCCTAGATGTCAACTCCAAAGCCCCAAAATATCACATGGATATGTGTCAAAAGTCAGGCATTGCGACTTCTCAGGTCATTGACCGAAGACCCTTTGTGACCATAGAGATAGGACAAGGGAAGGGTGCAAGGACGGTGAAAGCATTGATTGACTCAGGTGCAGCAAGTAGTGCAGTTAAACTTTCCTACTGCCAAGACTTGGGGTTGAACATCGATCCCATAGAAGCTTATCTCATAGGATTGGGAGGTGTGGAAACCCCTTGTTTGGGCGAGGTGGAACTTCCCATCTACCTTCAAGATGTTCCAATGAAAGTCAAAGCGCTAGTATGTCAAGATGAGAACCTTACAGAACCACTTGTCTTGGGTCAAGATTGGATCTATGACCATGCAGTTAACTTAAACCTAAGAAGTCAAATTCTTCAAGTTTGGGTACATGAACAATGCATTACATTAGAATTAGAGAACTGCATGCTCCTAGATCATGGCACCACACACTCTCTTAGTTCTTCCAAGACTAATCATATGAAAGAAGATGTTGTATGTGTCCAAAGCTCTATGATGCAGAAGGAGTCAATCGTGGAAGACCAGGTTCGAAGGCGGGTGGATCTTTTTTCTTCTCCAAAGACTCAAGTAGCCACAGTAGTGAGCCCACCACACAAGCAAACACAACCGTTCACGACAACTGCTACATCAAATAGAAAGACACCATTCGATAAAAAAGCGGTTCTGGGCATGAAGCAGATCTGGGTACGCAAAGGAGAGCAACCACCAGCCTTACCCCCACAAATCCCATCCATGCACACTAACCAAGCCAGAAGACGAAGGAAGCAGCTCAGACAAGCTCCATCACAAGATATCCAACAAGTTTGGGTGCCTAAGAAGTTAGCTGCAGCTCAACAAGGGCAATTACAGATGTGGGTACCTAAGAAAATCCTACAACCACAACCACCTATGTTCTCCCACATGCGAAAGGTCTCACCCAAGAAGCCAAAAAGAGAAGAGGGTAAGAACCACGTACAGAGACCGAAAGAAGATCAAATCAGCTCTTCAAGCAAAGTAGGAAGACGTGCAAAAAGGATATGGGTTTGGACGCCAAAAGTACAAGCAGCCTCCATCGCACCAAAGCATCAACCACACTGGATACCACAGTTCAGAAAGCATCCAAAGAGAAAGACGTCTGAAGTGACCTCTACAGTGCCAAATGATGTTCTAAAATGGACTCCAATAAGGAGGATTACATCAGTTCGAGACTCAATGGATACCTCCACCAAGGTCGGCCTCAACCTCTACAAATAACATCAAAAGCCTCGAACGAGCAACAACCATGTGCTCCTTGCACAACCCTGTCTTTTGCACCATTTAGGTCATGCATTTCCAAAGTATGCATTAATATAGGGCCACATTACACGGCCGTGCATAGACACACTTGAGAATCCCATGCACAAGAGCACAGTGACATATGTCGAACGTTTCTATTGATACTAACTTTTGTGTTCTTGTTTTGTGATATCCTGTTCCTCTAAAAAAAAAAAAAAAAAAAAAAAAAAAAAAAAAAGAAGTGGGAGAAAGCTTGTTCCCAGTGTGTCTCGGCCAGCAGTGAGATTATTGCTGCCTTATCTGGTAGAGGACAAGAATTTGGCATGAACATGGCATCTACAACTATGATTTTCTCTTACCATGGTAGGAATGAAGAGCTTGAAGGTCCGCAACTTGCGTGATGCTTAACTACTTCATGTACCAGAGCATCCAAGGAGATATCTGCAAAAGGTAGTTCTGGAGGACAAGACTCCTGCATATGGTGAGCTAAAGAGCATATGTGAAACTCAGCTTGGTGTAGTTACCCGATGTTGCTTGCCAAGGAATATAAAGCAGTTCAATTCTCAGTATTTCCTGAACCAGTATGGAACAGTAGCACTGGTGAATGGTCTATGTCAATCAGCATGGTAATCTCTTAGAAACCGGCACGTGTCCAATATTCCTCTGAGTGTCAATATAGGGAAGTGAACGTGCATGAGCCCAAGCTCAGAAATGCACATTGTTAGTGACAAATGTTGCTTTGAAAAGAGGAGAGGGGATCCACCACTCAAAAGATCTCATCAGTGGACAATCAACATGGACATTCATCAACAAGGTTCCATCCCAAAGGCCGAGTGTACAACACGAAGAGGCAAACATCCATCAACCTTCGCCATGGTACGTATCTTTACTCTGGAAACACCATAACCATGATAGTTTAGGAAACCTCTTCGTCAGCATACCCTTGAGCACTTAGCTCAAGACCCGCAATTTTTGCACCATACTTCTTCCAATGCATTTTCCAAGTAAGCATGCGTAGGGCTACATTACAAGGCCGTGCACAAGGCACATACTTTTTTCAACCCATGCACGAACACACTTACCCATCACTCAATATGGGTTATGAGTACTTGGCATGACTACTATGAAGATCAACTTTGGAAGATCTAGAAAACATCTACGGAGACTCACAACGACACAGTCATGCTGGAATACAAGGCAGAAGCACATACCAAGAGACTACAACCTGCAAAGACTCACAATGATAGATGAAGAACGTCGGACGACTTGTGTTCATACAGAAGGGACACTCCCTCTCAAGGCACTACTTGGAACAACCACTACAACAAGGGTCTGTCAGGGACGACAGACTCGAGAGGGGGGGGAGTGTTGAAGCTCAAGGTTAAGGAAAAAGCATGGAAGCACATCAAAGAAGTGGACATAGAAGAAGAGAGAGCAAGTAGGGAGCTCCAAGAAGTGTATGTCAAATTTTCAGAAGAATCCCCTACAAAAATAGTGATTTTCATCACTAGAAACCATTGTAAATACCATTATCTATTTTTAGTAACTCCATTTTGTTCAAGCCGAGGAGTCCTCGAGCTTGAGGAGTATTAGAAGTACCATCGTACCAATTTTCATAATTTTTAGACTTCGTTTGAGCCCTCAAATAAGCCCTGGAACCTAATTTTTAACTAGGCCGGACACTAGGTCTGGACAGGGCCAAAACTAGTCAAAAAACTATAAAAAGAGCTAGAGAGCTCATTTTTGGGGTTAGCTTGTTAGAGAATAGAACTTTTGTAAGAGAACTCTTTTGCAAACTAAGCTTTCCATTGTTCCTCTCTTTGATCTTACTTTGTGCGCGTGTGTGTGTATGTGTGTGCATGTTTGTGTGCTTTCACTCACGCACTTGTGCCTTCACTTGCTCGTGGTCTTCATACCGGTCCTCACGTCTCCGCGGATTGACAAGTAAAGGAGGTGGTGCTTACGCTTGAGCTACAGGTGCCCAAGAAGAATGGGAAGTTGTGAGTGTGTATTAACCTTAAAAAAATTAATGCCGCTATGATCAGAGATAGTTATCCACTTCCAATCACGGAACACCTATTGGAGCGTGTTGCAGGCAAGGAAGTTTATAGCTTTCTTGATGGATTTTCAGGTTACAATCAAGTAGCCATTGCCCCAAAAGATCAACACAAAACAGATTTTGCTATAGAGTGGGGAATCTTTGCATTTCATGTGATGCGATTTGGGCTCACCAATGCACCTGCAACATTCCGAAGGCTCATGTGTCATGTCTTCAAAGAGTTCTTGCGAAAGAGCTTAGAAGTGTATGTGGATGATTTATGTGCTCATTCCCAAGGAAGAAGATTTCACATCCCTGAGCTCAGACAAATCTTCAACAAGTGTAGAGAATATCACGTGTGTCTGAACCCAGAAAAGTGTGTGTTCATGGTGCGTCAAGGTAACATCTTAGGTCATATTGTTTCTAAGAATGGAATCTCAACAGATGAAGATAAGGTACGAGCCATAGCAGAGCTGCCAAGGCCAAGGAATGTTAAAGAAGTACAAGCCTTTATGGGCCATTGTGGATATTATCGTAGGTTTATCCACATGTACGCAATCATAGCTAGACCCCTTTCTGCCTTGTTGTCTAATTTTGAGTGGAACGATGAATGCGAGAATTCTTTCAACGAACTGAAGAAACATTTGTGCATAGCACCAATACTGACCACTCTTGATTGGAATAAACCATTCCATGTCCATGTGGATGCATCCAATCACGCCATAGGATGTGTGCTAGCACAACCCACAAGAGAAGGAAACTTAGATTTTCCCATAGCATATGCTAGTAGACAGCTCATCGTAGCTGAACGAAACTATACCACAACTAATCGAGAGGGCTTAGGCATGGTATATGCTGTGAAGAAGTTTAGACACTACTTATTGGCCAACAAGTTCAAGTTTTTCACTGATCATCAAGCTTTGTTATATTTGGTCAATAAACCCAGCAATACTGGGCGCTTAGTAAGATGGTTCCTCTTACTAATGGAATATGACTTTGAAGTTGTTGTTACGAAAGGTAGAACCCACCTTCAGGCAGATCACCTTTCTCGCATCACTTCAGGAGAGTCACCACAAGGAGTGTCTGACGAATTACCTAATGCTTATCTGTTCAATTTAGAAGTTGTTCCTAAATGGGCAAATACGTTGGTACCAATCCTAACCTTCGGCCCTGCAAATAAGAATGTGAAAACATCACAAGAAGAAATTGTAAAATCACAAAAATATCACATATTGGCAGGAAGCATGTACAAACAAGATACTGAGGGTGTATTAGCTTGTTGTGTCGAGGATGATGAACATAGTAGTTGGTTGCAGCAATCTCATGAAGGATTGCTAGGAAATCACTATTCTAAACAACGAACATTGCAGAATTTGAAGCATTTAGGAGTGTATTGGCCTAGCATGGACAAAGAAATACATGAGTGGATTAAGAATTGTCCAATGTGTAGAGAGAGACCCCCAGTGGAGCATGCGACCCTTTATAAAGTGTCATTAATTCCAGATTGGAGTGCTCCATTGGTAGAGTTTATGAGGTCGGGAAGATTACCCAAAGAGGCTAGTCTAGCAAGAAGATGAAGCATGGAGCAAGAGGCTCAAGGCTATGCCTTAGTAGGAGAGAACCTATACCGAAGAGGCAAAGATGGTTACTTAAGATTGTGCGTTCATGAATCAGACTATTTAAAGGTCTTAGAGACTGCACACAGTGGTGTTGTAGGTGGACATTTTGGTCCTGACCGAGTGATCAAGACCATTCTATTCTCAGGACTTTGGTGGCCCACTCTTCATATGGATGCACATACCTATGTGAAGAAATGTAACACATGCCAACATGCACAATATCCAGTTAGAAAAGACGAGATGCCTTTGAGGCCAATGATGGGAGGGCGTGCATTTTCGAAGTGGGGCATAGACTTCATAGGTCCTATTAACCCCCCCGCTAGAAACTCCCATGCAGAATACATTATTGTCACCACAGACTACCTTACCAAGTGAGTAGAAGTCAAAGCCACAACAAAGAATGATGTCCAGACAACGGCAAAGTTCTTACTTGAGAATGTGTTTACGAGATATGGGTTACCAATAGAACTAGTAAGCGATAGAGGCATGCACTTCTTGAATGAAGTCATTGAAAATCTTCTCCAAGAATTCTTGGTGATACATAAGAAGTATGCCCCCTATCATCCACAAGCTAACGGACAAGCTGAGAGCACAAACAAGATCCTATGTAATGTCTTGACCAAGCTTGTAAACAACAAACGCTCTGATTGGGATAAACAGCTTCATCATGTTGTTTGGGCTTATCGAGTTGCCTATAAAACGGTACTGAATGCCACCCCATTTCAGATGGTCTTTGGACAGAATGCTATGCTACCATCAGATTTCCTAATCCTAGCATTAAAAGTAGCACAAGAGCATGAGTGGAATGGACATGAATTGTCCTCTAGGATCTTTGATCTAGAACACTTAGGTGAGACAAGGCTACGAGCGGCAACAGGCATCTATGCTGCAAAGAAAAGAAAAAAGGAATACTTTGATGCACACATCAAGGATAAGGGACTAAAAGAGGGATATCTAGTGTTGGTTTACACACTAAAACAACATGCCCGTAAGTTGGAAAAACGAGGATATGGACCCATGATCATTAACAGAATTTCCACTAGCGGTGCACGTCAATTGGCTACTTTAGAAGGTGATATCTTGCCCAACTATATGAGTGGATGTAGAGTCAAGTTATACCAAGAACCTCTTACAGAGGATATGCTTACGAGACTCAACACTGCTAAGAATCGAAAAGAAGAGGAGTTAAGGGTGAGAGAAGAAGCACAAGCAGAAGCTAGAGAGCGTATTAGGCGAAATAAGTTAAGGCGACTAGGCCTAGATGTCAACTCAAAAGCCCCAAAATATCACATGGATATGTGCCAAAAATCAGGCATAACTACTTCTCAAGTCATTGACCGACGTCCCTTTGTGACCATAGAGATAGGACAAGGAAAGGGTGCTAAGACTGTGAAAGCATTGATTGACTCAGGTGCAGCAAGTAGTGCAGTTAGACTATCCTACTGCCAAGACTTGCAGTTGAACACCAATCCCATAGAAGCTTATCTCATAGGATTGGGAGGTGTGGAAACCCCTTGTTTGGGCGAGGTGGAACTTCCCATCTACCTTCAAGATGTTCCATGAAACTCAAAGTGCTAGTATGTCAAGATGAGAACCTTACAGAACCACTTGCTTGGGTCAAGATTGGATCTATGACCATGTAGTTAACTTAAACCTAAGAAGTCAGATTCTTCAAGTTTGGTTACGTGAACAATGCATTACATTAGAATTAGAGAACTGCATGCTCACAGATCATGGCACCACACACTCTCTTAGTTCCTCTAAGACTAATCTTCACGAGCAAGATGTTGTATGTGTCAAAAGCTCTATGATCCAGAAGGACTCAATCATGGAAGGACAGTTGCAAAGGCAAGCACACCCTCCTTCTTTTTTGAAGAGTAAAGCATCCATAGTAGTTCAACCTCAGAAGCGAGCACAACAATTCAAGACAACTGCTATAGCAAATAGAAAGACACCCTTCAACAAGAAAGCAGTTCCGAGCATGAAGCAGATCTGCGTACACAAAGGAGAGCAACCACTAGCCTTGCCCCCACAAATCCCATCCAGGCAAGCCAACCAGGCCCAAAGACGAAGGAAGAAGCTTGGACAAGGTCAACCACAAGGTATCCGACAAGTTTGGGTGTCTAAGACATTAGCTGCAACTCAACAAGGGCGATTAGAGATGTGGGTACCTAAGAAGCTCTTACATCTACAACAACCTATGTTCTCCCACATGCGAAAGCTCTCAACAAAGAAGCCACAAAGAGAAAAGGGTAAGAACCGCATACAGAGATTGAAAGAAGATCAAATCACCTCTTCAACCATAGTAGGAAGACATGTAAAAAGGATATGGGTTGGAAGCCAAAAGAACAAGTAGCCTCCACCGAACCAAAGCACCAATCACACTGGATACCCCAGTTCAGAAAGCATCCAAAGAGGAAGATGCCTGAAGTGATCTCTACAGTGCCAAATGCTGTTCTAAAATGGACTCCAATAAGGAGGATTACATCAGTTCGAGACCCAATGGATACCTCCACCAAAGTCGGCATCAACATCCGCAAATAACATCGAAAGCCTCGACGAGCGACAACCATGTGCTCCTTGCACATCTTTTGCACCATTCAGGTCATGCATTTCCAAAGTATGCATTAATATAGGGCCACATTACATGGCCGTGCATAGGCACAATTGAGAGTCCCCTGCACGAGAGCACAGATGACACATGTACACCATTTTTTGATACTTTGTCTTCTTGTTTTGTGACATTGTTCCAAAAAAAAAAAGAGAGAGAAAGAACTTGTTCCCAGGTTTCGCTCATGGAACATGAATGAGTCATGCTTAGTTGAAGATTGAACCATCGATCACTGGGCATTTATCAGTTTGGATAGAAGTGTGTCTCAGCTAGCAAATGATGTGATTGCTGCCTTATCTGGTAGATGTCAAGAACTTGGCATGAACATGGCATCCACAACCATGGTTCCCCCTTACCAGGGTAGGAGTGAAGAGCTTGAAGGTCCGCAACTTGAGAGATGCTTAACTACCATATGTAAAAGAGCATCCAAGGAGATATCTGCAAGGGATAGTTTTGGTACCATGCAAATCCTTGTATGTACACTGAAATATAAAGAAATTCAATTCTCAGTATTTGGCAAATGATGCTTTGAAAAGAGGAGACAGGAACAGCCACTCAAAAGATCTCATCAGTGGACCATCAACATGGACATTCATCAACAATGTTCCATCCCAAAGGCCGAGTGTACAACACAAAGAGATGAACATCGATCGACCTTCTCCATGGTAAGTACTTTACTTTGGAAACATCATAACCATCATAGCTTAGGAAACCTCTCCGTCGGCATACCCTTGAGCACTTAGCTCAAGACCCCCAATTTTTGCACCATACTTCTTCCGATGCATTTTCCAAGTAAGCATGCATAGGGCTACATTACAAGGCCGTGCACAAGGCACATATTTTCCTCAACCCATGCACGAACACACTTACGCATCATCCATTATGGGTTATGAGTACTTGGCATGACTACTATGAACATCATCTTTGGACGATCTGAGGTCATCAATGGAGACTCACAACGACACAGTAATGCAGGAATCCAAGGCAGAAGCACCTACCAAGGGACTACAAGTTGCAAAGGCTCGTAGTGACAAATGAAGAACCGGACAACCAACCTTGCCACATTTGGAAGAGAGACGGCTCTGGTTCATCCGAATGGACACTCCCTGGCAAAGCAACCTAGAATAACCATTACAACAAGGGTCTGTCAGGGACGATAGACTCGAGAGGGGGGGGAGTGTTGAAGCTGAAGGTCAAGGAAAAAGCACAGGAGCACATCAAAGAGGTGGAAACACAAGAAGAAGGAGCAAGTAGGGAGCTCGAAGAAGTGTATGTCAATTTTTCACAAGAAATCCCTATAAAAATAGTGATTTTTATCACTAAAAACCATTCTAAATACCATTTTCAATTTTTTTAACTCCATTTTGTTGAAGCAGAGGAGTCCTTGAGCTTGAGGAGTATTAGAAGTATCATCCTACCAATTTTCATAATTTTTAGACTTCATTTGAGCCCTCAAATAAGCCCTGGAACCTAATTTTTAACTAGGCCGAACACTAGGTCTGGACAGGGCCAAAACTAGTCAAAAAACTATAAAAAGAGCTAGAGAGATCATTTTTGAGGTTATCTTGTTAGAGAATAGAGCTTTTGTAAGAGAACTCTTTGGCAATCGAAGCTTTCCATTGTTCCTCTCTTTGATCTTACCTTGTGCGCATGTGTGTATGTGTGTGCATGTTTGTGTGCTTTCACTCACGCACTTGAGCTTTCACTTGCTCGTGGTCTTCATACCGGTCCTCACGTCTCCGCGGATTGACAAGTAAAGGAGGTGGTGCTTACACTTGAGCTACACACCCTCATAAGGTTGTCTTCATCAGCTGGCATCTTTTCGAGTATTTCATCGCATTGTCAGATCTCGTTTTGAGCACCTCGTAATTCCTATCGCACGATCTCTAGTTGTTGCTCGAGTGTTACCTTAGGTAGAGGTGATTCATCAAAATCCTCCATGTTGTTCATAGAATCCATGAGGATGTAGAGATAAAACCCTCTTGCTAGATATAGAAAAGCTATTTTTTAGTTTGTTTAAGTTAAAATGTAAAAGGAATGGTTGTTCTTGGGAATTGAAAAAGTAAGAAAGAGATGAAAGTTGTGTTAAATATAAGAAAAGAGAAGTAGAGTGACAACACAAAGAGATAGTGTAGTATTAAAACACTTCCCTTGTGTGGCTGAGGTTGTGGGTTCAAATCCTCCCACCTTGGTGAATATAAAACTCCTTATTGCCACTCATAGATTAAAATTGGTTCGCATGTAGCCAACGGCTGCCAAGGGAGCCTTGGGTGCCTTGGATGCCAAAGTAATGCCTTAGTTATGCCTTAAGTTATGCCTTAAGTTATGCCTAAATTCTATGCCTTAGTCGATGCCTTAGTCGACGCCTTGGAGTAAGCCGAAGGAGCAAATGTAGGTGTAAACATAGGTTCTGGTTTTGGAACTAGAACAAAAACCAGAACCGAAACTAGAACTGGAACTGAAACTAAAACGGAAACAGAAACAGAAACGGAAACGAGAGCTGGAGCCGGAGCTGGACAAGATCAAGGATTCATCATGAGTAAAGCAGATACTTCTCTATTTGTTAAGAGGAGAAATTTAGAGGTAATATACCTATGTGTATATGTTGATGATATCATACTCACAAGTAATGATGCTAATGGCATCAAGCAGATTAAGAATCAGATGATGCAGAAGTTCATAATCAGTGATTGTTGCTCTAGCACAATGGTGAGAACCACATTAAGAAGCTCCACCTCCTTAATGTCAATCCGCAGAAGAGATTGGAGTGATATGCAGATCGTGAATGTGAGATGAAGTGAGAGTGAAGGTGAGAAGCATAGAAATGCACACACACATGCACACACACAACGAAGAGACAAGCAAGACACAATGGAAGGTGAGCAATCAACTCTATTACTCAAGAACACTTGTACAAGCTCAAAATAGCTCGAAGCTCTTCTCTACTCAAACAAGCTAACCCCAAAAATGAGCTCTCTAGCTCTTTTTATAGATTCTAGACTATTTTTGACCGGTTTCACATCTAGTGACCGGCATAGTTAAAAAATAGGTCCTACATGCTATTATAAAGGATAAACGGTGTCTAAAAATAACCAAAATTGGTACGCTCATTCTACCTAAGCTTCTCAAGCTCGAGGACTCCTCGGCTTGCACAAAATGAAGCTATAGATTAGAAAAAGGGTTTTTCTATATTACATATGTTACAAAAGTGATGAAAATCACTGTTGGGGGTTTTAAAAAGTATTTATAAAATATAATTCTTTGAAAAATGATTTGACTGACTCCCTGCTCTGCCTTTACATGCTTCCGCATCTTCTATGCCTCTGGCTACTGCCAACACCCCCCTCCCTCTCGCTTCTGTCGTCCTCGACAGAACCTTGTTGTGAGGTCTATCGGATATAATTCTGGAGTAGTTCCTAAGCGAGGGTGTGTTCTGATATGCGAATTCCTCGAGCGAGATCCACCTCGAGTTTCTCCCAATCAATGGGTTGTGGTTCATCGGATGGTGGGAGTCAATAGTGCGTGGAATATACCATCTGTTCATAGGCAAATAATTGAAGTAAATGCGTAGGCTTGCTGATGAACACTTCCGAATCATATTCCCAGAAACCGGTTGTGAACATTTCTTCGAAGGTTTGCTTGTAGCATGCCGGTAAATATTTGATTCTGCAATGCTAGGCATAACACACCCGTAGCGATGGCGTTGTACTCATATCATATGCAAGATCTAGGTTGCCATGCTCAAAGCCCGAGGTGTTTACATGGGGTGCCTTGATGCGATGGAAGACTTTGAAAACCATTTGCATCATGTCAAAGATTTTGACAGTCATGTGTGCTGCTACATCGTCCATATGCTTTAAGCAAGGGAGCCAGTGACGAATCATGGCCATCATGTATCCAACGGTTGGTAGTTCTATGGGTGGCTTGAAATATGGGTAATTTAACCAATCCTGGCATTGCTTGTTGTTCTGGACTTTAATTGCAAATGCCTTCTAGGATCATCGACGTGGCATGGGTCCCCAACATGGGTTGTACTTTAAGTGTAGGGGTGCCTTGGCCCATGTACTCATCATCTCAGGATATATTTGTACTAAATCTTTACGCCAATCTGGTTGATAGATCTCTCCTTGTTGTGCATCCAATGGCAAATCTGCAGGCTCAAACTGAGTAGCGTGAGATAGTTTCTTGCCTGTTTCTTTCTCTATGGCCAACTGATATTCCGCCATTAACATAAAATACGGTTTGTACTGTAACTCATGCCCAGATATGTATCTGCAAGGGGCCAAATGAACAAAGTAGGGGGACTGTAAAATTCTTTCTTCAATCATCACCATTGCGTGTAACTGCACCTCTACTCTCGTTGAGTGTCTTGTTCCGAGAGTTGGAAGTTCGAAAGTCGTCTAGCCTTCGGCCGTGACTCATCCGCCTGCGATGGGTTGGGGTTCATATGCTTCTTCAAAGGTTTCTTCCACCGGAATGGTTACTGTTTCTTCCTCTGCTGGGAGTTTCGGTGGGGAGTCGGGTCTGGGTGGTGCTTCATATACAGCTATCCGTGATTCAAGAGTGGATACTTGGGCCCGTAGACTGTTGAGTTCCTCTAAGATCTTAGGAGAAGGGTCCACAGGAGTTGGTTGTCCTTGTTGTATTGGTGCTCTTAGCTGGAGTAGTTTATGATCTTCTTTCAGCTTCTGATATTCTTCGTGCATGCTGTCGTACTCATCTAACAATCTGACATGATCATCTAGCAACATTCGCATTGATTCTGAGGGGACGGCCTTAAAGCGACTGGGGCTTAATGGTTGGTCTGGCTGATCTAGGGCAGCTTCTAAATTCTCTCTGTTCTGTTCTTGTAAGCGCTGGTTCTCTTCTTTCGCTGCTGCCAAGTGTCGTCTGAGTAAGCCCATGTTCCTGGTGAGCGTCGCATTGCAAATTATTTGGGCCCTTAACAAGTTGTCTATGTCGGTGATGGACTCTTTGGTCTTTGCTTCACTCTCTAGTTCCACTTTGTGATAAGCCTCTCGGAGTTCTTGGTAGCGGGTGTTCAATGAGGCATTCTCGATGGATAGTGAATTGAGCTTCGACTGTAAATCATTGGTTGTCTTCTACAGCATCTGATAATTAGTCCCAAGAGATGCAAACTCATCTCTTACTTGAGTCATGCAGGGAACATCTGTCGGAATGCAGTATCTACAGTGGGTGATAATATTAATGGTGTGCTAATTGAAGATGCAGTGGGTGTAGATGCAAAGGGAATGGGAAATGGGGGTGGGAAATTGGATGCTGTGGTGATTGTGGAAAATTGTGATGTGCCTATGTATGGTTGTGCCATGAATGAAGTGAGTGGTGGTGCGGTGGGTGGTGAGATATCCATGTCATTGGACGTGGTGTCGAGTGCGGTGACTGTGAATAGTGGAGTGATTGTGGGTGCTTGTGTGGGTGTAAATACAGAGTTTACAAAGGTTGAAGAGTAATTTACAGTGGGGGTCTCTTGTGTGCCTTGGTGGAAAGGGGAAGGAGGAATTGCGGTAGGTTGGGGAGGTGATACAGGGGAGAAGGTTAATGGAGGTGGGTGATGGAGAGTGTTAATCTCCAAAAGAATAACCTATTCTTGTGATTAGAGCACCTCTATACCAAGAATAAGTCAAAAACTTTCCACTCTTTAGAGGATCAACTTCTAATTATCAAAAGATGAACAAATCTGTGAAGAAGGTGATACACAGAAAAGTCTGCTGCACTATTTCCTTACATTGACTTATCAAACGTGTAAAGTTTTTGATGAAACTTTGTACGAATCATCTCCTAGAGATTGCGCAACTATTCCAAGTTGAATTACTCCAAAAGATTAAGTATAACTTGAGAAATTGATTTCACAAGTTACCTATGTCAGAAACTGTCATCCAAAATAGTCGACTTTACACCTGTAACTTTTAAGACTTGGTTCTCCTTGAATAGAACCCGTTTTACAAAATGCTTTTAGACATAAGTAGCTTATCTTCTAACTTAAAGATTAAGCCCTCACTCATGCAAAACTTTAAACTGTGCTAGGAGAAATGATCAAAACATTGACTTCGAAATATGCGCCTGTTTTAGGAACCTATGAATACACTTCACATATGAATGTTCCTACACTTAATTCACTCAGCCTGATTACAATTGGAAGCTGAAACTTTGCACAGAGGTCAAGCAACTCTCAACTTAGACTTGTACAAAAGCATTCCACAATTGATCTACTGTAGAAGGAGAACACGCAGAAACATCGGGCGCAAAATTTTTCATTTACTCAGAGAAAAAACAACTGAGTGATGAGAGCAAACTCAAAAACACTTTCCTCTATCTCTTGACTTCTATCTCCCTCATTCTTGACATCTGACTATTGTCACATATGCTCTCATACATGCCCCGACTTTTCTCAAGGTATTTATAGATAATTTGTACATAATTCTTACTGAACAAAAGATCTAAGTCATCTATGACTATGCTAATGTACATATGTGTACACTTCTCTTGTCATCTGATTGTAATCTTCTTCCACACTTTAGGAATTAATTCTTCCTTCATCATTTGATCTTCCAAGCCTTCAATTGGTGATTGGTCTGCACCAACAGCTCCCCCTCAATCATCAATTGAGGTCTTCTCTGTCTTCTTGATACTTGCCATGTCTTTGAACCTTTGTAACTTAGGTCCATCCAGACTCTTTGTCATCATATCTGCCACTTGTTCTTTTGTTGGAGTATACATCACTTCAATCTCTTTATCTAGTACCTTTTCCCTCAAGAAATGATACTGAATCTCTATATGCTTAGTCCTGGCATGAAAAACAGGGTTAGCTGCCAAATACAAAGAACTCATATTGTCTCCAAAAATTATTGGAGTACTATGATCAAACTCAAAACTCTTCATCAAGGTCTTCAACCATATCACTTCTTTTGCAGCTTCTACCATTCCCTTATACTCAGCTTCTGTGGATGATAAAGCAACTGTGTGTTGCTTCTTTGAACACCAAGACACTAACTTGTCTCCAACATAACATAGATATCCATGAGTAGACCTTCTATCATCTGAGTCACCTGCCCAATCTGCATCACTAAACACTTTGATTCTTGTGTCAGAAGTGAAACCATAATACAAACCTTCACTTAGGGTTCCTTTGATATATCTGAGTACCCTTTGGGCTGCAATCCAATGAGTCTTCTTTGGACAATGCATGAATTGTGACAACACACCTACTGCATATGATAGATCTGGCCTTGTCAAGGTAGCATAGATTAGACTACCTACCAAACTCTGATATTTCTTCATGTCATTGAACTCTTCACCTCCATACCTGCTTAATTTATGATTTACCTCCAATGGTGTAGTTGAGGTCCTGCTATCTTCCATGTTAAACTTGACTAGAAGATTCTTCAAGTATCTCTCTTGTGAAACATATACTCCATGTTGAGTATACACAATCTGCATTCCTAAAAAATAAGATAAGTTTCCCAAGTCACTTATCTTAAACTCCTTCTCTATTTGCTTCTTGAGTTCATTGATTCCTTGAGCATCTGTTCCTGTAACAATAATATCATCAACATAAATGCACATGTAAATGTATCCATTTTCACTTGCCTTCACTAGCAAGCTACTATCTGCCTTTGATGCTTGAAAACCACATTCATTCAAGAATTTGACCAATCTGTAATTCCAAGCTCTTGGGGCTTGCTTCAACCCATATAAAGCTCTCTTGAGCTTACACACATAATCTGATCCAATTGACTCCATGAAGCCTTCTGGTTGCTCCATATATACTTCATCTGCAATGTATCCATTAAGAAATGCATTCTTCACATCCAATTGTGATAATTTCCATCCTTTGCAAGCAGCAATAGCAATCAATGTCCTAATTGTAGACATCTTAGCAACAGGACTAAAGGTTTCATCATAATCTATCCCATAAGTTTGGGCATAACCTTTGACCACAAGTCTAGCTTTATATCTAGACACCTTACCATCTGCAAACCTCTTTGTTTTATATACCCACTTGCATCCAATGACTTTCTGATTCTTTGGTCTTGGTACTAATTCCCAAGTTTCATTTTCAAGTAGAGCATCATACTCTTCTTGCATTGCCTTCTCCCAATTCTGTTTACCTTTGGCTTCTTCATAAGTAGTTGGATCTTCTTCTGTTTTCACAATGTAGGCATAATCTTTTGTTGTTAGGAAAGATGTATCATAACTATACCTTATAGGCTCTTTCCTTTCTCTTGTAGATCTTCTGATTTCTGCACTTCTTGAAGTTTCAGCCTCATTTGATTCTGGATCAAATCTTGGCCCTTCTTCTACATGATCCTGCACTCTGCATCTAGAGTCAACTTCATCAACAATTTCTTCACATACTTTTACCTTTGCCTTTCCTTTCCTTTGAATTTCTTCAACACCTGTATACTCATTTGGTGATCCTGTATACCATATGTTTTGCTCATCAAATGTTACATCTTTAGTAACAAGAAATTGCTTTGTGGATGGACTCCACAACCTATAACCCATCTGTCTATCATCATATCCAATAAAAACATACTTCTCTGCTTTTGGTTCTAGCTTATGTCTTAATTGTGAAGGAACATAAGCATATGCAATACATCCAAATACTTTACAATGATCAAGACTAGGCTTCTTACCCCACCATGCTTCATAAGGGGTTCCTCCATCCAAAGCTTTGCAAGGCAACCTATTCACAAGGTATGTTGCAGTATTAATGGCCTCTGCCCATAAATAATTTGGACAATTCTTTTCCTTCATCATGGCTCTTGCAAATTCTACAAGAGTCCTATTCCTCCTTTCTGCTACTCCATTCTGTTGAGGGGAGTACCTGCAAGTTACTTCTCTTTTGATACCTGCATTCCACAAATAATCATCAAACTCTTTTGAGAAATACTCTCCCCCTCCATCTGATCTTAACCTCTTTAGCTTTTGTCCTGTGATCCTTTCTGCATAAGCATGAAAGTGTTTGAATGTCTTGAAGACTTCTGATTTGTCCTTGATTACATACAAAGTAATCCACCTGGTTGCATCATCAACAAACAACACATAATATCTGGATCCATTTATGCTATAGTCCCTTGAGGGACCCCATACATCTGTATGAACCAATTCAAGCATGTTTGAATACTTGTACCCTGATTTGTTATAAGAACTTTTATGTGCTTTACCTAATTGACAAGCTTCACACTTGTACACCATATGTTGCCCTTCAATGTTTGGCAATCCAAGCACCACCTGATTCTTTGACATCTCCTTTATAGCTCTCTCATTGAAATGACCTAGCCTTTTATGCCATAGGTCTAATTCAGACATCTTTTGACCTCCATAGGTAAACAATGCATGTCCCACATTACCTTGGACTTTGAGAGTAAACAATCTTCCTTCCTTTTTACCTACAATTATGTTTCTATATCCCTGATTTGGATCTTGTACATAGACACCATCATTTGTAAATCTTACCTCATATCCTTTCTCCACAATTTGCCCTACACTTATCAGATTTTTAGGAATAGTTGGAACATAAAGTACCTTGCTCAGAAGTGTACTTCCACTCTTTGTCTTAACTGATCCAATGCTCTCCACTTTATGTTTGGTATTGTCACCTGTTTGAACTGTATGTCCATTCACCCTTGCTTCCATATCAGTCATCAAGGATAGATTCCCACTCAGATGGTTGCTGCACCCTGAGTCAATATAGAACACTCTTTGATCTTCTCCCATTGATTCATGAGTTGCATTCAGGATAAGAGTCATGTCATCCTTCTGATCTGATGCATAATTGTAATAATTATTGTTGTAGGACTGAGATTGGAAGTTTCTTCCACCTCCTCTACCATATGATGTCCTACCACCTCTTCCTCTGAAATTGCCTCTTTGGTTTCTGCCTCCTCTACCTCTTTGACTATAATTCTGATTGTTGTATCCTCCACTTTGATTATTATACCAACAATCATTTGCCAAATGATTTGTTCTGCCACAAATCCAACAAGCTTTAGCATTATCTTTGTTCTTACCTCCTCTTCCTTTACCTCTGAAATTTGTCTTCCCTTTTGTGAAGTTGGCTTGATTTGAATTCCCTTCATCATCATTTGATTGCTTTCCCTTGCCATTCTTTTTCTTGTCTTTGGAGTACATAGCTTGACTTGTACTTCTATCATTGTCTCCTTTAAGATCCTGCTCAAAGGTTAGCATGTGTCCTAGCAATTGATTAAGATCAGGAGTAAAGTGATCAAGTGACAATTCTATGGACAAGATAAAAGGCTTCCACTTCTCATCACCTCTTAGACCTGTAAGTATTTGTCTTACCAACTTTTCTTCTTCAATATCTTCATCCACTGCTCCCAAGCTATCTGCAATATCTTTCATCCTTGCCACATAATCTGAAATTGATTGTGAGCTCTTCTTCTTGAAGGTTGTGAACTCAGCCCATAGTGAGGACTTCCTTGACTTAGTTGTATTTTGGAAATGCTATTCCAAAGCATTCCAAACATCTGTGGCACTTTCTAAACCTCTGATGTGAGGTAGAAGGTAATCATTTACAGCCATGTAGATGATACTCCTTGCTTGAGCATCCTTTCTCATCCAAGTCTTCAACATTGCAAGTTCTTCCCTAGTAGGAATACTTGGATCTGCAAACTCTGGTTTTTCTTCATCTCCTGTAATAAATGATATAAGATCTTTGCTCATGAGGTGTGCTTCCATCCTCATGGACCATGCTGGATAATTCTCCCTATCTAGCTTATCAATCTGCAAGCTTTCTCCCATCTTGTATCCACCTGTGTATTGAAACTTCAAGCTTTACAAACAATGTATGTACCTTTACTTCGAATTGAACTCCTTTTGCCTTTCTTGATGTCAATTTGTCTTCTCCTCGAGCTTTGACTCCAAGCTTTCACTTCTTAGTCCTTCAAGTGTTGAATCTCTTGAATCTGCAGCAGTCGGGATCCTTCTTTCTTCAAATTGATGTCTCCTGCTCTGATACCACTGATGGAGAGTGTTAATCTCCAAAAGAATAACCTATTCTTGTGATTAGAGCACCTCTATACCAAGAATAAGTCAAAAACTTTCCACTCTTTAGAGGATCAACTTCTAATTATCAAAAGATGAACAAATCTGTGAAGAAGGTGATACACAGAAAAGTCTGCTGCACTATTTCCTTACATTGACTTATCAAACGTGTAAAGTTTTTGATGAAACTTTGTACGAATCATCTCCTAGAGATTGCGCAACTATTCCAAGTTGAATTACTCCAAAAGATTAAGTATAACTTGAGAAATTGATTTCACAAGTTACCTATGTCAGAAACTGTCATCCAAAATAGTCGACTTTACACCTGTAACTTTTAAGACTTGGTTCTCCTTGAATAGAACCCGTTTTACAAAATGCTTTTAGACATAAGTAGCTTATCTTCTAACTTAAAGATTAAGCCCTCACTCATGCAAAACTTTAAACTGTGCTAGGAGAAATGATCAAAACATTGACTTCGAAATATGCGCCTGTTTTAGGAACCTATGAATACACTTCACATATGAATGTTCCTACACTTAATTCACTCAGCCTGATTACAATTGGAAGCTGAAACTTTGCACAGAGGTCAAGCAACTCTCAACTTAGACTTGTACAAAAGCATTCCACAATTGATCTACTGTAGAAGGAGAACACGCAGAAACATCGGGCGCAAAATTTTTCATTTACTCAGAGAAAAAACAACTGAGTGATGAGAGCAAACTCAAAAACACTTTCCTCTATCTCTTGACTTCTATCTCCCTCATTCTTGACATCTGACTATTGTCACATATGCTCTCATACATGCCCCGACTTTTCTCAAGGTATTTATAGATAATTTGTACATAATTCTTACTGAACAAAAGATCTAAGTCATCTATGACTATGCTAATGTACATATGTGTACACTTCTCTTGTCATCTGATTGTAATCTTCTTCCACACTTTAGGAATTAATTCTTCCTTCATCATTTGATCTTCCAAGCCTTCAATTGGTGATTGGTCTGCACCAACAGTGGGAATGGGAAAAGGTGTCTTGGAGGTGTGGGGAAGGATGGGAAGGATGGAGGGAGAAACGGACTGGATGGAAAGGTAGACGTCTTAAAAGGTAGACTAGGTTGAGTGGGTATGGACATGGTGAGAGGAATGGATGTGACAAGGGCTTCTGCTACTCCGCCGTGGAAGGAGGTGGATGTTCTGGGAGAAGGAGGGTGTACGGGGGAGATTGGATGGATGGGAGGTGAAGGATGAGCGGTTGGGGTGGTGGGTACTTCGATCACAGTGGTGGTATGTACAGTAGTAGTACGGGGTGGGGAGTCGATGATAATGGTGGCTTCTGCCAATGAGCCTTCAGGGACGAGACGTGCTTCCCTGGCCTGTTCTGAAGATTGGCCACTTGTGGGTACGCGAATGTATTGACCTGGCTTTGATAATAATCGTACTCGTCGGGGGTCATATTGCGGTAACGGTTTCCTCTGCAAATATCTTAAGGCTTCGGTCGATCCCACAGATTTGACTAGTTCCCTAAAGCCTTTGATGTATACTTCTTTGAAACCGCCTGAAACCAGTTCTTGTTCTATGAGTGCTTGGCTCTCTTCTTCAGTCAACTTCTTACGTGCCCAAACCTTTTCCATAGTACGATACAACTTTTTGATGGCCAAGGTGTATGCTACTACTTCAAAAGTTTCATCTTCATGCGTGCTGGTATCACCCTATGTGTCGGTTTGCTATCCTTGTTCATCTGTCTATTCATGCTCTTGGGATTCATGAGTGTCGTGGCTGGCTTCATCGTCGCCTTCGTCATCATCTATCTCGGTCCTTTCTTCTTCTGAGCTAGACACGACTTGTCCTTGTGGTTGATCCGGGGGAGTGGTCGGTAACTTGGCCGTTCATATTCTTGAGAGAAAATTTGGCCTTCCGAAAACTGAAATTCATTGGAGAAAGCATCAGGCATTTCAAAATCAAAGGTTGTATCCAGTGGCTCTGCTTCCATGTTAGGTATTGGAAAAGAAAACGCTTCCGCACCAATAGTGGTGGGAACTTCTACTGCAGTGATGGTAGGTTCCTAAACTGATCTTGGTTGTGAGGTAACCACACTAGTAGTGCCCTCTGTTAGAATAGGTCGTGATAAGCATATGCAAATAGGTTGTACAATTGTAGGGGCCTCTGTCGGCGACTGCTCTGGAGAGGGTTGCGGTGAGGGTGATTCTGGAACCTGTAGGCATGGAATGGTACCTCTCATATGCTTTCCTGCTTGTCCTTTGCTAGCCTTCCTAGCTTTCTTTGATGTCCCTTTGAATTCTTTTAACTCCTCACTCGTCATTGCACGCTCCATTGGTAAGTCGTATGCTAAACACATATATACAATCCTTGTAAGAGCGCAGCATCCATTGATTACCTTCTTTCTTTCCCATCTATGTTGTGCTAAATATAGCTAATCAATTATCCAGCTAGCCAGATCAACTGTTTGTGGCCAATACATGCTAAATATAAGCCAAACTAGATCCGTTTATGGGGCATGGTAAATCTATCCTGAGCGGGGAATGCAAAATGTTGCATACATATCCTCAATGGTTTAGAGAGCTCAGGTGTGATTGCTGAAATATCTTCCCACTTAGTAACATCTCTAGGTTTCATTGGCTCTGGAACCAGCCTTTCTCATTCTGTTGGAGTGTGTGTACCATGGATCTTGATTGTAGTGCGAATCAAATCTTTGGTCAAATAAAACCTCCTGAATGGGGGGTCCTTCACCAAGGATGGCAAAATAAATGAGCCTGGTAGATCCTTGTTCTCTGAAGCTGTCAATGTTGTTACCAAGTAGTAGCATCTGTAGAAATCTGGTTTAGGCAAAGGGTCACTGAAATACTCTGTGAAGCCTGCTCTTGCCCAAACATGCGTTAGGTCTTCTGTGTTCTGTAGTCCTTCGAACTCTCTTGAGAAAAACTTGTACTTGGCCCAAGTACGGGTATCAAACACCAAATTGGCTTCAAAAATGAAGTCTGCATCCGCCAATGGGCCTGCTAACCCTTGGAACCAATGAGAGTTGCGATGAATCTTTTCAGTATATCCCCTAGGAGGATCATCAATCGGTATAGGTCTTAGAAATCCCTGGAATTCTAGAGGTTGAGCTGTAGGATGTGGTTCCGCTAGTAATTCACCAATATTTGCCATAGGTACACTGGGGCCAGCTTCTGATGGTCCTTCTTCCTGCATGATGAATGATGCGATTGGTAGCGGATCTGCTACAAAAGATTAACATATTAGTATGGAAATTAATCATGATCCCATTAAAGTGAGACCGCAATCCCTTTCCATAACCGATGTGTAACCCGTGTAGCTGAGTGTTGTGCTGTGGTTTATGGAATGATTGTTGCAAAACTAATGCAGGTCTCTAGACACCTACATGCTTCAGATGATGCATACATTTCTTGATGAGATGTTATTACAAACGATGTTGGGTTATAGTGTGTGGATTTGTACAAGGTTCAATCGTGAATGAGTTATTAGAAGGGTAATGTTTAGTTGGGGTGGGAGTAATGTTAGATAAGGGGGTCAGAGAAGACGTCTGAATACGTTTCGGTATCCAGTTCCTAAGAGTTTCTGAGTGGGTGATATGTTTCTGCCGAGGGACAAAAGGTGATATCGGATGTGGTGGTATTGAAGGGTGAAGAGATTTCTGAGGGGTATATGTTACATTACTTGAGTGTTGAGCTATAATACATGGTTTGGGTACCCAAATCTGCGAGGGTGTGGGTCAATTCATAAGGTACTTCTTGGCGATCCAAATTTGTCGAATGTTCATACTTGAAGAAGAAGATCGAGGAGAAGTTGGATACTGACACTGCTTCTGCTTTTACTTCTGCTTCTCCTTGTCATTGTCTGCATTGTTGAAATCTGTTGGTGGTTTCTGTCCTCTTGGCACCCATATTTGTCTTGTGCCGCTTGTTCTGTGGTGCTCATACTGCAGCTTTCTTCCTTGTGTCATCTGATATTGTCGTCGGTCGAGGTTCCTTCGTTGTGGTTGACTCCTTTGTGGTTGGGTTTGAGAGGTCGGATGGACACTCTGCTTTGGAAAAGAAGGGAGGTCCAACACTTGCGAAACCTGCCCATTAGGAAGTGCTCTGTTTTGTACTATTAATCTAGGCCAGTCCACAGTAAGTGTGGAAGGATGGGCACTAGAGCTGATTGTGTCCATTTGGCCGGTGATGAAGTCCACTTGACCACTGATGGTTCCCATCTGACCGCTGATTGTCCCCATTTGTCCGCTGATCGTGTCCATTTGACCAAGCGGTTGGGTGGTTGCCCCTTCTAATTTGCAGGAAGCCCAAGGGAAAATCTCCTGACGTCCTTCTGATTGACAATTGTCCATCGCCAAGCCCGCGTGGGTTGGTGTGAACGTAGCATGACTAATCTGACCAAAGATCTTCCGGTCTTCCGTCGCATTTTGTTCATAGGGTCTAGGGCTACGTACTTCAGGCGGGTTTCCGTTAGGGAAGTCAAGCGGTATCACTCGCTTCTGATCTAAGGTTCCAATCTGCAAGGAGCCTTGTCTAAGATTTAGGTCCACTGAGTGATCATATAGCCAATCTTGGCCAAGGATTAGGGGTTCTATCAGGTCCTCGTCATGGCACACTAGTAGTTTCGCAGTCATGGTCACATCATGTATGAGGATACGAAGGTCCACCTCACCCATGCAAGGGGTTTCCATGCCTCCTAGCCCTATGAGGTATGCCTCAATTGGCCGCATTTCTATTCCTGAGTCCTTATAGTGGGACCATCTAATCGCACTAGTCGCAGCACCTAAGTTAATTAAAGCCCTGAGCTCTTGGCAAGGGTTGCCATGCTCTAGCCTGATTGTAATGAATGGTCTCCGATCCACTATGCTAGGATGGGTACTTGACTTTGCTTGACACATGGCCATGGGATATCTGGGTGTTGTTTCCAGCCGGTTATAATGTTCTCTCCCTAGTCCTTTTCTTAACTTCATGTGCTTAATGTGTTCTATAGCTTCTCTCTGAGCTTCAACACGTATTCTATTTTGTTCCTCCTTACGCTTCTTTGCCAACGTGAGTCGTCTAAGCATACCCTCAGTGAGGGGTTCCTGATATAACTTGACTCTACAACCACTAATGTAATTAGACAGTATGTCTCCTTCTAAGGTGGCTAATTGTACTGCTCCACTTGTCGAGAGTCTGTTAATGATCATAGGTCCATAACCTTGCTTTTCCAGTTTTTGTGCGTGTTGTTTCAACATATATACTAGGACTAAATCTCCTTCTTTTAAGCCTTTATCTTTCACATGTGCATCAAAATATGCTTTCTGTCGCTTCTTTGCTGCGTATATTCTTGCTGCTGCTTTCAGCCTGGTTTCTCCTAATCGTTCCAAGTCCATTATTCTTGCCGATAATTCATGGCCGGTCCACTGATGTTCTTGTGCAACCTTAAGGGTTGGTATCAAGAAGTCCAAAGGAAGCACAACATTCTGACCAAAAGCCATATGAAAGGGGCATTGAGTACGGTCTTGTAGGCCACTTGATATGCCCAAACAGCATGGCGTAACTATTTGTCCCAATCTGAACGTTTGTTGTTCACGAGTTTCGTCAGTACGTTAGAAAGGATCTTAATAGTGCTTTCAGCCTGACCATTCGCCTGAGGATGATATGGTGCGGATTTCTTGTGAATCACCATAAAATCCTTTAACAAATATTCAATGACCTGGTTTAGAAAGTGAGTTCCTCGATCGCTCACTAACTCTATAGGCAATCCATATCTTGTAAAGACATTTTCAAATAAGAATTTTGCAGTCGTATGTGCATCATTCTTTTTTGTGGCCTTTGCCTCTACCCATTTGGTAAGATAATCTGTTGCAACAATAATGTATTCAGCATGTGTACCTTTTGCAGGGGGGTTAATGGGTCCTACAAAGTCTATACCCCACTTAGAAAAATGCACGTCCTCCCATCATGGGTTTCAATGGCATTTCATCTCTGTGAGTAGGAAACTGAGTTCTTTGGCACACATCACATCTCTTTACATAGGTATGTGCATCCATGTGAAGAGTGGGCCACCATAATCCTGCAAAGAGGATGGCTTTGATTATCCTATCGGGTCCAAAATGACCTCCTACAACACCTTAGTGTGCAGTCTCTAGTACGTTCAAATAATCATTCTCATGAACACACTGTCTTAAATATCCGTCTCTTCCTTGTTTGTATAGATTATCACCAATAAGTGAATAGTCTTGAGCTTCCTGCTCTAGACTGCATTGTCACGCTAAAGTCATTCCTTGAGGGAATGTTTTCGTCCTCAAGTACGTCACTAAAGGTTCACTCCATTCTGGTGTGAGAGACACGTGATATAATGTAGCATGCTCTATTGGTGGTCTTTCACAACAAACAAGGCATTCTTTACACAACTTGTAGACATCTGCTTCCATTGAAGGCCAATATACTCCTAGTCTATGCAGAGTCTGCAATGTACGATGTTTCGAGTGATGTTGCTTTAATGCACCTACATGTGCTAATTGCAACCAATTCGCATGTTCTGATTCATCTACACAACAAGCAAGAATCTTTTGATTATCCTGTTTATATATACTTCGTGCTATTATTTGATATCTCTGAGACTTGGTAGTCTCTCCTTCTTTGATCCTTATCCTAGGATTCTTGGGTCCATATGTAAGAATCGAGACTATTGGCTTAGCCCATTCTGGTGCTATCTCAAGGTTAAACAAGTATGCATCTGGTAATTCATCCACTATTCCTTGAGGAGCTTCTCCTGTGGTCAATCTTGAGAGGTGATCAGCTCTAAGATGTGTCTTTCCTTTCCTCAGAACTACTTCAAAGTCATACTCCATTAGTAATAGAAACCATCGTATCAATTGTCCTGTGTTACACGGCTTGTTGACTAAGTACAATAATACTTGATGATCTGTAAAGAACTTGAACTTGTTTGCCAACAAATAATGTCTGAATTTCTTTACTGCGTAGATCATTCCTAATCCTTCTCATTCCGTAGTGGTGTAATTTCTTTCTGCGGCATTCAACTGTCTGCTCGAGTAAGCTATGGGGAGATCTATATTACCTTCATTCGTGGGTTGTGCTAACACAATCCTATGGCATAGTTGGATGCATCCACATGCACATGGAATGGCTTACTCCAATCTGGGGTTGTCAATATAGGTGCTAAGCACAAACGTTGTTTAAGTTCATTGAATGAATTCTCACACTCATCTGTCCATTCAAACTTGGTCAAAAGAGAGTACAGAGGCTTTGCTATGATTGCATTCATGTGTATGAATCATCTGTAATAACCACAATGTCCCATAAATGCTTTTACTTCTTTTACGTTGTTTGCTCTAGGTAGATCTGCAATTACCTTTACCTTTTCTTCATCTGTCGAAATTCCATTCTTTGACACAATGTGTCCTAGAATTTTTCCTTGTCTGACCATGAAAACACACTTTTTTGGGTTCAAACAAACCTGATATTCTCGACATTTGTCAAACACTTGTCTTAACTTTGGGATATGCATCTGCCTAATATTATAATGAGCACATATGTCGTCGACATAAACTTCCAAACTCTTGCGTAAAATTTCCTTAAAAACATGACACATGAGTCGCTGGAAAGTGGCGGGTGAATTTGTCAAGCCAAATGGCATCACACGAAATGCAAATATGCCCCATTCTGTGGCAAAAGCCATCTTGTGTTGATCTTCTGGAGCGATGGCTACTTGACTATAGCCTGAGAATCCATCAAGAAAGCTATAGACTTCCTTGCCCGTAACTCTTTCCAATAAATGTTCTCTGATAGGAAGAGGATAGCTGTCTCTGATCGTGGTGGCATTAACTTTTTTAAGGTTAATACACACATGCAATTTTCCATTCTTCTTGGGCACAACCACAATGGGGGATACCCATTTGGTATGCTCAATTTTGTAAATGAATCCTGCTTCTATCAAACAATCTATTTCTTCTTTAATCTTCGCAGCGTAGTTATCATTATACGTGTATGGTTTCTGTTTCGTAGGTTTTGCATCTGGATTCATAGGGATTTTATGAGAACATATATCCGGATCTACTCCTTTCAAATCTTTATAACTCCAAGCGAACACATCTCTATATTCACGCAGTAGGGCAACTAATTCTTCTTCTTCTTCATTCGTCAAATCATGCCCTATGTAGGTACATTTTTCTTCTTCTCCTTCTATGGCCACTATGATTTTTTTGGTTTTCTCTCGATTATCATATACTTCTCCAACGTCAGCTTTTCTGTTAGGCCTTCGTACCATAATTCTTCTATCTTCTATTTCATACTTCTTGAAGTTCTCCGGAACCTCAAACAAAGATTCTTCTTCTTCTAACATAGTTTCTTTCTTCTTTCTTTTCTTTCCTTCACTCTTAGTGGTCACGTGTGTAGCTAATCTCACCTCATTCATCATTTCTTCGTGTCTCTGAGGATGAGTCTCTACTTCGTAGAAGTATTCTTCTTCTGATGCAAAGGGGTAGTCCATAATAATTGACTCTAAGTCAAAATCACTCACATCCTCAAATGCATCAGTGCTAGGTTCACATTCTTCAAGAATCGAATCGCACATGATTGGCTCTATCGTGAAAACTGATATGTCATAGCCATCCTCATCACAGTGGGGTGTCCATTGTTCTTCATTGATGGCTACATCCATGCCTGCTAAGATTTCTGCCCAACCATGAGGCTCAAATTCTTTGTCTGGAAATACTATACATGCATAAGTTGGGTCTTGAAGAGTTCATGGATGTTGTTTTGCACCTAAGGTCCTGGCTTCTAACCGTTCTTCCTCTTGTTTTGCTACTTTACACATCCATAGATGAGTGTCCTCGTGCAACCATGAAGGATCTGATTCCAATGAGTGCACCGATTCTGTTTCTACCTATGTCTTATGGATGGTGTTCCATTGTATTGGGGATACGTCTCGATGTGAATAGTCTTTAAGATTGACTTTAGTAGTCACTCCTAAATGTTGCAAGTACAAAGAGTTAGTTCCCCAATCTTGTACAATTTGCAACTGACGCATGAATGGTCGTCCTAAAATCATCTCGTAAGCATGATTTTTTGAAAAATCCCAAATGGCGAAAGTATGCTGAAATTCCACACCACAAGTGGTGAGAGATATGCCTTCTAGTAAGCCTAATGGTTTTTCTATATTTCCATCAGCCATTTGTAACTTCATCCTGGTAGGTCTCAATGCTGGCTTACCCCAATGTTTCCATAAAGCGGTGGTAGCGATGGCTACTCCGGCTCCTGAGTCTAAGATAGCTTTGGTGGTGTAGCCCTGATGGGTTATTAGAAGATAAGTGTTACCTTCCTTTCCTTCACTTACAACTTTGATCCTTTCTATGGGTATCTCTGGTACCTTCT
Organism: Ceratopteris richardii; assembly: GCA_020310875.1. Classification (NCBI taxonomy): domain Eukaryota; kingdom Viridiplantae; phylum Streptophyta; class Polypodiopsida; order Polypodiales; family Pteridaceae; genus Ceratopteris; species Ceratopteris richardii. The sequence continues at coordinate 39,397,195 of CM035424.1, forward strand.
TGTGTGATTGTGAGGGAGTAGTAGCAAGCTCAGGGAATTGATTTGCTACATGCTTCCACAGTTCTTGTTTAATCTTCAACAACTCCTCCAGAGTGAGGTGACACTGAACTTTAGCATTCTTGACCACTTTCGTGTTTCTTGGGATCACTGATTCTTCATTCCTCACTATTATTGTAGGTGCTCTCATGCTAATAGACTTGCAAAGAATTAGATTCAAAACCTGTGTGTTCACTCAGTTGTTCTTCCTCTACATCATCATAGATAGAGGGAATGTCTTGGGGAAATTGCTCTTGCAAGTCATCTATTTCTTGAATAGGAGGATGGGTTCCTTGTTCTTTTCTGCACTTCTCTTCTTGGATTTCTCTTAGAAATTCATGTGAATACCTATGTATGGAAGACAGGTTGTCTTCACCCTCTGTGTTGGGAACTTGAGACAGGGATGGTGCATTCCTTTCCGGTGTCTCTAAGGTAATAGGGTTCCTATGTTGATTCTTTTTCTCCTTGCTATCAATCAAGTATTCTACCCTCTCCATCAGTCCTTGAAAGTGCAATTCAAGTTTTGCCATGTTATTCCAATTAAGATATCTAGAGGCTTCGAACATAGCTTGTGCTAATTCTACCATCTTCATGCAAAGTTTAGTCCTCTCAATTTCTAAGTCTGCTCGAGGGTAGTTTTTACTCATTTCAGCTATTTGAGGTCCTTCTTTTAATCTTGCTTGATACGCACGAAACATCATGTCTAGGTTTTCCTGTATGTGTTCTGCTAAAACTGATCTTGATTTCTGCACCAAGTTCTCTTGATTCAATTCTTGGGAAGTCAATTCTAGGATTTTGGCTCTAGATTCCTTGAGACTTCCTTCCAACTCAGTTATCCTCTTACTCCATTTCCTCTTAATACTTTCTCTAGAATCTTTCCAAAATTTCGTCTTTTTACTGCTAGATTCTCCAACTTCACTAGCTCCGGCTACTTTCTCATGATTAAGCTGTTAGTTCTGTAAGAGTGCCTGGGCTCTTGTTATAGCTTGGATAGGCATGTATGTAGGGTTGGATCCATCTGCCTTGCTTACAATACCTATCACGTTGATTGGTGTCTCGTTTGAAGCATTAGCAGGGTTCTTAGGACAATCTTTTATGACATGCTCTTTACCACAATCTGCGCAAAAGCCTTGTATGTTATAATACTAAGACTATCCTGCTATGGGAGGATGTGGACAATCCTTTATGAGATGATCTCCTTGACACCTAAAGCATGGTCCTCTAGGGCCCTGTGGTCTTTGTTGTCTCAGTTAGGGCTGCGGATTCGGGTTTGTATACATCACATTAGCGTAATCTGGCTCCCAACTAGGTTTCAATGGTGGACTATCATATTGATATGTCTCCACGTGTTCTGGTGACTCAGTGTAATACACGGGTGGACTATCTACATGAGTAGAGTCAAAACTGTTTGAGTTCAGGTTACTTTTTGTGATCAAGGGTGAAGAAGGCACTAAAGCCCTACTTAAGTTTTCTTCTGCAGCAGCATATTTAACTGATATGACATTAGCGGGTGGGGGTGACTGCTGAGCTAAGATAGGTTGAGGTCTCTGTTGAGCCTGATAAGGATAATTCTGAGGAGGCCTATAATAATGATGTTGAGCATTATATTGGCCTTGATACCTACCTGGCTGTGCATATGCTTGCGGGTAGTTCTGTCTCACTGCTTGTTTGTTGTATGGGCAGTCTTGAGCCGTATGATTTGTGTATCTTCTCTCAATCGTACAGTACTGGCCACTAGGGTTGGCTTGTGTTTGTGTTGCATTGGGACACACATTTGCCATATGATCACCACCACAGGTGTAACAACATTTGTTTGTTGTTAACCTAGGCATTTGTTTACTAGAAACTCCTAGTTTCTGGGCCACTTTTTCTACTAGGTCTTCTATCAAGCTAGACAACTTTGTGGATGCTAGAGATGAAGAGTCCGAGTCCTTGTAGACTTTTGAGAGTTCCAACTCATCTCCGAGGTTGTCCTCAATGTCTATGCAAATTCTTACACATTGATCTAGCGTTCTGGGTTCCTTCAAGTATACATAGGAGCGTAGTTTAGAGCTCAATAGGCCATCTAAAAACAATGATACTTGCTTGGCATGTGAGGGTAACTCTTGCATTGGACATCTTTCAACATATTGTCTAAACCTAAGTCCTGCCAGCCTAACTATTTCTTGAGGGGTCTGTTTGAAGCTATGAATCAATGAAGACATGTCATGCTTGATTCCACTTTTAGAGAATTCAGTGATGAATGACTCTAAAAAGTGATGGATGTCTCTAAATTGCCTTTGTTGCAATGGTTGGAACCAAGTTAAAGCGGTATTCTTTAACGTTAGTCCAAATGCATTATATTGCGTGAACATGTCTTTAACTTGCTCTGCTCATAGCACTTGCTTAAATTCTACAACATGGTCGTAGGGATCTCCTGTCCCATCAAAGTAGTTTTCCATGGATTTTACTAACTGAGTGGGTCTCAATATTCTTGCGTGTTCACATGGTCTTGGTAGAGGAAAATCATCTCTACCGTCTGGTATTCTAGGTTCTCTTTGTCTTTCCACTCTATCCGTGTCTATGGTGGTTCTATCTCTCCCTATGGGATGATTGAAACTTACTTCAGGTCTCTCTTTATTTTTGTCTCTTTGCATGCCGTGGGCTGAGGATGTTCGTGCCCCTTGTTGGCTCGTGTTTACGTTTGCTCATGATGGAGGGAATACTAGCTCACCTCTCCATGTGTAGGTATTTCTTGCGTGGTCTGGTACTACAAACACTCTTTCTGAAGTTTCATCCAGGTATACAACCTTTCCAGGTGTATCTGGGTCCTTGAACTCATAAATCATGATGGAGCCTACCTCACTAGGTTGTTTCGTTTTGTACCTCCAAAATGCTTCATCTGTTTCTTTATTCACGAACAACTCTATGCTTCTATTGTCCTGAGGGATCCACTCAGGGATTAGTACTCCTGTTAGTACAGATTTGCCTCTAGGTGTCCTATGTTGTGAGTGATGATTGGATGCACTTCAAGAAATGAGTTGATGCTGCAAAACCTGCTTCACACCTGCCCTTCTTTGACTCCAGATATGCTTAGTATACTTGCTTAGCTTCCAAATGACACCAAAATATGCTATATGTACTTTGGAAATGAGTTGAGTAATGATTAAATCAAAACAGACTACTTGTGACTTCAAGAATCCTGAAAAAACTTGCTATTTTGGTATTGACACCTGCTCAGAGTTATGCTCAGTGTGACCAGCACACTTAAAATTGATCTAATTGCTTTTGGACCTAATCAATTAGCTTAACAAGCTTTCATTTGCAAGTGGAATGAGAGGAAATGACAAACTACACTCTGAGAAATCAATTTAGCAAACTTAGGAACATCCCCGACATTTTAGGAACTGTACAGAGAAATACCAGAGATCACTTCGAGCGCAATTTCTCCCAGATGGTTGATTCAATGACCTTCAAATTTTGTAGGCATATAGTATGCTTCAAGCTTGTTCCAATGTGCTTAGAATCATCCAATTTGGTTCAGTAGATCTTGAGATATGCCTCTTGGAAGTTGACAGACTTGAAGAGTACACTCAGAGAATAGCAGAGATGATAAATATGAGTATATGTATTAGATCTATTGATTGTACATTCCCATTGGCATAGAATGTGATGCTCAATGGTACTCAGAGGTGTAGGCTGTAGTGTAGCACTCACACACTCAAATATTGATGCAAGATTGCCTCGGGATCTGAGCTAAATGGACAAGCTAACCCGCGACTTTTCTTCTTCACTTATATATGGTTTTAGTGAGAATTTGAATTTGAACTTTAATTCAAATCTCCTAGAATCTTGTACCTAAAAGTGAATGAGATATTCTCTCAATCATTCACCCACTCAATCAATCAAATTTTCCACGACTTAAACTAGTAGGTGTGATTACATGAGTGGTTAGAGTCATATTGACTTTTACAAGAGATAAATGGTAATAACCAATAAGCATTGGTTCCTATGATCCTTGTTCTATGTTGATATATCCTTCAAGGGTCCAAGTTTTATGTGAAGTCTTCAAGGTTGATATCCAAGCCAAGTGTTAAGGCTTGAATTACACCAACAGCTCCCCCTCAAGCCAAACACTTTGGCTCAAGTCTTCATCTCTAGTCTTCAATTACTTCCTGCAATCCAATCATGGATTTAAATCTGCATAGCTTGCTTCCATCCAGAGCTTTAGTAAGCAAATCTGCACATTGCATATTAGTAGACACATATGACAATTGAATATCTTTGCTAAGTAACTTCTCCCTCACATAGTGGTAATGAACCTCTATGTGTTTTGTCCTAGCATGATAAATTGGATTAGCTGCAAGGTGAAGAGAACTTGTGTTATCCCCAAAGATGATTGGTGGTCTTGTGTATAGACCCAATTTTGAATATAAAAGCTTCAACCATATGGCTTCTTGAGTGGCATTTGCTAGCCCTCTATACTCTGCCTCAGTAGATGATAAAGCTACTGTGGGTTGTTTCTTGGATGACCAAGAAATTGGTTTATCACCTGCAAAACATATGTAACCAGATGTGCTTCTCCTGTCATCCTTGCAACCTGCCCAATCTGCATCTGAATATACCTTAATATCAATGTCTGATGAATATGGAAAATACAAACCATGATGTTGTGTTCCCTTTAGATACTTTACTATCTTCTTTGCGGCCTCTAAATGAGGTACTCTTGGTTTGTGCATAAATTGGCTAAGTACACTAACACCATAAGATATATCAATCCTGGTTAAGGTAGCATAATTTAGACTACCTACCAAACTTTGGTAACCTGTAATATCTTGGAGTTCTTCTCCTTCATGAGCACTGAGTTTATGGTTGACCTCCATAGGAGTGCTTGAGATTTTAGCTTCTTGCAAATTAAACTTCTTGACCATATCCTGAATGTACTTCTTCTGAGTAATAAAGATACCTGAATTTGTATAGACCAATTCAAGTCCTAGGAAGTACTTCAATAATCCAAGATCATTAATCTTGAATTCCTTCATCATCTGTCCTTTGATGTGTCTAATTCCCTGAACATCATTTCCTGTAATAATGATGTCATCAACATAGACACACAAGTATATTACCCTCTGAATTGTTCCTTTTGATAAATAATGAAGTATCTGCTTTACTCATTATGAATCCTTGGTCTAGAAGATAGGTTGTCAACCTGTAATTCCATGCTCTAGGTGCCTGCTTCAATCCATACAGAGCCTTCTTCAATTTACAAACATGATTTACCTTCTTGGAATCTTCATAGCCAGGTGGTTGTGACATGTAGACTTCTTCAGATATCCATCCATTCAAGAATGCATTCTTCACATCCAATTGGTACATGTTCCAATTCTTGGATGCAGCTACACTCACCATAACTCTGATAGTTGGCATCTTGGCCACAGGAGAAAATGTCTCCTCATAATCAATGCCTTGGGTTTGTGCAAAACCCTTGGCTACCAACCTAGCTTTATACCTGTTTATTGTACCATCTGAATTCCTTTTGAGTTTGTAGATCCATCTGGATCCTATCACTTTCATGGATTCTTTCTTGGGTACCAAGTCCCAAGTGTCACTCTCCTTGAGAGCTTCCATTTCTTCATCCATTGCTTCCTTCCATTCTGGTTTAGTGATTGCTTCTTCAAATGTACCTGGTTCTTCATTCAAAAGATCCTTTGCAAGATATACAGAATGCTTGGTTACAAGGGAAGTATCATACCCATACCTAATAGGTTTTTTCTTTTCTCTCTGAGACCTCCTCATTGCTTGTGTTGAGGATTCTGGATTATCTTCTAGTTGCTTCATCTTTATCTTCCCTTTGGATTTCCAAGCCTTGAACTCTTCAATGTTGATGGTGTCTTCATCATCTGAGCTTGTGTCTTCTTTCTGAATTGATTCTTGCTTGATAAGCTTGGGAAACTCTTCTTCCATGTCATAAGGTAGACTAACCTTCCTGCATTCATTTTCATACCATGAATCATTCTCATCAAAGATGACATCTCTGCTTACCTTGAAGCCTTTGTTTGAGGGGTTATAGAACCTGTATCCCTTCTGATTCAAATCATAACCAATGAAGATACACTTTTCAGCTTTAGGGTCTAGCTTTCCCCTTACCTGTGAGGGAATATGCACATATGCAACACAACCAAAGATTTTGCAATGATCCAGAGATGGTCTCTTACCATGCCAAGCCTCATAGGGTGTCATTCCATCAAGTGTCTTTGATGGCAACCTATTAATTAAATATATGGCAGTAGATACACTCTCTGCCCAAAGATAATTTGGCAATTTCTTTTCATTTAGCATAGACCTAGCTGTCTCTACAATGAGTCTATTCCTCCTTTCAGCTACCCCATTTTGTTCAGGTGAGTACCTTGTAGTAATCTCCCTCTTGATGCCTCTTTCCTGCAAGAAATCTTCAAAGTCATTGGAGAAGTATTCTCCACCACCATCTGACCTTAGCTTCTTCAAATGTCTACCTGTTTGATTTTCAACTAGTGCAAGGTACCTCTTGAAACAATTAAATACTTCATCTTTATGTTTCATGAAATATAAGACAGTCCACCTGCTATAGCCATCAATGAAGAACACATAGTACCTTGATCCAGATATGGATGGCTCCTTGCTAGGTCCCCAAACATCTGTATGCACCAATTCTAGATAATCTTCATGCATAAAACCTTTCTTGGTATAGGGCAATCTGTGTGACTTACCAAATTGACAAGCCCCACACTTGTATATCATGTGTTGCTTGGATACATTAGGTATCCCAAGCACACATTGATCCCTACTCATTTGCTTTAAGGTCCTCTCTCCAATGTGACCTAATCTCTTGTGCCAAATCTCCAATTCTGATAGTGTTTGATCCTTATAGTTGTACAAAGCAATACTCTTAGTGTCTTCAAGTTCAAAGGTAAACAATCTACCTGATTTTTCTCCCTTGGCTATCCTTCTGAATCCATGTCTTGGATCCTCCACATATGCACCATGTTGAGTGAACCTGACCTGTAGACCTTTTTCCACAATCTGACCTACACTCATCAGATTCTTGGTGATTGTTGGAACATACAATACTCTGCTCAATAGATTCTGATTACCATCACTAGTTTTGACATTGCCTACTTTAACAACTGAATGTTTAGTGTCATCACCTGTCTGCACTTGATGCTTGCCTTTGGGTTCTTCCAAATCAGAAAGTAATGCAACATTTCCAGCTACATGATTAGAGCAACCTGAATCAATATAGAATAAGTGATTGTAGCTCAATGATGAGTAGCACCTCCTTTAATGTCAATCCGGGAAGACGTGAGGATGGTATGAAGACCTCGAGCAAGTGGCGGCACAAGTGCGTGAGTGAGAAGCACACAAGCATGCACACACATACACACACACGCGCACACAAGGCAAGACAAAGAGTGAGAATCAATGGAGCTTTTTAGATTACTTTCAAAATGCTCTTACAAGTTCGTTTCAATTACAATCTACCCCAAAAATGAGCTCTCTAGCTCCTTTTATAGTTTTTGACTAGCTTTTGGCCCTGTCCAGACCTAGTGTCCGGCCTAGTTAAAAATTAGGTTCCAGGGCTTATTTGGGGATTCAAACGAGATCTAAAAATTATGAAAATTGGTACGCAACTACTTCTAAGGCTCCTCAAGCTCAAGGACTCCTTGGATTGCACAAAATGGAGCTACAAAAATGTGAAATGAGATTTACAATGATTATTAGTGATAAAAATCACTGTTGTTGTAGGGATTTCTTCTAGTGATCTGCCATACATATCTTCAAGCTCCCTACTTGCTCTTCTTCCCTGCATGTCCATCTCTCTGATTTGCATTAATGTCTTGAAAAAATATTGGCCTACTTGCCAGATCTTCTTTGACTGCCCTGTTTGCTTGTGCTGTCCCTTCGCTCTGACTCCCTTCTTTGACTTTCACGTCTTGTAGATCCTGATGTACCAAGGCTACTGCCAACACCCCCCCCACTCTCGCGTCTGTCGCCCCTGACAGACCCTTGTCTAGCTGCTTTTTGTACGTAGTATTGTACAACATCGGCGGCGAGGTGGTGTTCTTCTAACCTGAGTCCCCTTGCTAGATCTGTCAGCAATGCATCCCAATTGACTGGCCCTGGGACATCTGGATGTGGCACCCGTAACTGCTCTGAGTGAATGGTTCGCTCCACAGCAAATAAATGGAGGAGATGTGAGGGTCTGGGTACAAATATTTCTGAGTGGTATTCCCAGAACCCTGTTATGAACATCTCTTCGAATGTTTGTTTAAAGCAGGCTGGGAGGTATTTTATTCTGGCGTGCCAAGCGTATATCACCTCTATGGAAGGAGTGGTGCTCATGTCATAAACTAAATCTTGGTTTCCTGTAAGGAATCCGACGCCTGAGAAGTGTGGGTCCTTGATATTCTTGAATGTCCTGAATGTAATAAGCATTAACTCAAAAATTTTCATGCACATCTGGGCCATTACATCAGGGGTATTCTTTAATCGGAGGCTCCAGTGCCTTATAGTGGAGATCATGTAATTGACGGTGGGGGGCCCTTGAGGGGGTGCTAGATAGACGTAGTTTAACCATTTGGCGCATCCCTTGATATTCTTGACTGCAATGGTAAACTCTGGCCATGTACGTCTGCGGAGGACAGGAACATAACAAGGGTTATATTTGATAAAAAGAGGCATATTCGTCCAGGTGCGAACCATCTCCGGGTAGGTTTCGAGGAGTCGGATCCTCCAAGTGGGTTGATGAATGGATCCTTTTTTAGCGCTCTCTAGGATGTCATCTGGCCCAAATTGTGTAGCAAACGTTGGAGGTTTGCCACATTTATGTTGGATTTCTGCATTGTAGTCCGCCAGGAGTATACAGTAGGGCACGTATTGATCATCATTGGTTCCGATCCATCTATGGTGGGACATGCTGCGGAAGTATTCTGATTTAATAATAGTGTCCTCTATCTTTGCCATGGATTGGATCTGAACTGCTACTCGATCTTCATGAGTTGATGCCGTTTTCTCTAGTGTTTGGAGCCACTCAGGTACTTCGATTTCTAGCGTATCCATTCCTTCTGCCGTTTGTTCCCCACCTGGCATTGGCATAGGAACGTAAGGTTCCTCATACGTCTCATCTACCTCGATGGGTACCAAATCCTCGGGTTCTGGTTCGACAACTGGAGAGGGTTGCCTTTCATGTGTGAGTAATCTTGCTTGTAATTCGGCCACCTGCTCTTTCAATTCCTTGACTTCCTCTGAAGTCGTGGTCGTTTCCGTGACTTTGGGTGTTGTCTGTTGCTCTTGGAGTTTATTGCGCAGCGCATCACGTTCCCTTTCCAAGTCATCATGAGCTTCTAATAGATCTGCATAGCTGTCCAAGATGGTCTTCATTGTCGCTGAGGGCACCGCTTTAAACTGTTCTGGATCAATTTCGTGTGGAGCGTCTTCCATTGCTGCTTCTAGATTAGCTTCATTTTGCTGCTGCAGCCTCTTGTTTTCTTCTAGGGCGGCCGCCATGTGTTTTCTAAGAAGTGCCAGGTTACGCCGGACTTTGAGATTATCGGCTTGATATACCTCGAGCAGAGCTTCTAGTTGTTTGGCACCTGATTCTGTCGATGGTTGGGGTGCTGCCAGTAATGTCTGGTGAGCCTGCTCAAGCGTCGCGTAGCGTTGATTCAGTTCTGCATTTTCTGTTTGTAGAATGTGAAATTGTGTTTGTAAGTTCTGATGGTGCGTTTCCAGTTGCTGATACCGGTTGTCCAGAGCTTTGTACTCATGTTGGAGCTGGTATACACATTGGTTTAATGCAAAAAATATGTTATTTACATTAAATAATGTTGGGAAAGGTGAAGATGCAGGGGGAATGGGGGCGGGAATGGGAGAGGTGAATGCTGTGGATGTAAGTGGAGATGTGGGTGGAGGGGGTATGGGTGATGAAGGTGGCATGGGGGGAGGGAGCGGTGCTGTGGCAGGTGATGTTTCCATCGTGTCAACTGTTTGAGTGACTGTGTAGATGGGAATTGTTGGTGGAGTGGATGTGACATCGGTGAACAGGGTGGTGAAGGTGGGCATGGTGACTCCCCCGAATTGGATTCCCGGGGAGAGTGGGATGCCCATGACAACGGTAGTGGTAGTGGATGTGGTAGTGTTAGTGTCCTGCGGTGGAGTGAATTGTGTAGTGTGAGGTGGGGATGGTGGTGATAACGGTGCTTCGTGATATTCTTCTGCTTGCGTTGACTCGCCAGGTGCTGATGTATTGATGTGAATTTGCTTTCCGGACCTCCTGGGACGAGTAGGAACTCTTTTTTCAAACCTGTGGATGTAGGCCATTGCCTCATGGATGGCCTCGTCCAGTCCTACAGCGTCGGCATGAAGGTTCATGGACTCAATGAATAAATCATCCACACCTTCCTCCGCTAGCAAGTCGTTCATGAGTCTTTTGCCTTGTTCGAGAGACATCTTATGCTGTTCCTGAACCAGTCGCATGGTTCGATATAGTCTCTTGATCTGTGCCGAATATGCTGGGGCACTTGCTAACTCGGAGAGTTCGTCATATTCTTGCTGTTGTTCTTCGTCGGCTTCTTCTTCGTCTCCTCCTGCCTCTTGTTCATCTACATCGACTTCTACAGTTTGTGTTTGGGTGGGGGCCGATGTTGTTTTGGGTCGTGGTTCCTGAGCTCGCGCTGCTTCTGCTTCGAGGTTAGAGTCATAGATTAATCGGGCAATTTCTTCATCCGTGAGGTCCTCAAGAGTAAATCCCTGCGGGAATTCCAAATCGGATGGAATGGGGGGAAACACCAGATTAGGCCCCTCCGTGCTTGGTCTTGGTAACCGGATTGTGAATGGCCTAACTCGTCGTGTCTGAGGAGGAGTGATTTCTGGTGTAGCGGTAGCTCCCCTTGGTTGAGCACAGGGTAGTTGGACTCCCCCCCTCATCTTCTTGGATGGGGGACCTGCTGTTGATAGTCTTCTTTGGAATTCTTGGACTCGGGACCATACGAGTGCCCGCTGAACAGGCACGTCATAAGCCAAGCATCTGTAGATTATTCTGGTCAAAGCGCAACACCCGTGGAGTACATTCTTCTGTTTCTTGTTCCACCTTTGATGTGCTAGGTGGATCTGGTCTATTATCCAGTGTGGCACATTGATGGGTAGGCTTTCGGTTTCTGCTAGATATAAACTGAACCATATTTTTTTCGGGGGCATTGTGAATCGTTCTTGGGCGGGAAACGCAAAATGCTGCATGATGGTTCGCAGGTGAAGCGCAATGGTAGGTGTCATGGCTACCATATCCTTCAACTTATTCAGATCCTTGTGCTTCATTCGACCTGGGACCATGGTTTCCTTTTCTGTGGGGATGTGCATGCCATACATTCCCAAAGCTTCTCTTACCAGATTGAGGTCCAGCTTGAACCTTTTAAGCTCATTACCCGGCAGCAGTGATGGCAACACAAAGGTGCTGTCGCCTCCTTTGGCCCTGCTCGGCGTGATTGTACTGATCAGATATGAACATCGTAAAAAGTCCGGCTTTGGTATGTGAGTCCTGAAATAACTTTCCACACCTGCTTTGACCCAAACTGATCTCATGACTTCAGCATTTTGGTAGCTTTCAAATTCGCGAGTGAAAAAGTGGTATCGACCCCATTTGCCATTGAATTCCAGTTCTGCTTCCCAGAAGTAGGTTCCATCGCCCAGTGGTCCAGCAACATCACTGAACCAATGCGCATGCTTACCTACTTGAGAGGTGTGTCCTTGAGGAGGGTCCTGGATGGGGAGCACATGCACTTCTCGAAGCTCTTGCGGTCTTGCGGTGAGGCGTGGCTCAAGGAGAAGTGCTTCTATGTCCACGATCTGGGGACCAGATCCGGCTTGAGCGCTGGTACCTGCTTCTGCCATGGCCTGTTTGCTGATTGGTTCTGTGAGAATATAGAACCATGTGTTAACATTGTAATGGACAAAATAAATCCGTTGTTGTCCCCGTTACAACATTAACATAAGGTAGAAGGTGAGTTAGTGGTTAGTAAGTGCATGAAGATAGTGTGTGTAGTTAGTGATTGTGTTGTCCTAGGAAACTATTGCAGTTAGTAAGTGGGTTATGAATTTACAAATTGGGGTCGGGGGGTTTATTACGGACCCTAGGCTGCCAAATGCAGTGGGTGGGCGGTGCTTTCGGTTTCGGAGAGTCTCTACAGAGCCTTCTCGGTGTCGTGGTTTGAGGATGAGGCCTTTTTGGGACCCATTTACAATTGATTACATGTACGCTCTTGGGTTTTGGTGTGTACATGAGTGTTGAGAACGAGTGAAATCTGGCAGTATGCGTCGCTGTGTTATGCTGTTTAAATTGTGGCTTCAGCGTAGCTACTTGTGCCATCAAGCAAGCCTTAGGCACCCAAATTTGTCTTGATTGTGGGCTTGCCTTCATCGACTTCTTGGGCACCCAAATAGATTTTACTTTAGCAGAAGAATTTCTGAAAGACTTCTTATTAGCATTGCGTTGTTGGTCACTAATAAGAGGCTTTGCCCCTGTAGTTGACGGTGGCGCAACTGGTCGTTCGCCTTTCCGCACCCATACCTGATCTAATTGCTGGGCTGTTCTGCTGCGCAGGTACTTTTGATCTCTGACATAGGTAGTACCCTGCTTCTTCTGCCTTTGATCCACCTTGGGTTGCTGCCTCTTTCTCGCCTTTGGAAAAGAAGGGAGTTCCTTTGCATTCCTGACTCCTTTTTTGCGAATATCATTCCTTTGCAACACATAGTTTTGGACAAGAACAGCATGGTCATCTTCATGTGTACCCCTGGAAGGACCAGGAGTCTGTGCCTTTCCTAGTTCCTTGAGTGCTTGATTGTCTAATTCTACTGTAACTCGACTATGATTGACCCAAACCTGGAGAAGTCCACTTCTTAGGTTTAGATTGACTGCTTGGTCATAAATCCAATCTTGACCCAGGACAAGAGGCTCAGTGAGATCCTCATCCTGACACACTAGTACTTTAACTGTCATTGCTTCATCATGGATGTAGAGGGGAAGTTCCACCTCGCCCATGCAAGGGGTTTCCACGCCTCCCAATCCTATAAGATATGCCTCCACAGGATTGACAGTTAACTGTAAATCTTGACAGTAAGACATTCTAACCGCACTAGTGGCTGCACCTGAGTCAATCAAGGCTCTTACAGTCCTTGCACTTTTTCCTTGTCCGATATCTAGGGTTACGAAAGGACGTCGATCAGTTATCCTAGGTGAGCTGGTTCCTGCGACTTCACACATTGCCACATGATATCCTTGATCTGCATAGTCATTTGTCCTAGGCTGCTCTCTGCTTTGCCTACGTAATTTCATCCTTCTAATGCGTTCTAAGGCTTCTGCCTGAGCTTCTTCTCGCACTCGCTTTTCTTCCTCTTTGCGTTTCTTAGCAGTATTGAGTCGGCTAAGCATTTCTTCTGTGAGGGGTTCCTGGTACAACTTGACTCTGCAACCGCTAATATAATTTGGGAGAACATTACCCTCTAATGTGGCCAATTGTACCGCTCCGCTTGTGGAGATCCTATTGATGATCATAGGTCCGTAGCCTCTCTTTTCTAGCTTCCTCGCGTGTTGTTTGAGTGTATAGACCAAGACTAGATCTCCTGCTTTCAGGCCTTTATCCTTCACATGGGCATCGAAATATGCCTTCTGTCTCTTCTTGGCTGCATATATCCCTGCAGCGGCTCTCAGTCTTGTCTCTCCTAATCGTTCAAGGTCAAAGATCCTAGAGGAGAGCTCATGACCTGTCCATTCGTGCTCTTGTGCTACTCTCAATGTAGGGATCAGGAAGTCCAAGGGTAGCACAGCGTTTTGGCCGAATACCATCTGAAAGGGGGTGGCTTGGAGTACCGTTTTGTAGGCAACTCGGTATGCCCAAACAGCATGGTGTAGCTGTTTGTCCCAATCAGAGCGTTTAGTGTTCACTAGTTTTGTCAGTACATTGCATAAAATCTTATTAGTGCTCTCAGCTTGTCCATTAGCTTGAGGGTGATAAGGGGCAGACTTTTTGTGTATTACCAAGAATTCTTGGAGTAGATTTTCAATCACTTCATTCAAGAAATGAGTGCCTCTATCACTTACAAGCTCTATAGGTAGCCCGTATCTCGTGAATACATTCTCAAACAAGAATTTGGCAGTTGTTTGAGCATCGTTCTTTGTCGTAGCCTTTACCTCTACCCACTTGGTGAGATAATCTGTTGCCACAATGATGTATTCCGCATGCGAACCCTTAGCTGGGGGATTAATAGGACCTACAAAGTCTATTCCCCACTTAGAGAATGCACGTCCACCCATCATAGGTTTCAGTGGCATCTCATCTTTGCGTATAGGATACTGAGTCCTTTGACAGACATCACACCGTTTCACATAGGTATGTGCATCCATGTGAAGGGTAGGCCACCAGAAGCCCGCAAATAGTATCGCCTTGATTACCCGATCTGGTCCAAAGTGTCCTCCTGCTACCCCTTGGTGAGCAGTTTCCAAGATCTTGAGATATTCACTTTCATGGACACACAGTCTCAGGTAACCATCCTTACCGCGTTTGTATAGATTATCACCAATGAGTGAGTAATCCAAGGCTTCTTGTTCTAAACTCCTTTTCCTAGCCAGAGTCATGTCTGGAGGGAATGTGTTTGTCCTCAGGAATGATACTAGTGGTTCGCTCCAATCTGGCACAATGGATACTTGATAAAGAGTGGCATGTTCCACTGGTGGTTTAGTGCAACAGATTGGGCATTCCTTGCACAACTTTTGGACATCAGCTTCCATAGTTGGCCAATGCACTCCGAATCTCTTTAGAGTCTGCAAAGTTCTTTGCTTTGAATGGTGTTGCTCTAACGCACCTACATGTGCTAATTGCAACCATTTAGCGTACTCATCCTCTTCTACGCAACAAGCCAAGATCCCTTGATCTGTGTGCTTGTACATACTTCCGGCCATGATGTGGTATTTTTGGGCTTTTACAACCTCTCTGTTCCGTGTGTTTACCACAGGATGGTTAGGCCCGTATGTCAAGACTGGTACTATTGGCTTGGCCCACTGCGGTACAACTTCCAAATTAAACAAGTAAGCGTCAGGAAGGTCATCTGGCACTCCTTGTGGGGCTTCTCCCGATGTGAGCCTAGAGAGATGATCTGCTCTCAAATGAGTCCTTCCTTTTCTTACCACAACCTCGAAGTCGTATTCCATTAGCAAGAGAAACCATCTCACTAATCTTCCTGTATTGCATGGCTTGTTTACAAGATATAACAATGCCTGATGATCAGTAAAAAATTTAAACTTATTTGCAAGCAAATAGTGTCTAAATTTCTTGACTGCATATACCATGCCTAATCCTTCGCGCTCTGTAGTGGTGTAATTCCGTTCGGCCGCGTTCAATTGTCTACTGGCATAGGCAATTGGAAGATCCATATTACCTTCACCCGTAGGTTGTGCCAGCACACACCCAATAGCATAATTGGATGCATCAACATGAACATGGAATGGCTTATTCCAATCTGGAGTGGTCAAGATTGGTGCTGAACACAATCTTCGTTTAAGCTCTTGGAAGGAATTCTCACATTCATCCGTCCACTCAAAGTTTGTCAGAAGTCCGTACATGGGCTTTGCAATGACGGCATACATGTGTATAAATCGTCGATAATAACCACAATGCCCCATGAAAGCTTGTACTTCCTTGACATTCTTTGGCCTCGGTAGCTCTGCTATGGCTCTCACTTTTTCTTCGTCTGTAGATATGCCATTCTTTGACACTATGTGTCCTAGAATCTTGCCTTGCCTGACCATAAAAACGCACTTTTCTGGGTTTAGGCAGACTTGATATTCTCTACATTTGTCAAAGATTTGTCTGAGTTCAGGAATGTGAGTTTGCCTAACGTTGGAATGAGCGCAAAGATCATCAACATAGACTTCTAAACTCTTCCTTAGGAACTCCTTAAACACATGGCACATCAGTCTCTGGAAGGTAGCTGGTGCATTGGTAAGCCCAAATGGCATTACTCTAAAAGCAAAAATGCCCCATTCTGTGGCAAAGGCTGTCTTATGCTGATCCTCTGGAGCTATGGCTACTTGATTGTAGCCCGAAAATCCATCAAGGAAGCTGTACACTTCCTTGCCTGCCACTCTTTCTAAGAGATGTTCTGTGATGGGAAGCGGATAGTTATCTCGAATCGTGGCGGCATTAACCTTTTTCAAGTTAATGCACACACGCAGTTTGCCATTCTTTTTGGGCACCACCACGATGGGGGATACCCATTCGGTGTGCTCAATTTCGTAGATAAATCCAGCTTCAACCAGTCTATCTATCTCCTCCTTGATCTTAGCAGCGTAGTTATCATTATATGTATAAGGCTTTTGCTTAGAGGGTTTGGCATCTGAGGTCATGGGGATGGTGTGTGAGCATATGTCTGGGTCAACACCTTTCAAATCCTTGTAACTCCAAGCGAATACATCTCTGTATTCTCTTAGCAAGGCAGTCAATTCATGCTCTTCTTCTTCTGTCAGGTCATGGCCTATATACGTGCATCTCTCCTCTCCTTCTTCTATGGCCACTACTATTTTCTTGGTGGTTTCTTTATTATCATAGGCCTCTCCTGATTGTGCCTCCCGTTTAGGCATTCTTATCATGACTCTCCTGTCATCTATCTCATACTTCTTAAAATTTTCTGGGACTTCAAACAAAGATTCTTCCTCTTCTGGTGAGGCTTCTCTCTTCTTTCGTCTCTTCCCTTCTTCCTTCGGGCTCACATGTGTTGCTAATCTTACGTCATTTGTCAGCTCTCCATGCCTCTGGGGTTGAAATTCTACTTCATGGAAATATTCTTCATCTGATGCAAATGGTGGGTCCATAATGATTGACTCTAGATCGGAGTCACTTGCATCCTCAAATGCATCAGGGCCAGGTTCGCATTCTTCTAGGACTGCCTCTCCCATGATTGGCTCTATGGAGAAGACTGAAATATCATAGCCATCCTCATCACAGTGAGGTGTCCATTGTTCTTCATTGATGGCTACGTCCATTGTTGCTAAAATTTCTGCCCAGCCATGGGGTTCAAATTCCTCATCTGGAAAAACTACAGGTGCATAGGCTGGGTCTTGAATGGGTCTATGGGTTTCTTTCGCACCTACCTCTCTGGCTTTCTCTCTCTTCTCTTCTTCTACTGCTACCTTGCACATCCATAAGTGAGTGTCTTCATGCATCCATGAGGATCCTGATTCTATGGAATGCACAGATTCTGTGTCATCTTTAGCTCTATGGATGGGATTCCACTGGATAGGAGGGACATCTCTATGAGAATAATCCTTGAGATTGACTTTGGTCGTAACACCCAAATGTTGCAAATACAAGGAGTTGGTTCCCCAATCCTGTACCACTTGCAACTGTCGCATAAATGGTCTTCCTAAAATCATCTCATAAGCATGATTTTTGCTGAAGTCACATATAGCAAAGCTATGCTCAAACTCAACGCCACACGTGGTGAGAGTTATTCCTTCCAGCAATCCTAGGGGTCTCTCTATGTGACCATCGGCCATTTGCAATTTCATTCTCGTCGGCCTGAGTGCTGGCTTGCCCCAACGCTTCCATAAGGAGGTAGTGGCAATTGCAACTCCTGCACCTGAGTCCAAAATTGCCTTTGTGGTGTGGTCCTGGTAGGTAATGGGAAGATAGGTGTTCCCTTCTTCACCTTCGCACATATCTCCTATCTTATCCAAGGGAATTTCCGGTACTGTCCTATGGGATCCTACCTGGGAGCGAGGTTTTGCTATCTCTGGTACCTGTTTGGCTACATGTTTCCACAATTCGGGTCTAACCTTGAGTAGCTCTTCTAACTTGAGATTACACTGCACGTTAGTGTTCTTCACCACCTCCGTGTTCCTAGGAATGACTGAGTCGTCGTTCCTTACCATGACTGTGGGTGCTCTCATACATGTGGACTTTGCTTCCCATGGGCCTGTGAAGTGGGGTAGCTCTTGTATGGAATTAGACTCAAAGTCTAATCTCTCGTGAGACTGAACACTCTCATGCTCCCCGTAAATAGATGGGATGTCTTGTGGGAATTGGTCGTGTGCATCGTCCACAAGTTCAAAAGGAGGGGCGACCTCACTTTCGTTATCCCATTTGTCTTCCTGAATCTCTCGTAGGAAGTCTGGTGCAAACCGATTCATAGAAGAAGAAGTGTCTGGCTCCGTAGAATTAGGTACATATGCTACCTGGGAAGGAGGGCTTCTTCTATCGTTGGCTCTTTCCTCGTTCTCGCAAATGGTTGGAGCACAAGCTTCTTGGGGAGGATTACTCATTCTATTACTTTTCCGAACAGGCTCGTACGCTCTCTGGGAAGGGATGTGGCTTACCTGTGGAGGTACATAAGCTTTCGAGGGAGGCACCTGTGACCTTTGGGGAGGAAAATAGGCTCCTTGAGGAGGCACATGAGCTTCCTGAAGAGGCTGGCTTATTCGTTCTCTTGCCCTTTCCTTTTTTTGAGGGATAGGCTCCTTTTCTGGCTGTGCAGTTAGCCTCTCTAATCTTTCTAAGGAGGGGAAGTCGTCTGGTTTAGGGGAATTGGCTGCATAAACTTCCGATGGAGAATGGCTCAGGTTTTTGCTTGCTTTTCCTTTATCCTGATTTTTTTCTTCCTTGTCAGATCTTGCAATTATCCTCTCTAACTTTTCTAGGAATCCATCCAGGTGTAATTGCGTTTTGGCTGAGCCCGAGTAATTGAAAAGGCGACTGGCTTCAAACATAGTCTGAGCCAATGCGACCATTTTCGCGCACAGTTTGGTTCTTTCTATCTCTAGGTCAGCTCTAGGATAGCACTTGTCATGATCCGTGACGTTTGGCCCTTCTTGGATTCTGGCCTGATATGCTTTAAGCATCATGTTCAGGTCTTCAGGAGTGGGATCTGCTAGAACTGATCCTACTCTAGGGGGTGGTGGGATTTGATGAGGCAGTGGGGAAGATGGTGAGTCGGATGGAGATGGAAGGGGTGGAGGCGGGGTATTGTGAGAGGGGATTTGAGAGGTGATTTCAGTTATCCTAGCTTTGGTTTCTCTTATGCTTTCCTCAAGTTCACTCATCTTTTTAGCCCATTGTCTTTTCATTCTTTCCCGACTATCTTTCCATGCTCTAGTCCTTTTCTTTGTTATGCTCTCGGTTTCACTAGCCTCTGAATTCTTACTCTGGTTTGTCTCTTGGTTTTGCTGCAAAGCCTGAGCTCTAGTGACCACCTGCACTGGTGCAGTGGAAGTGACGCTTCCTGAGGAATCTACAACCAAACCAATCACATTGATCGGAGTGATTTTTGGCATATTATTGGGGTTCTTTGGGCAATCTCGTAAAAGATGCTCCTTTCCACAATCTTGGCAAAAACCTTGGATAGTCACTGACTGGGGTTGTGTAGGTGGGGGCAAGGGGCAATCACGAATGAGATGATCTCCTTGGCATCTGTAGCACGGTCCTCTTGGGAATGGAGGTCTTACTTGCCTAGGTTGAGGCCTGGGGTTGGGGTTTGCATACATGACGTTCGTGTAATCTGACTCCCAACTGGGTTCACTTGGTTCCTCACTATAGTAAGACTCCCCATGTTCTGGAGACTGCATGTAGTAAGCCTGGGGACTATCGACATGTGTAGAATCAAAGCTATGGTCACTTGGGTCACTTTCTGAGATCAATGGGGTTACTGGTACTATGGCCCTATTCAGGTTTTCTTCTGCAACAGCATACTTTACTGGAATCACGTTAGCGGGGTTTGGGGGCTGTTGAGCTAGTACCGGTTGGGGTCTCTGTTGGGCCTGATATGGTTGCTGATAGGTTTGTTGGGGTCTAGCATATTGTGGTGGTGGATTTTGGTTTTGGTATCTGCCTTGTTGGTAGGGTTGCGGGTAGGGTTGCCTAACAGTCTGCTTGTTGTATGGGCAATCTTGCGCGGTGTGGTTGGTGTATCTCCGTTCTATGGTGCAGTACTGGCTGCTAGGGTTTACTTGGGGTTGAGCCATAATGGGACAGACGTTCGCCATATGGTCACCACCGCATGTATAGCACCTTTTCACAGGGGCAAACCTTGGAATTTGTTTGCTAGTTACACCTAATTTCTGAGCTACCTTCTCAGCAAGTTCCTCGATTGATGTAGATTGCATGGAAGAGTGGCTAGATGCGCTATCTGAATCTTTATAGATTTTGGAAAGCTCTAGCTCTTCCCCTAGGTTATCTTCAATGTCAATGCACATGCGTACACACTCTTCTATAGTCCTAGGGTCCTTCAGATACACATAGGATCTCAATTTCGTACTCAGCAATCCATCAAGGAATAGGGCTACTTGTTTAGCAGATGTGGGTAGCTCCGAAATAGGACATCTTTCAAGGTATTGCCTAAATCTTCTTCCTGCAAGTCTCACGGTCTCTTGAGGGGTTTGCTTGAAGCTGTGGATCAATGAGGAAGTATTGTGTCTTATGCCACTCTTAGAGAACTCTACAATGAAAGCCTCTAGGAGTTGGTCTATGCTCCTGAACTGGCGTTCATCTAATGGCTGAAACCACGTAAGTGCTGTGTTCCTAAGGGTTAGACCGAAGGCATTGTACTGCGTGAACAGATCCTCCACTTGTTCAGCTCTCAAGACTTGCTTGAACTCCGCCACATGATCATAGGGATCTCCTGTGCCGTCAAAGTAATTCTTCATGGACTTAACTAGCTGGGTGGGTCTCAAAGTTCTTGTGTGCTCTCTAGGCCTCGGCAGAGGGAATCCATCTACATTTCTTTGGTTCCTGTGGGCTCTATGTATCTCAGGAGGTTCTACCCTATTCGTCTCTGTTCTCGTTCTTTCTCTGCCTACAGGGTTGGCAAAACTTACTTCTGGTCTATCCCTACTTCTGTCTCGTTGCATACCATGAGCTTGGGAAGTTCCAGCCCCAGGGTGACCATAGGATACATTTGATCTTGGTTGGGGGAAAATAAATTCACCCTTCCAAGTGTAGGCATGCCTATCATTTTCTGTCACCACGAAGATCCGCTCTGAAGCATGATCTAAGTAGGTCACTCTGCCTGGGCTATCCGGATCCTTAAACTCATAGATCATGATATTTCCTATGTCTGTCGGCTGATTAGACTTATACCTCCAAAAGGCTTCGTCAGTTTCTCGATTGAGGAGCAACTCTATGCTCTTGTTGTCTTGGGGGACCCATTCAGGTGTGATAATCCTAGTGAGAACTGATTTACCTCGAGGGGTTCTAGGTTCCGCACCCATGTTCCCTTGTTCCAGGTCACCTAAGTCTGCTTCTGAGATTACATTCCCGAAGTCATCTGTCCTATCAGGGTGACTAGTGACTACATATAGAGTTCCTTCCTTGTCCAGGTATGCACCATTTTCAAACTTGACAGCTGGATGTTCTAGTCCTATAGATTGGTCAGGGTTTTTAATCTGGACCACGGATCTTCCTAGGCCGTCCTCATAGATGCTAGCACCTAATCGGTTGGTCCTAAGGTATTCCAGCTGCGTTTTGTAAGGGCCTTCTACCCTGTATAGGTAAGGCACTCCTGAACTTCCCGTAGGTCTGTCCATGCCTTGAGACATTTCTGACTCACTGGTCTCAGAGCTAGGGTAGTATGAGTGGTGGCTCAACTGCTGGGCCCAAGACCTTGCAGTGTGATTGACACTAGCCTCTGAAGACCTAAGGCTTTGTCTCTCTCTTGCTAGGTGTCGTCCTGACCTAAGGTTCATATGCCTAACTGATTATCCCAATTTTTTCCAGAGTACAACCTCGTTGCCAGTCAATTGGTACCAGTCACTTAATTCTTTTTAGTTATTTATAGTGTTTATGGTCTTGTCTGATATCACGTCGTAGGACTACTTGAGTGTTCTTCGTAATTTCAGGTTGATCGTTCCACGTTAGGTTCTTTTCCTTTAGGTTATCGACAGTACAGTAACTAAGTTTTTAGCTTGAACTTGAGTTCTTTAGTAGTCTTCAACTTGATAACTGCCTATCGTCGCCCTGACTTACTCCTATCTCTACTCGTTCTTAGCTTGAGCTAGGAAATGACAGAGGGAGATGAGAATAATCCAACCTTACTTGTTGATCCCTTGCTTTATGGTGCTCTCAGTTGCTCTCAATGGACCTGTAAAAGACCCACGGTTAGCTCAATGCTTATATCCAAAGAACAAAACCAACCACTTTCATTCATGTGACACACACACACATTTGCATTGTGGCTTTTAGGAAAATAATTCTAAAGACTCCTGACTTTGATCCCCCTGGGTATGGTCAACTTCAAATTACCCTCTCTGAAAATCAATGCATTATCTTTATAAAAAACAGTTGAGGGCGTGTAGTATATGCCACGAGCTTTCCAACAAGCCCAAGAGCTCAAAAATTGGATTTCGTATGGAAAAGTTAGGGCTGTTCAGGGTTTAGGGGGTTAAATCAGGGTTCAATACAAGCTAACAGTCAAACAGGAATACCCGAGTAGCTTGTGGCACGGCCTAACAATGCAATCCTACACCCTAGAGTTTGTCCCACACTTAATCACAATTTAGACCAATCACCTTGCCTTAAAAATTTGACCTAATTTGCCCTTCTAACGCGTTCGCAAAGTCTGTCGGTCGCGATTGACAGGTCAGTCGCGATCGACGTGTCGATCGCGATTGACAGGTCCGTCGTGGCTGTCAGTCGCGATTGACTGGTCAGTCGCGATTGACAGGGGTTACGAAAAGTCAATCAGTCGTGGTCAAAGCGTCGTTGACTCTGTCGGTCGCGATTGATGAGTCGATCGCGATTGACAGGTCGGTCGCGAGGGTCTGTCGATCGTGGTCAAACAGTCGTTGACTGTGTCGGTCGCGATTGACAGAGGCGTCGTGGTCTGTCCGTCGTGGTCAAACCATCGTTGACTGTGTCGATCGCGATTGATGAGTCGATCGCGATTGATGGCTCGATCGCGATTGACACGTGTCACGCGTATGGTCAGTCGGTCGTGGTCAATCGGTCGTTGACTCTGTCGGTCGCGATTGACAGAGCCGTCGTGGGCTGTCGGTCGCGATTGACGTGTCGATCGCGATTGACAGGTCTGTCCGTCGTGGTTTGTCGATCGCGATTGACGTGTCGATCGCGATTGACAGAAATCTGTGGAATTTCAAAAAACTAAACACATTTTTGGGAAGCCCTTAGCCTGTAGGTCATGGATATGCACTTTGTTTAGCATTTAGAGCAATTTTTCTGTCGGTCGCGATTGACAGAGCTCGGCGACACACAGACAGTTACACAGATTTCCGTACCTGCGCAGGGTGCTGGGGATGATGATGCGGCCTGTACCTGCAGAAAGCTCACAAAACATGCAAAAAACAGCACATGCAAATTCGCTCTCTCGCTCTCTCTCACAAGTGAAATGAGGGAAATGAGGTGGAGATGGGGATATAGTCAAAAAACTGAAATTTTCGCGATGATGGAGGTGGACGTGGGAGATGGTGATGATGATGATGGTGATGAAGAGGGTGAAGAAAGTAAAAGAAAATCGATGAGAGTGAAGAAAATACCTACAACTCCAACGCGTCAACTCTACGTCTTACCATCACACGCTCGTCCTCAAAGCTCGATCCCCGGCAACGGCGCCAAAATTTGGTGTAGCTCAATGATGAGTAGCACCTCCTTTAATGTCAATCCGGGAAGACGTGAGGATGGTATGAAGACCTCGAGCAAGTGGCGGCACAAGTGCGTGAGTGAGAAGCACACAAGCATGCACACACATACACACACACGCGCACACAAGGCAAGACAAAGAGTGAGAATCAATGGAGCTTTTTAGATTACTTTCAAAATGCTCTTACAAGTTCGTTTCAATTACAATCTACCCCAAAAATGAGCTCTCTAGCTCCTTTTATAGTTTTTGACTAGCTTTTGGCCCTGTCCAGACCTAGTGTCCGGCCTAGTTAAAAATTAGGTTCCAGGGCTTATTTGGGGATTCAAACGAGATCTAAAAATTATGAAAATTGGTACGCAACTACTTCTAAGGCTCCTCAAGCTCAAGGACTCCTTGGATTGCACAAAATGGAGCTACAAAAATGTGAAATGAGATTTACAATGATTATTAGTGATAAAAATCACTGTTGTTGTAGGGATTTCTTCTAGTGATCTGCCATACATATCTTCAAGCTCCCTACTTGCTCTTCTTCCCTGCATGTCCATCTCTCTGATTTGCATTAATGTCTTGAAAAAATATTGGCCTACTTGCCAGATCTTCTTTGACTGCCCTGTTTGCTTGTGCTGTCCCTTCGCTCTGACTCCCTTCTTTGACTTTCACGTCTTGTAGATCCTGATGTACCAAGGCTACTGCCAACAGTGATCATCATTGATACCTGACTTAGAAGTCATATTCATGATCAATAGGGAGTCGTCTTGTTCCTCTGCATAATTGTTGTAGTCTTTCCTATTTCTGTATCCACCTTGATAGTTGCCATTGTGATTGTAGTTGTTGTTATAATTATTGTTGTAGCCATGGTAGCCTTGAGATTGATTGAATCTGCCTCTGCCTTGACAGTATCCTCCTCTTTGGTGACCTCTTCCTCTTTGGTTCTTGTAGTTTTTGTAGCATTCATCTGTGATATGGTTAGACAAGCCACAAATATTGCATGGAGATTGGTTGTAGGGTCTCCCCCTACCTGACTTACCTCCTCTGCCCCTACCTCTGGAAGACCTACCTCTCCCTGCATAGTTTGCTTGAGAGGTAGATCCTTCTTCATCAACTTTCTTGTTCTTACCCTTGTCTTTAGTCTTCTTATCAGTATATAGGGCAGAGGGATTGTTACCTTTTGATTGCTCTCCATTCTTTGTAAGCTTTGCTTCATGAGTAAAGAGTTTTCCAATCAGAGTTGTTAAATCAGGTGCTTGGATGTCCATGTATAAGCCATTGCTGTGGTAAAGCTCTCCCACTTGTCATCTGCCTTTAGTCCATTGATTACTTGTCTGACTATTTGCTCTTCCTCAATCTCCTCTCCAACACTTGCAAGTTGATCTGCAATGTCTTTGACTTTGGTAACAAAATTTGAGACAGATTGCTTTGATTGCTTCCTTAGAGTTGTAAACTCAATCCATAGCTGATTCTTTCTGGCCCTTGTGCTTGATGAAAAGTAAGTTGACAAGGTTTCCCAAGTCTCTTGGAAAGTTTTGCAATTCCTTATGTGTGGTAGAAGGAAATCAGAAATAGAGTTTAGAAGATATGACCTTGCCAAAGCATCTTTTGCACACCATTGATTGAGTCTCTCTTGCTCTTCCTTGGTGGGTAGGCCTCTAGCTTTGAATGAGGGCAATTCCTCATCTCCTGATATGAATCCAAACAAGCTCCTTCCTTGTAGATAGGTCTTCATTCTTAGAGACCAAGCCTGGTAGTTGTTCCTGTCTAATTTGTCAATGAAGGAAGGGAAACCATCACCCATGATTACCTTATATGCTCTGATACCACTGTTGTGAGTGATGATTGGATGCACTTCAAGAAATGAGTTGATGCTGCAAAACCTGCTTCACACCTGCCCTTGTTTGACTCCAGATATGCTTAGTATACTTGCTTAGCTTCCAAATGACACCAAAATATGCTATATGTACTTTGGAAATGAGTTGAGTAATGATTAAATCAAAACAGACTACTTGTGACTTCAAGAATCCTGAAAAAACTTGCTATTTTGGTATTGACACCTGCTCAGAGTTATGCTCAGTGTGGCCAGCACACTTAAAATTGATCTGATTGCTTTTGGACATAATCAACTAGCTTAACAAGCTTTCATTTGCAAGTGGAATGAGAGGAAATGACAAACTACACTCTGAGAAATCAATTTAGCAAACTTAGGAACATCCCCGACATTTTAGGAACTGTACAGAGAAATACCAGAGATCACTTCGAGCGCAATTTCTCCCAAATGGTTGATTCAATGACCTTCAAATTTTGTAGGCATATAGTATGCTTTAAGATTGTTCCAATGTGCTTAGAATCATCCAATTTGGTTCAGTAGATCTTGAGATATGCCTCTTGGAAGTTGACAGACTTGAAGAGTACACTCAAAGAATAGCAGAGATGATAAATATGAGTATATGTATTAGATCTATTGATTGTACATTCCCATTGGCATAGAATGTGATGCTCAATGGTACTCAGAGGTGTAGGCTGTAGTGTAGCACTCACACACTCAAATATTGATGCAAGATTGCCTCGGGATCTGAGCTAAATGGACAAGCTAACCCGCGACTTTTCTTCTTCACTTATATATGGTTTTAGTGAGAATTTGAATTTGAACTTTAATTCAAATCTCCTAGAATCTTGTACCTAAAAGTGAATGAGATATTCTCTCAATCATTCACCCACTCAATCAATCAAATTTTCCACGACTTAAACTAGTAGGTGTGATTACATGAGTGGTTAGAGTCATATTGACTTTTACAAGAGATAAATGGTAATAACCAATAAGCATTGGTTCCTATGATCCTTGTTCTATGTTGATATATCCTTCAAGGGTCCAAGTTTTATGTGAAGTCTTCAAGGTTGATATCCAAGCCAAGTGTTAAGGCTTGAATTACACCAACATCCTAGGTTCTTCTAACGGTTCTTTTCCTTGTGTTCTCGCTTCCGTCTCTAACTGAATCACGCCAAACTCATTGGTATTGTTTGGCTGAGTACTTAAAATGTACATCCTTCCTTCCTTGCCTATGTACGCGTCTCTCAAATTTCACCACTGGACGTTCCAATCCAATGGGTTGATCAGGATTGTGCATTTGCACCACTTGTCGTCGCAAACCATCCTCATAGATGTGAGCACCTAAGCGGTTGGTTCGGACAGATTCTAATTGAGTCCTATAGGGTCCTTCTGGCTTTTCTAAATATGCTATGTTTGACCCTCCTTCTGGTCTTTCTGTGCTAAAAGCGATTTCTGATTCACTCGTATCTGACCTCAACTCGTAGGGATAACTATTATTCAATTGTTGAGCCCACGACTGTGCAGTGGTTCCTATACTTGCTTCTGATGATCTAAGGCTTCGTCAGTCTGACTTGCCTATATGTTTTCATGATCTAAGGTTCATGAATTTTCTTCCTTGCACACTCAGTACACGCTCAGATTGTCAATGGTTCTTTGTTCTTTCTTTGCTTGGTTCTTTTTAAATGTCTTTAAGTTCTTGTCTTGTCTTACTATAAGCGTCAGGAATCGACTTTTCGTTATATTTTCGAGTTCTCATTCCGTCATACTTAAGTTCTTTTCCTTTAGGTTTTCGGATCACACACCTTTAATTTAGTCTTGGACTTGCAAATTTTTATCTCTTGCACTTGAGGCGTTCCTATGTTCGTTAATCCACAATGCTAACGTTTAGCCTAAGCTAAGAATTGACTGAGGGGGTTGAGTAATCTTCCAACCTCAAGTCAGCTGCTTTGGTTGCTCTGATGCCCAAGAAGTCGCGCTTCCCAAGCCCTGCGTTCTTTACTGCCTTGCTTTGAGTGCCCTTGATTGCCCTTGTTAGACTTGTAAAATTCAATGTTAGACCAATTTCACAAATGGATGATGAAGCACTTGAGTATATACACCTTTAAAGCTCTTTTCCCTTTTGCCCAAATTTTAATGATTACACCCTGGCTTTCTAGTCCGACAATGTCAACCGGATATAAAGCTCAAAAAACGAGCTATAAAGCTCAAAAAACGGACTTCGGATGAAAAAGATATGACCGTTCAGGCCCTCGGGGGTAAAAATTGACAAACAGGTTTTTCTCCAAATATGAGCTAAGGG
The DNA here is from genome assembly GCA_020310875.1 of Ceratopteris richardii. Taxonomy (NCBI): domain Eukaryota; kingdom Viridiplantae; phylum Streptophyta; class Polypodiopsida; order Polypodiales; family Pteridaceae; genus Ceratopteris; species Ceratopteris richardii. The sequence continues at coordinate 39,424,998 of CM035424.1, forward strand.
GTCTCTTATGAGCTTAATGATCCAAAAATTTTCAAAAAATAGCCCCAAAATTGGTCAAAAATCAAACCCTAAAATTTTCGTTTGGGGTGAGCAATCGCGATGGTCTGAGATAATCGCGATGGTTTGGGACCGTCGCGATGGTCTGGGACCGTCGCAATGGTCCAGGTGAACCGTCACGATGGTGTGGCACAATCGCGATGGTCCGAAGGAGCAAACTATCACGATGGCGTAAATGTGAACAATCGCGATGGCATGAATGAACCATTGCGATGGTCCAAACTGTGAGCAATCGCAATGGTGTCGGTCAATGGTCAACGTGAACCGTCGCGATGGTCCAGATGAACCGTCGCGATGGTCATAGATGTGATGGCGTGAGCCAATCACGATGGTGCAAATTTCGAGTTGTCGCGATGGTCTGAGGGTATCGTCGCGATGGTGTAACTAGCGAACAATCGCGATGGTGTAACTAGCGAACAATCGCGATGGTCTAACTTGCCATGTGGCAGCGTCGACGTGATTGCATGAGCCAATCGCGATGGTGTGGGGTCGATGGGATTGTCACAATGGTCAAGGACCGTCGCGATGGTTCAAGTGAACCGTCGCGATGGTCCGGCCGAGCCGTCACGATGGCATGAGCCAATCGCGATGGTGTGACACAATCACGATGGTCTGAGCCAATCGCGATGGTCCACCAAAATGATGATTTTGCAAATGTGTCTGTGGATTCGTGTATGTGCTTGTGTCGCCTACCTCGTGGTGTGGTTGCTTACCAAAAATGCCGAACTTGGCAGACCATCGCGATGGTCTGACACACATAGCAGATCTCTCATAGAAAGTGAAATTTTACCTTTTTGCAACCTTCCTGATGCTCTGGAGTACTGTACCTGCAAGAAAACTCAAAAACACAGTAGCACAAGCAAGCACCAAAAACTCTCTCTCTCTCTCTCGCACATGCACAAATGAGGGGAAATGAGGAGAATGGGTGGATATGGTGAATTTTTTGATTTTTTTGGAGTGGAAGATGATGATGCAGTGATGAAGATGGAGTGTCGGGGAGGTGAAAAACACCAAAAACTAAGTAAAAACAACAACAAAAACTGAAAATTTTACCTTCCAACGCCACTTCTTGCTATACTCTTACCATCACACATTCGTCCTAGACTCGATCCCCGGCAACGGCGCCAAATTTGGTGTTGCTCTAGCACAATGGTGAGAACCATGTTAAGAAGCTCCACCTCCTTAATGTCAATCCATGGAAGAGATAGGAGTGTTATGAAGATCGTGAATGTGAGATGAAGTGAGAGTGAAGGTGAGAAGCATAGAAATGCACACACACATGCACACACACAACGAAGAGACAAGCAAGACACAATGGAAGGTGAGAAATCAACTCTATTACTCAAGAACACTTGTACAAGCTCAAAATAGCTCGAAGCTCTTGTCTACTCAAACAAGCTAACCCCAAAAATTAGCTCTCTAGCTCTTTTTATAGATTCTAGACTAGTTTTGACCGGTTTCACATCTAGTGAGCGGCATAGTTAAAAAATAGGTCCTAGATGCTATTTGAAAGGGTAAACGGTGTCTAAAAATAACCAAAACTGGTATGCTCATTCTACCTAAGCTCCTCAAGCTCGAGGACTCCTCGGCTTGCACAAAATGGAGCTACAGATTAGAAAAAGGGTTTTTCTATATTACATATGTTACAAAAGTGATGAAAATCACTGTTGGGGGTTTTGAAAAGTATTTATAAAATATAATTCTTTGAAAAATGATTCGACTAAATCCGTGCTCTACCTTTACATGCTTTCGTGTCTTCTATGCCTCTGGCTACTGCCAACAGTGATCTAGGATCACTAAAGTATTTTCTTCGGCTTGAGTTAGTCTATACTAACTCTGGAAGTTTCAGGTGCAGGATGTCAATGTAGCAGGTACTCCAATGGAGGTAAATCAAAAGGTAAGTGCTCATGAAGGTGATGTGCTTGAGAATATTACAGCTTACCAAAGCATAGTGGGAAGCTTGGAGTATGCTACATTGATAAGGATTGATATTGCTTATGGAGTAAGTGTTTTAAGTCAATTTATGCACAAACCTAGGGCACCTCACTTGGAAGCTGCCAAGAGGATCTTGAAGTACCTTAAAAGCACTCAAAATCAAGGATTTTACTTTCCTTATACCTTAGACTTGGACATATTCAGATGCAGATTGGGCATGTTGCAAAGATGATAGAAGGAGTACCTCAGGTTACCTATCCTTTATAGGTGATAAACCTATATCACGGTCTTCAAAGAAGCAACCTGTTGTTGCTTTATCTTCTGCAGAGGCAGAGTATAGAGGATTGACCAATGCTACTCAAGAGGCCATATGGATTTGATATATTTGGGTTTGCATACTACATCTCCAATGATTTTTGGAGATAATACAAGCTCACTACATCTTGCAGCAAATCCTATTTATCATGCTAGGACCAAGCATATAGAGGTCCACTATCATTATGTGAGAGAGAAGCTATTGAGCAAGGAAATTCAGTTGGCTTATGTATCAACTAATATGCAATGTGCAGACTTATTGACTAAAGCATTAGATGGTACAAAACTTTGCAAGTTTAAGTCTATGATTAGATTGCAGGACATTCAAGAAGATTGAAGAAGAAGACCAGGCCATAATGTTTGGCTTGAGGGGGAGCTATTGGTGCAAATATCAAGCCTACACATTTGGTTAGAGTTTATGTACAATTGAGGCTCCATGGAAACCATTGCTAGGAAGCTTGTTTTACCATTTGTAAAAGTCAATTTGACTTGGAAGAATGTTTGTAACCACCACTAAACTCGTGGAGTTTGTTAGTTGGAAAAGTCACGACTCTACTTGAGAGAATATCTCCTATATTGGAGGACCATTTTTAGTGAGAGCCAATGGAGAATTCAAATTCAAATTTCAAATGTATCATCTATAAAAGATGACTAAAAAACTCGCGGCTATGTGACTCCATTTTTCCGAGTTCTCCTTGACCACATTGTAAGAGAGTAAGGCTTACATCATAGCCTATACTACTCATCATCATTAGGCTTTGATTATCATGTCTATGATCTTGTACAACATTGTGTTCTAATACAATAGATCAATACTTCTCATCTATGGTCTCTCTGTCATAGTTACTCAGAACAATCACTTTGTACTGCTCATCTCTGAGTAATTTCTTTACCATTTTCAAATTTCTATAGCTTGTTGGAATCATCTTAAAGTCCTCTACATGCTCATGAAGCTTGAGGATAATCCATTCAGCCAATTTGGAGAAAAGCGTGTTGAAGCACTCATTGGTCAAACTCTACAGAGGTCCTAAAAAATCGAGGGTAATTATTTGATTGCTAAATTGATTGCTCTGTGTATAGTACATCATTTTCAGTGATTCTACTTGGAATCATTAGCTCATTAAGCTTATTTGATATCTCCAAAAGGAATTTCTCTAATTCCTATTGTACTGGAAGCATTGGGCATAACAAGCAGTAGATGTGTGAACAAAAATAGAAGGTTTTCATTAATCATTCAACTTGGAAATAGTCTATTTTGATTCAATCATTTCTCACATCATTTCCAAAGTATATAGGCACTTGAATAGTGTCATTGGAAAGTTAAGAGGGCCTACAACTCAACTCTAAAGCAAGAAGGGGCTGGTACAAAGCAGGAATTGGCAGTACCTACTCATTTCTTGAAGTGTCCATCCATCTTTCCCAACATACATGATCAAGGTAATACAAGATGCTGAACCTTCTTGTTTTGAAGATGCAATTGGAAATGCAGATTGGGGAAAAGCTATGGATGAGGAAATGGCTACACTTTATGGAAAGGAAACATGGAAGCTGGTTCCATTGCCGCAAGGAAAGAAACCCATAGGCTGCAAGTGGGTTTACAAGGTAAAGCACAATGTTGATGGTAGCATAAGCACATATAAAGCTCTATTGGTAGCAAAAGGATATGCTAAGACATATGGCATTGATTATGAGGAAACAATCAGCCCTATAGCTAAAATTTCTACTATCAAAACACATGTGCCATTAGCTACAACAAAAGGATGGACTTTGCATCAGATGGATGTGAAGAATTCTTTTCTACATGGTGAGGTATAGGAAGAAGTATACATGGACCAACCACCACGATATGAAGATCCAAAGCACCCAGAATATGTTTGCAAGTTGCAAAAGGATTTGTATGGGCTTAAGCAAGCTCCTCTTGCATGGCATGCAAGGATTGATGATTACTTAACCACCATTGGGTTTTCTATGTGTGATGCAGATCATTCATTATATGCAAGGAAAGATGATGATGGCATCACAATTGTGGCTATTTATGTTGATGAATTGATTGTAGGAGGTGACAATGAAGCAAGCATTAAAGAGGTAAAGCAACTCCTTATGCAAGAATTTGACATGAAAGATCTTGGTATGTTGTGCTACTTCTTGGGCATTGAGTTTATACATACAAAAATCGGTATATGGATGTCACAAAGGCAATATGCCTTGAATATGCTGCAAAACTATGGTATGGCTGATTATAGAAAATTTCTATGCCATTAGATCACAATTTGAAGTTGGATACTACATCAGGTGAAGTATTGGAAAATGCTACTATCTACAAGAAAATTGTGGGAAGCTTGATATACCTCACAATTACAAGGCCTGATCTAAGCTACACTTTTGGACTTGAAAGTCAATTTATGTAGGTTCCCAAGAAGCCATATTTATATGTTTTGAGGTGCACTCTACATTACATGAGTGCTACTTTGGATTATGCATTGTTTTATAAAGTTGGTGTAGATTTGTAGGTTCATGGATACACCAATGCAAATTGGGCTGGTAGCCTTCCAAATAGAATATCTACTAGTTTTTTTCTATTCTCACTTGGGCGTGCAACTATTATATGGAGCACCAAGAAGCAACCCACTATTGCTTTGTCGAGTAGAGAGGCTGAGTATAGAGGTGTTGCAATGGCAGCATGTGAAGCATCATGGCTTGAGATGCTACTTGCAAATTTAGGTGTGGAAGTGCAAAAGCCTATCACCATCTATTGTGATAATCTTAGCAGCATACAACTAGCACGGAATCCTATTTTTCATGCCAGAACAAAGCATATCGAGGTACATTATCACTTCATCAAAGAGTAGGTGATATTGATCTTGTTTATGTGATGGAAGATGAGCAGGTTCCTGATATTTTCACTAAAGCACTTGGATCTAAGAAGTTGAAGAAGTTTCGGGAGATGCTTGGATTACAGGATATGATGTTGAGCTTGAGGGGGAGTATTGAGATATCAAGTTCAAATATAGGATGACACATATCATTTTTCATTTCTCTGACATGTATAGTTGTCACGCTGGTATATGTGAGGGACACTTCATTGAGCTTTATTAGATTTATCTACCAAGAGTGATGGCACATTTGTTTCTTGCCATATCACTCATCCATGGACATTAGGATTTTCCTTATGTGTTGTTCTTTATATATTGCACTTGTTGTGTTCTTATTTTACGTCATTCTTGTACATTCCTTTTATGTAATAGAAGAAGAAGAAGAAGGCCGTTCTTCCTTGCCTGAATTTGTGTGTATGCTCCTCTTTGAGTGTTTGCGTGAGCTCTCTTCCTTATCTCCTTCCTCGTGACAATCTTGCTGTCTATATTTGCATATATGTCGATGATCTTATTCTTATAGGGGATGATGAGGCAAACATTAGAGAGATCAAGAACAAGCTTGAAGAAGAATTCAATATATCAGGTCTTGGAGAGTTGAAGTACTTCTTAGGCATATAAGTAATCTAGAATGAGGAAGGTATATATCTCATGCAAAGGAAGTACATTCTTGATTTACTAGCAAAGTATGGCATGTGTAATTGCAAGCCAATCGCAAATCCATTCAAGGTAAATGTAAAGTTGAGCGAAAATGAGGGAGAAGAATTTTAATATGTTACTTTGTACAGATCCATTGTAGGATCTTTTAACTATGCAACTCTTTCTAGGCCACACATCCAACATGTAGTAGGTGTTCTCTCATAGTTCAAACTCCCAAAGCGCAACATTTAATGTAAGGTAAGAGGGTTCTTAGATATATTAAAGGCACTATAAAAGAAGGTTTATTCTAATCATATGATGAACATTTGCAAGTGAAAGCTTATTAAGATTGGGAATGCTCAAAGGATGACAAGAGGAATACAAGTGGCTATGTGATCATGATTGAAAGGAAGAATATCTCAAGGAGCTCTAAGAAGTAGCTGATAGTATCCTTTTCTTCCATCAAGGCTGAATATAGAACCTTAGCCCTTGCTATATGTGAGCTTACGTGGTTGAAGAAAATCTTTAAAGATTTGAACTTGCAGGTGAAATAGATTCCCATCATCTGTGAAAACATGAGTAGTGTACACCTAGGTTTGAATCCAGTGATTGTAAAGGAAGTCAAAGTGTTTTACCCAAAATATTTCTAGTGGTTCACCAAAAATATTTTCGGTGTTTCACCAAAAATATATCTAGTGTTAGTTCAATGTTTAGGTGTTTTAGTGTTTGTTGTAGAGCAAAGAGGCACAAAAGAGGAGCCCCAAAATTTTCAAATTAATGGGCATATTTTTCTTCTTTAAAGTTTTTAGGAAATTCCCTCAAGCTATGTAAATGCACTAGAGGAGTCCTCTAGATGCATTATCCCAAGACATTGTAATATATTCCTTGTAAAATAGTAGGAGAACAGAGATTAGTTAATAAAGTGCCGGTCACTTGTGTGAAAGGACCATTTTTAGGGCACATGTATATAAGTCACTTAGTGACTCTTTGTAAAGACTTTTTGCCATTGTGTGTGTGTGTGAAGCTTGGAATGTGTGTGGACTATTGTCTACCCCATCCCCTCACTTTTGAGCTATTGTGGTGTGTGTGTGAGCAAGTAGGAGTTGTGGAGTGAGTGTGTGTGTTTCCGGCAATTCACTATTTTGGTCATAACTTGAAGCACAATTATCAGAATCGAGTGAAAATAGACCATTAGATGCGTCTCGTCAAGAGCTTCAAAATGAACCTGCTATTGCCCATATTCGGAGTTCGGAGTTGGGAGAAATCCTCAATTTAGTGAAAATTGTTGTAAGTGGTATCGTAGTAGACACTTTTAGTAGTTAAGTGAGTTAGAGAGGTAGGTTAGTCTTTTCTCATACATGCGAGTTGAACCACTTCACTTACCATCATGTGTGCACATGTCCTCATACGTTTGGTTAGATCGGTTCGTCAGATTGACAAATAAGTGTGTGTCAATTCCCCACTATACACACTTGTGTGGCAAATAAGATTTAGTCTCCTTGGCACAAGTCCCTAAGGGTTCGTGACTTAGGTACACACATTTTTGGTGCCGTTTCCGGGGAACAAACTCGACCAAGGTGCCTTCGTGATGGTTATAGCTCTAGAGTGACAAAATTGTACTTGTAGGACTGAATTAGTTCAGTGGCAAGTAGTCTAACGCTTCAGCGCTTGTTATTTCACATCCTGGAGATATGTGTAATGAGTTCTTATGTTTAGGGTTTGGAGAGAGAGAGACAGAGGAGAAAGAGTTAGGGTTAGGCTAGGAAGAGAAGTGGAGTAGGAGTAAGTCAAAATTGTCAAGAAAAAACTCCCAAAAAATTGCCAAATTAGTGTAGTGTAGGCTTCAATCACCAAGAACTATAAAAACCAAAATTAGAAGTTCATTTGATACTTGCTTCTAGTGTGGTATCATCTGAGAGCAGCGACTGGTATCGTCAGTGTGAGATTGTGCAAACAGAGCCCAAACTTACCTAGTGAATTCAAAGACCTAAGCATAACAAACTCAAGGTAAGCTACATTCAAATCTCAATCTCAAAAACTTTTAAAATTTGCACTTACACGTGATTAAAGGTCCGGACGGTATCGCAGGGTGGGAGAGAGTATTTGGAGGAATATTTTTTGTAAAACAGAGGCTTAGGAGGGAAGAGGGGTGAGAGAAGAGCTAGGGGGTGAAAAAAATTTTGAATTTGAATGTGATTTGGCTGCAGTATCGCGATCGGTTGAGTTTTTGGTATCGTGATACCAAAAATTCCCTTCTATCCCAATACTCGCTCAAGTATCGTATTGCCGGTTACCAACTGTGGTATTGCGATACCATTTTTGGTATCATATCGCCGAGTTGGTATCACGATTGCGATTTGCCAAGTGGTATCGTATCATGGTCCACTTTGGTATCATATCATCTCGGTTATGGTATCGTATTATTGACCTAGTGGTATCGTATCGCCTCACTTTCCAGTATCGTATCATCCAAAAACTGGTATCGTATCGTGTGGTTTAGCGGTATCATATCGCCAACTACACTGGTATCATATCGTTAGAAATTCCAGTATCGTATGGTGCCCTGCAGTAGTATCGTATCGTCTCTTTGGTGGTATTGGATTGCTTGTTGCCCATAGTACCGTATCGTCTAGTCCTCTGGTATCATATCTTCTATTTAACAAGTATCATATCGTGAGCATACTTGGTATCGTATCGTGACAAAGTCAGGTATCGTATCGTGCAGTTTTGAGGTATCGTATCATGTAACTTTCGAGTATCGTATCGTGCTCTCAAGTGGTATCGTATCGCTAACAACCTGGTATCACCTAGTGCAGTATCACCAAAGTAGTATCGTCCAGAACACTTTGAGCATTTTTCAAGGGTGGTTTGAGGCATTTGAGGAGCCACTTAGGGAGAGTTTTAGAAGTCAAGAGAGCCCCAAGAGGATGAATGAACTTGAGGTCAAGAAGGGTTCTAAGTAGCTGGAGAAGTGTCATATCATCCGTAGGAAGTACCGCTTAGGTCAGTCACTGCTTTGTCTATTCAGATACTTCTAGTGACTTTGAGGAGGAGATACCCATGGCCTCAGAAGACATGCAGGGTTCTGTGCCTGGGAGAAACTTTGTGACCACTGTAGAAGGAGAATACGGAACCTCTTTGCAGTATGTTTCTACTAATGCCCATGAGGTTCCCATCTACCTGGACGGTTTAAACAGATATGTGGCTAGAATGGTGACTTCCTCAGATTCAACAATTGTGCCCAGACCTGCTGTCAAGTATGAAGGTGGAGCATACATGGACAAGTTGGGTCACATCTACATAGTGATTGAATATCCAGATTTGATCAATGAGAGGGGAGAGTTAGTGGGACAAGAAAACTCAGGGAGACCGAACCCTAAGGAGTTAGTGACTACCCCTAGAGGCAAGTCAATAGTGACGCGAGTCTTGAGAGGGGACTTGATACCTCAAGACGACTACTTACTGAAAGTCTATTTGATCCATGGATCAGACTTGTTACTTCAAACTGACTCATCAACTCAAGGAAGAGAAGAAAGTACGATGACATTTTACGAGCTAAAGGATCCAGAAGACGAGTCTAGAGTAACATACCTAGACAAGAACCAAAGAAGGTATTGGCTGGTGGATGCCATAGACAGAGCTCGACTGAAATACATGGGATTGCTTGTATTCCCTCAATGCGAACAGGCAACCACCTCTCAGAACCCCTTCGGAATGCAACAAGAGGCAGAGCATACAATGTCGGGACAAACAAGCCAACAGAGTGTTCCGAACCAAACTCACGTGCAATTCACAACACCCGGAGTGCAAACACACAATAAGACCCACCCTGGAGTAGGTAGTCAATACCGACCACTAGTAAGGCCACGACCACCAATAAGAGTGCAGCCCGGGATACCCCCAATTAGACTAGCAATCCCCGCCTTCCTCGTAATGCCCAGACAGTCAGAACCCATGAGAAGATTTAGACCTATCCAATTGGCCAAATGCATGAGGAATCATTATGATGGATTGGGAGAACCTTACGACCACATTGTTGAATTTAAACAAGTTTTAAGAGTTGAACAAGTAGACGATTTCTTTGTGCAGTATGAGTCATTTGGACTCACCCTCATAGGAATGGCTCTGACATGGTTCCAACCTCTAGATCCCAATCAATTTGGAAATATGGAGCAATTCTTTCAAGAATTCATAGGAGAGTTCACTAAGAGAGGGATTAAACACAATTCATCGTCTTTAATCCATAATTTTAAACAGAACTCTAATGAAACCATGAAAACAACTACCCAAAAACTCAATTAGTATGTGGATAGATGTTCGATAGTAGAAAGACCTACACAACAAAAAATGATATCATTATTTTTGGACGGATTAACGAATGGAGCTCTGAGAACATTAGTCTATGTGAAGAGACTACAGACATTGAATGAATGTCTGCAAGAATGCATCTACTTAGAGGACAACCTAGCGGATGATCTTAAAAGTACAACCAGCCCTACTAAATCAGAAGACACTCGAAGCATAGTAACATCCAATTACAGTAATGTAGAAGAATTAGCAGAGCTGGTAGCGAAGAAATTGGGAGTCCAAGGACAGAGAAATTATCAATACCTAGCCCTAAGAGTACCCATGTTGCGAAGATGTAGCTCATGTGGAGGTGATCACCCCACTTATATGTGTGTTCGAGGAGGAACAAGCGTACCTCAGACATACCCTTATAATAGACAGGCCCATCAAGGAACGGCCTTATATTGTCACATAGAACAAAAATACACCAATCCCACCACGGAGAATTGCCCATTCAATAGGTAGACATGACCTCTACAACCACCTGAGTATCGGCCATATGGATATCCACCTAGAGAGCCAGGCAGAGATATGCCCAGGTATAATCCCTACCCAACACCACCAAAAGCACCTAGACCATATGACCAAGTGCAATATGGAAACCCTCAACCTGTATTAGGACCACAACCACCACTCCCACAACATGTGGTACCTGTCAAGTATACCCAACCAGAGGAAAACTTAGAAAGAGCCATAGTGGCGACATCACCAATAGCCAGTGTAGAGTCAACGAACCCAGGATATGAGCAATCCCAAGGGGAGTACTATTCCTATGATGCTAGTATAATGGAGTACGAGCAAGTGTATGATCCGCAACACTATGGATATGAAGGATATGACTATACCTGCACCTAAAGCTCAGCCACCCGTAAGACCACCCATCAGACCACCTATGCCAAGAGGACTGTGTTATAGATGCGGAGGAGACCATTTTATCAGAGAATGTACTCGGCCTTACAATATCGAGATGTATTCGCTTGGACTATAAGGATCTCAAGGGTGTGGAACCCTCTATTTGTTCTCATAGAATACTAATGACAGCGGAGGCAAAACCATCTAAACAACGCCCTTACACATACAATGAGGTCTATGCTGCTAAAACAAAAGAAGAAATAGACAAGTTGTTAGCAGCGGAATTCATTTATGAAATAGAACACACTGAATGGGTATCACCACTAGTGGTTGTGCCTAAAAAGAATGAAAAACTCAAAGTATGCATTAACCTGAAAAAAGTGAATGAAGCCACGATCTGTGATAGCTTTCCATTACCTATCACCGACCACCTATTGGAAAGAGTTGCAGGAAAAGAAGTCTATACCTTCTTAGACGGATTCTCTGGATACAACCAAGTAGCTATTGCTACTGAGGATCAACATAAGACCACATTCACGACTGAATGGGGAGTCTATGCTTTCAAAGTGATGCCTTTTGGACTCACTAACGTGCCCCCTACTTTCCAAAGGTTGATGTGTCATGTTTTCAAAGAATTCCTAAAGAAAAGTATGGAAGTGTATGTAGATGACCTATGTACATATTCAAATCAAAGGCAAGACCACATTCCCAAATTACAAAAAAAATTTGATAAATGTCGATAATATAGAGTTTGCCTGAACCCTGAGAAGTGTATTTTCATGGTCAGACAAGGGAAGATATTAGGACACATAGTGTCTAGAAAAGGAATATCTACAGATGAAGACAAGATCAAGGTCATTTTAGAACTTCCTAGGCCAAAGAATGCAAAAGAAGTGCAAGCATTTATGGGACATTGTGGATACTACCATCGATTTATCCACATGTATGCCATAATTGCCAAACCCTTGTATGGACTGCTGACCCAATTCACTTGGACTGATGAATGCGAAAAGGCATTTAACGAGTTAAAAAGGTGACTTAGCACGGCCCCAATTCTGAAAACGCCGGATTGGAACAAGCCTTTCCATATTCATGTGGACACTTCAAATTACGCAATAGGATGCATCTTAGCTCATCCAACAGATGAGGGAAAGTTAGACCACCCAATTGCCTATGTGAGTAGACAACTGAATCAAGCCGAGAGAAACTATACAACTACAGAGCGAGAGGGATTAGGAATGGTGTACACTGTAAAGAAATTCAGACATTATCTCTTAGCCGGCAAATTCAAGTTTTTCATAGACCATCAAACCTTATTGTACCTAGTCAATAAGCCTTGTAACACGGGAAGACTTGTGAGATGGTTTCTGTTATTGATGGAATTTGACTTTGAAGTAATAGTGAAAAAGGGGAATACCCATATAAGAGTAGATCACCTCTCTAGATTAACACGTGGAGAACCACCAAGTGGAGTGCTAGACGATTTGCCAGACACTTACTGTTTAATTTGGAAGTGTGCCCAAAGTGGGCAGAAAAGCTAATTCCAATACCCACTCATGGCCCACAACACTTGATTAACAAAGAAACTAAACAGGAAATTCTACAATCATGTAACTTGCACATTATTGCAGGAAGTGTGTACCATAAGGAACCCAACGATGTATTATCTAGATGTGTTGAGGAGGACAAACAAGTGAAATTGATTGAACAAGATCATGTAAACAAATGGAGGACGCACAAAGGAATTCATGAAACTCTAAGAGAATTGAAGCGATTAGGAGTATACTGGCCTGATATGCCTAAAGATGTCCATGATTATGTCAGTAATTGCCCAGGATGTCAGGAAATCATACCGATGATCACATATCCTTACCGTTCTCCACAATAGCATCCAAATGGAGTGAAATACTATTGAAATTCCTAAAGACACGGGCACACGAGGAAGGAGTCAACTTAGCAAGGAAACGATCTCTAGAGGAAATGAGTAAAGATTTTGTACTCATGGGAAGACACTTGCTTAAGAGAGGGAAAGACAATCAGTTACGACTATGTGTGCATGAAGGAGAATACTTACCCATATTAGAGATGGCACATGTAGGTGCTGCAGGAGGTCATTTTTCAGCTGAGAGAACTGTAAAAATGATCCTCTTTGCGGGCTTGTGGTGGCCAACTCTACATATGGATGTGGATACCTATGTACGAAGTTGTGAGACATGCCAAAGGGCCAAATACCCGATTCGGAGAGATGACATGCCATTGAGACCTATGGTTTGCACTAGAGCTTTTTCCAAATGGGGCATTGATTTCATAGGACCCATTAACCCACCAGCCAAAGGGTCACATGCCGAATACATCATAGTAGCCATAGATTATTTGACTAAATGGGTCGAGGCAAAGGCTACTAGAAAGAATGATGCTCAGACCACTGCCAAGTTTCCTTTTGAGCACATTTTCACTTGTTTTAGATTACCAATTGAGATTGTGAGCGATCGAGGAACACATTTTATCAATGAAGTCATAGAGTCCCGAATGAAAGAATTCTTGGTGATCCATAAAAAATCAGCCCCATACCACCCTCAAGCCAATGGTCAAGCGGAAAGTTCCAATAAGGTGTTATGCATAGTATTGACAAAGATAGTCAATAGTGGAAGGTCAGACTAGGACAAACAATTGCATCATACAATTTGGGCCTTTCGAGTTGCTTACAAGACTGCCATTGGAACTACCCCATTCAATCTAGTGTACGGACAAAACGCAATCCTACCGATCGATTTTTTAGTACCCACTTTGAGAGTAGCCCAACAGTATGAATGGGCAGGACATGAGTTATCCAAGTAACTAGACCAAATTGAGAAGCTGCATGAGACTAGAATACAAGCGGTTGCAGAGATTTACGTGCCCAAGAGAAGAAAAAAGGAATATTATGATGCACACATAAAAGACAAAGGAGTAAAAGAAGGAGACTTAGTTCTGGTCTACACCTTGAAGCAACATGCCAAGAAATTACAGAAATGCAGATATGGACCTCTAATCATCAATAGGATTTCCACTAGTGGAGCACTTAACCTAGCTACTGTGGATGGAGATATTCTTCCTAACTACATAAGTGGATGTCGAGTAAAATGATATATGGAGCCATTGACGGATCAAATGCTAGCACGCCTTGTAGGTGCGCAAAATTGGAAGAAAGAGGAAGAACGCATTAAAGAAGAAGCGCAGCAAGAGGCCTTAGAGCGTATCAAAAAATGGAAAGAGTGGCAAAGACAAAGAGATGAACGATATCTACAAGGAGAAATGCCTATTCCCATTGCTAATTACCAGGTTCATAAGTCCAACACAACCAATGCCTACATGTCCTAGCCATACTTAAACCTAGGAATTGGAGCGATGGATTATCAACTGATCGACGCCTTGATTGATTCAGGAGTAGCACTCAGTTGCATACGAAATACGGTCATCCTGGATCTTCCGTGGGCAAGAATTCTTCCAACACACAAAGGACTCTGCATCGGATAAGATAAACAATTATCTGAAGGTCCTAGGTGTCTCCTCATCCACTGGATGCATGCGGTGAGAAGAAATGGAAGAGGTCCTCAGACAAAGAAGATTAAGAAATAGGACCTTTAAAACATAATGCTCTCTTAAAAGAGAGTAGAGGTCAGCAAATTAAGGCGTGCGGTGGCAGAAGGTAAACAGGCTCAAGACAATACAATGAGGGAAAGTATGTAAGTGACAAGGGCGGATCAAGGCCAATAAGTATCCATGAAGAAGTGCAAGAAGATATCTGGCAGATCCTAATCCTTCCACTAATGGCGTGTGCGACAGCTCGACTTAATACAGCAACCCAGATTTGTGATGTACGGAATACCAAGGGGCAAACAGAAGCAAAGGACATACCTCGGATAAAGTAACAAATTGCCTGACAGTCCTTATTGCTTCTTTGACAACTGGGTGCGTGTATTGAGAAGTCTTAGACAAGCTATAAACAAGAAGCAAAAGCCTGTCAAGGGACGATAGAGACAAAGAGGGGGAGAGTGTTGTAGAGCAAAGAGGCACAAAAGAGGAGCCCCAAAATTTTCAAATTAATGGGCATATTTTTCTTCTTCAAAGTTTTTAGGAAATTCCCTCAAGCTATGTAAATGCACTAAGGGAGTCCTCTAGATGCATAATCCCAAGACATTGTAATATATTCCTTGTAAAATAGTAGGAGAACAGAGATTAGTTAATAAAGTGCCGGTCACTTGTGTCAAAGGACCATTTTTAGGGCACATGTATATAAGTCACTTAGTGACTCTTTGTAAAGACTTTTTGCCATTGTGAAGAAGGAGAGCTTCAGAATTTCGAATTTGCTTCTTTCCTACAGATTTCCATCATCTCTATAATCCTTTGTGTGTGTGTGAAGCTTGGAATGTGTGTGTAGGACTGTTGTCTACCCCATCCCCTCACTTTTGAGCTACTGTAGTGTGTGTGTGAGCAAGTAGGAGTTGTGGAGTGAGTGTGTGTGTGTTTCCTACCATTCACTGTTTTGGTCATAACTTGAAGCATAGTTATCAGAATCAAGTGAATATATAACCAATAGATGCGTCTCGTCAAGAGCTTCCAAAAGAACCCACTATTGGCCATATTCAGAGTTCAGAGTTGGGAGAAATCCTCGATTTAGTGAAAACTACTGTAAGTGGTATCTTGGTAGAAACTTTCAATAGTTAAGTGAGTTAGAGAGGTAGGTTAGTCTTTTCTCATGCATGTGAGTTGAACCAATTCACTTACCATCACGTGTGCACACATCCTCATATGTTTGGTTAGGTCGATTCATCGGATTGACAAATAAGCATGTGTCAATTCCCCACTATACGCACTTGTGTGGCAAACGAGATTTAGTCTCCTTGGCACAAGTCCCTAAGGGTTCGTGACTTAGGTACATAGTGTTCATGTGTTTAGGTGGTCCCATGGTCCTATTATTTGAAGGTTTCAAATTACAGGTTTCAGCTACCAATAAGCTATCAACCGCTTTCCTAAATCATAGCTTACCAAGAGCGTTTGCGGTTGATTGAGAGATTCTTGCAAAATCATAGGAACACTTTTTTGTAGCCTATATATATCTATGAATTGAGGTTGTGAGTTGAGTACAGTAAGTCCATGACCTCTAATCTTTTTTTCTAACGTAGACTAGAGTGTAAGAAAGTTACTATAGGCAGTCCCTTGCCCAGTTAGTCATTCTGTTAGCCTATACATTTTTGGTAGTTAGCCACTCCTCACTACCTATCTAAGGTGTGAGCTAGTTTCCATGAAGACTTTGTACCAGTTGTTAATCCTTCTTCTGGTATCTATTTGAAGTGATTTTACTTGTATTGGATTGCTCATAATATTTTTTTAGTGTGGTATAATTTTTGTATCCTTTGAGTAAAGCCAAAGTGAGGTTGTAAACAATGAAGTTGTTTCTCTGTATAGGTTTAAAATTTTAATAGCTTCATACATGACTTCCCAAATGGAAAGAATTACATTCGTAATAAATGTTCCCTTGATGAAGATTTTCTGACCGGGGATAACCAAGTGTTGATATATTTAGGTAGTGATGTGTGTGAACACACTAGGACTATCGGGGCACTTTTTTCCCTCTTTTGGAGGTTTTTTCCCCCGGCTTGTATATATACCTATTGCCCTAATGGGCTACTTATCTTTGTACATTCTCTAGTAATACATTCAGTATTGTGTGTTGTGCTCCAAGCTTCATCTTCTTCCTTGTGTTGTTCGCGTGCTTCCGCAGACGTCTAACTCCAACAATTGGTATCAGAGCAGGTCGTCGCTTCATCTAGGGCTCCGTCGAAACTCCTCCTTTTGTAGTCTCAGAATCGCACAAGTTTTGGTGAGCATACTCAAGCGTGTTTCCGAGATCAAAACAGCTTCGCTGTGTGGTGCCGAAATCGTGATCTGAGCTCGTTTTGGCCTCCGAATGCACTATCGTAGCGCTTGTGTAGGCTATTTCATCTTTTTGTGCCAAAGGTATATACCAGTTTCTATTCACCAGTATAAGCATCTCAAATCTGCTGCAGGTCTAGCAGAATTCGTCTGGGCAGTTCTGTTCAACTTTTTGAGATACAGTCAATTTTCTGCATCAAGATATTTTAGTCACCGGCCATGGCTGAAAGCAGTGATGTATTCCAGATGTTGGCTGTTGAGGATCAGTTGGATGGTACCAACTACCCATTATGGGCGTATATGATGCGACATGTATTGGTTGCAAAAGGATTATGGAACATTGTGCAGGGTGTTGAAAGACGTCCTGTTACACTTGTAACATCAGGTACTGTGAATACAGGTGCTAGAGTTGATGAAGATGGTGTCGAAGATGATATTGTGCAGATTCATGTTCATGTTGCTGTTTCTACTGCACCTACTGCAGAGGAGATTTGTTGGGATGGCAAAGATGCCCAGGCACATGCATTGATAGCTTTTTCTTTCAAACCTGCCATTATTCCTCATGTTCGCTCTTGCAGAACAGCTAAGGATGCTTGGGATACACTTACCACATTGTACCAAGCTAGGAATGAGGCTCACATTGCTTACCTCCGAAAACAGTTGGAGAGTGAGCACATGAATGAAGGTGATTCTATGGACAGTTTCCTAACAAAGATCAAAGACTTGAGGGAACATTTGATTTCTGTTGATGAGGTCATACCAGATAGCTCACTTGTGCAGACCGTTTTGAATGGTCTTCCTGATTCATATCAGAGTTTTGCTTCTACTCTTCGGTTGATGATGAAAGGCAATCCAAATGCCTTGTCATTTGAGGAGTTAGTCTCTGTTTTGTTGCAGGAAGATCAGTCCAGGCAGAACAAGTCCATTATGCATGTTGCAGATCAAGCTTTCTTGGCTAGTTAGAAGGGTAAAGGAAAATGGAGTTCTTCTACTGGTAATCAGAAATCCGCAAATGCTGCACATTCGAAGAACCAAGACAAAGATGAGAAAAAATAAAAAAAGCAGAAACTATTTTGTAAGTACTGTAAAGGGAATGATCATATCATAAAGAACTGTCCAAAACTGGCTGCAAAAGAGGCAAAGAAGAAAGAGGCTGGAATGGTTGTTGCAGAAGCCTCTACACCAAAAACGGAGTCTGCTAATCTTGTGCAGGAAGAAGGATGGGCGTTCACTACTGTTTGCAGTTTTGACCCATCTTCTCATGAGCAGTGCATGTCTGCAGTAGACTCAGATGTTTGGTACTTTGACAGTGGGGCGACCAAACATATTACCTCGCAGCGTAGTTTCTTCTCTTCACTCGAGCCTACCCCTACAGGGAATACTGTTACATCCGCCAACAACTCCTCTTATCCTGTTATGGGAGTTGGTGAAATCTGAAATGGTGTCCTCTTTGCCCAAACTTGAGGCACCTGGAAAACATGTTTGTGAAGGCTGTATTTTGGGCAAAATGTAGCATTCCTCCTTTCCAAAAGATGGTTCAGTTCGGGCTACACAGAAATTGGAGCTTGTACATCGTGATGTCTGTGGTCCTATGCAGACACCCTCTTTTGGAAATTACCTTTACTTCGTGACTTTCATTGATGATTTTTCTAGGCATGCATGGGTATATCCACTCAAAGCAAAGTCCAAAGTGTTCATGCGCTTTAAATAGTTTTTGGTTTTGGCTGAAAATCTATCAGCATGTAAAATGGGCACCCTCCATTTTGATCGAGGGGGGGAATATATGTCTTCTGATTTTAATGCATTTTTGGTTGAACGTGGGATAAAACACCAGTGTATAGTGCCTTATACACCTCAACAGAATGGAGTTGCTAAATGAAAGAACAGGTCACTCATGGAGATGGCGAGGTGAATGGTCAAAAGTCAAGCTTTACCACATAGTTTCTGGCTTGAGGCTGTCATGTGTGCAGCATATGTACTGAACAGGTGTCCCACTAAAGCATTGTAGTCTATCACTCCATATGAGTCTTGGCATGAATGCAAGCCATCTATTGCTCATCTGCATGTTTTTGGTTGTTTGGCATATGCACTAGTGCCTGAAGAACATCGTAGAAAATTGGATGATAAGGCTGTAAAATGTATTTTTGTTGGGTACAGTTCTGAAAGTAAAGGCTATCGTCTGTATCATCCACAGACTAAACGCATTCTAGTTAGCCGTGATGTTGTCTTTGTGGAAGATGCTATTCAACCATTGCTTCCATGTACTAAGGAGACATTTGTTAGCTCCAAAGATATGTATGATACTTTGATGCCTCTTTTTACAGGTGGATAGTCTAGTGCTGGTCCTAATGAGGCAACTTCTCAGCCTTTGTAGGTTTCATATGATGATGTAGATCATTCCATTTCTGATGCAGATTTACATGATGCACTTGTTGATGAGAGAACTGATATTGAGCACGCAAAAACTATGCCAAAATGACTGGTGCAGACTTTGCGTGACAACAAATTAGATGCACCTTTGTCATATTGTACTCGTTCAGGCTCTCATAGTGCCTCCTTTGCATCAGATTGCTATGCTATGGCTGCATCTAGTCTCAATGATGAGAATGAGCCTGTTTCTTTTGATGAAGCACATAATTCAGAAAATTGGATGGCTGCTATGCAATCTGAATATGATGCTATAATGAAGAATGGTACATGGTCTTTATGTGACTTGCCTCCTGGCAAGAAGGCCATTGGCACTAAGTGGGTATACAAGCTGAAGCATAAACCTGATGGTACAGTTGACAGGTATACGGCTAGGCTTGTTGCAAAGGGTTATGCACAGGAAAGAGGCATTGATTTTGATGAGACCTTTGCACCTACATGTCGTATGACTACTATTCGGAGCATTTGTGCACTTTGCAGCCCATCATGGTTGGAATGTACATCAATTGGACATTAAAACATCATTTCTGAATGGTGACTTGCATGAAGAAGTGTATGTTTTTCAACCCCGTGGCTTTGTGCAAAAAGGGCATGAAAACCAGGTGTGCAAGTTAAAGAAGGCATTATATGGTTTAAAGCAAGCACCACGTGCTTGGTATGAGAAGATACATGCCTATCTGGTTGCACATGGTTTTGAGAACAGTCCAACTGAAAGCACCTTATATGTCAAGCGTGCTAATGATGTGCTTCTGATCATTGTTGTCTATGTTGACGACATGCTGCTCGTTGGTCCTATTGAGAAGCATATTGCTGATTTCAAGGCTGATTTGCATGCCTCATTTGAGATGTCTGATCTGGGGCATTTCCATCACTATTTGGGCATTCAGTTTATGCAAGTTGATGGTGAAATGGCTTTGTGTCAAATGAAATATATTGACACATTATTGCAGCGTTTTGGCCTTGAAGACTGTAAGCCTATTGCCACTCCTATGGAGACAGGTTTACGATTGAGTCTTCATGATGCTGGAGATGCATTTGATGTTGTTCTCTATCAGCAGGCTATTGGATGCTTGATTTACTTATGCATTACTCGGCGAGATATTCAGTTTGCTGTCTCACAGATGAGCAGGTTTATGCATTGCCTAGGAGTCACGCATTGGAAGGCGGTTAAGCGCATCTTTCGCTACTTGAGTGGTACTCGACTACTTGGGTTGTTTTATCCCAATGGGGGATCACTACCGCCAGATATGCATGCTTTTTCTGACTCAAATTGGGCTGGTTACTATGACACTCGTGTGTCCACCAGTGGTTTTTGCTTCATGCTTGGTAGCTCATGTATATCTTGGTTGAGCAAGAAGCAGCCTACTATGGCCACTTCCGGTTGTGAGGCTGAGTATAGGGCAGCTTTCACAGTGACTGTTGAGTGTGTGTGGCTCAGACGCCTTATGGCTGATTTGGGTGTTGGCTAGTCTTCTGCCACCACCATCTTCACTGACAGTCAGAGCGCATTGGCAGTTGTGAGGAACCCTGTCTTCCATGCTCGCACTAAGCACATTGAGGTGCATTATCACTATGTCAGGGAGAGGTTCTCTACTGGGGAGATCAGCTTGGCATATGTGCCCATGCAAGAGAACATAGCATACCTTTTTACGAAGGCTCTACCTAGGGAGAAGTTTGAAGCTTTCCACAAAGCTTTGGGCTTACTTCCTTTTGTGGAGTGATTTCCACATAGCTTGGCACTTCCTTATACATAAGTGCCAGCTCCTTGTTCACCGCATCACTCCCAGGGGGGATTTGTTGATATATTTAGGTAGTGATGTGTGTGAACACACTACGACTGTTGGGGCACTTTTTTCCCTCTTTAGGAGGTTTTTTTCCCCAGCTTGTATATATGCCTATTGCCCCAATGGGCTACTTATCTTTGTACATTCTCTAGTAATACATTCAGTATTGTGTGTTGTGCTCCAAGCTTCTTCTTCTTCCTTGTGCTGTTCGCGTGCTTTCGCAGACATCTAACTCCAACACCAAGTCCTTCATTAAGTGCTTAAGCCTACCCACTAGTATTTTAGGAAAAATATTATACAAAATTGGAGGAATTTTACATGCCTCCAATTCAAGAGAAGGGCCTTATGATCCATCTTATGGATCAAATTGATGATCCCATTAGTTAAACACATGTGAAAGCTTACCTCTACCAAGGGTTCTATCTCATATAGTTTTGAAGAGGGGGCAAGGTGAGAGGCAAAGGTCTAGACAATCTCCATGTTGATCCCATCAATCCGAAGGTTTTTATTCTTTTTAAGGTGTTTAGTAGTGACCATAATTTCTAAGGTAGTAAGGGGTTTCTCAAGAGCACCAAAGGCTTTAGGGGGAGTAGTATTTAGCCATACTATGAGGAGATAACTTTGGCATCCTTAAGATTCTACATCGAGCACATGGAGCTGAAGAGCTTAAGGAAATAATCATAGATGAACTATCTCTTGATGTTTCTAGAGCAGACCATCAATCCATGAGGTCACTAAAGATCACGGAGGTTATCCTTGATCTTTTGACCTTTGACGAAATAAAACATGGTCTTAGTCATATTATCCTAATTTTCATTAAAAAAAATTGATGTTAGCATCTTGTTCACGGGAAAGTTGAAGCTGAGACATACAAATGTTGTCTCTCAGCTTAGTGGCAAGGGATCGATTGTCTACCTCAAGCACCATATGCCAATTTTGATACTTGGCATCAAATCTCATTAGACTATGATTTCAAGTGAGTGACTCACTTGAGTAGGATAATTTCGAATAAAGGATGAGATCTTGATCCACTTAATCTCAAGATCCTACCTAGGCAAGGCGATGATCTCATCAATTGCTTCTTTAATCTTGGGCTTCATAGAAGGGAACCTAAGAAGATGGTGATCAAGAGGAGGCTACCCCCTCTTAAAAGAGGAATTTCCATTCTCAACCAAGTAAGAGATGTGAATGTGATCCAATGCCATAATATTATTAAGTACTTTAACTTTGAAGGAGAATTCGACAACATTCTTGCTATCCTCATAACACCTGTTCAACCTAACACTAAGGAAAGTAGGGGGAGACTAATTGTTGAACCAAGTATAGCCAAAAGAAACAAAAGTGTTTGAGAGGCCCAAGTATTATTTTCTTCCCCACCAATAACCCAACCTTTACCTTTGTTTCTATTTGTAAGGTCAAGAACCATCTTAAAGTTCTCTAGAAATAAGAGCGAGCTAGGGAGTGAAGCAAAGGAGTCCAAGGTCTCACCACAGTCTTTACTTGAGTTGGGGGCATTAACTGCAATGAAGCTAAGGTTCCATGGGCATTAAAATGTAATAGATCTAGCCATTATTAGGGCCAATCATGACACAACAAAGAGAAGCTTTATGGAATGGGGAACACCTAGAACAAGACCACCTGATCCCATATGATGATTAGAGAAATACCAACCATGTTGGTTCAAAATCATATCAAGGTTCCAAGTAATTGCAAGAGATTAGAATTCAATCTTCAAAAGGTAGAAAAAAGCATCAAAGAGGACCTTTCTTTTAACCCATCCATTCACATCATTACAGATGTAAAGGTTGGAAATCCCTTTCTTAATTTTTTGATCATGGTTAAATTAAAATAGTTACAAGAAATTGAAATATACACACACTCAACCTCGAAAGGTACAACCACCCATTTGTCACAAGGAAGGAGATAAGGAAGAGAACTCACGCACACACTCTCACACTCAAAGAGGAGCACATATGTTAGAAGAAGTATTTTTTATGGAAAATAATTATAAAATGCCAAAAAAATGTAAAAATATTTATGCAAATGATGTAAAAATGAGGAATTGTCTTCCTCATGTAGATTAGAATCATATGTATTTTTTCTAGAATTTTTGGAAACTCCTAGATAGCATATTTTTAGATTAGAAGAGGAAAGACCAAAATTCAAGTGTGAAAAGGGACACTTGACAATGTATAAAAGACAATTTCCTCTATTATGAGAGGGTTGTTTATTTGTATTTGATGCTATCCAAGTGAAGAGAGAAGTTTCCTACAGAAAATCGTGTTTCTTCCTTTTATGTGATTTCTTTGATTTGTTGAGTCTATTCTATGTGTATCCATGGAATTTGCAAGCTTCTATTGTGTATTTCTGATGAATGTGTATGAAGAGAGTTGATTCCTGATGTATTGAGTGAGAAATTGATGAAGAATGGTGTTGTAGATGAAAATCGTTTGATTTTACAGAATTGCAATTGTCTCGTCTGAAGGTTACAGGTATCATTTTTGAGTTTTGACTTTATGATTGTGTTCTACTAAGAAAATAACATACTTTAGACACCAAGATTATTGAAAATGATGGAGTATTGCTCAAGACAATCCAAACCCTAGAAATTTCTCTTCATCTTCATCATTTCTCAGAAATCCAGCTAGTTTTCTCTTATTTCTTGGATTCTATCATCTAGAAGGGGATGTGGTCTCTTGTATACTTCCAGGATTGACAAAAATAAGATGTATTGTTGATTCTTTATGCTAAATGATTGGAGAGGACAACTCCAAAGGTTAACAACAAACATTTTTTGGTGCCGTTGCTGGGGAGTATAGCAAAAGCTTCATTGAAGTTGGACCTTGTTGGATCTTCTATTGTTGATGGTATTGAACACATTGAAAAGGTAATACTCTTTAATCAAGAAATGGAAACATGAAATGGTAGATTTTTTTTGTTGTTTGTCTTTTGGGAAAAGAAAGCAATAGATAATCTTTTGAGAATAATAAGTGTTGCAATTCTTGCAAATTGATAGTTGCTCATATCATTTTTTGGAAGTAAAGTGCAGGTGTGTGAAAAATTGAATCAAGAAAGCTGAAGATAAGGTAAAATGTGTCTATCTTTGCATTTGTAGAGTGCTTTTTGACCAAATACCAACCAAAATTGTTGATCTTGGGAAGATGACATGATTGCATGGAGGAAACTCAAGTAAAGTAGCTAGATGCAAGTAGATAGGGTCCATTTGTTAACCAAGTCAAAGCAATAATCTTGAAAAAAATTCTATTTGTATCTTGAAAAGAAAAATGTTTTGAGTTTATCTTTGCAAAAATTGATATTTGCACTTCTTAGCACATTTTTTCTTTGGCAAGTCTTGCTCATGAACTATTTTGATAGCAAAGCATAAAGGAGTATAACCAATCAGGGAACATAGGATCAATAGATCACTAAACAAGAAACCCTAAGTGAAGTGTTTACCTTAATTTAGGGTAAAATACTAAAAAATTCATAAAATTCATTAAAAACATTCAAACAAATTTCTTTTTTCCTTAGAAAGTTGGACTAAAGTGTTGTTGTTGAGAATAAAGGAGACCAAGTGGTAGGAAAGCAAAAAAATTGCAAAAAAACTGGAAAATCAGAACAATACGATTCGCTTCACAGGATCCTGATTTTCTGGTTAAATTCTTTGTTAATGAGGTAAAAATTTCAGGTGACACCTGACTTTGAGTGGAAAGAATTTGGAAGAGTTGTAAAAAGAAAGAAGACCCAAAATTGCAAAAAACAGGAAGTACAGGAAAAATACGATTCTCTACACAAAATCATGATTTTTTGTAAGAGAAAAGTTTTTGGAATCTTGTGCATATTTGGATTTTGAAATAGGTAATTGTAAGAGATTTCACTAAGTTGATTAAGTAAAGGAATTCAAATTCCAAAAATTAGAGAGGATTGAGTATCAAGAGGGAAAAGTGGAAAACAAGTACAGAATCGTGATTTTCACCAGAAGGATAAAGGGAGTAATTTGTGATGAAAAGTTAGGGATTGGACTTAAAATCAAGAAAATATGAAGGGTAAAAATTTTAACAAGTGAAAGGTGAAGATTTTGAAAATTTTGAACAAAATCTTGATTGTGTGAATACTATAAAACCCTGGAATCTTAGAAGAGAACTCATTTGAGTGAGGAAGAGAGAGAGAGAGAGCAAGGACAGAATTGCGATCGTCTGCAACCATAAGCTTTTGGAGATTTTTGTATCAAGCAAGCAAGGTAAGGAAGCCTCAGTACATTTTTTTTGCATTTCTTCAAATTTTATAGGAAGATTAAAGCACAAAAACACACAAAATGTGTCTATCTTTGCATTTGTAGAGTGCTTTTTGACCAAATACCAACCAAAATTGTTGATCTTGGGAAGATGACATGATTGCATGGAGGAAAGTCAAGTAAAGTAGCTAGATGCAAGTAGATAGGGTCCATTTGTTAACCAAGTCAAAGCAATAATCTTGAAAAAAATTCTATTTGTATCTTGAAAAGAAAAATGTTTTGAGTTTATCTTTGCAGAAATTGATATTTGCACTTCTTAGCACATTTTTTCTTTGGGAAGTCTTGCTCATGAACTATTTGTTAGTATATGATCAATGTCTACCCCTCATGATTGTATGCACATTTTGTAAGGCCCCCTTTATGAGGAGAAGCCAAGCGTGCATTACCCAATTGATGGGAATCCCAACTTGCATGTTGGATGAAGGTCATATATGGACCATGTAAGGTATTATAAGGAAAGGGAGTTACCATGGAATATTCCCTATCGGAGTCAAAAATCATTTATATTTGTTAGGTCGGTTCAACCAGTCTAAGCCGTGTATGGCAATTACGCGGGCGGTGGCCGCCCACGCTCTACCGCCCATGTATAGCCGTCCATGGCAGGCCACCCATGATCCTATATATACATGACTTCTGCACTACCTGAGACACTGAGTTGAGCCAGCATACCTCTACCTTGTATCTCGTGTTCTAGAGTTGTCTAGATCACCATTTAAGCTCTACCTTGAGAGCGCACGGGTGGACAACGCCATCATCTTTGTACTTGGTGCTAGTAGAAAATCATTGAGATTCTCCTATATCTGTTATCTTCTTTGCTATTGCTCCTGTGTTATATTGCGTAACTTTTGTCTTACATGGTATCAGAGCCGTAAGGTTCGAATAGCTTGAGAAGTATCACTATTTTAGCCTACTAGCATACTAGAATATCATTAGATTATTCGAGTGATTAAATGATGGCTTCATCGTCGAACACTGGTCTTGGTGCTTCAGCTAATGTTAATGCTGCACCTATTCGAATTCGTCCACCTGCATTCACTGAAGGGAAGCTGGATGGATCCAAATATACACTCTGGAAGTTCAAAATTTCTGCAATTTTGGACTCCTATGAATTACTTGACACTGTCATGGGACCGATGGGACTGGATCCAGAGCCTATACCAGTTGAAGATCCAACTAATTCAAGATTGATGATTCAGCCAGATCCAAATCTTCTACGAGCTTGGAAGAGGCGGAATGCTGATGCATTATGTGCAATTGTCACTAGTGTAAGTGATTCTGTGCTTACTTTAGTTCAACATACTACTAAAGCACATGAGGCTTGGGGCATATTGGCTCGACAATATGAGACCAAGAACCACACTAGGATATAGAATTTAGAAAATCAGTTGGCAAATGAAAAGCATTCTGATTTTGAAAAGGCTGAAGATTTTATCAAACGGATAAAACATCTTCAAGACCAATTGGCTCTAGTTGGTGTTGTTATAACACCAGAAGAGCTGGCTCGAAGATGTGTACATGTTCTTCCGGCAAAGTATGATGGATTAGTAACAGCCCTTAACACTCAGGTAAGACCAACTCCCCTCACATTTGAAGAGTTTTGTGCTATGCTTTTAGAAGAAGAGATGCGGTTGAGGAATCAGCAAAGCACAAGTGATGCTGCATTTTCAGCAAATGCAAAAGGTAAAGGCTCTTCTGATGTATCAAAGAAGAAGCCAAAGAAGAAAAAGTTCACAGGAAGTTGCTTCTATTGTGAAAAGAAAGGCCATGCCATCAAGGATTGCAGGAAGAAGCAAGCTGATGAACGGAATGGGACTGTAAAATCAGCATGGAAGAACAAAGAGTCTGCAAACAACACAAAGCTGGAACTTTGGGTAGCTATTGAAGAGGTATGTTCATCTGCTCAAGCTCGTGCTGATGAACCATGGATTTTAGATAGTGGAGCTTCTCGCCATATGACCAGTAAAAAGGATTGGTATAGTTCCCTTGTGCCTGTGCGGGAATCCATCAATGTAGTGGTGGGAAATGACTCCAAGTGTCCAGCCGAAGGAACTGGAACCATCTCTTTTATCACTTCTCCAAGTGTTGAGAAAAAGTTATCCGATGTTCTCTATGCAGAAATCATGGATTCATCAGGTAATGTTGTAGGTAAAGGGATACGACGGGATAACTTGTATGAGTTAAGTGCTTTAACTGCTACAGAAGATAAAGATGTAAGCAGGTTATGGCACCAAAGATTTGGGCATCTCGGATTTGCAGTTTTGAGGAGATGCAAAGAACAGGGATGGTTGCTCATTTGCCTGCATTTTCAGAGTTGCAGGAACCTTGTGAAGCTTGCATGATGGGCAAGCAACAACGAAAGGCATTTCCAAGAGAGACCAGCAATCGATCTCAAGCTCCTCCAGAGTTGGTACATGCTGATCTTTGCGGTAAAATGTCTACACCTGCTTTAGGAGGATCTTTCTACTTTTTGCTGTTAATCGACGATTATAGTAGAAAAATATGGGTTTATTTCATTCGAGAGAAGGCTGATGCTTTTGAAAAATTTAAAACGTGGCATAAGTATGTAGAAAATGAATAAGGAAGGAAACTAAAGAAATTTAGAACAGATAGAGGAGGTGAATTCTTGTCAACAGAATTCAACAATTACTGTAAGGAGCTTGGTGTGAAAAGGCAACTTACCACAGCTCATACACCTCAACAAAATGGCGTTGTTGAGCGCAGGAACAAGACAGTAGTTGAAATGGCTCGTTGTATGTTGAAGGCTCAAGACATGCCTGATTCATTTTGGGCAAAAGCAGTCAATACAGCAGTCTACATCCTCAATCGAAGCTACACAAAAGCACTGAAGGGGATGACTCCTCAAGAAGCATATTCTGGTAAAAAGCCTTCAGTTTTGCATTTCAAAATTTTTCGTTGTTTCTGTTATGCACATATTCCTGATTCAACAAGATCAAAGTTGGATTCAAAAAGCAAAAAGTGTGTCTTCCTAGGATATAGTGAAGAGTCTAAAGCATACAGGTTGTGGGATCATGAGGCAAGGAAGATTTTTGTCAGCCGAGATGTGGTGTTTGATGAACGACCATACTTAGTAGAAGATAAAGGTAAATCTACTATCTCATCAAACGGAGAAATATCTCACCTTGTGCCTATCAAAAGACAGGTTAAAGTTGAGGAGGAGGAAACATCTGATGGAGAAATTTCCTCAATAAAAAGCCAACCAGTTGTAGCTGCACAGCGTAAGCCACTACCGAAGTGGGCAAAACAGCTCTTTGATGATCACAATCCACATGTAGATGTACTAGAATCATCATCGGATGGATTACGAAGATCAAAGAGAATAGAGGAGCAAAGAAGAGCCTCAGAACACATTGTTAACATGGCTCTAATGGCAGATATCATGGGTTCGATAAAGGAACCTACCACCATTGAAGAGGCCATTGATGATATAGGTTGGAGAGCGGCAATGCAGTCTGAGTATGATAGTATACTCAAAAATGATACATGGGATCTAGTCGACTTGTCGCCAAAGAAGAAGGTAATAGGTACTAAATGGATTTGGAAAGCTAAGTATAAAGCTGATGGAACATTAGAAAAGTATAAGGCACGATTAGTTGCACAGGGTTTTTCACAGATTGAAGGATTTGATGTTCAAGAAACTTTTGCACCAACAGCACGCATGACAACTATTCGGACGGTACTTGCAGTAGCTGCACAAAAGTCCTGGCCTATTTTCCAGATGGATGTCAAATCTGCATTTTTGAATGGTCACCTCAAGGAGGAGGTATATGTATCTCAACCACCAGGTTTTGAGGTGCCCAATTCAGAAGATAAGTTTGCAGGTTGAAGAAAGCTTTGTATGGACTTAAACAAGCTCCACGGGCTTGGTACCAACGGATAGATAATTTTTTCAAAAACATGGGTTTTGAAAGAAGTACTTCTGATGCTAACTTGTATGTAACAAAAAGGGATAGCAAGCTAGTTGTCGTCATTGTATATGTAGATGATTTGATCATTATAGGAGATCATCAGGAACTCATCAATCAAACTCGGATCAGCTTGGGAACTGAGTTTGAAATGACAAACTTAGGTCTACACCATTTTTGTTTGGGAATTGAAGTATGGCAAAGGAAGGATGGCATTTTCATCTCACAACAAAAATATTCCAAAGAAATTCTCAAGGCATTTGGAATGATGGAGTGCAAACCAACTAGCACACCTATGGAGGTAAACATATTAAGCTATCTATGGATGATAACATGCCTGATGTAGATGCTAAGAAGTATAGGAAGCTCGTTGGAAGTCTTATTTTTCTGTGCAACACTAGACCAGACATTTGCTATGCTGTTGGAGTGTTAAGCGGTTTTCCAACAAACCTAAGGAGAGTCACTGGAATGCTGGAATGCGAATTCTAAGCTACATTGCAGGAACCTTGGATTTTGGTATTTTGTATACCACAGGTGATACACTCCAAGGATATTGTGATTCAGATTGGGCTGGAGATTGTGATTCTAGAAAATCAGTTTTTGGATATTGTTTCTCACTTGGTTCAGGAATATTTTCTTGGGTAAGTAGGAAGCAACCAACTCTCGCACTCTCCTCCACTGAAGCAGAGTACAAAGCAGCTTGTTTTGCTTCCTGTGAGGCAGTCTGGTTAAGGAGAATTCTTGCAGATCTAGGCTTTCCATCAAATATGCCAACTGTACTCAAGTGTGATAATCAAAGTTGTATGGCTATTGCAAAGAACCCAGTATTTCATGCTCGCACCAAGCACATAGAAGTACAGTACCATTACATTCGTGAGCTAATTGAAGATGAAATTGTGGAGCTAGAATATTGCCCAACAGAGGCAAATTGTGCTGACATATTCACTAAAGCACTTGGAAGAGAGCAGCTCAATAGGCATCTTCAACAGATGGGCATAGGACCGAGACCTACTTGATTTATCATCGGTAAACATTGAGGGGGGGTGTTAGTATATGATCAATGTCTACCCCTCATGATTGTATGCACATTTTGTAAGGCCCCCTTTATGAGGAGAAGCGAAGCGTGCATTACCCAATTGATGGGAATCCCAACTTGCATGTTGGATGAAGGTCATATATGGACCATGTAAGGTATTATAAGGAAAGGGAGTTACCAGGGTTCAACCAGTCTAAGCCGTGTATGGAAATTACACGGGCGGTGGCCGCCCACGCTCTACCGCCTATGTATAGCCGTCCATGGCAGGCCACCCATGATCCTATATATACATGACTTCTGCACTACCTGAGACACTGAGTTGAGCCAGCATACCTCTACCTTGTATCTCCCGTTCTAGAGTTGTCTAGATCACCATTTAAGCTCTACCTTGAGAGCGCACGGGTGGACAACACCATCATCTTTGTACTTGGTGCTAGTAGAAAATTATTGAGATTCTCCTATATCTGTTATCTTCTCTGCTATTGCTCCTGTGTTATATTGCGTAACTTTTGTCTTACACTATTTTGATAGCCAAGCATAAAGGAGTATAACCAATCAGGGAACACAGGATCAATAGATCACTAAACAAGAAACCCTACGTGAAGTGTTTACCTTAATTTAGGGTAAAATACTAAAAAATTCATAAAATTCATTAAAACATTCAAACAAATTTCTTTTTTCCTTAGAAAGTTGGACTAAAGTGTTGTTGTTGAGAATAAAGGAGACCAAGTGGTAGGAAAGCAAAAAAATTGCAAAAAAATTGGAAAATCAGAAAAATACGATTCACTTCACAGGATCGCAATTTTCTGGTTAAATTCTTTGTTAATGAGGTAAAAATTGCAGGTGACACCTGACTTTGAGTGGAAAGAATTTGGAAGAGTTGTAAAAAGAAAGAAGACCCAAAATTGCAAAAAATAGGAAGTACAGGAAAAATACGATTCTCTACACAAAATCGTGATTTTCTGTAAGAGAAAAATTTTTGGAATCTTGTGCATATTTGGATTTTGAAATAGGTAATTGTAAGAGATTTCACTAAGTTGATTAAGTAAAGGAAGTCAAATTCCAAAAATTAGAGAGGATTGAGTATCAAGAGGGAAAAGTGGAAAACAAGTACAGAACCGCGATTTTCACCAGAAGGATAAAGGGAGTAATTTGTGATGAAAAGTTAGGGATTGGACTTAAAATCAAGAAAATATGAAGGGTAAAAATTTTAACAAGTGAAAGGTGAAGATTTTGAAAATTTTGAACAAAATCTTGATTGTGTGAATACTATAAAACCCTGGAATCTTAGAAGAGAACTCATTTGAGTGAGGAAGAGAGAGAGAGAGAGCAAGGACAGAATTGCGATAGTCTGCAACCATAAGCTTTTGGAGATTTTTGTATCAAGCAAGCAAGGTAAGGAAGCCTCAGTACATTTTTTTTGCATTTCTTCAAATTTTATAGGAAGATTAAAGCACAAAAACACACAAAATAGCAAAAATACGGAATCGCGATGTTTTGATTTTTTGAGTTTTCAGTGGAAAAAATAATGATTTTGATTAAATTCTTTTATTGCATGTTAAACATTTACTAAGGCAATTCTATTAAAGAAACAAGAAGTTGAAAATGAGGACCTCAAAAAATTTAAAAATCTAAACAGAATCGCGACTCTATGAGCAATCACAACATCGCGATTCTCTGAAACAAAATACAAAATCGCGATTCCTAGAGCATGATTTTCATAAGAAAATCATGTTTTCTAACGATTGTGAGCAATCACGATTATCTGGGAAAAGAATCGTGAGAAACACGATTTTCACCACAAAATCGTGAAAAACACGATTTCCATCATAGAATCATGAGAAACACGATTCTCTCCTCAGAATCGTGGAAAACACGATTTTCACCACAAAATCGTGAAAAACACGATTCCCATCATAGAATCGTGAGAAACACGATTCTCTGCTCAGAATCGTGGAAAACACAATTTTCACCACAAAATCGTGAAAAACACGATTCCCATCATAGAATCATGAGAAACAGGATTCTCTGCTCAGAATCGTGGAAAACACGATTTTAACCACAGAATCGTGAAAAACACGATTCTCTGCTCAGAATCGTGGAAAACACGATTTTCACCACAAAATCGTGAGAAACACGATTCTCTGCTCAGAATCGTGGAAAACACGATTTTCACCACAAAATCGTGAGAAACACAATTCTATGCTTAGAATCGTGGAAAACACGATTTTCACCACAAAATCGTGAGAAACACGATTCTCTGCTCAGAATCGTGGAAAACACGATTTTCAACACAGAATCGTGAGAAACACGATTCCCTGCTCAGAATCGTGGAAAACACGATTTTCACCACAGAATCGTGAAAAACACGATTCCCTGCTCAGAATCCTGGAAAACACGATTTTCACCACAGAATCGTGGAAATAATTGAATGATTCTCAGACCTGGTAATAAATTGTACACACATTCCAAGCAAGAGCTAGGAAGAAAGGAGGTAGAGCCAGTGGTAGGAGAATTGCAAGAAAAAGATTTAGGGCAGGAAATTAATATGGAGAACTTAAATGAAACCAATGAATCTTCTGAAACTGGTGATTATAGAAACATTCTCAAATACATGTATACAAATAGGTTTGGAACTTATGTATATCAGGATGGAATGCATAAGTTTCTCATCAGATTGAGGAACTTAGAGGTTCCCCTGAATATAACACCAATATCACAATTCAAGGATGGTAGATATGAGGATAGGCAAGGATGTGTATACATCTTCTCACAAGACCCAGAAAATTCTAATGACCTAGGGCAATGTGCAGACAAGAGACCTTGGGAATAGAACCTAGGGCAATCAGACTTGCCAAGACCACATGAAATTCACAATAATGATGAACAACAACAAGGTAGGAGAACACATACTTCCCCAAATCCTTTTGAAAAATAAGCAGAAGGATTTAATGATTTTCCATTAAGAAGAAGACATAATTGGAAAAATCAAGGCAGAATGCTTAGACCCTATCAAGTAGCCAAATGCATGAAAAATCAATATGAAAGATATTCTGATCCTCATGCCCATGCTGCAAAATTTAGACAATTAATTAGAGCAGAAGAAGTGGAGGATTACAAAGTCCAATTTGAGGCATTTGGTCTAAGCCTGATAGGACCTGCACTATCTTGGTTCATTCCCTTGAGAAAGGAAATGTATCTGAATATTGAATCTTTCCTAGAAGCCTTCATAGGGGAATTTTCAAAAACTGGAATAAAACATAGCACAACTACCCTGATAATAGCTTTAAACAGCAAAAAGATGAAAATGTCACAGAGGCAGCCAGGAGATTCAAGCAGTATATTGATAGATGTCCTAGAGAGGAGGTACCATCCATGGCAAGACAAGTATCCCTATTCATAGAAGGATTAAAAAGTGCACAATTGAGAACCTTGGTGTATTATAGAAGGTGTCCAGACCTAGGAGCATGTGTTAAGGAAGTAATAGACTTAGAGGATAACCGAGGACAAGATCTATTAGCATTTGATCAATCTAGGACAAATGAAGATAAAATTCCACCAACAGAAGAATTGGCACAAGCTATTGCTTAAGCCCTGGAAGTTAGCACCAAAACAAATTTGATAAACACCAAGGTGACAACAAATAAAAAATGCTATAATTGTGGAGAAAATCATTTGGTTTAACAATGTCCATATCAAAAACCACAACATTTGCAAGATAGAAAAACACTCAAATATTGTACACTAGAAAGAAAGTGGACAAATCATACCAGAGAAGAATGCTTCTACAATAAACAACCCATTAAGGAGAGAGATTATGCAAACCAAAGAGAATCTGGATTTATTGAACAACCAAGACCTGTACTTGGGCAACAACCTCCATTAACAACAATTGTGGTACTAGTTAAATACACACCAATAGAGGAAGGAAACTCAAGAATAAGATCACCATACAAAGAAGAATATCACTGTAATGAAGGATATTAGGAAGAGTGGGAAGGATATGAGATGAGAGAACCAGAATTGCAAGCCCTAGATTTGGGAAATGGGAGAATTGAGATGGATACAACTACATTCATGTATATAACCAATAATTATATGTCTAATCAGAAACCTCAGTTCAAAGGGAGCCAAAAGATAACTTGTTATAGATGTGGGGGAGAACATTTCATTAGAGACTGTCCACAACCTCCTACATTAAGAATAGAAGGAGCCTATTGCAAGGATTGTGGCAGGGAACATTTAATAAAGGATTGTCCAAGAAATCCTCAAAAACAACAAAACACATCTAATAACATACCATTGAAAACAGTCAACATCATGGAGCAAGAAGAATTGAGTGACCTTGACCAAGTAAAAATAAATGCTATAACAAGGGCACAAGCTAAACAACAAGAAACAATTAAAGAACAAAATAAGAGTTCAGTTTCAAAGGTAAAGAAAAACAGACCAAATGGGAAATGGGAAAGGAAAATGAGAATAGGTAAAAGTTTAGAAGAAGAGAGTATGGAACAGTCAAACCATACTCCTCCTCAAAAGACACAAACCCAGTCAAAGATAAGAAATTCACAGAGTCTAGACACCTTGATAAAAGCATACAAGGGAAGAATTCAAGAGGGACCAAATCCTACATACCATGTAATGGCTTATCCTATGCCAGAAATAGAACATGAAAGGATGCAAAAATGCAAACAAATCATACAAGAAGCACAATTCAAACTGGGGGAATTAGACAATTTTCAAACAACAGTTGGGAAATCAAAGGCAACAAGAACAAGAGAAACTATTAATCAAGAAGATAACCCACAAATTACATTCCAGGTAAATATAGATAAACAATGTACAATCTTATACCACACCACAATGGAGGAATTGGTAAAATAGAATCATCATTTACAATACAACATGAAAAAATGGGAAGCAATACCAGAGAATCTTGATCCACAGCCACAAGAATTGGTGGAGTTGTGGTACATTCCTATTGATAAGATAGGAGGATATTGTGAAGGAGAAGAGGGAAACTCAACCCTAAAAATACAATTTGGTAAAAATTATGCCAAAGCTATATTGGATAGTGGATCAGGTGTGGCTATCATGACTAAACAAACATGGGAAAAATGGGGATTAATACCCACTAAAATGAGATGGCAACTGGCAGATGGACACATAGAAAACCACTAGGAATATGGGAAAAGGTGATTGTGGACATATGTGGAATAGAAATAGAGCATACTTTTGCCATAGTTGAATTTCCACAATCCACGTCATATGAAATTATCCTAGGAAGACCATTTATGAGACAAATGCAAATTGTGCAAGATTGGGGTAATGATTGTCTATACCTTCAGAGCAAAGGAAGGATAACCAGAGTGAATCTAAGAAATGGTCATTACTGTGACATATCCCCTCAAGAATGGTTCAAAATACATCAAAACCAAGAACTAAGTGAAGAATCAGAGTTGGAAGATCAGAATGAAACTGAATCATCTATATGGAAGTGCAATGTGATAAGAAACCTTACAAATGGAAAAAGAAGATTAAGAAGAGAAGATTGTGTAGAAGGGAGAAAATTACAAGATGAGAGCTATATACCCCAAAAATTCAAAGATGAAGAATTTGAGCCTTATGGTTGGAACCAGATCTTGGCTACCATGGATCTAGCCAAAGATGAGTATGTGGGAGTGAGATTTCAAAATGAAGAAGGATATGATGTTTTCCACATAGGAATACAAATGATAAAGGTATCAAAAACAGAAGAGGACCAGGAAAAAGAAATGATATTGAGAAATGGGAAAACACAATATTTGGAAGAAGTAAAAGCTGAAGATGCAATAAAAGATAAAATCTCAGGCAAATATAGAAAAAACAAACACAAGAAGACAGAAGAAGATCAGGAGGATGAAAAAAATGAGAAAAGGACAAACAAGGGTCAACAATTTGATGTACCTGCAAATTTTAAGACTTATGAAGTAGAAGACAGGCTACTTCTAAAAATGAAACCAAAGAGAGAAAAGAAAAGAGGGGAGGCATATGACAATGAAGAACAAACTAAGAAGGTTATGATCACTCAGGAAGACGGGGAAGAAAGACATATTGTAATAGCTGATGACATGACAAATCAAGAAGAGGAGGCATTAAGGAATTTGGCCAGAAACTATAGGGATCTGTTTGCTTATAGCTACAAGGATTTGAAAGGTATTGATCCTAAAATCTGTGAGCATAAGATTCCTATCACACCTCATGCAAAACCTAGCAAACAGAGACATTGCACATTCAATGATAAATACTCTACTAAAATAAAGGAAGAAATTGACAAGTTGCTGGCTGCCAATTCCATCTATGAGATTGAGTATACAGAATGGATATCTCCTATAGTTGTGGTACCAAAAAAGAATGGGAAACTTAGGGTATGCATTAATTTGAAAAAAGTGAATGCTGCAACTATAAGAGATAGCTACCCATTGCCTATAATAGACCATCTTCTAGAAAGAGTTGCAGGAAAGGAGGTGTATAGTTTTCTGGTTGGCTTTTTAGGATACAATCAGGTACCCATAGCTTTGGAAGACCAACATAAAACTGCCTTTTCCACAGAATGGGGAATTTATGCTTTCAGCGTTATGCCTTTTGGGTTAACTAATGCCCCAGCAACTTTTCAAAGATTAATGTGTCATATCTTCAAAGAATTCTTGAGGAGTGTAATGGAAATTTATGTAGATGATCTGTGTACTTTTTCATTAAAAAGACAGGATCATTTGAAAGATTTAGAAAACATATTCAGGAAATGCAAAACATACAAAGTATGTTTAAATCCAGAAAAGTGTGTATTCTTTGTAAGACAAGGAAGAATGTTAGGTCACATAGTCTCCAAAAATGGAATTTCAACTGATGAAAGGAAAATTAAGGCCATAATGGAACTTCCGAAACCAACAAATATAAAGGAACTTCAAACCTTCATGGGACATTGCGGATATTATAGAAAATTTGTACACAAGTTTGCTGACATTGCAAAACCTTTGTATGCCTTAATGACAAAATTTGAGTGGACAAGAGAGTGTGACCAAGCTTTTGAGACTCTAAAAACTTGTTTGGTAACAACACCAATTCTGAAAACACCCCAGTGGGATAAAATTTTCCATGTCCATGTGGATGCTTCAAATTATGCTTTGGGATGTGTGTTAGCACAACCAATAGAAGGGAGCAAATTAGATTTTCCAGTTGCTTATGCTAATAGGCAACTGAATTCAGCAGAGAAAAATTACACAACCACTAAGAGGGAAGGGTTGGGAATGATATTTGCTGTGAAAAAATATAGACATTACCTTTTGGCCAACAAGTTTAAATTTTTTGTGGATCACCAAGCTTTACTCTACTTAGTAAACAAACCTTGTCACACTGGTAGAATAGTCAGAGGGTTTCTTTTACTGATGGAGTTTGAGTTTGAGGTGGTGGTCAGACAGGGAAAAACACATTTGAGAGCAGATCATTTGTCTAGAATCCAGGCTAAAGAACCAAGTTCACCTTTCGATGATGACCTGCCAGATACATATCTGTTCAAACTAGAAAGTGTTCCTGAGTAGGCCATGACTTTAGTACCTTTGCTAACCATGGGACCTTGCAGAACATTTGGAAACAACACACATTTAGTATTACAAAGCAGGAAATTTATGCTATTAGATGGGCACTTGTATCACCTCAACCATATAGGCATACTGGAATATTGTACTCCAGAAGAGGAGCAACAGGAATATTTGAGAAGAGCTCATTGTTGGAACCCTTGTACACATGCTTCCATAATAGTCACCCTACGTAATCTCAATAGGGTGGGAGTACATTGGCCTAATAAGATTAAAGATGTAATAAAATATGTTGCTAACTGCGGGGAATGCCAAACCTTGCAAAATTCAGAACTTATAACTCTATATTGGTTTCAGAAAAATCCAGAATGGAGTGAGAACATCATTGAGGAGTTGAAAAGGAAGAAGAAAGGAAAACAAGTAAGAGCTAGTGTCGACTCAAAAAATCTACAAATGATCTCTGAGGAATATCAACTGATAGGAGATCAATTGTATAAGAGAGGGATGGATGGATATTTAAGAATTTGTGTTCCTGAAGATAGATATCTGGAAATGTTGGAAATGGCACATTCTGGAGTGGTAGGAGGGCATTTCTCAAGTGACGGAACTGCTAAACTCATATTATATTCTGGCTTTTGGTGGCCAACTCTATTTCCTGATGCAAGAACATATGTAAAAAGATGTGACATTTGTCAGAGGGTGAGTCAACCAAATAAAAGAGACAGTATGCCATTAGTTCCACTAATCTCAGCACGAGCATTTAGTAAATGGGGGTTCGATTTCATTGGACCTATACATCCTCCAGCAAGA
Organism: Ceratopteris richardii; assembly: GCA_020310875.1. Taxonomy (NCBI): domain Eukaryota; kingdom Viridiplantae; phylum Streptophyta; class Polypodiopsida; order Polypodiales; family Pteridaceae; genus Ceratopteris; species Ceratopteris richardii. The sequence goes on from CM035424.1 coordinate 39,463,777, forward strand.
CAATCCCATGCTGAATACATAATAGTGGCCATAGATTACTTAACCAAATGGGCAGAGGCTAGAGCTACAAAAAAGAATGATGCTCATACTACTGCCAGATTTCTCTATGAAAATATCATCACTAGATTTGGACTACCAATTGAATTGGTAAGTGATAGGGGGACTCATTTTTTGAACCAAATCATAGAGAACATAACTGAATATTTCATGATTAGTCATAGAAAGTCAGCCCCATATCACCCACAAGCCAATGGGTTAGCAGAAAGCACTAATAAAGTACTTTGTACTGTATTGTCAAAATTGGTAAACACAAACAGGAATGATTGGGATTTACAACTTAATCATGTCCTATGGGCCTATAGAGTGGCATACAAAACTGCATTAGGTACCACACCATTTAATTTGGTATATGGACAAAATGCAGTTCTACCTTTGGAATTCCTCATTCCAACACTGAAGGTGGGAAGTCAATACAAAAGGACTGGACATGAATTATCTGAAAGAGTGGTGGAATTGGAAAAACTGGGAGCTTCTAGACTCCAAGCAATTATGAGTATATATGCAGAGAAGAAAAGGCAAAAAGCTTATCATGATGTTCACATAAAAGAAAAAGATCTACAAGAAGGAGATCTAGTTCTGGCATACACAGTCAAGGAACATCAAAAGAAATTTTAGAAAAAAGGACATGGGCCTTATATTATACATCAAATAAGTAACAATGGAGCTATCCAACTAGCCAACATAGATGGGGAAATCATGCCAAACTTCATAAGTGGATGTAGAGTTAAAAGGTATGACCTTCCATTGACTGTCTCTGAATGGAGAAGAATATATCAAGCTTAAAGCAGAAAAAAGGAAGAGGAAAACATTAGAAAAGAGGCTCAACAGGAGGCAAAGGAAAGGATAAGAAAAATCAAAAATCTTAGAGAAGTAATTTTTTGTGAAACACCTCTGAAAAAAAGAGAACATTTGCCTGTTATAACAATGCATTTTCAGAATGAGAAAATCAAGGTCTTGATAGACTCAGGTGCACAAGTAAATTTGATCAGTTCAGATTTGTTGAAAAAGTTCAACCAAAAAAGGACTAAAAGTAAAATCTTTATCAAAACTTTGGAAGGACAAATAATACAAAGCATGTCTTCACCTTCTATTGAAGTTAAGTTCAATAAGAATATATGAAAATAGATTGTGAAGAATGGCCAGATCATTTGATGACTGAGAAACTGATTTTGGGACAACCATGGCTAAAGCAAGGTAAAGTAATGTTGGATTTTGAAAAAATGAAGCTTAAGTTGACAATAAATGACAAAAGGTTTTTAATGTTTTTTTTGAATAATGAAGAACAGGAAGATCAACAAGATGTTCATGACGTAGATCTAGAAGGATTTACTTTTTCATTAGAAGACACACAGACATTACCAATACAATTACTAAATGATCAAGCTTCATTTAATCAAAACCAGCAAAAAATTGAAGGAGCAAAAGAGGATGAAGAGACAGAAGCAAGGTGGCAACTATGGCATAGTCAGAAACATCAAAACATCAGAACAAGAAGGATGTGGAAACAAAGTATACACAAGCCCTGCTCATCAAAACAAAATTCCAAGACAAAATGGATATGGAAACCAAAAAATTCTAAAAACAACTTATCAGAAGGAGGTGGATTTTTCCCTAAGACAGGGGCAACAAGGGTTAAATATTATTGGGTTAAAAAATCAGATTTGATTCAATGGAAAAAGACCATCTATATTTGATCTATATTTAGAATTTTTTAAAGAAGAAAATCAGAATGTTACAGAAAAGAAATCATGACATATTGGAAATTATGACAAATAATTCTACCTTTTCCTCTTTCTGAGAAAAGAAATAGGAGGGGAAGAAAGGAAGTTGAAAAAATTATTTTAAGAAAAAAGTTGAAAAATTTATTAAAAAAAGAAAAAAGAGAAGAGAAATAAAAGAAAAAAGAGAGAAAAATTACCCATTTCATTTTTCTCTTATGAAAAAAAAAGAAAAAAGAGAAGAGAAATAAAAGAAAAAAGAGAGAAAAATTACCCATTTCATTTTTCTCTTATGAAAAAAAAAAGAAAAAAGAGAAGAGAAAACTATCCATTTTTCCTTTTATAAGTTATATAGCACAAAGCAAGATATAGGTAGAAGGGTAGCAGGTTTCTATTTATTATTTTTTATTCTTATTATTTTTTATTTTTTATGATTTTTTAATTTTTTATTCATTTTTCTTTTAAATATATCCTTCCTGGATAAGAGCAGTCAGAAGAGAAGAGAGCACTAGACATCTTGCTACACATGTAATGATCACTTCAATTGAGTTTTTTTTGAGGAAGTCAGGATTTAATTGAGATTTTATTTTCATTCTTCTTTCATGTCATATCACAACAAATGTCATTCTTTTTTACATTCTTATGACTCATGTGGGTGGAGTGTTTTCTTTTTTGTGTTATATTACATTTTCTCCAGAATGGTGAATTCAAAGGAACTACCAATCCATGAGTTCAAAGCAGACTTAGTCACTCTGTCTAGAGGACATTGGTTCTTAGACAATGAAGCAACAATGGAGACAGTAGAATTAGAATATGATGAAGAGCAGGAGATTCCAGAAGCAGAAAAGATAGTCAAGGAACTCAAGGAAACTCTAGGTATTATTGGCCAGCACATATTTACAGTAGGAGTTGGAGGTTACAAGTACACTATGCTGTGTCAGGAGTTTTACAAATTCTAGAAAAGTGCAGTCAATTACAAAAGATGGAAAGCAGTGGGATTACACAAGCTGCTGGATGAACCTATATTTTTCATAGATTTTGAAAGAGTGGCACAGGTGATGAACAACTTGTTGGAAGTTGGAAGGGGCAATGAGGCATATTTCAGGTGTACTGTCAAGAACAAAGAAAATCAGGAAGTGAACATCACAATAAAAGCAGAGCATATCAGGGCAGCTCTTCAGTTTTATCCAATGGGAACTAAGTTGGATAAAAGCTTTGTCAAGAAGAATAAAGAAACATATACATGATATTCTAAATTTCCTGATTTTAAGGGAAGAGAAATTGAGGAATATGCCATCAGAATGTTTTTGCAATATTTTTGTTTCCCAAAACTGCCTAGATACACCATGCCACACAAATTAGTAACATTAATTATGTTCAATAATAAGGATAGAACTAATCCCTTTGGAATAATGGATGTATCACCATATATACATGAGCAATTAAAGGAAGCAGTCAAACATTGGGAGCAAAAGAAGTATATGAATGGAGCCCAATTCTTAACAAGGATTATATATCATGTTCTAAGGATGGAGGATCAATTACAACTAGCTCCAGCAGCCCAATATTTCAGAAATTTGATGGCAGGAATCAAAAATCCTTCAAGGAAGATATCTGTAAGAGAATCAGAAGGCCAATCAAGCATGAGGGGAGCAGAAAGGAAAAGAAAAGGAATTTCAGAAGAAGTCATTCTAGTAAAGAAAAGAAGATTGGATCCAAGAAAAGTGGAGTTGGAACAAGTAGAAGCAACTAAGGAAGAGCATGAAGCTGCTCAGAAGCAGGTGCAGTCTTCAAATGACCCTCACCCACCTCAGATAAGCAAGGAGCAGTTGTATACCTATTTGACTCAAGGAAATAATAAAAGGGCAGTATATGAAGCTCAATATCAAAAGATGTTGGAGGACTACTCTTGCAAAGCAACAGATTGGATTCAAGAGGAAGTAGAACATTATGAAGAGCTGCATGATCAGATGATGGCAGCTGAGACAGAGGAAGTGTTTGTCAAAAAAGAAGTAGAACTGTTAGCATATTTCAAAGAGCTACAAGGACCTCCTGAAACAACAACTACAATTGTAGTGAAGAAGAAGGTTCAGAAGAAACTTGTACAGAAGAAGAAGTTAACCAAGAAAAGTAAAGGAAAATCAGTAGCAGAACCTGTACAAAGAATGGAGAGAGAAGAAGTGGTAGTAGAAGAAAGAAACCAGAAGGAATCTACTACTGTGGAAGAGTCAAGACTGGAAAAATCAGGAATAGCAGGCTCTTCACAATTTTCTTTAGACTCTGAAAGTGATATTGAAAACTTTTTGTTGAAAAGTTTGAATTTATCAGTGCCTAGTACACCCAATGTGATAACACAAGCCTCTGGAAAAAATGAAACACTAGAAGACTTGAGTGAGAAGCCCCAAGGAAAGCAAGTTCAGGAAGAAGCAGTAAAGCAGGTTAGTCTTGAGGAAGAGAGAAGATTACTAAAAGGAAAAGCAGTGATGATGGAGGAAGAGATTGAAGTCAGGAAGGAATTCAGTTGTGGATTAGTGGACTCAGGATTAAAGACAATATGCACAAAATCTTTCCAGCAAACCCATTTCAAATTGGATGAAGGAAAAGTAGAAGAAGAAAAGGGAGTTCAGTTATGCAGTCGAGCCAATAAATAAAAAGATACAGATCAAATCAAGGAAACAGAAGAGGAAATAGTGAAAAAGAAGAATGCTCAAGAAGTAGAGGAAAAAATTACAGAAAAAGAGATCAACCAAAGCATAGAAGATATACTATATGACTTGAATCATAATGAGGAGTTCACAATTACAAAAGATCAAGGACAAGAGGAAGAGCTGGATCTCATGGATATAGATGAGCAAGAGGAAGGACAGAAAGAGCAGATAAGTAATGATCAGATAAAGCTTACTGAGGAAACTGAATCAACCCTAATTCAGGAAAAGGAAGTGCAGGTAAAGGAAAGACATCTCTTTGAAGAAGAACAACAAGTCATGGAGAACAAGAAGGCAGAAGAAACAAAGACAACTAAAGATATATCAGGACATGAGAATAAGGATGATCAGATATTGGAATATGAGGAAGAAGATGAAGAAGAAAATGACTATAAAGAAGAAAAGCAAATAGAAGTAAAACAAATGGAACTAGAAGCTGGATTGGAGAGGATACCTAAAGACATAAGATCTGCGTGTAAGGTTATTATGAGCAATATAGAACACTTCAGACCTTCAAGTAGGAACATGATCATTTCAGGTATGGTAGCTGAATCCGAGTTTGTGAAAGGCAGCAGAATCATTGAAGAGCAAAAGAAGGAAAAGGTACATTTAACATAACAGTTGAGGATTGTGCAGGAGAAAAATGAGGAATTAACACACAGAGTAATTTCCTTGGAAGAATTAGAGGTACAACAACAAAACAAAATCGAATATCTTGAAGAAAAGTGTGCAAGACCGACTGAGAATAGTGGTAAAATGGAGATGGAGCTAAAGAAAATTGAAGGGAGATACAGAACCTTACAGAGTTCATATCAAATTATGGTCAAAGCAATTGAGGAAATAAACAAGTTGTTAATGGAAGAAGGACAATTGAAGGAAGAAAGCAAGACTATTCAGGTAACACAGGAGGAGAAGGAAGATTTGCATAAGGAAATCATGAGATTGCAAACAGAGTTGAAAGAAGCCAAGGAGTTGGAAAAACAAGCTAGTATACATGCTACTACCTCAATGAGGGGGTACAATAAGTTACATATGGATATAGAAAAAGAGAGAAGTGATTGGCAGTTGAGTTTGGAAAAGGAAAGAAATGAGTGGAAATCAGAAAGAGAGTTGTGGACTTCTCAAAATAAGAGTTTAATGTTGACAATAGAAGAGCTACATAAAAAGTTGGAAAAACCACAAACTCAGGTAGAAGAGTAGGTGGAGGTTACATAAATAGAAGAATATGAAGTGGTAGATGATGACAGAACCCAACTTGGTGGTGATCAAGAAAACAAAGCATCAGAGGAAGAGTATTCAGAAGAATTTGTTCAGAAACTTCTGACAGAAAGAGAATCCAGGATGAAATTCATTAGAAAAATGCATGATGAATATGAGGAACAAATTGTTACATTTTCTTTAAATAAAGGAATAAATCCAGATCAACACCATTGGGCTGCAGATGGCTTAGGAATACCCTTGTGCATGATCATGGAAAGTATAAAAAACTATCAGTTGGCAAGGGTAGGATTACCTCCGAACAAGTATTTAGAATATGAAGAAGATATCAATGTGACAAAGGAGCTATTTGAAAAAGCTAATCCCAAATGGAGGAATAGGTGGTTGGATGCTAATAAGGAATGTAGAAAAATATGGAAAGAAGCACCTATTCAGCTGAAGATTAATCCATCATACTGCCCAGTAGCAAGAAGAAGGGAGTGGGCAGTCTTTTGGGAAAGAAGGAAAGAAGGACAAATTCCATCCAAATGGTTGAATTTTCCAAAGATAGCAGGTCCAAAGGAAGGAACATGGCCCACAAAGAAGTATATGGTACACAGCTGAGTCTATCATATCCACATACAAAGATGTTAATGACCCAGCATGTATTTTATTAATCAGAGTAATGAGACTCATATTGGCATGTATAGAGACCTTTACAGATACGAATGTCAGAGTTCTCAATTACATTGGCTTTAATTCACCATCTGATGCTTTAATATTTGATCTCAGTGAAACACCTGACAGGATATGTTTGATGGATTATTATAGGAGAATAATATTTTTGGGCAGCCATTATCTCCAGATTTTTGAAGATGCATTTGATTATGGGTTTTTTGAAAGGGAATCAGAAATATTTGGAAATTTTTCAGTTGCAACAAAATCTCGACTGACTGCTTATGAATCTGCATACATAGAGTACCTGAAAAAAGATGTAAGTGATAAACCAGAGGCTGCTGTGTAGTGGAGGAAAGCATTATTTGAGATGGTAAACAATTTGAACATTACAGAAAGAAAGAGCCATGACCTACTGTCACAGGTTTATCAAAGAAAGAAGAAGTGAAGGAAGCATTTAGGGTATATGAGCAAGAATGTCTTTTGTCAGGAGCCAAAAGGTCTAGGAGGGGAAGAATGTTAGAAGAAGTATTTTTTGAAGTATTTTTTATGGAAAATAATTATAAAATGCCAAAAAATTGTAAAAATATTTATGCAAATGATGTAAAAATGAGGAAGAGTCTTCCTCATGTAGATTAGAATCATATGTATTTTTTCTAGAATTTTTGGAAACTCCTAGATAGCATATTTTTAGATTAGAAGAGGAAAGGACCAAAATTCAAGTGTGAAAAGGGACACTTGAAAATGTATAAAAGAGAATTTCCTCTATTATGAAGGGTTGGTTATTTGTATTTGATGCTATCCAAGTGAAGAGAGAAGTTTCCTGCAGAAAATCGTGTTTCTTCCTTTTATGTGATTTCTTTGATTTGTTGAGTCTATTCTATGTGTATCCATCGAATTTGCAAGCTTCTATTGTGTATTTCTGATGAATGTGTATGAAGAGAGTTGATTCCTGATGTATTGAGTGAGAAATTGATGAAGAATGGTGCTGTCTGAGAAAATAACATACTTTAGACACCAAGATTATTGAAAATGATGGAGTATTGCTCAAGACAATCCAAACCCTAGAAATTTCTCAAGACAATCCAAACCCTAGAAATTTCTCTTCATCTTCATTATTTCTCTGAAATCCAGCCAGTTTTCTCTTATTTCTTGGATTCTATCATCTAGAAGGGGTTGTGGTCTCTTGTATACTTCCAGGATTGACAAAAATAAGATGTATTGTTGATTCTTTATGCTAAATGATTGGAGAGGAAAACTCCAAAGGTTAACAACAAACAACACACACATATTGAGGCAAGTAAGAATGATTTTCCTCTTCTTCTTCTATTACACAAAAGGAATATACAAGAATGACCTAATAAAAAATACAATACATAAGGAAAAACCCAATTTTTGCGAATGAGTAAGCTAGCAAGAAACAAGTGTGTCATCACTCTTAGTAGATGAATCTAGTAATGCTCACTAAAGTGTCCCTAACATATACGAGTGTGACAACTATACATGTCAGAGAAATGAAAAAATGATATGTATCATCCTCCATCATCGCATGTTGAGCTTGACATCTTAACACTCCCCCTCAAGCTCAATTTCATGCCATTTAATCCAAGCATCTTTTGAAACTTCTTTAGCTTCTCTGCTCTAAGCACTTTAGTGAAAATATCAACAACCTTCTCATCTATCCTCACATAAACAAGATCAATATCACCTGCTAATATGTTCTCTCTAATGAAGTGATAATTTACCTCGATATGCTTTGTTCTAGCATGAAAAATAGGATTTCATGCTAAGTGAATGATGCTAAGATTATCACAATTGATGATGATTAGATTTTGCACTTCCATACCTGAATATGCAAGTAGCATCTCTAACCATGATGCTTCACATGCTACCATTGTAGCACCTCTATACTCAGCATGTACTTGACAAAGAAATAGTGGGTTGCTTCTTATTGCTTCATGTAATAGTTGCACTCCCAAATGACAAGAGAAAGCAAGTAGTAGATCTTCTATCTGGAATACTACTAGCTCAATATGCATCGGTGTATCCATGAACCTGCAAATCTACACTCTCTTCATAAAACAATGCATAATCCAAACTAGCACTCACTATAACATAGAGGGAACCTCATAGCATTTAGATGTGGTTTCTTGGAAACCTGCATAAATTGACTTTCAAGTCTAGCCGTGTAGCTTAGATCAAGCCTTGTAATTGTGAGATATATCAAACTTTTGACAATTTTCCTATACATAGTAGCATTTTCCAATGATTCACCTAATGTAGTATCCAACTTCAAATTATGATCTAATGGTGCAGAGATTGTCTTACAATCAGCCATACCATACCTTTCTAGCATACTCAAGGCATATTGCCTTTGCAACATCCATATACCTATTTCTATATGTATAAACTCAATTCCCCAAAAATAGCACAACACACCAAGATCTTTCATGTAAAATTCCTTCATAAGAGTTGCTTTACCTCTTTAATGCATTCTTCATTATCACCTCCTAGAATCAATTTATCAACATAAAATGCCATAATTGTGATGCCATCATCATCCTTCCTTGCATATAATGAATGATCTACGTCACACATAGAAAGTCCAATGGTGGTTAAGTAATTAGCAATCCTTGCATGCCATGCACCACGGGCTTGTTGGAGTTAGACATCTGCGGAAGCACGCGAACAACACAAGGAAGAAGAAGAAGCTTGGAGCATAAACACACAATACTGAATGTATTACTAGAGAATGTACAAAGATAAGTAGCCCATTAGGGCAATAGGCGTATATACAAGCAGGGGGAAAAAAACCTCCTAAAGAGGGAAAAAAGTGCCCCCGCGGTCCTAGTGTGTTCACACACATCACTACCTAAATATATCAACAAATCCCCCCTGGGAGTGATGCGGTGAACAAGGAGTTGGCACACATGTATAAGGAAGTGCCAAGCTATGTGGAAATCACTCGACAAAAGGAAGTAAGCCCAAAGCTTTGCGGAAAGCTTCAAACTTCTCCCTAGGCAGAGCCTTCGTGAAAAGGTCTACAATGTTCTCCTGTGTGGGCACATATGCCAAGCTGATCTCCCCAGCAGAGAACCTCTCCCTGACATAGTGATAATGCACCTCAATGTGCTTAGTGCGAGCATGGAACACAAGGTTCCTCGCAACTGCCAATGCGCTTTGACTGTCAGTGAAGATGGTGGTGGCAAAAGACTGGCCAACACCCAAATCAGCCATAAGGCTTCTAAGCCACACACACTCAACAGTCGCTGTGAAAGCTACCCTTTACTTAGCCTCACAACTGGAAGTGGCCACAGTAGGCTGCTTCCTGCTCAACCAAGATATACATGAGCTACCAAGCATGAAGCAAAAACCATTGGTGGACACACGAGTGTCATAGCAACCAGCCCAATCTGAGTCAGAAAAAGCATGCAAATCTGGCGGTAGTGATCCCCCCTTGGGATAAAACAACCCAAGTAGCCGAGTACCACTCAAGTAGCGAAAAATGCGCTTAACCGCCTTCCAATGCATGACTCCTGGGCAATGCATAAACCTGCTCATCTGTGAGACAGCAAACTGAATATCTGGTTGAGTAATGCATAAGTAAATCAAGCATCCAACAGCCTGCTGATAGAGAACAGCATCAAATGCATCTCCAGCATCATGAAGACTCAATCGTAAACCTGTCTCCATAGGAGTGGCAATAGGCTTATAGTCTTCAAGGCCAAAACGCTGCAATAATGTGTCAATATATTTCCTTTGACACAAAGCCATTCCACCATCAACTTGCATAAACTGAATGCCCAAATAGTGATGCAAATGCCCCAAATCAGACATCTCAAATGAGGCATGCAAATCAGCCTTGAAATCAGCAATATGCTTCTCAATAGGACCAGTGAGCAGTGTGTCATCAACATAGACAACAATGATCAGAAGCACATCATTAGCACGCTTAACGTATAAGGTGCTTTTAGTTGGACTGTTCACAAAACCATGTGCAATCAAATAGGCATATATCTTCTCATACCAAGCACGTGGTGCTTGCTTTAAACCATATAATGCCTTCTTTAACATGCAAGCCTGGTTTTCATGCCCTTTCTGCACAAAGCCACGGGGCTGAAAAACATACACTTCTTCATGCAAATCACCATTCAGAAATGCAGTTTTAATATCCAACTGATGTACATTCTAACCATGATGGGCTACAAGTGCACAGATGCTCCGAAGAGTAGTCATATGACATGTGGGTGCAAAGGTCTCATCAAAATCAATGCATCTTTCCTGTGCATAACCCTTTGCAACAAGCCTAGACTTATACCAGTCAACTGTACCATCCGGTTTACGCTTCAGCTTGTATACCCACTTAGTGCCAATGGCCTTCTTGCCAGGAGGCAAGTCACATAAAGACCAAGTACCATTCTTCATTATAGCATCATATTCAGATTGCATAGCAGACATCCAATTTTCTGAATTTTGTGCTTCATCAAAAGAAACAGGCTCATTCTCATCACAGAGACTAGAAGCAGCCATAGCATAGCAATCTGATGCAAAGGAGGCACTATGAGAGCCTGAACGAGTACGATATGACAAAGGTGCATCTAATTTGTTGTCACGCAAAGTCTACACCAGCCATTTTGGCATAGTTTCTGCCTGCTCAATATTAGCTCTCTCATCAACAAGTGCATCATGTAAATCTGCATCAGAAATGGAATGATCTGCATCATCATATGAAGCTTGCAAAGGCTGAGAAGTTGCCTCATTAGGACCAACACTAGACTGTCCACCTGTAAAAAGAGGCATCAAAGTATCATACATGTCTTTGGAGCTCACAGATGTCTCCTTAGTACATGAAAGCAATGGTTGAATTGCATCTTGCACAAAAACAACATCACGGCTAACTAGAATGCGTTTTGTTTGTGGATGATACAGACGATAGCCTTTACTTTCAGAACTCTACCCAACAAAAATACATTTTACTACTTTATCATCCAATTTTCTGCGATGTTGTTCAGGCACTAATGCATATGCCAAACAACCAAAAACACGCATATGAGCAACAGATGGCTTACGGTCATGCCAAGCCTCATATGGAGTGATAGACTACTGCGCTTTAGTGGGACACCTGTTTAGTACATATGCTGCACACATGACAGCCTCAAGCCAGAAACTATGTGGTAAAGCCTGACTCTTAACCATGCACCTCGCCATCTCCATGAGTGACCTGTTCTTTCATTCAGCAACTCCATTCTGTTGAGGTGTATACAACACTTTACACTGGTGTTTTATTCCACGTTCAGCCAGAAATGCATTAAAATCAGAAGACATATATTCCCCCCCTTGATCAGAACAGAGGGTGCCCATTTTACATGCTGACAAATTTTCAGCCAAAACCAAAAACTGTTTGAAGCACATTGAACACTTCGGACTTTGCTTTGAGTGGATATACCCATGCATGCCTGGAAAAATCATCAATGAAAGTCACGAAGTAAAGGTAATTCCCAAAAGAGAGTGTCTGCATAGGACCACAGACATCACTATGTACAAGCTACATTTTCTGCGTAGCCCGAACTGAACCATCTTTTGGAAAGGAGGAACGCTGCATTTTGCCCAAAATACAGCCTTCACATACATGTTTTCCAGGTGCCTGAAGTTTGGGCAAAGAGGACACCATTTCAGATTTCTGCAGGCGTAGCAAAGTAGCAAAATTCAGATGACCAAAGCGTGCATGCCAAAGCTTTGCATCTGACATAGCCTGAGAATCATTTACTGCACATGCCAAATCATTTTCAGATCTTTCATAGTCTATGAGCTTATACAACCCACGACATAAAATGCCAGAAGCAATAATCACATCGCCATTTGACAAATCATGAACTGTACACCTATCATCAACAAATTTCACAACCAAGCCAACCTTGGCTAATGCAGAAACTGATAACAGGTTCTTTTTTATCCCTAGCACAAATAAAGCATCTGCCAAAGTGAAAGAACTACCATCAGCAGTAGTTAAAATGATCTTACCAACTCCCATAACAGGATAAGAGGAGTTGTTGCCGCATGTAACAGTATTCCTTGTAGGGGAAGGCTCGAGTGAAGAGAAGAAACTATGCTGCGAGGTAATATGTTTGGTCGCCCCACTGTCAAAATACCAAACATCTGAGTCTACTGCAGACATGCACTGCTCATGAGAAGATGGGTCAAAACTGCAAACAGTAGTAAACACCCATTCTTCTTCCTGCACAAGATTAGCAGACTCTATTTTTGGTGTAGAGGCTTCTGCAACAACCATTCCAACCTCCTTTTTCTTTGCCTCTTTTGCAGCCAATTTTGGACAGTTCTTTATGATATGATCATTCCCTTTACAGTACTTGCAAAACAATTTCTGCTTTTCTGATTTCTTCTCATCTTTATCCTGGTTCTTCAAATATGCAGCATTTGCAGATTTCTGCTTACTAGTAGAAGAGCTCCATTTTCCTTTGCCCTTCTGACTAGCCAGGAGAGCTTGATCTGCAACACGCATAATGGACCTGTTCTGCCTGGACTGATCTTCTTGCAGCAGAACTGAGACTAACGCCTCAAATGATAAGGCATTCAGATTGCCTTTCATCATCAACCGAAGAGTAGAAGCAAAACTCTGGTATGAATCAGGAAGACCATTCAGAACGGTCTGCACAAGTGAGCTATCTGGTATAACCTCATCAGCAGAAATCTACTGTTCCTTCAAATCTTTGATCTTCGTTAGGAAACTGTCCATAGAATCACCTTCATTCATGTGCTCACTCTCTAACTGTTTTCGGAGGTAAGCAACACGAGCCTCATTCCTAGCTTGGTACAATGTGGTAAGTGTATCCCAAGCATCCTTAGCTATTCTGCAAGAGCGAATATGAGGAATAATGGCACGTTTGACAGACAAAGCTATCAATGCATGTGCCTGGGCATCTCTGCCATCCCAACGAATATGCTCTGCAGTAGGTGCAACAAAAATAGCAACACGAATAGGAATCTGCGAAATATCATCTTCAACACCATCTTCATCAGCTCCAGCACCTGTATTTGCAGTACCTGTCGTTATGGGTGTAACAGGACGTCTTTCAACACCCTACACAATGTTCCACAATCCTTTTGCAACCAAAACATGTCGCATCATATAAGCCCATAATGGGTAGTTGGTACCATCCAACTTATCCTCAACAGCCAACATACGGAATACATCACTGCTTTCAGCCATGGCCGGTGACTAAAATACCTTGATGCAAAAAATCGACTGTATCTCAAAAAGTTGAATAGATCTGCCCAGATGAGTTCTGCTAGACCTATAGCAGACTTCGAGACGCTTAAACTGGCGAACAGAAATTGGTATATACCTTTGGCACAAAAAGACGAAATAGCCTGCACAAGCACTGCGATAGTGTGTTCGGAGGCCGAAACGAGCTTAGATCGCGATTTCGGCACCACACAGTGAAGCTGTTTTGATCTCGAAAACACCCTGAGTATGCTCACCAAATTTCGTGCGAATCTGAGACTGCAAATGGAGGAGTGTCAACGGCGCCCTAGATGAAGCGACGACCTGCTCTGATACCAATTGTTGGAGTTAGACGTTTGCGGAAGCATGCGAACAGCACAAGGAAGAAGAAGAAGCTTGGAGTACAAACACACAATACTGAATGTATTACTAGAGAATGTACAAAGATAAGTAGCCCATTAGGGCAATAGGCGTATATACAAGCTAGGGAAAAAAACCTTCTAAAGAGGGAAAAAAGTGCCACGGCGGTCCTAGTGTGTTCACACACATCACTACCTAAATATATCAACAGGGCTTGTTTAAGCCCATACAAAGCCTTTTGCAATCTGCAAACATATTCTGGGTGCTTTGAATCTTCATATCCTTGTGGCTGGCCCATATATACTTCCTCTTATAACTCACCATGTAGGAAAGCGTTCTTCATATCCATCTGATGCAAAGTCCATCCTTTTGTTGTAGCTAATGCAACAATATCTCTCAAAGTAGACATTTTAGCTACAGGGGTGAAATATTCCTCATAATCAATGCCTTATGTCTATGTATATCCTTTTGGTACCAATCGTGCTTTATACATGCTTATGCTACCATCAACATTATGCTTTACCTTGTAAACCCACTTATAGCTTATGGGTTTTTTTCCTTGCGGCAATGGAACTAGCTTCCATGTTTCATTTCCATAAAACGAAGCTATGTCCTCATCCATAGCTTTCTCCCAATCTACATTTCCAATTGCATCTTCAAAACAAGAAGGTTCATCATCTTGTATTACCTTGTCCATGTAAGCATAATGATGAGCCATGTAACTTTCTTATGTCAATCATTGCACTGAATTTCACATCCTCCAATCTTCTTGTTCGTGGGTCATTTGTCCTTATATCATCCGCATGTGATTTTCTTAGTCATGGAGTCTTCTCAGAGGAAAACCGAAGTTCATCATCAAGCTCTTTTTTGAACCGTTTGAATCTCCATCAATGTCTTCAAAACCTATAGATGTTTTAGTACCAATAGAAAGATTTTCCTTACCTTTCTTTGATGTAGTTGATTAATTTGTTGCACTAAAATTTCCACACAATCTTCCACTCCAAGGATTTGAGTTGGAACTATTGCTTGGTGATGCATCAAGTCCACTCAAAACTTGAGATTCTACACTTGATTTTTCACCATTTACTTTGTCATTTGAATCAAGATTAATTCCTTCTTTGGCATCTCCATAGAAGCTTGACATTTCATCAAACACCACATCTGTGCTTACCTTCACCTGTTGTGTGAGTGGATTAGAACATTTATGTCCCTTTTGCTCAAGGGAGTACCTAATTAAATTACATTTTGTTTTGCTTTTGGATCAAGCTTTGTCCACAACTCATATGGAACATCTGCATATGCAATAGACCCAAATACTTTCATATGTGCTAAGTTTCACTTTTTATGTGTAAACTTCTCTTCAGGTGTAACTTGATGTACATCATCAGTTAGAGTTCTGTTCATGATATATACAAAAATGTGCATAGCTTTTGCCCAATAACAATGAGGCATATTCTTCTCAGCCATCAAGGCTCTCACTATTTCTACAATATCTCTATTTTTTGCACTCAATAATGCCATTGTGTTGTGGTGTGTACGTGCATGAAAACTGTTGTCAAATTCCATGATGTTTTAGAAAGGTACTAAACTCATTTGACATGTATTAACCTCCTCCATCAAATCGTAATGTCTAAATATACTTCCTTATCTGATTTTCCACCACAACCTTAAAATTCTAGAAGTGATTGAACACCTCACTCTTCTCTTTCATGAGATATAACCATACTTTTTGTGTATGGTCATCAATGAAAGTAACATAAAACCTACAACTCTCCATAGATGTGGTCTTTGAAGGACCCCAAACATCTGTACGTACTATTTTTAGCACATTCTTACTAACATTCTTGTCATGCAAAAATGATGCCCTTGACTATTTACCAAATCAACATGCTACACATACCTTTTGCATTTCCGTAACCTTGAAATTTGGTAGTCCATTGACAATGATCTCCTTTGACTACATCAATCTCAGCCTCTACAAATTTGCATGTCTAATTCTTTTGTTGTAGATCTCTATATCAGAAATAACGTACTCCTACACCTTTTGCAAACATGGCTACATTCATTTCAAGAATTTACACATTTGAGGTGAACATCCTAACCACTTTGTTTTCTTTGGCAATCAATCTTCCATCCTATTTGTATTATTATACATATAACCCTTCACGATTGAGCCTATTTTGTAATCTCGGTCAACCATTTGTCCAATAGAAGCCAGATGCTTTGTTATATTTGGAACATGTAGCACATCAACAAGATGCTTTACCTTCGCATCCTCCATAGACAACGCTATGTTTCCCGTATGCTAGATAAGATATGATGTGTCATTGCATGCTTCAACATATCCAAGAACTCGCAATTTTTGCAAACTACTAAACCATTCTCCATGACCTGTCATGTGATTTGAAGCACCTAAATCAATATATGATACCTCGCTCTTATACCATATCACGAGGAAGGAGATAAGAAAGAGATCTCACTCACACACTCTCACACTCTCACACTCAAAGAGGAGCACACACACACATTGAGCCAAGGAAGAATGATCTTCTTCTTCTTCTTGTTCTTCTTCTCCTATTACACAAAAGGAATATACAAGAATGACCTAATACAACAACACGACTAGTGCAATATATAAAGAACAATACATAAGGAAAAACCCAATGTCTGCGAATGAGTGAGTTGGAAAGAAACAAATGTGCCATCACTCTCGATAGATGAATCTCGTAAAGCTCACTAAAGTATCCCTGACATGTATCGGCATGACCACTATATATGAAAAAATCATCCTCGATCATCACATGTTGAGCTTGATATCTCAATATCATCAACTTGAAATTCCAATGGATACATCTAGCTAGGTTCGATTTTTTCCACAAATTTGAGAGCATGAACCATTAAGCCACACTTACTAGATTCATGGTTGAGTTGGCTAAGGCTCGGTTCACAACGGGCGGGAGTACACACTGAACAACATCCTAATCCAATACATCATTTACATGGGTCAACAACTATTCATAGAGGGTAGAGGCACGCAATGCTTTTCTCTCCATGTCACAATACGAAAACAAAAATTATGTTCCGGACTCCCCCTTTGCCCCTTTAATGTACTACATTCCACGTCATTCAAAAAATGATTATTTTATTTTCTACCATTCAATTGTGAAATGTATGTACAATTTTTTGTTATATCTAATGTTCGCAGAGGGTGCAGCACTACTTCTTGCACTTGTAATTCCCCTCTTTTATCTGAACACCTAAGAGACAGCAGCACCATTCTTTGCACTATTCCACCCGAAACATGGTCAAAAGAGCTTTAATTTCTGCCAGATCCGTGTGAATCGAGCCTAAGTTAGCCCTTCAACATTTGCCTGACGGCTTAAAGGGTCTCGACTCTCGAGGCTTAAAAAAGAGGCCTCCAAGGCTTGGTCCCCGTGGGCCGTCTCCCCACTCCCGAGCTCCGTCATGCAGAGAACAGGATTGATGGGATCGCACGCCGATAGGTTTCCTCGGTGTCGGACGCGGAAAAGCTCTGACGTGCAAGCGTCTCACTAGTTGAGTATGGGTCCTCCGAGCCGCTCCGATACCATGCTCCGGCTTCCGTCGGCCCAGTCTCGCCCTCTCCCAAACACACTCTGATGTTTTGGTCTCCATATCTGGGAGAGGAGGATCGAGCCGCTGACTTTGAGGTTGCATACACACACCTCTCCGTAACCATTTATAAAGCAGATGAAACAGCGCTTTCACAAATCGTCGTAGCATTGCTCGTCGCTAGAGATCCCTGAACGGGGAGGGATCATCAAGACTCGGCACCCTTACCCCGAGAGAGAGAGAGAGAGAGAGAGAGAGAGAGAGAGAGAGAGAGAGAGAGAGAGAGCATTGTCTTTCAACGAACGTTAGCAATCGAGAGTCAATGGTGTGGCAGTTCCGGCCGTCGATGGCGCTTGTGGCAGCGCTGGCGGTGGCGGTGGTGATCAGCGGAACGCAGCCGCAGGTGGCGGCACAGGGCAAGCAATTGCGCGACAGCTTCAACACTTACTATTACTGTGGATGGCAACCCCAGTATACCTGGCTTGAAGACAACGGCTACACCATCAACCTCAAGCTCGACAACTGGTCTGGTACGAGTTCCGCCCCCCAAATGTATCAATGATTTGCAGACTACTGTTTTTTCTGTGACTTTCATGGAGCATGATGAATCTCGCAGAATTGATAATGCAACGATGATGCAAATCGTTACGAGGAGATCTATGCACGCACACAGATAGCTGATTCTAATTCAACCATGCTTTTCTAATCTATGCGCGCGCGCACACACACACACAGAGCGGATTCCAATTCAACCATGCTTTTCTTCATTGTGAAATTTCTGTTCCTCAGGATCTGGATTTCAGTCCTCGAATTCGTACACCAAAGGTTTCATCAGCACGAGCATCAAACTCGTACCAGGGAATTCAGCTGGTGTTGTGGTCGCTTACTATGTACGTGCCGCTCAATGCATCAGAAATCTATCAGAAATCATTTGTTTTTTCTCTATGTATTGAATACGCAGAACACTTGGACCACAAAATCTTCATGGTCTGATATTTCTGATCCATTTTGTCTGCCGTGTTGGATAGATGTCATCGCCAAGGGATAACACGACCACCGATTGGGATGAAATAGATTTCGAATTTCTGGGTAACGTCACGGGGCAGCCATGGATTCTGCAGACCAACATTTTCACCAATGGCACAGGAGGTAGAGAGCAAAGGATATTCTTGTGGTTCGACCCGACTGCTGATTACCATACTTACTCCATTCTTTGGAACGAGCATCAAATCCTGTAAGTGCTTTGAGAGCATCCAAGTTTCCGCAGACTTTCATGCTGTTCGCTTTTATATGAATATACGTCCATCGCCCCATCTCTCTGATAAACACAGAATACTGTACAGTTTGAGATTTTAGACGAAGCGCTGTACAGATGCTGCATTGTCATTATAACAGTGAAGCTTCCATGGATAAGCTAACGATTGTCCTTCAGTACAAAATCAAATGGCGTCTCTAATAGCATGAACAGATGACATAGGTTACGGTTTATATAGCAACGCTGTTGAAGAGGAAGGTATTCAGCAGAATCAATTATTGGATAGTTTAAGATATAGAGGAGGCTAAGTTTTTGTTGATCAATGAACCGAGCTTGAAAGTAAACAAAAACGTAAGACATTTCTACTAATAACATGAAGGTATGACATCTAAATCAAGTCTTTGGACATGTGTATTGGACATGTGTATTGAGTCAAACTCAGTTGTAACATCACCTTTGGGCGGTTGTAAGTCCGTATCAAAAGATTCTAACCCTAGCTTTGTGGGATAAGGGGGGTCCCTCAGGTACTATACCCATTCACTATGTAGAGTTGTAATTTCAAAGCTAACGCTTGGGGGAGTAGGCATTAACTAAACCTCCACTAAAAAAAAAGAGTGCCCCTTGCACATGAGTGCCCCTCTGCCTCTCTACCTTTTCCTCATTTATTTCAGAGCCTCAATTTGAGGGACCTTTAACAAGGTTCTTCATCTATTTGGACACTCAATGTGAATGAAACAAGTGTAATTGTCATTCATTGATGGGATTGAGCATGGGGAACACTATTGTTCTTGCTCAAGGTGAATCAAGCAATAGTGTAATGTATAAGGTCGCTTCACATAGGAGTAGTGGAACCAAAGCCTTGAAGTTCCATTGGGAATTCAATAGTACTAGAGTTCGATATTCCTCTATCTATTCGCACATAAGATGGACATATCAAGGTGGAACATATACAAGATGGAGGGGGGACTTGGTAGTTTTTCAACCATTTTGTACTATAACATGTGTTCAAAGTAATGGAGTGTGCCTCTCCTCAGCTTCAATGGAGGCTCACACATGGCTCACATTCATTTGTAATTGTCATTTTATGGAATAATGGAGCTTTATATACGTGAAGGCCATCGCTTTCATATCTAGGGGTGATTTCAGATTGCAGCTCTAGGACGTGAAGAGAAAAATAGATTGTTCTCATTAGGGTAAAAATGAACCTTGCATGGGTTTCATAAGGATTTGGATTAAAAAGCTTAATCTCGGAGATTAAGGGGGGTTCCCAAACCACTAGTGCTTCTCTCAAATGAAATAATATTTCACAAAATATTGTCTTCAAATTCTCAAAAAGAAAAATTTGATGTCTTTGGATGCTTAAAATCAATGGCTCATATTTAAATGGATGTAACTCTAGTGATAAAAGGTCTAAAAATTTAACGATAGTGGGAGGAATCTCATACATGTTTTGGGACACTCTCTGCACTTTGTCTTGGTCCTTAGATCAAGGGAAATCCAAGGGCATAGCACATTTGGGGCTGACCTAAAGGCATTGTATTGGGCTTTGATAGGATGGAGAAGCTTAAAAGGTGCCTCTTGCTTTAGGGAATTCACTCTCACCATCAGATCATGTATACATCCAATGTTCCACAATTTAGGTGTTCAATCTTTCTTGCTTTCAAGGAAAGGCATTTGATTTCAACCTCGATCTAAGGGTTTAAATTTGATGAAACATTTTTTAGGAGGAATACAATCTTACCACTGATAAGAAGACCAATCCAAGGACCCATGTTGAATGGCACCTTGACTATTGCCTAATCTGCACCTCATCCCTTGGATCATCTAGCCAATCTAAAGGCCTTCATTGATTCCCAAGCATTCCAAAACCATTCCAAAGTCTAAAACCACTAGTTCTAGATGGTCTTTTGGTCCTTTGCCAACACAAAATCAAGAGAAGCTTTCTAATCTATGTGATTAAGGGATTAGATTGTGGCCACCACCCTCTTCTCATTAGTCCATCACTAATCAGGCCTTAAACTAAAAGGCCCAACGAGGGTTCATTTTTTCCCCTTATGTGCATGGAACGATGGAGATCTTGAAGGCTCGTGTAGTCTTGTACTCACATAAGTGGTGGTACACAAAGAAAAAATTAAAACAACATGGAAATTTTGAATCATACTTCACACAGATTGGCGACACACTTTGTGTTGAATTGATGGCCATTCTTTATTTGTTAAAGAAAGGCAGTGTTTTGAGTCCACGTTATAATGGAGCACTTGAGATGGACTAATAGGGATGGACGTTATAATGGAGCACTTGAGATGGACTAATAGTGATGGGTTTAGGGGAGAGTGGTGTACATATTGCAAAAATGGGAGAAACCTTACCGTTTTCATCTCCCATCTACATCATACGACAACAAAGAGGTATTGGAAAATGATTTAGAGGACTTTGAAGAATAATTTTTTTTCTTTGTAAGGTTGCTTTTTTTCATCTCTTGGAACGAATTTCTTGCAGATGAGGGTTGCCCTACTCTGCAATGGGTCATACCAAAATTTTCTTTTCTGCATCCGATGCAAGAGTTTGCATGGTGTCCAAGCGAGCGTAACCTAGTGGTTTGACACCTTGAGTCTCTAGGAGGAAGTCTTGAGTTCAAGTTTTGGCTAGACATATCTATGAGTTCCTCAAAGATGGGTGCCTCTACCTTACAAGGTCTGTCAGGTGTGCGAGTGTTTCCAATTCATTGTACTCTAAAAAAGAGTCTGCATGGCAGCCTACATACGCATAGCATTTGCACATTTTGATGATGTTCATGATCTGTGGTTTGCACATTTGCAGTACATTTGCACATTTTGATGATATATGATTTAGATGTGTTTAGATATAGATTAAGATATTGACCAAATACCATTCTTTCATGTGATTTATATGTGTTTAGATCATATAGATCAAAAGGTCATATAGATTAAGATAGTTGATCAAATACTAATCTTTCATGGCGCTGTATCTGATGCAGGTGGTACGTAGACTCCATGCCCATACGAGTGTACCGGAATACGACCATCACAAGCGCAACGTATCCAACTTATAGACCCATGACAATATACAGCAGCATCTGGAATGGCGACAGCTGGGCGACGAGGGGAGGATTGGACAAGATTGATTGGACACAGGCGCCCTTCATAGCATCTTACAGTGGCTTCTATGTCGATGCTTGTACATGGAACAAGCCTGGGCCAGCGCCGTCGTGCTTCTACGACAGTTCTTCATCTTGGTGGGATCAAGCAGACAAGTGGACTATGACGGATGCCGAGAAGAGTGCGTATACTAACATCACGAGCAACTACATGATCTATAATTACTGCACGGACTATCAGCGCTACCCCGTCCAAATGCCGGACTGCGCGGTACCACCATGGGAGTAAACAAGCTCCACCAGCTTGTCCGCTAACCAGATAACAGATCGGCTGCAAATTTTGTGGGCGATTGCAACAGGAAACTAACAGAAGGAATTCGGGGTAGCTCGATTCAACACTAACATATTTAATTGTTCTTTTTGGGTCATCACTCATGGCGGATGATCAGAAATATTGCAATAAAGAAGCGCACAGAAGCAAAAAACAGCTTGCAGATTCTTGTTTTCTTTTTCCCCATTTTAGCCGAGATCCATCACAATTAACCAGAACAGGCATATTTTTTTATCGCTTTGGTCTTGCTTCTCCAGGAAAGGAGACATTTCTGGATGGCCGAGGTCCGAGGGTATGCAAATCAAACGATCCTGTGTCAGAAGGTATATGAAAATCAAACGATCTTGTGTCCGAGGGTATGCAAATCGAACGATCTTGTGTAATCGCGTAGTTAATGACTATTTGGATGGCTGTTTGCATTTAAATACAATGGCGATTCCACTGATCTTTGCGCAAAAGATCGCGAAGCCTGCAATAACCAAATACAACAGATGGTCGATTGAAACGTTCCTTTTATATCCAAATAAAGTCTTCGAAAATTCAACATCCGTGATTCAGATGCATTTTCCAACTACTGTAAACCTTCACCAAACCTGCATACTCAGAAAAATTCCCCAGATCGTTGTTTGCGTTTCAATCCAATGAGGACGCCATTCGTCCATCAACAGATCATGAAGCCTGCAATAATCAAATAAAATTTGAGGCAAGAAACGATATTTTTCCTCCGTTTTCTTCTTTTTGCATTCAAAATTCATAATTCTGAGGTGTTCATCTTGTTCTTTGAACCACCACCAAAGATAACTAGCGTTAAATTGCGTGCCTGACGATGGCGTTGCTTCGAAATAAATACTCCTTCCGTTCCATGCTTCAAGATTGCACGTCATGTGATTATATGAATCAATAAATTGGCTCAAACTTAGCATATATTTCTTTCTTCTAGTCGGAAGATATATATATATATATATATATATATATATATATATATATATATATATATATATATATATATATATATATATATATATATATATATATATATATATATATATATATATATATATATATATATATATATTGTCAAGTTATGCAAGCAGAATAAAAACAAAGTGTGTAACTAGCTCTGTCATACTTATTATTTTTTTAGTGATGTGACACAGAAACTTGCTTATATACACACATACATACACACACACACACATATATATATATATATATATATATATATATATATATATATATATATATATATATATATATATATATATATATATATACACACATACATACACACACACACACATATATATATATATATATATATATATATATATATATATATATATATAGATTAAATCATTTGACATCTAATTCACAATGTTCCTTTAGAAGAAATCAGAACTTTCAGTTATAGTTTGTAGATATCTGTAATCAGGGCATAAAATTCCCTCATCTCACGGTAGGGGCTCCCTATAATGAGGAAAAGGTATCAGAAAAGTATTCAATGTCTATTCACAATGAACTAGTTAATATTGAAAGATGTAATTTATCGCAAAACGCTTACCTTGCGCATCATGTATATTGGACTACTCTTTCGAAACAACTTCCAAAATTTTCAATGAGGATTCAAGCTTGTCTCCGATCCAATGTCCACCTACTCAATATGGACCTAGAGAGATTGGGCCATAGTTCTCTTGGTGAAATAGGTGATTTGTGTAGCTTTTTTCTGCTCATATCTTGAAGTAGATTTGTCAGAATCAGACAAGAATACAAGTATTGATGTAGCTCGTCGAGAGCTTCGAAACGAACCCTCTATTGACCATATTTCGAGTCTGGAGCTAAGAGAAAAGTCCGTTTTTTGTGCTTAATATTGTTTCATGTATCACGACACCATTCCCAACTGTGAGAGTGGGTATCGTGTATCATGAGATCCTAAGTATCGTGTATCACGATTGTCGTGTATCGTGATATTGAAGTATCGTGTAAAGAGACCGATTGAGGTATCAAGGTATTCCAGTGTCTCCCTCGAGAGACTCAGGAACTACCTCCTAGAATCCTCAAGGAACGTACCAAAGCTATGCTCATCAGAGCTCATGGCGTAACCAACAACAAGGTATTCCTCCAAGGACCAATGTTCACTTTCCAACACCAAGATCAAACCCTAATTATCAACCCCCAACAAATGGAGAGCTGAGGAATAGAAATCCTATGCCTGAGAGGCCACCCTTAGGTAGGGGAGTTGGAGCTCAAGACATCCAGTCGTTCCTATTATGCCCAAACCACCAGAACTAGGAAGAAGATTACGACCAATTCAAGTGGCCAAGTGTATGAGAAGCCACTACGATGGCTCCGACAAACCTTATAATCACATAGCTAAATTCAAGCACGTGATTCGTGTTGAACGAGTGGAAGATTTTATGATCCAATATGAGTCATTTGGGTTGACCCTTATGGACACCACTTTGGCATTAGGGGAAAAAATGAACCCTGCATGGGCCTTTTAGATTAAGGAGTGATTAGTAATGGACCAATAGGAAGAGGGTGGTGGCCATAGTCTAGTCCCTTAATCACATAGGCTAGGCATAGGCTTCCCTTGTTTTTGTGTGGTCAAAGAGAGAAAAACCACCTAGAACTCATGGTTTTGGCCATTTGAATGGTTTTGAAAAGCTTGGAAATAAGTAAGAGCCCTTGGATTGATTCACTGATCCAATGGTTGAAGTTGAGTGGCAAAAGTCACGGCATCTTGGAACATGGAACCTTCGATTTGTATTACTTTCAACGGCTTAGATCTATTGTTTGCTCAAAACTACACCATTTTATATGCACCCTTGGATATGCACTTTGATCGGACGGTATGCCTTGAAAGGTGCTGATTTTTTGCGCTTCAAATTTGGACCATAGGATCTTGGGATGATCTAAAGGCTTAGATTCATCTCCGAAATGGAAAAGGCGCCTTCACGTCTGAACCATTGGATTCCTGCATGATCGAACGGATCCCATTGCCTGAGCAAATGCGCTCAGCCACAAATCTGCTGCGCTGTTGGATTTCAAGAGATCTAATGCTAAATAATTGTGCAGAGGGCCTGTGAACAAATTCTTAAGATTCTCTTAAATCTGACGAATGTCAGATATTATTCTCTACATCTTTTTTGCTTCAAATCGAGGCCATTAAAATGAAGCATCCAAAGGTGAAGAAAACTTCTCTTTTTGAATTCAAACTCCAAAATCTTTCAAGTATTATTTTATTTGGAATACCACTAGTGGTTTAGCATGCCCCCTTAATCCCTTAGATTAAGCTTTTTAATCCCTAAAAATTAGGAATCCTTACAAGGCCCATGCAGGGCACATTTTTCCCCTAATGGCCTAGTTCCAACCTCTTGAACCCAATCATTTCCTAAATATGGAACAAGTATTTCAAGAAATGATTGAAGAATTCACTAAGATGGGCATTAAGAATAACTCTTCATCATTGATCCATAGCTTCAAACAGTCCCCTACAAACGATTGGCGGCTCGGAGATTTAAGCAATATGTGGATAGATGCCCCACGGAAGAGAGGCCCACCCAAAAAAAAATGATTTCATTATTCTTAGAAGGTCTAGTCAATGGATCCTTGAGAGCACTAGTCTACGTAAAAAGATTCCAAACATTAAGTGAATGCTTGAACGAATGCATAGATTTGGAAGATAATTTATCGAAGACTTGAAGATTCTCCAAACCAAGAGTAAGAGCAATGATAGTTCCAGTAGCATCACTAGTACTAGCAATAATGTAGAATAAATTGCTGACTTAGTGGCCAAAAAGTTAGGAGTGCAAGCACAAAAGAACTACCCCAACCCCCCCACTACGAATGCCGATGTTAAGGAGATGTGTACACTATGGAAGGGATCATCCCTCTCATGTGTGCAATAGGGGAATTGTTCCATCAAATCCCTACATATATAACCGTCCACTAGTATAGAATCAAGCCCAGTACTGCAGTATTGAGCAGAAATATACCAACCACAACACTGATAACTGTCCTTACAATAGACAGCCTAGACCAGTCCAACCACCATAATTCAGGCCATATGGATACCCAACTAGAGATCCACTCAGGGAGTTTCTGAGGTACCCTCAGTACCAGAATCCACCTCCGAATCAACATCCTTATGAATACCCTGGATACAACCCACCACAACCACTCTTAGGACAACAACCACCCCATCCTCAAAATGTAGTCCCGGTGAAATTGGCCCAAGCCAAAGAAAACACAAAGAGAGCCCTAGTACCAACTACTCCTTTGACTAGCACAGACAACTACAATCAATCCTATGGCCAGCCCTAGGGAGATTACTATGCATACAAAACGAACCCTTTGAATTACGAGCAGGCCTACGAGCAATACTCATACGGGCAAAATAACTATGACCAATCATACAGATATGGAGCTGAATATGCAACTCTAATGTACACCAACCCTAGAGCCCATGCAGCTTCTAGACCTATGATTAGACCCTCAATACCTCAAGGATCGTGCTACTGATGTGGAGGAGACCATTTCATTAGGGAAGGCACTTCGGTCTATCAACCACCTCACAAGGTTTGGGAAGGCTATTGTAGCGATTGCAGAAAAGAACATTTGTTTAGGGAATCTCCGAAAAACCCTAACAAGATGAACCACACCACCCAAGTGAACGTAGAAGAAGTAGTAGAGCCCCCACAAAGTGACAAAGAATATATAGTGCCCTTGAAGACAATTACAAGAGCAAGAGCCAAAGGACTAGAAGAGTTAGACTCTCCTAGACATGAAACCAACAAACCAAAAACTCTAGTACCTCAAGTAGTGCCAGATTCAAAAGAATCCAAAGAAAATTCAAAGGTAAAACATACTCAAACATGGAAAGCTCGATGAGAGAAGCTAAGAAGCAAGCGGACTCAACAAAGAGAGGAAATGAAGAGCAAAGAGGAGTCAAATCACACTGCAACTCCCACACCTAGAAAGGATTTTAGTATTGTGGAGAAGGAGCAATGTAAACAAAAAGCAGGGTCAGTGTTAGCTCGTCCCATGCTTGAAGACCTAGCCATGTGGATACATGCCTATCAGTCTAGAATCAAAGCAGGACCAAGTGTGGAACAAAACGAAGTGAGTTACCCTAGAGGGGATTTAGAACGAGAGAGGCTAAAAATCTGTAAGACATTGATTTAATTAGCTCAAAACACCCTGGAAAAACCTATACAAGACCTTTCGGAAACGAGGATCCTTGATAGAGAATTTTAAGAAAGATTAAGATCTCATGACCCTCCAGAAGGTGGAAGGACTATGGAGAAGCCAAAAGCATAGCTATCAAAAATTATCAAAGAAGTTCAATAATTCCCAAAGTAGAAGTTAATTGGCCAGAGGATTTATGGGCTAAAGTCCAAGAAGAGAGATGGAGAAAAACCAAGGACATTAATCCACCCTTTGAAGAGTTGGATGTAGACGAGAACCCAGGAATGATGAATCATGAAATGAATGATGAGGAAGGTGCGGAGGGAATGGAAAGCATGGACACACTACCAAACTACATGGGTGGAATTCTGAACTTTATTATGCCCCAATAGTTAAAACAAAAGGGAATGAACTTTCTAGCAAGACATCGGACATAACACAAAAGTTGAAGGAGACTAAATTGCAATGTTCGATAACCTTAGAGGGAATTACTAAAAATCAAACCACAAGTATCGGGCAGATTAGCTAAGCAGCTCATGCAGAGAGAAGTAAAAACAGCTAACAAGGAGGCCAATGAAGATACACATACAATTCAAATTGCTATAGATAAAGTGGGAGACTTCAATGAAGGTGATGAAGGTAATACATGTCTACCCATCACACTTCGAGGTTACACCACAAAAGCAATCCTCGACATGGGAACAGAGTAGGAATAGCTACGAAAGAAATATGGGAGAAGTGGGGAAAACTAGCATTACGACCCCCAAGAATGAAATTACAATTAGCGGATGGTCACATTGAAAAACCCCTAGGATTGCTAGAGAATGTAGTGTTTACAACATGTGGAGTAGATCTTGAACATACATTAGCCATTTGTCAACTCGAGAGAGCTAGTAATTATGAGATGATCTTGGGAAGACGATTTATGAGACAACTAAGGGTACTACAAGACTCGGGTAGAGATGCTATATATGTGCAACATAGGGGCACAACTACAAGAATAAACCTCCATACATACGTGTATCAAGATGTACTACCTTTACAATGGAACTCGATATATAAAGAAGAGGATGACCTATCAGTCCATAGTGCAGGATCTGAAGACCAATCCTGGATGCATGAGGACACCCAACTATGGATGTGTAAGGCAGCTAAGAGGGAGACCGAGAGAAGACTAACATGGCAACAAGGCTGTGGAATCTCTAGGCCAGTAGAAGATCCAGCGTACATGCAACAAGTATTCTCGGATGAAGAGTTTGAACCCCATGGATGGATGGAAATATTGGCTGCGTTAGATGTGTGTGTCAATGAGGAAGTTCTGACACTAAACGAGTGCATAGATAAGGAAGGGTACGATAAAAGTCTATACATGGTTGTGCTACAAGAGATAGAGGAAGGATAGTGGATAAAAAAGCAGTGGACATAAGATTATGAAAGCATAGAAATGGAACCTGAAACTCAAGAAGAAGGACTTCAATTAGAAAAAGAACACAAAGAAACAGAGATGGGAAACAACTCTTTCCAAGAACAAAAGGAGAGTCCAGAAGATATCCATTTAGAAGGGATTAGTGGAGAGGAGAATATACCACGGGAGCAGTTTGAGGTCCCCGGACATTTTAAAAAGTATGAGGGCGAGGAAAGGAAGATTGCCATCCAAATGCCTAAATGACAAGCACAAGAAGGAATAGCATATGATAATAAAAAACAGGCTAAAAAAGTTACGGTGACTATAGAAGGAGAAGAGGAAAGATGTACCTACATAGGGAAAGATATGTCGAAAAGCAAAGAACGCGATCTTGTAGAGTTGGTTCAAAACTATAGGGATGTATTTGCTTGGACATACAAGGATTTAAAAGCAGTGGCTCCCTCTATTTTTTCCCATCGTATCCCCATGACTCCTGACGCTTAACCATCCAAACGACCATACACATAAAATGATGTGTACTCAACCAAAATTAAGGAAGAAATAGACAAATTATTGGCAGTAGGATTCATTTATGAAATCGAACACACCGAATGGGTATCACCTTTGGTAGTAGTACCCAAGAAAAATGGGAAATTTAGAGTGTGCATCAACCTAAAAAAAGTTAATGCAGCCACCATTCGAGACAGTTACCCCTTACCCATTGCAGATCACCTCTTGGAGAGGGTGGTAGGCAAGGAAGTTTATAGCTTCCTTGATGGATTCTCGAGCTACAATCAAGTTGCAATTGCCCTAGAGGATCAAAACAAAACTACATTTGCCATAGAATGGGGAGTGTATGCTTTTAGGGTTATGCCGTTTGGATTAACCAATGCACCAACTACCTTCCAGAGATTAATGTGTCATGTATTTAAAGAATTTCTCAAGAAGAGTATGGAAGCGTATGTAGACGATTTGTGCACATATTCCGAACAGTGAGTGGACCACATACCCGAGTTGAGGAGGATTTTTGAGAAGTGTAGACAATATAGAGTCTATTTAAATCCAGAAAAATGCGTCTTCATGGTAAGACAAGGAAAAATTTTAGGGCATATAGTTTCTAAGAATGGAATATTGACTCATGAGGACAAGATCAAAGTTATTCTAGAACTACCCCGACCAAAACATGCAAAGGAAGTACAAGACTTTATGGTACACTATGGATACTATCGAATATTTATCCACATGTATGCCATAATTTCCAGACCTCTATATGGTTTACTAACTCAGTTCAATTGGACTGAAGATTGTGAGAGAGGATTCAATGAGCTGAAAAGCAGACTGAGTTCAACACCTATTTTAAAGGTACCAAATTGGAAGAAACCATTTCATATCCATGGGGATGCTTCCAAATTTGCCATAGGATGCATTTTAGCATAGCCGGTAGATGAAGGAAAACTTGATCACCCTATAGCCTACACTAGCAGACAACTTAATCAAGCTGAATGCAATTACACTACCACTAAATGAGAAGGATTAGGAATGCTATATGCGGTAAAACAATTTCGGCATTACTTATTAGCGAACAAATTCAAATTCTTTATTGATCATCAAGCCCTACTATACCTAGTCAATAAACCCTATAACACAAGAAGGCCAGTGAGATGGTTCCTTTTATTAATGGAATTTGATTTTGAAGTTGTTGTCAAGAAAGGAAACATGCGTGTCACAACTGATCATCTCTCTTGAATGACACATGGAGAATCCCCAACTCGAGTGGCGGATGACATGCCTCAAACGTACCTTTTCAACTTAGAAATTTGCCCATAGGGGGTCAAAAATTGAAACCTATACTCACCCATGGACCTAGTCATCGGATTGATTCAAGCAAAGCCCAACAATTATGGAAGACCAGGAATCTTCACATTGTAGTGGGAAACCTATACTGCCAAGATTCTAACAGACTTCTCCTGAGGTTTATAGACGAGGAAGAACAAGAAAATTGGTTGAAACACGCACACATAAACCCATGGAAGAAGCATAGAAGTATCAATGGTACAACGCAAGAATTAAAAAGAGTAGGAGTGTATTGGCGAGGGATGTCAAAGGATGTTCACAAGCATGTAACAAGTTGTCTCAAGTGTTAAGAAGAAAGACCTGAGGAGAAGTCGATGCTATGCTATTCCACAATAGCACCTAGATGGAGTTTGCCTTTAGTGAAATTGTTGAAGACACGTGAATACCTGGAAGGAGCAAGCCTCTGCAAGAAAACAAGCCCTCGAGGAGCATAGTAAAGATTATACCCTCATAGGGAGACAACTATTTAGACGCAATCAAGATAACGAATTATGATTGTGTGATGAAGACGAGTATATCTATGTGTTGGAGATGGCCCATACTAGGGTAGTAGGAGATCATTTTTCGACTGATAAAACTCCATCTCTTTGCTGAATTATGGTGGCCAACTTTATACCAAGATGCTACGACGTATGTTCAAAGATGTGATGTATGTCTAAGAAAAAAATATCCTATACGAATAGATGAGATGCCATTATGACCTATGATCAATGCTAGAGCTTTCAATAAATGGGGTAAAGATTTCATTGGACCAATTAGCCCCCCAGCTAAAGGGTCTCATGCTAAGTACATAATCGTCGACACGGATTATTTAACCAAATGGGTACAAGCAAAGGCCACTAGGAAGAATGATGCACGAACCACAACCAAGTTCCTCTTCGAGAATATATTCACAAGTTTTGGGCTACCCATTGAAATTGTGAGTGATAGAGGTACACACTTCATTAACGAAGTGATAGAAACTTTGATGAATGAATTCCTAGTAATTCATAAGAAATCAGCCCCTTATCACCCCCAAGCCAATGGACAAGCCGAAAGTTCCAATAAAGTGCTCTGTATTATTTTAACCAAGATAGTAAATAATAAACAATTAGATTGGGATAAGCAATTACATCATGCCATTTTGGCCTTCAGAGTTGCATATAAGACTACTATCGGCACAACACCTTTTAATCTTGTGTATGGAAAAAATGCAATCTTACCAATTGATTTCCTGATTCCTACTCTTCGAGTGGTTGAAAGATATGAGTGTACTGGACATGAATTGTAACAACAATTGGATCAAATTGAAAGATTGCATGAAACTAGACTACAAGTAGTAGTGGGTATTTATGCATCGAAGAGGCAACAAAAGGCCTACTATGACACCTTAATCAAAGATAAGGGACTCAAAGCGGGTGACGTAGTCCTAGTGTACACTTTGAAACAACACGCTAAGAAGTTGCAAAAGAGAGAACATGGACCGTTGATAATTAACCGTATTTCTTCAAGTGGAGCAGTGAACCTAGCCACTCTGGATGGAGAAGTCTTACCAAATTACATAAGTGTTTGTCAAGTGAAGAAATACTCAGAACCCTTAATGGACGAGATGATGAGTAGATTACTTAAAGCAATACATCGAAAGGAAGAAGATGAGAGAATAAGAGAAGAAGCAAGGCTCGAAGCATTCGAATGCATAAGAAAATGAAAAGAATGGATGAGAGAAACGGATGAGAGATATCACCAAGGAGAGGAGCTGATTCCCATAGCCAACTATAGGACAGCAGAACCTACGACCATAAGACGACAAGCCAGACAACCCTAACTTAATTTGGGAATAGGAACAGAGGAATACCACTTGGTAGATGCGTTGATTGATACTAGAGCAGCATTAAGTTGCATACGCTTATCTTTAGGCAAACAACTAAGCGTGTCACTTAATCCAACTAATGTCTACATGGTGGGCATAGGAGGAAACACCATTG
Organism: Ceratopteris richardii; assembly: GCA_020310875.1. NCBI lineage: Eukaryota > Viridiplantae > Streptophyta > Polypodiopsida > Polypodiales > Pteridaceae > Ceratopteris > Ceratopteris richardii. The sequence goes on from CM035424.1 coordinate 39,496,440, forward strand.
AATGTGTAGGGGAGGTCAACCTCTCTCTAAACCTAGGTAACAAGTCAATGCCTCAAAAGTTTTTAGTTTGCCAAGATGACGACCTAGTGGAAGAGCTAGTGTTAGGTCAAGATTGGATATATGAATTCGAAGTAACAATCCAGTTAGCCTTAGGTTACATATCTACGAAGATTGGACACAGAGAAGTCTTTAATCTATTAGATGGAAAACCTCTAAAGATGACTGATGTGAAATATAACAATGTTGAATGTGTGTTTGCATGTGACCCTCCACCAATCTTGAACCTTGATATCCCAGTGTCCACATCTGTCTCAAGTTCTGAAACCCCTACTTTTCTTACTCATGACACCCGACTCAACCCTTCATCTCCACTTAACCAATCGGAGACAACAAGTGAGGATCTTACTACAAATAAGCTACAATGAACCATACGACCAGACACGAATTTAACACCAATATAGATAACTATGAGGAAAGGGATGCGACAAATATGGGTCCGCAAGGATCAGTTAGACATCCACCAGTCTCAAGAAAAGCACAATCAAAAGAAATCCACTCAAAGATGGCACCGACCTGAACCTTCAATCATAGATAGGTCCACAACAATAGTGCTTGTTTGGATACCGAAAGTGTTGAAGGCAGCTCAACCATTAAGGAATCAAATATGGATACCCAAGACAACTATCAAGATTATCAATGAGCAGCCAACCAAATTACAATGGGATCAAAGGCAATACAGACAACTCTTTAGAAGACAAACGACTCCCATGAAACACATGCTACGAAAGAAACAAGTAGGAACTTTGACTGCAAGTCAATACGAATGGTGAGTGAAAGTACTGCAAAACCAAATATCTTCATCAAACATCAAAAATCTTGAGAAGGGACTTCAAAGCCCAAAAGTTAGAAACATGTGGATTCCCAAGTCCAAAATGCCATCACTAATAATCCAATCAGGACATTTCGCTTGCACTCATAATGAGTTCTATGCACCTTGAGTAAGCATACTAGGGCCACATTACAAGGCCATGCACGAGGCACCACAGTATCATTGTACTACTAAGTGAGCACATTTACCTCATTGGGAATAGGAGACATCATGTACCATAAATAATAAACACAAATTGCTTTGGCTATCTCATTATTGTTTTTTGTTTCCATTGCAGCCTAAGAAAAATAATAAATTATAAAAAGACCAAATAATAAATTATAAAAAGACCAAGTACTATGATCCTTACACACTCTATGAGTGGGGACAGAACACACAGAGTGAACGATTGAAACACCACAACAATCTACTTCAAGTTTGGCACTAAGCATTAAATACTTCACTTATAGATGTCTTCCTCAAGTTCTCAAGCTACCAAGAACGCATGATTTGGTTCTAAAGCTACACATGAAGCTGAAGTATTAGAGTTTGCTTTGGAATCTACTATTAAGGCAAGGGGACATTAGTTCAGAGATGATATCCCCACAAGTGAGCACTTGTTTCTGGTCACTATAAAGATCATGGACAGAGAACATCAATTCCTAGTGATGACTCAAGATTTCAGAATCTTGCATGAGATGCCAAGCGTAGTGAATGTGTGGACTCAAGTTGGAATTGAGGCTCACTTGAAGCTTCCCATCTACAAACTGGAATTTCAACGATGCACACAATTTATGAATACTTTACATCTTGCTCTTGATAAGCCATCGGTCTCGGAAGCCATGGTATTAGATCACAACGGGGAATCTCAAACTATCTGGTTCACATATGAGCTAATCAAAGAAGTATTCGGCTAGACAGTGGATGGTCTTACAGATCTGAAGGATGAATGCCATGAGGCAAAGAAAAGAACTTTCTTTGACATTAATAGAATAGACATAGAAGAGGAAGTCAGACTGGTGCATTAGCACTTTTGTTTTCCACATATGCATAGATATACAGCTCCACAAAAAGTTATAGTACAATTGTTATCTCATGTTGTCAAGCAACTTGGGAATCATGTTAATATGAAACCCTACAAAAAGAAGTGGGGCCACAAAAAGTTCTTAAATGGAAGTTCAACTCTAACATTGTTCATATATCAAGCATTGAACATGAAGGAGTGCTTACGGCCTATGATCTCCACTGTTGAAATGGCAAGGTATGGGAAAGTGGCTATAGTACCAAAGAAAAGGAAGGGTGTAACCCTAGTGGAGGAAGTTGGTACGAGCTCCAAAACATATGAGAGGGGAAAAACGAGCTCCTGTGGCTGAAGCATCACAAACACCACAGTCTAAAAGAACACATGAACTTCCGAAGGTGCTGATAATTGCAACACTAGCTATTATAAGAAGAGATCTCTCCACCGCATTAGAAGCCACACATGTTCACATGAGAGGTCAGATCAATCTTCTAGTACAGGGACACCAATACTATCAAGCACGAACACAAAGATCAACACAAGTAGCAAGGAATTAATTACATATGTGTCGGTACTCCACGATGAAGTGAAAACCTTGAAAAAGCCACACATGTAATGTATTAAGCGGAGAAAATGAGGAAGCTCAACTGCAGCAAACTACTAGAAAGTCAGATCAAAGTATATATGGACGAGGCCGATAACCTACGTACGTGAAATAAAGAGTTAATGAACTCCATTCTATTGAATCATCCATTGGAAAGCAATGTTGATACAAGCATACAAGAGTTACAGGCCAAGTTGTCAGTATTGGACGAATAACTTACCCAAGAGAAGAGAAAACAGGTAGAGATAGAGACCACATATAAAGTGGAAGTCAAATCATGGGAGCTTAAATGGAATGAAGCAGTGCACAAGTACATGGAGCAATGCAACGAGGATGTGGATCAGGTAAAAACTATCTGTGCAGCAAAGGCAAGAGTGGAAGAGGAACTCAAGGTTAGTAAACAAGAACATGAAGCAAAGGATAAAGTCAAAGCAGAGTGCAGAGCCCAAATAGACAAGACTAAGAACTTGGGGACACCAGTACGATGGCTACTGACGAGATTGAGGTATGCCCTCTTTCTCCCCCAATCGTTCATTCACCAATAACGAAACCGGCTATGGAGGAATATGATGATCACCCAATGCCATATACTACAGAGCTAAGTCAGAAAGAACAAGCACTATTGGTGTCTTGACTTACCGAAAATTTTGAAAACAAAGTAGTAAAAGTCATGAAGGAGGCTCAAATCAAGAGTAAAGATTTAGAGGCCATAATAAAACCCTTCAACCTCCCGTATGGAATCATGAAAGAACAAACCCGGAGATACATCAAGATGACTACGGGAAAGGATCCAGACGAGCATCTGAATTTTAAAGCAAATACTTTTCAGTATACTCAACAACAATTTGAAGCTGCAGACCCATTCTTGCTGAGAAAGTTTTTGGAGAGAAATCCAACAACATTGTGGGTGCACTGGTAGGAGGCACCATATTTATTACAAGTTAATCCTGAATTTTTTCCTGTGCCACATTGATGCTATTGGCCAAAATTTTGAGAATTACAAAATCAAGGTAAACTAAATAAGCAGTGGTTCAATTTTCCATTACTCCCAAGCCCGCCGCACAATTATTTGCCTAGGAAAGAGTACATGATCAAGACAATCGAATTTTGGTTATCTCAAAAAGGACTATGAAATATTGTGCAAGGTGTTGAAAAACATCCTATTACACCTGCAAACACAACTGTTGAAGGTGATGTAGATGGCATTGAAGATGGTGATATTCTTGAGATTCCTGTTCATGTTGCAATTCCTATTGCATCTACTAAAGAGCAACTTTGTTGGGATGGTAGAGATGCTCAGGCATATGCATTGATAGCTTTGTCTATCAAAAATGCCATTATTCCCCACATTTGCTCTTGCAAAATAGCGAAGGATGCTTGGGATACAGTAACCACTTTGTACCAGCCGAGGAATGAGGCTCGTCTTGCTTATCTTAAACAATAGTTGGAGAGTGCACACATGAATGAAGGAGATTCCATGGACAAATTTTTGACAAAGATCAAAGATTTGAAGGGGCAGTTGATTTTTGCTAATGAAGTCTTGCCTCAGAGTTCACTTGTGCAGATTGTTCTGAATGGTCTTCTAGATTCATATGAGACTTTTGCTTCTACTCTTTGATTGATGATGAAAGGAAATCCAAATACCTTAACATTTGAGGAGTTAGCCTCTGCTCTATTGCAAGAAGATTAGTCTAGGCAGAATAGGTCCATTATGCATGTTATAGATCAAGCTTTCCTGGCTAGTCAGAAGGGCAAAGGTAAATGCTGCTCTTTTGCTAAGCAAAAATCTACTAATTTTGCACAATCAAAGAAGGATGACAGAGACAAGAAGAAAACAAAAAAGTAGAAATTGTTTTCCAAATACTATAATGAAATGATCATGTCATAAAGAGTTGTCCAAAACTAGTTGTTAAAGAGGCAACGAAGAAAGAGGTGGGAATGGTTGTTATAGAGGCCTCTACACCTAAAACAGAGTCTACTAATCTTGTGCAGAATGAAGAATTTACCACTGTTTGCAGTTATGAACGATTTTTTCATGAATAGTGTATGTCTATAGTACACTCAGATGTTTGGTACTTTGATAGTGGGGCAACCAAATATATTACCTCACAGTGCAATTTCTTCACTTCACTCGAGCCTGCCCCTACAAGGAATATTATCACATGTGCCAACAACTCCTCTTATCCTTTCATGGGAGTTGGTAAGATCATTCTGAATATTGCTGATGGTAGTTATTTTACATTGTCGGATGCTTTATTTGTGCCAGGGATCAAGAACAATATTATGTTATTAGTTTCAGCTTTAGCTAAGATTGGCTTGGTCGTAAAATTTTTTGATGACAAATGTACAATTCATGATATGTCAAATGGCGATGTCATTATTGCTTTTGGAATTTTATGTCATGGGCTGTATAAGCTCGTAGACTTTTGATCACTCAAGAATAACAAAGGAGAGAAAAAATGCAGAGATTGCACAAGATAAGAGAAAATTTGATGCTGAAGAGTAGAACAGATGTGACTCAGAGAAAGAGGAATTCTCATATTATAGATGATAATCAATGGTTACAATAGCTTTGGAAAATAGCTTCTTGACAAAGCCTCTACCTCCCGACCACCCTCGAGCTATCACAATCTCATTCACACTCGCACTCTCAATGACACTCTCACTCTCACTCTCACTCTCATTCTCACTCTCACTCTCACTCTCACTCTCACTCTCACTCTCACTCTCACTCTCACTCTCACTCTCACTCTCACTCTCACTCTCACTCTCACTCTCACTCTCACTCTCACTCTCACTCTCACTCTCACTCTCACTCTCACTCTCACTCTCACTCTCAATCACAAGGTAATTCTTTGATTTTTGTGCATCCTCTTTGTTGATGCACAGGCCTCCCTATACCAGATTTTGATCACCACCCAAACAAGTGTGTGGTCCACCAAATTTAGAAAAAGTCGAGTTTCTCCAAAACTTTTGCAAAAAGCCATGTGATCGTAGTGTGCTTTCTTTAGCGTAACTATCAAAAATAGAAGAAAAATACCAAAAAGACATATCCAAAAATATCCATAATTAGACATGATGACACGTAAGCATCAGAATCATGGATTCAAATAGAATTAGAGAAGCCCTCTTTTTTTTTTGAAGTGTTCAATAAAGGCACTTTTCAAAGCTTTGTAACTCAAAAACGGTGAGGAATTAGCTTAAGCTTGTGAGAGACACTTTTATTCAATTTTTGGATCTACACAATAGTGTTAGAGATGACTTAGGTCCGAATCCACCTCCAAATGCCACTTTTGAGCCCTGCAAGTCTCAAAATTCTAGAGAGAGTAAAATCAAGGCATTTTCTTACAACGAACGAAATGTAGAGCCTTGAATGTGGTACTTAAAACATGATTCACAAAAATTTCTCACAGATACTTTAATTCTCTTATACTTGCTATATCTTTCTCTCATACATAGTTTTTCTTGATTCTTTGATCATCACCTTCAAATTTCAATTAGAAAACATGATGTGAATAAGGTCTAGAGAGAGAATATGAAGCTTGTCATCCCAAATTTTTTCCTAGATGCAATAAATGACCTAATTATTCATTCTAAGCATTAGAATTTCAAAAAGTTTAGAATGAATTATTTCACTAGAAAAGAGGCCTATTACAATTCTTCCCCCCTTTAAGGAACTCTGTCCTCAGAGTTGGAAAGAAGGATAATGTGCTAGAAAATCATCTAAGTTCACCCAATTCGAATCTTCTATTGGGTATGAGTGCCATTTCACCAAAATTTCTACTATACATCTATTACTAAGTAATCTTTCCTTCCTATCTAAAATTATTTTAGGTTGAAGCTCAAAAGATCCATCATCTTTCAGCTTATAATTGTCCTGCAAAACATGAGAAACATAAGGTACATATCTTTTAAGTAAGCTAACATGAATTATAGGATGCACATTAAAATGTTTAGGTAACTCTAGCAAATAAGCAAGAGATCCAATCCTTTTCAAAACTTTAAATGACATGCGTATCGAGGAGAAAGTCTATGATCCTTCCCTAGCAAGAAGTTAGATCTATGAGGATTAAATTTAAGAAATACCATATCATCAATTTGAAATTCAAGTGGTCTTCTCTTTAAATCGTAGAATTTCTTTTGTCTCTGAGCTTCTTTTATGTGTTTCTTAAATTTTCCAAGTTCTTCATCCATCTTATCAAGCATTTCTTTGGACACTTCTACTTTATTTGGACAACCCGTAAACGAAGGTGGAGTCAAACAATTATAACCATGTGTATGTCACGAGGAAGGAGATAAGGAAGAGATCACACACACACACACACACACACTCACTCTCAAGGAGAAGCACACACATAGATTGAGGCAAGGAAGGATGATCTTCTTTTTCTTCTTCTATTACATAAAAAGGAATGTACAAGAATGACCTAAAAACAAGAATACAAAAAGTGCAATATATAAAGATCAGTACATAAGGAAAAACCTAATGTTCACGAATGAGTGAGCTGGCAAGAAACAAATGTGCCATCACTCTCAATAGATAAATCTAATAAAGTTCAATGAAGTATCCATGATATATACCGGCGTGACCACTATACATGTCAGAGAAACAAAAAACTGGTACGGGTCATCTTGGATCATCACATGTTAGCTTGATATCTCAACACTCCCCCTCAAGCTCAATGCCATATCATGTAATCCAAGCATCTCCCGAAACTTCTTCAACTTCTCAACTCCAAGTGCTTTGGTGAAAATATCAGCAACCTGCTCATCTGTTCTCACATAAACAAGATCAATATCACCTGCTAATACCTTCTCTCTGATGAAGTGATAATGTACCTCAATATGATTTGTTCTAGCATGGAAAACAGGGTTCCATGCTAACTGTATGCTGCTAAGATTATCACAATAAATAGTGATGCGCTTTCCCACTTCCACACCTAAATCTAGAAGTAGCATTTCTAGCCATGATGCCTCACATGCTGCAATTGCAGCACCTCTATACTTGACAAAGAAATAGTGGGTTGCTTCTTGCTCCATGTAACAGTTGCACTCCCAAGTGAGAATAGAAAACCAATAGTAGATCTTCTATCTGGAATACTACCAGCCCAATCTGCATCGGTGTATCCATAAACCTGCAAATCTACACCATCCTCATAAAACAATGCATAATCCAAAGTAGCACTCACATAACGTAGAGTGCACCTCAGAGCATCCAAATGTGGCTTCCTGGGAACCTGCATAAACTGACTTTCAAGTCCAACAATGTAACTTAGATGAGGCCTTGTAATTGTGAGATATATAAGACTTCCCACAATTTTCCTGTACATAGTAGCATTTCCAATGCTTCACCTGATGTAGTATCCAACTTCAAATTCTGATCTAATGGCATAGAAATTGGCTTAGAATCAGCCATGCCATACTTTTGCAGCATATTCAGGGCATATTGCCCTTTGCAACATCCATATAGCTGTTTCTGTATGTATAAACTCAATGCCCAAGAAATAGCACATCACACCAAGATCTTTCATGTCAAATTCCTCCATAAGAAGTTGCTTTACCTCTTTGATGCTTCCTTCATTATCACCACCTACAATCAGGTCATCAACATAAATAGCCACAATAGTGATGCCATCATCAACCTTCCTTGCATATAGTGCGTGATCTGCATCACACGTAGAAAACCCAATGCTGGTTAAGTAATGAGCAATCCTTGCATGCCATGCAGGAGGGGCTTGCTTTAGCCCATACAAAGCCTTTTGCAACCTGCAAACATATTTTGGATGCTTTGAATCTTCATGTCCTTGTGGCTGGTCCATATATAATTCTTCCTGTAACTCACCATGTAGGAAAGCATTCTTCACATCCATCTGATGCAAAGTCCATCCTTTTGCTGTAGCTAATGCAACAAGTGTTCTGACAGTAGACATTTTAGCTGCAGGGCTGAATGTTTCCTCATAATCAATGCCATATGTCTGTGCATATCCTTCAGCTACCAATCGTGCTTTATACCTGCTTATGCTACCATCAACATAATGCTTTACCTTGTAAACCCATTTGCAGCCTATGGGTTTCTTTCCTTGTGCCAATGGAACCAACTTCCATGTATCATTTCCATAAAGTGCATCCATCTCCTCATCCATAGCTTTTTTCCCAATCTGCATTACCAATTGCATCTTCAAAACAAGAAGGTTCAACATCTTGTATTACCTTTCTCATGTAGGCACAATGGCGTGCCATGTAACTATCATATGTCAATCGTTGCACTGAATTACACATCCTCCCAGATCTTCTTGGTCCTGGGTCACTTCTCCTTGTATCATCTACATGTGCCCTTCTTACTCCTGGAGTCTTCACAGAGGGCAATCCAAGTTCCTCATCGAGACTCTTTTCTGAACCACTTGAATCTCCATCAACATCTTCAAAACCTGCACATGTTTTTACTACCAACAGAAAGCTTTTCTTTACCTTTCTTGGATGCTGGACTAAAATTTCCACGTAATCTCCACTCCATGGATTTGAGTTGGAACTATTGCTTGGTGATGCATCCGGTCCTCTCAAAACTTGAGATTCTGCACTTGATTTTTTAGCATTTTCTTTGTCATTTGGTTCAAGATTCAGTCCTTCTTTGGCATCTGCATAGAAGCTTGACATTTCATCAAATACCACATCTCTGCTCACCTTCACCTGTTGTGTGAGTGGGTTATAACATTTGTACCCCTTTTTCTCAAGGGAGTATCCAATGAAGACACATTTTTCTGCTTTCGGATCAAGCTTCGTCCTCAACTCATCTAGAACATGTACATATGCAATACAGCCAAAAACTTTCAGTTGTGATAAGTTTGGCTTTTTACCTATAAACTTCTCCTCAGGGGTAACTTGATGTACAACAACAGTCAAAGTTCTGTTCATGATGAATACAATAGTATGCACAGCTTCTGCCCAATAACAATGATGCATATTCTTCTCAGCCATCAAGGCTCTTGCTATTTCAACAATATGTCCATACTGCTTGTACTCTTCTACATATAATCCATCAGCATTGAACCTGAATTGTAATCCTTGGTCAACCATTTATCCAACAGAAACCAAATTCTTTGTTATATTTGGAACATGCAGCACATCAACAAGATGATTTACCTTTCCATCCTCCATCGATAGTGTTATGTTTCCTGTATGCTCAATAGGATGGGATGTGTCATCACTTGTTTCAACATATCTAGGAACTAGCAATTTCTGCAAAGTACTAAACCATTCTGCATGACTGGTCATGTGATTTGAAGCACCTGAATCAACATACCAGAAATTGTCCTTCAATTTTGAAACACCAGCAGACATCGCATCCATCATGTGATGTTGAACCATGAACAAATTCTTAGAATCATCTGTACTTGTAGATGCATAGTTGTTTTGTTGCCTTTTGTTATTTTGGCTCTTCAACCTGCAATCACATTCAAAGTGTCCAGGTTTACCACAATTCCAGCATCCTTTACTATCATTACTTGAATCATTTCTTTGGAAATTTCTGCGACCTCTTTGGTTCCCCCTGCCTCGAAACTTTCCTCTTCCTCCTGCATGATTCTGTTGTTGACCTTGGTCTTGGTTACTGTTTCCTTTTCCATTTCCAAAACCTCCACCTCTGCCTCTGCCTCTTCCTCTACCGAAATAGAATAGCTACTCAGAACTCGGCTTTCCTTGGGAGTTCGAATCCTCACCAAGATTCTTTTCTTCAATAATCAGCATGGATACCAAATCATGAAAATTCGGAATATTTTCTCTGGTCTGTATAGAAGTTCTGAACTGCTTATATGTAGCTCCTAAACCACGAAGGCACACTTCCACCTTATCATCATCATCTACATTCACTCTAATAGATGCAAGTCACTCACATATGCTTTTGATTTTTAGAGTGTAGTCACTTACCGACATGCTCTTTTTCTCCAATGTATGCAAATCGTCCTTGAGTTGCAATTTTCGTGCCTTTGTATTGGTCTCGTACAATGTGACCAAACTGTTTCATGCCTCTTTCAAAGTCTTGGCATCCTGTATGTGCCCAATCATGCTATCCTGTATGTTAACAGATAGCCAGTACATTACCTTTCATGCTTCTTGATTCCATTCCTCATATGCTCTTATTTGTTCTGCAGTCCGATTCCTCTCTCGTAACTGCAGAGCATTTTCGTTCTCTCCTTTGATGTACTTCCAGTAGCCTTTTCCCATGAGGAAATTCATCATTCTGAATCTCCAAGCATGGAAGTTGTTCTTGTCCAGCTTATCACTCATAAGCTAACTCATTCCATCTGCGTTGCCATTTCTACAGTAATTCACAACACTCCAAAACACTACAAGCAGCACTTCTGCTTGAATACTGTCGCACTATGACGTGACAGTTCGATATCAGAAAACATAGTTTTCATGTATCAACAATCCACAAAATTGGTTGAAATTTTGGATTGGGAATATATGAGTGTTGTCGAACACAATTCAAGTTACAGTTTTTGAAACTGACCTGGTTTTTCTGCGGGCTCCACCTTGCGGGCTCAAAACGGAGGTCAAAATGGCAAACGGAGGCCGTTTGTGAATCGCATTTTCTCCACGCCTTGCTGCGTATGCTTCACCGTCACCTTCTCCATGAGCTCTCTACAACCACGTTGGCTCTGATACCATGTCATGAGGAAGGAGATAAGGGAGAGAGCTCACACACACACTCTCACTCTCAAGGAGAAGCACACACACTGATTGAGGCAAGGAAGAATGATCTTCTTCTTCTTCTTCTATTACATAAAAAGGAATGTACAAGAATGACCTAAAAAAAAGAATACAACAAGTGCAATATATAAAGATCACTACATAAGGAAAAACCTAATGTTCGTGAATGAGTGAGCTGGCAAGAAACAAATGTGTCATCACTCTCAGTAGATAAATCTAATAAATATCAATGAAGTATCCCTGACATATACCGGCGTGACCACTATACATGTCAAAGAAACAAAAAACTGGTACGTGTCATCCTGGATCATCACATGTTGAGCTTGATATCTCAACAATGTAGCCCCAAACGGAGTCACTTTTATAGATGCATGACATGCACTATTGTATGCAAATTCAACCAAGGGTAAATATTCACTCCAATTATCTTGCTTTTCATTCACATACATATGCAACATATCTTTAGCTACCTGATTAACCCTCTCAATTTCCCCATCAGTTTGTGGATGGAAAGCTGTACTCATACAAAGTTGAGTTCCAATCAATTCAAATGTTGCTCTCCAGAAGTTTGATGTAAATCAAGAGTCTCTATAAAAAATTATGCTTTGAGGCATTCCATGCAATCAAAAAATTTCTTTTAGAAAGATTCTTGCAACATTCAAAGCAGTATGAGTCTTTTTCATAGAGAAGAAATGTGCCATCTTGGTAAGTCGACCGACTACAACAAATATGGTATCATGCTTACTTATGGTCGTAAGTAATTTAGTGATAAAGTCCATAGAAGTAGACTCCCACTTTTGATTTGGAACATCCAAAGGTTGAAGCATTCCAAGCATTCTCTTAAACTCAGTTTTCACATGTTGGCATTTAAATAGTCACTAACATATTTTTTGAATATACTGCTTCATACATGGCCAAAAGTAAGAATACTTTGTTTTAACATAGGTCCTTGAATAACCTAGACGTGCAAAGAAAGGTGCATCATGAAAATCATGCAATATTCTAACTTTTAATGGAGACTCAAGAAGATGTGCATAATCCATTGTTACAATACAAGGATCCATTTCGCAAATGAAATTTGTCTTGAGACATCGATCCCGTGTTTGCATTCACAATCCAAAATAGGTGCATAAAAAGATTCATGTTTTAGTTCTTCTTGAATTTGATTGAGAAAATTAGAATTTATTATAGAAAGGAGATTACATAAAGGTCTTCGACTCAATGCACCAACGATCTTAATTTCCTTACCAGCGAGATACTTAATGTCAAAATCATACTCGCTTAATAATTCAATCCAATGCTTCTGCTTTTTATTAAGTAATGGTTGTGTGAAAATGTATTTTAGACTCTGATGATCTATTTTCAATTCAAACTTAACCCCTAACAATAGATGTCTCCAATGCTTAAGTGCATACACAACAACAAGCATTTCTAGATCATGAGTAGGATAATTAAGTTCCTGTTTTCTTAATTTTCTAGACTCAGATACGACCACCCTACCATCTTATGAAAGAACACATCCTATTTGACTACCACTTGCATCACATGCAACAACAAAAGGCTTTCAATGTTTCAAATGATTTTTGATAGGCATCACTCCATGCAATTCTTACATTCTTTTTAGTCAATTCTATGAGGGGAGTAGCTATCTTAGAGAAATCCTTAATATGCGCTCTTTCATATTGCACTTTTTGTTTCAATGTTTCAAATGATTTTTGATAGGTATCACTCCATGCAAATCCTACATTCTTTTTAGTCAATTCTATGAGGGGAGTAGCTATCTTAGAGAAATCCTTAATATGCGCTCTTTCATATTGCACCAATCCTAGAAAACTTCTAACATCCCTTACAGTCTTAGGAATCATCCAATGAACTATTATTTTTACTTTATCTTCATCTATATGGATTCCTTCTTTTGATATGACTCTTCCTAGATACACAAGTTTATCCTTAGCAAAGAAACACTTACTCTTCTTTCCACACAATTTGTGTTCTCTAAGAGTTTCCAAAGGCTTCTTGAGATGTACTGCATGCTTAGGATTATCTTTAGAGTATACAAATATATCATCAAGAAATACTAAGATGAACTCTTCTAGGTAATCATGAAAAATATTGTTCATCAAACACATAAATGTGTTAGGAGCATTTGTTAATCCAATAGCTAAAAAGTGTTCTTTCTATGATACAAATAAAGGATAAAGTGAGCCAACTTTGCTTCCTTTTGCAATAACCATATTGCCCTTTGATATACAAAAAGACTGAGCATAGAAGACCACCTTGTAACCAAGGTCATCAAGTTGACCAACTAACATCAAACTACGTGATAACTGAGGTACATGGCATACATTATGCATAGTAAATTTTGAATCATTAATGAACTACACAACCACATCTTTGATCCCCACAACGTCACACTGGTAAGAGTCACCAAGTCTCACAGTACCAAGAGACTTTGCTGCATAATTAGAGAACCATTCTCTATGTGGTGTTACATGGAAAGAAGCACCAGAATCTAGCTTCTTTGAAATTCCATTTACTGGCTTCCATTGCCTTCTTTGAATCAACACATCTTTAATCTGATTCCTCCATAGCGCAAAGTTTGTGCCATCAAATTTTTGGATCTCAAAATGGTCTTTGCCCTACAAGTTATAGCTCCTCCTTGGAGCACTGGCACTAGACCCTGATCCACCAGATGTGCCTGAGACCTCTGATGCCATGATGGTAGAGATCTGAATCGAATGATAACGGAGCTAGAAGAGTCCAAACACCAACGAATAAGTGTATCAAGGAGTAAATCAACCATTGTAGACTTGACTAAACCAAAAATCTTGAAAACTTTTGCTAGAGTATCCTCTGCAAAATGAGCATATGACCAATCTCAAAATATCATAAAACTGCAAGTACTGACATGTTTACCACCATAATGAATCACTGATGCCACTGCATATAATCAGTTACCCAATAGAAGCAACTAGGCTTATCGAGCACCTATGAATAACTATCATACATCTCCTATGGCGAGGCTGGGTAAGTTTTCCACCTGCATCACCAAAGAGACCCTCACATCTTGGTGTCTCCCAGTTAAGAAAACCTCACCACGACTCTCTTTATCAAACGTAAAAGGCTTTATGCAAAAAATGTAACCGTTATATCAATGCCCACATGGATGTACATAAGCGGTATCCACAGAAGCGTACATGGTGTGTATGTGCTCAATATATGCAGTAAAATGACACTAAAAGGCTGAATGCACATCCCAAAAACTAGGCAACAACACCTGCAAGTGTCTGTCAACTTTGTTGTTTTATGCTCAAAAACCTGCATAAATTTGCGGTGGCTCCTCCCACCAAAATTGAAAACCTTTTGAGAAACCTGTAGTTTTATGAGTGTGGCTGAAAACATAACCCCAAAGCTTGATATTTATTGTCAAAGAAGTACAAAGAATACTCTTCTTGATTTTCTTCGACCTGTGTGAAGAGAACTATGTGTGAAAGTACTCCAAAATGGCTCCAAAAGACACCCCAAAAATTCTTCAAAAACAGGCTTTGAAAGCAAAGAGTGAAGCTTTGAGGGACCAAAACATGTTCAAGGTAATGTTAACCTTAGTCTTTCCCCTTCTTCAGACACCACAAGAGTATAGCTTAGTGGCAAGAGATTGCCACGGTTAAGGAAGCTCTGGGGGTAATAGTACTAGGACAAGTGACCTCCCGAGAAGTACCGGGGACCTCTATCTTCCTTGATCATTGAGGTCCTCCCTTGCATGTAGCTAATGATGCCAATGGTGACTTCAGTGACTCAAATGACAAGGTATGCTAAGTTCTATGCCTTGGTCACCACCTTAGTTGTAAGGGGGGGGGGGGGTGCTCGCTTTGCTCGCACAAAAGGAGCAAAGCTTTTGCGTCAAACTGCTTTGATACCAGTGAAGTAATTCGATGGTGATGCACCACATTGCGCTCTCCTTCTCGAGAGCTTCACGATGATATCCTCGAAGTAGGAAACTGAGCTCCTAGGGCTGCACACGATACTCCGCACAGAGGCTACAGAATACGCAGGAAAAACACAGTTCACAAGGAGCACAAAGACAGAATTCTTAGGTCTTACAAATGCGGTCGAACATACAGTCTGTGTCTATCGAGGCCACTATATGCTTTATTAAAGAACATATACAAAGAAGTGTCTCATGGCCATTTGGCCTTTCATATGGACACTAACGGTAACACATATCTTCATAATTGCATTTTTGTTTTCCTTGAGGCAGACTAGACATTCCTGCACCTTCATCCACTTCATCATTCAGTTCCACAAATAATTTTTGTGCACCTTCTGGTTGCTTTTAAACTCGTTCTTTGCATAATTCTCCAAGAAGCGTCTGAATAAGCTCCTCTTTCTCATGCACCATCTACACCAAACCTTCCATCGTTCTCGAGAATTGATTCTGCTCTGATACCACTTATAGTGCTTCCTCAATCACAATCTTTTCTTGTAGCATTTCTTCAATCACAATCTATCCTCAATTACAGTAGACACTTTTATTCTCTTATACTTGCTCTACCTTTCTCTCATGCATAGTTTTTCTTATTTCTTTCATCTTCACCTTCAAATTTCAATTAGAAACATGATGCAAATAAGGTCTAGAGAGAGAATATGGAGCTTATCATCCCAAAACTTTTTGGAGATGCATATAATGATGTAATTATTCATTCTAAGCATTATCCACACAATGAATTTCAAAAAGTTCAAAATGAATTATTTCACTAAAAAAGAGGCCTATTACATACCCTTCTTCATCTATGCATTCATTCATGGTCAATACCTATTCGTTCGGACAAACAACTAGGGTGGCTAATAGTTCCAATTTATCCATGCAGCTTGAATGCTTCATCTAGAAATATTTGTTGCATGCAAGCAGGGTCTTCTATTGGTCTATAGCTTTCATGTCCTACTGGCCAAGCTTGTAGTCTCTCTTCCTCTCGTCTTGCTTTCATACACATCCATAGTTGAGCATCCTCATTCATCCAAGATTGGTCACTTGACCCTGCACTATGGATTGACTCATCATCTTCTTCTTTATGTATAGGGTTCCATTGTAAAGGTGGTACATTTCTATATGCAAAAGTATGCAGTTTTATTTTTGTAGTGGCACCTTGATGTTGGAGATGCAATGCATCTTGTCCCCAATCTCGTACTACCCTCAACTGTCTCATGAATGGCCGTCCTAAGATCATTTCATAATTACTTGCTTTTCCAAACTGACATATAGCTAATGTGTGTTCAAATTCTACTCCACAAGTAGTCAAGCTTACCTTTTCGCGGATTCCTAAGGGTCTTTCAACGTGACCGTCTACCAACTGTAATTTCATTCGAGTGGTTCATAGAGCTAGTTTTCCCCAGTTTTCTCATAACTCTTTGGTCCCTATTCCTAGTCCAAATCCTATGTCTAGAATGGCTTTGTTCATGTATCCTCGGAATGTAATTAGGTGGCATGTATTTCCTTCATCTTCCTCAATGAATTCTCCCACTTTGTCAACTGTGATTTTAATTGTAGGTGTTGCCTCTACTTTATCCTTTCTTATTGAGTGGTTTTTCTATTCCAAATTTTAATGTTTAGCTAATTTATTCCACAATTGAGGTTTAATTTTTAGCAACTCCTCCATCATTGAAGAACATTGAACTTTGGTTCTTTTTAACTCAGATAAAGTGCTCAAGGTTTCATCCTACAATTTCTTTTCTTTTCCCCTTATTGTGGGTGCATTGAAAAATTCAGATCTTTGTTAGTATTCTCCCATGTAGTTAGGAAGCCTGGTCAAGCTCATGAAAATCCTCTTTAATGTGATCTAGGTTAGACAATTCCTCATAGTTCACTTGTGGTTCCATTCTCGATTGTTTCTTAGAGTCATCTAACTCCTCAAAAGGAGGGATTTCATTTTCATTCTTCTTCCATCTATCTTCCTGCACTCTAGCCCAAAGTTCATGTGGCCAATTAGCCTCTACAAGAATTGAAGAATTTCTTTCATCATTTTCATAACTTAACTCTTCTTTATACTCCTTGGCTTGGTCATTCTTCTTTGGTCATGGATTGAAGGTCTCCATACATCCTTGGAATTTTTCTTCACATATTCTAGTCTCAGGGAGGGTTGGTATGGATTTTTCTAGCGTGGTCTGAGCAATCTCGATTAATTTCTTGCATATTCCAAGTCTTTCTTTTTCAAGATCTCCTCTTGGGTAGACTTTTTCATGTTGTTCTAGACTAGGTCCTATCTCTATCTTAGATTGATAGGCTTTTAACCACATGTTCAAGTCTTTAGGCATGGGATCCACTAGAATCAATCTTGCTACTCCTTTTTTTGTTTCCTCATCACTACATTTGCTTTCCTATTTGCTGAACTATCTTCTATACTTTCGGTCTCTTTGAGTGTCTTTTCTTTCTCTTCAACTATTTTTTTAATCCAATTGTTTTTGTTTTTTTCTCTTCTCTCCTTCCATCTTTGAGTCTTTTTACATTTTGGGGTGTCTTTGGGATCCGTAGAGTCTTCTACAATTTGAAGTGAAGACCTTAGCTCTTCCTCTACCTTCAGACTATTTGTTACATCTCTTTCCAAGATCTCCTTTGTTTTTGCCCTAGTAATGGATTTTAGAGGAACAATGTATTCCTTCTTGCTTTCAGAGGATTGTATTACCTTGATTACATTGATTTGTGTGTGTGAGGAGATGTATCGATACAATCCCCCATAATTGGACATAGCTATATTTCTAGTGTCTTGGAGTTCAAAATGTAAAGAGTCTGCCTGTCTTTTCTCATTTTGCAATTCTTTTGAATCCTTGTTGTGGATCTTCAACAAAGGCTCCATTCCTTGTGAACCGTACCTGCAACCCTTTCTCTACAATCTCCCCAACACTTATGAAATTCTTTGTTATGGTAGGTACATACAATACCTTGCTGAGTACATTCATGTTTCCATCTAGAGTCTTCACATTTCCAATCGTTTCCATTGAGTGTCTAGTGTCATCTCCTGTTTGAACCTCATGTCTATTTCTTGGATCCTCTAAGTTTGAGAGTAGAGACACATCCCCTGCTACATGATTTGAACAACCAGAATCTATATAAAATACATGCTCATTTGCTTTACCTTGCTTCATGGTCATGTTCATCAAGAGAAGTGAGTCCTCTTGAGTTTTCTCTTCACTGTATTTGTTGTAGTCTCTCATTCCTCTATATCCTCCTTGATTTTTTGAAGTTGTTGTTGTTGTAGCCATTGAAGTTATTTGATCTGGCTCTTGTATTTCCATATCCTCCTCTATTGAAACTTCTTCCTCTCTAATTTCTAGGGTTCTTGAAACGATTCTCAATTGTATGATTAGTTAGGCCAGATATGGCACATGGAGAGGAGCTTGGAAATCTCTCCCTACCTTGCCTACCTCCCCTGTCTCTTCCTCTTGAACTTCTACCTCTACTTGCAAAGTTTGCTTGAGAGGTACTACCCTCATCATCAGATCTTTTACCCTTTCCTTTGCTATCTTTACTCATTCTTATTTGTAAATAGGGTAGAGGATTGGTTACTTTTTGAGTTATCTCCATTCTTCATAAGCTTTGCCTCATGTGTAAACAATTGTCCCATGAGGATATTGAAGTCAGGAAGTTGCATGTCCATGTATAGGTCCATTGTTGTGGTGAAAGCTTACCATTTTGCATTTGCTTTGATTCCATTGATTACTTGCCTCACTATTTGCTCTTCTTCAATGACTTCTCCAATGCTCCCAAGTTGATCTCCTAAGTCCTTCATCTTTGTGACAAAATCAGCCACACATTGCTTGGGCATCTTCTTGATGTGGTAAACTCCATCCAGAGTCGGTTATTCCTAGCTCTAGTGCTTGATGAGAAGAATGTTTCAAGATCATTCCATGTCTCTTGTGAATTCATGTAGCTCCTAATGTGTGGAAGTAAAAAATTCGAGATTGATTTAAGAATGTAAGACCTAGCTAGAGCATCCTTTGAGCATCATGTAGTTAACCTCTCTTGTTCTTCTTAAGTTGTTTGTCCTTTGCTACTGAGGATTGGCATCATCTCATCTCGAGAAATGTACAATAGACATTTCTCCCTTGAAGATATGCTTCCATTCTAAGTGAACAAGCTGAGTAATTACCTCGATCCAATTTGTCAATGGATGAAGGGAATCCATCTCCCATGTTGAGTTGATGTACCTCTGATACCACTATGAGGAGATGTATGGATACAATCCAGAGATGAGCTCATGTTGCAATAATCCTACTCTACACTTGACAATGTGACTTTAGGGAATATTAGTATACACCTTTAGCTTCCCAAATATGCATTTAGAAACACTATGTACCTTGGAGAATCATTGCCAAATATTTGTAACAAAATAGATAACTTTCACATAGAAACACTATGAGAAACTTGCGATTTTTGAACTTGAACCTCTCAGAGAAATGTTCAATTCTCACTCACTGATAAAAATTGATCCAAGAACAACTATTCCAAGTTATTTCAATAATTTAGAGTGAGTATACTCCGAGAAATAAGTTTAGGAACTTTGGGGTGTAATCCCGACATTTCAAGAAGAAGAAAATGTGTTGTTGACATTGTAGCATCATAACTCATACTTGTCAATCCGGGAAGCATCTCATGAGACCCAAATGTTTGCGTAGAAGCACTCAACAGACGTAATGGCGCTTCATCAATGCACGATTAACAACGTAATCCAATCTAACCTGGTAGCACTTCAGTAGCTGAGACCACTTCCTTTTGTGTGTAGACGTAATCAAATCCCTTTCTTCATCAAGGAGAAGAGACTCTAGATACATGACTTTGATCATCTCGAATCCCTTTGGCTTCTGCTTTTTGCAAATTTTTGTAAAGACCTTCGAAAAAGGAAGTCGTGGACCATCTGTTCTTTATGTAGACCATCCATTTCACCTATCAGCCTGTTTGTTGCTACCCAAGCTTGTAGTAGTCGCTCATTCGGCCCAACTACAGCAACCAGAAATTGACACAAAACTTTTCCCATAGATTCACACTGCATCCGCATACAAGCTCACCTATGTCCCCTGTTCGGAACCACCCAACAGCTGTCACTTCACGGGGTATATTCATCAGAAAACCTCTCGCTCCGCAAAACCTCAGCAAAGCCATCATTCCCCATCTCAAGCATAGCTTTTGCTGCAAGTCAATAATCATAGAACTGTCATAAAAAAAAGTTAGCACGATGCAACCTGAAAGCGATTGAAAGAGAGGGCTTTTGCGATATGGCTGATCGAAAGGATGCAAAGAGACTTAGGGGGCGTCACTCTTGTGCAATCCATAACAACTACTGTTCTATAGTGTATGAGTGCTAGAAAATAGTTCTAGTGTAGTGACACTAGTAGATGAGCTTTTGTGTGTAATATCATTGTAGTAGAACTTCGACGACCTCTCTGTACTTTTTTTTGAGGGTACAAGGAAAGTTGAAATGAAAATGAAATTGAAATGTCCAGCCGGGCAGGAATCGAACCCAGGCCATCAACTCCACAGCGTTCGATGCTATCCACTACACCAAACCCATTTGGACACCTCTTTGTACTTTTGCCTTAAAGTATGCGCCAGGCTTCTTCTTGTTTTGTAGATTCGCTTTATCACAATTGCTTGATATGCCACAACTTCATTTCACCTCATACTCTTGCATAGCTCTTTTCTGTCGAAGAAATCATATAGCAGTTGTTGTGCTTTTGGAATACATACAGAACCATTTATCGTAAAAACTTCATCTATTAGCCTTCTTGTCCATCTTTGCAACCCTTAGATATTTCTTCACATGTTCTCACCCTACAAAGTTGTTTGACTCACACTAATCTGAAACTCAGGTCTAAGACATAGTATTCATAACTGCTGGGGTAAGAACTACGCCTCCCTTTTTCACATATCTCTCTCACCATAGTTGTCTATCCTACCTTTCCCCATTTGTCCTCGAGAGAACTATCAGTTTATCTCTACACCTTCCTAACGTTTCTTGCAATCTCCCTCTCCTCAAACTCCTTCTCCTACCCATCACCTCACTACTTTTCATCTTTTCTATTTATGCGTAGATAGGTCTAATATAGAACTTTTTTATCTTGCACTAGAGAGAATAAAGTAAGGATTCATAGTTGTGTGAGGGTTCAAAGAATGGGATAAGGATTCATGTTTTTTTCTCCTAAGAAGGGATAGAGCTTGTTCCTTTGTCATTTCGGCTTAAAAATTGCATGTGTAGATGCATAAAAAATCAGAATGTCATACCTTGGTTTGCTCCATTTCGCTAAATGCTTGTGTTCCTTTCTTTTCACCAAAGCTTGATGATACAAATGATGAGTCAAATTGCATTGATTTTTGTCAAAGAACACCAAAAAGAAATTTATTCACACATGAGTAGAGACAAAGCAATAAATTGATGGAAAAAATCATCATAATGAAATAAAGATGTCTAAAAACTACTCCTATTCTACTCGTAATCTTGAAGAATCACCACACATGGTAGAGTAATTACCCAAACGGGGATTCTAATCACACCAAAAATGGACTATCTCAACAAGTTTGTCAATCTTGCAAGCCGCAAATGCTCACAAGAGCATAATGAAATGAAGAACTCAAAAAAATCATCATGAAAAACTTGGGTACACATCTCTTTCACACAAAAAAACCATCACGTAATTGACAAGAGAACACTCCCCGACAATGGCGCCAAAAGTTGTTGACGTTGTAGCATCACAACTCATACTTGTCAATCCGAGAAGCATCTCATGAGACCCAAATGTTTGCGTAGAAGCACTTAGCAGACATAATGGCACTTCGTCAACTCATCATTAACAATGTAATTAACAAGAAGACACAACATAAGCATTGCTAATGATGCACATAATCGTAATCACAAGCATAATCACGACGTAATCGCACATTAACATGTCACAAGTGTTAGACAAGAAGAGAGCAAGTACACATGCACACCATGATGACAAGAGAGCTAGAGTCTAACTACAAACTAGCATTATCTCATTACTTCTAGAAAAGCTCCCCCAAAATGAGAGGTAGAGACCTCTTTATATACAAAATGGGCAAAAATGCATGCTCTGTGGGATTTCTAGACTAAAAGGAGAATGAATCCCACTTATTCTCTAGTGTGGCACTCACACACACCTATACAAGAGTGCTTTATTAAACTGAATGAAAGGTAGGAAAAGGTACAAATGATGATGAAAATAGAGTGGATCCAAGAAATATATGTTGTGTCTTCAACATGTGCAGATACAAGAAGCTTGTTTGATTCATAACTCAATTGATATGTAGCAATTAGACTGATCATGCTACCTATACCAAGTTAAATTAAATAAAATGATCAACTATACACAGAGAACTCGATCAAGGAAAATCAGTGAAAGAGGTTGCAGCAGAGAATAGTAAACAGAGATAACCATGAAGTAATGAATCAAATTATATGTGCTAATGAATGTATATGGTCCTCTCAGAACAAGGGGTCTTACTGCGGGTCTATTTGGAATTGGGGCTCTTGGAGTTTTGTACATAATGCTAGCAAATTCAGGTCTGTTTGAGTTCTTGTAACCCTCGTATCCATAATAATGTTGCTCATAGGCCTGGTCATATTCCATAAGACATGTCATAAGAGTAGTAATCTCCTTAACTTGATCAAACCCCTGATTAACGTTATCTGTATTTGCCAATGTGGTGGCTCATATGATTGCTCTCTCTAGATTTCCTTCTATGTGGGCATACTTCATGGGCACTAAATTTTGAGGATGTGGGAGTTCTTGCCCTAATACTAGTTGAGGTACATTGTATCCTGTGTATTCATAAGGTCTTGGTGCCATCGGTGGCCCTTGGTATGGGCCATATCTAGGGACCTCTTGTTAGCTCGGGAAATGGCTGGTTTTGATGCACTAATATGTTTCTATTTGGCAAGAGAACATGTTTGATTGTAGGTACTTGAAGAGTTGATCAAATGGTTGATATGAAGTATTTGGGGATGACATGGCGCTTTCTTGTCAAAGAGGAAGACCGTCAACATTTGGATTTTGGCTATGGAAAATATAAGCATGTACAAGATGCCATCACTTGTTTTGAGTGGATGTAGCTTGAGGGAATCCATGCCAATTCTGGTACTTTTGTGTGCTCAAGCAAGAAAGGCTACTGATGGTGAAGGCTTTGATTTGGAGAGATTGATAAGGAATGGGGAAAGGACATTTATGCCGTCTATGAGTAGCATCGTTGTGAGTAATGGCCATTTGCATGAGACACTCATAAAAAATTTGTTGAAATAATTGATCTCAAAATTTGCATGGCATCATAATAGCATCATTTTATTCCTACCTATGTACTAAGCACCTGGTGTAATTTGTGTGAAAGAGAAAGTGGCCGTAGCCTAGTGGAAATTGAAAAAAACAAAAAATTCTTGTAATCAACTATTTGTGGAGGTGAGGGATTTGGGACCACAACAACTGTTGTGGTGCTGGGCAGTGCAAATTGATGGGATGTTGGTGTAAATTACAAGCCTACACATTTGGCTTGAAAAATATCTTGAAGATTCTACATATGTGAAGAAACAAAGGAACCATTGCTAGTGGTTAATTACATTGTTATCCCCTTGTAAAAGTCAAATTGACTTGGAATCTTTTGTAATCACCTACCAAAAGGATTCGTGGAAAAGGTAGCTCTTTGATTGAAGGAATATCTCCTAGGATATAGGAGCTTGATCATAGGGAGCCAAAAGTTTGAATTTTAATTCAAATTTTTACTCATCTCTTATAAAAATGGACATGGAAAAGTCGCATGTAGAACTCATCATTCCCGAGCTTCTCATCAGAGATTCTGAGTGTGTGTGAGGCCTACACTGTAGACCACACCTATCTACACCATTAGGCAATGATTTTCATGCCAATGGGTTTGTATACAAGTGTTCATTAATACATACATTCACATTGTTCATTTCTGAGTTCTCTCTCATACTACTCAAAAGTCTATTAACTTGTGAAGTGCATATCTCGGTCAATTCTTCACCAAATTCAGTGCTTCAAAGCTTGTTGGATTTAGCTTGAAGTTATCTACATGTGCTAGAGTTTGAAGAGATTCTATTCAGACATTTCAGATAAATCTGCATCGAGGTGATCAGTGGTCAATATCTGCTACAGTCCTAAAAAATGAGGGGTATAGCTTAACTTGCTAAATTGATTTCTCTTAGCATAGTTTATCTGTTTACATCATTCCACTTGGAATAGTTAGCTTGATAAGCTAATTAGATACCCCTAAAAGGAATTTTTTCAATTCCTACTGTGCTAGTCATACTGAGCAAAATACCCAGCAGGTGTCAAGACATAAATAGAAGGTTTTTTGAGTTTGTGAGTTTCATAGTTATCTGTTTTGGTTCAATCATTGCACACATCATTTCCAAAGTACATAGGGTATTTTATGGTGTCATTGGAAAGCTAAGGAGGTCTACTTATCAAGTCTGAAGCAAAAGAGGGCTGGTACAAAGCAGGTCTTAGCAGTACCTACTCAGTCTCTTGGAGCATCCATCCATCTTTCCCAACAGTGGTATCAGAGCAAACTAAGGTAAAATGGGAGATGGTTTTCCTTCATTTATTGATAAATTAGACAGGAAAAACTATCAAGCATGGTCTCTAAGGATGAAGACCTACTTACAAGGAAGGAGTCTCTATGGATATATCTCAGGAGATGGGGAATTGCCCTCATTCAAAACAAGAGGATTACCAACCAAGGAAGAACATGAAAAGCTCAACACATGGTGTGCTAAGGATGCATTGGCAAGGTCTTATTTACTCAACTCCATCTCTGATTTTCTTTTGCCACATATTAGAAATTGTAAGACATCCCAAGAGACTTGGGAAACTTTGTCATCATACTTTTCCTCAAATACAAGGGCTAGGAAAAATCAGTTGTGGATTGAATTCACAACATTAAGGAAGCAACCTAAGCAAGATGTTTCAGAATTTGTGACCAAGATTAAAGATGTAGCAGATCAATTAGCAAGAATAGGACAAGAGATTGAAGAAGAGCAGATTGTAAGGCAAGTGATCAATGGGATCAAGTTTGATGACAAATGGGAAAGCTTCACCACTGCCATGGATCTTTACATGGACATGCAAATACCAGATCTAACAACTCTCATGGGACAATTGTTTACACATGAAGCAAAGCTCAACAAGAATGGAGATACTTCCAAAGGTAATAACTCTTCTGCCCTATACACTAATAAGAAGTCTAAAGATAAAGGCAAGAGCAAAAAGGTGGAAGATGAAGGCTCTACCTCCCAAGCCAACTATGCAGGTAGAGGTAGAACATCAAGAGGAAGGGGCAGAGGAGGTATGCAAGGTAGGGGGAGATCCTATAACTCCTCACCATGCAACATTTGTGGTTTATCAAATCATACTACAGATGAGTGTTTCAGGAATTACAAGAATCAGAGAGGAAGAGGATACCAAAGAGGTGGATACTCACAGTCAAGAGGTAGATTCAACCATCACCAAGGCTACAACAACAACTACAACAATAATTACAACAATAATTACAATGGTAACTACCAAGGAGGATTCAAATCTAGAAAGGACTACAACAACTACACAGAAGAGCAGGATGACTCTCTTCTGATCATGAACATGACTTCAAAATTAGGTACAAATGATGACCACCTATTCTACATTGACTCAGGGTGCTCAAATCATGTGGTTGGCAATGTAGCACTACTCTCTGATCTTGAGGAACCAAAAGGTAAGCATCAATTCCAAACAGGTGATGACACAAAGCATTCAGTAGTTAAAGTTGGAAATGTTAAGACTTGTGATGGAAATCAGAATTTGTTGAGCAGGGTACTCTATGTACCAACCATTACCAAAAATTTGATGAGTGTTGGAGAGATTGTGGAGAAAGGTTTGCAGGTTATATTCAACCAATATGGAGCATTTGTGGAGGATCCAAGGCATGGGTTCAAGAGAATTGCTAAAGGAGAAAAATCAGGTAGACTTTTTCACTTTTGAGTTAGAAGATACAAAGAATATTGCACTATACAGTTATAAAGATCAAACACTTTCAGAGCTTGAGATTTGGCACAAAAGATTAGGGCATATAGGTGAAAGAACCTTGAAGCAATTATGCAAGGATCAATGTGTGCTTGGAATACCTAATGTATCCAAGCAACATATGATTTACAAGTGTGGTGCTTGTCAATTTGGGAAGTCTCACAGGTTACCCTTCTCAAGGAAAGGATACATGCATGAAGACTACCTAGAGCTTGTCCACACAGATGTATGGGGACCAAGCAAAGACCCCTCAGTCTCAGGTTCAAGGTACTATGTATCTTTTATTGATGATTATAGCAGATGGATTGTATGTTACTTTATGAAGCACAAGGATGAGGTGTTTAATTGCTTTAAAAAATATCTTGCACTAGTTGAAAATCAAACAAGAAGGAATTTGAAGAGGCTAAGGTCAGATGGAGGAGGTGAGTACTTCTCCAATGAGTTTGAAAACCTCTTGCAGGACAGAGGCATCAAAAGAGAAATAACCAGAAGGTATTCTCCTGAACACAATGGGGTAGCTGAAAGAAGAAATATGTTAATTGTTGAGACAACTAGATCTATGTTGAATGAGAAAAGGTTACCTAACTATCTATGGGCAGAGAGTGTTTCTACTGCCACTTACCTCATAAACAGGTTACCATCTAAGTCTCTTGATGGCATGACACCCTATGAAGCATGGCATGGTAAGAGACCCTCACTAGACCATTGCAGGATATTTGGATGTGTAGCATATGTACACATTCCCTCTCAGATAAGAGGTAAGCTAGACCCAAAGGCTGAAAAGTGCATCTTTATTGGGTATGATCTAAATAAAAAAGGTTACAGGTTTTATAACCCTACCAATAAGGGATTCATGGTAAGCAGAGATGTTGTCTTTGAGGAAAATGATTCTTGGTATGAAAATGAATGCAAGAAAGTTAAATTACCCTATGATTTGGAAGAGGAGTTTCCAAGTCTTGCAGAAGAGGAACCTACTCAGAATGAAGCATCAAGTTCAGATGATGAAGATACTATCAACCTTGAAAAGTTTAAGGCATGGAAGTCCAAGGGCAAAATGAAGATGAAGAAGCTTGAAGACATACCTGAATCTTCAACTCAATCAATCAGAAGATCACAAAGAGAAAGCAAAAAACCTATCAGATATGGGTATGATACATCTCTTGTTACTAAACATTCTATTTATCTTTCCAAAGATTTGTCAAATGAAGAACCAGGATCATATGAAGAAGCCATAACCAAATCAGAATGGAAAGAAGCTATGGATGAGGAGATTGAAGCACTCAAGGAGAGTGACACATGGGAGTTAGTACCTAAGAAGGACTCCATGAAGGTAATAGGATCTAGATGGATCTACAAGCTTAAAAGAAACTCTGATGGCACAATTAATAGGTATAAAGCCAGATTGGTAGCCAAGGGTTTGTCACAAACCCAAGGCATAGACTATGAAGAGACATTTTCTCCTGTGGCCAAGATACCAACTATCAGAGTGTTGGTAAGTGTGGTTGCATCAAAAAAAGAATATGTACCAATTGGATGTCAAGAATGCCTTCTTGAATGGATGGATTTCAGAGGAGGTATATATGTCACAACCTCCTGGCTATGAGGACCCTAAGAAGGTAACATATGTTTGCAAATTAAAAAGGGCTTTATATGGATTGAAGCAGGCACCTAGGGCATGGAGTTACATGTTAACTACATACCTCCAAGACCAAGGTTTTGTTATGAGTAAGGCAGATATTTCTCTATTCATCAAGAGAAGTAATTCAGAGGTAATATACCTTTGTGTTTATGTTGATGACATCATCATTACAGGTAATGATGTCAATGGAATCAGATATATCAAGAGTCAAATGATGAAGGAGTTCAAGATCAATGATCTAGGTCTATTGAAGTATTTTCTTGGGCTTGAGTTAGTTTAAACTAACTCAGGAATATATATTACTCAGAAAAAATATACACAGGACATGTTAAAGAAGTTTCATTTGCAGGATGCCAAAGTAGCAAGCACTCCAATGGAGGTGAACCTAAATCTAAGTGCCCATGAAGGTGATGAAGTAAATCATATTACATGTTATCAAAGTATGGTGGGTAGCTTGAACTATGCTACCTTAACAAGGATAGATATTGCATATGGAGTTAGTGTGCTAAGTCAATTTATGCATAAGCCAAGGATACCTCACTTAGAGGCTGCCAAGAGAATCATGAAGTATCTCAAGGGTACAGAGAACCATGGTTTGTATTTCCCTTACACTTCAAATATTGATATCAAGATCTATTCAGATGCAGATTGGGCAGGATGCAAGGATGATAGGAGGAGCACTTCTGGATATATTTCTTTTGCAGGTGATAAACCAATATCTTGGTATGCAAAGAAGCAACCAACTCTTGCATTGTCTTCTACAGAGGCAGAGTATAGAGGACTGGCTAATGCCACACAAGAAGCAATTTGGATTAAGCTTTTGTATGCAGAACTGGGTTTGTTTACCAGATGTCCAATAATCTTTGGAGATAATACAAGTTCTCTTCACCTTGCAGCTAATCCTATCTACCATGCTAGGACCAAACATATAGAGGTCCATTATCATTATGTGAGAGAGAAGTTGATAAGCAAGGATATTCAACTGACCTATGTATCAACCAATATGCAATGTGCAGATTTGTTGACTAAAGCTTTGGATGGAACCAAACTTTGCAGATTCAAAGCCATGATTGGATTGCAGGATATACTTGAAGATTGAAGATGAAGAACAAGCCAAAATGTTTGGCTTGAGGGGGAGTTGTTGATGTAAATTACAAGCCTACACATTTGGCTTGAAAAATATCTTGAAGATTCTACATATGTGAAGAAACATAGGAACCATTGGTAGTGGTTAATTACATTGTTATCCCCCTGTAAAAGTCAAATTGACTTGGAATCTTTTGTAATCACCTACCAAAAGGATTCGTGGAAAAGGTAGCTCTTTGGTTGAAGGAATATCTCCTAGGATATAGGAGCTTGATCATAGGGAGCCAAAAGTTTGAATTTGAATTCAAATTTTTACTCATCTCTTATAAAAATGGACATGGAAAAGTCGCGTGTAGAACGCATCATTCCCGAGCTTCTCATCAGAGATTATGAGTGTGTGTGAGGCCTTCACTCTAGACCACACCTATCTACACCATTAGGCAATGATTTTCATGCCAATGGGTTTGTATACAAGTGTTCATTAATACATACATTCTCATTGTTCATTTCTGAGTTCTTTGTCATACTACTCAAAAGTCTGTTAACTTGTGAAGTGCATATCTCGGTCAATTCTTCACCAAATTCAATGATTCAAAGCTTGTTGGATTCAGCTTGAAGTTATCTACATGCCGCAAAAGTTCGACGAGATTCTATTCAGCCATTTCAGAGAAATCTGCGTCGAGGTGATCACTGGTCAATATCTGCTACAGTCCTAAAAAATCGGGGGTATAACTTAACTTGTTAAATTGATTTCTCTTAGCATAGTTTATCTTTTTACATCATTACACTTGGAATAGTTAGCTTACCAAGCGAATTAGATACCCTTAAAAGGAATTTTTCCATTTCTTACTGTGTTGGTCATACGGAGCAAAATACCTAGCAAGTGTCAAGACATAAATAGAAGGTTTTTTGAGTTTGTGAGTTTCATAGTTATCTGTTTTGGTTCAATCATTGCACACATCATTTCCAAAGTACATAGGGCATTTTATGGTGTCATTGGAAAGCTAAGGAGGTCTACTTATCAAGTCTGAAGCAAAAGAGGGCTAGTACAAAGCAGGTTTTAGCAGTACCTACTTAGTCTCTTGGAGCATCCATCCATCTTTCCCAACATGGGACACTCTAGATAAATCCATCCTTTGATTGCGATTGAGGGGAGGAAAGGAATTAGCGGTGGATACAAGGATGTTATGAGCTGGAAAGGGGAGGCTGTTGAGGTTTCTGGGGGCATCAGTGGGGGGTTCGTGTGCAGGCATCAAGAGGAGGGAGGAGACTGTCGGCCATTATCGGGCAGGGGGTGTTGAAGGCGACAGAGAAGAGAGGTGTCGAGGGTCTACCAATTTGTCAACAGAAAGTGTGGGTGGGCTCTGTCCAAGGCATGTTAGGAAGGAGGAAGCTCAGATCGTTGGTGTGGAAAGACGAAGGAAGGTGCACTTCACGGCTCAAAAGGAAGGGAGGAGAGGCGACTGCCTGATGCGCTGGGGGAGGAGTTATGTCACCATCCTCATTGTGGTTGCAGGCAAAAAGAAGGAGCCATCAGTGAGTGGACAAAAGGGAGTTCGTTCTTGGAGGAAGGATACCTGCAGCGGTAGATCTGGATTGGAGAAACCAAAGGGAGCTGTAGAAGTCGCAAGAAAAAAAGAGGGCGGGAGGAATTGGCCGTCGACTGAGGAGGAAGGTGTTGTTTGTTGAATCCGTGGTGAATCAAAAGGTGCATGTCAGGTTGAGGCAACAACATACCTCCGAAGTATGTCTTTTGGCATCTGGGTGCTCTGAAGAAGTGATCCGCCAAAGGGGAGGATGTGGACTCTCTGGTCGATACTGACAGAAGAGGACTAAGTTTGGCAAATAGATGATGGGAGTCAACGTTGCCATCAGAGGAGAGTAGGTTCAACTTAGTTTTGCTCAACCATGCCAACTGAAGTGCTGTTATCGGAATCAATTTAGGAGGAAGGGTTGAAAGGCGGTCAGTAGAGTAGTTGAAACTAGAGGTCGTTGGATGTTGATGCATATTTTAGGGACTGGAAAAGATAATGTATGATCAGGAATGGAAAGTTGAAGCAAGGGTCTAACCACGCTAAGTGAATCTGGGAGTAAAGCTTATCTTCAACATGATTGATGGTAGAAATGTATGACCTTTTCGACAGTCTCATCACTTCAGAAAGCTTGCCAGGAGAAGTAGGTATGGACATTGAAAAAAAAAATCAATCTTGTCTCTCAAGAGGAAGCCCTCTTAAGTATGCTCCAGTTGCATTGGGTGTTTAGTTTTTATTTAGTAGTATGTAGAGAATTGTATATTCTTGTTGTGTGATTGCATATATTTTCTCCTCGTTGATAATCCATCCGTAATAGTTTGGCATCAAACCGACTAGTGTAGTGTACATTAGTGTCAAGAAGCAGCAGTGGGTTTGTTGAAGGCCAAGAGGCTCCCTTGATTTCATCAATGCCAACGATGGACTCCTCATTTGGCTTTAAAAAAAAATGAAAGAGTGATTGGGTGAGCGAACAAAGGTATACGAGTGTGTGGGTGTCTAAGTGTGGAAGTGTTTGTTCATTTCTTGAATGCAAGAAGCACGGGAATGATTGGGAGTGAGTTAAGGGTCACTTGACGGTGGAGAGAGGGCATGTAAGAGGGGGGAAGAGAAAGCACAGGTGTGTAAAAGTGAGTGTGTGCGTGTAGATGTGTGTAAGTGAGTGTGAATTCATGAGAAGAAGAGTGAGGGTGAATGAATGCGAGAGTGTGTGGGTAAGCATGTGTATGTACGAAAGTACATCAGGATAAAAGAGAGTGCATGAGCATGTGTATTTGAAAGGGAAGTGCGAGCCGGAGGCCTATGAGCTAGGGCATAGACCAAGGAAGTATTAATCGAGAGATAATTGTGGCCTCCAGGTAATCTAAGTGGACCGATTTCGAGAGGTTTGAGCAAAATAAATGCTTGTATAATCATCTTTCTCTTGGGAATTAGGACTCATCATTTGGCGATCCCGTTGGGGATTGCAAAAGTGAAGTATCTATGCCGAATTGTGAGCTCAAAGTAGAAAAAGTTGTGAGAGACAAGAATCCCAACAAGATATAGTTACATATTACTAGTGTTTTCTCACGTTTAAAGGCCTTATCCACCTCTCTAATTTTATATCTAGGGTATATGGTATGTATTGTAGTGGTGTAGAGGGTCTAGGTTTTCTATTGAAAGGGCAATTATGAATGCCATAATTACAAATCTGAATGTTTCTCCCAGCTCCAAACTCCAAATATGGTCAATAGCAAGTTCTTTTGAAGCTCTCCACGAGACGCATCTATTGCTAGTATTTTCACTCGAATCTGACAACTGTCTTCAAGTTATGACCAAAACAGTGAATGGTGGGAAACACACACACTCACTTCACAACTTGTATTTGCTCACACACACACTACAGTGGCTCAAAAGTGATGGGGAGGGATAGACGACAGTCCTACACACACATTCCAAGCTTCACACACACACAAAAGAATAGGCTAAATTGCAGTCAAGGGACAACTTAAAGGAGAAAAACTTAAACTAAGTGGACAAAGAACATCAAGTAGGACACACTTAAGTGCTCCTGATGACGCTAAATTAAAGACAAGAACACACATACAAAGGAACTCAAAAGGAACAAGTGATTGGTATCAAAGAATCAGCAATGTGGTTGTACAAGGATCACTGGGTTAATTGGAAGGGCATATGAACCTTAGATCAGGAAGATACCTAGGGAGAGACCGACAAAGTATTAGATCATCCGAGGCTAGTGTCAACCATACAGCCAGATCTTGGGCTCAGCAGTTGAGTGACTACCTCTACGATCTAGACTCAGAAACTAGTGACTCTGAGATGTCTTATAACATGGAAAGACCTGTAGGTAGCTCAGGAATTGTGTACCTAGAAAGGTCGGAAGGCCCCTACAAGACTCAGTTGGAATATATCCAGACCAACTGCTTAGGTGCACGCATCTATGAGGATGGTCTGAGAAGATCTGTTGTCCTAATTAAGAACCCGGATCAACCCATTGGACTAGAACACCCTGTAGTCAAGTTCGAAAATGGTTCCTACATAGATAAAGAAGGAACAATGTATGTGGTCACCAGCCAACCTGAAAGGACGGATGAGTTTGGAAACATAATCTTTGAACCTAAATTAGGTGACATAGAGTAGGGGAACTTAGGAAAGGAGCCAAAAACCCTCATGGAACTCAGAGAGAGAGGAGTAGAGATAGACCCGAGATGAGCTTTGCTAATCCACTTGGCAGAGAAAGAACGAGGACAGAGACTGATAGGATGGACAGGGAGAGACATAGGGATCCGAGGAATCCAAGAAATGCAGACGAATTCCCTCTTCCAAGGCCTAGAGAACACGCTAGAAGCTTAAGACCCACACAATTGGTTAAGTCCATGAAGAATTGCTTCGATGGCACAGGAGACCCGTATGACCATGTAGTTGAGTTTAGGCAAGTTTTGAGAGCTGAACAAGTGGAAGACTTGTTCACTCAATACAATGCTTTTGGCCTAACACTAAAGAACACTACATTGACTTGGTTTCAACCACTTCACCAAGACCACTACAGAAGTATAGACCAACTTCTTGAAGCATTCATCACTGAGTTTTCCAAAAGTGGCATTAGGCATAACACGTCATCCATGATATCAGCTTTAAGCAAACACCTCAAGAGACAGTGAGGCTCGCAAGAAGAAGGTTTAGGCAATACCTAGAGAGGTGCCCTGCTCTCGAGTTACCCACTCCGACCAAACGCCTTATTTCTAGATGGATTGTTAAGCACCAAACTGAGATCATATGTGTACTTAAAGGACCCTAGATCCATAGAAGAATGTGTATGCTTGTGCATAGACATTGAGGATAATCTAGGGGAGGAATTAGAGCTCTCAAAGATCTATAAAGATTCAGATAGTTCTAGTAGCCTCATTTCCTCACAATCCACATCGATTGAGGATCTAGCAGAAAAGGTAGCTCAGAAATTAGGTGTCTCTAGCAAGCAAATTCCTAGATTTGCCCCAAGAAAACGATGCTACACTTGTGGAGGAGACCATATGGCTAATGTGTGCCCTATCATGGCTCAACCCCAAGTTAATCCCAACAACCAGTACTGCACCATAGAAAGGAGGTACACCAATCACACAGCACAAGACTACCCATACAACAAACAAGCTATTAGAGAAAATTATCCTCAGCCATATCCACAACAAGAAAAGTACCCTAATCACAACAACAGTATGCTAGGCCCCAGCAAACCTATCAACCACCCTATCAAGGGCAACAAAGACCGCAACCAGTCCTAGCGCAGCAACCCCCTGCCCCCACCAATGTGATTCCAATGAAGTATGCAACTGCAGAAGAAAATTTAAATAGAGCTTTAGTGCCAGTGACATCATCCCTTTCAGAAAGTGACCCAAGTGATCATATTTTTGACTCTACCCATATTGATAGCCCACAAGCTTACTACATGCAATCACTCGAGCATAATGAGTCATACTATTATGAAGAACCGAGTGAGTCTAGTTGGGAGCCAGAATACGCAAATGTCATGTATGCAAACCCCAACCTAGGCAGATAAGACCTCCTTTTCCTAGAGGACCATGCTATCGATGTCAGGGGGATCACCTCATTCATGATTGCCCTCTACCTACACCCACACAAACCCAATCTGTGACAATTCAAGGCTTTTGTCCAGATTGCAGGAAGGAGCATTTATTGCGAGAGTGCCCCAAGAACCCTGCCAATATGCCAAAAAGCACTCCTATCAATGTTATTGGGTTGGTGGTAGACTCCACAGGAGGTGTGACTTCCATAACTCCAGTGCAAAGTCATCACGAGAGCTCGGGCACTTAAGCAAAACCAAGACTTAGGCCAAGGAAAGAATGTGGAGGTTAGCGAGACTGAGAGCCAGAATAAGAAGAGAACAAGAGCTTGGAGAGATAGCCGTGAACATATGAAAAGGCAATGGGCAAGAAAGATGAGCGAACTCGAGGAAAGTATGCGAGAGACCAAAGCCAAGATCATCGAAATCACATCTCAAACGCACTCTCACACCACCTCCACTACCATCCCCATCACCTTCCATTCCTCCACCCTCTAATCCACCACATGTAACCCACCCACCACCCCGAGTAGGATCAATCTTCGCATATCCCACTCCTGAGGACATAGATATGATGCTTAGAGCATATCAGGCCAGGATCCAAGAAGGGCCAAATGTAACAGATCATGAAAGATGTTACCCTAGAGCTGACCTAGAGCTTGAACGAACCAAGTTGTGTGCCAAGATGGTGGAATTGGTTGAAGCCATGTTTCTTCAATTGCTCTAGCTCCACTAGAACACCACTACATTTTGATGGTCTATTAGATAGACTGGAGATGATAATTGAAAAGTCTGGAAAAGGAGCCAACTTCCAATCTAAGGATAGGGCAAATGATGGAATAAGCATTCCTCCCAGGGAAGCTTATGTGCCTAACTCCACTAAACCAGACACCTCTTCTTCCATGAATCGGTATTCACCAGAATTCCTACGAGAAATTCAAGAAGTGAAATGGGCCAAAGAAAGCGAAGATCCTCCTCCAATTGAGCTTGTGGATGACGCGCACGATCAATTCCCACAAGACATTCCTTCCCTTTATGGAGAGCAGGAGAGTGCCCAATCTCAAGAGAGATTAGACTTCGAGTCTAATTCTTTACATGAACTACCCCATTTCACAGGCCCGTGGGAAGCAAAGTCCACTTGTATGAGAGCACCAACGGTCATGATAAGAAACGAAGACTCAATCATACCTAGGAACACAGAGGTAGTAAAGAATACTAAAGTGCAGTGCAATCTCACTTTAGAAGAGCTACTCAAGGTCAAGCCTGAATTGTGGAAACATGTAGCCAAGGAAGTGCCAGACATGTCAAAACCTCGTTCCCAGGGTAGGATCTCATAGAACAGTACCGGAAATACCTTTGGACAAGATAGGATACATGAGCAAAGGAGAAGAAGGAAACACCTATCTCCTATCACTCATCAGGGTTACACAACCAAGGCCATTTTGGACTCAGGTGTAGGAGTCGCAATTGCTACCACTTCCTTATGGAAACGTTGGGGCAAGCCAGCACTCAAGACAACAAGAATGAAGTTGCAAATGGCTGATGCTCACATAGAAAGACCCTTAGGGCTACTAGAAGGGATAACTCTTACTACTTGTGGTGTGGAGTTTGAGCACACATTTGCTATCTGTGACTTTAGCAAAAATCAAGCCTATGAGATGATTCTGGGAAGACCCTTCTTGAGGCAGTTGCAAGTGGTACAAGATTGGGGGACCAATTCTTTGTATTTGCAACACTTGGGTGTCACTACCAAAGTGAATCTCAAAGATTTCTCTCATAGAGATGTGCCCCCTATTCAATGGAATCCCGTCCATAGAGCTAAAGATGATACTGAGTCAGTGCATTCCATAGGATCAGGATCCTCATGGATGCATGAAGACACTCACCTGTGGATGTGTAAAGTAGCAGTAGAAGAAGAGAAGAGAGAAAAAGCCAGAGAGATAGGTGTGAAGGAAACCCATAGATCAATTCAAAACCCAGCCTATGCACCTGAAGTCTTTCCTGACAAAGAATTTGAACCTCATGGTTGGGTAGAAATTTTAGCAACTATGGATGTAGCCATCAATGAAGAGCAGTGGACACCCCATTGTGACGAGGTTGGCTATGACATCTGAGTCTTCACAATAGAGCCAATCATGGGAGATTCGGTTCTAGAAGAATGTGAACCTAGCACTGATGCATTTGAGGACGCAAGTGACTCCGATCTAGAGTCAATTATAATGGACCCTCCTTTTGCATCAGATGAGGAATATTTCTATGAAGTAGAAGCTCACCCTCAGAGATATGAAGAAATTACAAATGAGGTGAGATTAACCACACAAGTGACCACCAAGAGTGAAGGAAAGAAAAGGAAGAAGAAAGAAGCCACACTAGAAGAAGAAGAATCCTTGTTCGAAGTCCTAGAAAACTTTAAGAAGTATGAAATAGAAGACAGGAGAGTCATGATAAGAATGCCAAAACACGATGCACAAGCACGAGAGGCCTATGATAACAAAGAAACCACCAAGAAAATAGTGGTAGCCATAGAAGAAGGAGAGGAGAGATGCACATGCATAGGACATGACTTAAGTGAAGATGAGGAGCAGGAATTGATAGCCTTACTACGAGAATATAGAGACGTGTTTGCATGGAGCTACAAGGACCTGAAAGGTGTAGACCCGGACATATGCTCACATACGATCCCCATGATCTCAGAGGCGAGACCCTCTAAACAAAAGCCATACACATACAATGACAACTATGCTGCCAAGATCAAAGAAGAGATAGACCGCTTGGTTGAAGCTGGATTTATCTATGAAATTGAGCACACTGAATGGGTATCCCCCATTGTAGTGGTGCCCAAAAAGAATGGAAAATTATGCATATGCATTAATTTGAAGAAGGTTAACGCAGCCACTATCAGAGATAGTTATCTGCTTCCTATCATTGAGCATCTATTAGAGAGGGTAGTAGGCAAAGAAGTGTATAGATCCTTGGATGGGTTCTCTGGTTACAATCAAGAAGCCATTGCACCGGAAGATCAGCATAAGATGGCTTTTGCCACAGTGGGGTATATTCGCTTTTAGGGTAATGCCATTTGGGCTTACCAATGCTCCTGCAACCTTCCAGAGACTTATGTGCCATGTGTTTAAGGAGTTCCTGAGAAAGAATTTAGAAGTCTATGTTGATGATCTCTGTGCTCATTCCAACATTAGATAGACCCATATACCTGAACTCAGGCAAATCTTTGATAAATGTAGAGAATATCAAGTCTGCTTGAACCAAGAAAAGTGTGTTTTCATGGTCAGGCAAGGCAAGATTCTAGGACGCATAGTGCCAAAGAATGGCATATCCACTCACGAAGAGAAAGTGAGAGCTATCGCAGAACTACCTAGGCCAAGGAATGTCAAGGAAGTGCAAGCTTTCATGGGGCATTGTGGTTATTACCGACGCTTTATACACATGTATGCCATCATTGCAAAGCCTTTCTACGGACTTTTGACTAACTTTCAGTGGACAGATGAGTGTGAGAACTCCTTCAATGAACTTAAACGGCGATTATGCTCAGCACCAATCTTGACTACACCAGATTGGAATAAGCCCTTCCATGTGCATGTGGATGCATCCAATTATGCCATTGGATGTGTGCTTGCACTACCTATTAGTGAAGGTAATATGGATCTTCCAATTGCCTATGCAAGTAGACAGTTGAATGCAGCTGAACAAAACTATACCACCACCGAACGAGAGGGATTAGGCATGGTGTATGCAGTTAAAAAGTTTAGACATTATTTGCTTGCAAATAAGTTTAAATTTTTCAGTGATCATCAAGCACTCTTGTACTTGGTAAACAAACCATGCAATACATGCAAATTGGTGAGATGGTTCCTCTTGCTAATGGAATACGACTTTGAGGTTGTGGTGAGGAAAGGCAAGACTCATTTGAGAGGAGACCATCTCTCTAGGCTCACATCTGGAGAAGCCCCACAAGGAGTATCGGATGACCTTCCTGATGCTTACTTGTTTAATTTGGAAGTCGTGCCGCAGTGGGCTAAGACATTAGCGCCAGTATTGGCATATGGACCTAATCACCCAGTCATAAACAGTCAAGATAGAGAGGTAGTAAAGGCCCAAAAGTACCACATCATGGCAGGAAGTATGTACAAGCATACAGATCAAGGGATATTGGCTTGTTGTGTGGAAGAGGATGAGTATGCTCAATGGTTGCAATTAGCACATGTAGGTGCATTAGAGCAACACTACTCAAGGCAAAGAACCTTATAGACATTAAGGAGACTTGGAGTGCATTGGCCGACTATGGAAGCAAATGTCCATAAGTTGTGTAAGGAATGCCCAGTCTGTAGCACTAAACCACCAGTCGAACATGCCACTCTTTATCGAGTGTCTTTAGTGCCAGATTGGAGTGAACCATTAGTAACCTTTGTGAGGACGAAAACATTCCCTCCAGACATGACTTTGGCTAGGAAGAGAAGTTTAGAACAAGAAGCCCTAGACTACTCACTCATTGGAGATAATTTATACAAGTGTGGCAAAGATGGTTACCTTGGACTATGTGTCCATGAGAGCAGATATCTTAAAATCTTGGAAACTGCTCACCAAGGTGTAGCAAGAGGAAACTTTGGTCCAGATCGGGTGACCAAGGCAATACTATTTGCAGGATTTTGGTGGCCCACCCTTCACATGGATGCACATACCTATGTGAAGAGGTGTGAGGTTTGTCATCGAACTCAGTATCCTATATGCAAGGATGAGATGCCATTGAAACCTATGATAGGTGGACGTGCATTCTCTAAATGGGGAATATACTTTGTTGGTCCTATTAATCCCCCAGCTAAGGGTTCACGTGCTAAGTATATCATTCAATTTGTGGCCATAGACTATCTAACCAAGTGGGTAGAAGTGAAAGCCACAACGAAGAATGATGCTCAAACGACAGTTAAGTTCCTATTTGAGAATGTGTTTACCAGATACGGTCTACCTATAGAAGTAGTTAGTGATAGAGGCACTCACTTCTTGAATGAAGTTATTGAAAATCTCCTCCAAGAGTTCTTGGTGATACAAAAGAAGTCTGCCCCCTATCACCCACAAGCTAATGGACAAGCCGAAAGCACCAATACGATCCTATGCAATGTGCTGACTAAATTGGTGAATAATAAACGCTCTGATTGGGACAAACAGCTGCACCACGCTGTTTGGGCATACCGGGTTGCCTATAAAACGGTACTCCAAGCCACACCCTTTCAGATGGTGTTTGGTCAAAATGGAGTGCTTCCATTAGACTTCTTGATATCAACTCTACGGGTAGCACAGGAGCATGAGTGGACGGGTCATGAACTCTCTTCAAGAATTTTTGACCTGGAACAACTAGGTGAAACAAGACTAAGAGCTGTCGCAGGGATATATGCAGCTAAAAAAAGACAGAAGGCGTACTTTGATGCCCACATAAAGGATAAGGGCTTGAAAGTAGGAGACCTAGTCCTAATCTACACCTTGAAGCAACATGCACGAAAGTTAGAGAAGAGGGGCTATGGACCAATGATTATCAATAGGATCTCCACAAGTGGAGTAGTACAACTAGCCACTCTAGAAGGTGACATCCTACCAAGTTACATAAGAAGTTGTAGAGTCAAGTTATATCAAGAAACCTTAAAAGAAGAGATGCTAAATCGACTCAATACTGCAAAGAAACGTAAAGAAGAGGAAAAGCAAATTTGAGAAGAAGCACAGGCAGAAGCTTTAGAACACATCCGATGAATGATATTGAGAAGACAAGGTAGAGATCAACCTATGCCTGACACTCAAGAAGCTCTAGGTTATCACATGGCCATGTGCAAGGCTTCAGGTGAACGTTCCCATAGGATAGTCGATCGACGACCTTTTTTGACCTTAGAAGTAGGACAAGGGGAGAGTGCAAGGACCATGAGAGCCTTAATTGACTCCGGAGCAGCGACTAGTGCAGTTCGACTTTCTTACAGCCAAGAATTGCAATTGAGGGTCAAATGCCTTGTCATTTGAGGAGTTACTCTATGTTCTACTGCACGAAGATCAGTCCAGGCAGAACAAGTCCATTATGTGTGCTGCAGGAAGATCAAGATTTCTTGTCTAGTCAAAAGGGCAAAGGAAAATGGAGCTCTTCAATTAGTAAGTAGAAATCTACAAATGCTGGACATTCGAAGAAGGAAGATAAAGATGAGAAGAAATCAAAAAAGTAGAAATTGTTTTGCAAGTAATATAAAGGGAATGATCATATCATAAAGAACTATCCAAAACTGGTTGCAAAAGAGGCAAAGAAAAAGGAGGTTGGAATGGTTTTTGTAGAGGCCTCTACACCAAAATCAGAGTGTGCTAATCTTGTGCAAGAAGAAGAATGGGCATTTGCTACTGTTTGCAATTTTGACCCATCTTCTCATGAGCAGTGCATGTCTGCAGTAGACTAAGATCTTTGGTACTTTGACATGCGCCGACAACTCCTCTTATCCTGTTATGGGAGTTAGTAAGATCATTTTGACTACTACTGATGGTAGTTCTTTCACTTTGTCAGATGCTTTGTTTGTGCCAGGGATAAAAAAAGATCTGTTATCAGTTTTTGCATTAGCCAAGATTGGCTTGGTTGTGAAATTTGTTGATGACAGGTGTACAGTTCATGATCTACCAAATGGCGACGTGATTATTGCTTTTCGCGTTTTATGTCGCGGGCTGTATAAGCTCATAGACTATGAAAGATCTGTAAATGATTCAGCATGTGTAGTACATGATTCTCAGGCTATGTCAGATGCAAAGCTTTGGCATGCATGCTTTGGTCATCTCAATTTTGCTAGTTTGCTAAGTCTACAGAAATCTAAAATGATGTCCTCTTTGCCCAAACTTGAGGCACCTAGAAAAAATGTCTGTGAAGGCTGTATTTTGGGCAAAATGCAACATTCCTCCTTTCCAAAAGATGGTTCAGTTTGGGCTACTCAGAAATTGCAGCTTGTACATAGTGATGTCTGTGGTCCCATGTAGACACCTTCTTTTGGAAATTATCTTTACTTCGTGACTTTCATCGATGATTTTTCCAGGCATGCATGGGTATATCCATTGAGGTCAAATTCGAAGTGTTCATGTGCTTCAAATAGTTTTTGGTTTTTGCTGGAAATCTATCAGCATGTAAAATGGGCACCCTCAGTTCTGATCGAGGGGGGGGGATATATGTCTTCTGATTTTAATGCATTTCTGGCCGAATGTGGGATAAAACACCAGTGTATAGTGCCATATACACCTCAACAGAATGGAGTTGATGAACGAAAGAATAGGTCACTCATGGAGATGGCGAGGTGTATGGTCAAGAGTCAGGCTTTACCACATAGTTTCTCGCTTGAGGCTGTCAAGCGCTGCAGTCTATCATTCCATATGAGGTTTGGCATGATTGCAAGCCATCTATTGCTCATCTGCGTGTTTTTTGTTGTTTGGCATATGCATAAGTGCCTGAACAACATCGCAGAAAATTGGATGATAAAGCAGTAAAATGTATTTTTGTTGGGTATAATTATGAAAGTAAAGGCTATCGTCTGTATCATCCACATACGAAATGCATTCTGGTTAGCCGTGATGTTGTTTTTGTGGAAGATACTATTCAACCATTGCTTTCATGTACTAAGGAGACATCTGTTAGCTCGAGAGACATGTATGATACTTTGTTGCCTCTTTTTACAGGTGGATAGTCTAGTGCTAGTCCTAATGAGGCAACTTCTCAGCCTTTGCAGGTTTCATGTGATGATGCAGATCATCCTATTTCTGATGCAAATTTACATGATTGATCCAATTGTTGATGAGAGAGTTGATATTGAGGAGGCAAAAACTATGCCAAAATGGTTGGTGCAGATTAGATGCATCAGCCATATCGTACTCTATCATATCGTACTCGATCATGCTCTCATAGTGCCTCTTTTGCATCAGGTTGCTATGCTATGGCTGCATCTAGTCTCTGTGATGAGAATGAGGCTATTTCATTTGACGAAGCACAAAATTCAGAAAATTGGATGGCTGTTATGCAATCTGAATATGATGCTATAATGAAAAATGGTACTTGGTCTTTATGTGACGCCTCCTGGCAAGAAGGCCATTGGCACTAAGTGGGTTTACAAGCTAAGCATAAGCCTGATGGAACAGTTGCGAGGTATAAGGCTAGGCTTCTTACAAAGGGTTATGCACAGGAAAGAGGCATTCATTTTGAGCTAAGCCTAGCCTGATGGAATAGTTGCGAGGTATAAGGCTAGGCTTGTTACAAAGGGTTATGCACAGGAAAGAGGCATTCATTTTGACGAGACCTTAGCACCTACATGTCGTATGACTACTGTTCAGAGCATTTGTGCACTTGCAGCCCATCATGGTTGGAATGTACATCAGTTGGACATTAAAACTACATTTCTGAATGGTGACTTGCATGAAGAAGTGTATGTTTTTCAGCCCCGTGGCTTTGTGAAGAAAGGGCATGAAAATCAATCATGCAGGTTAAAGAAGGCATTGTATGGTTTAAAGCAAGCACCACATGCTTGGTATAAGAAGATACATGCCTATCTGAGTGCACATGGTTTTGAGAACAGTCAAATTGAGAGCACCTTATA
This sequence comes from Ceratopteris richardii, assembly GCA_020310875.1. NCBI lineage: Eukaryota > Viridiplantae > Streptophyta > Polypodiopsida > Polypodiales > Pteridaceae > Ceratopteris > Ceratopteris richardii. The sequence goes on from CM035424.1 coordinate 39,539,652, forward strand.
TGTTAAGTGTGCTAATGATGCGCTTCTAATCATTGTTGTCTATGTTGATGACATGCTGCTCACTGGTCATATTGAGAAGCATATTGCTGCTTTTAAGGCTGATTTGCATGCCTCATTTGAGACGTCTGATTTGGGGCATTCACATCACTATTTGGGCATTCAGTTTATGCAAGTTGATGGTGGAATGGCTTTGTGTCAGTCTTCATGATGCTGGAGATGCATTTGATGCTTTCCTCTATCAGCTGACTATTGGCCTCTGATTTACTTATGCATTACACAACCAGATATTCAGTTTGCTATCTCACAGATGAGCGAGTTTATGCATTGCCCAAGAGTTAAGCATTGGCAGGTGGTTAAGCGCATCTTTTGCTACTTGAGTGGTACTCAGCTACTTGGGTTGTTTTATCCCAAGGGGGGATCACTACCACCAGATTTGCATGCTTTTTCTAACTCTGATTGGGCTGGTTGCTATGACACTCGTGTGTCCACTAGTGGCTTTTGCTTCATTCTTGGTAGCTCATGTATATCTTGGTTGAGCAAGAAGCAGACTACTATGGCCACTTCTAGTTGTGAGGCTGAGTATAGGGTAGCTTTCACAACGAATGTTGAGTGTGTGTGGCTCAGATGCCTTATGGATGATTTGGGTGTTGGTTAGTCTTTTGCCACCACCATCTTCACTGACAATCAGAGCACATTGGCAGTTGCGAGGAACCCTGTGTTCCATGCTCGCAGTAAGCACATTGAGGTGCATTATCATTATGTCAGGGAGAGGTTCTCTGTTGAGGAGATCAGCTTGGCATATGTGCCCACGCAAGAGAACATTGCAGACCTTTTCACGAAGGCTCTGCCTAGGGAGAAGTTTGAAGCTTTCCACAAAGCTTCGGGCTTACTTCCTTTTGTGGAGTGATTTCCACATAGCTTGGCACTTCCTTATACATGAGTGTCAGCTCCTTGTTCACCGCATCACTCCCAGGGGGATTTGTTGATATATTTAGGTAGTGATGTGTATGAACACTCTAGGACCGCTGGGGCACTTTTTTCCCTCTTTAGAAGGTTTTTTTTCCCCGGCTTGTATATACGCCTATTGCTCTAATGGGCTACTTATCTTTGTACATTCTCTAGTAATACATTCATTATTGTGTGTTGTGCTCCAAGCTTCTTCTTCTTCCTTGTACTGTTTGCATGCTTCTACAGACGTCTAACTCCAACAAACGTGTGGTAAAGTATCGTGTTGCAATTTTTTTCTTCTCATTTGCATACGATTGAGTTCTTGCATGGCATTTACCCCCTTCCTTTGGACCATTAGCTCCCTATTTTCTTGTGTTTGTAGGGTAGTTTTAATTCATTTCTTTGTTGTTGCACAAGAACATCCCCTAACCCCTCTCTCTCTCATTCTCTCTCACATACACACACCTCCACATACACATCGATGCTAGCATCACTCTCCATCTATGTCATATTCATTTGATGTTGAGTGGGTGGGTGAGTGTCCTCATGGATCCCTCCCACTTTACATTTCTTTTTTAAGTAAACATAGAAAAAATAACAACCATACTCTTGAGATTACGAGAAAAGAATTTGAATAAGAAAAGGTTATTTTTCTTCATGCATGCATAAGATTCCCTCCATTTAATGTGACTGTGCTTTGGAAGAACATGGACTGCCTTTGAATAGTGGTTGGCAGGTGCATTGAAAATGCATTGGCTTAACTCTGTTCATTGTGTTAGATGCATGTGAGCCAGGGTATGCGATTTTCTCTTTCCTCCTTAAAGGATTTGGTAGATCCATGCATAGGAAGGCGAGGGGGAAAGGAACATCCTCCTTTCCCTCCTTCTCTCTCTCATTGTGGGAGACATCGTTGGTTCTCTCCCTATCTATCTAGAGCTTTCTTTGCTATAGAGGTGCTTTTCCCCTGTGTGTCACACTTCTATGGTTGCGGGCACCTCTGTTGCTTCCCCATTGTGCATAGCATTGTGTGCCTCTGTGGCTCTCCCATCAGCTCCGTGTGGGGGCTGAATTTGTCGAGGCTCCCCCACTACCTTAGAGGTAGCTCCATTAAGGGGTTTGAGATCTGTGCAAGCTACCCTCCTTGACATTGACTCTCTACTACAGGTGTTGTTACCTAATCATCTTTACACTACCAAGGTGAAGGTATGTGCATGATATTCCCCTCATGGCAATCTGCTCATGCATGGAAGGATTATTGCTTCTCCTTTCTCCCTTGCAGATGATTCTGGTGCCCTCAAGGTCAAGCTACCACAAGCTCCTCCTCGCCATCTACTTTGGATGGGAGGGTCAAGCTCTTCATGAGCTCCCCTTCCTTGGTTTCCTCTTGATAGAGGTCCAATCACATAGTCCCCTTCTAGGTCGTGCCAACTCTTGAAAAGACTTTGCAATTCTAGGCCTCATCGGCCACACACATTCAGACAGTTTGCTGGTCCCCCATGTTTTCCATTCCCACATGGGCCTCTCTCTTTGATTGCCACAGATCTGGGCTGATGGCTAAAAGCTTCTGAGGTCTTATTAAAATCTCACACTAGGCTACTACCTCAAATACTTGAGCGAACCATCGCAAAAATGGGTAGTGTGTTATAGCGATAGCTATGGAATGCGCGGCTAGATGTTGGATATTGAAATACATGATCTCTATCTTAGGGTTACTCCTTATTCAATATCTTTGTCTCATGATTGCCTTATGTTTTGACCTCCTTGACATGCGGTTTGTAATATTAAACCTTATGTGGTTGTGTTGTTCTTCTTAGTCTCTTGTGAACACAATGTTACCATTCCCAAAAGATCTCTCTACAACTTGTCACCAATACTCTCTTGCATTTCCTAACCACAAGATGTTGGTGGCAGATGATGATGTAATATTACTTCGAGGAAGTGTTGTCTTGACCTAGTCATTTTTATTTTCCCTTCACTTTGTTAAGGGTTGGTGTCAATTTAAAGGTTCTTGTTGATCTTTTATCTATAGGTTTCATTGAAAGATATGGAGAAACATGTTGTCTTTCTCACCATTACTGAGAGGCAAATATCTGAAGTTTTCAAAGACAACATGCCCAAATTGAGGAGTTCGGATATGGAAGGTAGCACATAGTTCGAGTACTATGTGTTTTTTTCTCATGCATAAGGTTATTTTAGGGAGTATTGGGTACAAATCTTTTACATTGTGTCATTACATGATATGAATCATACGTAAGAGGCCATGGGGGCTACACATGTCCTCACTTCATTTTAGAAACATAATTGTTGTAATTATCTGTACACACACTCATACATATTCTAAAAGCAAAGCATTCAAACTATGACAATCTCTATTTCATATCTCGATATTATCTGTAATGAAATAACCATACAATAAAGGAGTGTTCTAGATATTTGATGTTATTATCTATCCATATGAATGAAGTATGAACACGGGGTTGATTGTGGCCTTGATTTTTTTGCTAGAGTTCCCTCTATAATTCCTTGATCGTGGTTAGAAATGATGACAACCATGTTGATGCCTTTCTTGATGTCACTCTTAGTTGCAATATTGTTTTATGCTTGGTACCTTCAAGTGTATTTCAGCGTGAGAAGAAGGAGCTTGAGGTACTATGGGTGCACTGTGTAACTACCTCGAAAGGGATTCGATCCCAAAAGCTCACCAAAAACTTTGACATAAATCCTGTTTGGACATTTGATTAGGGCTTGATCTATTAAATTCCTATCAAGCCAACTAAAAAATGTTTTTGAAGATTGAAATGCATTTTAGCTTGGAATGTTCTCTTGATGCTCTTGACTCTGTTTTGATGCTAGATAATTTTTTGCACTTCATGAAATTCAAAAAGAAAAGATTATCTTCTTCACTTCTATATCCATTCTATAAGGAAACCCCAATGCCTCTCATTGCCTTTGTTGTCTTAGGAAGTTGCAGATATGACCATTGTGACACATGAAACTTGGTTTATGCTCTCTGAAATTTTGTAGATATAAGAGATGGAGGTGTTTAGGAGTTAGTCACAGGTCTTGGTGTGTTGACACTGGTTTTGATTGACTGATCCTTGAGCAAGTGGTTGGGAACTTCCAACTACACATGAAAAGTCTCTACATTGAACTATTTTATGATCAATGTTTGAGATATCTGCATGATTGGAGGCATAGGAATGTCATATTTTCCTACTTTTTTGTTCTGTTGATGAATTGCCTCCATGCTTTATCACATTCATATGCATGCTTCACTTTGTAATGCACTAATTATACGAACTAGATGAATCACACTTACAAATCATTTCTACAAATTTTGGTTCTCAATGGCAACCCACCACTCCATGTTTATATCATGTCAGATGCTAAGAAAGAAAGATATTATGTTTGAAGTCATTGTTACTGATAGAGATGATGTGACCCTTTTAGAAGTTTTTGTCTATTTTAAGGCTAATCAATTACCTGGAGATGTGTTATAGGGAGAAGGCCCCAAGGCTCATCAGATTCCTCATAGATGTGTTGTACTCTCTTCAAAGTCCCTGAAGGCACAACTACTTCGAGGTGTATAGCTTGAGAAGCATGCATCATATGTGACAATCATACTAATATCTTTTCAAATGTTTTTTGTTCATAGAAGTTTACAAGCATACTATTGGCATATATCTTTGGTGCCTCATTTAGATGTTCCTTGAGCAAAAGGGTCAATGATTGCTCATGGTTTCACACTTGTTATTTTATACTCAGTTAGCCCTCTCTGTGTGCCTCATGACAGAGGTTTAAATGCATGGGAGATTGTGTACATAATGCTTGTGGTTGGGTTTTTTTTATTGCCACACTCAAGGGGATGGTGTCCTTGCCCCACCACTATAGAGGATTCTTCCTCCATTCCCTTGCATTATGCAGGACTATGAAGACCCTAGATATGCACTATGCTTCTTCATGATGTTCTTTTTGTTGTGAGCATGTATACTTTGGGGGGAATTGAAATTTATGTGAACGTTCAGGTAGGGAGTGAAGTTTTGAGTAAGCATAACTTTGAGTATTGCAGATCTTAATGTGTACATTTACAAAGCTTTTCACTTCAGGACCCTCATATGGGAATGATTTAAAGTTGTTTTGATAGTTTTTCTATAAATAGAGAACTTCATTTTTGTAAAATGGGGGGCTCTTGGTTCAATGTGCTCTTCATGTACATATCCTTATGAATGGAAGATCACTCTTTTATTCTTACAATATGTACATTCTTGTACTTTTTCTTTGAGACTGTGAAAGTGAGGTGTGTGTGTGTGCGTGCATGCTTTTCTCTCCTTTGTTGTGTGAGTAAGAGATTGCATTTCTTGTATTTTTCACATGGGACAAGGATCCTTGACAACCCTTCTCTCCATGTTCTCAAGGTAGGTGGCATAGCTTGGAGCTGATGGTCAATGGCTTGAGCATGTTGGAGGTTGGGTTGGATGAGAGGAGAGTCTTTCTTGAGCCCTCCTCTTGCTTCCATGCAAGGTGGTGTGGGTCTTGGCTCCCCTTGGGAGTACTACAACAATAACAACATGCATCTATAAACATGACTCCATTTGAGGCTATGTAGAGTTATAATTGTTTGATTGCACTTCATTTTTTAGTTTCCAAAATAAAGTAGAAATATCTAAACAAATGCTTTAGAATATGGATGAAGAGCTTGGAAAAATTAAGCAACACATAAAAGAAGCTCAAAAAAGGCAAAAGGAATTCTATGATTTGAAGAGAAGGCCACTTGAATTTCAAACAGATGACATGGTATTTCTTAAAGTCAATCATCACCCATCTAACTTGTTGCTAGGGAAGGATCATAGACTTTCTCCACAATACGTAGGTCCCTTTAAAGTTTTGAAGAAGATTGGATCTCTTGCTTGTTTACTAGAATTGCTTGAAAAATTAAATGTGCATCTTATATTTCATGTTAGCTTACTTAAAAGATATGTACCTAATGTTTCTCATGTTTTATAGGAGGACTATAAGTTAAAAGATGATGGCTTTTTTGAGCTTTAACCAGAAATAGTATTAGATAGGAGGGAAAGATTATTGAGAAATAGATCTATAATAGAGATTTTGGTGCAATGGCACACATATCCAGTTGCAGATTCCACTTGGGTGAATTTAGATGACTTTTGGCATATTATCCTTCTTTCCAACTCTCAGGAAAGAGTTCTTAAAGGGGGGGGATTGTAATAGGCCTTTTGATAGTGAAATAATTGAGTTTGAACTTTTCATTACACCATGTGGGGATAATGCTTATAATGAATAATCACATCATTTTATGCATACAAGAGAAATTAAGGAATAACAAGTTTTATATTCTCTTTGTAACCTTATCTGCATCATGTCTTCTGATTGAAAATTAAACATGAAAATGAAAGAATGAAAAGAAATGTCGTATGAGAGAAAGGTAGAGCACACATAAGAGAATAAAAGCACCTCTATGAGAATTTTGTGAATTATGTTTTAAGTACCTTGTTTTGGGCTCTACATTTAGTTCAATATAAGATAATGCCTTCATTTTACTCTCTCTCTAGAATTTCTAAACTTGCTGGGCTCAAAAGTGATAGTTGGGGTGGATTTGGACCTAGGGCATCTTTAAGACTATTGTGGAGATTGAAGAGCTGAAATTGTTTGTCTATCATAACCTTAAGCTAATTCCTCAAGTTTTTGAGTTACAAGGCTTGGAAAAGTGTCGTTTCATGCAAATAAGTAGAGTTTTTATAACCACAGGTACATAAAGATGAGAAGGAGAGCACAAGGAACCCACAAATATAAAAAGTACAAAATTTGGGCTCCAAAAAGTCCAAGTATCATGATCGATTAAGTTTGGTATTGTGATACCAAATTCCTATGTGTCGTGATACTTGGTAGGTATTGTGTATCACCGATACCTTATACTCCCTGTGTATTGTGATACCTAGGTATCGTGTACTGTCACGTTCAGTATCAAGATTGCTAGGTGTTGTGTATCATCGATATTGAGAAGTATCCTGTATCGTAGCTGGACTAGTATCATGTATCATTTAGTTGAAATATAATGTATCGTTTACTCTCCTAGTATCATGTGTCATCAGCTCGCAATATCATGTATCGTAACTATGGTAGGTATCATGTGTCCTGACCCACTTGTATTGTGTATCGTGCTCAGGCCGATATCATATTGTGAAGATTGAGTATCATGTATCACGGGAAGAAAAGATATCCTGTGTTGTCGAGACCAATATATCGTGTATCGAAGACCACCAAGTATCATGTATCATAAACCACCAAGTATCATGTATTGCCTTCAGAGAGGTATCCTGTATGGCATGAAGGCAAGTCTCATGTATTGTGGGAAATAGAAAGAGCCATAAAAAAACTTAGAAAAGAAAAAAATTAAAATTTCTAGTGCTTAATTATTGATCTAAAGCACATCCTAGACTTGATAGATCACTCCAAGGAGACCCAAGGTCCTAGGTGGTGAATGAACCTAAGGTTAGGAGGAGTGTGAGGGAGTCAAAGAAGTGTAATATCATTACTAGGAAGTGCCGCACAAAAGAGTATCCATTCTATCTACTCGAATACATCTAGTGACTCAAAAGGTGACTCAAAAGGTGATCCTATTATGGCTTCAGAGGAAATGCATAGCTCAATGCCTTTGGTGGGGCTCATGTCAATAATAGAAGGTGAGTATTGTTGATGTATGAAACACCACAAGAAATGAATTAATGTGACACTAGAACACCTCTATGTTCACCATTAACTCATTGCCACTCCAAACTTTGAGAAATGATAGCCTAAAGTGAGAACTTTGCTTCTACAGAAATTCCTAGTCACTGAAATGACATACCTTCAGAATTTTGCTAATTTATCCTAGCTCAAGTATTATTTCTCCATGAAACTTTATAGGCTGCAATAAGAAGAGTAGAGCTTTCTAACAAGCTATGATACGCATGAAACCGATCTCTAGAACTCAAGTTATGGCCCTCACAAGATGACCCTATATGACCTTCCAAAACTGGAAATCTTGCCTTCTTTAGTAAATTTCGGTGTCCAAAAATAAAAATTCGATGCATAGCATCGAATTTCAGTCAAGGTCGATGCCGGGCATCGACTTTGAGCTTTTTTAGCCTCCTTTTCTGCACCAGAAATAGCTTCTTTTACACACACATGAAGAAGACCACTTGTATGCTAGAAGTCGATGCCGGGCATCGACTTTATGCTGAAACTCGATGCCAGGCATCGAGTTGCTCCACAAACCTCATGTTTTTAAAAGATTCAATAATAGCTAACACACAGAGAATGAAAATAATGACTTATCAGCACAAACTCGATGCCAGGCATCAAATTGCTTGGAAAACTTGAGCTTTTGAATTCATCACACAGTAGGCAAGCATGGAGATGATCGAGAGAGACTCATACATAGAACTTTACTCAGTTCTTTCTCATAGCTATGAAAACTCAAAAGTTTTACAGATGCTTTCTCACTCAGAGAAGCCCGACTATACTCCGTCGTATAAAATGAACTCCTTCTCTCTTTCTATCACCCTCTTCCACTTCTTCTCTCTCTCTCTATCTCCACGTCAGTTAATACAAACTAACTTATATAGATTTTCACATTCTCGTGACTTTTTAAAAAACTTCTAGAACTAAAGTGAACTAACTTTACAAATATGATACACTTGTGAATTTGTCCCTTCACATAGGCATGGGGTTTTCTTCCTAAGATTTGACCTTCAAATATATGTCCAATTAGTGATTGTTTCTCCAACAGCTCCCCCTCAATCATTAATTGACATTCTCTGTTTCTTCATATCATCTTCTTTTCTTTTACTCCTGCCATGCTTTTGAATCTGCTGGTCTTCACACCATCCAAGCCCTTTGTCTTTATGTCTGCTAACTGATCTTTAGTAGAAATGTACTCCACTTCAATCTCCTTCTCCATTACCTTTTCTCTGAGAAAATGATATTGTATCTCTATGTGCTTTGTCCTTGCATGAAAAACTGGATTTGCTGTAAGATAAAGTGAACTCATATTATCTCCATGTATTGTAGGTGTACCTTGATCAATGCCCAAGCTTTTGAACAATGTCTGCATCCATATGACCTCCTTAGCTGCTTCCACAAGTCCTTTGTACTCTGCTGCAATTGATGATAATGCTACTGTATGTTGTTTCTTTGAACACCAACTTACAAGATTATCACCAATGTATATCATGTAACCATGAGTTGATCTTCTTTCATCTTGGTTACCTGCCCAGTCTGAGTCACTATAGGCTCTCAACTTCAAATCTGATGTAAAAGGATAATATAATCCCTCCTTTATAGTTCCTTTGATATATCTGAGAACTCTTTGACCTGCAATCCAATGTGGGTCCTTTGGACAATGCATGAATTGTGACAAGACTCCCACTGCATAACTAAGATCAGGTCTTGTTAGTGTAGCATAAATCAAACTACCCAAAAGAGATTGATACTTCCTCATATCTTTGTATTCTGCACCATCATATTTACTGAGCTTGTGATTAACTTCAAGTGGAGTTGAAGCTTCTCTGCAATTTTCCATATCAAACTTCTTCAATAGATTCAGACGATACCTTTCTTGTGATCTGTATAAGTGACTTCCATTCCAGGAAAGTATGACAACTTTCCTACATCACTGATCTTAAACTCTTTCTCAAGTAATCTCTTTACCTTCTTGATTCCTTCATCTGAAGTACATGTGATTATAATGTCATCTACATAAATACAAATGTAGATTGTACCTTCCTCTGCTCTTTTGATGAGTAGACTTGGATCTGCTTTTGAACTTTGATATCCAAGATCATTGAGATACTTCACCAGTCTATAGTTCCATGCTCTTGGAGCTTGCTTCAATCCATACAATGCTCTTCTCAACCTGCAAAAAAAATTTGGATACCAGGAATCTATAAACCCTTGAGGTTGTTCCATGTATACCTCATCTGATATGTATCCATTCAAGAATGCATTCTTTATATCCAATTGATTTAGGGTCCATCCTTTTGAAGCTGCAATAGCAATGATTGTCCTTATAGTTGACATCTTAGCTACAGGATTAAATGTCTCATCATAATCTATGCCATAGGTTTGGGCATAGCTTTTCACCACCAGTCTAGCTTTGTATCTGGCTATACTTCCATCTGCAGGCTTCTTCACTTTATAAACCCATTTATTTCCAATTACTTTCTTACCATTTGGTTTAGGAACAAGTTCCCATGTCTTGTTCTCCTCCAGTGCATTGAACTCTTCCTTCATTGCTTCTTCCCATTGTTTCTTCCCATTGTTTCTTACCTTTAGCTTCATCATAGTTCTGAGGTTCTTCATCATCTTTGACCATATATGCATAGTTCTTCTGAGTTATGTAAGAAGTGTCATAAGAATACCTTTCTGGTTGTCTTCTAGTCCTGCTTGACCTTCTTGGTTCACATTCTTCATAAGTGTCTGGATACACCTCTTCATCAAATATAGGAGCTTCTTCATTCCTTCTTGTTAATCCACTTCTCGATGTACTTGCTTGCATATACCTTTCATCTTCATTTACCTGCACAATTGATTTTCCTTTCTCACATCTTCTTACCTCTTCTTCAAATTCTTCAGCTGTATGACTTTGATCTGCATACCAACTTTTCTGTTCATCAAATGTAACATCTCTAGAAACAAGAAATTGTTTGGTTAGAGGATTCCACAATCTGTAACCCATATGCTTTTCATCATAACCAATGAAAACATATTTTTCTGCCTTTGGTTCAAGTTTATGCCTAAGCTGTGATGGCACATAAGCATATGCAATTGATCCAAACACTCTACAATGATCTAGTGTTGGTTTCTTACCCCACCAAGCTTCATATGGAGTCATTCCATTCAGAGCTCACATGGTAATCTATTCACAAGATATGTGGCTATATTTACGGCCTCAGCCCAAAGATAATTTGGACAGTTCTTCTCCTTTAGAATAGCTCTAGCAAACTCAACCAAAGTCTTGTTCCTTCTTTCTGCTACACCATTTTGTTGTGGTGTATACCTGCAGGTTATTTCTCTCTTAATACCTGCATTCCAAAGATAATCATTGAACTCTTGGGAGAAGTATTCTCCCTCCATCAGACCTCAGTCTTTAAAGCTTTTGACCTGTGACTCTCTCTACATATGCATGAAAATGCTTGAAAGCTCCATACACTTCTGATCTTTCCTTCAAAACAAATAATGTTATCCACCTTGTAGCATCATCAATGAAAAGAACATAATACCTTGAGCCACTAATAGATCCTTCTTTTGTTGGTCCCCATACATCTGTATGAATGAGCTCTAGTAATCCATCATGTTTGAATCCTTTCTTTTGAAATGGTAACCTGTGTGCTTTTCCCATTTGACATGCTTCACATTTATAAACCATATGTTGACTTTGCACATTTTCCTAGTACAGACTGATTAGCAACCATAGCTTTAATTCCTCTTTCATTGAAATGACCTAATCTCTTATGCTAGAGATCAAGTTCTGTAATCACTACTTCACCATGTGTGAGCAAAGCTTGACCAATGTTCCCTTGCACTCTTAAAGTAAAGAGTCTACCTTCTTTCTTACCAGAGACAATCTGATTATATCCATTCTCTGGATCTTCAACAAATACTCCTTCATTTGTAAACGTGACTTGAAAACCTTTTTCAACTATCTGTCCCACACTAATCAAGTTTTTAGGTATTGTAGGAACATACAAAACATTGGTTAGCAAATCTGCTCCACTCTTGCATTTCACTTTTCCAATTGAATGTACACTATGTCTTATATTATCACCTGTTTGAACAGTATGACTAGAAATGCCTTTTTCCAATTCTGACATCAATTCTATGTTTCCTGACAAATGATTAGAACATCCAGAGTCAATGTAAAATACCTTTAGATCTTCTTTGTTTGATGTGCTGATTGAATTCATCATCAATGATGTATGACTTTCATTCTGTGTGTCATTTGCATAGTTGTAGTAGGTGGTGTTGTAGGATTGATTCTGTCCCCAACTTCTTCCTCCACCTCTACCATAGCCTCCTCTTTGACTTTGTCTACCTCTCTGAAAATTACTTTGATATCTTCCACCTCGGCGTCTACTATTGTTGTTTTGATTCTTATTTGATCCTTGTTGATTGTGCCAACAGTCATGAGCCAAATGATTACTCAATCCACAGATCCAGCAAGCCTTCTTGTTGTTATTTTGATTACCTCTTCCTCTTCCAAAACCTCTTGGTCTTCCTCTGCCAGTGCCTTTACCTCTTGCATAATAAGCTTGAGAACTAGACTCCTCTTCATCCTTTGCTTTACCTTTATCTCCTTTCTTCTTGTTCTTCATGTACATTGCAGAACTTGTCAAGTCTTGCTCATATGTGAGCATCAAACCAAGCAACTCGTTCAAATCTGGAACATAATGATTTAATGAAAGTTCTGTTGATAAGACAAAAGGTTTCCACCTTTCATCCCCTCTCAAACCTGCAAGTAGTTGAGCAATCAATCTGTGATCTTCAACATCTTCATCTATGGATCCAAGACTATCTGCTAGATCCTTCATCTTAGTGACATAATCACTAATACTTTGACTTTGCTTCTTCTTGAATGTTGTAAACTCTGACCATAGACTTGCTTTCCTTGCTTTAGTAGTGCTTTGGAAATGATACTCCAATGCATTCCATATATCTTCATATGATTCCAATCCTCTGATGTGTGGTAGCAAATGATCAGAGATTGTATTGTAGATGTAGGCTTTCGCACTTGCATCCTTCTTCTGCCAATGCTTTAAAGCATCAAGTTCTTCTTTCTTTGGCCAGCTTTCATCTTCAAATACTGGCTTCTCTTCTTCACCTGTAACATATATCATGAGATCCTTAATCATAAGTAAGGCTTCCATTCTCATTACCCATGCGGGGTAATTATCTCTGTCCAGTTTGTCAATGGAGATATGATCTTCCATACTCCTTCCCTTCTGCTGCAACCTGTGAGCTTAAAGGATAAAGGATAATTATAGTTTTGGAACTCTTTGTGTATGAGGATACTTCGAAACTAATCTTTTGATGCCTTGTGTCTTCAAATGCTTCACCTTTGAAACTTTAATGGAAAACTTTCCAAAACTTCTCGTACCTTTGTCGTCTTCTGCTCTCGAGAATCTTTCTGCTCTGATACCACTTGTTGATGTATGAAACACCACAAGAAATGAATTAATGTGACACTAGAACACCTCTATGGTCACCATTAACTCATTGCCACTCCAAACTTTGAGAAATGATAGCCTAAAGTGAGAACTTTGCTTCTACAGAAATTCCTAGTCACCGAAATGACATACCTTCAGTATTTTTCTAATTTCGTGTAGCTCAAGTGTTATTTCTCCATGAAACTTTATAGCCTGAGACTAGAAGAGAAAAGCTTTCTGACAAGCTCTCATACGCATGAAAGGGATCTCTAGAACTCAAGTTATGGCCCTCACAAGATGACCCTGTATGACCTTCCAAAACTGGAAATCTTGCCTTGTTTAGTAAATTTCGGTGTCCAAAAATAAAAATTCGATGCCTAGCATCGAATTTCAGTCAAGGTCGATGCCAGGCATCGATTTTGAGTTTTTTAGCCTCTTTTTCTGCACCAGAAATAGCTTCTTTTACACACACATGAAGAAGACCACTTGTATGCTAGAAGTCGATGCCGGGCATCGACTTTATGCTGAAACTCGATGCCAGGCATCGAGTTGCTCCACAAACCTCATGTTTTTAAAAGATTCAACAACAGCTAACACACAGAGAATGAAAATAATGACTTATCAACACAAACTCGATGCCAGACATCGAATTGCTTGGAAAACTTGAACTTTTGAATTCATCACACAGTAGGCAAGCATGGAGATGATGGAGAGAGACTCATACACAGAACTTTACTCAGTTCTTTCTCATAGCTATGAAAACTCAAAAGTTTTACAGATGCTTTCTCACTCAGAGAAGCCTGACTATACTCCGTCGTATAAAATGAACTCCTTCTCTCTTTCTATCACTCTCTTCCACTTCTTCTCTCTCTCTATCTCCGCGTCAGTTAATACAAACTAACTTATATAGATTTTCGCATTCTCGTGACTTTTTAAAAAACTTCTAGAACTAAAGTGAACTAACTTTACAAATATGATACACTTGTGAATTTGTCCCTTCACATAGGCATGGGGTTTTCTTCCTAAGATTTGACCTTCAAATATATGTCCAATTAGTGATTGTTTCTCCAACAAGTATACGATGTCCCTACAATACATCTCCACTAATGTGCATGGACTGCCTATCTACCTAGACGGCCTCAATAGGTCTATGGCAAGAATGAAGAATTCTACACACTCAAAGATTGTGACAAGATCGGCTGTAAAATATGAAGGAGCATTCTACATGGACAAACTAGGACACATATATGCAGTGATTTAGAACCTAAAGAGAATGAATGAAAGAGGAGAAGTTGAGGAATGAGAAAACCCTGCTAGACCTAGTAGTGGAGAAAGTGTGACCATCCCTTGAAGTAAGTCGCTAATCACTAATGTATGGAGAGGATATTAGATCCCGTGAGGATGATGACTTGGTGGATGTTTATATGGTAAGTGGACTAGAAAAATTATTACAAACCTTTTCACCTTTACAAGGAGAAGCATCAACCCTGTTATTATTTATGAATTACAAGATCCAGAATACTCATCTAGAACTACTTACCTAGATCAAAATAAAAGGAGATATTGGCTTTTTGATGACCATGAGAAGTCAAGATTGAGATATTTAGGGTTGCCAATGTTGCCTCCCAGAGAGCAAGCCACCACTTCTCAGAACCCTTCTAGGACACAACAAAGTACTAAAACCCAGCCTTATGGCAAACCAATCAACAAACTATGTGAGTCAGTCCACAAGTTCTATTCCAAGAACCAATCCCAAATATCAAGAAAACCCAAGAAGTGGAAATGTGAATAGGCCACCCTTCCCAATGAGACCACCACAAGGAGGAGGACCAGGAATACAACTAGTACATCCTATTGTCCCTATAGTCCTTGAACCACTAGAGCCAGGTAGAAGAATAAGGCCTATTCAAGTAGCCAAAATGTATGAGAAATCATTATGATGGTTCTAGAGAGACATATGATCACATAGCCAAATTTAAGCAAGTGTTGCATGTAGAACATGTGGATGACTTCTTTGTCCAGTATGAATCTTTTGGCCTCACCGTTACTGGAACAACACTGACTTGGTTCCAACCTTTAGATCCCAATCGTTTTGTAAATATTGGGCAATTCTTTCATAAATTCATTCGTGAGTTCACCAAGAGGAATATCAAGCCAACTCCTCTTCTTTAATCCATAGCTTTAAAAAGAATCTTAATGAGTCCATAAAATCTATAGCCCAACGGTTCAATCAATATGAAGACAGGTGTCCCATGATGGAGAGACCCTCCCAATAGAAGATGATATCCTTGTTTTTAGATGGATTGACCATGGGATGTTAAGAACCTAGGTTTATGTGAAATGATTGCACACATTAAGTGAGTGTTGTAGAGCAAAGAGGCACAAAAGGGGAGCCCCAAAATTTTCAAATTAATGGGCATATTTTTCTTCTTCAAAATCCTAGGAAATTCCCTCAAAGCCATGTAAATGCACTAAAGGAGTCCTCTAGATACATAATCCCAAATCATTGTAATATATTTCTTGTAAAATAGTAGGAGAATAGAGTTAGTCAATAAAGTGCCAGTCACTTGTGTGAAAGGACCATTTTTAGGGCACATGTATATAAGTCACTTTGTGACTCTTTGTAAGGACTTTTTACCATTGTGAAGGAGGAGAGCTCCTAAATTTTGAATTTGCTTCTTTCCTGCAGATTTTCATTTTCTTTATGATCTTTTGTGTGTGTGTGAAGCTTGGAATGTGTGTGTAGGACTGTTGTCTACCCCTCCCCATCACTTTTGAGCTACTGTAGTGTGTGTGTGAGCAAATACGAGTTGTGGAGTGAGTGTGTGTGTGTTGACCTAAGTACCAACTTAGGGACTTGTGGAGAAAGAGACTATACCTCAATCCCCCTCAAGTGCATATAGTGGGGATTCACGCTTTAATTATCAATCCGATGAGTATACAAACCTAGACGAGTGTATGAGGAAATGCAATCAAGTGATGATCAATGCAAATGAACTACTCAAAGAGTGCAAACAACGCAAGGACTAATCCAAACAAGCTTCAACTGTCGGTCACGGTGTCACGATACTTGGTGCAGCAGCTGTTAGTAATTTGGACTTTTCTCTCAGCTCCAAACTCCAAATATGGGAATAGCATATGCGTTTCGAAGCTCTCAAGAAGACGCATCCAATGGCGGTAGTTTCACTCAATTCTGACACTCCTACTTCAAGGTATGAGCAAAATACTGAGTCGTGGGAAAACCTTTCCACACTTCAGCACTTCCTACACTTCGCACACACCTCAACAACAACAAATGAACACTTTCATGGATAGACAACACTTCCTAACACTCTTTCCAAGCAATACGCATGCATACAAGCTCACAGAGAAGAAGATACAGAGTGAAGAAGACACAAATTCGAATTTTTGTGCTCTCTATTCTCACAATGGCAAAAAGTCTTTACAAAGAGTCACAAATTGACTTATATACTTGTGCCCTAAAAATGGTCCTTTCACACAAGAGACCGGCACTTTATTCACTAAGAGACTAATTTCCTACTATGTTACATGAGTAAGTTTCTAATCTTCTGTGGGGATGCATCTAGAGGACTCCTCTAGTGCATTTACAACGGAAAATATATTACAAGAGTGGTTATGATACAAAGATATGATGTCCAAATTGGAAAAATTTTGGGGCCTGTCTTTTTCTCTGCTTTGTGCTCTTTTTAGCTCTGCAACACTCTCCCCCTCTTCGTCTCTGTCGTCCCTTGATAGGCTTTACTTCTTGTCTTCAGTTTGTTGTCTCGATCAGCACACACATCCTTTGGTCAGTTCTGCCTGATTCTTGATCGTGCATTACGTTTTAGAGGCGCTCTAATTTGTCCTGGTTTCACATATCAGACCTTGCTGTATTACTCAAAGCCTGTTAATTCGATTAGCCACGCACGCCATCAGTGCACATATGAGGATGTAGCTCGTAAGCCTTGATCTGAATCCTCTGTAACTCAAGAGGCTGACGCACCCTCATATGGAATACTTGTTGGCCCTGATTCCTCCCTGTACATTCTCTAGGCCTGATGCACTCGTTTTGCTTGTTCTTTTCTTTTATACGCCCGCAACCCTTGGAGTTTGACTGACTACCTGATAGTCGTAGTCTAATTCACCTATAACCTCATTAATTGTAGGTTGCTGTGTTAAGTCGGGTTGCCACGCACGCCACCAGTGGAAGGTATGAAGGTAAGGTGCTACAGTCTTCGATCTGGACCTGCCAAAGATCAAGAGGTTGTAACACCCTTTTGGGGTGCGTCCTTTCCTTCGTGTGTGCACCCCTGCGGGGCTCTGTGCAGAGATGGGTGTTGCACCCCTACGGGGTTTCTTGCAGAGATATTTCTTCAGATATTCCTTTTTAGTGAAGCTGCTTCTTTCGTTGTCTTCTTCTTTTCTTTCTTTTACTTGATTCTCCCTCAACACTGCCCCCCTCCTGGACTCTGTCGTCCCCGACAGGCTTTGGTAAGCGACAGGCATATGTTTCATATAATTTTTGCTCTGTATCATTTAGCAGATTGGCTTCACGTATCATTAGTTGTTTCCATTGTTCTGCCTTCACACCATCATTGGGTGGCTGTCTATGATCTGCGAAGAAGCTAAGTTCGTATGCCACTAATCTGGCATTCAAATTAGACGACATCTTCAAAAAGACTTCTGAATCAATCTCAAAAATCCTGTAAAGAACGCTTCTTCAAAAGTTTGCATATATACACTTGGCAAGAACATCAATCTGGAATAATAAGCCATTATTGTTGGTCGGCTAGGCATAACCGATAGATAAAAAATGAGGATTTCCGTTCCCTGATTAATTCCGATGAAATTCAAAAAAGTGTAGGCCGCAGGCTTGAAGACCTTGAGTACCGTGAGTATCATGCTAAGTATTTTATTGGTCATTTTGACAGTTAAGTCAGGCACTGTCGCATAATTCTACAACCAAAATTCGATGGTTTTAACCATATAATCCTCCGTTGGCAAGTAATTATGTGGCGGGCTCGGAAGCATAGGATAATTCAGCCACTGTTTATTTATAGCACCGTTTCTTTGTAAGTCCAAAAATTCTCTAGTCTCCCTTCTGCGTGGTATAGGACAAAATGAAGGGTTTACCTGTAATAAATATGGTGCTGCTTGCGAATGCACCCGTAGTGTGGGATGTTTCTCCAAAAATTTTCTTCTCCAGATAGGTTGTGCAGCTTCGAATTCTTCTTGGCTGTATGCGAATGTGTCTTGTTTAAAATTTAGTTGCTCATCTGGACTCTTCTTTGTGATCTTCTTTATATATTGTCTTGTTTTCTTTTTCAATAATCCGTACGGGATATTGAAAGGCTTCATGAACTTCTCCAAGTCTTTACCTTTGATCTTGGCCTCTTTCATTACTTTAATGACTTCATTTTCAAAATTCTTCGTCAATCGGGACACCACTAGTGCCCGTTCCTTCTGACTTATTTTTGCAGTGTATGGCATCGGATGATCATCATGTATATCCGCCATCTACTCATGTTTTGTAGAATTATAGATCGGGGGAGATAGAGGACGTACCTCTACCTCGTTAGTAGGATTTTCCTTAGCTGGCACTATTGGTGTCCCGATCGTTGTGTTCTGGTTGATTTGAATTTCTAATTGCTCTATTCGTTCAGTTTTCTCTTTGTTTTCTTGCATGGCCGCTCTAAGTGCTTCTTTAGCTGCAAGCAATTCATTTCCAATTTCTGCCACATTGTCCATGTTTTCACTATAACTTGCTGCAAGTTTCCCATGTGCTGTATTCAACTGCTTTTTTAATTCATTTATTTCTTGATTGTACTTCCTTTCCGATTCTTCTCTCACAGCGTGCTCTCGTCTCAGCAAATCTGCATGTTGTGCGAGCTGATCCCTTAATTCTTTTTCTTTACTTTCGGATGATTCCTGTTTCTCAATAGGTTGATCATATAACAATGATTTCATCAACTCTTTATTCCGGCTTCTTAACGTGTCATTCTCTTCCAAGTATAACCTCAGTTGTGTCTCCAGTAGAGTGCTTCTAGTCTTCATTCTTTCTTTGTCAGCTTCGCTTGCATCATGTAATCTTTGTAATTTCGTAAGTTGTGCTTGCAGTTGGTGATGCTGATTGATTAATGTGTCATGGTTCGCTTTGACCTCCAGCATCTCCGTGTTTTTGACTGCCATCTCTTTGTGTGCCTGGTTAGTTGTGATGACAGTTGTTCGCTCATTATCTGAAATTGATTCTTTTCTCGCATGGCTCTATCATAGTTTGCATCTATGTCCATCATTTGTTGTTGCGTATCCATGGCCGTTTGAATCATTTGTTTTACTACAGGTTTCAGCTGAGTGACATCCACATTAAGCCATGTTTTTGGGATACTCGGTTCTTCGCTGGTTGTGACATCTTTGCCCTGTGCCACATGTAATGTAGTGTCATGGGGCTGCCTGATCTGAAGCTGAATCCTTGGCCCGGCCACCATGTTTTCTTTGTTTCCTTGAGGTGTATCATCTGGTACCTCAATCACAATTTGTTCTTTGTTTTGTAAAAACTCCGAATCCGCGTTCACTAGAGTTTGTAGTTCCTCTTTGATAGGTGGTTTTGCATATGTAACATTGGTTGGAGTTTCCTTGATGCTGATCTTGGTAGAATCATTCAATTGAATGACATACTCAGGTTTATTAGAATCATCTACGTTCTTTTCCTTTCCTTTATGGTCGTCTGGCATGACTTCGACTTGATTGATCTCTGTCCCTTCTTCTTCTTGACCTTCTGTCCTTATATCAGTCTCTAAAGTGTCTTTTTCGGGACTGGATTTTGGATTAGAACTAGAATCATCTATGCCCACTTCTTTGTATCTTCCAGGCTATCTCGGGGTTTGTGCTTGACTTCGTGCTTGTGTCTCTTGACTTGCTTGCCTATAATGATGACCTTGGACATTTAAATTTACTTGCCCTTGCATGTACTGATGTGTCTCTTCGAGGGCAGCGGAGAGATCTCTCTTTGTAATAGGGATTTGAGCCATCGTGATTTTGGGTAATAGATGTGTCCTCTTTGATTGAGGTGTAGCTTGAGCTTCTTCCTCTCGTAGACGCTTCGTACCCCTCATGGATTTTTGTGAGCTGGTTCTTGCCTCTTCCATAACCACCGCTATCTTCTTTTTCTTGGGGATTGTCGAGGATTTAGCATATCGGGCTAGCCCTTCTGATGTCGGCATCTCCCGTAGGCAATTTTTCATCTCTAGAGCCTCGTATATGAGTAATGTCAAGGCAGAACTGCCATTTAAAAATTTCTTCTGGCCCCATTTCTTTTGGGCTTCAAATAGTCTTTCTTGGACATAACCAGTCAGGTTCACCTTGTTTCCAATTTGTCTCATGGCATGAGATAGTAGTTGTAATACAATCGATATCTCTCATCTCTCTCTCTCATCCACTCTTTGCGTTTCTTAACTCGTTCTAGGGCTTCCTGTCTCGCTTCTTCTCGTATCCTTTCCTCCTCAATCCATCTATTCTTGCCCTTGACTAATCAAGACATTGTTTCTTCAGTCAACGGCTCTAGATATTTTTTTACTCGACATCCACTGATATAGTTTGGTAATACATCCCCATCTAGGGTTGATAAGCTGATGGCTCCACTTGTCGATATGCGATTGATGATTAATGGGCCATATCCTCTCTTCTGTAATTTCTTAGCGTGTTGTTTCAAGGTATATACCAAAACTAAATCTCCTTCCTTCAAATTTTTGTCCTTGATGTGAGCATCAAAGTAGGCTTTCTGTCACCGTTTAGCAGCATAAATGCCTGCTACTGCCTGTAACCTAGTTTCGTGAAGCTTTTCTATTTGATCCAATTGTGCTGATAGTTCATGTCCCGTCCACTCGTAAGTGGTTGCTACTCTGAGAGTGGGAATTAAGAAATCAATTGGCAAAATAGTATTTTGTCCATACACTAAGTTAAAAGGAGTAGTGCCTATGGCGGTTTTGTAGGCTACACGAAATGCCCATAAAGCATGATGTAATTGCTTATCCCAATCCGATCTACCATTGTTAACAATTTTTGTGAGAACTGTACACAAGATTTTATTCGAACTTTCGTCTTGTCCATTGGCTTGTGGGTGATAGGGAGCTGATTTCTTATGAATTACTAAGAATTCATTTAGCAGGGCTTCTATAACTTCATTCACAAAGTGCGTACCTCTATCACTCACGATTTCTATTGGTAATCCAAATCTAGTGAAAACGTTCTCAAAGAGAAACTTGGCCGTAGTTTTTGCATCATTTTTCTTGGTTGCTTTGGCTTCTACCCATTTGGTCAGATAGTCTGTGGCTACAATTATATATTCCGCATGGGATCCTTTCGCTGGTGGGCTAATAGGTCTTATGAAGTCTATTCCCCATTTGGTGAAAGCTCTGGCACTCATCATGGGTCTCAGTGGCATCTCATCTCTTCTAATTGGATATTTCGTTCGTTGACAGGTATCACATCGTTGCACATATGTCATGGCATCTTGATGTAGAGTTGGCCACCACATTCCAGCAAAGAGGATCATTTTTGTTGTTTTATCTGCAGAGAAGTGCCCTCCTGCAGCTCCTGTATGTGTCATCTCTAAGACAGAAAGATATTCGCCTTCATGAATGCACAAGCGTAATTGATTATCTCTCCCTCGCTTGAACAGTTGTTTTCCTATAATGGCATAATCCTTACCTTGTTCTACAAGTGCACGTTTCCTTGCTGAAGTGGCTCCTTCTGGGTATTCTTGAGTCTTTAAGAATTTTACCAGAGGCATGCTCCATCTTGGTGCTACCGTGGAGTAGCCTAGAGTGGAGTTCTCTTCTGGGTTTTGTTCTTGACAAATTTGGCAAGCTGATAAATAGTTATGTGCGTCTCTCTGCATGGTTGGCCAATATATGCCTAATCTCTTCAGGGTTTGCCATGTTCCGTTTGCATTCAAATGAGTTTTCCATAGATTTACATGTGCTTTCTGAAGCCACATCTCCTGTTCCTCTTCTTCTACGCATCTCATTAGTAATCCACTTGAATCTTGGTGATATAAACTTCCTGCAATGATATGAAGGTTTTTAGTCTTCCAAAGGTCTTGGGTTTGGTTTGGTGTGATCCCATCTTTAGGTCCATGCGTAAGTATAGGGATCAACTTTTCTGCCCATTGGGGACATACTTCTAAGTTAAAAAGGTATGTGTCTGGCAGATCATCTGGGACTCCTATGGGTGGTTCTCCATGGGTCATTCTTGATAAGTGATCTGCTCTTATGTGGGTATTTCCTTTCTTGACTACTACCTCAAAATCAAATTCCATTAGCAATAAAAACCATCGTACTAGTCTTCCTGTATTGCAAGGTTTATTGACTAAGTACAGTAGGGCTTGATGATCAATGAAGAATTTGAATTTGTTTGCCAACAGGTAATGTCTGAACTTTTTCACTACATACACCATCCCTAGTCCTTCTCTCTTGGTGGTGGTATAATTGCGTTCTGCTTGATTTAATTGTCTACTGGCATAGGCTATAGGGTGGTCAAGCTTTCCTGTATCTGCAGGTTGAGCTAAGATGCAACCAATAGCAAACTTGGAAGCATCCACATGAATGTGAAATGGCTTATTCCAGTTAGGTACTCGAAGGATTGGTGCTGAGCTGAATTGATTCTTTAACTCATTAAAGGCTTTCTCGCATTCTTCGGTCCAATTAAATTGAGTCAAGAGTGCATAGAGAGGTCTAGCTATTATGGCATACATATGTATAAATCTTCGATAGTATCCACAATGTCCCATAAATGCTTGAACTTCTTTAGCTGTCTTTGGCCTGGGTAAATCCAGAATTACTTTGATTTTGTCTTCATCAGTTGAAATTCCATTTTTAGAGACAATATGTCCTAAGATTTTTCCTTGTCTAACCATGAAGACAGATTTTTCCGGGTTGAGGCATACTCGATATTGTCGACATTTGGCAAAGATCTTCTCCAGTTCAGGGATGTGCTCTGATCGTATAGCTGAATAAGTACAAAGATCGTCCACGTATACCTCCATACTTTTTCTCAGGAATTCTTTGAATACATGGCACATCAATCTTTGGAAAGTGGCTGGGGCATTCGTTAGACCAAAAGGCATGACTCTAAAGGCGTATACTCCCCATTCCGTTGCGAAAGCGGTTTTATGTTGGTCCTCAGGAGCAATAGCTACCTGATTATACCCTGAAAAGCCATCCAAAAAACTATAAACTTCCTTCCCTGCCACCCTTTCCAAGAGATGATCCGTAATTGGTAGTGGGTAACTATCTCTTATGGTTGCAGCATTTACTTTCTTCAAATTGATGCACACTCTTAACTTCCCATTTGTTTTTGGTACAACCACCAAAGGTGACACCCATTCCGTGTGTTCAATCTCATATATAAATCCAGCATCTAACAACTTATCTATCTCTTCCTTTATCTTTGCTGAATATACATCATTGTATGTATATGGTCTTTGTTTAGAAGGTTTGGTTTCGGATGTCATGGGAATTCTATGGGCACATATAGATGGGTCGACTCCCTTCAAGTCTTTGTAGGGCCAGGCAAAAACATCCCGATATTCCCTTATGAGGCGTATTAACTCTTGTTCTTCCTCCGTTGAGACATCTTGTCCTATGAAAGTACATCGTTCTTCTCCTTCTTCTAACGTTACTACTATCTTCTTGGTTTGTTCTTTATTGTCATAAGCTATTCCTGGCTGTGCCTCTCTTTTAGGCATTTGAATAGCAATTTTTCTCTCTTCTACTTCATATTTCTTGAAGTGAGCTGGCACTTCAAACTGATCTTGTGGCTTGTTTTCTTCATTCTCTGGCCCTTTATCTAACTCACCTTCTTCTTCCCGTGTAGGTTCTTGGTTGTTTTCGTTAGCTGTGGTGCCTATGTTTTGATTTTCATCCTCGGTTTCCATTGGTTCTGGCTCCATCTCAATGCTCTCATAGTCCTCCTTCCATTCTTTCTCTATCACTTCTCCTTCTTCAGCCTCCTGAAGGACTACTACATAGAGACTAATGTCATATCCCTCCTCATCAATACATTCATTCATAGTTATCACTTCTTCGTTCACACATACATCGAGGGTCGCTAAAATCTCCATCCAACCATGAGGTTCAAACTCTTCATCCAAAAAGACTTGAGGCATGTAAGCTGGATCTTGTACAGACCTGGCTACTCCTTGCCTTTGTTGCCATCCCTTTTTCCTATCCTCTTCCTTTTTGGCAGTTTGACATATCCATAGATGTGTGTCCTCGTTCATCCAAGATTGGTCACTAGAACCTATGCTGTGAATTGACTGGTTGTCTTCTTCCTTGTGAATTTGATTCCATTGTAAGGGAGGAACATCTTGATATGTATAAATGTGGAGATTTATTCTCGTGGTGGTTCCTTCATGTTGTAGGTATACTGCATCTTTTCCCCAATCTTGCACAACCTTTAACTGTCTCATGAAAGGTCTTCCAAGTATCATTTCATAGTTGCTCGCCCTTTCAAATTGGCATATTGCTAAGGTGTGTTCAAATTCAACTCCGCATGTGGTGAAGACTACTCGTTCCAATAATCCCAAGGGTCTTTCTGTGTGTCCATCAGCCATTTGTATCTTCATACGCGTTGGTCTTAAAGCTGGTTTTCCCCATTTCTCCCAGATTTCTCTAGTGGCAATGCCTACACCAGCTCCTGAATCTAAGATGGCTTTGGTTGTATAACCCCTAAAAGTAATTGGAAGGCAAGTGTTTCCTTCGTCTCCCTCACTAAAATCTCCTACTTTATCCACTGGGATCTTTACAGTGTTTACTTCCTCAGATATCTCTTTCTCTTCCATCTTGATCTCCAATTGACTAGTTAACTTCTCCTTCAAATGTGGTTTGACCTTCAACAATTCTTCTAATGTTAAGGTAGAAGGGATTTTTACCTTTCTAAGGTGTTGTACGATGTCCGATGTTTGGATTGAAGGGTTCGGTTCCTTTTTCCTTATTGAGGGAATGCAATACAATTCTGAATTATATTCATACTCTCCTGTGTAATTGGGCAAATCCTTTACTCCATCATCTCCTTTGTCACTAGGATCCATTGGTACAATTTCTTCTTAATTTACTTCAGGTATTGAACCCTCTATTTCCTCTTCCACTTCTATCTCTTCAAAGGGTGGTTCAATTCCTTCTACTTCCTTCCATCTGTCCTCTTGGACTCTAGCCCACAAATCTTTAGGCCACTCCCCTTCTACTTCGGGAACAATGGATCCTTCCCTTTTATCCTCACAATAATTGCCATTCTGTGCCTTACAGGTTTTTCGTGGTCATGAATGATGACGCACTCTTGGAATTCTCTTTCAGAAATCCGGGTATTGGGTAATAGCAAAGCAGGTTTTTCTAAGGTCTGTTGAGCAACTTCTATTAATTTTTTGCAGATCTCCAACCTCTCTTTCTCTAGGTCGCCTCTAGGATATTCTCTTTCATGTTGTTTTATGGTAGGTCCTGCTCTTATTCGTGCCTTGTATGCCTGAATCCACATGGCTAATTCTTCTGGCATGGGATCTGCTAAGACTGATCCTACCTCTTCTTTTTTGTACTTTTCATTCTTGTTTTCTTCTTCAATTTTCTGTTCCTCTTTTGGATTCTGTTCGTTCTTCTCATTTTCCTTCTTCTCCAGTAACTTCTTTTCTTTTATCCTATCTCTACGGTTCTTCCATCGTTGGGTTCTTTTACTTACAACACTTTTTTCAGGCTCTTTCGAGTCTTCAACTCTCTGAGGTGTGGGTGTATTCATCTCTAGGTCGCTTTGATTGTGTTTTTCAAGTTTTTCTGGGATCTCTCTAGCTTTGGCTCTTGTTATCGCCTTCAATGGTACTGTGTATTCCTTATCGCTCCCTGATGACTCGATTACTTCTATCACATTGATTTGCACATTGGATGTAACCTTGTTGGGGTTCTTGGGGCAATCTCGGAAAAGGTGTTCCTTACCACAATCACTACAGTAGCCTTCCCAGACTCGTTGTGGTGGTGGTGGGTTTGGCAATGTACATTCTCTGATATAGTGATCACCTCCACATCTGTAGCATGGTCCTTTGGGTACAGGCGGTCGGTTCATGGGTCGGGGTGGTATGGTTGCTCTAGGGGCTGTGTACATTAGTGACACATAGTCCTGCTCATATCCATAGGAACTATCTGGTACTTCCATGCCAGAGGCATATGGTTCGTACAACTGTCCATATTCTATCATAGAGCTTTCATAGTTGGGATATGCTCCTTTACTATGGTTGTAAGATGAGTCATATGGTTCATTACTAGCCAATGGTGTGGCTGGGACTATCGCTCTCTCTAGGTTTTCTTCAGGTTGAGCTATCTTGACTGGGACAACGTTCTAAGGATGGGGTGGTTGTTGTCCTAGTACTGGTTGTGGTTGGGTGTATCCTTGATATGCATATGGTCGTGGCACTGGTGCCTGCTGCTGATAGGTAGGGTATCTCCATGCTTCACCTCCTTGCTCTCTCTGAGGGTATCCATAAGGTCTCATATATGGCTGTGCTGGTCTCGCTTGCCTATTGTAAGGGTAATTTTCTGTGCTGTGATTGGTATATTTTTGTTCTACACTGCAATATTGTAGAGGTCCTGGGACAGTGGGTCTATTATAAGCATATGCAGGTGTTGGGACTACTCCCCTAGTGCACAAGTGAGATGGATGATCACCTCCGCACTACATACATCTTCTGAGCATGGGCACACTCATAGGGTTACTAGGGTAGTTCCTCTGTCCTTGAACATTCAGCTTCTTTGCTACCAAATCGGCTATTTCCTCTACATTGTTTTTAGGGATTGATGTGCTACTGGCCGACTCTTCACTTTTCAAGCTACCTTGAGGTATTTTCAGGTCTTCTGCTAGGTTTTCCTCTAGTTCTATACATTCCTTCATGCATTCTTGCAAAGTTTGAACTCTCTTTACATATACCAAAGATCTCAAAGATCCGTTCAATAATCCTTCCAAAAATAATGACACCATTTTATTTTGGGTAGGTCTCTCTTCTACTGGGCATCTGTCCACATACTGCTTGAATCTTCTTGCTGCCAATCTCACTGATTCGGTAGGGGCTTGCTTAAAGCTATGGATCAATGATGAAGAGTTGTTTTTAATTCCCGACTTAGTGAATTCCTCAATCATTTCTTGATAGATTTGTTCCATGTTTTGAAAATTGTCAAGGTCCAATGGCTGCCATGCTAATGTAGTGTCTGACAATGTAAGACCAAAGGACTCATATTGGATCAAGAAATCTTCTACTTGTTCGGCTCTGATTACTTGTTTGAATTCAGCTATATGATTGTAAGGTTCACTAGAGCCATCATAGTGGTTTCTCATGCATTTGGCAACCTGAATTGGCCTTAATCTTTTTCCTGCTTCGGGTGGTCTAGGCATTACTGGGAAAATTGGTCTTCCTATGGGTATGCCTGGTCCTCTTGCTACAGGCGGTCTGACTGGAGCAGGAATTCCATGTCTTGGGTCAACAGTTGGGTGAGGTCGGTAATTAGGGTTATTTGCAGGCATTGCAAACTGCACGTGTGGTCTGACCGGAATTTGGGTTTGTTGTGTTTGTTGTATTTGTCTCGACTGTTGATATGAATCATTCTGAGATGTTCCAAGTGGGTTTCGTGAAGTAGTGGCTTGATCCCTAGGGGGGAATATTGGGATATTCTGATATTTCAACTCGGCTCTTTCTAATTTTGTTAAGGGCCAATATCTTCTCTAATTCTTATCCAAATATGTGGTAATGGTAGGGAAATCAAGATCTTGTAACTCATAGATGGTGACAGGATTAGGGGTAGCTTCCCATATTGAAGAATGTGCTCTAAGAAGATGCTCCATCCCATTGATCAAATATACATCCATTAGGGAGTCATCTTGGGGGATCAAGTCTCCTCTCCAAACTCTAGCAACAGTAGATCTCCCTCTAGGTGTAGTTACTTGCTCTTCATTCCCTCCTCCATTTAAGTTTGAAGCATTATTTTCTTCACCATGTTCATTAATGTTTTCCGGGTGTTCTGTGACAACATACTGGATATCCCTTTTGTCCATGTAAAGTCCTCCTACATACTTGACTACTGGCCTAGGCACTATGTAAGCCTCTGACGCCTTCTTTAACCTGGCCACTGATCTGTTTAGACCATCCAAATAAATAGGGATCTCATTTTGGTTGGTGTTCACATACTCCAAAGAGGTCCGGTACTCTCCTTCAATGATTGACATCATGCCAATCATGGGTATTGTGTTCTGCATATCCTCTAAAGCCATAGGAATTTCTTCCTCTGACTCACTAGAGGCCTCCGAGTAATGTGAACGGCTACTCGGCTCGGCTACACTACCTACAGAAGAGATTACACTTCTTCGGCTTCCTAGGGTTCTTCCGGATCTCAGGTTCATCCACTTCACAACTCTGATCAGTCCTTGCTAACCTCTAGCTTCTGGAACTCTTCACTATGGACTAGAATTCCAGAAAAACTTTGGCTGGGAATTGACTGAAAATGAAATTTTCAAGTCACGATACTTGACCTCAAAGTTACATGATACACGATCTTTGGTCACAAACGATACACGACACTTGATCAGGGACCACGATACACGATCTTTGGATGCCCACGATACACGATACTTCCACTATAACGATACACGATACTTCGCAAGTATCGCGATCTGTGGACCACGATACTCGATACCTGGGTTAAAACGGTACTTGACACACGATACACGATCTTTGATAGGTATCACGATCACTGTATGAACGATACATGATACTTGACTATCACGATACTCGAGAGAAACGATACTTGGACCACACGACACACGATACTTCGAAAAAGACGATACACGATCGATGACAAGTATCCCGATCTATGAAGACACGATACATGATACTTGGCTGACACGATACACAATACTTGGCTCACACGATACACGATACTTCGAAAAAGACGATACACGATACTTGTCAAGTATCGCGATCTTCCTAAGACGATACACGATACTTGGACAATAACGATACTCGGTATTTGGTTCAAATTATACATGATACTTCTCAAGTATCGCGATCGATAGATCATGATACATGATACACGGTAGGTATAACGATCGGTGACAGCACGATACACGATCTTTGCTAAGTATCGCCATCTTTGGAACGCGATACATGATACCTGGGAAATATCGCGATACTCAACCACAGGAGATCATGATACTTGCTAAGTATTGCGATACTCGACCGCGGGAGAAAGCGATACTTGACCCTTTTCCAAATTTTTTGTTAGATTTGTTTGGTTTTGAGTGCACACAGATGTTTTACAAGGCCTTCTACCCTCTCCTCACTCTCTGTATCATTCAAATCACACTTTTTAACCCCTGTAACTCCTAAACAATACCTGACGCAGATCGTTTTTCCCTGGAAACTTGATTTACTGGTAAGAGATCACAACACAACAGTAATGCGCTCACCTTGGAGGCTGTTCCAACTCCTTTATCACTCCCCCTTGCTCTGTGCAGCCCCAGATCGCCTTCTTGCTCAAACGCGATACTCGACAGTCGCTCTCCACGATACTTATTCAGAAACACAAGTGACTTATAAAATGACTCTTTTTGGCTGTGATACTTGGAATTTTCTTACTTAAAAAAAAAGGAAACTCTACAGAACAAAGACTGAATTCTACTCTAATGACTTGATCTACTCTCTCACTACTCCTACTCTACTCATTCCACTCACTTCCCTAGACTAACAACTCACTACACACACTCCAAGAATGAGAAGTAGTAAGTGCGGCTGAAAATGACTTACCAAAGAAGAGAAAATCACCACTCCTCCTCTTGCTTCAATGTAAAAAGCTACTTACCATCACATGAATGCCTCGGTTTGATTCGACACTCCCTGGCAACGGCGCCAAAAAACGTGTTGACCTAAGTACCAACTTAGGGACTTGTGGAGAGAGAGACTATACCTCAATCCCCCTCAAGTGCATATAGTGGGGATTCGCGCTTTAATTATCAATCCGATGAGTATACAAACCTAGCCGAGTGTATGAGGACATGCAATCAAGTGATGATCAATGCAAATGAACTACTCAAAGAGTGCAAACAAGGCAAGGACTAATCCAAACGATCTTCAACTGTCGGTCATGGTGTCACCATACTTGGTGCAGCAGCCGTCAGTAATTTGGACTTTTCTCTCAGCTCCAAACTCCAAATATGATGAATAGCATGCGTTTCAAAGCTCTTGAGAAGACGCATGCAATGGTGGTGGTTTCACTCAATTCTGACACTCCTACTTCAAGTTATGAGCAAAATACTGAGTCGCAGGAAAACCTTCCCACACTTCAGCACTTCCTACACTTCGCACACACCTCAACAACAGCAAATGAACACTTTGATGGATAGACAACACTTCCTAACACTCTTTCCAAGCAATACGCATGCATACAAGCTCACAAAGAAGAAGATACAGAGTGAAGAAGACACAAATTCGAATTTCTGTGCTCTCTATTCTCACAATGGCAAAAAGTCTTTACAAAGAGTCACAAATTAACTTATATACTTGTGCCCTAAAAATGGTCCTTTCACACAAGAGACCGGCACTTTATTCACTAAGAGACTAATTTCCTACTATGTTACATGGGTAAGTTTCTAATCTTCTGTGGGGATGCATCTAGAGGACTCCTCTAGTGCATTTACAACGGAAAATATATTACAAGAGTGGTTATGATACAAAGATATGATGTCCAAATTGGAAAAATTTTGGGGCCCGTCTTTTTCTCTGCTTTGTGCTCTCTTTAGCTCTGCAACAGTGTGTTTCCTGCCATTCACTATTTTGGTCATAACTTGAAGAGCGGTTGTCAGATTTGAGTGAAGATACCACCAGTAGATGCGTCTCGTCGAGAGCTTCTAAAAGAATCCGCCCGCTATTGACCATATTCGGAGTTTGGAGCTGGGAGAAACATTCGAATTTGTAATTACTGCTATAAGTGGTATCACGGCAGACACTTTTAGGGGGTTTAGTCTTTTCTCATGCATTTTAGCTAAACCATTTCATTATCAATCATGTGCGCACTCGTCCTCATACACTTGGTTAGGTCGGTTCTTCGGATTGATAATTAAGCGTGTGTCAATCCACCACTATATGCACTTGTGCGGCAAATGAGATTTAGCCTCTTTGACACAAGTCCCTAAGACTTCGTGACTTAGGCACACGTTTTTGACGTCGTTGCTTGGGAACACGCCCAACCAAGGTGCCTTCGTGATGGTTATAGCTTCTAGAGTGAGGAAATCGTACTTGTAGAAGTGAATTTGTTCAGTGGAAAGTAGTCAGACACTTCAACACTTGTTACTTCACATCCTAGAGGTGTGCTTTATGAGTTTTTAGGTTTAGGGTTAGGAGAGAGGGAGAGAAGAAAGATTTAGGGTTAGGTCAAGAAGAGAATTGGAGTAGGAGTAGGTTGAAAGTATCAAGTAAAATCCAAAAAAGTTATCAAGTTAGTGTAGGATAGGTCTCAGCCGTCAGAAACTATAAAAACCAAAAAAGTAGTTCATTTGACACTTGCTCAGAGAGTGGTATCGTCTGCAGATAGCGACCAGTATCACTCGGGTGGTTACGTGCAATCCAAGCCTTCAAAGCTACCTAGGGAACTCAAGGCTCAAGTAGGGTATCACAAAGGTAAGCTACCTCAAGATTTCAATATCAAAAACACTGTAGAAGTGCATTAACACGTGATTAAAGATGTATCCGGTATTGCGGGGGTGGGATAGAGAGTTTTTAGAGTTTTCTTGAGTAAGACAGAGGGTGAGCAGTGAAGAGGAGTGAGAGAGAAACCAGAGGGTGAAAAACTTTTTACATTTGGAGTTATTTTGGCTGTAGTATCACGATCGGTTGAGTTTTGGTATCGCGATACCAAAATTCCCTAGTATCATGATACTCGCCGAACTATCGTATTGTCGCATACCACTTGAGGTATTGCGATACCACTTTCGATCTCATATCGTCAAGTTGGTAGCAGGATCACGATCCACCAGTGGTATCGTATCGCGATCCACTTGGTATCGTATCACCCCGGTCACGATATCGTATCGTTGACCGAGCGGTATCGTATCGTGTGATTCGGGAGTATCGTATCGCGCAGGACTCGAGTATTGTATCGTCGATCGAGCAATATCGTATCGTGTGATTCGGGAGTATCGTATCGCACAGGACTCGAGTATCGTATCATGACTATTCTTGGTATCGTATCGTGATAAATTTTGGGATCGTATCGTGCGAGGTTGCGGTATCATATTGCTAACTGCACTAGTATCATATCGTTAGGGTTTCCAGTATTGTATCATGCTCTACAGTAGTATCGTATCGTGCCTTTGGATGGTATCGTATCGCCTCAAACAGATAGTATCGTATCGCCTAGAGCACTGGTATCGTATCATGTGAAAAGCAGTATCGTATCGTTCAGACCTCTGGTATCGTATCGTTGACTACTCAAGTATCGTATCGCAATGAGTAGTGGTATCGTATCGTTGACACATTGGTATCGCCTAGTGCAGTATCACCAAAGTGGTATCGTCTAGAACACCTTGAGCATTTTCAAGGGTAAAATTGAGGCATTTGAGGAGCCAATTAGGGAGAGAATTAGAGCCCAAGACAGCCCTAGGAGTTTGGATGAACTTGAGGTCAGGAAGAGTGCTAAGTAGCCGGAGAAGTGTTATATCATCAGTAGGAAGTACAGCTCAGGTCAGTCACGGCTCTGCCTATTCCGACACCTCTAGTGATTCGGAGGAGGAGATACCCATGGCTTCAGAAGACATGCAAGGTCTTGTTCTCGGGAGAAACTTCATGTCTATCGTAGAATGGGAGTACCGCACCTCTCTGCAATATGTGTCTACTAATGCCCAGGAGATTCCTATCTACCTTGATGGTTTAAATAGATCACTTGCTCGGATGGTGACCTCTACCAATTCCACAATTGTGCCCAGGAAAGCCGTCAAGTATGAAGGAGGAGCATACATGGATAAGTTGGGTCACATCTACATAGTGACAAAATACCCAGATTTGATCAATGAGAGAGGAGATTTAGGAGGACAAGAAAATTCAGGAAGATCGGACCCTGATGAGTTAGTAACTACTCCCAGAGGCAAGTCAGTAGTGAAACGAGTCTTGAGAGGGGATTTGATACCTCAAGATGACTACTTACTGGAGGTCTACTTGATCCATGGAGTAGATTTATTGCTACAAATCGACTCACCTACATAAGGAAGGGAAGAAAGCATGATGACATTTTACGAGTTAAAAGATCCTAAAGACAAGTTTAGAGTAACATACCTAGACAAGAACCAAAGAAGGTATTGGCTTGTTGATGCCATAGATAGAGCTCGACTGAAGTATATGGGCTTGCTTGTATTCCCTCAGTGAGAGCAGGAAACTACCTCTCAGAACCCTTTCGGAACACAACAGAAGTCTGAACATACAATCTCGGGACAAAGAAGCCATTGGAGTGTTCCAAACAGAACCCATGTACAATTTACAATGCCCGGAATGCAAGCACACAATCAAACACACCCTGGAGTAGGCAACCTACACAGGCCACCAGTAAGACCAAGACCACCACTAGGAACTCAGCCCGAAATGCATCCAATCAGACCAGCAATTCCTGTAATGCTTAGACAACCAGAGCCCATAAGAAGATTAAGACCCATTCAGGTGGCCAAATGTATGAGAAATCATTACGATGGATTGGGAGAACCTTACGACCACATTGCTGAATTTAAACAAGTTCTAAGGACTGGACAAGTGGAGGACTTCTTTGTGCAGTATGAGTCCTTTGGGCTCACTCTCACACGAACGGCTCTGACATGGTTCTAGCCATTAGATCCCAACCAATTTGGAGATATTGAACAATTCTTTCAAGAGTTCATAGGGGAATTCACCAAAATAGGAATTAAACACAACTCTTCATCTTTAATCCATAGCTTTAAACAGAGCCCAAATGAAACTATAAAAACGGTTGCCAAGAGATTCAATCAGTATGTTGATAGAGCCCTGTAGCAGAAAGACCTACGCAGGAAAAAATGATATCATTATTCTTGGATGGACTAACGAATGGGACTTTAAGAACTTTAGTCTATGTAAAGAGGCTACAGACGTTGAGTGAATGTATCCAAGAGTGCATTGACCTAGAGGACAACCTAGCAGATGATCTCAAAAGTACAACCAGCCCTACTAAATCACTCGAAGCACAGTAACATCCAACTTTAGTAACATAGAAGAATTAGCAGAACTGGTAGCGAAGAAGTTAGGAGTTCAGGGACAAAGGAACTACCAGCATCCTTCACTAAGAATACCCATGTTACGAAGATGTAGCCTATGTGGAGGTGATCACCCCACCCACATGTGCGTACGAGGAGGAACAAGTGCACCTCAAGCTTACCCTTACAATAGGCAGCCCCATCAAGGAACCACTTTGTATTGCCACATAGAACAAAAATACACCAACCACACCATGGAGAATTTCCCATTCAATAGGCAGACACGACCTTTAAACCCACCTCAGTATCGGCCATATGGATACCCACCTAGAGAGCTAGGCAGGGAGATGCCAAGGTATAATCTCTATCTAGCACCACTAGGAGCACCTAGACCATATGATCAAGTACAATTTGTAAACCCTCAGCCAGTGTTAGGACCACAACCACCACTTCCCCAACATGTGGTACCTATCAAGTATGCCCAACTAGAGGAAAACTTAGAAAGAGCCGTAGTGCCAGCATCACCGATAACCAGTCTAGAGTCAACAAACCTAGGATACGAGCAATCCCAAGGAGAGTACTATTCCTATGATTCTAGTATAATGGAGTACAAGCAAGCTTATGACCTGCAATACTATGGATACGAAGGTTGTGACAATCCCTATGGACCAGAGGTGGCGACATTAATGTACACCGCACCTAAAGCACAGGCAACTGTAAGACCACCTATGCCAAGAGGACCGTGTTATAGATGCGGAGGGGACCACTTTATCAGAGAATGCACTCGGCCATACAACCCACCACCTCCTAGGACTTGGGAAGGGTATTGTAGTGATTGTGGAAAGGAACATCTCTTTAGGGATTGCCCAAAAAATCCTAATAAGGTCCAGGACACAGCACCTATTAATGTGATTGAGGTGATAGAAGCATCAGGAAGTGACAAGGAATACACCGTACCATTAAAGGCCATTACACGAGCAGGAACGAAGGAACAAGAAGGAAAACAACTTGACTTTGAACGAGAAAACTGTAAAACCATAGACCCTAGAATTCAAATAGTGGAAGATTTAGAAGACCCATGCGAGAGTAGCCAAGCAACAAAAAGTCAAAAGTGGAAGGAAAGGAGAGAAAAACTCAAAGAGAAATGGATGAAAAACAAAAACAAGGAAGACAAGAAGCATACTCGTAGCAACAAGAAATCTAAGAGACCTGAGGATGAGGAAGAAATTTCCATTACACTGCCTATACGAGACCTAGAGAAACCAAGATCAAGTAGCTGACCCAAAACCGGACGATTTAGATATGTGTTTGAAAGCTTACCAAGTGAGAATCAAGAATGGACTGAATATGGAACAGCATGGAAAGCTTTACCCACAAGGAGAGATAGAAAAGGAGAGGCTAGCGATATGTAGAAAACTCATAGAGGTGGCACAAGAAACCCTAGAAAAGACTATCCCAGCCCTCCCCAAGACAAGGGTATCAGAGGATCAATACAAGGATTGTGTTAAAGCCAAGGACAAGGAACCAAAAGAGAAGGATGATAAACCCAAACTATTGAAAACACAGGACAAACCTATGTCTAATAGTCCCTGATTTAGAAGCAGATTGGCCAAAAGAATTGTGGAATAGAATCCGAGAAGAACAATGGAAAAGGAATGGAGTTGCTAAACCTCCTTTTGAGGAATTAGATGTGGAAGATTATCAACCAAGTCCCAACATCAAAGAAATATATGAGGAAGTTTCGAGACTAGACCAAAATAGGGAAGAAGCTCATAGCATTTTGACACTACCAAATTACATGGGAGAGTACGAAAAAGAATCCATAATCTTTCGTGCGCCCATAGTATGAGGAAAAGGAAAGGGAAACTCAGATAAGAATTCACACAATCTAACAGAACTTAAAAAGACCAAAGTACAATGCCAATTGACTGTGGAAGAACTACTTTCTGTTAAACCACAATTATGGAAACAATTAGCAGGACAACTGGAATTAGAGCAGGAGAACAACTAAAAGGAAAGCAAGGGAAATGAAAACCCATCTAATGTACAAACCCCTATGGACAAGGTTGGAGAATTCAACGAAGGAGATGAGGGTAACACATGCCTACCTGTCACTTACAATGGCTATATGACCAAAGCCATATTAGATACAGGAGCGGGAGTAGGTATTGCTACCAAAGAGATTTGGGAGAAATGGGGAAAGCCTACCTTACGACCCACTCGTATGAAGCTTCAATTAGCAGATGGTCATTTTGAGAAACCACTGGGAATATTAGAAAAGATCAAATTAACCACCTGTGGAGTTGAATATGAGCATACATTAGCCATCTGTCAATTTGGAAAGGCCAACAATTATGAGATGATATTAGGACGACCCTTCATGAGACAGCTTAGGGTAGTACAAGATTGGGGACGAGACTCTTTATACCTCCAACATCAAGGAAACACTACCAAGATAAACTTGCATACCTTCGCGTACCAAGATGTACCTCCACTACAATGGAACCCCATACACAAGGAGGAAGATGATTTGTCTATCCATAGTGCTGGATCAAGCGATCAATCTTGGATGCATGAGGATGCCCAATTATGGATGTGTAAAGAAGCCAAGAAAGAAGATAACAAGATGCAGTTGTGGCCCATAGGGCATCCTAATTATCGACCCGTAGAAGACCCAATGTACATGCCTCAAATCTTCCCTGATGAAACATTTGAACTGCATGGATGGATGGAAATCCTAGCTACCATGTATGTATGTGTGAATGAAGAAGTTCTGACGATGAATGAATGTGTGGACGAAGAAGGGTACGATGTAAACTTGTACATGGTTGTCCTTCAAGAAGTAGAAGCAGGAGAAATATTGGAAAAGGAATGGAAAGAAGAATACGAGAGCATAGAAATGGAACCAGAGAGAATTATGGAATGACCAAAGTGTTAGCAATAGAAGCAACCCCTATAATACCAATACAGGAGGAAAGTGTGAGTAGGATCGAACCAAACCCTGATCTTTTTGAGGTACCAGAGCATTTCAAGAGGTATGAAGTAGAAGAGAGAAAAATAGCTATTCAAATGCCTAGGAGGGAGGCAAGAGAAGGAGAAGCGTACGACAATAAGGAACAAACCAAGAAAATCATAGTAACTGTAGAAGATGGAGAAGAAAGATGTACATACATAGGAAAAGATGTGTCAACAAAACGGGACGAAGAATTGATACAGTTGATCCGAGAATATCGAGATGTATTTGCTTGGACCTATAAGGATCTCAAGGGTGTGGAACCCTCCATTTGTTCTCATAGAATACCGATGACAGCAGAAGCAAAACCATCTAAACAATGCCCTTACACATATAATGAGGTCTATGCTGCTAAAATAAAAGAAGAGATAGACAAACTATTAGCGGCTGGATTCATTTATGAGATAGAACATACCGAATGGGTGTCGCCATTAGTGCTTGTGCCTAAAAAGAATGGAAAACTCAGAGTATGCATTAACCTGAAAAAAGTCAATGCAGCCACGATCCGTGATAGCTATCCATTACCCATCACCGACCACCTATTGGAAAGAGTTACAGGAAAAGAAGTCTATAGCTTCTTGGACGGATTGTCTGGATACAACCAAATAGCTATTGCTATGGAGGATCAACATAAGACCGCATTCGCGACTGAATGGGGAGTCTATGCTTTCAGAGTGATGCCCTTTGGACTCACTAATGCACCGGCTACTTTCCAAAGGTTGATGTGTCATATTTTCAAAGAATTCCTAAAGAAAAGTATGGAAGTGTATGTAGATGACCTATGTACATATTCAAATCAAAGGCAAGACCACATGCCTGAATTGCAGAAAATATTTGATAAATGCCGACAATATAGAGTCTGCCTGAATCCCGAGAAGTGTGTCTTCATGGTAAGACAAGGGAAGATTTTAGGACACATAGTGTCTAGGAATGGAATATCTATAGATGAAGACAAGATCAAGGTCATTTTAGAACTTCATAGACCAAAGAATGCAAAAGAAGTGCAAGCATTTATGGGACATTGTGGATACTATCGTCGATTTATCCACATGTATGCCATAATTGCCAAACCCTTGTATGGATTGTTGACTCAATTCACTTGGACTGAGGAATGCGAAAAGGCATTTAACGAGTTAAAAAGGCGACTTAGCATGGCCCCAATTCTGTAAACACCGAATTGGAACAAGCCTTTCCATATTCATGTGGATGCTTCAAATTACGCAATAGGATGTATCTTGGATCAGCCGGCAGATGAAGGAAAGTTGGACCACCCAATTGCCTATGCGAGTAGACAACTGAATCAAGCAAAGAGAAACTATACGACTACTGAGAGAGAAGGATTAGGAATGGTGTATTTTGTGAAAAAATTTAGACACTATCTCTTATCCAACAAATTCAAGTTCTTCATAGATCATCAAGCCTTATTGTACCTAGCCAATAAGCCTTGTAACACGGGAAGACTTGTGAGATGGTTTCTGTTATTGATGGAATTCGATTTTGAAGTAATCGTGAAAAAAAGAAATACCCATGTGAGGGCAGATCATCTCTCTAGACTAACACATGGAGAACTACCAAGTGGAGTACCAGACGATTTTCCAGACACTTACCTATTTAATTGGAAGTGTGTCCAAAGTGGGCAGAGAAGCTAATTCCAATACTCACTCATGGCCCACAACACTCAATTAATAAAGAAAGTAAAAAGGAAATTCTGCAATCACGTAACTTGCACATTATTGGAGGAAGTGTGTACTATAAGGAACCCAATGGTGTACTATCGAGATGTGTTGAGGAAGACGAACAGAAGAAGTTGATTGAACAAGCCCATATAAACAAATGGAGAATGCACAAAGGAATTCATGGAACTCTAAGAGAATTAAAACGGCTAGGAGTATACTGGCCTGATATGCCTAAAGATGTCCATGAGTGCGTCAGTAATTGCGCAGAATGTCAGGAAACCATACTAGATGATCACACATCTTTAACTTTCTCTACAATAGCACCCAAATGGAGTGAGACATTAATGAAATTCCTAAAGACACGAGAACACGAGGAAGGAATCAATTTAGCAAGGAAACGATCCCTAGAGGAAATGAGCAAGGATTATGTAATTATGGGAAGACAATTGTTCAAGAGAGGGAAAGATAATCACCTACAACTATGTGTGCATGAAGGAGAATACTTACCTAAATTAGAGATGGCACACGCAGGTGCTGCAGGGGGTCACTTTTCAGCAGAGAGAACTATAAAGATGATCCTCTTTGCAGGCTTGTGGTGGCCAACTCTACATATGGATGCGGACACCTATGTACGAAGTTGCGAGACTTGCCAAAGGGCGAAATATCCCGTTTGACAGGATGATATGCCATTGAGACCTATGGTTTGCGCTAGAGCATTGAGAATGAGGTGAGCATCCACCTAGCTCAAGGATACATTTCAGCCAAAATCGGGCACAAGGAAATCTTTAGTCAATTAAAAGAGAAACCCTCACATAGACCGGATCTCATCAAAAGTGCCAAACAAATTGTAGAAGAGCACATAGCAAATGATTCCATCACAAATGAATCTAAAGAAAGTCTGATAAAAGAAAGGATTTCAAACCCCAATGTATCGAAGGAGAAAGTAGATTCATCCTACTTGAATGGTGAACAGAAGGGACCAAGGAGGACAATGCTCCTAAAGCCTTCTACGTAAAAGAGAGATCATCAGCTTGGAAACCCACTATCAGCTTCTCGCAATCAGGCAATGCTAACCTTAAGTGGGTTCACAAGGATCAAGTGAAGAAATCAGAGATGGCAACGCCAATACAAGTCATTCAAGGGACAAGGGAGGACAAGGGTTCTTCTTCACCAAAATGAGAACCAAAGCAACCCCTGAGAGTTTGGCTTCCAAGGTCATTGGCAGAGGCCCAAAGAACTCGACAACAAATATGGATCCCAAAGAACATCGGACAAATCGCCACTCAAGAGATAGACAATCACGAGAAAACATTATATCGACACAACAAAACCATGAAGCCAAGCAAGACTAGTCACAGATACCTGAGAAGCAGGAATCCAACAACTCGAACAACAAAAAAGGCAAAAGAAATACATGTAGCACGACGAAACGAGGAGAAGACAAGGCTTAAAACTTCTACTACGAACTGGATATGGAAACCAAAGCAACAGTAAGGAATGGAACAACAGAACCAAGAGGATTTCCTTTGCACACATGAAGCATCAAATGCACCTAAAGTATGCATAATAGGGCCACATTACGAGGCTAGGCATTCAGCACATGAAGAACATAAGAGAATTAGTGGTGCACATTCTCCGCTTGGGGACAAGTCATAGCGTCTACTTCCATAGGAATGGACCTACTATGTAAATAAATAAATGCTTCGGCTATCCTAATTCTTGTTTCCTTTCAGAAGTGAACATGAAAAAAAAAGATATGCGGTAAGAGATCTTACTTATGAAAGCAAGGGAACAGAGTGACACCGCTAACAAAAATGTCACTACAACACACATCATTAAATGACACGTCTTCTACATAAGCTAATGGTCTTTTCATTACGAGTGCAGATGGCTTCTGAAGACTCTGAAGCTACCATTCAAGAAGAAGTGCTGGAATTCCCTCTGCAAAGTGTGACTAAAGCAAAAGGTCATTGGTTTAGAGATGATCAACTAGCAGGGGATTTCTTATTCCTAGTAACCATT
The DNA here is from genome assembly GCA_020310875.1 of Ceratopteris richardii. NCBI lineage: Eukaryota > Viridiplantae > Streptophyta > Polypodiopsida > Polypodiales > Pteridaceae > Ceratopteris > Ceratopteris richardii. Next base: position 39,580,784 of record CM035424.1, read on the forward strand.
AAAATCATGGATACAGATCATCAGTTCCCACTGATGTCCAAAGACTTCAAGGTAGTACATGAGCTCACATCAACCATGGACATTATGAAGAAGGCGGGCATTCATAAATACTTTGAATTACCCATATACAAACCTAATTTTCAGCGATGTGCCCAAGTTATGAATACTTTGCAGCCTGCCTTGCATGACCCATTGGTGCCGGAGGCTAGAGTCATGGACGCCGTTGGTGAATGGGTCATTATCCAATTTACACATGATCTAATTAAGGAAGCTTTTGGATGGGAGAAGGACGGACCACGACATTAGGGGCAAAAAACGGCCCAAAAAGGTCCATGTAAGGATTTCAATTAGTTGTGCTTAATCTGGATAAAAGTTGTCAAATCCTTTAAGAAATTCCGTGTAAGTTCATTTAAAACGTATCTTATGCAAATTTTGAAGAGAGAGAAACTCGTATGATAATCATGAAAATTTTGTGTGATATCTTATGCCTCGAAGTTTGTGCTCACCGAGCGCTGATCAAAATTCGAATTTTCCTCTTGTTCACGGACCTATATAATGTGTGCTGATGATGTTTTGCGCTTTTTAACCCTACTTTTCCTAGCAGGCCTGTTTCTCTCTTTCACGTGATTTTACACACTTGTCGGTCATTTTTCATAGCAGACCATGGAGAACGTTATCCCAAATACTCTCGTTGAGCTTTCAAACAATAGAAATCATTGTGAAAAGTTCCATATCAACATTGTAGTTAGTCAGGAGTATGCGACAAGAAAAGTATTCGGAAGGGCTCTTCATCCTCTTGAAGTGGATGGATTGCGAAAGGAAGGCAAGAAACATATCGACATATGGACAGATGGATCTGTTTATCCAATTGATCCACAAACTGGAAGGTACCCCCCTTTTCATAATCTTCATGATCTGATTAGATTTGTAGGAGATGGTGAGGATGGTTTACGAGGCTATTGTTCAAGGCTCTAGGATATTTCAAGGAATTATGTACAATACATAAACTATTTACAAAACACACTACACCAGAAGGATTTACATATGAGGGAGCTAGAAAACAAATTATCCACTTTATCTTCTCAGTTAGAGTCTTTTAAAAAAATGAAAGAAACTCCTATAGGTTTGAGAATGCGGTCAAAACGAGTAAAACCTTTTTTAGATTTGACTGAAAAATCTGGCCAGAAAAAGATTAGAATGAAAATTGTTAGAGATCATGTGACAAATGTGTTAGGTTTCAATATGTCGAGCAATTTTGAGCATGTACATTTTTGTAATGAAATTCTGAGTCAAAATGATGTTTTAAGACTATTGAAACTGAATGAAAATACATGCTTGAAACGCTTTGTTTTTCAAAAACTCATGATAGAAATGAATCTGTTACTAGAACCATCTCAAATTCAAAAAAATTGTGATAGTGTCGGAGTGAGTAGGAAAGGTTACAGAGCAATTTCAAAAGTTTGGTGTGAATTTTTAAAATTCAACAAAGTTAGAAGTTTTGGATTGCCTAGACCCCATCATGTAGGAAAGTTTCGGCTCTGCTTGAATAAGAAGATTACATGAGTATTTGGTGAATATAAACATATTCACGGTAACATGCCTTACAAAGTAGGAAAACAAAAGTTATATTTCACTTACAATGCATTTAACAACATATGGATAAATATTATAAAACTTCAAACATAAGTGGTTTAGTTCTATAATATAAAAGAACATGAATGTTCTGGTCTATTGAAATTTGTAATCAAACTTGATGAAGCTGAGCTTAAAAAACATCAAAAGATGGAGAGAATAAGTATTGCACTGATGAACAAAGCTTTGGACTATAGCCTTGGGAAATTGGATACTCCATCTCTCAAAGTACAATCAGAAATGGAGTTATGGTGGGTTGGTTGTGCTCAAGTTCCATCTGAGAGCCATAAAACACTTAAATGGTTATTCTCACAGACAAACATTCCACATGTTATCCAAAGGCATCATGCAGGAGAATTGTTGAATGTCAAAGACTACGGGAACTTTCAAGTTGAGTGGCATTTGAGTGGAGACCTAAAGACACTCAAATGCATGTTTGGTATAAGTGGGGGAGCAAATTCTAAGTACCCTTGCTTGTACTGCATGCAAAGCCCAGGCACAAATGGATGGATTGCTAGAGCTAAGGCTGAAGAGGCTCCTTCTAGACAAAATGTTATTCTTCATAACTACTCATCTTCTTCAATGATTTGGGATCCCATACTTCCAATAGCATTGACAAATGTACACATATGTACACTACATGCAGAGTTAAGAATCATTGACAAGTTGGTCCGTCTTCACTTGGATTATGCATATTCTATCAAGCCTACAACTCTTGCAGATGAATGCATAAAAAAATGTGAATGTCTTCTTTCAAAAATGGGATTTCATGGTGGTGATGTTCATCTAAGAAAAGATCCAAAGCTTTCACAAAATACAGGTGATGTACTACAAGATGTCTCAATGGGAGGTGCAAAAGCAAGGAGATTCTTCAACAACCATGATGACAAACAACTAAATGCCATGTGGAATTGTTGGAAAAAAAAGTTTTGTGAGGTCACGACTAATGTAAAAAGCAAACCAGAAATAGCAAAAAAGAGAATGGAGGTGTGGGTCAAACTAGATAATCTTTTTAAGATCATGAGGCAGCAGGTAACATCAAAAAGTTATGTGACAGATTTCAGAAAGGCAACCACAGAGCTTATAGAAACCATCATAGAGGCATGGGGTGCCAAAGACATAACATACTACTTGGTGAGTTCCAAAGATATTTTATTCAATTTATTTATTTTTAATTGAAATAAAGATCTAATGACATTCTTATGCTCTTCTAGCATATTCTTCTTGTGCATGGTGCATTCTTTGCAGAAAAAGAACCACTTGCCATGTGGAACACCCAAGGCATGGAGAAATCTCATTATCAAGCAAGGACAAGCTTCTTTAGGTGTACAAGGAAAGGAGGAGGAGTAACAAAGAGCAATGCCTTCAGAGAGCTTTTTGATTGGTTCTTTAGAAGACAATTACAAATGACCTCATGCCAAATATAATCAGAAGGATATGGCTATCACCAGACAAAATCATCATGTATCAATATCACAAAATGAAAAAGACTACATTTCAAACAGAGCTTTAATATTTGTGCAATGTATTTTATTTCTTTGAGAAATAAAGATGTCATGTATGTACATTTCATGATGTATTAAGCTTTGAAAAGAAATATGTCTATTACCATCCGATGACTTTGACCAGAGAATCAATAACAATTAATATTAGGCCATGAATCAATTACACCAAAAAAATTTGCAATGTCTTATATCATATTGGGGAATTTCTGTATATGTACATTTGTTGAGATATAGAATTTGAAAAAATGAAGTCATTCCTTGAGCCTCTTTAAAGAGCTTGGCTCTGGCAAATCACCTCTATATCTGAGGAACTCTTTTCTCCTGTATCCAACAATGCTTTTTAAATCTGACACCCCTGCAACCATTGCATAGCTTGAATAACAAAGAAAGTGCCCTACCCTTGAAGCATTGAGTCCTAGGGCATATGCAAAAATTTTGAATGTAGTTGCTCTTTCAAGCAGCAAAACTCTGAAAGCATTAAAGGGTATTGGAGTAAAACCCATGTATTTTGATAGAGTCCTCAAGCAGAACAATGCAAAGTCTCACTATAGTGCTTGTGAATAACACAAAAAGTGTCTGGGTTCAAGTTTGGAAGATAGTGGATAATAGAATGAATATCCACCTTTGCTTTTCCTTTCTCTTCTATGGCTTTTCTTGTTCCCTTGCCCCTGCCAAGGTAATTGTCTTCATCCAATAAAGTTTAATTGTAGTAAAAATGAAAAACAAGGTTAGATGAAGTGCAAGCACACTTTAGGAGTCATGAGAAGTAACTTGAAACAATTAGAAAAAAAGCAAGAGACACGACTGATGCAAGCGATTAGGGTCTTTAGAGAAATTCAGACAGTCGTTATCGCTTGCATCGATCGTCATCAATATCTCTTTGCAAACTACCTAGAAACATGTAATATTTGATGAATGAGGGGAATTCTTACAAGCCAAATATCTATTATCAATGCTGCATGCAACTCCTAGACACGGCCGATACAAGCGATAAGGCCCAACGGAAAATATCCGATGGGCCTTATCGCTTGCATCGCTCGTGATCGATTTTTGACACTTCTAATGGAGATCTTGGACAAATCTGACACAAGTTAGAGATTTTGCATCGGTTCCATCTCATATCCTTAACCTGAAATTCTTGAGAATGTAGTTAACTATATACCTTGACGTCATCTTCCTCAAGTCCAAACATGACCGATGCAAGCGATAAGGCCCAACGGAAAATATCCGATGGGCCATATCGCTTGCATCAGTCGTGATCGACTTCTCAGTCTAAATGGAGCCCTTGGAGAAAACCGATTGTGGCATCTCATCTCCTTAGCCTTATGTTTGTTATTGACTTTGGAGTTGTCCTCTCCAATCATGAAGTAAAAAAGAATCAACAAATCATCTTTATTTTGTCAATCCTGGGAATATCCATAAGACCACAGCCCCTTCTAGATGATAGATTCATAGAAATAAGAGATTGATGGCTGGAATTCTGAGAAAAAGAAAATGAAGAGGAAATATCTAGGGTTTCTATGATCTTTGTGTCTAATTCATGTTATTTTCTCATCAGAATACAAATATGAAATCAGAATTGGAAAATATCACCTGTATCACAGAGACGAGACAATCGCGATTCTGTACCAGTAGACGATTTTCACATTTCTGCAACATTCTTCAATCCTTCTTCACTCAATACATGAGTAATCATCTCTCTTCATACATCTTACTCAGCATTACACAAATGAAACTCACAAATCTCCATGATAAAGCAAGAAACAAGCTCTCACATCAAAGGAAACACACATAACAGAAGAAAACACGATTTCAGCAGAAACTCTCTCTTCTCTATTGATAGCATGTACAAATGACTAACCAACCTCTCAAAAATAGAGAAAATTGACTTATATACATTTTCAAGTGTCCTCTTTCACAGTTGGATTTTGGTCCTTTCCTCTATTATTCTAAAAAATATGCTATCTAAGAGTTTCCAAAAATTCTAGAAAAAATACATAAGATTCTATCCTACAAAAGGAAGACTCTTCCTTATTTTTACAACAATTGCATAAATATTTCTACAAATTTCTATCATTTTACAATAATTTTCCTTCAAAAAAGGTTTCCAAAAATGCATCTTCCAACATCCTTCCCCTCCTAAGCCTTTCGGCTCCTGACGAAAGATTTTCCTGCTCCTCTGCACTGATCACTTCTCTTCATTTCTTCTTTCTTTGATATACTTGTGACAGCAAATCATGACTTTTTCTTTCTGTTACATTTGGATTGTTGACCATCTCGAATAAAGCCTTTCTCCACTGTACTGCAGCTTTAGGTTTATCTATGACATCCTTTTTCAAGTACTCTGTATAAGCAGCTTCATATGCTGTAAGTCTGGACTTGTTAACAACTGATAGGTTTCCAAAAATCTCTGACTCCCTCTCAAAAAATCCATAATCGAAGGCATCCTCAAAAATCTGTAAATAATGGCTACCCAAAAATATAATTCTGTTGTAGTAGGCCATCAGACAGATCCTATCAGGTGTCTCACTTAGATCAAATAATAAGGCATCCGTAGGAGAATTGAAACCAATGTAATTCAAAACTCTAACATCTGTATCTGTATATGTTTCTATACAAGCTAGAAGTACCCTCATTATTTTGATAAGTAATATGCAAGCAGGGTCATTAACATCTTTATACATAGCTATGACTGACTCGGTAGTGTTCACCATATAACTCTTTGTAGGCCAAGTTCCTGCCTTTGGACCTGCTATCTTAGGGAAGTTTAACCATTTAGCTGGGATCTGACATTCTTTTCTTCTCTTCCAAAAAACAGTCCATTCTCTTCTTCTGGCAACTGGGCAATAAGCTGGATTGATCTTTAAATGCAGAGGTGCCTCTTTCCAGATTTTCCTACATTCCTTATTGGCATCCAGCCACTTATTTCGCCATTTGGGATTTGCTCTTTCAAATAACTCCTTCGTGACATTAATATCTTCTTCATACTCAAGGTATTTGTTTGGAGATAACCCTACTCTAGCCAATTGATAATTCTTTATACTCTCCAAAATCATACAGAAGGGTATTCCTAATCCATCTGCAGCCCAATGATGCTGATCTGGATTAATGCCTTTATTCAGAGCAAAGGTAACTATTTGATCTTCATACTCATCATGCATTTTTCTGATAAATTCCATTCTTGACTCTCTATTGGTCAATAGTTTCTGAACAAAATCTTCAGAATACTTTTCCTCTGGTTCTTTGGATGCTGGTTCATTGTTCTCTTGTTCTCTATCAAAATCCCTTGTTTCATATTCCCTTTTATCTGTATCTTCTGCCTGTACTTGATCTTGAATTTCTTCTTGAACTTTTGGTGTCTCCAACTGTTTCTGTAATTCTTCTATAGTCATCATTGAACTTTTGTTCTGAGCTGCCCATAACTCCTTTTCCTTTCTCCACTCATCTCTTTCTTTTTCCATCTTTGTCTGCCATTCACTTCTTTCCTTTTCTACCTCCATATGTAATTGATGATACCCTCTCATTGATGTGGCAGCATGAGTGTTTGCCTGTTTCTCCATTTCTTTGGCCTCTTTTAATTCTATTTGAAGTCTTTGAATTTCTTTATGCAGCTCTTCCTTTTCTTCCTCTGTCAATTGAGCTAGTTTACCTCCATCTTGTAGTTGACCTTCTTCTAACAACAATTTATTAATCTCTTCATGTGCTCTGGTCAGAATTTGATATGATGCTTGTAAAGTTCTGTATCTTCCTCCTATGGTTTTCAATTCCATTTCCATTTTGGCATTCTGCTCTGATAACTTTACACTCTTTTCTTCCAAATATTGGATTCTGTTCTGCTTCTGAACCTCAGCTTCTTCCAAAGCAATGATTCTTTTGATATATTCTTCATTCTTTTCCTTCATCACCCTTAATTGCTCTGACATCTGCTCTTTTTCCTTCTTGTGCTCTTTGATAATTAAACTTCCTTTTTCAAATTCCGATTCAGCCACCATTCCTGATATGATCATATTTCTGCTAGATGGTCTGAACTGTTCAATGTTGCTCATGATTATTTGATAAGCTGATCTTATATTTTTGGGTATTCTTTCCAACCCTACTTCTAATCCTGTCTGTCTAACTTCAATTTGCTTGTCTTCTTTACCCACATCATCTTCTTCTGCTGCTGTTTCATCATCTATATCCTGAATGTCTTGTTCTTCATAACTATGACCATCATTCTTTGTCTCCTGATTGGTATCATCTTCTTCAGAATCTACTGCTTTGTCATTTGCATTCTTCTGCTCTGAAAAATCTGAAGCCCTCTTCTCTTCTAATGACTTCTTTTCTTCCAATACTTGTTGCTTCTCTGTAAAGAGCTGGTCTCCCTTAGTTTGTATCTCCTTCTCTTGTATTAGGGTTTCCTGACTTCTGTTTGAGTCCTTTCCAACAAGAGCTATTTGAACCTTCCTGAGTTGCTCTTCCTGTCCCTGTTTTTCCTGAACTAAAACTAATTCAATTTCTTTCATACAAGCAACCTGGTCATTACTTTTCTCATTTGTGTATTCTCGTTCCTATTCATCAATGTCCATGAGGTCTGCTTCTTCCTCTTGTTCTTGATCATCCTTGGATGTAAATTCCTCACTACCTTTTATATCATGTAATAAATCCTTTATACTTTGAATGATCTCTTCTTCCATAACTTTCCCTGTGACCTTTGGAGCACTCTTTCCCATTTCTATCTTCTTTATTTCTTGATCCTTATTCACATCCTTCTGTTCTTTAATTGAACTACTCTTCTGTATCTCCTTTGTCAACTCCTCTAGCTTTTCACTCAATCTGAAGTGAGTCTGTGATGGTTTTATCCATATGGGTTTTATTCCTGTATGCACCCACCCATAACTGACTTCTTCTCTTATTCGGCCTTCCTCTTCTGTCATTACTGCCTTTCCTTTTAACAACCTTCTTCCTTCTTCTGAGCTCATCTGTGGAACTATTTCCTCCTGTGTCTGCTTTTCTTGAGACTTCTTACTTGAATCCTCAGGTGTCTTCAGCTTCTCTGTGGCCTGTGTAACCACATTAGGAGTATTTGGTATTGAAAGATTTAGACTTTTTAACAAGAAGCTTTCAATATCACTATCTGAATCGGATGAAAATCTTGAAGACCCCCCTATTTCAGGTTCTGTAGTAGGATTTGATACTTCTTCCACTGTGATAGGCTTCTGTGTTGCTTCCCTGATCACTTCTTCTGTGCCTTTCATTGTTGCAGCTTCATTTATTACTTTTCCTTTCCCCTTCTTAACCAATTTCTTCTTTTGAACTGGTTTCCTTGGCACCTTCTTTTTCACAACAATAGTGGTTCTGGTCTCTGGAGGTCCTTGTAATTCCTTGAAGTAGGCCAGCAACTCCACTTCCTTCTTAACAAACACCTCTTCTGTATCAGCTGCCATCATTTCATCATGTAATGTTTCATAATGCTCCACTTCTTCTTGGATCCAATCTGTAGCTTTGCATGAATAATCTTCCAACATTTTTTGATATTGTGCCTCATACATAGCTCTTTTGTTGTTTCCTTGGGTAAGATAAGTGTAGAGCTGTTCTTTACTTGTCTGTGGAGGATGAGGTTCACTAGAAGATTGAACCTGTTTCTGTGCCTCCTCATGTTCCTCTTTTGTAGCTTCCTCCATTTCTAGTTCCACTTTCCTTGGGTCCACCCTTCTTTTCTTTACAGGAATTACTTCCTCAGATATCATCTTCCTTTTCATACATGTTCCCCTCATGCGGGTTTGTCCTTTTGTTTCCCTTTCAGTCATTTTCCTTGGAGGACTCTTAATTCCTGCCATAAGGCTTCTGAAATACTGTGCCTCTGGAGCCAATTTCAATTGATCTTCCATTCCTAGAACATAATAAATGATTCTTGTTAAGAACTGGACTCCATTCATGAACTTCTTCTGTTCCCAGTGTTTTGCTGCTTCTTTCAGCTGTTCATGGATGTATGGTGAGACATCCATTACTCCAAAAGGTTTGGTTCTGTCCTTGTTGTTAAACATCAATAATATCACTGGCTTATGCGGCATGGTATATCTTGGTAATTTTGGAAAACAAAAGTACTGTAAAAACATCCTTACGGCATATTCTTCATTCTCCCTTCCTTTAAAGTCAGTGAATTTTACATATCCTGTGTAAGTTTCCTTATTCTTTTTGACAAAACTCAGATCAAGTTTGGTTCCCATTGTGTAGAATTGCAGTGCTGCTCTGATATGTTCTCCTTTGATAGTGATACCTACTTCCTGGTTATCCTTGTTTTTGACTTTGCATCTGAAATAGGCATCATTCCCTCTTCCTATTTCTGTCAAACTGTTCATTACTTGTGATACTCTCTCGAAATCAATGAAAAAGATGGGCTCCTCCTATATTCTGTGCAGCCCTACTGCCTTCCATCTTTTCATATTGACAGCAACTCTTTGAAACCTGTAGAATTCCTGGCACAACATTGTATATTTATACCCTCCTACTCCCACTGTGAATATGTGTTGACCAATGATGTTTAGAGTCTCCTTAAGTTCCTTTACCACCTTCTCAGCTTTTGGAATTTCTAGCTCATCATCTGACTCCAGGTCCACTTGTTCCTCAGCTGCATCACTATCCAGGAACCAGTGTCCTCTGGACAAAGTTACCGAATCTGCTCTGAAGTCATGGATTTGTAATTCTTTCGTATTCACCATCCTGTATTTGTAACATACAAAAGAAGAGAAAACACTCCACCCATATAAGTCACAAAAATCCAAAAAAATTAATGTTCTCTTTTGGAATATTCTTGCCATGAAAATAAAGAAAGAAAGTCTTCCAAATAAATTTTGCTTCTTCAAAAGACTCAATTAAAGTGATCATTACAGGTGTAGCAAGATGTCTAATGTGCTTCCTTTGATTGTCACTTCCTTGCTTGTCATTCCTTTTCAAAAAGAGAATAATTCTTGAAGAAAGAAATGATGGAAACAATGATTAATGAAAAAAAAAAATGATTGATAACATGGTACCAAGAAATGAGAAATAACTAAAAATCACAGAATCGCGATTTTCTGTATTTTGAGTTTTTTCATTAGGAAAACCTTAATTTTGCATTTAATGTTTCATTGCATGTCAAAATTTCAGTAAGGCGATTCTGGTGTAGAAAGAAAATTTTGAAAAATCAAAACTTATAAAATTCAAAAAATCATTCAGAATCGCGATTCTGTAAATCACACACAAAATCGCGATGTTGAACGATTATGACAACATTGCGAATTCCAGAACGCGATTTTCTTAAGAAAATCGTGTTTTTACAATTTGTGAGCAATCACGATTGTCTGGGATCAAAATCGTGAAAAACACGATTTTCACTCAAAATCGTGAAAAACACGATTTTGATCACAAAATCGTGAAAAACACGATTTTCACACAAAATCGTGAAAAACACGATTTTCACTCAAAATCGTGAAAAACACGATTTTGATCACAAAATCGTGAAAATCACAATTTTCACTCAAAATCGTGAAAAACACGATTTTCACACAAAATCGTGAAAAACACGATTTTCACACAAAATTGTGAAAAACACGATTTTCACTCAAAATCGTGAAAAACACGATTTTGATCACAAAATCGTGAAAATCACGATTTTCACTCAAAATCGTGAAAAACACGATTTTCACCCAAAATCGTGAAAAACACGATTTTCACACAAAATCGTGAAAAACACGATTTTTACACAAAATCGTGAAAAACACGATTTTCACACAAAATCGTGAAAAACACGATTTTCACCCAAAATCGTGAAAAACACGATTTTCACACAAAATCGTGAAAAACACGATTTTCACCCAAAATCGTGAAAAACACGATTTTGACTACAAAATTGTGAAAAAACACAGAAATAATCACAAAATTTTGGGAAACATGATTCTGATCATAAAATCGTGAAAAACACGATTTTCACACAAAATCGTGAAAAACACGATTTTCACACAAAATCGTGAAAAACACGATTTTCACCCAAAATCGTGAAAAACACGATTTTGACTACAAAATTGTGAAAAAACACAGAAATAATCACAAAATTTTGGGAAACATGATTCTGATCATAAAATCATGAAAAACACGATTTTTATCACAAAATCGTGAAAAACATAGAGATAATTAGAAAACACGATTCAGATCATAAAATTGTGGAAAATCAATACTTCAGGCAGAAAATTGTGGGAAAACACGATTTTTATCACAAAATCGTGAAAAATACAAAAATAGTCAGAAAATCGTGAAAAATACAAAAATAGTCAGAAAATCATGAAAAATACAAAAATAGTCAGAAAATCGTGAAAAATACAAAAATAGTCAGAAAATTGTGAAAAAATTAATACCTTAGTTAGGAAATTGTGACAAACACTCTTTTGAGTTTGAGATTGTGAAAATTAATTGAATGATACTTAGATCTGGAAACAAACTTTCTAAACAAGACCTAATAAGGAAGGAGACAGAGACAGTAAAAGGCAAAGGGCAAGAAAGAAGTTTAGGGCAAGAAAACAACATGGAAAACATAAATGAAACAAATGAGCCTATGGAAACTGGGGATTTTAGAAACATCCTCAAGTACATGTATACAAATAGGTTTGGAACCTATGTATATCAGGATGGAATGCATAAATTTCTCATTAGATTGAGAAATTTAGAAGTTCCCCTGAATATAACCCCTGTAGCTCAATTCAAAGATGGGAGATATGAAGATAGGCAAGGATGTGTGTACATATTCTCTCAGGACCCAGAAAATTCAAATGATCTAGGGCAATGTACTGACAAAGGACCTTGGGAACATAACATGGAGCAGACAAATTTACCTAGGCCAAATGAAAACTATACCGGTAATGAACAACAACATGGGAGGAGGACACAGATTTCCCCAAATCCTTTGACAAGGAACTAGAAGGATATAATGACTTCCCATTCAGAAGAAGATCCCATTGGCAGCCTCAGGGTAGAATGCTTAGACCATACCAAGTTGCCAAATGTATGAAGAACCAATATGAGGGTTATTCAGATCCTCATGCTCATGCTACAGAATTTAGGCAATTGATTAGAGCTGAAGAGGTAGAAGATTACAAAGTACAATTTGAGGCATTTGGTCTAACCCTAACAGGACCAGCCTTATCTTGGTTCATTCCTTTGAGAAAGGAAATGTACCAGGATATTGAATCTTTCTTAGAAGCCTTCATTGGGGAATTCTCTAAGACCGGGATAAAACATAGTACAGCCACATTGATACATAGTTTCAAGCAACAAAAGGATGAAAATGTTAGAGAAGCAGCCAGAAGATTTAAACAATACATTGATAGATGCCCAAGAGAGGAAGTACCTTCCATGGCAAAACAAGTATCCTTATTCATTGAGGGTTTGAGAAGTGCCCAACTAAGAACCCTAGTGTATTATAGAAGATGTCCTGATTTAGCAGCCTGTGTAAAGGAAGCAATAGATTTGGAGGACAACAGAGGTCAAGATCTGTTAGCATTTGATCAACCTAGATCATATGAAGACAAAATTCCTCCAGCAGAAGAGTTGGCTCAGGCTATTGCTAAAGCCCTAGAGGTAAGCACTAAAACTAATCTGATAAACTCTAGGATAAACACAAATAAAAAATGTTACATTTGTGGAGAAAATCATCTGGCACAACAATGCCCATATCAGAAGCCACCACACTTACAAGATAGGAAGACACTTAAGTACTGTACACTAGAGAGAAAATGGACAAACCATACCAGCGAGGAATGCTTCTATAACAAACAACCCATTAAGGAAAGAGATTATATGGCTCAAAGGGAATCAGGCTATACTGAACAACCAAGACCTGTGCTTGGACAACAACCTCCTATACCAACTAATGTGGTACCAATCAAGTATACACCAATAGAGGAGGGGAATTCAAGACTAAGATCACCATATAAGGAAGAATATCAATGGAGTGAGGGATATCAAGAAGATTGGGAAGAATATGTAATAAGAGAACTTGAGTTAAAAGCCCTAGACTTGGGAAATGGGAAAATTGAAATGGACACAGCAACATTCATGTATATTACCAACAATTACATGTCCAACCAAAAACCTCAATTCAAAGGGGGACCAAAGATAACTTGTTATAGGTGTGGGGGAGAGCATTTCATTAGAGACTGTCCGCAACCTCCTACATTGAGAATAGAGGGAGCCTACTGTAAGGATTGTGGCAGAGAACATTTGATAAAAGATTGCCCAAAGAATCCCCAAAAACAACAGAACACACCTAATAACATACCTTTAAAAACAGTTAACATTATGGAACAGGAAGAATTAGTGAAAATGACCAAGTTGGAATAAATATTATAACAAGGGCTCAAGCCAAGCAACAAGGAACAATTAAGGAACAAAATGAAGGTTCAGCCTCAAAGGTGAAGAGAATAGACAAAAAGGGAAATGGGAAAAGAAGAGAAGGATGGGCAAAAATTTGGAAGAAGACAATCAGGATCAGTCAAAAAGTACTCCTCCTCAAAAGACACAAAATCAGTCTGAAATAGGAAGTTCTCAGAGTCTAGACACCCTAATCAAAGCATATAAGGGAAGGATTCAAGAAGGACCAAGTCCTACAGATCATGTAGTGGCCTATCCCATGCCAGAGTTAGAGCATGAAAGGATGCAAAAATGCAAACAAATCATTCAGGAAGTACAACTCAGAATGGGGGAAGGAGGTAGCTCGCAGAGAACAGTTGAACAACTTGAGAAAACGAAAACCAGGGAAAATGATAACAAAAAAGAAAATCCACAAATAACATTCCAGATGATTATAGATTAACAATGTAGCATTACATGTCAAACAACATGGGAAGAACTGTTGAAACAAAATCCTCACTTACAAAACAAAATGAACAAAGGGGAAACAATACCTGGAAACCTTCATTCACCATTACAAGAATTAGAGGAATTATGGTATATTCCTATTGATAAAATAGGAGGGTATTGTGAAGGGGAAGAAGGAAATTCAACCCTAAAAATACAATATGGAAAAAAATTTGCTAAAGCCATTTTGGATAGTGGATCAGGAGTGGCCATAATGACTAAACAAACTTGGGAGAAATGGGGAAGCAATGAATTACTACCCACTAAGATGAGATTGCAACTTGCAGATGGGCATATAGAAAAACCCCTAGGTATTTGGGAAAAAGTAATTGTGGACATATGTGGAACAGAAATAGAACATACTTTTGCCATAGTAGAATTTCCACAATCCACTTCATATGAAATCATCCTAGGAAGGCCTTTCATGAGACAAATGCAAATTGTGCAGGATTGGGGTAATGATTGTTTATATCTCCAAAGAAAAGGAAGAATAACAAGAGTGAACTTAAGAAATGGGCACTACTGTGATATATCTCCTCAAGAATGGTACAAAATACATCAAAATCAAGAAGAAGGTGAGGAATCAGAGTTGGAGGATCAGGAAGAGAGTGAATCAGCAATATGGAAGTGTAACATAATAAGAAACCTCACCAATAGAAAAAGGAGACTGAAAAGAGAAGATTGTGTGGAAGGAAGAAAAGTGCAAGATGAAAGTTATGTGCCACAACAATTTAAGGATGAAGAGTTTGAGCCCTACGGCTGGAACCAAATTTTGGCTACCATGGACATAGCCAGTGAGGAGTATGTAGGAGTGGAATTTCAAAAGGAAGAAGGGTTTGATATTTTTCACATTAGTATAAACATTATATGTGTATCAAAAACAGAGGAGGATCAAGATTCAGAAATGGTATTAAAAAAAGGAAAAACAAAATATTTGGAGATAGTAAAAGCTGAAGATGCAATCAAAGAGAAAATCTCAGGCAAATACAAGGAACATAAACACATAGAAATGGAAAAGGAACAAGAAATTGAGAAGAAAGAGAAGGAAATAAACAAGGATCAATACTTTGATGTACCAGCAAATTTTAAAACCTATGAAGTGGAAGACAGACTACTTCTAAAAATGAAACCAAAGAGAGAAAAAAGAAAGGAGAAGCTTATGATAATGAAGAACAAACTAAAAAGATCATGATTACTCAGGAAGAAGGAGAGGAAAAACATATTGTAATAGCTGATGATATGACCATAGAGGAAGAAGAAGCACTAAAGAACCTAGCAAAGAATTATAGGGATGTATTTGCTTACAGTTATAAAGATTTAAAAGGAATTGATCCAAAAATCTGCGAGCACAAAATTCCTATGACTCCAGATGCAAAACCTAGTAAACAGAGACATTATACATTCAATGATAAATACTCTGCCAAGATAAAGGAAGAAATTGACAAGTTGTTGGCTGCTAACTTCATTTATGAAATTGAGTATACTGAATGGATATCACCTATAGTTGTGGTACCAAAAAAGAATGGAAAACTTAGGGTATGCATTAACTTGAAAAAAGTGAATGCAGCAACTATAAGGGATAATTATCCATTGCCAATAACAGATCATCTTCTTGAGAGAGTTGCAGGAAAGGAAGTTTATAGCTTTCTAGATGGTTTCTCAGGATACAATCAAGTACCTATAGCCTTGGAGGACCAACATAAGACTGCCTTTTCTACAGAATGGGGGATTTATGCTTTTAGGGTTATGCCCTTTGGATTGACCAATGCCCCAGCAACTTTTCAAAGATTGATGTGTCATATCTTCAAAGAATTCTTGAGAAATGTGATGGAAATCTATGTAGATGATATGTGCACTTTCTCTTTAAAAAGACATGATCATTTACAAGATTTAGAAAGAATATTCAGGAAATGCAGGACATACAGAGTATGCTTAAATCCTGAAAAGTGTGTATTCTTTGTAAGACAAGGAAGAATGTTGGGTCACATAGTTTCAAAAAATGGAATTTCTACTGATGAGAAGAAGATAAAAGCTATAATAGAGCTTCCAAGACCTACAAATGTGAAGCAACTCCAAACTTTTATGGGACATTGTGGGTACTATAGGAAATTTGTTCACAAATTTGCAGATATAGCTAAACCCTTATATGCCCTCATCACAAAGTTTGAGTGGAATAAAGAATGTGACCAAGCCTTTGAAACATTGAAAACTTGTTTGGTGACAGCCCCAATTCTAAAAACACCGCAGTGGGATAAAATATTTCATGTGCATGTAGATGCTTCAAATTATGCTTTGGGATGTGTGTTGGCACAACCTATAGAAGGAAGTAAATTAGATTTCCCAGTAGCATATGCTAGTAGACAATTGAACATTGCAGAAAAGAACTATACAACCACTGAGAGAGAAGGGTTGGGAATGATATTTGCTGTTAAAAAATACAGACATTACCTATTGGCCAACAAGTTTAAATTCTTTGTGGATCACCAAGCTCTACTTTATTTAGTAAATAAACCATGTAATACAGGAAGAATAGTTAGATGGTTTCTTTTACTAATGGAATTTGAATTTGAGGTGGTGGTTAGACAAGGCAAAACACACTTAAGAGCAGATCATTTGTCTAGAATTCAATCCAAAGAACCTAGTTCACCCTTAGACGATGACCTGCCAGATACATACCTATTCAAAGTAGAAAGTGTTCCTGAATGGTCCATATCATTAGTTCCTTTGTTAACCATGGGACCTTGTAAGTCATTAGCAAATAACACACATTTGGTGTTACAAAGCAGGAATTTTATGTTGCTAGCTGGGCATTTGTATCACCTCAATCAGTCAGGTATACTGGAATACTGTACCCCAGAAGAGGAGCAACATGAATATGTAAGAAGAGCTCATTGCTGGAACCCATGTACTCATGCTTCCAAAATAGTCACTTTAAGCAATCTTAGTAGGATGGGAGTACATGGCCAAATAAAATTCAAGATGTGGAAAGATATGTTGCTAAATGTCAAGAATGTCAAGATTTGCAGAATTCAGATTTAATAACTCTATATTGGTTTAAAAAAAACCCTGAATGGAGTGAGAACATTGTTGAAGAATTAAAGAAAAAGGAGAAAGGGAAGCAACTTATAGCTGGTACAGATTCAAGGAATTTACAAGAAATCTCTGAAGAATATCAACTCATAGGAGAACAATTATACAAAAAAGGAATGGATGGTTATTTAAGAATATGTGTTCCTGAAGAGAAGTATTTGGAGATGTTGGAAATGGCACACTGTGGAGTGGCAGGAGGACACTTTTCTAGTGATAGAACAGCCAAACTCATTTTGTATTCTGGCTTTTGGTGGCCAACTCTATTTCTTGATGCAAGAACTTATGTAAAAAGATGTGACATCTGTCAAAGAGTGAGTCAACCAAATAAAAGAGATAACATGCCATTAATCCCATTAATTTCAGCCAGAGCTTTTAGCAAATGGGGATTGGACTTTATTGGACCTATACATCCTCCAGCTAGACAATCTCATGCAGAATACATATTAGTGGCTACTGATTATTTGACAAAATGGGCTGAGGCCAAAGCCACTAAAAGAAATGATGCTCATACAACTGCTAAATTTTTGTATGAAAATATTGTTACTAGATTTGGACTTCCAATTGAATTAGTAAGTGATAGGGGAACTCATTTTTTGAACCAGATCATAGAAAACATGACTAAATATTTCATGATTCGTCATAGTAAGTCAGCCCCATATCACCCACAAGCTAATGGGTTAGCAGAAAGTACTAATAAAGTACTTTGCACTGTATTGTCCAAATTAGTCAACACAAACAGAAATGATTGGGATTCTCAACTTAATCATGTTCTCTGGGCTTATAGAGTGGCATACAAAACTGCTTTAGGGACTACTCCATTCAATTTGGTATATGGACAAAATGCAGTTTTACCCATGGAATTTCTTATTCCAACATTAAAAGTGGGTAGTCAATACAATTGGACAGGACATGAACTATCTGAAAGGGTCATAGATTTAGAAAAACTGGGAGCTTCTCGACTTCAAGCAGTGATGAGTATATATACAGACAAGAGAACATAAAAAGCCTACCATGATGTGCATATAAAAGAAAAAGATCTCCAAGAAGGAGACTTGGTTCTGGCATACACAGTCAAGGAGCATCAGAAAAAATTTCAGAAGAAAGGTCATGGGCCATACATCATACATAAGATAAGCAAGAGTGGAGCCATTCAATTAGCTAACATTGATGGAGAAATCATGCCAAATTTTATAAGTGGATGTAGAGTTAAGAGGTATGAGTGTCCATTAACTACTGATGAATGGAGAAGACTGCAAAAGGCTCAAAATAGGAAAAAAGAAGAAGAAAACATCAGAAAGGAGTCTCAACAAGAAGCAAAGGAGAGAATAAGAAAAATGAAAGAACTTAAGGAGGTGTGTTTATGTGAAAGCACTCTAAAACAAAGAGAACATTTGCCTGTGATAGAAATGGATCATCAAAATGAAAACATAAGGGTTTTGGTAGATTCAGGAGCTCAAGTGAGACACCTGATAGGATCTGTCTGATGGCCTACTACAACAGAATTATATTTTTGGGTAGCCATTATTTACAGATTTACTTTGTAATCTTCTACCTCTTCAGCTCTAATCAATTGCCTAAATTCTGCAGCATGAGCATGAGGATCTGAATAACCCTCATATTGGTTCTTCATACATTTGGCAACTTGGTATGGTCTAAGCATTCTACCCTGAGGCTGCCAATGGGATCTTCTTCTGAATGGGAAGTCATTATATCCTTCTGGTTCCTTATCAAAGGGATTTGGGGAAATCTGTGTCCTCCTCCCATGTTGTTGTTCATTACCGGTATAGTTTTCATTTGGCCTAGGTAAATTTGTCTGCTCCATGTTATGTTCCCAAGGTCCTTTGTCAGTACATTGCCCTAGATCATTTGAATTTTCTGGGTCCTGAGAGAATATGTACACACATCCTTGCCTATCTTCATATCTCCCATCTTTGAATTGAGCTACAGGGGTTATATTCAGGGGAACTTCTAAATTTCTCAATCTAATGAGAAATTTATGCATTCCATCCTGATATACATAGGTTCCAAACCTATTTGTATACATGTACTTGAGGATGTTTCTAAAATCCCCAGTTTCCATAGGCTCATTTGTTTCATTTATGTTTTCCATGTTGTTTTCTTGCCCTAAACTTCTTTCTTGCCCTTTGCCTTTTACTGTCTCTGTCTCCTTCCTTATTAGGTCTTGTTTAGAAAGTTTGTTTCCAGATCTAAGTATCATTCAATTAATTTTCACAATCTCAAACTCAAAAGAGTGTTTGTCACAATTTCCTAACTAAGGTATTAATTTTTTCACAATTTTCTTACTATTTTTGTATTTTTCACGATTTTCTGACTATTTTTGTATTTTTCACGATTTTCTGACTATTTTTGTATATTTTTCACGATTTTGTGATAAAAATCGTGTTTTCCCACAATTTTCTGCCTAAAGTATTGATTTTCCACAATTTTATGATCTGAATCGTGTTTTCTGATTATCTCTATGTTTTTCACGATTTTGTGATAAAAATCGTGTTTTTCACGATTTTATGATCAAAATCATGTTTCCCAAAATTTTGTGATTATTTCTGTGTTTTTTCACAATTTTGTAGTCAAAATCGTGTTTTTCACGATTTTGGGTGAAAATCGTGTTTTTCACGATTTTGTATGAAAATCGTGTTTTTCACGATTTTGTGTGAAAATCGTGTTTTTCACGATTTTATGATCAGAATCATGTTTCCCAAAATTTTGTGATTATTTCTGTGTTTTTTCACAATTTTGTAGTCAAAATCGTGTTTTTCACGATTTTGGGTGAAAATCGTGTTTTTCACGATTTTGGGTGAAAATCGTGTTTTTCACGATTTTGTGTGAAAATCGTGTTTTTCACGATTTTGGGTAAAAGTCGTGTTTTTCACGATTTTGTGTGAAAATCGTGTTTTTCACGATTTTGGGTGAAAATCGTTTTTTTCACGATTTTGAGTGAAAATCGTGATTTTCACGATTTTGTGATCAAAATCGTGTTTTTCACGATTTTGAGTGAAAATCGTGTTTTTCATGATTTTGTGTGAAAATCGTGTTTTTCACGATTTTGTGTGAAAATCGTGTTTTTCACGATTTTGAGTGAAAATCGTGATTTTCACGATTTTGTGATCAAAATCGTGTTTTTCACGATTTTGAGTGAAAATCGTGTTTTTCACGATTTTGTGTGAAAATCGTGTTTTTCACGATTTTGTGATCAAAATCGTGTTTTTCACGATTTTGAGTGAAAATCGTGTTTTTCACGATTTTGAGTGAAAATCGTGTTTTTCACGATTTTGATCCCAGACAATCGTGATTGCTCACAAATTGTAAAAACACGATTTTCTTAAGAAAATAGCGTTCTGGAATTCGCAATGTTGTCCTAATCGTTCAACATCGCGATTTTGTGTGTGATTTACAGAATCGCGATTCTGAATGATTTTTTGAATTTTATAAGTTTTGATTTTTCAAAATTTTCTTTCTACACCAGAATCGCCTTACTGAAATTTTGACATGCAATGAAACATTAAATGCAAAATTAAGGTTTTCCTAATGAAAAAACTCAAAATACAGAAAATCGCGATTCCGTGATTTTTAGTTATTTCTCATTTCTTGGTGCTATGTGATCACTTTTTTTTAATATAAAGGAAGTTCGGCAATAGCCTACTCTCCCGGACTTGAATTAAATAAAGAAAAGTACAAGAGAAGGGGACAAGTGCCCACGGGACCCCCCAAATCCCACAAAGCAGGGGAAGCTTTTACAGAGCTTAGATGACATTACAAAGAAGGTTAATTACCCTCTCATCACCCTCATGTGGGGCCCACTTGGGTTTAAGCTTGTTATCGATCAAAAGGAGTACTTGATGATGCCTAAAGGGGGGGGATTTTTTACAGTTGACAATCCTTTTGCCAAGGAGGAACAGCGATTTCTCAATTGACCACTCCTTGGGGGAGTCACTGAAGTTGAAAGCACATCTTTCCCGCCAGATTTTCCATAGGACCTCCCCTCTGATGGCGTTCCAGAGAGTCGCGGAGCAGCCGATCGCTTCTCCCAGAAGGGCCTGCTGCCAGCTGAGACGTTTTTGAAGTCTAATTCTCTTTCCAACCACCTGCCAGAGTCTGTTGGAGTTGGGGCAGGTAAAGAAGATGTGTGAAACATCTTCGATAGACCGGTGGCAGCGTTTGCACCAGGGAGGGATCCCACAAATTTTGCTAGCCTTAAGGTTGGTCCAGATTCCATGATGAAGGATTTGCCATAAGAGGACAGACTTTTTGATTTCTATGAGGGGGTGCCAGATAGCCATGAACTTCATGTCCCACCGAAACCGCGTCCATGACAGGCACCACTTTTTGTTGAGGTTAGCCTGATAGAAGATCGTTTCTTTGATGTTCGGGACTTTTGATAGGCTATTCCCATTGTACCATTTGAGACCAAGCGAGCTCGACATGTCGTGTCCCATGAGAAGGCGAACTTTGTGTCGGTCCCAGGCGAGACATTTGCTTTGCAATGTGTTCCATTCTTCATGCGAAATGTTGATGCTAGGATCGATATCCTCAAAGTTGATCCAGCGGTTGGTGTCTTGTTTCCAGAGATGTTTCCATTTTTTGAAGCCTTTGTTCCATAGCTTCTTGGCATTTTGAATGTTCCAAGATTCCACATTCCGGATGCCATGGATCGGGAACCAGATAGAGTCATTTTGTCTGATACCGGCAGCCCACTTCCAGTCTTCACTTATTCTTGTGAAGCTTTTGACTTTATTCCAACTCTTCCAAAGGGAGCACACCAGATTAGAGCCTTTCGGGAAGATGGGGATCGGGGAAAACAACAAGGTCAAGATGTCAAGATTCTTCCAATTTGGGAAGCCCATGAGTGCCAACTCATTTTTGTTTCTGAAGATCAGCTTGGCCCACGAGGCCTCCCCGTTGCACCAAGCCCTAATCATCCATTTGGCCGACAGTTTGTTAGCCATGCACCCAATGTCCAAGATACCAAGTCCCCCACTATCTCTATGGCTGGTGCAGATGGACCATTTGATTTTAGGCACCCCCCTCCTATTGTGGTCGCCCGTCCAAAGGAAGTTTCTACAAATACTATCCAGTTTGGACAGATCATGCTCTTTCGGTCTCCAACAAGAAAGGAAATAAATGGTAGATGATAAGAGGAACGTGTTGATAACCATAGCACGACCAGCGAGATTGATTTGCATACCTCTCCAATAGTTAAGCTTGTTTTCGAGTTTGGCAAGCACCCAGTTCCACCGCTGTTCCATAGATACGCCGAACCCCAAGGGAATCCCAAGAAGCCGAAAGATTTGGCCCTGCGGAATGATTTGACAGCCATGATCAAAGAGAAGGTCGGGCTGTGACCCACCAATAGCTCTAAAGGCGGTCTTAGAGTGGTTGATTATGGATCCAGAGGCTTCACAAAAGGTAGCAAGACACTTCCAGAACGTCTCAAGGCTGGTACTATCATTGTGCACAAAGGCGTTCATATCGTCGGCAAAAAGTCTCATGGTGATCTGACTGTGGTCATGCGGCAAACGAAGGCCTTTAATGTTACCAGCTTCCACCTGATGCTCCACCAGCCTGCTAAGCCCTTCTGTGGCAATGGCAAAGAGAAGGGGAGCCAATGGGCACCCTTGTCTGATAGATCTTCTAAGTTTGATCACCTTTGAAAGATTTCCATTAATGTTAATTTGGGTCGATGCGTTTCCGAGAAGGGTCGCGATCATCTTGGTGAATTTCTGACTACATCCAAGATCTTGTAGCGACTGTAGAATATAGTCCCATTCTAGCCTGTCGTAGGCTTTATCAAAGTCGATCTTGAGGAAAACAACTTCTTGTTTAGACTCATTTGCAAATTCAAGACCTTCCCAGATATCTATAATGGTTTCCAAAATTGACCTGCCTTTGATGAAACCTTTTTGGTCCTCGCTTAACCACGCTCTCAAGTGGCAAGAGATTCTGTTGGCAATGACTTTGGCGATGATCTTGTATCCTGTTTGGAGCATTGTAATGGGACGCCAGTTCTCTATTCTGTTCTTTTCCCCTTTTTTGTGTACTAACTTAATAATGCCATTGTTGAGACAAGAAGGAAGCGCGCCAAACTTGAGTGCCTCTTGCCAGACCAAACGAAGAGGGGTGGCAACCACCAACTTGAAAGATTTATAGAACTCATTAGTGAGCCCGTCGGGTCCCGAGCTTTTACCTGAGGGGAGGGCATCAATGACCTCAATGATTTCGGCTTCAGAGATAGAGGCATGAAGCAGAGAGTGAAGGTTGGGTGGTATCCTGTGGGGGGAAACCCTAGATATGGCAGCCATACAGTCCCTTCTATGGTGGGAGAGGGGGTTTGAGGTCCCCAGGAGTCTCGTGAAGTGCCCTTCAATGATCCCAAAATTATCTTCTTCCGTATTGCATACATTGCCATTTGCGTCTAGCAATAAGGGGATCGATTCTCTGTTGTGTTTCCTTTTGAGGATACGGCACATCTCTTTGGTGGGTTTGTCGGCTTTGCCAGCCCACCACTCCTTGAAGAAAATTTGCAAATTTTTCCTTTGTATCTCTTCCTCGTATCTCAGCATCGCTCTGATCTTTGGAAGACCTTTCTGGGCTTGAGATTTTCCTTTGTTTACTTCCTCCTCGAGCCGCCAGAGTCTATGATATAGAGCTTCTCTCCGAGCCCGCCGCACAGTCTCAAGCATCTTCCTGGATCTAATCATGATCTGTCGTGACTTATCGACCGCACTTCTCCAACACTTGGCTGGGGACAAGCCAGAGGCGAATGCCTCCTTCCACACATCAGAAATTTCTTGATGGACGGAGGGGAGAGAGAAGGAGGGCACACTAGCATGGAACCACGGAGCCTTACGGATCTTGGTGGGGGGTTGAAAAGTGATGACGATCGGGTAGTGATCAGAGATGGTGAGGTCGGTGCGTTGCGAGAGGGAGGAGTGGCCCCACTGATGATTAAAACTCTGAGAAATGTAGCATCTATCAAGTCTAGCTTTCCTCAGGTCCTCGCCTGCTTGGAGATTAGACCAAGAGAAGCCCTTTGAGTCTTTGAATTCGACCAAATCCAAGTGTAGTTTAGTTCTGTCCCACGTTTCTTTCTCCCGACTATTGATGACCCTGCCCTTGCCCATCCATCTGTCCATAGGGTCCTCTACCATGTTGAAGTCACCACAAATAAGCACGTTGTGGGGGAGCGAGTCCAAGGAGGCCCAAGTGTTAAGTCTCTCTAACTCCCCGTTAGGGGCATACAAAGAAACTAAGGTGAAACATAAGGGAGCACCGAAAGAAACAGCAATCCATCGATGGCAATCATCTTCAGTGGAGTTCTCAAGCTTCTCAAACCAGCGTTGATTAATACCGATTACCGTTCCACCGGACCCCCGCTGATGCGCCGTTGAAATCCAAACATGGGTCGAGGAGACATGTCTCAGCCGTTTCTGGAGGTCTTCTCCATCAATTTTAATCTCTTGGATACATATAAAATCTGGGTTTAGGCTAATGTCGCGAAGCCATTGACCAATGATGGTCGCTCTTGAGGGGTCGGTTAGCCCTCTAGCATTTAACGAGATGATGATCATTGTCGTTGTAATCCCTCTTTGCGGGAGGGAGCTTTGTCCTTTCTTTTCTTGGGTTCATCTTTCTTTTTCGCTCGGATCGGATCACGAGTTAGCAATAGGTTCTTGTGAGGGCTTTTCCACGGTAACTCCATAGGTTGTTTTCCTTTGCGGGATGTCTCGTGCTGAGAAGAACAGGGCACTGTTTCCAACTCCGTTTCCGGAATAGTCGATCCGATGATGGAGCTTTCACTATCCATGTTGTCTTCATTGCTAGTGGTAAAGCCGTCTTCTTTGCTTGTAGTGTAACCCTCCTGCAAGGTTTCTTTACTGTCAGGGATCTCTAGGCCTTTGACGTCGGTGTCCGCCTCGAGTTGGTTCCCACCAGGGTAGTCCAACTCATTGATTTCCTTTTCCAGATTGCAATACAAGTTGCTGGAGGGGGTGACTGACTTGTTGTTTCGCTCAGAGGTTGCCCTAGCGCTTCTTTTCCTTCTTCTTCTGACTTCGATGAACCCGTCTGCATCAGCTTCTGGATTAAGGGGACCCTTGAATTCCTCTACTCCATCTTGAGCCTTTTTGGGGGCTTCTTGATTTCGCTTGCTTTTACGTCTCAAAGGGCAATCTTTGATCCTGTGCCCTTGTTGGCCACAACAAAAGCACGCGTTGGGAAGGTTTTTGTAACTGATGTCTTGCTCCCATACATCCCCTTCGCCCAAGTCCAGCTTGATCTTCGATGGAAGTGGCATACTGAGGTCAGCCTCGACACAGATTTGAGGGTGCCACCGAGCGTTGAACGAGTGTCTTGCACCTTCATAAATGAGACCACCAATGTCCTCGCGTGAAGCCAACGGCTTGCCGATAGGAGAGACGATGTCCCACACGAAGTTGTACAAGAAGTATGGCAGGTTAGGGAGCTCAACCCAGAGAGGGTACCGAAGCGATTTCGACTTGTCGGGAGTAAAATCAGGGGACCATCTGAAAAGGCACAGGGTCGCCCGGCCGAGTTGCCAAGTTCCGACACTAAGGGCTCGAAACGCCATACCTTCATTTTCAAAGACCACTCGTTGCGGAGCCACTGTCGCATAGTTTCGAGCGGGGGCCTAGGGCCGAACATTTGGCCGACGAGGCAGACTTTCTTGAGCCCCGGAGGAGGGGCCAGGTTACTTCTCACAAGGGAGGGGGTCGCCAAATCCATGACAATAGAGGGGCACCCCAAGCTCCGAAAGTTTGAAACGTGCCGAGAAGCGCTAAAACCGATCACTTAATGCAAAAATGTATATTCCAAATTAATGCTAAAGTCTTTACCTTGCTTGCTTGGTAGAGAAATCCTCAAAAATCCACTGGTTGCTGGAAGTCGCGATTTTGCTCTCTCTCTCTCTCTCACTCACTCTCACTCCAATGAATTTTTCTTTGAATTTCAGGTTTTTATAGTGTCCAAAAAATCGCGATTTTGTATGATTTCCACTATTCCTCACTCTTTCACTTGTTCAACTTCACTTACTCAATCTTAATGACCTCCTCTACACTTTCTTATCTCCAAGTACCCAAATATGCTAAAAATTTCCAAAAATTTCCCTTTACAGGAAATCGCGATTTTGTGTAGAGAATCGTGTTTTTGCATACTTTTGATTTTATGCCAATTTGAGTAGTCTCTTCTTCTTAATTCCCTTCAATAGACTTTAACAACTTCAATTCAACAATCACTTGAAATGTTGCTCCAGAATCAACACTTTTTTCAGAAAATCTCGATTCTGTGCAGAGAATCGTGTTTTCTAATTTTCTAGTTTTTTGACCATTTTTTGTTTCCTTTTCCACTTTTTCACAATCACTCTTGTCCACTACACCTCACTTCAGCTTCCTAACAAGAAAATAAATTTGTTTGATTGTTTTTGATGAGTTTTATGAATTTGTTTGATATTTTTGCCCTAAAAATAAAGGTGAACACTTTACTTAGGGTTTCTGGTTTTGGTGATCCACTGATCCCATGTTTCTTGATTGGTTATGAGTTTCTATGTCCTTAGCTATCACTAAAGTGCAAAAGAAAATCTCTCAAATGAAAATGTGTTATAGAAGACAAACAATTTTTGCAAAGATAAACTCAATCACATCTTTCTTTTCAAAATGCAGGACAACTCAAGATTGATGCTTAGATTTGGTCAACAACTGAATCCTTTATACTTACATCTAGCTACTTTAACTGTCCTTTCCTTAGTATCACCATGTTATCTTCCCAAGATCACCCATGGTGCCTAGTACTTGGGCAAAAAGAAATCTAGAAATGCAAGAATAGACTCAAGTTACCTCATCTTCAGCTTTCTTGGCTCAAATCTTCCATACACCTGCACTTTCACTTCAACAATATGATGAGCAACTATCAATTTACAAAGATTTCAGCACTTCCAATTCTACAAGATATCAATTGCTTTCTTTTCTCCCCAAAGACAAACAATGACATCTACCTATTCATGTGCACATTTCTTGATTGATGAGTTTTACCTTTTTCTTGTGTTGGTTACCATCATCAACAGAAGATCCAGCTTAGGTCCAACTTCAATGAAGTTCTTGGAATTTTCCCCGGCAACGGTGCCAAAAAATGTTTGTTATTGACTTTGGAGTTGTCCTCTCCAATCATGAAGTAAAAAAGAATCAACAAATCATCTTTATTTTGTCAATCCTGGGAATATCCATAAGACCACAGCCCCTTCTAGATGATAGATTCATAGAAATAAGAGATTGATGGCTGGAATTCTGAGAAAATGAAAATGAAGAGGAAATATCTAGGGTTTACCTTATCTAGAGCAAATCTTCATCATTTTCTATGATCTTTGTGTCTAATTCATCTTATTTTCTCATCAGAATACAAATATGAAATCAGAATTGGAAAATATCACCTGTATCACAGAGACGAGACAATCGCGATTCTGTACCAGTAGACGATTTTCACATTTCTGCAACATTCTTCAATCCTTCTTCACTCATTACATCAGTAATCATCTCTCTTCATACATCTTACTCAGCATTACACAAATGAAACTCACAAATCTCCATGATAAAGCAAGAAACAAGCTCTCACATCAAAGGAAACACACATAATAGAAGAAAACACGATTTCAGCAGAAACTCTCTCTTCTCTATTGATAGCATGTACAAATGACTAACCAACCTCTCAAAAACAGAGAAAATTGACTTATATACATTTTCAAGTGTCCTCTTTCACACTTGGATTTTGGTCCTTTCCTCTATTATTCTAAAAATTCTAGAAAAAATACATAGGATTCTATCCTACAAAAGGAAGACTCTTCCTTATTTTTACAACAATTGCATAAATATTTCTACAAATTTCTATCATTTTACAATAATTTTCCTTCAAAAAAGGTTTCCAAAAATGCATCTTCCAACACCTTAAAATCATGAGAATATATTTTACTACATACCTTGACATCATCTTCCTCTTCAAGTTTGAACACGACCGATGCAAGCGATAAGGCCCAACGGAGATTATCCGATGGGCCTTATCGCTTGCATCGGTCGTGGTCAATTTCTCACTAAAAATGGAGTTCTCAGACAAAACCTTTAATTCATAAGAATATATTAAACAACATACCTTGAACTCATCTTCCTCCTCAATGAGCTCTTTTGAGTCAATACAAATTGTTCCTTTGTCCTCAGCAACATCCAAGAATGAATAGCCACGCCCAAACTCTTCATTAGTAATTTTCCATAGCAGAGACCAGTCTTTCTCTGTTTCAACTGCTCTGAAGGCAAGATGTCATGCTGTGGAGTGCCTCACTTGGTAAGTAATCTTCTTTCTATCTCCATGGCTTTAATGATGCTCTCTGTGACTCATAGTTCTTTTTTGCAGGGTGAAGAAAAACGTAAATCACACTCCTTTGCATCGGTTTGTGAGCGCCACTGAATGCATTACAGTTGGCTATTATGATGAAGTAAGCAAAAGGAGAGTCAGGGAGCATTGCAATGAGAATGGGATCTCAAATGTGCTCATGTTCCCAGCCGTTACCAAAAAACTTCGTCATGTAGCTGGGGACATGACATTGGTTAACCCTTATTAGAAGCCACAAAAACTCATAATGAGATTGCTTCAACTATTCTCCAATGATGATGACTGGGTCCTAGACCTTTTTTCGGGCACAGGTAATTTCAATTTTCACAATTTTCATTAGTCATGGTTGATTGAAGCCTCTAAGTGGTTTTCTGCTGTTTCAGGAACGACTCTGGCTTGCTCCTTAAAGATGTTCAGGCACTGCATAGCTGTGGAGAAGGATGATGCTCAAGTGAGCTTCATTAGAATGAGAATCAATGGGCTGAATGAATGCCCAGATGAAGACCAAGAGGTTGGAAGGAAGCACATTGCAGATACGGAGAGATTCCAACCAGCTTCAAGGGAGCCTATTCCCCCACTTGCAGATGAACCGGGGGACATGGCTGACCTTGAAGAGCCAATCTTGGAGCAAGAGAGGCAAGATAGGTGTTCTAATGTGCCAGAGGATCCCAATATCCTTGAGCCTGAGGAAAGCTATGATCAGCTTCTATTGTAGATTCACATTACTCTTGTAGAACACATGAAATGTAAAAGATCATTTTAATGGAAATATAATTTGGAGTTCTGCTTCCACTTTGTATTCAGCTTGATTTATCTTGAGCATTTCTCTGATCATGTGTGAATGTTTCTTAGTATAATTTTGTTGAATATTATCTTCTCTTGGGAATGCTTTTGTGAAATGTATTTCATATTCTGTTAATATGGCCAGGCATTCAATGGGGATCTTAACCATACAAAGGGGATGATCTTAATTGCCTTGTTAAAATGCTCTGATTTTTGCAACACATGTACTCTAATTTTCGAGTAACTTTTAATTAGCTATCATCTGTGCTTGTTGAGGTTATAGATGTAATGAAGGAGCTTCGCGAATTCTTACTTGTACCTTTTCAACTCTAATCTATTGTCCAAGATCATGATGTGGGATTCTTGGTCATGCTCAACAACTAGTTTTCATGGCAGCAAGAATTTTAGTATATCTATCTTGACTACTTGGGATATGAGATCAAGCTTCTAGTGACAATATTTACAAGCAAGACTCGTGATGCTTTCTAGATATTGTAAAATGCCCACTTTTTTGCTTCATATAATGGTCTTTAGGTAAAAAGAAAAAGAGAACATGTCTTTGTTCTCCTTTGTTGTGACTCAGTGTTATTGATGAGTCTCCTTGCAACTTCTTCTGACTCAGCTATAGCTGCAAGGCAGTAGTCCTCCCTTAGATTGAAAAGTTCCTGAATGTAAAATAGAGGTATAAACTCTTTTTCAAAGATAAAGTAAAAAGGTAGGTTTGGGAGAAGTAGGGACTTCTCAGACACTTGAACTTCTTCAGTTGGCTCCCTTATTGAAGTTTCTGCTTTAAAAGTGGCCACATCAAAACCTTGGACCTGCTCTTCTTCTGCTTGGAGATTGATCTCCTCAATAATCTCCATGACATCTTTTATAGTTTTTGAGCTTCCCTCAAGTGTCAGCTCTAAGAAAGGCTCGTCTTCAACATGAACATTTTCCTCCTTTTCAACTGAGATATGATCAAGCTATATCAAGAAGGCAATGTTTAAAGGGAGCAAGCAGTAGTCCTTTTCATGCTCTGGGCATAAATCAAGCTTCCCTGGCAAAGGGGATATCCTTTTGCATTTTCTTGTGATTTTAGCCCTATCTATTGGATCCTTCCCAAAGATGTGAGGATGGACATAGGTTTTCTGAGAAATAGAAAGGATCCTCCCATTGATCAACCCCAAGAAAATCTCCCACTCATCCTTAAGAAAACTTTCAATTTCTCTAGGAGTTTTTCAATATCAATTTTGGGTTGAATATCGTCATTGCATCAGGAAAATAATCTACATTTAAACCCTCTTGAACCATGAAATAAAGAAGTTTCTCTGATGGAGAGACACTAAGGATCTCATTCATTCCCTCCATCTTAGGTGGAGCTTCTCCTGTATGTCTATTAGGAGAACACAACCGATGCAAGCGACTAAAGTGAGTCAACGTAGGTCAAACGGGGAAAATCGCTTGTATCGGTCGTGTCGGGGATGAAAGAAAAATACACATGTAAATGAGAAAAATTCTCTGAGTTCAAAATTTGAGTTTGTGAAGGAAGTAGCTATTTATAGGCGAGGAGGGAAGAAGTAACGGTCGAATGATGTGGACCAATCACCGAGTGCCATGTGGCAAAGCATACGTTGGCCGATTCAACGGATAGATGATGTGGACCAATCAAATCATGCTACATGGCAAAAGACATTGGAATTTGCAACAGCTATATGATGTGGACCAATCGTGGCATGCCATGTGGCATCAACGGTCAACTCAGTTCTGGGACCTATTTAAGCTTCCCTATTCATTTCTTTCATTTTTTTTTGTCAACACTTGCCAAGCGTCGAGGTTCCATCCCCACCAAGTTTTTAAGCTGCTTCTTCACAATTTCTATGGAGAGCGCTCTCTGCGTTAGGTATTATGGACACGACCGATCCAAGCGATCACGGTACATCCGAGATTTTTGGATAACCCTAATTGCTTGGATCGGTCATGTTTCTTAAATGGCATCGAGATCAACCCTCAGGTCACTCATGATCATGAAACTAGAACTGCAGCAAATAGTGAGGAGGAGAGGCAAAAGCAGGGATTATTTACATAGGAAAGTGTCATCTTAACCCAGATTCAAAAGTTACAGAAAGCAAATAAAGAGCTCCTTAAGAAAGGAGATGGGCAGATAATAGTTAATGTTGCAATGCCATGGCAAAAAGATTGGTTTCTTGACATTAGACCTGAAGACAACAAAATGTTGGGGGAGCTTCATGTTGAAATATCAGATAGTGTGGTCAACATTTCACTAAGGTATATCTAGAGGCTTTAAAATGCTCTTGTTTTGCTTAATTTTCTAGTTCCTTAACTGAATTTTTATTTCTTGATTTGTAGGGTTCTTCTTCAACAATGTGAGGAAGCGGTTCAAAGAAAATTATTTATTTTAGATCCTCTGGTGACACAGTGTTTTTTGCATAAACATGGAGATGCCAAGTCCTTTCTACAGGATTTTACAAAAGAGGTAGAATGTGTTATCTACCCATATATTGAAAAGTAAGTATTCATCTTCATTTTGGAAAGATATTTTTTTCATTTAAGAAAGTATATTTACATGCAAGTCATTGACAGGGGCCATTGGAGTTTGATTATTGTTGGCTTCAATGCATATCAAGCTCTTTTCCTCAATTCTCTTCAATCACAACATGGGAATTGCAAAGTGTAAGTTGCTATACATTTTGTTGTTCTCTATTTAAAAGCCATGCCATCCATTCTCATTTTCACTTTACAATGCAGTGTTGCATCTCAAGATGCATATTGATCAGAATTTTCCTGGAATTGCTAAAATGAATGAACAAAAGCAATTTGGATACATACAAATTCATGTGCCATTGCAGAGAGACTCAACATCATGTGGCTGGAGAGTGATTGCAAATGCTGTAAGATTCTTGGAAAGAAGGTTTTACAGTCGTGAATTGAATTTATCAGACTACCCAGATGCATGGATCATCTTGATCAGAGAGAAAGCAATAAATGGCATCATGAAACATGCAATCTGCCCCAATGTTCCAAACTCACCTCCACCCCCTCCACCTGATAAAAAAAAGTCTGAAGATAAAAAGAAAGGGCTTCCTCTTCACTCACCATTAAAGCATGGGAACAACAAAAAGAGTCAAGCTGAAAGCTCCAAAAAGGGACAGAAGCAACAAAGAAAATAGGGCTCCAAAAAGGATAGAAAGGGTTGAATCATTTTTGAGTCTTATATTGAAATCTATTGTAAAACCAACATAGGTTGGAAGATTTATTTATGCACAAATTGTATGTACTTATGCCAATCTTCATCCGGAAGATGGTCATTGTAATCATATTTATTTGCCTTTACAATATTTATATGCCTTGAGAAATATACAATTGTATTGAACCTCTTGAGAGTTAAACAAAAGTCCATTGCATGGTCCAATTAAATTTGTTCATGTCACAAATATGAATGCATTGTGGGTTTCTTACTTCATTCCTGTTGGAAAGTTTAAATTGGAGAAGATACAGAAGGATATAAAGAATTAAGAGGACATGACCGATACAAGCGATACGGGGAATCAGAGAATTTTTTATTGCCCATATCGCTTGCATCGATCGTATTATCCATTTCATCGCTATTGCTAGTTGTTTTTATACTCATGAGTCAAATCTTTATGCAAGGTCACTTGTTGAAGTCTCTCACAGTAGTTTGCTAACACGACCGATCTAAGCGGTAAGGGCCATCCGACAAGTTCAGATTGCACTAGTCGCTTGCATCGGTCGTCTTCTCTTATCTCCTCTTCTCTGTTTTATGCCTTAAGTCATGCTCTTCTAATTTTGAAATACCAAACCTTGGATTGGAATTTGCACCAAGTTCTCCACCCTCTCTTATATTACTTGTTATGTGTACCATGATAATTTCTCTTGCATTACTTGAGGACAAAAAAGTTGGATAGAATCAAATTATTTAATTGAAACTAATGTGCACCTTTATGAATAGGCAAAAACCATTGAATCTTTATCCTTCTCGAAATTCGGCCTGCTGACATTGCCTTTTGGATGTCAAATTTAATTTTGCATAGAAAACTTGAAACTGTTGAATGATCAGGAGCATCCTAGTCTAATGAAGAGATGCAAGGACTAGGTACATGTACAAGATTTCCATAAGAACTCCTCCCTGATGGCACTTGATAATCTGCATAATGGACAAATAACTCTATGCTATTGAAAACTTGAACAGATCTGTCTGCATACATGAGTTCTACATATTCCTTATGAAGAACTCTGAATGTTCCTGTTAAACATTCAACAGGTTGCCATTCCACAATATTGAAAGGAAAGATATGTTCAGTACAAAAACATATGTTTTATTATACAAAAACAACTGGAATGATAGAAGAGCATTGTCAAACTTCACTTACAGTACGAAGCGAATTGCAGATGATTTTCTATAACAAGATCCTTAGCGGTGTACACATGTTGTACTCGTGCAAACAAACCGCATCTCTTCAATTTGAAACTGAGAATACGTCCCTTCCAGTGGTTTCTTGTGTTGTCTCTTTTGGCATGCTTGACTTTATGGGCACCTCTGCATCTAGGAAGCATAGTTACCCATTCATTTACTTTCACAGAAACAGGTTTCCACAAAGAATCCTCTCTCTTGTTGTAAACCTCACATGAGGTTACACGATTGGAAGGACGACGAGAAGAAGAAGCCATTTGAACTTAGAAGAAGAAGAATGTTCAAAGTGAGAAATCGACGTTCACAAATTTTGGCAGTATTTATAGAGAAAAAGGCTTTCTACACGTGGAAACTTTTGATTTGATGTAAACCCTGTCGCTGAATGATCATGAAATTTTGTGAACCCAAAAATATTTCGTATCTTCAGAAATCAATTCCTTCTTGGAAATTCGAGAATATTCTTTGTGTAGTGTGCAAAAGTATCTTTTTTTGCATCAAACCGAAAAATTGTACACTGAATACGAGACTCTTCATCACTTTAGCGGCGCTTTTAGAGAAAATTGTATTAAAAAAGAAATTCTTCATACCGTTAAAAGAGACAACAATGTTATATTCTTGTACATGTGGAAAGACGCTATTTGTCAATTTTCTTAATCTCTCATCAACAAACAGCCCCTTTTCGGCCGTTCTTCACCCTAAAGGTATTAAAGGAAGAAAGTTGAGGAGCAAAGACCCAAACATTCAATGACATTAATTGCATTGATATTGAAGACGAAGTGAGACTCATCCATTAGCACTTCTGCTTTCCCAACATGCATAGATACACTGCTCCACAAAAGATCGTAGTACAAATGTTGTCACATGCTATTGAGCAAATTGGAAATCAAGTCAACATGACTCCATATATTCAAGAGCGGCTATTCGAGGCAAAGAAGCAGTGGAATCATAAGAACTTTTTGAATGGAAGTGTTGCACTGACCATTCTAATATATCATGCCTTGGGCATTAGAGAGCATTTAAGAGAGATGCCATCATCTGAAGGCATGGCCAAATATGCAAAGGTTGCAACAGTTCCTCGGAAAAAGAAGCGAGTAACAATCGTAGAGGAAGCAGAAACTACCTAGAATGAGAGGTACCAAGAGACTAAGGGAAATGATGCAAGCAAAAGCAGAAGTTCCAGCCACCAAAAGGGCACATGTGCTTCCAAGAACGAGACTTGAAGACCATCAACCTATCACAGAAGAAGAATTGGCCAAAGCAATGGAAGCCACACACCAGTACACCGAAGGCCAAGTCAATCTATCAGTGCAAGGACACCATTACCAGCAAGCCCAACAAGATATAGAACAATGAAAAAGGCTGACCAAGGTCCATAGATACAGGGAATTGGGTTTAGTAAATTCAAGCTCATCATCAGATGCACAAGAAGAACCAGACACATCCATGTTGAATGTGGACATTTGAAGTGATTCCAAGGATGATGGACAATGGGAGGAGTCAAATGCAGTGAACAAGAATGTAGAAGTGGAAGGAATGAAGGCAGATCAAATGCCCATCAACTCTAGCAAAGACACGGCAGGGAAGGAGGTCTCCCAAGAACGGGTACATGTCATCAAGTTAAATGAAGCTTCTAACATTGAAATCCAAGAGACTCTGCTTGCAAGAGAGGCATTATTCAAAAATCCCAAGGAAGAACCACTGGAAAATACAATTGAAGAATCAAAACCATTTACGCCAATAAGGGTAGTGGCAGAACCATCTCCCATGGACGTCACATTTCAAGGGAGTGCCACGAAGATTGTTAACAAAGAAGAAGAAAGCAAAGAACATGAAGAAACAGCTTCAAATAAGGCAACCACATAACGAAAAAGGATGTACAAACAGGGGAAGCTCCAAGCATCCCAAAAACTTGGTTAAATGTGGATGTTGCTCAACTCAAGCCAGTGGTGCAACACATGATACAAACTACAATGGACACTCAACAATAAATGCTTGAGTCTGATGTTGATTATGACAGGGCAATGTGGGAAAAATGCCAATTCCAAGAGATCGGTGAGAATCTCTCTACCCAATTGATTCAAGCACAAAAGAGCATAGCAGAGAAAGAGACAGTAGTCCAAGAAGCCAAGTAGCAATGCAACACACTAGAAACAGAAAATCAGAAAGTAAAAGACTAATTACAGGATTTACAAAGGAAATATGATGCTAGCGAGGCCGAGAAAACACGCATGAATGCCAGAAGAAAAATACTGGAATCACAAATCAAAGTATACATGGAAAAAGCAGAGAACATACAAAACAATAACAAGGAGCTGATGACAGCCCTTCTCTGTAATCAACCGATAGAACCTCCTGAAGTGCCAAAAAAGGATACAAAAGCATTGGAAGAAAAAGATAGCTAGGTATGAAGATCAGCTCAAGCAGGAGCAGGCCATTATCGCAGAGTGGGAGAAAAGGTATATGGATGACACAGC
This sequence comes from Ceratopteris richardii, assembly GCA_020310875.1. Classification (NCBI taxonomy): domain Eukaryota; kingdom Viridiplantae; phylum Streptophyta; class Polypodiopsida; order Polypodiales; family Pteridaceae; genus Ceratopteris; species Ceratopteris richardii. The sequence continues at coordinate 39,616,975 of CM035424.1, forward strand.
AGAACTAAGAAGGAAGTGGAAGGTTGCAGAGAATATATACTTCGAACAATGCAAGGAAGATGTTGATCAACTCGTGGTCATTGGCGAGGAGCTCCTAAAAAACAAAGAAACGATTCTGAAGGCCACGGAGGAGATTAAAAACAAAGATGAATTGATCAAGCAACTACAGGATCAACTAGCACAGAAGATAATAGAGGGGACATCAGTAGTTCCACACTCCACAGCGGCTACTGAGGAGACTGAGGTACATCCTCTCTCTCCACCGATAGGGAAGGAAACGACGATCCACTCTGAACGACATCATTGGGATATTGCAGAACTAAGCCGGTACGAGCGGGTCCAAGCTTACAAAAGATTTTGAAGATCAAGTGGTACAGGTCATGAAGGAAGCAAAGATCGAAAACATAAACCTGGAGTAGATAATGAGACCATTCAATGTACCATATGGTTTACTTAAAGAGCAAACACTACACTATATAAAGAACACAACAAATAAAGAGCCCGATAGCAACCTCCAATTTAGCATGCAAACATTCACCTACACTCAAGAGGAATTTGACAAAGCTGACCCCATATGGAGGAGGAAATTTTTGGAGAAAAATCCAACCCTAACGGTACACTGGGAATCATCACCATATATACTGCAAGTAAATCCATCTTTTTGCCCAGTACCCCGAAGATGCTCTTCGATGCAATTTTGGGAAGCTCAGCACCAGGGAAGCATCAATAATCAGTGGCTCAACTATCCAGTACTACCAAGTCCACCTCATGATTATCTACCTACGAAAGAATACATGATCAAGACCATCGAATTTTGGATCGCTCGATATGCTACTATACAGGATTTAGCTATCAAGATGACTAATAAAATTTTGAGCATGTTACTTACAGTAATAAAAGTGTTTCAGCACGCTCAATATACCTTTTTGAACTTCATTGGCATTAATCAGGAATCAGATGCCCTCATTTTTTATCTATCAAATATGCCGAGCCGATTAACGCTTATGGCTATATACTCACGGCTTATGTTTTTGCCTAGTAACTACATGCAAACTTTTGAAGAAGCATTTTTCACTGGATTTTTTGAAATAGACTCCGAGATTTTTGTAAAAATATCTTCGAACCTTAATGCCCGGATGGTGGCCTACAAATTGAGTTTCTTTGCAGATCATAGACAGGCACCAGAAGACGGGGTCAAGTTGAGCCAATGGAAAGAATTCATGCTATGTCATGCCAATCTGCTTAATCAACGAGAGTAGCAAGTCATTCAGACATACTCACGTCACCACAAAAAGCCTGTCGGGGACGATAGAGTTCAGGAGGAGGGACGTGTGGAAGGGGAATCAAGCAAAAAGAGAAGAAGAAGAAAATCAAAGACTAAAACTGCTCAATAAGGAATGAAGATTATAAAGAAAAAGAACAACTCTCTGCCCAAAGCCCCGCAGGGGCACGCATCAGGCGACAACGCCAAAGAACCAGGTCCTGAGGATTGGAATTAAAGAAAGATAACAACCAAGACATTTCATGGGAGGTTGCACACAGCTTCCTCATCCACCAAGAGTAGGTGGTGAAGCGAAACAAGTCGAGGAGAGAGACAGCACATGAAGGACTCTTCATCGGATAAGATAACCAATTGTCTGAAGGTCCTAGCTACCTCCTCGTCCACTAGAAGCATGCGGTGGGAAGAAATGGAACAGGTCCTAGAGGATGACAAAGAAGATTCGAGAATAGGACCTTTAAAACGTAATGCTCTCTTAAAAGAGAGTAGAGGTTAGCAAATTAAGGCGTGTGGAGGAAAAAGTAAACAGGCTGCAAGCAATACAACAGGGTCAGATGTATGAAGATAAAGACATATCGAAAGACCAAAAGCTAGAAAGTGGCAGAGGCTGAAAAGTTGAAGAGAGTGACTAAGAACATCACATTCTTAGTCACTGATGGCGTGCGTGGCAACCCGACTTAATACAACAACCGAGATTTGTGATATAAGGAATATCAAGGGGCAAATAGAAGTAAAGGACATACCTCGGATAAAGTAACAAATTTTCTGACAGTTCTTATCGCTTCTTCGACCACTGGGTGCGTGTATTCAGAAGCCTTAGACAAGCTACAAACGAGAAGCAAAAGCCTGTCAAGGGACAACAGAGACAAAGAGGGGGAGAGTGTTGCAGAGCAAAGAGGCACAAAAGGGGAGCCCCAAAATTTTCAAATTAATGGGCATATTTTTCTTCTTCAAAATCCTAGGAAATTCCCTCAAAGCCATGTAAATGCACTAGAGGAGTCCTCTAGATGCATAATCCCAAAGCATTGTAATATATTTCTTGTAAATAGTAGGAGAATTGAGATTAGTCAATAAAGTGCCGGTCACTTGTGTGAAAGGACCATTTTTAGGGCACATGTATATAAGTCATTTTGTGACTCTTTGTAAGGACTTTTTGCATGAAAGACGAGCTTCCCCACCAGAGGCTCCCACTGATGAAGAAACAGTGCAAATTCCTATGGAACAAACATTTGAAGAAGAATATGACCCACAACCCTTCCCACGAGGTCAAAAAACGGAAGAAGTTCAGGATACGTTCGAAGCACCGCAACCCCCATGGCTACGACAAGTGGAGGAAATCGGGAGTTCACATGAAGAGCGAACAGTAGTGCAAAATCAGGCCATGAGAGTCATAGAAGACACTATATTACAATCCAATTACTTCAAGAACCTGTCATCTAGATGCCTTATCCTCTCATCACAACTCCAATACAGGCCGTACTATATCATTTTGGAAAATTATAATGAAGAAATACAGAGAGTCACAACAAAAATACCTTCCTTCGCAACCCAATTTCAGCCCGAAGACCTTCCTCCAGAGGTGCAAAAAGGAAAAATTTGTCAACCGACATGGCTCCAGAAACTTCTTGAAACATATCCTGAAATGCTGCGCACCTGGAACAATGCGCCATTACATCTACTTTACAATCCATGATATGGCCTTGTTCCACTATGCCGCTCATGGAAAGCATTCAACATAAAGGTACAGAATAATGCTCAATGTAAAGAGTGGCTCAATTATCCATACATAGCACCACCGTAGGGACCACCATCGATAGCATACATGATGGCCACAATTCGACATTGGATGCCTCGACTAAAGCCCATGCCAGATGTGGCGGCCCAAATGATGCTTAAGATTTTGGATATGATGCAGGTAGTACTCAAAACTTTTAGAAATGCAACAGCACCACAGGTACGACTATCTGGGTTTACTAATGGAAATTATGATTTGGTGTATGACATGAGCACCACCCCCAGCATTCGGGTAGCTTATGTTTGGCATGCATGAATTAAGTATCTTCTCGCATGCTATAAACAAACATTTGAAGAGATGTTCTGATCAGGATTTTGGGAGTACCACTCAGAAGTGTTTGCACCTAAGCCAACACACCTCCTTCATCTCTTTGCTTGTGAACAAGCCATGTACTCCGAGTACTACACCACACCGCAACCAGAGTTCCCAGGTGCAATAAATTGGGATGCATTGGAAGCTGACCTAGCAAGAGGCTTAAGGATAGGAGAACACGAACTAGCCACCAACGTCATCCAATACTATATCGACCACCCGATAGAACAAAGGTATGTCAAGGGCGACAGATGCTAAGAAGGGGGGAGTGTTGGCATACAAGTCATAAGCAGAGCATACAGGCGCAAAGTAGCAGGCATGCATAATACGACAACAAGGCCTAATCATTTTTTTTCGATGGACTATTCACAACTCAAGTGATTTTAATCACTACACAAACATTGTAAATTTTGTTTTTGGTAGAATAGACTCCATTTTGTTCAAGCCGAGGAGTCCTCGAGCTTGAGGAGTATTGGAATTAGCTAGATACCAATTTTCATAATTTTTAGACTCCTTTTGAGCCCTCAAATAGGCTCTAGAACCTAATTTTTAACTAGGCCAGACACTAGGTCTAGACAAGGCCAAAGCTAGTGAGAAAACTATAAAAAGAGCTAGATAGCTCATTTTTGGGGTTGGATTGTTTGTGAAGTGAGCTTATGTAAGAGACTTTTTGACTAATGCAAAGAACTCCATTGTTCCTCTCCTTGTTCTTGCCTTGTGTGTGTGTGTGTGTGTATGTGTGTGCATGTTTGTGTGCTTCTCACTCACACACTTGTGCCATCACTTGCTCATAGTCTTCATACTAGTCCTCATGTCTCCACGGACAATTATGAGGTGGATCTCCTCACGTTGGTACTCACCATTGTGCTAGAGTGACACACCCCAAGAAAAAGTCAAATAAGATCCAAAGACAAAGGAGGATCAAACCAAAGCATGCAAGCCATGAAGATATAGAAGGAAAGCAACATGCAAAGAGAGGAAAACAAAGAAGAAGAGAGTGAAGCAACAAGGGTATGTACATCTAAGGTGATCTCATTTCATTCTATGAGTTTGTATGAAGCATGTTTATGCTAGGGATTGAAGAAGAGCTCTTGCAAAGAGCCAAAGAAGCAAGGATTAAGATGAAGAGAAGCCAAAGGAGCTTCAAAGCAAAGATGGAAGAACAGCAAATCAATCAAAGGAAGAGATACGAGGGCAAAGGAAGCAAAAGGAGAAGAGGAGAAGAATTGGAGAGTAGCATGGACTCCCAATTGTAGCTTGAGGGGGAGTGTTGAAAATTATGGGACATGTGCAACCTCAAATTGTGAGGCTTGACACATACTCACCTCTCATTATTTACCTCTTCATCATTTTTGCATTTGTTGTAAGCTCAAAAGGAAGCTAGGCCCTAAAAATATAAAAGGCATACACATAACCTTAAAGTAGAGTGTTGAATTAAAAAGGGAAAATGTATTTATGGTTTGGATAAAAGCCCAAATATGTTTAGAGAGATAGAATAATCAAAACGTACGTGACCTTATCCATATGGAGTGATTTGGAGCACCAAAAGCCACCAAAGGAAATGGAAAGGCAAAGGACAAGAAGTGGAAAGTCAAGAGGTGAGAGAAGATGCAAGGGTAGGTGAAAAGTCCCATGCCCATAGCTCTATATATAGAGCTCATTTGAATGTGGAAATTTGTGGAGATGACACGGAGATGGTGTAGAAGCATATGCTGGTCATTCTCTCACCAATGGGTATCAGGAGCTACCTCAGTTCTATGCTACAAGGAAGATATATATTCCAGCCACATACCTTTTCTATACACAACCACCTTGTGAAGGTGATATCTCTCTATGTACTTACCCATTTAATGCATATCATATCTTGTTGGAACGCTTATCTTGCATACTCTCTGTATCACAAATATCTCTATCAGATCATTCTCCAATAGTTATTGGGAATGTTTCTTGTGAACCCTAGTTTTTTGCATAACCTGAGATGAAAGGTAGTCTATCTTTGTATAGTTAGTTTCCTAGTCATATGAACTCCAAATGGAGTATTCTATAGCTTTTTAGAAATCTATAAGAGTCTTCTATGTGTGGACTAATTTTCAAAGACCTTGGATCTCTGAGTTGTGACTGAATCAGTGTTTAGTAAGCATGTGTCTTACAAGGCAGATTCTAGAAGAGGTTCTCTAACTTCCGCTGGATGTATTGGAGTGTATTGGAGTGAAATTTCTCCACAATCATCAACATAAATGACATAATATCTTGAACCATTTATGCTAAAATCCTTTTAAGGACCCCACACATCTATATGCACCAATTCAAGTCTTTCTGAATACATGAAACCTTGTTTGTTATATGATTGCTTTCGGAGCATTACCTAATTGGCATGCTTCACATATGTATGTCATGTGTTGATCTACAACATTAGGTAATCCAAGTACTGAACCATTGTTAATCATTTCTTTAATACATCTTTCATTGAAGTGTCCAAGCCTTTTGTGCCAAAGATCCAACTCAAATATCTTTTGCTCTCCATATGTGAACAAGGCATGTCCAACATCACCTTGTACCTTCAATGTTGAAACCCTTCCTTCTTTCTTTCCTGTAACAATTTGCTTATACCCTTGGGTAGGGTCTTCAACATAAACTCCATCGTTTGTGAACCTCACCTCATATCCTTTTTCTACAATTTGTCATACACTGATCAAATTCTTTGGAATTGTAGGAACATACAAAACATTACTCGAAAGAGTACTTCCAGCTTTGGCCTTCACTGATCCAATAGACTTCACCTTGTGCTTTGTATTATCACCTGTTTGAACTGTATGATTAATTAATTTATTGTCTAAATCAGTCATTAAAGAAATGTTACCACTCAGATGATTGCTACATCATGGATCAATATAAAACACTCTTTGATCTTTACTTGGCAGTTCACATGTTGCATTCATGATTAGGGTTGAATCTTCCTTTTGATCTGATGCATAATTGTAGTAGATATTGTTGTAAGATTGGCCTTGAAATTTTCTTCCACTATTCCTTCCAAAGAAGCCTCTACTACCTTTACCTCTGAAGTTTCCTCTTTGATTTCTTCCATGTCCGCCTCTTTGATTATAATTTTGATTAAAGTTGCTTACACTTTGATTATTATGCCAACATGCATGAGCTAGATGATTAGTCTCACCACATATCCAACAAGCTTTGACATTATCCTTGTTGTTTCTACTTCTTCCTCTACTTCTACCACTTCCTCTTCCTCTTAGGAAGTTTGCTTGACTTGGACTACCTTCATCTTCAACTGATTTTTGCTTTCCTTTGCTAGCCTTCCTCTTATCCTTGGAATACATTGCTTGACCTTCACTCTTATTAGAATCCCCTTTGATATCATGCTCAAAAGTTAGCATATGTTGATTCAAATCACGAGTGAAATGATCTAATGAAAGTTTAGTTAACAGCATGAAAGGCTAAATCAATGAAATGGGAGAGATTGATGGACTGAGCAACCCAAGCACTTATGGACAACAAAGAGCCAGTGATTAATTCAAGAGCAAAGTCTATTGTAGTGAATGTGTTGAGAGGAGATAGAATTCCTCAAGATGATGATTTAATGGAGTTTTACCTAATTGCTAGAATGGATAAGTTGTTGCAAGCAAATATGCCTCTAACATGGAGGAGTGCTAATCTTGCTACCATTTTTGAGATGCATGATCTATAAAAAGCATCCAGAGTCACATACCGAGATCAAGATAAGAGAAGATATTGGGAAGTAATTGATACAAAGAGATCTAGAATCCAATATATGGCTTTGTAAGTGTTTCCTCCAAAGGAAAATGCAACCACTTCTCAAAATCCACAAAGTGAGCAACAAAGCCAAGGAAACCTTATTCTCTTAAACAAGCCACACACAATAGGTAGAGTATGGAGGTGTGTTGGCAGTAGCCAGAGGCATAGAAGACGCGGAAGCATGTAAAGACAGAGCAGGGAGTCAGTCGAATCAATTTTTCAAAGATTTCTATTTTATAAATATTCTTCAAAACCTCCAACAGTGATTTTCATCACTTTTGTAACATATGTAATATAGAAAAACTCTTTTTGTAATTTACAGCTCCATTTTGTGCAAGCCGAGGAGTCCTCGAGCTTGAGGAGTTTAGGTAGAATGAGCATACCAATTTTGGTTATTTTTAGACACCGTTTACCCTCTCAAATAGCGCATAGGACCTATTTTTTAACTATGCCGGTCACTATATGTGAAACCGATCAAAACTAGTCTAGAATCTATAAAAAGAGCTAGAGAGCTCATTTTTGAGGTTGGTTAGTGTGATCTTAGAGCTACCTTGAGCTTGTAATTGAGATTTTGAGCAATAGAGTTGATTTCTCACCTTCCATTGTGTCTTGCTTGTCTCTTTGTAGTGTGTGTGTATGTGTGTGTGCATCTCTATGCTTCTCACCTTCACTCTCACTTCATCCCACATGACGATCTTCATATCACTCCTATCTCTTCCGCGGATTGACATTAAGGAGGTGGAGCTTCTTAACGTGGTTCTCACCATTGTGCTAGAGCAACACCAAATTTGGCGCCGTTGTCGGGGATCGAGTCTAGTACGAATGTGTGATGGTAAGAGTATCGCAAGAAGTGGCGTTGGAAGGTAAAAATTTCAGTCTTTGTTGTTGTTTTTACTTAGTTTTTAGTGTTTTTTACCTCCCCCACACTCCATCTTCATCACCGCATCATCATCTTCATCTCCAAAAAAATTAGAAAATTCACCATATCCACCCATTCTCCTCATTTCCCCTCATTTGTGCATGTACCAGAGAGAGAGAGAGCTTTTGTGCTTGTGTGTACTTGTGTTTTTGAGTTTTCTTGTAGGTACAGAGCTCCAGAGCATCAGGAAAGCTGCAAAAAGGTAAGAAATGTATTCTCTGTCAAAAATTGCCGACTGTGTCAGACCATCGTGATGGTCTGCAAAGTTCAGAATTTGAGGTAGGCGACCACACCAGCATGTAGAGCACACTTGCGCACATAGGAATCCACAGACGCATCTTGAAAATTTGCATTTTGGTGGACCATCGCGATTGGCTCAGACCATCATGATTGTGTCACACCATCACGATTGGCTCACGCCATCGCGACGGCTCGGCCGGACCATCACGATGGTCTCGCACCATTGCGACGATCCCGTTGACCCCATGCCATCACGATTGGCTCATGTCATCGCGCCAACGCTGCCACATGGCAAGCTAGACCATCGCGACAGTTCGCTCCCTCGGACCATCGCCACGACACCCTCAGACCATCGCGACACCTCGAATATTGAACCATCACGATTGGCTCACGCCATCGCGCCTAGACCATCGCGATTGGCTCACGCCATCGCATCTATGACCATCACGACGGTTCACTTTGGACCATCCCGACGGCTCACGTTGACCGTTGACTGACACCATCGCGATTGTTTGTTCTAGACCATCGCGACAGTTCGCACTTTCGGGTCATCGCGATTGTGCCACGCCATCGCGACGGTTCACCTGGACCATCACGACGGTCCAAGACCATCACAATTATCTCAGACCATCGCGATTGTCCACCCCAAACGGATTTTTTGGAATTGATTTTTTGACCAATTTTGGGGCTATTTTTGGGAAATTTTTGGGTGATTAGACTCATAGGAGACCCCTTAGCTCATAATTGAAGGAAAACCTGTTTGTCAGTTTTTACCCCCCAGGGCCTGAACGGTCATATCTTTTTCATCCGAAGTTCGTTTTTTGAGCTTTATAGCTCGTTAGAAAACTATTTGCGAGTACTGCGTGGCCTCAACTGTTTTTTCGTAAAGAATACGTTGTTTTTTAGATAAACTAGTTTGAGGTTGACCTAGTGTGGGACTAGAAAGACAAGGGGCAATCATTAAAATTTGGGCAAAAGGGAAATAACTTTTAAAAGTGTATATATTCAGGTGCTTGATCATCCATTGTGAATTGGTCTAAACATTGAATTTTGGCAGGTCTAGCAAGGCAATCAAGGGCATTCAAGGCAAGGCAGTGAAGGGCATAAAGCTTGGGAAGCGCGGCTTCTTGGGCATCAGAGCATCCAACAAAGCTGACTCGAGGTTGGAAGATTACTCAACCCCCTCAGTCAATTCTTAGCTTAGGCTAAACGATAGCTTTGTGGATTAATGACGATAGGAACACATCAAGTATAAGAGACTTAAGTTTATCAAGTCTAAGACTAAAGATAAAGGTGTGTGATACGAAAACTTAAGGGAAAGAACATAATTCTGACAGAACGAGAACTCAAAGTACCACAGAAAGTCGAATTCCTGACGCATACATCTAGACAAGAATCTAAAGGGATTTAAAAAGAATCAAGAAAGTAAGAACAAAGAATCATTGACGATCTGAGCGTGTGCTGAGTGTGCAAGGAAGTAAATTCATGAACCTTAGATTGGGCAAACATATAGGTAAGTCAGACCGACGAAGCCTTAGATCATCAGAAGCAAGTGTAGGAACTACTGCACGATCGTGGGCACAACAATTGAACACTAGTTACCCCTACGAGAGCTCAGATACGAGTGAATCAGAAATGGCATTTAGCACAGAAAGCCAAAAGGAGGGTCAAATGTAGCATATTTAGAAAGACCCGAAGGACCCTATAGGACTCAATTAGAATTTCTCCGAACCAACCGCTTAGGTGCTCGCATCTATGAGGATGGTTTGAGAAGACAGGTGGTGCAAATGCACAACCCGGACCAACCCATTGGATTGGAATGTCCAGTGGTGAAATTTGAGAGAGACACATACATAGACAAAGAAGGAACGATGTATATCTTAAGTACGCAGCCGAACAATACGAATGAGTTTGGCGTAATTCAATTGGAGACAGAAGCTAAATCGCAAGGAAAAGAACCAGTGGGAGAAGAACCTGGGACACCTAGAGGGAAATCTGTACTGACACGAGTACTAGTTCCAGAGTGGACCCCTCAGGACAACAGAAGCATAGAGTTGTTTGTGAATAAAGAAACTGACGAAGCATTTTGGAGGTAGAGAACGGAACAACCTAGTGAGGTAGGCTCCATCATAATCTACGAGTTCAAGGACCCGGATACACCTGGAAAGGTTGTATACCTGGATGAAACTTCAGAAAGAGTATTTGTGGTACCTGACCACGCAAGAAACACATACACATGGAGAGGTGAGTTGGTATTCCCTCCATCACGAACAAACGTAAACGCGAGCCAACAAGGGGCAGGAACATCCTCAGCCCATGGTAATCAAAGAGAGAAAAACAAAGATAGACCTGAAGTAAGTTTCAATCATCCCATAGGGAGAGATAGAACAACCACGGACACTAATAGAGCGGATAGACAAAGGGAACATGGAATACTAGGTGGTAGAGATGATTTTCCTCTACCTAGACCACGTGAACACACAAGCATACTAAGACCCACTCAGTTAGTAAAGTCCATGAAAAACTATTTTGATGGGACAGGAGATCCCTACGACCATGTTGTGGAATTTAAGCAAGTTCTAAGAGCAGAGCAGGTAGAAGACATGTTCACGCAATATAACGCATTTGGACTAACGTTAAAGAATACAGCTTTAACTTGGTTCCAACCTTTGCAACAAAGGCAATTTAGAGACATCCATCACTTTTTAGAGTCATTCATCACTGAATTCTCTAAAAGTGGGATCAGGCATGATACGTCTTCGTTGATTCATAGCTTCAAACAGACCCCTCAGGAAACAGTTAGACTTGTAGGACATAGGTTTAGACAATATGTTGAAAGATGTCCAATGCAAGAGCTACCCTCACAAGCCAAACAAGTGTCATTGTTTTTAGACGGCTTGTTGAGCTCTAAACTACGCTCCTATGTATACTTGAAGGAACCCAGAACGCTAGAGCAGTGTGTAAGAATTTGTGTAGACATTGAGGACAACTTAGGATATGAGTTGGAACTCTCAAAGGTCTATAAGGACTTGGATTGTTCATCTCTAGCATCCACAAAATTGTCTAGCTCGATAGAAGACCTAGCAGAAAAAGTGGCCCAGAAACTAGGAGTTTCTAGTAAACAGATGCCCAAGTTAACAACTAACGTACGTTGTTACACCTATGGTGGAAATCATTTGGCAAATGTGTGCCCCAATGCGACACAACCGCAAGCCAACCCTAGTGGCCAGTACTGTACAATTGAGAGAAGATACACGAATCATACGGCTCAAGACTGCCCATACAACAAACAGGTAGTGAGACAGAACTACCCGCAAGCATACCCGTAGCCAGGTAGGTATCAAGGCCAATACAATGCTCAGCCTTATTACTATAGGCCTCCTCAAAATTATCCATATCAGGCTCAAAAAAGACCTCAACCTATCTTAGCTTAGCAGCCACCCCCACCAGCGAATGTCATCTCAGTGAAATACGCTGCTGTAGAAGAAAACCTAAGTAGGGCTTTAGTGCCTTCTTCACCCCTGATCACACAGAGTGATCCAAACTCTAACAGTTTTGACTCTACTCATGTAGATAGTCCACCCACGTATTACACGGAGTCACCAGAACATGTAAAGACATATCAATATGATAGTCCACCAGTGGAACCTAGTTGGGAGCCCGACTATGCTAACGTGATGTACACAAACCCGAATCTGCGGCCCCAATTGAGACAGCAAAGACCACAGGGCCCTAGAGGACCATGCTTTAGGTGCCAAGGAGATCATTTCATAAAGGATTGTCCACATCCTCCGATAGGAGGACAGTCTCAATACTATAACATACAAGGCTTTTGTGCCGACTGTGGTAAAGAACATATCATAAAAGATTGTCCTAAGAACCCCGCTATTGCTTCAAATGTGACACCGATCAACGTGATAGGTATTGTAAACAACGCAGATGGACCCAACCCTACATACGTGCCTATCCAAGCTATAACAAGAGCCCAAGCGCTCTTACAGAACCAACAGCTTAATTAGGAGAAAATAGTTGGAACTAGTGAAGTTGGAGAATCTAGTAGTAAAAAGACGAAATCTTGGAAAGATTCCAGAGAAAGAATTAAGAGAAAATGGAGTAAAAGGATAACTAAGTTGGAAGGAAGTCTCAAGGAATCAAAAGCCAAAATTCTAGAACTGACGTCACAGGAATTGAATCAAGAGAACCTAGCTCAAAAATCAGGATCAGTTCTAGCTGAACCCATACCAGAAAACCTAGACATGATGTTTCGTGCATATCAGGCTAGAATAAAGGAAGGACCTCAAGTAGCTGAAATGAGTAAAAACTACCCACGAGCAGATCTAGAAATTGAGAGGAATAAACTTTGCATGAAGATGGTAGAGCTAGCGCAAGCTATGTTTGAAGCCTCTAAATATCTTAATTGGAATAACATGGCAAAACCTGAATTACACTTTCAAGGATTAATGGAGAGTCTAGAATACTTGATCGATAGCAAAGAGAAAAAGGATCAGCATAGGAACACTACTGTTCTAGAGACACTAGAAAGGAATGCACCATCCCTGTCTCAAGTACCCAATACAGAAAGTTAAGACAACCTATCTTCCATACATAGGTACTCATGAATTTTTGAGAGAAATCCAAGAAGAGAAGTGGAGAAAAGAACAAGGAACCCATCCTCCTATTCAAGAATTAGACAACTTGCAGGAACAATTTCCCCAAGACATTCCCTCTATTTACGATGATGTAGAGGAAGAACAATCGAGTGAACACACAGGATTTGAATCCAATTCTTTGCAAGAATTACCTCAGTTCACAGGACCTTGGGAAGACAAGTCTATTAGCATGAGAGCACCCACAATAATAGTGAGGAATGAAGAATCAGTGATCCCTAGAAACACGGAAGTGGTCAAGAACGCTAAAGTTCAGTGTCACCTCACGCTTGAGGAATTATTGAAGGTTAAACCAGAACTGTGGAAGCACGTAGCAAATCAATTCCCTGAGCTTGCTACTACTCCCTCATTGATAGGAACACACAAAAAGGTACCAGAGATACCCGTAGAAAAGATAGGAGATGTAAGCGAAGGAGAGGAAGGTAACACGTATCTTCCAATAACCCATCAGGGCTACACCACGAAAGCCATATTAGACTCAGGAGCCGGAGTAGCCATAGCTACCACCACTTTATGGAAACGTTGGGGTAAGCCAACATTAAGACCTACCAGGATGAAGCTACAAATGGCTGATGGACACATAGAAAAACCATTAGGCTTACTAGAAGGCATATCTCTCACCACTTGTGGTGTGGAGTTAGAGCATACCTTTGCCATTTGTGACTTTGCAAAAAATCACGCTTATGAGATGATCTTGGGACGACCATTCATGCGTCAGTTGCAAATTGTACAAGATTGGGGAACTAATTCTTTGTACTTGCAACATTTAGGAGTGACTACCAAAGTCAATCTTAAAGACTATTCACATCGAGACATACCCCCAATACAATGGAACACCATCCATAAAACACAGGTAGAGATGGAATCGGTACACTCATTGGAATCAGACCCCTCATAGTTACACGAGGACACTCATTTATGGATGAGTAAAGTGGCAAAACAAGAGGAAGAACAGTTAGAAGCAAGGACCTTAGGTGCAAAACAACATCCACGAACTCTTCAAGACCCAGCATATGCACCTGTAGTATTTCCAGATGAGGAGTTTGAACCTCATGGTTGGGCAGAAATCCTAGCAACCATGGATGTAGCCATTAATGAAAAACAATGGACACCCCTCTGTGACGAGGATGGATATGATATATCAGTTTTCACGATAGAGCCGATCATGTGTAACTCGATTATTGAAGAATGTGAACCAAGCACTGATGCATTTGAAGATGCGAGTGATTTCGATTTAGAATCAATTATTATGGACCCACCCTTTGCATCAGAAGAATAATATTTTTACAAAGTAGAAACTTACCCTCAGACACACGAAGAAACTATGAATGAGGTGAGGTTAGCCACACAAGTAACCACTAAGAGTGAAGGTAAGAAAAGAAAGAAGAAAGAAACCATGTCACAAGAAGAAGAATCTTTGTTTGAGGTTCCCGAGAACTTCAAGAAATATGAAATAGAAGATAGAAGAATAATGGTACGAATGCCTAACAGAAAAGCTGACGTTGGAAAAGTATATGATAATCGAGAGAAAACCAAAAAAAATAATAGTTGCCATAGAAGGAGAAGAAGAAAAATGTACATACATAGGGCATGATTTGACAACAAAAGAAGAAGAAGAATTAGTTGCCCTATTGCACGAATACAGAGATGTGTTCGCTTGGAGTTACAAAGACCCGAAAGGAGTAGACCCAGATATATGTTCTCATAGAATCCCTATGACTCCAGATGCAAAACCCACGAAACAAAAACCGTACACGTACAATGATAACTACGCTGCGAAGATTAAAGAAGAAATAGATCGTTTGATAGAAGCAAGATTTATTTACCAAATTGAGCATACCAAATGGGTATCCCCCATTGTGGTTGTGCCCAAGAAGAATGGAAAATTGCATGTGTGTATTAACCTTAAAAAAGTTAATGCCGCCACAATTAGAGACAGTTATCCTCTTCCTATCAGAGAACACTTATTGGAAAGAGTTGCGGGCAAGGAAGTTTACAGCTTCCTTGATGGTTTCTCAGGCTATAATCAAGTAGCCATTGCTCCAGAAGATCAACACAAGACGGCTTTTGCCACAGAATGGGGCATATTGCATTTCGTGTGATGCCATTTGGCTTAAAAAATGCACCCGCTACTTTCCAGCGAGTCATGTGTCATGTGTTTAAGGAATTCTTACGCAAGAATTTGGAAGTTTATGTCGATGACTTATGTGCTCATTCGAATATTAGACAGACACATATCCCAGAGTTAAGACAAGTGTTTGACAAATGTCGAGAATATCAGGTTTGTTTGAACCCAGAAAAATGTGTTTTCATGGTCAGACAAGGCAAAACTCTAGGACACATTGTGTCAAAGAATGGAATTTCTACAGATGAAGAAAAAGTGAAAGTAATTGCAGAACTACCTAGACCAAATAACATAAAAGAAGTACAGGCATTTATGGGTCATTGTGGTTATTATAGACGATTCATACACATGTATGCAATCATAGCCAAGCCTTTGTACTCTCTTTTGACCCATTTTGAATGGACAGACGAATGCAAGAATTCATTCAATGAACTTAAATGATGTTTGTGCTCAGCACCTATATTGACAACCCCCGATTGGAGTAAGCCATTCAATGTACATGTGGATGCATCCAATTATGCAATAGGATGTGTGTTAGCACAACCCACGAATGAAGGAAATATAGATCTTCCCATAGCGTATGCGAGCAGACAGTTGAACGCAGCAGAAAGGAATTACACCACTACGGAACGAGAAGGATTAGGGATGATCTACGCGGTAAAGAAATTCAGACATTATTTGTTGGCAAACAAGTTCAAGTTCTTTACAGATCATCAAGCCCTATTGTACTTAGTCAATAAGCCATGTAACACAGGAAGATTAATACGTTGGTTTCTATTACTCATGGAGTATGATTTTGAAGTAGTAGTCAGGAAAGGAAAGACACATCTCAGAGCTGACCACCTCTCGAGATTAACCATAGGAGAAGCTCCTCAAGGAATAGTGGATGAATTACCCGATGCATACTTGTTTAACCTTGAGATAGCACCAGAATGGGCTAAGCCGATAGTCCCTATTCTAACATATGGACCCAAGAATCCTAAGATAAGGATCAAAGAAGGAGAGATTACCAAGTCTCAGAGATATCAAATAATAGCAGGAAGTATATATAAACAAGACAATCAAAAGATTCTTGCTTGTTGCGTAGATGAATCAGAACATGCAAATTGGTTGCAATTAGCACATGTAGGTGCATTGATGCAACATCACTCAAAACATCGTACTTTGCAGACTCTGCATAGACTAGGAGTATATTGGCCTTCAATGGAAGCAGATGTCTACAAATTGTGCAAAGAATGCCATGTTTGTTGTGAAAGACCACCAGTAGAACATGCTACGTTATATCACGTTTCTCTCACACCAGACTAGAGTGAACCTTTAGTGACGTACTTGAGGACGAAAACATTCCCTTAAGGAATGACCTTAGCGCGACAACGAAGTCTAGAGCAGGAAGCTCAAGACTATTCACTTATTGGCGACAATCTATACAAACGAGGACGAGACGGATACCTAAGACAATGTGTTCATGAAAGCGATTATCTGAGCATACTAGAGACTGCACACCAAGGTGTTGCAGGAGGTCACTTTGGACCCGATAGGATAATCAAAGCCATCCTCTTTGCAGGATTATGGTGGCCCACTCTTCACATGGATGCACATACCTATGTCAAGAGATGTGATGTGTGCCAAAGAACTCAATTTTCTACTCACAGAGATGAAATGCCATTGAAACCCATGATGGGCGGACGTGCATTTTCTGAATGGGGTATAGAATTTGTAGGACCCATTAACCCCCCTGCAAAAGGTACACATGCGGAATACATTATTGTTGCGATAGATTATCTTACCAAATGGGTAGAGGCAAAAGCCACAAAAAAGAATGATGCACACACGACTGCAAAATTCTTATTTGAAAATGTCTTTACAAGATATGGATTGCCTATAGAGTTAGTGAGTGATCGAGGAACTCACTTTCTAAACCAAGTCATTGAATATTTGTTACAGGATTTTATGGTGATTCATAAGAAATCCGCAACATATCATCCTCAAGCCAATGGTCAAGCTGAAAGCACTAACAAGATCCTTTGTAACGTACTGACAAAACTCGTGAACAACAAACGTTCAGATTGGGACAAACAGTTACACCACACTATTTGGGCATATCGAGTGGCCTACATGACCGTACTCAATGCAACTCCCTTTCATATGGTTTTTGGTCAGAATGTTGTGCTTTCTTTGGACTTCTTGATACCGACCCTTAAGATTGCACAAGAACATCAGTGGACCGACCATTAATTATCAGCAAGAATAATGGACTTGGAACGATTAGGAGAAACCAGGTTGAAAGCAGCAGTAGGAATATAGACAGCTAAGAAGTGACAGAAAGCATATTTTGATGCGCATGTGAAAGATAAAGGCTTGAAAGAAGGAGATTTAGTTCTAGTATATACGCTGAAACAGCACGCACGGAAGTTAGAAAAGCGAGGTTATGGACCTATGATCATTCACAGACTCTCAACAAGTGGAGCAGTACAACTAGCCACCTTAGAAGGAGACATAATGCCTAATTACATCAGTGGTTGTAGAGTCAGGTTATACCAGGAACCTCTTACTGAGGATATGCTTAGACGACTCACGTTGGCAAAGAAGCATAAGGAGGAAGAAAGTAGAATACGAGCTGCAGCTCAGGCAGAAGCTATAGAACACATGAAGCGCATGAAGTTAAGAAGACAAGGACTAGGGAGAGAACATTATAACCATCTGGAAACAACACCCAGATACCCCATGGCCATGTGTCAAGCAAAGTCAAGTACTCATCCTAGCATAGTGGACAGGAGACCATTCATTACAATCAAGCTAGAGCACGGCAACCCTTGCCAAGAGCTCAGGGCTTTAATTGATTCAGGTGCTTCGACTAGTGCAATTAGATGGTCCCACTGTAAGGACTTAGGAATAGAAATGCGGCCAATTGAGGCATACCTCATAGGGCTAGGAGGCATGGAAACCCCTTGCATGGGTGAGGTGGACCTTCCTATCCTCATACACGATGTGACTATGACAACAAAGCTACTAGTGTGCCATGATGACGACTTGATAGAACCCCTAATCCTTGGCCAAGATTGGTTATACGATCACTCAGTGGACCTAAATCTTAGACAAGGCTCCTTGTAGATTGGAACCTTAGATTAGAAGCGAGTGATACCGCTTGACTTCCCTAACGGCAGTTTGACTGAGGTTTGTAACCCTAGACCCTATGAAATGCATGCGACGAAGGACTGGAAGATCTTTGGTCAGATCAGTCACGTTACATCCACACCAACCCACGCGGGCTTGGCAATGGGCAATTGTCAATCAAAAGGACGTAAGGAGATTTTCCCTTGGGCTTCCTGCAAATTAGAAGGGATGCCCACCCCACCACTTGGTCAAATGGGCACAATCAGCAAGCAAATGGGGACGATCAGCGGTCAGGTGGACTTCATCAGCGTCCACATGGGCAAAACACCCTGCGGTGCCCATCCTTCCACACTGCGGACTGGCCTAGATTAATAGTAAAAAACGGAGCACTTCCTAATGGGCAGGTTTCGCAAGTGTTGGACCTCCCTTCTTTTCCAAAACAGAGTGTCCATCTGACCTCTCAACCTCAACCACAAAGGAGTCAACCACGACAAAGGAACCCAGGCCGACTACAATATCAGACGACACAAAGAAAGCAGCAATATCAGCATTACAAAGCAAGAGGCACAAGACAGACATGGGTGCCAAAAGGACAAAAAGCACCGACTGACTTCAACAACGCAGAAGTTAAAGACAAATCAGAGTCAGTATTCAAAGTCTACTCGACCTTCTTCTATGAGTACGAACACTCGACAAATTTGGATCGCCAAGAAGTACCTTACAAACCGACCCACACCCACACAGATTTGGGTACCCAAACAATGTATTATAGCTCAACCCTCAAGCCATGTAATATATAACCCTCAGAAATTTCTTCACCCTTCAACCCCACCAAATCCGATCTCATCTTTTGTCCCCCAACAGAAGCCTATCACCCGCTCACAAACTCTTAGGAAGTGGGTACCGAAACGTATCCAGAAGTCTTCTCCTAACCCCTTATCTAACATAACTCCCACCCTGACTAATCTACGACCTTTGTAATAACTCATTCATAACTGAACCTTGTATAAATCCACACACTATAACCCCACATCACCTGTAATAACACCTCATCAAGAAATGTATGCATCATCTGAAGCATGTAGGTGTCTAGAGACCTACATTTGTTTGCAAGAAATCATTCCATAAACCACATCACGACACTCGGCTACACGGGTTACACATCGGTTATGGAAAGGGATTGCGGTCTCACTTTAATGGGATCATAATTAATTTCCATACTAATGTGCTAATCTGTTGTAGCAGATCTTTTCCATTAGCACGTCAATCATCATGCAAACCGAAGAAGGGCCATCGGAAGCTGGACCTAGTGTACCTAGGGCTAATATTGGTGAACTACTAGCAAAGCCCCATCCTACGGCTCAGCCCCCAGAATTCCAGGGATTTCCAGGACCCATGCCTATTGACGATCCTCCTAAAGGGTATACTGAGAAGATTCATCGCAATTCTCACTGGTTTCAAGGGCTAGCAAGACCATTAGCGGATGCTGATTTTATATTTGAGGCCAATTTGACTTTTGATGACCGTACCTGGGGCAAATATGAGTTTTTCTCAAGAGAGTTTGAAGGATTATAGAACACGGAAGACCTAACGCATGTTTGGGCAAGAGCACGGTTTATAGAGTATTTCAGCGACCCTTTGCCTAAACCTGACTTCTACAAATGCTATTACTTGGTCACAACTTTGACAGCTTCTGAGAACTAAAAGAACTTGGAGAAGCTTGTCGAAGGTAGAAAAGTGCGTTTCGAAGCGATGAAGTTTGGTCAAGCCAACCGGCACAAGACCAGCCCTTGAGCTTTTGGAGACTCAAATAGACCTTATAGGCATGCTATAAGTGCAAAGAAACACACTATGTACCTTGGAGCATCAAGGAGGATGAGTCGATACAAAACAGATAGGTTCGCGGGTCGACTAGCTCAAAAAACTTACTATCTATGGAAGAGACAATGAACTTCAAATGCCCATAGCGACCAGCGTGATTACAATTAGAAAAAATCCTTTTATGGGAGTGATACACATAGGGTTGAGTGTATGAAATGCACAAAATTATAAGGAATAAGCAAAATATGCTATAGGAATGAATGCGACATTCACCGGTGGTACTTCCTATTTTTCAGGAATACGTAGAGATTGACCCCGAGGCATAAAAACTGAGATTTCTCCAAATCTGCTGAACCAAATGCTTTGAAAATTTACAGGCATAAACTAGCCACTGATACCTTTCCAATGAGTCCTCTTGCACTCAATTTGGAGCTCTGAGGAGAGAGCCGCAGCCTCTGCAAGATTACTGTTGGTGAAGAAGATGATGCAGAAATTGAAGGAGCAAGACAATGATGGTCACAAGTGTATGTATATTGCTTCCATGTAATGTACAAGTGATTTCAACTCCTTATATAGCCTCTAGGAGTGTTCCACGACTTTTACAATTTGAATTTGAATTCAAATGAAGGTGGGAATGGTTGTTGGAGGGAATCAATTCACTTCCCTACAATCTAGGAAAAGTGAAGATCTTGATTGATCTACTTTTAGGTGATTGATTGCTTGATTGAATGCAACTTCAACCACCAAAATTTCGTGGGATTTTGGCCCTATATTTGTACCTTTACATGTGTACAACTCAAGGCTTTTACAACGGTAAATGAGCCATCAAAATATTCTCAAAAAATACAATAAATGAGCATATGAAAAAGAACTCTCCAACGGATATTCTTTCGACACAATAGCCTTTGATGTAGATCAAATCCACCTCAAGCATAGTGTAAGCTTGATGTTCCAACAGCTCCCCCTCAAGCTAAAGTATGCTTGAGTCTTCATTCTCTGATAGGTTGAATACCTGCCATAGCTTTGAATCTACAAAGCTTTATTCCATCAAGTGCCTTCGTCATCATATCTGCTACTTGCTTTTCAGTCGGAACAAAAGAAATGTCAATCTCCTTTGCCATGAGCTTCTCCCTGATGAAGTGATAATGGACTTCTATATGCTTGGTTCTCGCATGAAAAATAGGATTTGCCGCTAGATGCATGGAACTTACATTATCTCCAAATATGTGAGGTTTGGAATTCACAAGTCCCAAATCTGTATACAATGCTTTTAACCATATTGCCTCTTGAGTTGCTATGGTCAAGCCTCTGTACTCTGCTTCAGTTGAAGATAAAGCAACTGTTGGTTGCTTCTTGGAACTCCATGACACTAGCTTTGAACCTGCAAATGCTAAGTAACCAGATGTACTTTTTCTATCATCCTTAGCTCCTGCCCAATCTGCATCTGAGTAGATTTTGATATCCAAATCTGAAGAGTAAGGATAGAATATACCTTCGTTGATTGTACCTTTGAGATACTTCAGTACTCTCTTAGCCGCATCCATGTGTGGTCTTCTTGGTGAGTGCATGAACTGACTAAGCACTCCCACACTATATGAGATGTCTGCCCTTGTGTGAGTAGCATATATCAAGCTACCTACCAAGCTTTGATACTCTTTAATGTCTTCAATTTTCTCACCTTCATAAACACTAAGTTTATGATTCATCTCCAAAGGTGTACCTGCAGGTTTAGTGTTCTCCATTTTGAACTTGAGAAGAAGATCCTGAATGTATCTTCTTTGAGTCAAATACATTCCTTCATCTGTATATATCACCTGCATACCTAGGAAATATGTGAGCCCACCTAGGTCACTGATTTTGAACTCCTCTTGCATGTGTCTCTTGATCCTTTGAATGCCATTTAGATCATCACCTGTCACAATAATATCATCTACATATACACATAGATAGATAACCTCATTGTGATCCCTTTTGATGAATAGAGAAGGATCGGAGCTGCTAGCTTTGAACCCTTGGTCTTGAAGATATGTAACCAACCTGTAATTCCAAGCTCTTGGAGCTTGTTTCAATCCATACAATGCTTTCTTAAGTCTGCAAACATAAGATGGATGATTAGGGTTTTCAAAACCTGGTGGTTGTGACATGTATACCTCTTCACTTATCCAACCATTTAAGAATGCATTTTTCACATCAAGTTGGAGGAGTCTCCAATTCCTTGCAGCAGCTACACTTATCAATGTCCTGATTGTAGTCATCTTTGCAACTGGTGAGAATGTTTCCTCATAGTCTATACCATGAGTTTGTGAGCATCCTTTGGCAACTAATCTTGCCTTGTACCTGCAAACTGATCCATCTGAATTTCTTTTAACTTTGTATACCCATCTGCAACCAATTACCTTTTGATTCGGCGACATTGGAACCAAATCCCAAGTGTCCATTTCCTTCAATGCATCTATCTCTTCGTTCATGGCCTTTTCCCAATTAGGGTTTCCCTTTGCCTCTTCATAGGTTGAGGGTTCCTCTGAAATAGAGTCTTTTGCCAAGTAGATTGAATGCTTTGTAACAAATGTGGAATCATATCCATACCTTTCTGGTTGTTTCTTCTCTCTTGCTGATCTTCTAGGTGCTTGTTTGGAGCATTCTCCAACCTCTTGCATCTTTGCTTTGCCTCTTGACTTCCATAGCTTGTAATCCCTTTCTCTTTCATCTTGGTCATCGTCTGTATCACTTCTTGGATCCTGGACCTGTGTATCATGCTTGCTTCCTAATTGATGAGAGTCATAATCAAGATCATATGGTAGTGTTACCTTTTGTTTGTCTTCATCATACCAAGACCTGTGTTCTTCAAACACAACATCTCTACTTGTAGTGAATTGCTTGGTTGAAGGATTGAAGAACCTGTAACCCATCTGAGTTGAATCATATCCAATAAACACTGCCTTTGTTGCCCTTTCATCTAGCTTACCTCTTATTTGTGATGGTACATGAACATAAGCTAAACAACCAAAAACCTTGCAATGTCCAAGACTAGGTTTTCTTCCATGCCATGCTTCATAAGGAGTCATACCTTGAAGTGATTTGGATGGTAGTCGATTGACAAGGTACACTGCAGTTGAAATAGCTTCTGCCCATAGATAATGTGGCAACTTCTTCTCTTCAAGCATTGTTCGGGCTGATCCAACCAATGTCTTGTTTCTCCTCTCTGCAATTCCATTTAGTTGAGGAGAGTACCTGGTAGTCACTTCCCTTTTGATACCTTTATCCTGCAAGAACTCATCAAAATCTTTGGAGAAGTATTCTCCCCCTCCATCAGATCTGAGCTTCTTTAGTGATCTACCTGTATGATTCTCCACATGCGCAAGATACTTCTTGAAGCAATCAAACACTTCATTCTTACTCTTGATAAAGTATAGAATAGTCCATCTACTATGGTCGTCAATAAATGAGACATAATACCTTGATCCTGCCAATGAAGGTTCTTGACTTGGTCCCCATACATCTGTATGTACTAAGTCCAATAAATTGTTGTGGATGTAGCCTTTGTGGTTGAATGGTTGTCTTTGTGCCTTCCCAATCTGACATGCATCACACCTGTTGATCATGTGTTGCTTTGATATGTTCGGCAGTCCTAGAACACTTTGATCCCTGCATATATCCTTCAAGGTTCTTTCATTCACATGAGCAAGTCTCTTATGCCACACTTCAAGCTCACTTATGGTTTGAGACCCAAAGTTGAATAGAGCTATGTTCCTGGTATCTCCTACTTCAAAAGTAAAGAGCCTACCATGCTTCTCACCTCGGGCTATCTTCTTGAAGCCTTGACATGGATCTTCCACAAAAGCTCCATGTTGGGTGAACCTAACTTGCAAGCCTTTTTCAACTATTTGGCCTACACTTATTAGGTTTTTAGTGATAGTGGGTACATAGAGAACCTTACTCAGAATGTTTGTCCTGCCATTGGAAGCTTTGACATTACCAATCTTCTCCACATTGTGCTTTGTGTCATCCCCTGTTTGCACTTCATGTCTATGCTTTGGACTTTCCAAGTCAGATAGAAGAGCAATGTTGCCTGCAACATGATTCGAACATCCTGAATCTATGTAGAACAAATGATCATCTTCTTTACCTTCTTTGTGGCTTAGGTTCATAAGAAGTAATGAGTCTTCATGTGGTTGATCTTCTGAATAATTGTTGTAGTCCCTTCTATTATAGCTTCTATTGTTGTTGTTGAAGTTGTGTCCACCTCTGCCTCTATTGCCGCCATATCCACCTCTTCCACTTCCTTTTTGGGTCTTCCCATTGAACCAGCAATTTTGAGTGGTATGGTTGGTCTTATCGCATATGGCACAAGGTTGAACATTCTGACCTTTGGCTTTGTCTTGCTTTGGTCCTTTCTTCTTCCCTTTCCACTTGCTCTTGCTTGCGAAGTTGGCTTGGGAAGTCTCTTCTTCGTCTTCTTCCTTCTTCTTGCCTTTCTGCTTCTTATCCTTCTTATCTGCATATAGAGCACTAGTTGAACTACCATGATAAGAGTTACCTTCCTTTATGCTATTATTGGCTTCTTGATTGAAGAGTTGTCCAAGAAAGATGTTGAAGTCTGGAGTTTGCACATCCATGATGAGATCGTAAGCCATCGTGAAGGATTGCCATTGCTTATCACTTCGAATGTCGTTGAGAATTTGCCTCATGATGACCTCTTCTTCAATCAGCTCTCCAATGGATGCTAACTGATCCGCAACCTCTTTGACCTTGGGAACAAACTCTGTGATGGTTTGTTTAGGTGTCTTCTTCATTTGGTTGAACTCGTTCCAAAGATGATTCTTTCTTGCTTTGGTACTAGCAGAAAAGAAAGTCTCCAGGGCATCCCAAGTCTCTTGAGATGTCTTGCATCCTCTAATATGTGGTAATAGAAAGTCAGAGATAGAGTTTAGTATGTACGACCTTGCTTGAGCATCCCTTGCGCACCAAAGTGTGAGCTTATCTGTCTCCTCTTGTGTAGGTCCTCCTTTGGATCTTGGAATAGGCATAGCTTCATCACCTGCTACAATTCCATAAAGATTTCTACCTTGCAAATAGGCCTCCATTCTGATTTGCCAAGCTGCGTAGTTGTGTCAATCAAGCTTCTCGATCATTGAGGGAAAGCCGTCACCCATCTTGAACTAGCTCTGATACCACTAAAAGAACTTGGAGAAGCTTGTCGAAGGTAGAAAAGTGCGTTTCGAAGCGATGAAGTTTGGTCAAGCCAACCGGCACAAGACCAGCCCTTGAGCTTTTGGAGACTCAAATAGACCTTATAGGCATGCTATAAGTGCAAAGAAACACACTATGTACCTTGGAGCATCAAGGAGAATGAGTCGATACAAAACAGATAGGTTCGCGGGTCGACTAGCTCAAAAAACTTACTATCTATGGAAGAGACAATGAACTTCAAATGCCCATAGCGACCAGCGTGATTACAATTAGAAAAAATCCTTTTATGGGAGTGATACACATAGGGTTGAGTGTATGAAATGCACAAAATTATAAAGAATAAGCAAAATATGCTATAGGAATGAATGCGACATTCACCGGTGGTACTTCCTATTTTTCAGGAATACGTAGAGATTGACCCCGAGGCAGAAAAACTGAGATTTCTCCAAATCTGCTGAACCAAATGCTTTGCAAATTTACAGGCATAAAGTAGACACTGATACCTTTCCAATGAGTCCTCTTGCACTCAATTTGGAGCTCTGAGGAGAGAGCAGCAGCCTCTGTAAGATTACTGTTGGCAAAGAAGATGATGCAGAAATTGAAGGAGCAAGACAATGATGGTCACAAGTGTATGTATATTGCTTCCATGTAATGTACAAGTGATTTCAACTCCTTATATAGCCTCTAGGAGTGTTTCACGACTTTTACAATTTGAATTTGAATTCAAATGAAGGTGGGAATGGTTGTTGGAGGGAATCAATTCACTTCCCTACAATCTAGGAAAAGTGAAGATCTTGATTGATCTACTTTTAGGTGATTGATTGCTTGATTGAATGCAACTTCAACCACCAAAATTTCGTGGGATTTTGGCCCTATATTTGTACCTTTACATGTGTACAACTCAAGGCTTTTACAACGGTAAATGAGCCATCAAAATATTCTCAAAAAATACAATAAATGAGCATATGAAAAAGAACTCTCCAACGGATATTCTTTCGACACAATAGCCTTTGATGTAGATCAAATCCACCTCAAGCATAGTGTAAGCTTGATGTTCCAACAAGAACAAGGATCTGCCCGGCACTTTTATTTTTCCATCCTTAGTGAACGATCCACCATATAAAAGATTTTATCTTTCTAAAGATTTGATTCGAGCTGCCATCAAGATTCATGGAACCCACACTCCAACGGAACGAGAACGGCTGGTTCCAGAGCCAATGAAACGTGGAGACGTTACTAAGTGGGAAGAGATTTCGGTGATCACACCTGAGCTTTCAAAACCACTGCGGATATGTATGCAGCATTTTGCATTTCCAGCTCAGGACAGATTCACAATGCCTCACAAGCGCATATGGTTTGGTTTATATTTAGCATGTACTGGATGGACCCTAGACAGTTGATCTCGCAAGCTGGATCATTGATCAACTCTACTTAGCACAACGCAGATGGGAAAGAAAGAAAGTCATCAATGGATGTTGCACTCTCACGCGCATTGTATACATGTGTTTGGCCTACGATTTACCTATCGAGCAAGCAATGACAAGTGAGGAGCTGAAAGCCTTCAAGGGAACAACAAAGAAAGCTAGGAAGCCTAGCAAAGGAAGAGCAGGAAAGCGAATGAGAGGCACTATCCCCTGCCTTCAGGTGCCAGAATAACCCTCACCACAACCCTCTCCAGAGCAGTCCCCGACAGAAGCCACTCCATATGTACAACCTATTCGCATATGGTTATCAAGACCGATTATAACGGAGGCCACCACCAGCACAGTTGCTCCTCAAGCAGCCACCGTCCCAGGACGTGCCACCACTACAGCAGAAGTTCCCACCACTATTGGCGCGGAAGCTTTCTCTTTTCGGATACCAAACATGGAAGCAGAGCCACTGGATACAACCTTTGATTTTGAAATGCACGATGCCTTCTCGAATGAATTTCAGTTTTCAGAAGGTCAGATTTTCTCTCAAGAGTATGAACGGCCCAGCTACCCTACCACACCGCGAGATCAACCACAAGGACAAGTAGTGTCTAGTTCCAAGGAAGAAAGAACAGAAACCGATGAAGATGAAGGCGATGACGAAGACAGTCAGGGAACTCATGAATCCCAAGAACATGTGCAAACAGACGAACAAGGACAACAAACCGACACCCAAGGTGATACGAGCACACACGAAGAAGAAACATTCGAAGTAGCAGCTTATACGCTAGCCATCAAAAACCTGTATCGAACCATGGAGAAAGTTTGGCCTCGCAAGAAATTGAATGAGGAAGAGAGTCAAGCACTTATAGAACAGGAACTTGTCTCAAGCGGATTCGAAGAAGTATATATCAGAGGCTTCCGAGAACTTGTCAAATCAGTGGGATCCACAGAAGCCTTACGATATTTGTAGAGGAAACCGTTACCATAATATGACCCTCGTAGAATCCGTCTACTAACCAAACCGGGTGAATATATTCGGGTACCCACCGGCAGACAATATTCAGAACAGGCCAGGGGAGCACGTCTTGTCCCTGAAGGCTCATTGGCAAAAGACACCATTATCGTCGACTCCCCACCCCATACTACTGCTGTACATACCACCACAGTTGTAGAAGTACCGACCACCCCAACCGCTCCTCCATCACCTCCCATCCATCCAGTCTCCCCCATACACCCTCCTTCTCCCCAAACAACATCCTCCTTCTCCGGCGGAGTAGCAGAACTTGTCCTTACTCCCATTCATCCCACAATTCCCGCACCCACTCAACCTAGTCTACCCCCTAGCACACCTACCTTTCTATCAAATCCAATTTTCCCACCATCCTTCCCCACACCTCCAAGACCCCTTTTTCCATTCCCACCTCCATTAACCTTCTCCCTAGTCTCACCTCCCCGACCCACCGTAACTCCTCTTTCTCCTTTCCACCAAGCCATCCAAGACAACCCCTCTGTAAATTACTCGTCAACCTTTGTAAATCGTGTATTTACACCCACACACTTACCCACGATCACACCACTATTCACAGTCATCGCACTCGACACCACATCTAGCGATATGGATATATCACCACCTACCGCACCTCCCCTCACTTCATTTGTGGCACCACAATATTTAAGCACACCACAATTTTCCACAATCACCACAGCATCCACATTCCCACCCCCATTCCCCATTCCCTTTGCATCTACACCTACTGCATCTTCGCTTAGCACATCGTTAATATTATCACCCACTGTAGATACTGCATTTCGACAGATGTTCACGTGTATGACTCAAGTAAGAGATGAGTTCACATCTCTGGGAAATAATTATCAGTAGCTGCAGAGGACAACCAATGATTTACAGTCGCAGCTAAATTCACTGACCATCGAGAATGCCTCCCTAAACACCAGATACCAAGAACTCCGAGAGGCATACCACAAACTAGAACTAGAAAGTGAAGAGAAAACCAAAGAGGCCACTGCTGATCTTGATAATTTGTTATGGACACAGACCATTCGCAACGCAACGTTAACACGAAATATGGGATTACTTAGACGACACTTGGCAGCCGTGAAAGAAGAAAACCAGCGCCTACAAGAGCAAAATAGAGAGAATCTAGAAGCTGCCTTAGATCAGCCAGACCAACCGCTAAGCCCAAGTCGCTTTAAGGCCGTGCCCTCAGAATCAATGAAAATGTTATTAGATGATCATATCAGATTGTTAGATGAGTACGACATCATGAACGAGAAGTTTCAGAAACTCAAAGATGAAAACAAGATTTTGCAGTTAAGAGCACCAATACCACAAGGCCTACCAGCTCCTGCAGACCCATCTCCTGACATCCTAGAGGAACTCAACGCATTACAGGCCCAGGTATCCACTCTTCAATCACGGATAGAAGTATATGAAACACCACCCAGACCAGACTCCCCACCGGACCTACCAACCGAGGAAGAAACAGTCACTATTCCGGTGGAGGAAACTTTTGAAGAAGCCTATGAGCCCCAACCCATCCCAGGCGGACGCGTCACGGCTAAAGGCTAGATGACTTTCAAACTTCCAACTCCCGCATGGATGAAGACGATAGAAGAACTTGGGACAACCCACTCAGCACGGGTAGAGGCATAGTTACACGCAATGGCAATGATTGAAGAACGCATTTTACAGTCCCCCTACTTTGCTCACTTGGCCCCGCATAGATACATATCAGGGCACGAGCTACAGTATAAACCTTGTTTCATGTTAATGGTAGAATATCAATTAGCCATAGAGAAAGAAACAGGCAAAAAGCCCTCCCATGCAACGTAATTTGAGCCAGAAGATTTGCCATTAAATGCGCAGCAAGGAGAGATCTATCAACCAGAATGGCGCAAGGATCTCTTACAAAAATATCCTGAAATGATGAGTACTTGGGTTAAGGCACCTTTACACTTAAAGTATAACCCATGTTGGGGACCAGTGCCACCTCGCCGCTCCTGGAAGGCATTCGCTATTAAAATACAGAACAACAAACAATGTCAGGACTGGTTAAACTACCCATACTTCAGACCACCTACTGGAACACCTACAATCGGATACATGATGGCCACGATTCGTCACTGGCTCCCTCGCTTGAACACATGGATGATATAGCAGCGCACATGACTGTCAAGGTATTTGACATGATGCAGATGGTTTTTAAAGTCTTCAGACGTGTTAAGGCACCTCATGTAAACACCCCGGGCTTCGAGCATGGCAATCTAGATCTTGCATATGACATGAGTACAACACCATCGCTTCGGGTGTGTTACGCCTTGCATTGTAGAATCAAATACTTACTGGCGTGCTACAAGCAAACCTTTGAAGAAATGTTCACAACCTGTTTCTGGGAATACCATTCAGAAGTGTTCATCAGCAGGCCCACCCACTTGCTTCAATTATTCGCCTGTGAATAGATGGTTTATTCCACACATTATCGACTCCCACCACCCAAGAACCGCAACCAATTGATTGGAAGAAACTCGAGGCAGATCTGGCCCGAGGTATTTGAATATCAGAGCACACCCTCGCTCAAGACCTCCTACAAAACTACATCCGACAGACCGCACAACAAGGTTTTGTCGTGGACGACAGAAGCGAGAGGGAGGGGGGTGTTGGTAGTAGCCAGAGGCATAGAAGACGTGGAAGCATGTAAAGACAGAGCAGGGAGTCAGTTGAATCAATTTTTCAAAGATTTATGTTTTATAAATATTCTTCAAAACCTCCAACAGTGATTTTCATCACTTTTGTAACATATGTAATATAGAAAAACCCTTTTTGTAATTTAGAGGTCCATTTTGTGCAAGCCGAGGAGTCCTCGAGCTTGAGGAGTTTAGGTAGAATGAGCGTACCAATTTTGGTTATTTTTAGACACCGTTTACCCTCTCAAATAGCGCATAGGACCTATTTTTAAACTATGCCGGTCACTAGATGTGAAACCGGTCAAAACTAGTCTAGAATCTATAAAAAAAGCTAGAGAGCTTATTTTTGAGGTTGGTTAGTGTGAGCTTAGAGCTACCTTGATCTTGTAATTGAGATTTTGAGCAATAGAGTTGATTTCTCACCTTCCATTGTGTCTTGCTTGTCTCTTCGTAGTGTGTGTGTATGTGTGTGTGCATCTCTATGCTTCTCACCTTCACTCTCTCCCTCTCGTTTTTTGGCGCCACGAACAAAGAAGGAGGGGGAAGGCGCATTTTTGGATCTCTCTGAGCAGATGAGAACCAAAGGGGATGCACTTACATTTGAATCGGAGGTGGACAGAATTTATTGAACGCACCCACAAAGATAGCAATGATTGATCATGAATTGAAGCGGACGTTTTTTTTTTTTTAAAGATGGCTTCTCAGATGTAGGTGCATCTATATGGTGGTCAAGTTACTTTATGGAAAAAAAAAAACGAGGAGAGGAGCTACTGTTCATGAGCAGCAAGGTTTTTTTTTTTTAAGCCTAAAAAGGCTATTCGAGGAGGTATACCTATATGTTTTCCACAGCTTGGTGATGAGGAAAAAAACAAAGTTGGACAAAACGAAGACAAATAAAGCAAAGGCATGGGAGTTTCAATGGGGAGTTTTTCGACTACGTGTTACTCTGGGCCCTCATGGTGAACAGGGGTTGACAGCTCGTGTTCGAAATGTTGATACAAAACCATTTACATTTATGGTTGCACTGGATGCCTATTTTTTCTGTCTCAGATATCAGTAAGGTCGGAGTTGAAGGACTAGAAACCTTGGACTATCTGGACAATCTTGAGAACAGAGAACGCTTCACTGAGCAAGGGGATCTTGCCTAAAGAGTATAATTCACCGAGTGATATCTACGTGGGGGAGCTGTTGCTGAAATCTGGATGAACGCTGTCAAGTCCATTCAACCATCGGAAGAAATATGGCAATTGAATTCTGTACTTATGAACGAGATGGGGTTATGGGCGCATGGATTCAGAATGCTGAGAAAACGCAGTAAGTCTATAGTGGTTAAATGGTCCATCTCCATGTTTTGATCCTTCGAATCATTGCCTTCCGGACATACTTGCACAGGTGCTTCGAGCCTTAACAATCTACTGGCTATTATTATCTGTAGGGATTTGTGATAAACTTCATCTTATTGCTTGTTAACTGTTAATATGAGTGAACACCGTCTCTCAGCTCTTTGTTTCATACGGGTTCTTATTTACACGATTATGTCGAATGGTTTGGTTACTATCACCATGTATTTGTGGTTACTTTCCGTTCGGATTATCGACTAATCCAGATAGATAACGGGTTTTGTACTGCTGGCGAATTTTATCAATCAAATAAATTGAACCCTAGAGCTGTTCTGGGATCGGGATCTCTGTATTAAAAGGTGTTGCTCACATGTTGGCCATTCTGATATACCAGTGGAAGGATCTGTTCGACTTAGAAGATCCTGTTACAAGGCCCGAATTGCTCGTGGTGGTCTTAAGCAGGGCAATGAACCCTCTCTGCAGGCGCCTGTGATTGAGGTATTTTGAGTACTTCATACAGTCATAAAATTCACTCGAAATTTCTTCTCATCGGTTTCATTGGAGTAACGTAATCTTCTGCCTCTAGTGTGTTTTGCTTCAGAAGTTGGATTCTCGCGTTTAGGAGTCTGTTTAGTTTCATTCACACATGTAAATTGGTGGATTTTTTGTGAACTTAGGTTGTTCTACTGTATAGCTTGAGGAGAGGGAAGACTGCGTCAGTATTACATGTAGAACGATGTATGAGATTATGTGGCCAGCTGATGCAACTAAGATATTGTTAAAAGTGAGTTTGGTTACTAAAAACATGGGAGTTTCATAGTTGAATTCGGGGAAAGTAGGTCATCAATCTTCCGATTGACTGGAAGCGTACGGGAATGTGGATATTAATGGGCACGTGATCTTAATTTTGGCTTAATGATCCTTGAGGAGCATGTCTTGGGACGTCTTATTTCCGAGGGAGAGTATGGAGTGTTAAAAGGATACATTTGTTACGGACTTGGCTCTAGACACTCCTCAAGAATCATGTCCTAAAGAGTTGTTGCTGAACTTTGTAAAACTTGCTCTATTTTTGGAACCTCATGTACTTTTTGCAAGCAGTCTTACGATTACAGTCATTCTTGAGCCCCATCAAATGTTTATCATGAGGATTAAGAAGGAATGCAAGTGTTATAGTTGCTAGTGGCATTAGTGCAGGGATGGGTTCATGTTCAAGGATATGTCAATGGACTAGCTAGTATTGAACGTGGATCCACTTCTAGACCTTCTAGAGCTGCATGATCTCCATAAAGATTTATGTTCACTTGAATCCCATTTACTGGTATCAGCAATAGGCATAACCACTAGAATTCTACCAATGATCAGTCAAACTCGAGCAGTGACTTGAGTTCCATGGGAATGCCTAGATTTGCACATTCAGCTGATGGTTTACCTACTACTGCTAGACTCAATCAGGGTGGAAAAACCATGCATTCCAATCAGTCAGGGAAATTAGATGAGCAGTTTGGGAAGGCTGCTAAAGAGTCTAATAGGTCAATGGAAAGCACTAGTCACCAACAATAGAACCTAGAAACTGAGCATAGTTGGCCTCAACATTGGGAAACAAATGATCCGATTTCTTTAGATCTAGAGACACACGTTGCGAACCTTCCCACCATTCAGATTTGGCGTCGAATTGGAGAATGTTCATTGGCGTCTTTATGGGCGGTCAAAGCATTCTGCTAAGTCTTTTAATATAGGTTCTTTATGGAAGATTAGTTTTCAAGCATTTCAGGATGAAGATCCTCCAGGTTGAAGAACACTGGGATTATTCTTGCGGAGACATTGAGCTGAGGATATAAATGCTCATCGGAAGGTCTACTTGTACACAGACAACGGAGAAAAGATCATTGCAATATATCAGTTGATTTGTCTAGCAAAAACAGAGGTCATGATTTCGGGAAATTTTACACAAGCAGAAACATTACTTCCAAAGTCATTGAAAGGATGCGGCCTAGTGGACTGCTTTCTTATTTGATGAGCTTACTAACCTCTTGCAAGGTAAACAAAATGACATGGTTTGGATCCTCATGATGGTGTTTTTGAAGTTGTTATGCCTCGTTGATGCAATGGCCTCGTGCTCGCTCATATAAAAAAATGCATGTCGAGCTTTAATAAACAGGTTTGACATCTATATTTTCTTTTGTATGAGTTGAACATATCTATACATTGTCACTTGCAGCAATTGGTATCCACAATTGTCTCATGCTAAAAAAATTTCTCGTGGGAAAAAGGATCCAACATTTGGCGATCCTAATGGGGATCATCAAGTGGTGGTAACTACGCACATTCAGTGCTTCCGATGCGAAAAGGACCTATTGAGAAACAAAAATCCGAGCAAATCCAATTACATATGGGCATTTTTCCTTGGGTTTGGAGACCTATCATTTTGGTGCGTCTGCCGGGAAGCATGTGAACTAGTACATATACAAAGGAAGGATTCCTCGAGGGATAATTATGGGCTCCAGGTAATCCAATTGGACCGATTCCAAGGGATTTGAACAAAATAAAGTCTCGTATAATCACTTTTTCCTTGGGCATTAGAACTAAACATTTTGGTGCGTTTGCCGGGAAGCATGTGAACTAGTACATATACAAAGGAAGGATTCCTCGAGGGATAATTATGGGCTCCAGGTAATCCAATTGGATCGATTCCGAGGGATTTGAACAAAATAAAGTCTCGTATAATCACTTTTTCCTTGGGCGTTAGAACTAAACATTTTGGTGCATTTGCCGGGAATAGCTTGACACGTCTCTATAAGAGAGTGCCATAGGTTCGCCTAGCGCCACACGTTGGTTGAGCTTGCGAACCCCAAGATCTAGTACATGAGCGAGGGGAGCTCATCGTCAAGAGCAACACAAACGCAAAGAGAGGAACGCGCTCAGAGAAGGGCCCTTGAAAGAGAAAGGAGAAAGTGGGAACCGCTAGGTGAGTGGACCTCCATTGGCTCAAGGAAATCTATTAAAAACGTGTACTCCCGTAGGAGAGTCGCAAATCAAGTGCGGAAGTTTGAAGGAGGGATCCTGAGGCCGCGTGCACTAAATTTCTGGGATCGAAGTGATATTGACATCACACCTCTGTTTGAAATGGCTCAGCGGATTTCGGTTCACTTGGGGGACTTCACCAAGTTTTCAGGTACTTGGGACGAAGATCCGGATAGTTTTATCCAGTTGTTTGAGGTTACTTGTGAGGCCAATGACGTAGTTGACCAGGATCAAAGGTTGAGAATTTTTCCGGCTATTCTCCGTGATGAGGCAGCCAATTGGTATGGGAATCTGACACCACAAGAGCGTGGAACTTATCAGATGCTCAAGGAAGCCTTCTTGGCAAAGTTTCGACGATAAGGCTTCCAAGACAGATTGGCCCAACAAATGGATTATTTGCGACAGGGAGTCAATGAGAGCATCGATAACTATATTCAGAGAATGGAAACGTTGGTAAGAAAGATGGGCGCGAATGCCCCGAACGATGAGACATTGAAAAGAAGATTCATTTCGGGATTGAGAGATCCTACGGCACAGCAGCATATCAGCCTGACAAGACCTGCGACTTTAATGGATGCTAAGGAACAAGCGAGGCTTTGGGAGGAAGTACAATTATGCCAACAGAGGAAGATGGAGCTCTTATACGAGCCTATGGGAGGCCCAGGAAATATACTAATGAAAGATCCGGGCCAAGGAAGTCCCGCATTGACGACCCCAGCTTTTGTAGCCCCCACTAGCACGCGAGGCGAGGTAAAGCCTGCGCTAACTGAAGAACGAATATTGGAATTGGTCACGCAAGCTATAAAAGCTGCCACAATGACCCAGGAAACATATACAGTAAAACCAGAGGTGACTACAAACCCCAATCAAGTGTTTCGATCAAACACATGGTGTGGAAAGTGCCATGGTTACGGCCATTTGGCTTCAGAATGCCCTACAGTCTTGAGAGTATTCACAGATAGATCACCACCTAGAATGCGTTGCACCTTTTGTGGAAGAACAAATCACACAGAGGACCGATGTTATAACAAGAGAGCCTATGAAGAGAGGACCATGAAATCTGGAGATACAAGAGAAAGACCTTACACGGGATTGCCCGCTCAAAGTGTCCCACCTACATCTCGTTGGGAAAACAGACCGATTTATGGATATGGTGCTCAGGGTCAAGGAGGAGACTATCCAAGAGGAGCTGCACGTGATCAAAGGAGAGATGGTCCAATCCAGTGCTGGAGATGCCATGGCTTTGGCCATACTCAATCTAGATGTCCAAACGAAAAGAAACCAATTGATTATACCCTGCTATGTAGGTACTGTAGTGGCGAGGGCCACTTTGATGAAGATTGTCCAAAACGAAGAGCTTCCACTGGCAAGGATAAGGGACCAGTAGGGTCCTCGAATTATGTTGATACTCAGATGCATTCCACAACAAGAGCTCAAGAGCAAGTTCCTACGATCGGAGTAGTGTTCAAGACACCGAACCCTCAAGAAGGCTCTAGCTCGTCAATGCACTTTGTGGATGCTTACGAGGCCAAGAAATCACATAAAGAGCCAACTGTGGCAGTAGTCACAAGGACTCAAGAGTATTCAAAGAAGCATCCGGAAGGCGAACACGAAAAAGCTAGCCACGAGAAGATAACCGAACAGGGAGAGGTAGAGAACCAAGCTGGAGGACTTGTTGAGTAGCAAGAGCTTGAGGATGGGGAAGAGATTGAGATCCTTCCACCAGTGACCAAGGAGTTTGTGCCAGGCATAGCACCATTCCCTGAAAGATTAAGAGCTCCAAGGTGTAGGAAGGAAAGACAGGGTTTGGAGGAAGTGGATATCGTAAAACTATTGGCTGACACAGAAGTCACGCTGGACATTAGCACATTGCTGAAGTGTTCACCTGCCTATAGGAAACAATTCTACAACGAATATATTAAGAAGCCGAGGAAAGCTCGAGAGAAAAAGAGACAAGATAAAGATGTCCAAGGAATCATTCAAAGTATTACGACGCAAATCGATTTGAATGCTCCAGCTGTGATGGTCGAGATTAAAGGATACGCAGTCCCCGGTGCTCAGTTAGATAGTGGAGCCGCAGTCAACCTTATGACTGAGTTCATGATGAAAGCTTTGGGCCTCAACCACATGGAAGAAACTCCGATGTCCTTGAGAATGGCAGATCAAACACAAGTGAAGCCTGCAGGCCTTCTGAAGAATGTAAGCACAGTTGTGGGCGGTCTAGAGTTTAAAGTTGATTATCTGATAGTAAGACCGAGGACCTCAGAGGCTACTTTCTCGATCCTACTTGGACGGCCATGGCTGGTGCAAGCCGAGTGTGTGCATGACTGGCACACAGGATTTATTTCAATAGGGCCAAAGTCTGATCGGATTCAAATACAAGTATCCCCACCCTCAAGCAACAAGAAGAAGACAATAATAGTCGATGAGATGGAAAACAAAGAAAAGGAGAAAGCAAGGCAAGAGATTGCACGAGCTAGGTTTTCTTTGAACACGGACACCTACAAGAATCTGCTTCAAGACGGGTTCAACTTGCAGCTCTTTAAGAATCAAGACATGAAGATGGGAGAATATCAAAATCCATTGCTCTATAACGACGATTCCGATTAGGAGTTGCTAGGATGGTTGACACATACAAGTGAATTTGAGTGCTACATGTTGAGTATAGACGCAAGTAAAAACAAAGCTACTCAATCCCTGGAGAAGGGAACTTCAAAAGAAGAGCTGGAACTGGAGTTAGCTCCGACAATGGAAGTGCAACAGTTGAGAGAAAGAGTTAGAATGCTAGAAGCAGAGATTCTAAAGAGAAATCGAGGATCGGAAAAGGAAGCGAAGAGTAAGACTAAAGCGTCGGAAGCCATTGCAAAAGCTGAATTACAGAAATTAGGTTCAATCGAAACAGAACAAAATAATGATTTACTAGCCAACCATGCACGCGTGATCGGAGAGCACATTCCAATCACAACTTCGTCAAGGAATAGGGAATATTCGCGAGAAGCTCAGGTGGAAAAATGGGAAATTTTTCCAGAAAAGTTCTTGAGCGTGGGGTCAGAGCTACCAGACGAAGTACGAGATTGCATTAAAAGGACACTCAAAAATTTCGGCAAGGCCTTTGCATGGTCATACAGTGATCTGAGAGGAATTGATCCCCGAATCTGCCAACATTATATAGACTTGGAAGAAGGCACAAGACCAATATGTCAACGACTTAGGCGGACAAATCCAGTTTACTCAAAATTGATCAAGTTGGAATTGACTAAGTTATTGGAAGCAGGATTCAT
Source organism: Ceratopteris richardii (assembly GCA_020310875.1). Lineage (NCBI taxonomy): Eukaryota > Viridiplantae > Streptophyta > Polypodiopsida > Polypodiales > Pteridaceae > Ceratopteris > Ceratopteris richardii. The sequence goes on from CM035424.1 coordinate 39,654,967, forward strand.
ATATCCCATCGCATCCAGCGAATGGGTATCACCAATTGTAGTTGTTCCGAAGAAAAATAAGAAAATCCGTATTTGCATAGATTATCGTAAGTTGAACGAGCGCACAAAGAAGGATCACTTCCCCTTGCCGTTTACTGATCAAATCTTAGACAAAGTAGCTGGCCATAAATTATACTCATTTTTGGATGGTTTCAGTGGGTACAACCAGATCCAAATCCATGAAGAGGATCAATCAAAAACTACTTTCACCACGGAATGGGGCACATATGCATATCGTGTGATGCCATTTGGATTATGCAATGCACCGGCCACATTCCAGAGGGCAATGATAGCTGCATATCAAGACTATTTGTAGGATTGGATGGAGATATTCCTCGATGACTTTGCGATCAGAGGCAACGATGAAAACATGATGGAGAGGATCAAAGCTATTTTAAGAAGAAGCATTGAAAAAGGCATCGCATTGAATCCTGAAAAGTGCACATTTGGAGTGCGAAGAGGATTGCTTTTGGGACATGTTATTTCTGAAAAAGGGATCGCGGTTGACGAGGATAAAGTGGAAAAAATTGGACAACTTCCACCTCCACAAAACTTGTGACAACTCAGAGGATTCTTGGGGCATGCGAATTATTATCGACGTTTTATATTAAATTTTGCATCAATAGCGGCACCACTGACGAATCTTTTGAGGAAAGACCAACAATACCAATGGACTGGAGAGTGTCAAGTTGCATTCGACTCGATCAAAGAGAGATTGATAAATGCACCGATTTTGGTAGCACCCGACTGGACGAAAGAATTCCATGTGCATACCGACGCTTCTCATACTACGGTTGGAGCAGTGCTATGCCAAGCCGACGAAAAGAAGTTGGACCACCCTATTTATTACGCAAGTCGCAACTTGAATAGCACTGAGAGGAACTACACGACTACAGAGAAGGAATGCCTCTCGATGATCTTTGCGATAAACAAGTATCGACATTACCTAATGGGAAAGCATTTCACGTTTTATGTGGATCATGAAGCCCTTAAGTATATCATTAATAAACCCGAGCTGTCAGGGCGACTGATGAGGTGGATGCTACTTCTCCAAGAATTTTAGTTCACTGTGGTAACCAGACCAGGCAAAGCGCACATATTGGCTGACCATTTATCTCGAATTGTTAATGAGGAGCCAATCTCTGGTGTGCCCGATGATGATTGGCATCTATTCCAGGTTGATGCTAAAGTACCTTGGTATGCCGACTTGGTGAATTTCTTGTGCACTACTAAATATCCGCCAGGAGCAAGCAAGAGAGAGAAGCAAAAGCTATTAGCACGGGCAAAGCACCATAGCATCATTGGGGGGCAGCTCTATCGATATTTTGTACATGAAAGCGTTTATTGGAGGTGTCTCGAGGAAGAAGAAGCAACCCTAGTGTTGAGAGCATTACATGATGAACCCTGCGGTGGGCATTTTGCTGGTGAACTGACGGCAAGAAAGATCTTATTGGCTGGGTATTGGTGGCCAACGCTGTTCAAAGACTCTCATACATACTGTAAGAAATGCGACAGATGCCAAAGAATGGGAAAACCAACATTAGCACATGCTGCTCCTCTTACGCCGGTGCTTGCTCTTAAGCCGTTTGAGAAATGGGGAATTGATTTTGTGGGGCCTATTGATCCTCCCTCAAGACGTCGGTCTAATAGGTATATTTTGGTCTGCACTGACTATGTTACCAAGTGGGTAGAAGCCAAAGCTCTGAAGACTGACCGAGCTATTGATGTAGCTAAATTTTTGTACGAACAAATTATCACTCGGCCCGTTGGAAATAGTGAGTGATAGAGGAACGCATTTTGTCAATGAACTGATCGAAGAATTAGAGGAATTATATAAGATCAAACATAGAAAAAGCACTCCATATTACCCGAGGGCAAATGGACAAGTGGAGGTCACCAACAAGGTCCTTGAACAGATTCTGACAAAGACAGTAGCTGTGCATAGGCGAGATGTTGGACCAATGAGGACATTGACTTCCAACAATCATGAGATAGAGAAAGAAAGAGATCTTGAGACAAGGTTAGGGAACGTAAGCTGGATGCTTACTTCACTAAAGATAATAGATGTCCAAATTACAACATGGGAGTACTACTCAACCATATAAAGTGGTGCACTCACTAATGGAGGAATAAGAAGATGATGATACAAGATTTAGATTATGTCGAAATAATCTAAGTGTGTGTGAAGAGAATGAAGCAACGAAGCTAACAAAATAGTGTAACGAAATTGTAAATCAACCACAAGGTTAACTCACAAAAGATAGTTACCACCACCTCGTAGAAGACTTCCTGCTGCAATGAGAGTAGCCTCTCCTTCACCACAACTTCACCTCCTTCAAGAGTGTGAGAACACTCTGTCTTCAAGAAGATCTCCAAGCTCTAGATCTGTGAGTGAGTGAGTTATACAATGAGCCAAGGGCCTTATTATATAGTATTTGAGTATCCATGAAAAGCTAAAAGAAAGCTTAAAGCTACGGAAAAATTATGCGATCGCTAATTGGAAAAGCTTATCGAATATAACGCTGCCATCCGTGTGTGTTTTTTTTAATAAAGCACACAATAAAACAAAAGTCAGCCGCTGTCGCGTATGGGATTTGAACTCGGGCAGATCGGAGAATGCTTTTCGAAACATTGAGCTAGACCAAGTCGACCACGTAGTTTTGTTGTGCAAGACTTTAGAAAGACTCTTCTATATCGATGTTGCGCCTGCCTAGAAGAATATGGAGAAAGCTTCTTATGAAGTTATTTGTTGGACCAATGAGGACATTGACTTCCAACAATCCCTCCTTCAATGTCATATTGGTACAAGCTTCAGTAACCTGCAAATCTTCTCATGACTATCTCTAGTCAATGCTTTGGTAAATATATCTGCAACATTCTCACTAGTAGGAACATAAACCAACTCAATGTGCTTCTTAGCTATCTGCTCTCGAATATAGTGGTAGTGTACCTCTATATGCTTTGTCCTTGCATGATGCACTGGATTCTTAGCTATAGCTATAGCACTCTGGCTATCTGAAAATATCTGAATGGGTTGATGTATTCTTACATCAAGATAACTGAAAATCTTCTGCAACCATATTGACTCTAGAGTAGCTGTAAATGCTGCACGATATTCAGCTTCACACGATGAAGTGGCAATAGTGGGTTGTCTCTTTGAATGCCATGAGATAAGACAATCTCCAAGATAAAAACAAAATCCATTAGTACTTCTTCTTGTGTCTCTATCACCTGCCCAATCAGAATCTGAAAATCCTTTTAGTAACAAATGTGTAGATTTCGAAAATACCATAGCATAATTTGAAGTTCCCTTCAAATAACGAAAGATCCGCTTTACTGCTTTCCAATGTAACACTGTGGGATTCTGCATGAACCTTGATACTTGAGAAACTACAAACTGTATATCAGGACGTGTATTACAAAGATATATCAAGCAACCTACTGCTTGACTATATAGAGTAGCATCAAATGGCTTTGCATCTGCTACCATTTGTAAAGACGTGTTCTGATCCATAGGTGTTTGCATAGGTTTAGAATCACCCATCTGAAACCTTTCCAAAAGTTTCTCAATGTACTTCTGCTGTGTCATGTAGATACACTCATCTCGAAACAGAAACTGAATCCCAAGATAATAATGTAGAATGCCTAAATCATTCACATCAAATGTTTGCTTCAATTCTTCTTTGAACATCTGCAAATCTTCATCTCTGGGACCTGTGACTATAATATCATCCACATAAATGATTGCTATAATCATCATACCTGTTTCAGCTTTGACATAAAGAGTTGGAGCTGCATCTGAGTTATGGAAACCAACGGATAAAAGATATGTATGTATCTTTTCATACCATGCTCTAGGTGCCTGTTTTAAACCATACAAAGCTTTTATAAGCTTACACACTAAGTGTTCTTTACCTGTCTCTTCAAAACCTTCTGGCTGCTGAATATACACATCTTCGTGTAAATCACCATTCAGAAAAGCAGTCTTAATGTCAAGTTGATATATATGCCAACCAAAATGTGCTGCTAGAGCAAGTACTGACCTAATAATAGTCATCCTAGACGTAGGAGCAAATGTCTCATCATAATCAATACCTTTTTTTTGTGCATATCCTTTGACAACCAACCTGGCCTTGTATCTATCAATAGTACCATCTGCTTTCCTTTTGATTTTAAAGATCCATTTTACACCTATAGCCTTCTTTCCTTCTGGTTACTCACATAGCTGCCAAGTTTGATTCTTATGAATAGAATCAATCTCTTCTTGCATAGCTTTTCTCCAAATAGGAATTTTAAGTGCATCTTTAACACATGCAGGTTCATCTTCAATAGTCGTAAGTGCCAAAATATCATGAATCTCAAAGTCTTCAGCAAAAATTACATGATCTTTTTGCTGTCTAGTTTGACTTCTTGTTCTTACATGATCTTGTTGTTGTTGTCTAGTCTGACTCCTTGTTCTTCCAGTAAAAGTCTTTATACCACTGTCTTTCCAAGTCTGATATAACCACGTAGGTGTATCCTTGAATAGTGGTGAAACTCTTTCTGAACTTTCAGCTTCCACAGGTTCTAGAACTTGTCCTGTCGATGTACTAGGACAATCTGGAACTTTAACTTCTTCCATTTCTGGAATCAAAGTCTCTTGTGGAACTGACTTTGTAGATGGTTGTGAAATTCCTCTTTCTTCAATTTTTTCTTGAATACTAGGAATTTGAGGTTTAACTCCCTCCTGATATGGCTGAACATCTACATCCAGAATCTTTCTAAAAATTCCATAGTCATTTTCACTAATGAACTCCGGAATTTCTGCTTCTTTATCATAAACCTTATCTTCAGCAATATAAGCATTACGTGAAAGAATAACTTCACCTGTCTCTGGAACATAAAACCTGTATCCTTTGCTTTCAACAGGATATCCAATAAAAACAGCTTTCTTTGCCTTTACATCTAGTTTGCCTCAGTCCTTTTTCTCAACATGTACATAAGAAAGTGATCCAAACACTCTGAAGTAACTCACATTAGGTTTTCTACCATAATAAGCTTCATACGGTGTGATTACCTTTAAAGCTTTTGTAGATGACCTGTTCAAAATGTGATTAGCTGTATGTACTGCATCAAACCAGAATTTTGGTGAAAGCCTCTTGGACGCCATCGTGCTCCGCATCATTTCAACAAGTACTCTATTCTTTCTTTCTGCAACACCATTTTGCTGAGGAGTATAAGCAATAGTAAGATGTCGAGTAATACCTTTCTCATCGAGAAATGTCTGAAACTCATTTGACAAGTATTCTCCACCTCTATCACTTCTGAGAATCTGGACAGTTTCCTGACTTTCATTTTCAACCATAGCTACAAACTTCTTGAACATAGGAAAGACTTCTGACTTCGACTTAAGACCATAGATCCATGAGTATCTTGTAAAATCATCCACAAATAGGACAAAATACCTGAAACCCTGAATAGAGTCTGCTCTCATAGGACCATTCACATCTGAATGAATAATCTGCAATTTCCTGGTAGCTGTAATATGACCATGTTTCTTGAAAGGTAGTTTATGCATCTTACCTTCAAGACAACCTTCACATATATCTGAATCATCAGGTAGCTTGAATAAGGGTAAACTCTCAACCATACCTCTGTCTTTGATATTCTTGAGAGCTCCAAAACTGATATGTCCAAATCTTTCATGCCATAGCTTCATATCTTCCACCGGTGACAAAGATTTGACTACATATGCTTGACTGATTTTTGACAAAACAAAGACCCCTCCTTTATGCTTACCTTGTAAAAGACACTTGTCTTCTTTATGTGATAAGATCTTACAAAGATCTTTCTCAAATACAACTTTAAAACCATCACTTAAAAATGCAGATATAGATAGCAGATTTATCTTCATTTCAGGTACATAAAGGACATCTGATATTTGAAAATTACCACCTTCTCTTGACTTTAGGGTTACTGTACCTATTCCCACAACATCCAAATCATTGCCATCTGCAATAGTAACTCTTCTACCTGAAGAATAGGAGAGAGAAGAAAATACATCTCTACAACCTGTCATATGCTTTGTAGCACCTGAGTCGAATATCCAAGGACTTGCTGAAAGAACTTGTAAAGCTGCTTGATCAAAAGCTACTTCCTCAATAGTGATACAGGCATAAGAATCACCTTGAGATTTCCCTTTTTTATCATCTTCTGCAACATTACCTGATGCCTTTTTCTTTTCTATTGCAATCCTTTTATAACATTCTGACTGAATATGTCCACGTTTCTTGCAAAAAGAACATATTTTTACCTTCTTCTTAGAAGAATTCTCTTTAGATGTCGTAGATACAGAATCTGAAGTAGAAGGTGAGAGCGATCTACTTTCCTTCTTGGATTGTTTTTCCTTCTTCTTATCCTTCTTCTTCTTACCCTTTGATGAAGATGAAAGCGCTTCTTCATTCTCTTCCATTCCCTTCAACTGATCTTCATCTTGAAGTAACAAGAACTCTAACTCTTCAAATGTAACCTCTCTATCTCTTGTGGTAAGGGTAAGAGTGGTTATGAAAGATCGATATGAAATAGGAAGTGAATTAATCAACATATTTACCATTTCTTCATCTGATATCTCAACTCCTACATTTAGAAGTTGATCTCTTAAGTCAACGAGTCTCGTAATGTGGGTTTGAATTGACTCACCAGCTTTCATCCTTGTATTTGCTAGTTGTCTCCTCAAGTGAGCTTTTCTAGCAGGATTTTTGCTCTGAAAAAGATTCTCAAGCTTTAACCAAGCTTGACTAGAATTTCTGCAAGATCTGATCTGTGGTAGAATATGCTTTTTGACGCTCATTGCTATGAATGAAAGTGCTAAAGCATCTCTAGCATCCCATCTTGCCTGATCTTTAGTAGGAGGAACTCTAGGTAAAGACCTAGCAGTGACTCTGGATGTCGAAGTGGTTACCTCTTCTTCTGTTGGTTCTGTAATAGCAATTCCAGTACCTGTTGAAGCTGCTATAGACCCTCCTTCGCCTTCTCGTCTTGGTCTTGTTAAGGATCCATTGACGATACTCCATAAATCCTTTGTCACTAACAAGTTCATCATCATGAAACTCCACATGGGATAATTAGACGATCCATCCAACTTGTCTTCAATCTCAATTCTAATCTCACTCATCTTATCTTAAGTGTGTATGTCAATTATGTAGCTCTGATACCAAGTGTTGGAATCTGGGGCCCCAAATTCCAACACGAGACTGGGATGAGAGGCTTTTGGAAGCTTTGTGGGCGTATCGAACATCCTACCGAGTGACGACAAAGAGCACTCCGTTCTCCCTAGTATATGGCGAGGAAGCCATCTTTCCCATCAAAAAAGAAGTGCCGACATTAAGAGTGGCTATCGAAGCCAGGATGGGAGAGGAAGAGTCATTAAAGGAGAGGTACATACAACTGGTCAAGCTAGAAGAAAAGAGACTCATTGCACAGCAAAGTCTGGAAGCTATTCAGAGAAGACGTAAAGAGAGGCATGATAAGAATCTCAAGACCTATGCGATTCAAGAAGGGGATTTGGTGCTAGTCTATGATAGTAAATATTATAAATTCCCGGGGAAGTTACAGACAAGATGGGCAGGACCGTTTAAGGTGGTGGAACTCAACTCCAATGGTTCCATGCAAATTCAAGATTTAGGAGAAGAATGTGCTCCCGTGAAGGTTAACGCGCTTCGAGTTAAACCATATTTCAAGTAGCATTAGAACGGGAGAAGCCAGACGAGATCCAAGCAGAAGGACGTAGTAGATTCCTTGTACATACATGTATAGTTATATATATATATGCGCATATGTAAGCTATGATTTGTGTGTCATAAATATTCTTCCTTGCTAGCTCAAGAATTTTGGACTTCTAATTATTTTTCTTGTGTTGCGCAGAGATTGTTAGGAGCTAAGTAACAAAATGGCAGATCAAATAACGCAACTCTACTTGTACGAGCTAAGGATATATTTCTCGGACCAAACATTTGCCCGCATGGGCATAGATGTCGACGACTTTGAGACGGAATATGATGTTGAGGAAGCGCATTGGCTGGTATGCTTTATAAACCAGGGTTTGGATGTTGCGTTTTATATTGAGTGTTTTGAGGAATACCTGACCCGACATGTAGGATGGGCGGGAGATCGATATTACTATTTTGATCCTTCTAGGGAAATGCCTAACGAGGAAAACGATATCACATGGGCTTGGGCAGATATGCTAACGATAGGAAGTGATGACGGAGCTCCTGAAGTTGAGCCTGACTCGCCCTAGGGAAGTTGTCGGGATGCAAGTACGATGTGAGGCTACATGAGACATCCCAGAGACCCACATTCTAGATCGTCTAAGGATAGGTACAGGAGGGACTAAGGCATAGCTGGTTGTAGTTACCTAGTGAAAAGTCAAATCGATGAATACATATGTAGTGTCTGTAATTGAAAGAATGGAGTGAAGAGGTGTTTGATCTGTCAAAGGCTAGAGTGTATATGTTTGCATGCATGTGTGGGAAAAGTGGGAAAGTCCCTTTCTTCCTCTCCCTAATTCTCAGGACTTGGGTGAACTAATTAATTGTGAAAAAAAGAAGAAAGAAAAAAGAAAAAGAAAATATTGTGTTGTTGTGATCGTACCAATGCGCTATGGTGGGCTAGTAGGTGGGTGGATTTATCTTAGCCGGGTGGTTAGGACCACGAGCCGCAGCTAGTTTCGCCATAGGCTTGGGATGTATATGTTTGTGTCTTAGCTACGCGCCATAACGGGTTGGTAGGTAAGTGGAACCATTGTGGCCGGACGGTCACAACCATGAGCCGCATCCAGCTTCGTTATGGGCTAGCTGATATATGTTATGTGTTATCATTGTGTGTTTGTGTGTTGTGCGCTGCATTGCATTGGTAGATGGGTGGAATCAACCTGATCGGGTGGTCAGGTCCACGAATCGCATCCAGTGTCAATGTAGGCCAACGTGTGAATATAAATAAAATTTTCATATGAAATTATTCCCCACTCCTAAGGGGGAGAGAGAGAGAGGAGAGGGCGATGATCGCCTGGAAGGGAACGTTATTTGTTTGTGTGATTGGTATGTGATAGCTTGTGACAGATCAGCTCACTTTGAATCAACATTCTTGAAGGCGCGGAGACTCTATATGTACTTACGGATGAGGCTTTAGCGAGGTAATGCAACGGGGTTGCTTTATAACTTGTGTGCTCTATCTAAGGGTTTTCTAGTATGTGGGATACTCCAGGGTTTTTATGTAGGTCTTGACTTGTACTCGAATCTCGATGGTTTCTGTAGGACGACGATGGGGATTCTTCGGGAACGTTTAGTCATGGAATAATTGTACATAGCGAATGGTAGGTGCTATAATGGGGTATGCATTTTGGGTATGTTGCATCTCCTATTGAATTCATTTCAGTTGTTGTTGTTTATTTCGGTATTTCCGTTTCTGTTTTTTCGCAATCATAGTTGCATGTGCAAAACATGGAAAGGTATGTATGTGTCATTTTGGTTGAGACTGTGTTCATAATGGAATGCATGAGCCATTTGATGTATGCGGAATGGGAGTTGCATATATGTGCATGTTCTTGGATCATTTGGAATGACTGAATTGTATGTATTCATGAATGATTTTTTTAAGCACTAATAGCTTCAATGAGTGCAGGTCCACTTGGAATGATGGCTCGATGGAAAGGTATGCAAGCTTGTTGTACACTGATATTTTCATGACTGTTTTGATTATATTGCAGCGAGAGTGGCTCGTCGAGGGCGACTTCACAAATAAGAAGAGGGGAGTATGTTAGCTCAGGAAATGGTTGGTTTTGATGCACTAATGTGGTTCTATTCGGTAGGAAAATATGTTTGATTTCAGGTACTTGAAGAGTTGATTTGATAATTGATGAGAAGTATTTGGAGATATTGGTAAAGGAAAACAGGGCTATCGGTTATGAATTATAATGAGAAGTCAAGAATGGGCTGGTGGAACGGGAAAGGGCCAAAACTCAAACAAGAAGAAACTGTGAAGAATGCTTCGATTTAGAGGTTCCGGTGATGGTGGGATTTTCTTATTGCAGATTTCAGAAGCAAAATGTGCTCTTATGGTCCTTTTTTATTATTTCTCATGCTAAAGTTGGGCTTGTGCAAGATGCACTTGCACTATTTTGTCAAATGCACATGGAAGGAGCCTGCCATTGTCACTGCTCATAAGTTTCATACTCCATCCCCGTGAAAAAAAGAAAAAAAAAAAAACAAATTCTGTCGCGTGCCATCGTGTCTTAAGCAGAAAACTAAAACTTTTCATCGGAGCACTCCCATCCGAGCACTCACGGCCCATCGATTTAGGGTCCTTTTTCAGGAGTGTATGGTTTTTAGTTCTGTCTTCTGTTCATCTCTCTGGAGAGTATTCTGAATACGATTCAGTGGTCATCAGCCGATCAGATCACTTTTCCCCTACTCCATTCCTTTGTGTTCCTTGTGGAGCCAAAGCTCATTATTGATTTCATATTGCAAAGATAAGGCTATCTATTCGATGGAGGAAGCTCAGCATCAGACCGTTAATCAAGCAGTGAATACCTCGTTGTCAAGTCAGAGTTCTTTATACGTGGGAGATTTAAATGTTTCTGGCAGCCGCCTAAGGGGCTCTGACGAGAGAAACAAAAAAGGGAGATGGGGATTTTATGGCTTTGACAGAAAAACGGAAAGGGGGGGGGGGGCAGTTTCGGTCTGATTTCTCTCTCTCTCTCTCCCTCTCGTTTTTTGGCGCCACGAACAAAGAAAGAGGGGGAAGGCGCATTTTTGGATCTCTCTGAGCAGATGAGAACCAAAGGGGATGCACTTACATTTGAATCGGAGGTGGACAGAATTTATTGAACGCACCCACAAAGATAGCAATGATTGATCATGAATTGAAGCGGACGTTTTTTTTTTTGAAAAAAGATGGCTTCTCAGATGTAGGTGCATCTATATGGTGGTCAAGTTACTTTATGGAAAAAAAAAACGAGGAGAGGAGCTACTGTTCATGAGCAGCAAGGTTTTTTTTTTTTAAGCCTTAAAAGGCTATTGGAGGAGGTATAAGCCTTAAAAGGCTATTGGAGGAGGTATACCTATATGTTTTCCACAGCTTGGTGATGAGGAAAAAAACAAAGTTGGACAAAACGAAGACAGATAAAGCAAAGGCATGGGAATTTCAATGGGGAGTTTTTTGACTACGTGTTACTCTGGGCCCTCATGGTGAACAGGGGTTGACAGCTCGTGTTCGAAATGTTGATACAAAACCATTTACATTTATGGTTGCACTAGATGCCTATTTTTTCTGTCTCAGATATCAGTAAGGTCGGAGTTGAAGGACTAGAAACCTTGGACTATCTGGACAATCTTGAGAACAGAGAACGCTTCACTGAGCAAGGGGATCTTGCCTAAAGAATATAATTCACCGAGTGATATCTAGGTGGGGGAGCTGTTGCTGAAATCTGGATGAACACTGTCAAGTCCATTCAACCACCGGAAGAAATATGGCAATTGAATTCTGTACTTATGAACGAGATGGGGTTATGGGCGCATGGATTCAGAATGCTGAGAAAACGCAGTAAGTCTATAGTGGTTAAATGGTCTATCTCCATGTTTTGATCCTTCGAATCATTGCCTTCCGGACATACTTGCACAGGTGCTTCGAGCCTTAACAATCTACTGGCTATTATTATCTGTAGGGATTTGTGATAAACTTCATCTTATTGCTTGTTAACTGTTAATATGAGTGAACACCGTCTCTCAGCTCTTTGTTTCATACGGGTTCTTATTTACACGATTATGTCGAATGGTTTGGTTACTATCAGCATGCATTCGTGGTTACTTTCCGTTCGGATTATCGACCAATCAGATAGATAACGGGTTTCATACTGCTGGCAAATTTTATCAATCAAATAACTTGAACCCTAGAGCTGTTCTGGGATCAGGATCTCTGTATTAAAAGGTGTTGCTCACATGTTGGCCATTCTGATATACCAGTGGAAGGATCTGTTCGACTTAGAAGATCCTGTTATAAGGCCCGAATTGCTCGTGGTGGTCTTAAGCAGGGCAATGAACCCTCTCTGCAGGCGCCTGTGATTGAGGTATTTTGAGTACTTCATACAGTCATAAAATTCACTCAAAATTTCTTCTCATCGGTTTCATTGGAGTAACGTAATCTTCTGCCTCTAGTGTGTTTTGCTTTAGAAGTTGGATTCTCGCGTTTAGGAGTCTGTTTAGTTTCATTCACACATGTAAATTGGTGGATTTTTTATGAACTTAGGTTGTTCTACTGTATAGCTTGAGGAGAGGGAAGACTGCGTCAGTATTACATGTAGAACGATGTATGAGATTATGTGGCCAGCTGATGCAACTAAGATATTGTTAAAAGTGAGTTTGGTTACTAAAAACATGGGAGTTTCATAGTTGAATTCGGGGAAAGTAGGTCATCAATCTTCCGATTGACTGGAAGCGTACGGGAATGTGGATATTAATGGGCACGTGATCGTAATTCTGGCTTAATGATCCTTCAGGAGCATGTGTTGGGACGTCTTATTTCCGAGGGAGAGTATGGAGTGTTAAAAGGATACATTTGTTACAGACTTGGCTCTAGACACTCCTCAAGAATCATGTCCTAAACAGTTGTTGCTGAACTTTGTAAAACTTGCTCTATTTTTGGAACCTCATGTACTTTTTGCAAGCAGTCTTACGATTACAATCATTCTTGAGCCCCATCAAATGTTTATCATGAGGATTAAGAAGGAATGCAAGTGTTATAGTTGCTAGTGGCATTAGTGCAGGGATGGGTTCATGTTCAGGGATATGTCAATGGACTAGCTGGTATTGAACGTGGATCCACTTCTAGACCTCCTGGAGCTGCATGATCTCCATAAAGATTTATGTTCACTTGAATCCCATTTACTGGTATTAGCAATAGGCATAACCACTAGAATTCTACCAATGATCAGTCAAACTCGAGCAGTGACTTGAGTTCCATGGGAATGCCTAGATTTGCACATTCAGCTGATGGTTTACCTACTACTGCTAGACTCAATCAGGGTGGAAAAACCATGCATTCCAATCAGTCAGGGAAATTAGATGAGCAGTTTGGGAAGGCTGCTAAAGAGTCTAATAGGTCAATGCAAAGCACTACTCACCAACAATAGAACCTAGAAACTGAGCATAGTTGGCCTCAACATTGGGAAACAAATGATCCGATTTCTTTAGATCTAGAGACACACGTTGCGAACCTTTCCACCATTCAGATTTGGCGTCGAATTGGAGAATGTTCATTGGTGTCTTTATGGGCGGTCAAAGCATTCTGCTAAGTCTTTTTATATAGGTTCTTTATGGAAGATTAGTTTTCAAGCGTTTTAGGATGAAGATCCTCCAGGTTGAAGAACACTGGGATTATTCTTGCGGAGACATTGAGCTGAGGATATAAATGCTCATCGGAAGGTCTACTTGTACACAGACAACGGAGAAAAGATCATTGCAATATATCAGTTGATTTGTCTAGCAAAAACAGAGGTCATGATTTCGGGAAATTTTACACAAGCAGAAACATTACTTCCAAAGTCATTGAAAGGATGCGGTCTAGTGGACTGCTTTCTTATTTGATGAGCTTGCTAACCTCTTGCAAGGTAAACAAAATGACATGGTTTGGATCCTCATGATGGTGTTTTTGAAGTTGTTATGCCTCGTTGATGCAATGGCCTCGTGCTCGCTCATATAAAAAAATGCATGTCGAGCTCTAATAAACAGGTTTGACATCTATATTTTCTTTTGTATGAGTTGAACATATTTATACATTGTCACTTGCAGCAATTAGTATCCAAAATTGTCTCATGCTAAAAAAATTTCTCGTGGGAAAAAGGATCCAACATTTGGCGATCCTAATGGGGATCATCAAGTGGTGGTAACTACGCACATTCAGTGCTTCCGAGGCGAAAAGGACCTATTGAGAAACAAAAATCCGAGCAAATCCAATTACATATGGGAATTTTTCCTTGGGTTTGGAGACCTATCATTTTGGTGTGTCTGCCGGGAAGCATGTGAACTAGTACATATACAAAGGAAGGATTCCTCGAGGGATAATTATGGGCTCCAGGTAATCCAATTGGACCGATTCCGAGGGATTTGAACAAAATAAAGTCTCGTATAATCACTTTTTCCTTGGGCGTTAGAACTAAACATTTTGGTGTGTTTGCCGGGAAGCATGTGAACTAGTACATATACAAAGGAAGGATTCCTCGAGGGATAATTATGGGCTCCAGGTAATCCAATTGGACCGATTCCGAGGGATTTGAACAAAATAAAGTCTCGTATAATCACTTTTTCCTTGGGCATTAGAACTAAACAGTGGTGCTTGCTTTAAACCATATAACGCCTTCTTTAACCTGCACACCTGGTTTTCATGCCCTTTCTGCACAAAGCCACGGAAAGGTGCATCTAATTTGCTGTCACACAAAGTCTGTACCAACCATTTTGGCATAGTTTTTGCCTGCTCAATATCAGCTCTCTCATCAGCAAGTGCATCATGTAAATCTACATCAGAAATGGAATGATCTGCATCATCATATGAAACCTGCAAAGGCTGAGAAGTTGCCTCATTAGGACCAACACTAGACTGTCCACCTGTAAAAAGAGGCATCAAGGTATCATACATGTCTTTGGAGCTAACAGATGTCTCATTAGTACATGAAAGCAATGGCTGAATAGCATCTTCCACAAAGACAACATCACGGCTAACCAGAATGCGTTTAGTCTGTGGATGATACAGATGATAGCCTTTACTTTCAGAACTGTACCCAACAAAAATACATTTTACTACCTTATCATCCAATTTTCTGTGATGTTGTTCAGGCACTAATGCATATGCCAAACAACCAAAAACACGCAGATGAGCAACAGATGGCTTGCGGTCATGCCAAGCCTCATATGGAGTGATAGAGTGCAACGCTTTAGTGGGACACCTGTTCAGTACATATGCTGCACACATGACAACCTCAAGCCAGAAACTATGTGGTAAAGCTTGACTTTTGACCATGCACCTCGCCATCTCCATGAGTGACCTGTTCTTTCGTTCAGCAACTCGATTCTGTTCAGGTGTATACGGCACTGTACATTGGTGTTTTATCCCACGTTCAGCCAGAAATGCATTAAAATCTGAAGACATATATTCCCCCCCTCGATCAGAATGGAGGGTGCCCATTTTACATGCTGATAGATTTTCAGCCAAAACCAAAAACTGTTTGAAGCACATGAACACTTCGGACTTTTCTTTGAGTGGATATACCCATGCATGCCTGGAAAAATCATCAATGAAAGTCACGAAGTAAAGGTAATTTCCAAAAGAGGTTGCTGCATAGGACCACAGACATCACTATGTACAAGCTACAATTTCTGCGTAGCCCAAACTGAACCATCTTTTGGAAAGGAAGAACGCTACATTTTGCCCAAAATATAGCCTTCACAAACATGTTTTCCAGGAGCCTCAAGTTTGGGCAAAGAGGACACCATTTCAGATTTCTGCAGGCGTAGCAAACTAGCAAAATTCAGATGACCAAAGCGTGCATGCCAAAGCTTTGCATCTGACATAGCCTGAGAATCATGAACTCCACATGCTGAATCATTCACAGATCTTTCATAGTCTATGAGCTTATACAGCCCACGACATAAGATGCCAGAAGCAATAATCAGATCACCATTTGAGAGATCATGGATTGTACACCTATCATCAACGAATTTCACAACCAAGCCAATCTTTGCTAATGCAGAAACTGATAACAGGTTCTTTTTGATCCCTGGCACAAATAAAGCATCTGACAAAGTGAAAGAACTACCATCAGCAGTAGTCAGAATGATCTTACAACTCCCATAACAGGATAAGAGGAGTTATTGGCGCATGTGACAGTATTCCCTGTAGGGGCAGGCTCGAGTGAAGAGAAGAAACTGCGCTGCGAGGTAATATGTTTGGTCGCCCCACTGTCAAAGTACCAAACATCTGAGTCTACTACAGACATGCACTGATCATGAGAAGATGGGTCAAAACTGCAGATAGTAGTAAACACCCATTCTTCTTCCTGCACAAGATTTGTAGACTCTGTTTTTGGTGTAGAGGCCTCTGCAACAACCATTCCAGCCTCTTTCTTCTTTGCCTCTTTAGCAGCCAGTTTGGGACAGTTCTTTATAATATGATCATTTCCTTTACAGTACTTGCAGAACAATTTCTGCTTTTCTGATTTCTTCTCATTTTTATCCTGGTTCTTCGATTGTGCAGCATTTGCAGATTTCTGCTTACTAGTAGAAGAGCTCCATTTTCCTTTGCGCTTTTGACTAGCCAGGAAAGCTTGATCTGCAACACGCATAATGGACCTGTTCTGCATGGACTGATCTTCCTGCAACAGAACAGAGACTAATTCCTCAAATGACAAGGCATTCGGATTACCTTTCATCATCAACCAAAGAGTAGAGGCAAAACTCTGATATGAATCAGGAAGACCATTCAGAACGGTCTGCACAAGTGAGCTATCTGGTATAATCTCATCAGCAGAAATCAATTGTTCCTTCAGGTCTTTGATCTTTGTAAGAAAACTGTCCATAGAATCACCTTCATTCATGTGCTCACTCTCCAACTGTTTTCGGAGGTAAGCAACACGAGCCTCATTCCTAGCCTAGTACAAAGTGGTAAGTGTATCCCAAGCATCCTTTGCTGTTCTGCAAGAGCGAATGTGAGGAATAATGGCACGTTTGACAGACAAAGCTATCAATGCATGTGCCTGGGCATCTCTGCCATCCCAACGAATCTGCTCTGCAGTAGGTGCAACAGAAATAGCAGCACGAACAGGAATCTGTGAAATATCATCTTCGACACCATCTTCATCAGCTCCAGCACCTGTATTTGTAGTACCTGTAGTCGCAGGTGTAACAGGACGTCTTTCAACACCCTGCACAATGTTCCACAGTCCTTTTGCAACCAGTACATGTCGCATCATATAAGCCCATAATGGGTAGTTGGTACCATCCAACTTATCCTCAACAGCCAACATACGGAATACATCACTGCTTTCAGCCATGGCCGGTGACTAAAATACCTGGATGCAGAAAATTGATTGTATCTCAAAAAGTTGAACGGAACTGCCCAGACGAGTTTTGCTAGACCTGTAGCAGACTTAGAGACGCTTAAACTGGCGAACAGAAACTGGTATATACCTTTGGCACAAAAGGACGAAATAGCCTGCACAAGCACTGCGATAGTGCGTCCGGAGGCCCGAAACGAGCTCAGATCGCGATTTCGGCACCACAGAGCGAAGCCGTTTTGATCTCGGAAACACCCTGAATATGCTCACCAAATTTCGTGTGAATCAGAGACTCCAAACGGAGGAGTGACGACGACGCCCTAGAAGAAGCGACGACCTACTTTGATACCAATTGTTGGAGATAGACGTCTGCGGAAGCACGCGAACAACACAAGGAAGAAGAAGAAGCTTGAAGCACAAACACACAATACTGAATGTATTACTAGAGAATGTACAAAGATAAGTAGCCCATTAGGGCAATAGGCGTATATACAAGCCGGGGGAAAAAAACCTCCTAAAGAGGGAAAAAAGTGCCCCGGCGGTCCTAGAGTGTCCTCATTGGGAATGAGCATACAAAATTAGAGAAATGCTCCAATGGGGAGTGGTGTAGTTAAAGACTTTTGTTGGTGAGGTGCTACCACTAGTTAACATCTTTAAGCTAAATCCATATCATCATGAACAAAATTGAAGCTCTTTTGGATCACCTAGAACTTGCAAAATCTTTCCAAGTTGTACATAGCTCTTCTTGTATCCTTCCCCACATAGTTTTTTCATTTTCATTAGATGTTATGCTTTTCATTTAAATTTTTTCACATAATTTAAAATTCATTCCATAGTGCAATTCATGAGAGCCGTGTTGGAAATTTTTCAGATTTTTTTAGGAACTTTTTAGGATTTTTTTTGGGAATTGTTTTTCTTTTTGTGAGAAGTGGAGAATGACATGCTTGGGACTCACCTCCCAGCCTATTTATAGCCCTTGCTTAGTCACCATCTAGAGTTCTGTTGTATAACTATGGGTCAAAGTGACCAAAGACATGGGTTTTGAGGGTCCAAAATCACTTGAAGAACCCTTGGATTCTAGTAGGAAACCCTTGGGAAAGTGTCTCCAAGAGTGTGGTTTGAACCCTTGAATTAATTGGATTTATTTACTCCCAATTGAAGGGTTTTGACCACTAGGATTGATATTTCCTAAGGGTATGGTATTTAACCCTTAGGGAGGCCTCTCAAGCCTTGAGACTTGTACGTACAAGCTTGGGAGAAATCCTTTTAGAATCCATGTGAGAGCCATGTGATTCCATGTGATTTCCAAGGTTAGAAGGCCTTGGATTAGCATCCATGTGGAGAGGACACTTGGCAAGCTCTCCTCACATTTCCCCCCTTGGCCTTGAGGTATATATATGGGTGGAGTTGATTGGGTGGAGACGTGCATCTCTCACCCCTTGTGGGTTTGATTTGACTTATAATACTTAGATAGCTCTCTCTTAGAGTAGTTATGTTGTTGATACAACGTTGGTATCAGAGCCACACTTGATAGCTGATTTTACTTTTGCGAGCTTCTTCGAATGCCGCTTGCATCCGATTCTCTAGTTGGAGTCGCTCTACACCTCTGTAAAAAGAAGTTTTAGGCCCGAGCGTGGGAACCCTCATCATCTAGGGAATGGATGGAACTCTACTCCCGTGTGTACGCCAGTGGATGCACGTAATATGTTGTTGATACAACGGTGATACACACCAGTGGATGCACGTAATATGTTGTTGATACAACGGTGGTATCAGAGCCACACTTGATAGCTGATTTCACTTTTGTGAGCTTCTTCGAATGCCGCTTGCATCCGATTCTCGAGTTGGAGTCGCTCTACACCTCTGTAAAAAGAAGTTTTAGGCCCGAGCGTGGGAACCCTCATCATCTAGGGAATGGATGAAACTCTACTCCCGTGTGTAGGCCAGTGGATGCACGTAATACAATTGGTTCAGTCCGTCCATGAGCGTGACTCACGCTTCTACATCCTGCCCATTCGTGAGCGTGACTGACTCATACTGAAGCGCATGTACTTTGCATTATATGTAGTCATAAAACCTCATAATTATCTTGCATGTGGGATTTGTCTGGGCATGGTTATGCATCAATCGGGTAAATATGTGGTAGAGTGAGAAATGAATACTTCTCCTCAAGACCCCCGCGGATGATTTCTTGACCATGTGAAATACTTGGAAGTCTTTGGAGCCCTTATCAGCTTTTAAGGGCTGAGAGCAATTGTCGAGTCTTTGAGCTATTTAAAAGGCTGAGGCTTTCGCGATCTCTACAGACGGACGCATTAGAATCCATGCTCATTAGCGTTCGTGAGAAAGTTTGTTCTGGAATATATATATATATATATATATATATATATATATATATATATATATATATATATATATATATATATATATATATATGTGTGTGTATATATATGTGTGTGTATATATAGTATTATTTTGACAAGTTGAATAATCTACATTGGATCATGTGGATTACGAATTGCAGCCATGAGTTACCCATACTTAAATAATTTCCCTCTATGTTATGCATATTTGGTAGTCTAAGAATTTAGAAGCAATGAAGAACGTCCAGAGGAAACTTTTTTCTTCATGAAACATTACAATGGGTCTAGCTCATGGAGTGCATGAGGATGTATTCACTTCAACATTTATTCCTTGGAGCATGATGAAGAGACACGAAGAAGCACGGAGGGCACATCAACTTTTGGAGAAGCTACAGGCAACGGATTGGCCCTCCCCGAAACGCAAAGGAAGGATGAAGCTTCCTATAAAGCTAAGTATTTTTTTAATTTATGTTTATGTTAGTTTGCCTTATTTTTCAATATCTTTGCATATATACATAGTTGAAGCACAATTTAGGACTTCTATTGATGGTTAGAGTCCACATACAAAGAAAGGATATTGTTAGAGTTCAAGAGGCAAACATGTATGGTTTGAAGGAAAATCTAGCACCTCAAGCATTTGCATGCATTGTTGCAATAGATATTAAGAATGTAGGTGCATTAGCATGATGATGCATCATGGAGATGCACATGTTTGTGCACTAAAAGGGAGCAGAAGATCATCAAAGACATCGATGTTAAGTATGCTTAAGGCTACAGATTACTAGAATCATTCATGGCATGAAAAAGAATGCAAACAAAGAGCACCTCATTCAATAAAATGGAGTTCAAGATAAGAATTCCATGCATGCTTCAAAGAGGGGTTCAATCTTGAACCTTATGCATGCTAAGCATCTTTGAGTAAAGATGTATATGTTTCTAGCATACACTAAGTATGCAAATCAATAAATGACATTCAATATACATGGTATTTATGGGACAAGAGAGAGAATAAGGTTAAGCTTAAGATAGGAAATTACTCCTTGGCATGAAGTCAAAAGCATAAAAGTTTAATGATATGGGATTTAAAGACCATTATTCCTTTATGCTTTTTATATGTTGGCTTGATCCAAAAACCAACAAAGCTTAATGCAAATACACCTCAAGCTTCGAGTCTTATTTATGGATCCTCAAGTTCCATAGCATGTCTAATCAATAAGGCCAATGACTTAAGTAAGAGGTTTACTTGACACAAATGAAAGAATTTGCAACCGAAAAAAATTCCAAGTTCTTTGGTAACTTAGAACGTTTTTGGGAAAATCTTTCATTATGACATAAGTTTAGTGTCATGTATACACTAGAGAACCTAGCATACTACTACACTAAGTATAAGCTATACTTAGAGATGGTTCTAAGACAAGCCTCTCAATGAGATGACTTAGGTAGATGATTTCTGTAAAATAGTTCTTTGGGGAATTTTCTTACACTACTTCATAGAACCTACAATACTACTCTAAGTATAAGACATACTTAGGAATAGTTAATAGAAAAAGGTTCTAAACTAATTATGCATGAGATATCTTAAATAGGATGAAACTCTAGAATGGTTTCAAGAGACTCATGATATCCAGCTCTACTAAGTTGATGCCATCAAAGACATTGATGGAAACCAAGTATAAGCAAAGATTACTTTCACCAACATGAATGGCGAAAGCTATTCAATGCATCATTGAAAGCTCCCTCCGTTTGGAAAAATTTCCAATTTAATTGAAGGCTTCATTAAATAGGTTTGCATCTCAGGAAGGTCAAGTAAGGTTTTCTTTAGCAGATGCAATAGTTCTTAATGGAAGGAACTTAAAGTTCTATAGGTACAATGAGGAAATGGAAATATTTTTCTTATTTCATAGTACCTTCGAACCTCTTATGCTTTGATTAGCATTGAAAATTAAAGCCACATGTCCTAACACAGATAGGCATAAAACATGAGAGCTCATGAGCACTCCCATAAAGTCAAGAAGAAGTTCATAAGCAAGTTAGGAGAGGTGGTCGTTGAGCTACCTCTAGAAGATTTTCCAAAATACACCAAAACTAGAATTTATTTCTAGTAAATCTTCTAGAAAGTTTTCAGGTTCTACACAAGTATAAGATTAGTTGAATAGTCCAAGGGAGGAGTCAGAGAACTGACTCTCTACTTGTGAATGAAGCCATAGATTTCATAGTTTTCGAGGACGAAAACTCTTATAAGGGGGGAAGAAAGTACCAAAACTTATCAAGAATTGGTACAATTAATTCCATAAAGAGAAACCTTGAATATAGATGATGAGATAAAAGAACATCTTTTTATATATAAGATGTTTGGCAAGCAATGAGTTGCTCAGAAAGCAACTTCATGGCATGGTAATTCTAGCATTGGGATCCCATCAAGATCACAAAAGATTTTGAAAAAGGTGGTTGTAAACCACGAGCTCAAATAAAGCATGCCGAATCTTATACTTCTCTAAAGGGAAGTAAGAAGGAGAGAATATACAAAGTACGTAATCTACAACTTGGATACATGATACTTAAATGTGAAACTTGTATTCACCTATTCTTAAAGGGATTTCAAGGGAAATCCAAAAGCATTAGAAGATGCTTAGACTTAAGTAATAGATAAGATTCCTAGAAAACCCTAGGGTAGCTTTTTGAAAAGCTTTGGATAAACAAAGGAATCTAAAAGGCAAGAGTAATCTCTTGTCACTTTAAGTTAGTTAAGAAAGAACTAAGTAAATCTTGAATATGATTCAAGACATTTGGAATCGCACTCCAAACCTTAGAAAGAAAGGATGGATGTTTATTCCATCAGAATGGATATTTATTCCATCAGAATGGATATTTATTTCATCAAAAGGTTTAGAGCTTCCAATATGAGTTTAGGAATAATTAGGATCATAGAGTGATCATATGTTGGAAATCTTATTGAGCAAAGGGTACTCTACAGTTAGATTAAGATTCTAGACTTTAAGATAAATATCATTCACACATCAATGTTGGATATATAGTATAGTGGTATGGGACATTATCCTTTATATTCACATTAATGTAGGAATGATGGTATGGGACATCAGACCTTGATATGATATGTATCTTTTAGTCTTGGGCTCATGAGTTGGAGTAAAACTCCATCCCAAGGGAAACTGAAACCTCATAGATAAACAAGAAGTATAGGTTGGTCAAGAATATGACCATATCAAGTAACTAAGAAAGTTCGAAGATCGTGAAATGAAATCACTTTCTAGACCTTCATAAATATTTTCAGTAAAGACTGATGTAGTCTCTTTAAGGATTTTGAAGTTCTTTATTAGAAATGCCACATGGATTTCTGGGGAGAGAACTTGGAAAAATCCTTTCAAGAAAGGTAAGCCTGAGTAAGTCAATCTAGGATAACACACTTAGTTGATAAATACAACTAAGTGAGTTAATATCTTTTAGAATAAAGATGTATCAAAAGATATTGAAAAAGATTGACTTAGTTATCTACGAAATTGGGGCTAGACTAAGTTACTCCAAAACATCTTGTTGATAGTACAACCAGGTAATCAATCTCCTAAAGTAAGAGATTTATACTAGACTCGGTATTCCAGTCTATAGGAGTCTCAAGAGATTGAAAAGGACTAACTTTTTAATTAAGATATTTGAAGCATCATAGTAAAAAAGTTGAGCATCATCAAAACTCGATGGATCGAGACATCCATGTTTTTTTTACCACTAAAGTCTGGTAGATGGAAGATGGTTTAAACTTTACCCAATGGATCTTCTTGAGAATTTAGATTCAATCTCATAAAGATAGAAACAATGCTTCAAACCATTAAGTCCTTAAAGTTTTGAGTCTCATCTGATTTAACTCAAATCATTTTAGTGTTTCAGAAGTTGAATCGGTGACATCAAGTTTTGGTTCTTCCTTCTCGCTTTTCCAAGACCTTGGATTTCACTTGGAAGGAATCTTTAAAGTCACTCCTAGATCAGGTTTAGCTAGATGGAATGGATAACCAAATTAGATGTTCTATATAGAACCCCTTCAATTTCAAAAGACACTTAAGGTTAAGAGAATTCATTCATCCATCTAATACTGCTTTAAGATTAATGGATGAAGAAATCTAAAACGTTCTCTTAAAAGAGTTTGAAGTAAAGCTCTTAGGAATCATTTATAGATTCTAAGAGTTCCAAACAAATCAAGGCTTTTGAGAAAGTCTTGGGAAAATCATTTTGAGGTTGGATGCCCAAAGAATGGAATCACTTCTTTCCTACATTCTACCTTGACTCTAAAGTACAATAGGACATGATAGTTTTATATTTGGAAAAAGGATCAGTAGATGTTGGTTAAGAAGTAGAAAATAGTCAGAAACATCTTATTTAGATGTTTTGATCAACCTCAATTTAAGGAGACTTCTCAAA
Source organism: Ceratopteris richardii (assembly GCA_020310875.1). Lineage (NCBI taxonomy): Eukaryota > Viridiplantae > Streptophyta > Polypodiopsida > Polypodiales > Pteridaceae > Ceratopteris > Ceratopteris richardii. The sequence continues at coordinate 39,678,877 of CM035424.1, forward strand.
GCCCTGAAAAGATTCATCTATTTTGCTAGGACCACGAACGAGTGGTACATAGAAATGGATCTACATAGCAAATTAGTTGGAGACTATTACAATCCACCTACTTCATATGTTTGTACTATGGATGCGGGGTTCAGACATAGGGAAACATTGAATTAGGCAGGGATTTTTTAATCCACCCTTATCATCCATAGTTAGCATTTGATTTAGTGTTTCAGATGCAAAGTTAAGTAATGATTTGGGCAGGGATTAGCCCCACAAGTGGATTTCCTTCTTTTCAGATCAAGTATGAGATAGAATCTCCTTCTGATAAAGAAGCAAATCAGAGAGATGAAAAAAGCCATGATTTATAGAAAAGATCATGGGGCACGGGGTAATACTCCACATAATATACCTACACACATTTTCGAGGACGAAAATGTTAAAGGGGGGAAGAATGTTCTATAACTATGGGTCAAAGTGACCAAAGACATGGGTTTTGAGGGTCCAAAACCACTTGGAGAACCCTTGGATTCTAGTAGGAAACCCTTGGGAAAGTGTCTCCAAGAGTGTGGTTTGAACCCTTGAATTATTTGGATTTATTTACTCCTAATTGAAGGGTTTTGAACCTTAGGATTGATATTTCCTAAGGGTATGGTATTTAGCCCTTAGGGAGGCCTTTCAAGCCTTGAGACTTGTACGTACAAGCTTGGGAGAAATCATTTTAGAATCCATGTGAGAGCCATGTGATTCCATGTGATTTCCAAGGTTAGAAGGCCTTGGATTAGCATCCCTCTGGAGAGGACACTTGGCAAGCTCTCCTCACATTTCCCCCCTTGGCCTTGAGGTATATATATGGGTGGAGTTGGTTGGGTGGAGACGTGCATCTCTCACCCCTTGTGGGTTTGATTTGACTTAGAATACTTAGATAGCTCTCTCTTAGAGTAGTTATGTTTTTGATACAACAAGTTCTCTCTAAGGTTCCTCTACTTATCTGGCCATCATGAGTAGATACCTCATATGAACTCTCTGGCTTTTGGCCTTGGCTATCCCCCGAGCAAGGAACTTCTCGTTCCTCCAAGCATGTACATCTCTGGAATATAACACTCTCTCCCCCTTCTAAAGATCATTGTCCTCAATGATATAGAAGGAGCTATAAACCTGGGAATCAAAATCTGTGATTCCAAATGATAAGAGTAGAGTGTGCTAGGTGTGTGAAATACTAGATGCTCAAAAAGCAGACAACTAGTTTCTGTGCTTCCTATCTAGCATTTCCACCAATCAATAGTATTCCTTGCCTTGGGCATACTATAGGAATCTCTCTGAGGCCCAATGAGTCCAGATGTGCGCAACATAAGTACTCAGAATATCCTCAGACTCCCTATGCCTAGAACTTGACCACTAACTTGTGACGGCTTGTCACTTGTAGAAACCTTGGCAACTTGCCCTTGTCTCCCTGGAATACCCATTGATAGCTTGTCATATGCTATAATTGTGCAAAAATCACTTACTCCACCAGAGTAATGAAAACTATTATGCTAATCCAAAAACAATGTGACTATGTCCAACTCTCTGTGGAAGAATACTAAGCCTCTATACCTGCAAAATTGTAAACATTTGCAGAGGCTAACTTTTACACTTTTCTTTACATCTCCTAAATGGAGAAACATTTCATCTTGAAATTTGATACACACTATTTGGAGGCTTTTTAGCTAACGTTAGAAACAAAAATCATTCAATTTGGGTAAATGAGCTAAGAGAACCAATCACCTCTAGGTGACATGGTCTCTGATCATTTCATAAATTCTAGAGGCTGCATGTTGATGGGTAAAGATTATTTGACCTATCAAATGATCTCAAAAAATAATGAAACTTAGTATCAACAAAGTGCAGTTATAAAGCTTTCATTTCCAACAAAAATCATTCCATTTGGATCTACCAATAAAGAGAAATGCCCTTTGCAACAGGCCTATGTCACTTGTTTTAGGCCTCTACCTCTACTAGCAGCACTTTTAGTGCAGAGGTCATTTGACCTATCTAAAAGTTTCCAAATTACTTGAAAATTGGTCAGCTTAAAGGAAAGCCTAGGAGCTACTTGCCCTTCAAATTTCAATAAATTTGGGCATTCCATCAAAGAGTAGCATTCAAATCTCTATGAGGCTCCTACCTCACTAACTATTTGCTCAATCATTTTTTTAAATCTAAAAATGACGAGACATGTTAATCCTTATGATTAAACTAACTCATTCATTATATTGGATGGACTATGACATGGATATGTACCCATGCATATAATGATCATCTAGATCAATGCAAATCAATTAACCATCCAAATCATCTCGTTGAAAAATCAACTCTTTACATAATATCCACCTTTTAGTGAAAGTGAATATCTATAGACGTCATTCTATTCATTGTGCTTCTTGCACATTCATCAATCTCATCGCAACCAATCATATACAAGCACTTAATACTTGTACTGATGATAATAATCATAGCACTCTTGTGCGGACTCGAAATAAACGTCTATATCAAGTACATAGACTCACATGAAAAACAATTTATGTGCTCATGCATTACTAGTCAAAAACACATCTTAGTTGTTCTTGATGTATATACCTTGTCTTTTACTTTCTAAAGGCACAATTAGCCTATGCATGGTACTTCGATCACATACCTCATGCTCACCCTAATTCATCGTGGTGATACATAAAAGTGATCTTCTATAAACAGAAAATGCATCATGCATTTCAACTTTCTAACAATCATATCGTCTATGTATGCATGCATTCACTCATGCATCTTCTTCTCTACTTCAATCAATTTATATGCTTTTAGCTATGCAGACATAAGACTTCCTCTCTCACACAACACAACATCACTCTAGTTCTCACATGGCATATAACGTCAAGTGGCTACAAAATTTCCGGTAGCATTTCGTCAGAAAAATGAAGCCTGAAAAAAAGAAAAATAATAATAGTCTTTACAATGATAGGCATCAGCCTAGTGATTGGAAAACCACTCTATTTGCTCCATAAACCTACAAATAAGAAACTTTTCCACAATATGTTGTTGGGCACTACACACCCTCATTACAATGTCTTTTTCTGCCTTCAATACCTGCCAAAGATTCTAAAACACACAAACAAGATCTGTTCATGCTTTTATGAATCAACATAAGTTAGTTTGCATATATAAATTCATCTAAAAACTAGCTTTCATGCACATTCCAATGTTAATTTCATAAAACTCGAAGAAAATACAATGCAAAATTATAAACTTTGATGCGAGAAGTATTCAAATGAATTTATTTGAGAGAAAAAAATATGATTCAAATGTATGAAAAAGCAATTCATTCCTATCCAATATGGTTCAAAATATGATTAAAAACCCCTAATTATCATAATCAAACACTCAATTCACTCAAAAAGGGTTTCTTGCCAGTCAATAGCCATCTAAAAGCTTGTGCAGAGATGTCCTCCAATGGTCCAAATATGGATCATGACAAGTCAAAAGAAAGTTCTTCAAGCGCAAAATCTATAGCAAGTTGAGTTTCATAATTTGGAGCTTCCATTAGGAAGTTATGGCCAAAACAATGAAGTTAGGTGAGTGGATAGCATACCTCTTGAAATGATATGCAGAGAATTAAATGCTCTCTACAGGTGGCTTATAATTATCCAATGATAGCATGCAGCCACGTATTGGAAAGCCTTGAAGTCTATGTCCTATACCAAGTTCAATCATCCAATTTGGTTTCATATGAGAGAGTTATGGCCATTTAAGTGGAGGTAGATATGCTAATCTTGCTTTTTCTTCTCTTTTGTTCTACTTCCTCTCTATTTCTTTTCTTCATTCTCTTCCTCTCTCTCTATCTCTTTCTCTCTTTCTTTCTTACATTTCTCTCTTCCCTTCTCTTGCTCTCCCTCTACTCTCTTTTTTTTTCATTTCTATCTCTATCTCTCTCTCTCTCCATCTCTTTCTTTTTCTCTATCTCTCTTGGCTTCTCTCTTTCTATCTCTCTCTTCTCCTTCTTCTCTTTCTCTTTCTTTATCCTTCTCCTTCTCTTTCTTTCTTTCTCTTTCTCTCTTTCCATATTCTCTTTCTCATTCTTTCTCTTTCCTTCTCTTTCTTTTTCTCTTTCTTTCTTTCTCTTTCTCTCTCTTCATTCTATTCTTCTACAAAGTCTATATACGTTATCTCTAGCAAATCCCAGAAAATTAAGCATCAAGCCATCATGGCTTAGTGGATAGCTCGTTTATATATCATGTGGAGGTCGGGGGTTCAATACCTCTGCTACGCAACCTGACTTTGGAGGAGTAAAGTGCATATATTAATAATATACCAACCTGACGAAGCGCCACGCCTCCCTCCTTTGGAGGAGTAAAGTGCATATGTTAATAATATACCAACCTGACGAAGTGGCTGATTATACATCGAAGATTCGTCTAACCTTTTTGCTAACGTGAAGTCACGTGCATAGTTCCATTCGATGTGTCTCATCTTTTTGCCAAGGCGAAGTCATGTGCATAGTTCCAAGAGATGCAGATCATCGCAAAAAAAAAACTATTCCGAGGTTTCCATGGTTGCCCGCGTTTTCTTTCCAAACTGTCATGATGAAGATGAACCACCAAATTAGAATGAATCTCTCCATCAAGCTCTCCCCCAAAGGTCTCTCTCTCCCTCAAGCTTTGATACCAAATGTGAGAAGTGGAGAATGACATGCCTGGAACTCACCTCCCAGCCTATTTATAGCCCTTGCCTAGTCACCATCTAGAGTTCTTTCTAAGGTTCCTCTACTCATCTGGCCATCATGAGTAGGTACCTCATATGAACTCTCTGGCGTTTGGCCTTGGCTATTCCCCGAGAAAGGAACTTCTCATTCCTCCAAGCATGTACATCTCTGGAATATAACACTTGTTTAAATGCACTTTTTCTTATTGAATAAGATGAGAAAGGATTTTCTCTTATATTTGGATTGTGGAGAGATGCCTTGAGAATGTGTTCCATTTTTTAGAATTTATTCTTAATTTTTGGCAATCTTTTTGGATTTTTTTGGTATTTTATTTAATCTTTTTCCTATTTTATGGATCATTTTTTTAAGGGAGACGAGTCCCTTGCTTTTTTATGAACCCAAAAAAAAAAATCTTTGTTCACCTTTCTCCCTCTCTCTTTCCCTCTCTCTACATATCTCCCTCTCTCTTTCCCTCTCTCTACATATCTCCCTCTCTCTCTACCTATCTCTTACTCCTCTCTCTACCTCTTACCATCTCTCTCTACCTATCTCTTTCCTCTCTTTCTCCCTCTCTCTTTCTCCCTCTCTCTTCCACCTCTCTCCCTCTCTCTATCTATCACTACCTCTCTCCCTGTCTCTCTGTCTATCTCTTTCACCTCTCTCTCTCTCTATCTCTCTCTCCCATCTTTCTACCTCTCCCCCTTGTTGAAAATCAAGTCTCAACCATGTAAAGGGACTCATCCATGAGTTTTACAAGTGGACCAATTGAAAAGGAGGATCTAAAGTTATAGAATCAAGTTAGAAGCTCCACCAGACTCAATAAAATTCAAATCTCATTAATCACCCACTAAAAAATGCACCTACACTGATTGGTGGGTGGTTAGCTAGATTGTAGGAATAGTAAAAGTCTATATAAGCACCATCCCGCCTTTGTTTCTTGTTCATTAAATGGATTCTTCGAGTTTCTCACCCAAGCAAAATGCCTTAGATTGGTTGTTGTTTTTTTTCTTTTTCACTTCCTTTTTCTTGTTTCCTTTAAAGAAACTTGGTTGTTGTTTTTTGGACTCTTTATCTTGGTCGAGTGAAAGCTCAAAAATGGAAAAATTAACATCTCTCTTAAAAAAGAAGAAAAAATAAGAAAATATAAGGGGAAATCTCGCTTGAAAAAGAAAAAAATAAAAGAGAGGAAAAGCATGAGGAGTTTTTGGTATGTATTGCTTTTGCTAGTAGCATTCATCAAAGTAGGTGATCCAAAAGTTTTTAAAGCCTTTTAGAGAGAAAGAAAGGATGGAAGCTTAGAGTGGCCTCTTCATAAGAGTGTTCCATCTCTGGGCTTGCCCCCTTGTTAGTCTCTCTCACCGTGGTTTATGGTGGGGTATGTTCCCTCACTGCTGGTCAGAAATCTATGTGTGGCCTTAGTGGATAAGGCCAATGGTTCCTCCCTTAGTCTTTTTGGGGATTAAGTCTACACTCGTCTCCCTTCCTAAGAAGAGCATTCTTGCTAAACAAGAAGAGCTCAAAAAATTTTGTCTCATAGGATAATTCTTTGGCCCAAGACGACCTCGAGACTCTCTCTGATAATGGTTTGAAAAAGAATGGTTCCCTCATGGTTTGATAGTTTGTAAGTGTCAATTCCTACTAGCCAACCACATGCTTTTGGTTTTTGAGAATGAGGATATGGACATTCAAGCCCTAAGAATTGATTCTTGGCAAGTTTGGCACTCGATGTTATGTCTATTCAAGTGGTTCCTAGATTTTGTGCCCAATAAGTCAAACTGCCTCGTTTCTTGCTCTAGGTACAAGTCCCTAGCCTCTGCTACTACCTTTACAATTTTATTAGGAAGATCGTTGCTCGTATTGGTCACAATTGGCCTCCAAGAAAGATGTGGGAGTTTCATCTATGAAGGTGCGGTGTACTCTTTCAACACTCAATGGCACCTATAGATTTGTGTTGAAGCAGACCTTAACCTTATTCTTCCCACTAAGATCATCATAGACATTGGTGAATGACTCCCTCTTCAATAGGAGCTAGTTTACAAAAATTTACCCAATGCTTGATTTCACTCTGGGGTGCAAGGCAATCGGATCAAAGATTGTTGTCTAAGGTGAAAATTGATTTTGCCAAAAGAGAATAAGGAAAATTCTTAGGAAATTTTCCAAGATTTGGTTGACAAAGTCATTTTGGCCTCTAAAGATAAATCCCCAGATCCAAAACGAGAAGACGTTACAGGAACAAAATTCAAGGATCATAATTAAGAGGCCTTCATGGAAGTAAGGCATAGAAAGAGAAGAAGTCCCAAAGGGGGAGATGAGTCGAATCCCTCTCACTTGCTCCCTTGAACCAACAATATTTTCTGCAATTTAGAAAAGGAGATCAACATTTTAAACTACCTAGGTGAAGGAAATAGTAGCTGAACAAAGAGCAAACCCTAGAGACTCCTTCAATAAGCAAGCAAGGTAATCAAGAAGAAATCACATCCAACAAAGAGGATGAAATCACATCTAGCAAAGAGGATGGTCTCACCTCCAACAAAGAAGATAACCCTGACATTGAAAGCTATATCATCAGCTCCTTGTTTTGGGTCTATTTTGAGCCTAGCAGGGTGATTTTTTAGGCTATTGGAGCTAATTTTGTGTGTTTAGAAGCAAAGCAAGGTGTGATTGGAGAGCTAGCCTTGGGTGATCATCTTAAGCACAAGAGCAAATCCAAAGCATGAGACTTGAGGTTGGGAAATTATTCAATCCCCTTAGTCAGTTCTAGCTTAGGATAAGTGCACATAGTTGTTGATTAATTAGGGCAATGATAGAAAAAAGTTGTTAATCGCCATCAAACACCTTTTTCATTAGAATACCCTTGTAATGTCTCATCGAAGAGGCACAGGTCAGAATGTAACTTTTCAATATGAATAAACACCAAGCTATGTGTGTTCTCGCACATCAAGAAGTTCCCTTCCATATGTTGCTCTGTATTGAAGTCATTTTGTGTTGTCTGGTGAAGTACATTAATTGTTTGTGTGGTGATAACATCAAGTGACAAAGTATGTATATGAGTGATGTAGTCAGACTATCTGCTCAGTCTGTGATTGAATGAAGTGGTATAGAAGATTTTCATTGTGTTTGATAATTTAATAAGTCAATTTGGTGAAGTGCTCTGGGAAAAATATAGGGATCTAGTCATTACTAGATTCTGCCCTTCCAAGTATATTGTCAACCTATCCTATTCCCTCACCGAAGCAGATAAATAGAGGTTAACATTGGTGATTCTACTAGGGAGTGGTTACTATCAACTACATGCCGGTAATGCACTTTGATGAGAGTTATCCAAAGTATCAAAGTGATAAACACCCCATTTGAGTAAATAGCATGTTAGGAACTCCACATCATAAAGATAGTGAAGGTGCAACTTTGGACGGAAAGATGGCCACAAGTGGAATTGCAATACTGCAATATTTCCTCATTTTCGATCTACAAGAAATGTTGGAGAAATCTTCACTGACATCGAGTGAAATTCCACTATCCAATAGCAACTCAGATTTTGGTGAAAGTCTGGCATCCGATAAAAGTTTGGTTGTTGATGATGTTTTGGATGCTACCAAAGCTCCAGTTTCAAACAAAAAGATGCAACATACGTAGTCTGCACAGACTGAATCTACCTCAGAAGTTGTGGTAGATATCACAAAAATCATAGAAGAGCTGGCCCGGAAGCCGGTTATTACAAGAGAAGGTTGGATAATGCCAATTGAATGGCACCTCGCATAATTCCTACTATTCTAGAGCAATAGGAAATCACCCTAGATAGAAGACTTAGAGCCTATTCAACCACATAATTTGCAACTCCCACAAGGCTTACCTATCGTTACTGATCAAGCATTAGCCACCCATCAATACTTTAGTCCAAAGGCAATGGAAGATTTATAGGGTGTTCAACAGAATCACCAATAAGGATGATAGAGAAGGCAATTCCCAGCCACTGTCACTTATGCAAAGTTTAGAGGATTTCTAGGAGATTATCCTAATGCACATAACATTTGAAATTAACTTTAGTGTACTGGACAATCTAGATGATGTTGAGTATAAAGCCATCGTTTTCCAATCCACCCTAGTTAATTAAGCCACTTGATGGTTGAAAAATTTTAACCTTAACCATTTTGGCATTATGAAGGTGTCTAGAATGCTTTTCTACAACAATTCAGGCTAAAGAAGAATGTTTTCGAAATCTTTGATTTTTTACATAATAACAAACAAATAATGAATCAAGGGGTGCATGAATATGCTATTTTCTGCACTCATCTTAGAAAACTCTCATAGGCAAATGCTAATTTGCCAAATGATTTCATAACACAGTGGTTCATAAATGTCCTTAACCCATAATTGTGACATGTAATGGTAATCAGATGTATTATCGTACGGGCATTGGATGCAGTGATAAAAAATGGCTCTATAGTTGGAGCATAAAGTAGGTGGATTTACTAAAGACCTGGAATGGCTAAAGTCTGAAAAAAGTAAAGCCAAAGATATATTAAAACAGGTTTTCTGTGCAAAAATATAGAGCATATGCTGTAAATTGTGTTTTAAACCAGGTCTATTGTGTAATTTGCAAAAATGAAAGTCATTCCATAGACATGTGTCCATACAATGCTAAAACAAAATTGATTAGCAGTGAACACAATCATATAGGATAACTTGCAATGAACTATGTTCCTCCTCAGATGTGGAACATGACTTACTCTTCATACACAAATTTTAGAGCACCACAAATCAGAATTTACAAGGTGCTCCTCAGATGTGGAACATGACTTACTCTTCATAAACAAATTTTAGAGCACCACAAATCAGAATTTACAATCCACAACACTAGAGTCAAGGAGGTGCCAACGCAACTAATAAAGAATTCTAGCCAAGATGTCATTTTTGTGGCAAATTGTTGCACATCCATACGCATTGCAAAGATGCTCAAGACAACAAAAGAAGAATCTTCAAAATCCAACCATGAATATGGTATTGATTTCACTTGTGAAGGCACAAAAAGCTACCATCCAGACTTGTTCCAGTAAGATTTTGCAATCAGTTGTTAAAATCTTTGAACCAATGTTTAAGGAGCAGTAGAGAACGTTCTCCAAGGTATCCAAGTATGCTCACACCAAAGCTATCGTCTTTCCTGACCCAGTACCAATCACGTTTCAACCAGTAAAATCTTCTATGCCAAAAGTACCAAAACTTGCAACAGTGCATTTACCTGAATCATCAAGAACATCACTGGAAGGGCCACCTCTGAGCACAACATGGGATATATTATCCAAATTACCAGTTACCCTATCTTTAGGACAATTATCGTCTCTTGTTTGTGACATCAAATAATAATTTTAGTAGTAGATTGATGTGGATCCAATTCCAGCACCAACTGCAACTATGATACATCCTGAACTGAACACAATTGTGGACCATGTGGTCTCCTTAATCACAGTATGGTATAAAATGTTGAGATATCAAGCTCAACATGTGATGATCCAAGATGACACATATCACTTTTTCATTTCTTTGACATGCATAGTGGTCACCCCAGTATATGTCCGGGATACTTCATTGATCTTTACTAGATTTATCTACCAAGAGTGATGGCACATTTGTTTCTTGCCGCTCACTCATTCACGAACATTAGGATTTTCCTTATGTATTGTTCTTTATATATTGCACTTGTTGTATTGTTGTTTTAGATCATTCTTGTACATTCCTTTTATGTAATAGAAGAAGAAGATGATGAAGAAGATCAGTCTTCCTTGCCTCAATCTATGTGTGTGCTCCTCTTTGATTGTGAGAGGTGTGTGTGTGTGTGTGAACTCTCTTCCTTATCTCCTTCCTCATGACATGCTGTCAAAGCTAGCGTGGTTGTAGAGAGCTCGTCGAGAAGGCCAACGATGAAGAGTACACGAGAAGGCATGGAGAAAGCGCGATTCACAAATGACCTCATATTGCTAGGAAAATTGGCATGAAAGTAGAAGGCATCAAAATATTTTCGATAGTTATTCCTTAAGGGTCACTTGTTTTTGTCAGATTTCTATTTTGAATCCATCTCAACCTGTGTTTCGAGCCTACAAGATGAGGCATGTTAGATATGCTCAATAATCCACCCTCAACTGACCACAAATGATCCATGGTGCTCTAAGTTGTAAGGCCCTCATTATGAGGAGCAGCCATTGTGAGAGCCCAAACATTTGTGGAACGCTAACTTCTAAGTTAGATGAGGTTTATGTGTGATCATTGATGGTTATAGATGATCTTTGTGAGCCTAGGCATCAGGTTAGGTAGGGCATAAATGTTCGGAAAGATGGATGGACACTCCAAGTGATGAGTGGGTACTCCCAAATCTTGCTTAGTACCAACACCTTGTAGCTTCAGAGTTGAGTTGTGGGCCTCATAGCTTTCCAAAGACACTATACAAGTGCCTATGTACTTTGGAAACGACGTATGAAAAGATTGAACAAACCACTTCAAAGTTGAAGGTTCAATGAAAACCTTCTATTTTTTATCACACAGCTGTTGCTTGTTAAGATCAGTGCTACCAGTACAGTAGGAATTAGAAAACTTCCTATTAGAGCTATATGATTAGCTTAGTAAGCTAATGATTCTAAGTAGAATCACTCAAAATGATGTACTACACAAAGAGCAATCAATTTAGCAACTGAATCATTACCCCGATTTTTTAGCACCTCTGCAGAGTTTGACCAATGGGTGCTTCAATGCATTTTTCTCCAAATTGACTAAACGGATTCCCTTGAAAATTTGTCAGCATATAGAAAACTTGTCGTTGATTCCAAGAAGCTTTAGATCATTGAAAATGGTGGACAATTGACTGAGATATAAGCAACACAAGTTGATAGTTATGAATGACTATAATAGAGAGACCATAGATGAACAATGTAGATGTATTGTATTAATGAACAATGTTGTACAAGATCATAGGCTTGATAATCATAGCCTGATGATGGAGAGTAGTGTAGGCTACAATGTAGGTATCATACTCTTACACAATGTCAATGGAGAGCTTGGGAATGGAGTCTTCTAACCACCACTTTTTCAAGTCACTTTATATAAGTGTTACATTCAAGTTTGAATTTGAATTCAACTTTTGGCTCTCTCTAAAAGTATTCCTTCAATCTAGGAAATATTCCCTCAATGAAGTAGTTACTTTTCTAACTAACAAGTCCACGAATTTTTGGTAGGTGATTACAAATATTCTCTCAAGTCAAATGACTTTTACAAATGTAAAAGGATAAAATTCTCCTAGCAATGGTTTCCATGGAACTTCATATGTTTATGAACTTCAAGCCAAATGTGTAGGCTTGTAATTTGCACCAACAGCTCCCCCTCAAGCCAAACATTTTGGCTTGGTCTTCATCTTCAATCTTCATGAATATCATGCAATCCAATCATTGATTTGAACCTGTAAAGTTTTGTACCATCTAATGCTTTAGTCAATAAGTCTGCACATTGCATATTTGTTGACACATATGCCAACTAAATCTCCTTGCTCAATAGTTTCTCTCTCACATAATGATAGTGGACCTCTATATGCTTGGTCCTAGCATGACAAATAGGATTAGCTGCAAGATGTAGTGAACTTGTATTATCTCCAAAAATCATTGTAGATGTAGTATGCAAACCTAATTCTGTATATAACAATTTGATCCATATGGCCTCATGAGTAGCATTTGCCAATCCTCTATACTTTGCCTCTGTAGAAGAAAAAGCAACAGTAGGTTGCTTCTTTGAAGACCATGATATTGGCTTATCACCTGCAAAGGATAGATATCCTGAGGTGCTCCTCGTATCATCTTTGCATCCTGCCCAATCTGCATCTGAATAGATCTTGATGTCCAAGTTTGATGTATAAGGGAAATACAATCCATGATGTTGAGTACCCTTAAGGTACTTCAAGATCCTTTTGGCAGCCTCCAAGTGAGGTGCCCTAGGCTTGTGCATAAACTGACTTCGAACACTTACTCCATAAGCAATATCAATCCTTGTCAAAGTAGCATAGTTCAAGCTTCCCACTATGCTTTGGTAACCTGCAATGTTCTCAAGTACATCACCTTCATGAGCACTTAATTTAAGGTTTACCTCCGTTGGAGTACTTGCAACTTTAGCATCTTGCAAATGAAACTTCTTCAACATATCTTGTTTATACTTTCTCTGATTAATGTAAGTTCCGAAGTTAGTATAAGCTAACTCAAGTCCAAGGAAATATTTTAGTGATCCAAGGTCAATGATTTTGAACTCCTTCATCATCTGGTTCTTGATCTGTTTGATGACATTAGCATCATTACCTATGAGTATGATATCATCAAGATATACACATAGGTATATTACCTCTGAATTACTTCTCTTGATGAACAGAGAAGTATATGTTTTACTCCTTGTTATGTGTTGGAGTTAGACTTCTGCAGAAGCACGCGAACAGCACAAGGAAAAAAAGAAGCTTGGAGCACAACACACAATACTGAATGTATTACTAGAGAATGTACAAAGATAAGTAGCCCATTAGGGCAATAGGCGTATATACAAGCCGAGGGAAAACAACCTCCTAAAGAGGGAAAAAAGTGCCCCGACGGTCCTAGTGTGTTCACACACATCACTACCTAAATATATCAACAAATCCCCCCTGGGAGTGATGCGATGAACAAGGACCTGGCACTCATGTATAAGGAAGTGCCAAGCTATGTGGAAATCACTCCACAAAAGGAAGTAAGCCCAAAGCTTTGCGGAAAGCTTCAAACTTCTCCCTAGGCAGAGCCTTCGTGAAAAGGTCTGCTATGTTCTCCTGCGTGGGCACATATGCCAAGTTGATCTCCCCAGCAGAGAACCTCTCCCTGACATAGTGATAATGCACCTCAATGTGCTTAGTGCGAGCATGGAACACAGGGCTCCTCGCAACTTCCAATGCGCTCTGACTGTTGATGAAGATGGTGGTGGCAGAAGATTGGCCAACACCCAAATCAGCCATAAGGCGTCTGAGCCACACACACTCAACAGTCGCTGTGAAAGCTGCCCTATACTCAGCCTCACAACTAAAATTGGCCACAGTAGGCTGCTTCTTGCTCAACCAAGATATACATGAGCTACCAAGCATGAAGCAAAAACCATTGGTGGACACACGAGTGTCATAGCAACCAGCCCAATCTGAGTCAGAAAAAGCATGCAAATCTGGCGGTAGTGATCCCCCCTTGGGATAAAACAACCCAAATAGCCGAGTACCACTCAAGTAGCGAAAGATGCGCTTAACCGCCTTCCAATGCATGACTCCTGGGCAATGCATAAACCTGCTCATCTTGAGACAGCAAACTGAATATCTGGCCGAGTAGTGCATAAATAAATCAAGCATCCAACAGCCTGTTGATAGAAAACAACATCAAATGCATCTCCACCATCATGAAGACTCAATCATAAACCTGTCTCCATAGGAGTAGCAATAGGCTTCCATTCTTCAAGGCCAAAACGCTGCAATAATGTGTCAATATATTTCGTTTCACACAAAGCCATCCCACCATCAACTTGCATAAACTGAATGCCCAAATAGTGATGCAAATGCCCCAAATCAGACATCTCAAATGAGGCATGCAAATCATCCTTGAAATCAGCAATATGCTTCTCAATAGGACCAGTGAGCAGCATGTCATCAACATAGACAACAATGATCAGAAGCACATCATTAGCATGCTTAACATATAAGGTGCTTTCAGTTGGACTGTTCTCAAAACCATGTGCAATCAGATAGGCATGTATCTTCTCATACCAAGCACGTGGTGCTTGCTTTGAACCATATAATGCCTTCTTTAACCTGCACACCTGGTTTTCATGCCCATTCTGCACAAAGCCACGGGGCTGAAAAACATACACTTCTTCATGCAAGTCACCATTCAGAAATGTTGTTTTAATGTCCAACTGATGTACATTCCAGCCATGATGGGCTGCAAGTGCACAAATGCTCCGAACAGTAGTCATACGGCATGTAGGTGCAAATGTCTCATCAAAATCAATGCCTCTTTCCTGCGCATAACCCTTTGCAACAAGCTTAGCCTTATACCTGTCAACTGTACCATCAGGTTTACGCTTCAGCTTGTATACCCACTTAGTGCCAATGGCCTTCTTGCTAGGAGGCAAGTCACATAATGACCATGTATCATTCTTCATTATAGCATCATATTCAGATTGCATAGCAGCCATCCAATTTTCTGAATTTTGTGCTTCATCAAAAGAAACAGGCTCATTCTCATCACACAGACTAGATACAGCCATGGCATAGCAATCTGATGCAAAGGAGGGACTATGAGAGCCTGAACAAGTACGATATGACAAAGGTGCATCTAATTTGTTGTCACACAAAGTCTGCACTAGCCATTTTGGCATAGTTTTTGCTTGAACACTGAGTCATAACAAACGAGAACAAAGACATGTTCTCCTTTAGAAATTGCAAAAGTATGCTAAAAACAAGGAAAAATTAGCCTATTTTCAATTGTTCCATAGAAATGATAAGGTCCATTTTAATTAGGGCATGAAAATCATATGCTTTTATTTCATGATACTTTGTCTCAATCTTTATTTCAATTTTTGTTTATAAAAACATGCTATATTCAACATTACAAATTCCAATTAGAACTTTAAGGAATCTTAGATGATTAAAAGTACATGATTTCATGAAAATGGAACTTGAAAAGTAATTCATTTTATTTCAAGCCCACATAAAGCATAATTTTATGCCATTTTAGAAAGGGATTAGAATACGTCTACGAAGGATGCATTTTCCATGATGTTTTAAGACTTTTATGTGAAAAATAAGAGTGAATCATATAAGGAAGTCAACGCTCGCTCTTGACAATACAAAGCATAATCATACAACAATTAGGTGGTCATATATGTGTACTAGTAATAATAGCCAATTATGCCAAAAAAACACCATGAGATCAAAATGAAATAGATGAGATTAAATTGACTATACATATTGAGAGAAAACACCATGCATATCATCATACATGATTCTTTGATGTCTAATAATCCAAATGAAAGAGACTTTATTGTTCATCGTTGCACATTCTATGAAATAAATCTATCAGTTTGTACATGCTAAGAGACTTCAATAAAACTTTGTTCAAGTTACGTTAATCAAATACTCTAAGACATTGCTTTTTTCCTTGCCCCGAGTCTTTATCCTTTGAAAAATCGCATTTCTCCTCTCTCTGAGCATTATCATGGTCAAAGTTAAAAAGCAAGACAATATATCACGTTTGATATTACTTTGTGAGAACATATTGCATGCATTGAAAGCAAAATGTGTAGTCTTTTTTACTTTGTTAAAGTGAAAACTATACTTTTCAGCGAGAAGTCGATGCCTGGCATCGACTTCTCGCTGAAAACTATACTTTTCAGCAAGAAGTCGATGCCTGGCATCGACTTCTGGCTGAAGTCGATGCCTGGCATCGACTTCTCGCTGAAGTCGATGCCAGGCATCGACTTCTTGCTGAAAAGTATAGTTTTCCGCGAGAAGTCGATGCCAGGCATCGACTTCTTGCTGAAAATGAAAGAAAAAATGTAAAATTCACTTTTTTCTCACTGAGAAGTCTACACCAAGGTGTTAATGATCATCTATACTTTGTGGGCATGGAAAGACAACATGAGGTAAAATTATCTTCTAACGCACTCTATTAGTCGTGCCTCCCTCTGGATTTTGAGTATGCTTTGTTGTTAGTGAATTTTAGTCATCGTTCGTGAGAATTGATCCACTCACGAACATCGATGCTCCAAATAAAGAGAGAAGAGAGCCTATCTATGCCACCTACAAGTTACACAATCCACACACGCTAATGAGTGATGAGCTTCCCTCTATACTTCCATACCAAAGATATATGCACATAGAAGGTGTTTGGCAAGAATCACAGAAGTGGAGATAGTCTCTCTCAATCCTCATTACTGCACTTTGATTCCCTTTTGCATGCACAAAGAGGTGTGATTATATTATCCATAATCAAAGCCTTGCCACAGACTATCTATTTGTGCAATAATGAACAACATAGCCTCATTTGTTTTACTCTAATTTTCAGTGAGATTCCAATGTCTCGCATGGACATCTTTCCAAAATCTATATTTGTTGCTCTAAGAAAGTATGGAATATATATTTCCATTAAAAAAATCTAGAAGGAAGAGTATGATGTAAGTGTTGATGTGTGAAACATAAAAAAAAAAGAACTAATGTGACACTAGGCAACCTCTATGGTCACCATTAACTCATTTCCACTCAAAACATTGAGAAATGATAGCCAAAACCAAGAAGTTTACTTCTTCAGATTTTTCTAGTCACTAAAATGACATACCTTCAGTATTTTGATAATTTCTCTTAGCTCAAGTATTATTTCCCCAAGATCTTTGGATGGATGAAAGTAGAAGAGTAGAGCTTTCCAACAAGCTATCATATGCAAGAAATGGATCTCTAGAACTCAAGATATAGCCTTCACAAGATGACCCTGTATGACTTCCAAAAGTGGAATTTTTGCCTGTTTTAGTAATTCTGACTGTCCAAAAATGAAAATTCGATGCCTAGCATCGACTTGCAACCAAAAGTCGATGCCAGGCATCGACTTTGAGCTTTTTTGGCCACTTTTTTGTTCCTGAAATAGGCGCGTTTAACACACATATGATGAAAACCACTTTTATGTGGGAAGTCGATGCCAGGCATCGACTTTATCTGAAATTTGATGCCAGGCATCGATTTACTCCACAAACCTCATGTTTTTAAGAAGTTCTAGCAGTACATAACACTCAGAGAATAAAAAAAGGTCAATTTTTAGCCTTTTCTAGCTCATTTCCTTTTTGTTCGATCCAAGCTAAATGAGTATTCTCATAAAATAAGGCTTTTTTTATCCATTTCATAATTCTCTCTTAAACATTTTAGATCAGGTACTCTAAAATTAGCAAAATTCTGCTACCCTAAAGTAGTCAAAATTTTGAAAATATTGTCAAAATTTGCATATTTTTGGGGGGTTTTAGAAAACCTTGTATACTCGTGTAAAGAATTTTTAAAAATCATGCAAAAAAAGGCTATTTTAGTGCATAGGGTTTCTCTTTTTATGACATAGTTTTTAAAATCATGCAAAAAAAGGCTATTTTAGTGCATAGGGTTTCTCTTTTTATGACATAGTTCTCGTTTGTTATGACTCACTGTTCTTGCTCAATATCAACTCTCTCATCAACAAGTGCATCATGTAAATCTGCATCAGAAATGGAATGATCTACATCATCATATGAAACCTACAAAGGCTGAGAAGTTGCCTAATTAGGACTAGCAGTAGACTGTCCACCTGTAAAAAGAGGCATCAAAGTATCATACATGTCTTTGGAGCTAACATATGTCTCCTTAGTACATGAAAGCAATGGCTGAATAGCATCTTCCACAAAGACAATATCACCGCTAACCAAAATGCGTTTAGTCTGTGGATGATATAGACGATAGCCTTTACTTTCAGAACTGTACCCAACAAAAATACATTTTACTGCCTTATCATCCAATTTTCTGTGATGTTGTTCTGGCACTAATGCATATGCCAAACAATAAAAAACACGCAGATGAGCAACAGATGGCTTGCGGTCATGCCAAGCCTCATATGGAGTGATAGACTGCAACACTTTAGTGGGACACCTGTTAAGTACATATGCTGCACACATGACAACCTCAAGCCAGAAATTATGTGGTAAAGCCTGACTCTTGACCATACACCTCGCCATCTCCATGAGTGACCTATTCTTCCGTTTAGCAATTGCATTCTGTTGAGGTGTATACGGCACTATACACTCGTGTTTTATCCCACGTTTAGCCAAAAATGCATTAAAATCAGAAGACATATATTCCCCCCTCCATCAGAATGGAGGGTGCCCATTTTACATGCTGACAGATTTTTAGCCAAAACCAAAAACTGTTTGAAGCACAAAAACACTTCGGACTTTACCTTCAATGGATATACCCATGCATGCCTGGAAAAATCATCAATGAAAGTCATGAAGTAAAGATAATTTCCAAAAGAAGGTGTCTGCATAGGACCACAGACATCACTATGTACAAGCTGCAATTTCTGCGTAGCCTAAACTGAACCATCTTTTGGAAAGGAGGAACGCTGCATTTTGCCCAAAATACAGCCTTCACATACATGTTTTCCAGGTGCCTCAAGCTTGGGCAAAGAAGACACCATATCAGATTTCTGCAGGCGTAGCAAACTAGCGAAATTCAGATGACCAAAGCGTGCATGCCAAAGCTTTGCATCTGACATAGCCTGAGAATCATGAACTGCACATGCCGAATCATTCACAGATCTTTCATAGTCTATGAGCTTATACAGCCCACGACATAAAATGCCAGAAGCAATAATAACATCGCCATTTGACAGATCATGAACTGCACATCTGTCATCAACAAATTTCACAACCAAGCCAATCTTGGCTAATGCAGAAACTGATAACAGATTCTTCTTGATCCCTGGCACAAATAAAGCATCTGACAAGGTGAAAGAACTACCATCAGCAGTAGTCAGAATGATCTTACCAACTCCCATAATAGGATAAGAGGAGTTGTTGGTGCATGTGACAGTATTCCCTGTAGGGGCAGGCTCGAGTGAAGAGAAGAAATTGCGCTGCGAGGTAATATGTTTTGGTCGCCCCACTATCAAAGTACCAAACATCTGAGTCCACTGCAGACATGCACTGCTCATGAGAAGATGGGTCAAAACTGCAAACAGTAGTAAATGCCCATTCTTCTTCCGGCATAAGATTAGCAGACTCTGTTTTTGGTGTAGAGGCTTCTGCAACAACCATTCTAGGATCCTTTTTCTTTGCCTCTTTTGCAGCCAGTTTTGGACAGTTCTTTATGATATGATCATTCCCTTTACAATACTTGCAAAGCAATTTCTGCTTTTCTGATTTCTTCTCATCTTTATCCTGGTTCTTCGAATGTGCAGCATTTGCAGATTTCTGCTTACTAGTAGAAGAGCTCCATTTTCCTTTACCCTTCTGACTAGCCAAGAAAGCTTGATCTGCAACACGCATAATGGACCTGTTCTATCTGGACTGATCTTCCTGCAACAGAATAGAAACTAACTCCTAAAATGATAAGGCATTCGGATTGCCTTTCATCATCAACCGAAGAGTAGAAGCAAAACTCTGATATGAATCAGGAAGACCATTCAGAACGGTTTGCACAAGTGAGCTATCTGGTATAACCTCATCAGCTGAAATCAACTGTTCCTTCAAATCTTTGATCTTCGTTAGGAAATTGTCCATAGAATCCCCTTCATTCATGTGCTCACTCTCCAACTATTTTTGGAGGTAAGCAACACGAGCCTCATTCCTAGCTTGGTACAATGTGGTAAGTGTATCCCAAGCATCCCTAGCTGTTCTGCAAGAGCGAATGTGAGGAATAATGGCACGTTTGACAGACAAAGCTATCAATGCATGTGCCTGGGCATCTCTCCCATCCCAACGAATCTGCTCTGCAGTAGGTGCAACAGAAACAACAGAAACAACAGCACGAACAGGAATCTGCACAATATCATCTTCGACACCATCTTCATCAGCTCCAACACCTGTATTCGTAGTACCTGTTATTACAGGTGTAACAGGACGTCTTTCAACACCCTGCACAATGTTCCATAATCCTTTTGCAACCAATACATGTCGCATCATATAAGCCGATAATGGGTAGTTGGTACCATCCAACTTATCCTCAACAGCCAACATACGGAATACATCACTGCTTTCAGCCATGGACAGTGACTAAAATACCTTGATGCAGAAAATTGATTGTATCTCTGAAAGTTGAACAGAACTGCCTAGACGAGTTCTACTAGACCTGTAGTAGACTTCGAGATGCTTAAACTGGCGAACAGAAATTGGTATATACCTTTGGCACAAAAAGACAAAATAGCCTGCACAAGCGCTGCGATAGTGCGTTCGGAGGCCGAAACGAGCTTAGATTCTGAGACACCCTGAGTATGCTCACCAAAATTTGTATGATTCTGAGACTGCAAACGGAGGAGTGTCGACGGTGCCCTAGATGAAGCGACAACCTGCTCTGATACCAATTGTTGGAGTTAGACTTCTGGGGAAGCACGCGAACAACACAAGGAAGAAGAAGAAGCTTGGAGCACAATACACAATACTGAATGTATTACTAGAGAATGTACAAAGATAAGTATCCCATTAGGGCAATAGGCGTATATACAAGCCGAGGGAAAAAAACCTCCTAAAGAGGGAAAAAAGTGCCTCGGCGGTCCTAGTGTGTTCACACACATCACTACCTAAATATATCAACATTATGATCAGTGCTACCAGCACAGTAGGAATTAGAAAAATTCCTTTTAGATCTATCTAATTAGTTTAGTAAGCTAATGATTCCAAGTGGAATCACTCAAAATGATGTACTACACAAAGAGCAATCAATTTAGCAACTGAATCATTACCCCTGATTTTTTAGGACCTCTATAGAGTTTGACCAGTGGGTGCTTCGATGTGCTTTTCTCCAAATTGGCTAAATGGATTCCCTTCAAAAATTTGTCAGCATGTAGAGGACTTGGAGCTGATTCCAACAAGCTTTAGATCATCGAAAATGGTGGAGAATTGATTGAGATATGAGCATCACAATTTGACAGTTATGAATGACTAAAACAGAGAGACCATAGATGAACAATGTAGATGTATTGTATTAATGAACAATGTTGTACAAGATCATAGGCTTGATAATCATAGCCTGATGATGGAGAGTAGTGTAGGCTACAATGTAGGCCTAACACTCTTACACAATCTCAATGGAGAGCTTCGGAATGGAGTCTTCTAACCGTGACTTTTTCAAGTCATTTTATATAAGTGTTACATTCAATTTTGAATTTGAATTCAACTTTTGGCTCTCTCTAAAAGTAGTCCTTCAATCTAGGAAATATTCCCTCAATGAAGTAGTTACTTTTCTAACTAACAAGTCCACGAATTTTTGGTAGGTGATTACAAATATTATCTCAAGTCAAATGACTTTTACAAAGGTAAAAGGATAAAATTCTCCTAGCAATGGTTTCCATGGAACTTCATATGTTTGTGAACTTCAAGCCATATGTGTAGGCTTGTAAGCACCAACAACAAAATTACAGGCCATTGGGTTGCATCTCAAGGTGAAAATAAAGGCCCTATGGCATTGCATGGTTTCCCCATAAAACCTTAATGAGGGGAGTGCACAGGGGGACTTGCCTCCTTTTGCAAGGTCAAGGGGACTTGTCCCCCTGGCCTGTAGGGCTGAGATGGTAGGACTTCTGGTCGTGGAGATATTTTTAGATTGTATATTTTATCGTCTATTTTGTATCTCCCAACTGCATTTATCTATACCGACTCTCTTTGTAAAAGCAAAATAAGCATGTCCTAGGTTGAGCTTTACATAGCATTGTGCACTAGTAAGCCCTTCATCTAGATTCTATCTAGATCTCCATCTAAGCTCCACATTGGGAGCACACAGGTGGACAACTGCATCAGTAAAACTACATTATGCTCGGCAATCAGAGAATTTGAGTTCTCTATCTCTCAGTCTGTGTCTATCTTTGTTTGCATTTTTTCTCTCAACTTTGTATATTGGTCTATTTCACTATGCTGTTATTTTCTTATAGGGCCCACAAAAAAACCAAGTCAGTTCGCAAATCTATAACTTTGATCTTATTTGCCAACACTCATATGTTCGAGATCCAGAATTTCAAGCGATTCTATGTACTATTTAGACATGAAAACTATGTGTTTTTTAGATCAAACTATCATGTTATAGTGCGGTAGTGTTCATGCAGAAGTACTACTTGTAGTGTTTTTGTAATGTTGTGAATTGCTGCAGAAATGGCAAACATAGATGTAATGAGCCAGCTTATGAGTAGTAAGCTAGAAAAGAACAACTTCCATGCTTCGAGATGTAGAATGACAAATTTCATGATGGGAAAAGGATATTGGAAGTACATCGAAGGAGAGAACAAAAATGCTTTGTAGTTACGAGAGAGGAATCAGAATGTGGACCAGTTAAGAGTATATGAGGAATGGAATTAAGGTGCACAAAAGGTAATGTATTGGCTATGTGTTAGCATACATGATAGCATGATTGGGAACATATAGAATGCCAAGACTCTGAAAGAGGTTTGGAACAGTTTGGTCACATTGTATGAGACCAATATGAAGGCACAAAAAAGGCAACTGAAGAACGAGTTGCATACACTAGAAAAAAAGGGCATGTTGATAAGTGACTACACTCTAAAAATCAAAAGCATATGTGAGTCACTTGCATCTATTGGCATGAATGTAGATGATGATGATAATGTGGAAGTATGCCTTCGTGATTTAGGAGCTGCATATTAGCAGTTCAGAACTTCTATACATATGAAGGAAAATATTCTGAATTTTGTTGATCTGGTGTACATGTTGATCATTGAAGAAACCAATCTTGGTGAGGACTCAAAATCCCAAGGAAAACCTAGTTCTGAGCAAGTATTCTACTCTAGCATAGGAAGAGGCATAGGTAGAGGTTTCAAAAGTGGAAGAGGAATTAGTAACCAAGACCAAGGTCAACATCAGAATCATGTAGGAGGTTCAGGACAATTTTGAGGTAGGGGAGCCAAAGAGGCCGCATAAATTTCCAAAGAAATGATTCAAGTAATGACAGTAAAGGATGTTGGAATTGTGGTAAACCTAGACACTTTGAACATAATTACAAGTTGAAGAATCAAAATAACAAAAGGCAGCAAAACAACTATGCATCCACAAGTGCAAATTATTCTGAGAAGTTGCTCATGATTCAACATCATATGATGAATATGATGTTTATTGATGTTTCAAAATTGAATGGTAATCTTTGTTATGTTGATTCAAGTGCTTCAAATCACATGATGAGTCATGCTGAATGGTTTAGTAATTTGCAAAATTTGCAAGTTCTTGGATATGTTGAAATAGTTGAGGACACATCTGACCCATCAAGCACATAGGAAACATAGCATTTTCCATGGAGGACAGGAAGGTAAAACATCTTGCTGATGTGCTACATGTTCCAAATATAACAAAGAATATAGTTTTTGTTGGACAAATGGTTGACCAAGGATTACAAGTCAGGTTCAATGCTGATGGGTTATATGCAGAAGAGTACAAACAGAATGGATGAATGATTGCCAAATCAAACAAAGTGGGTATGATGTTTGTTGGAGTTAGATGTCTGCGGAAGCATGCAAACAGCACAAGGAAGAAGAAGAAGATTGGAGCACAACATACAATACTGAATGAATTACTAGAGAATGTACAAACGATAAGTAGCCCATTAGGGCAATAGGCGTATATACAAGCCGGGGGAAAAAACCTCCTAAAGAGAGAAAAAAGTGCCTCGGTGGTCCTAGAGTGTTCACACACATCACTACCTAAATATATCAACAAATCCCCCTTGGGAGTGATGCGGTGAACAAGTAGCTGGCACTCATGTATAAGGAAGTGCGAAGCTATGTGGAAATCACTCCACAAAAGGAAGTAAGCCCAAGCTTTGCGGAAAGCTTCAAACTTCTCCCTGGGCAGAGCCTTCGAGAAAAGGTCTGCAATGTTCTCCTACATGGGCACATATGCCAAGTTGATCTCCCCAACAGAGAACCTCTCCCTGACATAATGATAATGCACCTCAATGTTCTTAGTGCGAGCATGGAACACAAGGTTGTTCCTCGCAACTGCCAATGCGCTCTGACTGTCAGTGAAGATGGTGGTGGCAGAAGACTGGCCAACACCCAAATCAACCATAAGGCGTTGAGCCACACACACTCAACAGTAGCTGTGAAATCTGCCCTATCCTCAGCCTCACAACTGGAAGTGGCCACAGTAGGCTGCTTCTTGCTCAACCAAGATATACATGAGCTACCAAGCATGAAGCAAAAGCCACTAGTGGACACACGAGTGTCATAGAAACCAGTCCAATCAGAGTAAAAAAAAGCATGCAAATCTGGTGGTAGTGATCCCCCCGTGGGATAAAACAACCCAAGTAGCCGAGTACCACTCAAATAGCAAAAGATGCACTTAACTCCCTGCCAATGCTTGACTCCTAGGCAATGCATAAACCTGTTCATCTGTGAGAAAGCAAACTGAATATCTGGTCGAGTAATGCATAAGTAAATCAAGCATCCAACAGCCTGCTGATAGAGAACAGCATCAAATGCATCTCTAGCATCATGAAGACTCAATCGTAAACTTGTCTCCATAGGAGTGGCAATAGGCTTACAGTCTTCAAGGCCAAAATGCTACAATAATGTGTCAGTATATATGGTTTGACACAAATCCATTCCACCATCAACTTGCATAAACTGAATGCCCAAATAGTGATGCAAATGCCCCAAATCAGACATCTCAAATGAGGCATGCAAATCAGCCTTAAAATCAGCAATATGCTTCTCAATAGGACCAATGAGCAGCATGTCGTCAACATAGACAACAATGAGCAGAAGCACATCATTAGCACGCTTAACATATAAGGTGCTTTCAGTTGGACGGTTCTCAAAACCATGTGCAATCAGATAGGCATGTATCTTCTCATACCAAGCACATGGTGCTTGCTTTAAACCATATAATGCCTTCTTTAACCTGCACACCTGGTTTTCATGCCCTTTCTGCACAAAGCCATGGGGCTGAAAAACATACTCTTCTTCATGCAAGTCACCATTCAGAAATGTTGTTTTAATGTCCAACTGATGTACATTCCAACCATGATGAGCTGCAAGTGCACAGATGCTCCGAACAGTAGTCATACGACATGTAGGTGCAAAGGTCTCATCAAAATCAATGCCTCTTTCCTATGCATAACCCTTTGCAACAAGCCTAGCCTTATACCTGTTAACTATACCATCTGATTTACGCTTCAGCTTGTATACCCACTTAGTTCCAATGGCCTTCTTGCCAAGAGGCAAGTCACATAATGACCAAGTACCATTCTTCATTATTGCATCATATTTAGATTGCATAGCAGCCATCCAATTTTCCAAATTTTGTGCTTCATCAAACAAAACAGGCTCATTCTCATCACAGAGACTAGATGCAGCCATAGCATAGCAATCTGATGCAAAAGAGGCACTATGAGATCCTGAATGAGTACGATATGACAGAGGTGCATCTAATTTGCTATCACACAAGGTCTACACCAGCCATTTTGGCATAGTTCTTGCCTGCTCAAATATCAGCTCTCTCATCAATAAGTGCATCATGTACATCTGCATCAAAAAGGAATTATCTACATCATCACATGAAAACTAGAAAGGTTGAGAAGTTGCCTTATTGGGACTAGCACTAGACTGTCCACCTGTAAAAAGAGGCAGCAAAGTATCATACATGTCTTTGGAGCTAACAAATGTCTCCTTAGTACATGAAAGCAATGGCTGAATAGCATCTTCCACAAAAACAACATCACGGCTAACCAGAATATGTTTAGTATGTGGATGATATAGACGATAGCCTTTACTTTCAGAATTGTACCCAACAAAAATACATTTTATTGCTTTATCATCCAATTTTTTGCGATGTTTCAGGCACTAATGCATATGCCAAACAACCAAAAACACGCAGATGTGCAACAGATGGCTTGCGATCATGCGAAGCCTCATATGGAGTGATAGACTGCAGTGCTTTAGTGGGATACCTTTTCAGTACATATGCTGCACACATGATAGCCTCAAGCCAGAAACTATGTGGTAAAGCCTGACTCTTGACCATGCACCTCGCCATCTCCATGAGTGACCTGTACTTTCGTTCAGCAACTCCATTCTGTTGAGGTGTATACAACACTGTACACTGGTATTTTATCCCACGTTCAGCCAAAAATGCATTAAAATCAGAAGACATATATTCCCCCCCTCGATCAGAATGGAGGGTGCCCATTTTACATGCTGACAAATTTTCAGCCAAAACCAAAAACTCTTTGAAGCACATGAACACTTCGGACTTTGCCTTCAATGGATATACCCATGCATGCCTGGAAAAATCATCGATGAAAGTCACGAAGTAAAGATAATTCCCAAAAGAAGGTGTCTGCATAGGACCACAGACATCACTATGTACAAGCTGCAATTTCTGAGTAGCCCGAACTGAACCATCTTTTGGAAAAGACGAATGCTGCATTATGTCCAAAATACATCCTTCAAAAACATGTTTTCCAAGTGCCTCTAATTTGGGCAAAGAGGACACCATTTCAGATTTTTGCAGGCATAGCAAACTAGCAAAATTCAGATGAACAAAGTGTGCATGCCAAAGCTTTGCATCTACCATAGCTTGAGAATCATTTACTGCACATGCCAAATCATTTACAGATCTTTCATAGTCTATGAGCTTATACAGCCCACGAGATAAAATGCCAGAAGCAATAATCACATCGCCATTTGACAGATCATGAACTATACACCTATCATCAACAAATTTCACAACCAAGCCAATCTTGGCTAATGCAGAAATTGATAACAGGTTCTTCTTGATCCCTTGCACAAATAAAACATCTGACAAAGTGAAAGAACTACCATCAAAAGTAGTCAAAATGATCTTACCAACTCCCATAATAGGATAAGAGGAGTTGTTGGCGCATGTAATAGTATTCCCTGTAGGGGCAGGCTCGAGTGAAGAGAAGAAATTGCACTGCGAGGTAATATGTTTGGTTGCCCCACTGTCAAAATACCAAACATCTGAGTCTATTGCAGACATGCACTGCTCATGAGAAGATGGGTCAAAACTGCAAACAGTAGTAAATGCCCATTCTTCTTTCTGCACAAGATTAGTAGACTCTGTTTTTGGTGTAGAGGCTTCTGCAATAACCATTCCAGCCTCTTTCTTCTTTGCCTCTTTTGCAGCCAGTTTTGGACAGTTCTTTATGATATGATCATTCCCTTTACAGTACTTAACAAAACAATTTCTGCTTTTCTCATCTTTGTCTTGGTTCTTCGAATGTGCAGCATTTGTAGATTTCTTATTACTAATAGAAGAGCTCCATTTTCCGTTGCCCTTCTGACTAGCCAGGAAAGCTTGATCTGCAACACGCATAATGGACCTGTTCTACCTAGACTGATCTTCCTGCAATAGAGCAGAGACTAACTCCTCAAATGACAAGGCATTTGGATTGCCTTTCATCATCAACCGAACAGTAGAAGCAAAACTCTGATATGAATCAGGAAGACCATTCAGAACGGTCTGCACAAGTGAGCTATCTGGTATAACCTCATCAGCAGAAATTAATTGTTCCTTGAAGTGTTTGATCTTTGTTAGGAAACTGTCCATAGAATCACCTTTATTCATGTGCTCACTCTCCAACTGTTTTCGGAGGTAAGCAACATGAGCCTCATTCCTTGCTTGGTACAATGTGGTAAGTGTATCCCAAGCATCCTTAGATGTTCTGCAAGAGCGAATGTGAGGAATAATGGCATGTTTGACAGACAAATCTATCAATGCATGTGCCTGGGCATCTCTGCCATCCCAGGGAATCTGCTCTACAGTAGGTGCAGCAGAAACCGCAACACGAATAGGAATATGCAGAATATATTCATCTTCGACACCTTCTGCATCAGCTTCAGTACCTACAGTTGTAACAGTTGCAGGTGTGATAGGTCGTTTTTCGACACCCTGCACAATGTTCCATAGTCCCTTTGCAACCAACACATGTCACATCATATAAGCCCATAATGGGTAGTTGGTACCATCCAACTTATCCTCAACAGCCAACATATGGAATATATCACTGCTTTCAGCCATGGCCGATGACTAAAATACCTTGATGCAAAAAATTGACTGTATCTCAAAAAGTTGAATAGAACTGCCCAAACAAATTTTGCTAGACCTGTAGCAGACTTTGAGATGCTTATATTGGTGAACAAAAACTGGTATATACTTTTGGCACAAAAAGATGAAATAGCCTGCACAAGCACTGTGATAGTGCGTTCAGAGGCCGAAATGAGCTCAAATCGTGATTTTGGCACCACATAGCGAAGCTGTTTTATCTTGAAAACATGCTGAGTATGCTCACCAAAATTCATGCGATTCAGAGACTACAACTGGAGGAGTGTCGATGGTGCCCTAGATGAAGCGACGACCTGCTCTGATACCAATTGTTGGAGTTAGATGTCTGCGGAAGCACGCGAACAACACAAGGAAGAAGAAGAAGCTTGGAGCACAACACACAATACTGAATGAATTACTAGAGAATGTACAAAAGATAAGTAGCCCATTAGGGCAATAGGCATATATACAAGCCGGGGGAAAAAAACCTCCTAAAGAGGGAAAAAAGTGCCCCGACGGTCCTAGAGTGTTCACACACATCACTACCTAAATATATTAACAATATTTAGCTTAAATATATTAAATATTTCTTAAATGAATGCAGCCATGTTTGCAAAAGGTGTAGAAATTATTGCTAATATAGAGATCTTGCACAAACGAATTGGACATGCAAACTTGTAGAGACTAAAATTGATGCAATCAAATGACTGCCAATGGAATACCAAGTTTCAAAGTTGTCAAAGTGCAAAAGGTATGTGCAACATCTCAATTTGGTAAACACTCAAGAGCATCATTTTTGCATGACAAGCATGTTAGTGAGAATGTGCTAGAAATAGTACATATAGATGTTTGGGGTCCTGCAAACACCACATCTATGGGTGGTTGTAGGTTTTATGTTACTTTCATTGATGACCATACATGGAAAGTATGGGTATATTTCATGAGAGAAGAGTGAAGTGTTCACTTATTTCCAAAATTTTAAAGATATGGTGGAAAAGCAAACAAGGAAGTATATTTAGACATTAAGATCTGATGGAGAAGGTGAATATATGTCAAATGAGTTCAACAACTTTCTAAAAAGTCATGGAATTTGACATCAGTTTTCATGAACGTACACACCACAACAGAATGGTGTTGTTGGAAAAAAAAATAGACATATTACAAAAATAGCAAGAGCCTTGATGGTTGAGAAGAATATACATCATTGTTATTGGGCAAAAGCTGTGCATACTGATGTATACATCATGAACATAACTCTAATTGTTGTTGTACATCAAGTTACACCTAAAGAGAAGTTCACAAGTAAAATGCCAAACTTATCAAATACGAAAGTTTTTAGTTGTATTGCATATGTCCATGTTCCATATGAATTGAGGACAAAGCTTGACCCAAAAGCGAAAAAAAATATCTTCATTTGATACTCCCTTGAGCAAAAGGGATATAAATGTTATAACCCACTCACACAACAGGTGAAGGTAAGTAGAGATATGGTGTTTGATGAAATGTCAAGCTTTGCATGGAAATTTCAGTCCACCAAATTCATCAAATACATCCAACAAAGGTAAAGAAAAGATTTTTGCTGGTAGTAAAACATCTAGAAGTTTTGAAGACATTGATGGAGATTCAAGTGGTTCAGAAAAGAGCCTTGATGAGGAACTTGGATTGCTCTCTGTGAAGACTCCACAAGTAAGAAAGGCACATGCAAATGATACAGGACCAAGAAGATCTAGGAGGATGCAGAATTCAGTACAGTGATTGATATATGATAGTTACATGACTAATCATTGTTCCTACATGACAAAGATAATACAAGATGTTGAACCCTCTTGTTTTGAAGATGCAATCTGAAATGTACATTGGAAAAAAAGTATGGATGAGGAGATGGATGCACTTTATGGAAATCATACATGGAAGCTGCTTCCATTGTTGCAAGGAAAGAAACCCATAGGCTGCAAGTGGGTTTACAAGGTAAAGCACAATGCTGATGGTAGTTGTGTACCTAAGTCGTGAAGCCTTAGGGACTTGTGTCGAAGAGACTAAATCTTAATCACCCCACAAGTGTGTATAGTGATGGATCGATACACGTTTAATTATCAATCCGAAGAACCACATCAACCAAGTGTATGAAGACGTGTGCACACATAATGGAAAGTGAAGTGGCTGAGCTACAATGCATGTGAAAGGACTTATCTCCTTTCTAACTCACTAACTCTCTGAAAATGCGTGCCATGATACCACTAATGGCAGTAAGCATAAGTTCAAACTTTTCTCCCAGCTGTGAACTCTGAATATGGTCAATATATCTATTGGTGGCATTTTCACTTGAATTTGACAAACGCTCTTCAAATTATGTGCAAAACAGTGAATGGTAGGAAACACCAACACTTGCTCTACAACTTGTGGTGGCTCGCACACACACTACAGTAGTTTGAAAATGGTGGGAAGGGATAGCTAACAACCCTACACACCCATTCCAAACATCACACACACACAAAAGATCATAGAGAAGATGGAAATCAGCAGGGAAGAAGCAAATTCGAGTTTCAGCTCTCCTTCTTCACAATGGCAAAAAGTTCTTACAAAGAGTCACAAAGTGACTTATATACATGTGCCCTAAAAATGGTCCTTTCACACCAAAGACCGGCACTTGATTGAGTAATCCCTGATTTCCTACTATTTTACAAGAATTATGTTACAAGGATTTGGGGCTTATGCATCTAGAGGATTCCTCTAGTGCATTTACATAGTTTCAAGGGAATTTCCTAGAATTTGAAGAAAAAATTTATGCCCATTAATCTGAAAATTTTGGGGCTCCTCTTTTGTGCCTCTTTTCTCTGCAACACCCTCCCCCTCTTTGTCTTTGTCATCCCTTGATAGGCTTTTCTTCTTGTCTCTAGTTTTGTGCCTGTAGTGGATCGGGTTCCTTATTGACTGATAGCTTCTTTATAGTTGCCCACTGCCAGCTTCTTTGGAAGTTGTAATGATATAGTTTTACCAGTGTTCAAGGAACTGATCATAACTCAGGACCTCTTGCATTGGTTTCAGCCTCTTCTTTTCTTTTCTTCACTCGCAACCCGTGGAGATGGACTACCATTGTACTCTAATTTTCCAATTGCCTCTTTAACTCTAGGTTGCTATGTTAAGTCAGGCTGCCACACATGCAACCAGTAGAAGGTATGAAGGTCTGGATTTATAGCCTTCGATCTGGACCTCCTAAAGATCCAAAGGTTGAATCACCTTCCCGGGGCTCAAGATCTGCTGGATGTCTTCTTGCACTTCTTCATGGATAATTGTTGGCCTTGTTTCATCCTTGCCTGTGGCATACTTCCCACTGTTGTGTTTTCTGGAGCCTCTTTAATTCTTTCTGTTGCGCACCTTAATTTGCAGGCCTTTTCTCTCTTCTAAGTCAGTGTTACGTTTTAAACGTCCTGTTCTTAATTCTTGTTTATCATCCTTTGGGACATGGTGCATTGCTTGACCTGTTCATTTCTTTCCACCGCATGCACCTAGTGGATGAGGAAGCTGTGTGCAACCTCCCATGAAAAGTCTTGGTTGTTATCTTTCTTTATTTTCATTCCTCAGGATCTGGTTCTTTGGTGTTGTCGCCTAATGCGTGCCCCTGTGGGGCTTTGGGCAGTGGGTTTTTCTTTTCTTAATGAGCTTTTTCTTCATTGAGCCATTTTGGTCTTTGATCTTCTTCTTCTTCTTCTTCTTCTCTTTTTGCTTGATTCTCCCTCCACACGTCCCTCCTCTTGAACTCTAACATCCCCGACATGCTTTTTGTGGCGAGGTGCGTATGTTTGAATGACTTTATGCTCTTTATGGTTAAGCAAATTTGCTTGACATATCATCAATTCCTTCCATTGACTTGACTTTACATCGTCATCTAGTGCATGTCTATGGTCTGCAAAAAAGCTTAATTCGTAGGCCATCAGTCATGCATTTAAGTTAGACGATATTTTTGCAAAGATATCCAAGTCCATTTCAAAAAATCCTATAAAGAATGCTTCTTCAAATGTCTGCATATATGGACTCAAA
Organism: Ceratopteris richardii; assembly: GCA_020310875.1. Taxonomy (NCBI): domain Eukaryota; kingdom Viridiplantae; phylum Streptophyta; class Polypodiopsida; order Polypodiales; family Pteridaceae; genus Ceratopteris; species Ceratopteris richardii. Next base: position 39,711,440 of record CM035424.1, read on the forward strand.
AAAAACATAAGTCTAGAGTATATGGCCATGTTAAGCGACTAGGGATAGTAGATAAATAAAAAACTAATGCATCTGATTCCTGTTTAATTCCAATGAAGTTCAAAAAGGTATATTGAGCGTGCTGAAGTACCTTTATTAATATAAGTAGCATACTCAAAATTTTGTTAGTCATCTTGATGGCTAGATCCGGTACCGTGGCATATCTGGCGATCCAGAACTCGATAGTCTTCACCATGTATTCTTCTGTTGGTAAATAGTTACGTGGTGGGCTCAGTAATAGTGGATAATTTAGCCATTGGTTATTTAAGCTTCTCTGGGGTTGTGCTTCCCAAAATTGCATCCAGGATCTTCTTTGAGGTACGGGGAAAAAAGATGGGTTAACCTGAGGACATATGGTGCCGATTCCTAGTGCACTTGTAACGTAGGGTTCTTTTCCAAAAACTTACATCCCCAGATAGGATCTGCTTTATCAAATTCCTCTTGTGTATAGGTAAATGTCTGCATGTTGAATTGCATATTGTTATCTGGTTCTTTATTGGTGGTCCTCTTTATATATTGGCGTGTTTCTTCTTTGACTAACCCATAAGGTACACTGAAAGTTTTCATAACCTGTTCTAGACTCTTGCTCTCAATCTTTGCTTCTCTCATTACTTTGATTACTTGTTCTTCAAATTCTTCCGTAAGTTGGGACACCAGTAGGCTTATGTCTCTCAGTGTGGGTCTATGTTTCCTCCCTTATTGGTGAATGATGCATGGAGGGAGAAAGAGAACGTACCTCAGTCTTCTCAGTAGCCGTTGTGGAGCTTGGAACTACTAGTGTCCCCACGGTTACCTATTGTTTTATTTAAGCTTTTAATTTGACAATGAGTTCATCCTTTGCTTTGATTTCTTTGGTGGGTTGTGTGATGTGTCCTTGTTCTTCAGGAGTTCTTCTCCTATGATAGCAAGTTGGCTAGTTTCTTCATTGCATTGCTCAAGGAATTTATTCTCTACCATCTTCCATTTTTTTCTAAGTTCATTGGTGTCTTCCATATATCTTTTTTCCCATTCCGCTATGATGGAGTTCGGTAATGTCATCTCATAGCATTGACCTTGTAGCCTCTACTGTGGTTCTATTTCTTCTCTCTGCCACTCCATTTTGCTTTGGAGTATACATGGTAGTAATCTCTCTTTTGATTCCCCTCTCTTGTAGATAAGAATCAAAGTTGTGGGAGAAATATTGTCCCCCTCCATCTAACCTTAGCTTCTTTAAAGCCTTATCTATTTGATTTTCTACAAGTGCTAGGTATCTTTTGAAACATGAAAACACTTCACCTTTATGCTTCATGAAGTATAATATTTTCCATATGCTACAATCATCAATGAATGACACATAATACCTAGATCCAAAGATTGAAGGCTCCTTACTTGGTCCCCATACATCTGTATGGACTAGCTCTAATAGGTCTCCATGAATGTATCCCTTCTTTGTGAATGGTTATTTGTGAGACTTACCAAATTGACAAGCACTACATTTGTAAATCATGTGTTGTTTGGAGATGTTTGGTAGACCAAGTACACTTTGATCCCTATTGATTTGCATTAGAGCCCTTTCACCTATATGAGCTAACCTTTTGTGCCAAATTTCCAACCCTGATAGAGTTTGGCTACCATGATTGAACAATGCAATATGTTTGGTATATTGGAGTTCAAATGTAAATAATCTACCTAATTTTTCTCCTCTTGCTATTCTCTTGAATCCTTAGTGTGGATCCTCAACAAATGCTCCATTCCTTGTGAATATGACCTACAATCCTTTCTCAACAATCTGACCTACACTTATGGGATTTTTGGTAATGATTGGCACATACAACACCTTGCTCAATAGGTTCATATTACCATCTGAAGTCTTCACATTGCCTATCTTCTCCACTGGATGCCTTGTGTCATTTCCTATTTGGAATTCATTTCTATTCCTTGGATCTTCCAAGTCTAAGAGTAGAGCTATATTCCTTGCTACATGATTTGAGCAACATGAGTCTATATGGAATACATGTTCATGTGCTTTACCTTGCTTCATGGTCATGTTCATCAGCAATAATGAATCCTGTTGAGTTTGATCATCTGCATAACTAGTGTAGTCTCTCCTTCCTCTATATCCTCCTTGGTACTTGTTGTTATTGTATGAGTTGTTGTTGTAACCATTGTTGTTGTTGAATCTACCTCTTGAGCTTCCATAGCTTCCTCTTTGCAACCTCTTCCTCTTTGGTTCCTAGGATTCTTGAGACATATCTTAGTGATGTGATTAGTTAAGCCACATATGGCACATGGAGAGGAGCTTTGAGTTCTCCCCCCGCTTTGTCTTCCTTCTCTACCTCTTCCTCTTGAGCCTCTAGCTCTACCTGCAAAGTTTGCTTGAGAGGTGCTACCTTCATCATTAGACTTTTTAGCTTTACCTTTGCTATCTTTGTTCTTATTCCTATCTGTATAGAGATTAGAGGATTGATTACCTTTTGAGTTGTCTCCATTCTTCATAAGCTTTGCCTCATGTATGAATAATTGTCCCAAGAGGTTGTTGAAATCAAGATCTTTCATATCCATGTAGAGCTCCATGGTTGTGGTAAAAGCTTCCCATTTGTCATCTTCTTTTATTCCATTGATCACTTGCCTTACTATTTGCTCTTCATCAATGATTTATCTAATGCTTCCAAGTTGGTCTCTTATATCCTTCATTTTTGTGACAAAATCAATCACACTTTGCTTGGGCATCTTCTTGAGGGTGGTGAACTCCTTGCATAGTCGATTCTTTCTTGCTCTGGTGTTTGATGAGAAGAATGCTTTAAGAGCATTCCAAGTTTCTTGTGAAGTCTTGCAGCTCCTAATGTGTGGACGTATATGACCTTGCTAGAGCATCCTTTGAATACCATGTGTTTAACCTCTCTTATTCTTCTTGAGTTGGTTGTCCTTTGCTTCTAAGGATTGGCATCATCTCATCTTCAGATATGTAACCATAAAGGTTTCTCCCTTAAATATAAGCTTCCATTCTAAGTGACCAAATTGAGTAGTTACCTCAATCCAATTTGTCTATGGATGAAGGAAATCCATCTCCTATGTTGATTTTGTTGGTGCAATTAAGCACAAGCCTACATACATGATCACCTCACATAAGCTTGATATATTGACATTACATTTAGAAGGTTGTTGACACTCAAGGTCAAGCACAAATCATGGAAGTGCATCAAAGAAGTGGACATACAAGAAGGAGGAGCATGTAGGGAGCGTGTGGAGTTAGGAAGAACAATAGCTAGGAAATTCAATGAGAGAATAACTCCTAGATCAAGTGAATCACTTTTAGTTGGAGCCAAGTTTGAATTTGAATTCAAACTTAGGAGAAACTTCTTATATAAAAGTCTTTGAAAATCACGCGGTAGTGTGGTCTCATCTTGGAGCTCATTCTTGAACATTTGTAGAGTTTGAGTAGCTTACACCATAGCTTACTCATTCCACCATAAATGAGCATCATTTCAATGGCAATGATCTTTATAATCATGTGTTATAATACATATAGTTCATTAATCATCTGTCTCTACTCCTCTACTATGAATACTCAGAATAGTGAACTTTCTCTAGTCATATCTCAGTGAGTTCTCAACCATTTTGCATGATCTATGGCTTTTGAACCCAACTTGAAGTCTACTTTGTGCTATCCAAATCTCAAAGCATTTCATTCAGCTATGTGGGAGAAATCATCATCGAACTGCTCACTGGTCATCTACTAGTTAGTTCCTAAAAAATTGGGGGTAAGGTTTGGATTGCCAAACTTATTTCTCAGAGTATAGTTTATCATTTTAGATGATTCCACTTGCAATCATTAGCTATCTAAGCTAGTTAAATCCCCTCAAAAGTAATTTCATCAATTGTTACTATACTGTGAGCTCTGAGCAAAAGAACCAATAGGTGTATGGACTAAAATAACAAGTTTTGTGACACTAGCTATTCATAAAGTATTCTGTTTTGATTCAATTGTTTCAAGTATCAACTCCAAAGTACATAGGTACTTTCTTGGTGTCATTTGCAAGCTAAAAGGGCCTACTACAAACTGTGAAGTGTATTAGGGTAGGTACAAAGCAAGTTCTAGCAGTACCACCTCACTTCCTTGAGGTATCCATCCATCTCTTCCAAGAGTTTCCTTATGGTTATTGCACTTCACTCCATTTATCTCTTTGAATTGAGTTAATTGGTGTTTCTTGGACATGATTTTGTTAACCTCTATATATCCACTTTGATGAGGAAACATGACAAGTTGACAGGGTTCTTGGGTGGTAGAATCTAGTAATGAATGTATCGCTGTATTTTTCACAGACTACTTCACCGAATCAACTTATTAGATCATCAAACACAATGACAATCTTTTGTACCACTTCACCGAATCACAAACCAAACAGATAGTCTAACTATGTTACTCATAGACATACCTTGTCACTTACTATTATCACCACACAAACAACTGATTTACTTCACTAGATAGCACAAAATGAATTCAATGCACAACAATATATGCAAGCAAACTTCTCGATGCAGTAGAACACACACAACTCAACACGTCCAATACCTATCTTATTGACTTCTTCCTCCGTGCACACAAGATAGAACAATTTTTATTCATATTGAAAAGTTACATTCAGACATCTGCCTCTTCAATGAGGTGTTTCAAGGGTTCCCTAATGACAAAGGTATCCGATGATGGCTAACACTAGCACGACTATACGACCTAAACCCAAAAACATATAAGGAGAATAATTTTTTCTGCTTCTTCTTGCTCATCCTCAAAAGGAGTAAAGACATTGGCTTTGAATGACTCACACGCTTTGACAAAAGTGTGCTGAATTCTCTTGCTAATAGTTGGCTTTGAATGAATCATGGGTGTTTGCAAAAGTGTGCTGAATTCTCTTGCTGATAGTCTCTAGAAGTCTCTGCACTTCCTCTGGTAAGATAGTGACAAAACCATCTGGTTGTATACTGCAAGTGGAGGCTTGATTCAAAATTGAATAGTTGAGCTTCCACATCAGCATTCTATATAGCATGCTTCTTGAGCAACTTTTCTTTAGCCATCGACTTTTGTAGTGCTAAGATCTATTGTTGAGCCACCAGAATCTATTGTTCGTGGTGAGTTGTCTGAGTAAATAGTTGTTCATATGTCTCCTTCAAGGATTTTGCTATCTGTTGCAGTAATTCATAATCATTTGCCTGCTCTTGTAGTTGAAATGTCATTTCATTAATGGCTACAGCCTACACCATTGTTTCATTTTCCAGTTCTTAGATGCGCAACATGCAACAAGAGTTGTCATCTTGTAGGTTGGTGACCTGCTTCTTGTACTTCTTGGCCTCATGCTTTGCTTCTTCAAAAAATCCATTGAATTACTGTGTTTTCTTTGATTCTTGATACAAGCTGTCACCCAATTGTTGATTGCTGAACACCTATTGCTCGAGGTCAACCTGAAGTTGATGGTTGTGGAGTTGGAGCCAATCACAATGCTTGGCAATCTACTAATAATGCTCCATGTCATGGACAATGAGGCCTTGCATATGCAATAGGGAGCTACTGAGTCTGCCAAACTCATGCAAGCGACATTGCTCATTGACTCCAAATTGCCAAAATTGTTCATTGGCCGTAGGCAAGGGTGGAATCTCTAGGAATTCTTTGTCAGCTTTGAGTGCCAAAGGTGGTGAATTCCATGGGCAAGTGGGTGGGGATGGCAAGGAACAATTGACACTTGGGGATCTACCAAGCCGTGAATAAGAGCATGACAAAGGAGGAGATGGGCTAGGAGGTGCACGATTGCAAGAAGGTGTCACAATCTTATCTGTAGGTTTTGGAGAAGGCATAGGGGATGGAGAAGGTTTCTTGATCAGCGAGGGTGGTGGAGAAGAAGGGGTGGAAACATCCTACATTTGTATATCCATCAATGGAAGGGAGGGTGGAGGGAAGCAGATGAAGAGACTTTGTTGTCCACCGAAGAAGAAGGGGGATGTGAAGGAGGATCCGCCATTTGATTCGGATTGACTTGTTTGATGCTGGAGGAAGAGAAGGTGGCAATAATGCGAGTCAGTGAGGTTAGCACAAAATCAGATTTACGCTTTCCTCTTCTTCTTCTTTAGCGGGGGAGGCCATCTCTGCAAAAACGTGGGGGATCAATATGATGGGGGTATACTGATAGGGAACTCATTGTGAAACAGAATGGACAGAATGTATGGACTGGTCTGTGTGCCATAGTGCCGACAATGATAGAATAAAACTATCATGATATTGAATATGGGCGATGTTGCAGATTGAGGGTGATTACAAGAAAGTGTAAAATTGAGCACTCTGGCTCAGGCGAGCAACTAATGGTGTACTTATTTTAGCTATAGCGAGGGAACAATTGTTCCATGATTGCTCAAGAGATAGATGGCACTAGCACTGAACCACGAGTGGGTAGGAAGAATCAGTGACCCGCTTCGATTAGAGTCACGCTGAGCTCATATCCGCTAAGGTGCATAGGCTAGAAGGCATAGGCTTCGATCAGAGTCATGTTGAGCTTGGTTAAGACTTTCTACGGGGGGTGTGCCACAACAGCTTCACACTACAGAAGGCAAAATCTACCTAAGTGACATGGGGTAAGGAAGGCATTGGTCTAATCAGAGACTACTGCAGAGAGAGGCTCAAATGGGGCTAGCACTTCTATGAAAACGTATACACATAGAAATCTTAGAATCACAAGACACACAAGTGCAAGCAAATACTCAAAACACAATAGCAAATGATCGTGAAACAGAGGGATTCTAAACAAGCATGGTGGCATGTTGTCATGATGGAAGAACGGGATGATCGTAATAATGAATGCAAGTCAAGGAAGATATGTGATAACAATCATGCAAACCATGTAGACATGGGCGGCGAACAAATGATTGAGTACATGGAAGGTGACTGAAAAGGATGAAGCTTTGACCATCGACCATATTTTTAACCATTAATCCAACAAGGGTCTCTAATCAGAAAGTTGACACACCAATCTGTGCCGAAATCCAGTACGGACCGAACCATTAGACTTTGAATTTTCTTGCTGCATGATCAGACTTGGAGTTGTAGAATAGTACAAGTTGTCCTACTTCAAAAATTGGAGTTTGTAAGAAATGATCATGCATCAAGGCTTCTCTCAACTATACTTCTTGCATGAGAAAAAAGCTTTCAAATCTCTGCTCATCGAGTGCCCGTAGATCATCGATGTGAGTATATAGTGACTCAGTTGGTAAAAAATTATGCTCGATGGCAATTGTTAGACTAGGAACAACCACTTCCATAGGAGCAACAACTTCAAGTCGATAGGCTAGTTTAAAGGGAGTATATCGTGTAGTAACCTTGTACGTTGTGCAGTATGCCCAAAAAACGGCAAGCAAGAGTTGATCCCATTGATCAGGACAACCAGTAATTAACTTTTTAAAGTCAACAGTGTTTTATTTGTGCTTTCAACAAGAACATTAGCATGGGGATAATATGGAGTACTAAATTTATGTGTAGTGTGAAAGGAAGTTGTCAAAGCTTCAATTAATTCATTTGCAAAATGAGTGCCCCTATTGGACACTATTTCAAGGCGAAGACCAAAACGTGGAAAAAGATCTCGAGTTAAGCACTTGGTGACTATCATAGTAGTGGCAGAACAAATTGCCCAGTCCTGAGCCTAGCATGTAGCATAGTCAGTGCAAGTCAAAATATAATGATTTGCAGTGAGGGCAGTTGGAGGAGTAAATGGGCCAATAAAATCCAAGCCCCATTTTTGGAATCGCTGGAGAGGAAGAACATGCTATAAAGGAAAGTGATGTCATGGCAAGGGTTAATCAATTTGTTGGTAGGGTTCACACTATCACACATATGCATGCACATAGTGTTGCATGGTTGGCCACCATAGACCACTTTGTAGGACCTTTTTGTGCATTAGTTCCATCAAAAAATGACCAATTGAAGGTGTAGCGTGAGCCAAGGCTAAAACAGATGGTACTTTCTGCATCGGGACACACCGAAGCCAAGCTCCTAAAGGGTCAACATGGTATATTTATCTTACAATGATACGAAACCATCTACTGCACAAATCCAATTTCTACCTTGCTATTGCAGACATAGAGTTTGGTGGAAAACTATCGTCAAAATAGTCATAAGGGTATCATAATAGAAGTCAGCAAGATTCCATTGAACCAACAAGGAGCTAGGTTTAGTTATGTAATTAGGCGGGAAGGAATCCTCCACTCCCACCAAAGCTTCACTAGAATCTAACCGAGACAAAAAGTCAGTAATCGCATGGGAAGACCCCATGCAGTGCACCACATCATATTCAAATTCTTGCAGAAGAAGAACCCATCTTGCAAGTCTACTAGAAAACCATATAAGTTAATGCAGAGTGATCCACATGGAAGGTAAATTTTAGGTCAACTAGGTAGTTCCAAAATTTTTTCATATAGTAAATGAGTCCCAGACATTCACGCTCAGTAATAGAGTAATTTTATTTGGCAAGAACTAGACATTGCTTAGCATAATAGACCGAATGATACCACTTATCTTGAAGTTGCATGAGGACAATCCCTATAGCAATGTCTGAGGCATCCACAAAAACATGGAAGGGGAGGTCCCAATTTTGACCTTACAGGATTGGAGCTTGTCTAAGCAATCTTTTAAGTTAGACAAAACTTTCCTGACACCCGATAGTCCACTAGAAGTCAAGAAGGGCCACTATAGTTAATCAAGTAAGGGGAATGGTTAAGTGAGCCAACCACCATAAGTGGCAGTCATGCCACTTGATCTACTTGACGAACCGTAAAACATCTTTCTGTGATTTTGGGGGTGGGACATGTAAGATAACCTGTACTTTATTACGATCTACTTGAATTCCTCAATGCGAGATGATATGTCCCAATAGTTCACCATAGGAAACAACAACGATAGATTTACTAGGGTTTATGCACAGTCGATAATCTCTACACTTAAGGAAGTAGAGTCGAAGATGCAGTAGATGTGCATTTGTAGCATTGGAAATAGAGAAATCATCCAAGTAGCCTCGCATATAACATGTGAGGTAAGGAGAAAAAATCTCCTCCATACAATGTTGAAATGTGCTAGGGACATTCTGGAGCTTGAACCACATGCATACACTCCCCAATTGGCAATAAAAGTTGTCTTCAAGATATCTACCTCAGTCCTACAAACCTGATTGTAACCAATACATCTATCTGAAAAAGAGTGCATTTCTCATTAGCCGGCTTTATTGAGCATACTGTCTAGGAATGGTAGAGGAAAGGGATCAAGTATAGTAGCAACGCTCAATTTTTGGTAGTCAATACAGATGCATAATTGTTTAATCTTCTTGGGGACGATAACAATTGGAGATATCCACTCTCCATGCTGAACTAGAACTATAAACCCAACCCAAAGCAAACATTCTAATTCCTCTTTAACTTTCTTAGCATAGTATGGGTTCATGCTATAAATGTGTTGCTTAGATGGATAAGCAAGTGGTTTAAGGACCACTCTGTGTTGATATATCCTAGGATCTAGGCCTTTCATATCTTTATAGTCCCATGAAAATATGTCAATAAACTTAGTTAGTAATGATAGTATATCCTTTTTAAAAGATTCTTCCCAACTTGCTCTAATCTTAACAGGTCACGGGTTTACCTCATCTCCTTTGCAAGTGATTAATTGATCTTCAGGGACATAAGTTTGTTGATGAAAAATATAATCCATCCCTTGATGTATATATTTTGGTAGATCTGCTTAGTTCAATAAGTTGTCCAATAACATTTTGGTCTCTCTAATAGTGGGTTGCACAATGCAAGAAGCTAGGGACCAGTGATCTGATACATGCTATAGATCAACTGTGCCCAAGGAAAGTAAATCTTGATTAGCAGAGAGGAAGGCAGTTTCCTCATCACTGGAAAGATCTTCCAACATATGGAAGCATGAAGGTAGGGTCTAGCATGAAGGGTCTAACATGAAGCTCACATGGTTTGATCTCATCAAGAGTCACAATATACATTTAAAAATTAATTCATAAGAGGACCAATCTTGCAGGACTTTGGCCTATTTTAGCCATGGATGACCAAAAAGTAAGTTAAAGTCTAGGCTCCACTCAGGCAGGCCCTAAACAACAAACATCATCTTGTGATTACATTTAAAAATTAATTCATGAGATGACTAGTCTTGTAGAACTTTGGCCTCTTTTAGCCATGGACGACCAAAAAGTAAGTTATAGTCTAGGCTCAACATAGCCAGGTCCAAAACAACAAACATCATGTGAAAAACTAGACCCTGCAATGTAATGGGAATATTTTTGACTAAGCCCACTAGATGGACTCTAGACTGGTCAACCATCATGACAAAGAATTTAATAGGTTCAATCTTGTTCGAGCCCAATTTCTTGCATAGAGCTACAATGGCAATATTAACACCAATACCACCATCAATAAGTACTTGTGTAATTTTATGATTTTTGTGTCACAAGGAAGGAGATAAGGAAGAGAGCTCACACACACTCTCACAATCAAAGAGGAGCACACATAGAGATTGAGGCAAGGAAGAATGATCTTCTTCTTCTTCTTCTAAAAGGAATGTACAAGAATGACCTAAAACAGCTATACAACAAGTGCAATATATAAAGAATAGTACATAAGAAAAATCCTAAGGTCCGCGAATGAGTGAGCTGGCATGAAAAAAATATGCCATCACCTAGGTAGATAAATCTAGTAAAGCTCAATGAAGTATTCTTGGCATATACGGATGTGACCACTATGCATGTCAGAGAAATGAAAAAGTGATATATGTCATTCTGGATCATCACATGTTGAGCTTGATATCTCAAAAATCCCCCTCAAGCTCAACATCATGTCCTATAGTCCAAGCACCTTCTGAAACTTCTTCAACTTCTTCAACTTCTCAACTCTAAGTGCTTTAGGGAAAATATCAGCAACCTACTCATTTGTCCTCACATAAACAAGGTCAATATCACCTACTAATACCTTTTCCCTCATGAAATGATAATGTACTTCGATATGCTTTGTTCTAGCATGAAAAATAGGGTTTCATGCTAATTGTATGTTACTAAGATTATCACAATAGATGGTGATAGGATTTTGCAATTCCACACCTAAATCTACAAGTAACATCTCTCCCAGGATGCTTCACATGCTACCATTACAACACTTCTATACTCAGCCTCTGTACTCAACAAAGCAATAGTGGGTTGCTTCTTACTGCTCCATGCAATAGCTACACTTCCAAGCAAGAACAAAAAGCCATTAATAGATCTTCTATCTGGAATACTACCGGCCCGATATGCATTAGTGTATCCATGAAGTTGCAAACTTACGCCAGCTTCATAAAACAATGCATAATCCAAAGTAGCACTCGGATAATGTAGAGTGTGTCTCAGAGCATCTAAATGTGGCTTCCTAGGAACCTGCATAAATTGACTTTCTAGTCGAACAGTCTAGCTTAGATCAGGCCTTGTAATTGTGAGATATATCAAACTTCCCACAATTTTCCTGTACATAGTAGCATTTTCCAATGCTTCACCTGATGTAGTATCTAACTTCAAATTATGATCTAATGTCATAGAAATTGGCTAACAATCAGCCATACCATATTTTTGCAGCACACTCAAGGCATATTGCCTTTATGAACTCCGTATACCTATTTTTGTATGTATAAACTATATGCCCAAGAAATAGCGCATCACACCCAGATCTTTCATATCAAATTCCTGCATAAGGAGTTGCTTTACCTCTTTAATGCTTTCTTCATTATCACCACCTATAATCAAGTCATCAACATAAATAGCCACAATCATTATGCCATCATCACCCTTTGTTGCATATAATGAATGATCTATATCACACATATAAAATCCAATGGTGGTTAAGTATTCAACAATCCTTGCATGTCAAGCACAAGGGGCTTGCTTAAGTCCATACAAAGCCTTTTGCAACTTGAAAACATATCATGTGTGCTTTGAATCTTCATATCCTTGTGGTTGGTCCACATATATTTTTTCTTCTTGTAACTCACCATGTAGGAAAGCATTCTTCACATCCATGTAATGCAAAGTCCATCCTTTTGCTATAGCTACTACAACAAGTGTTCTGGTAGTAGACATTTTAGCTATAGGGCTAAACGTTTCCTCATAATCAATGCCATATGTTTGTACATATCCTTTTGCTACCAATCATGCTTTGTATGTGCTTGTGCTACTGTTGCAAAGAAACGAGGCACAACAGAGGAGCCCCAAAATTTTCAAATTAATGGGTATAAAATTTCTTCTTCAAAATTCTAGGAAATTCCCTCGAAACTATGTAAATGCACTAGAGGAATCCTCTAGATGCATAAGCCCCAAATCCTTGTAACATAATTCTTGTAAAATAGTAGGAAATCAAGGATTAGTGAATAAAGTGCCGGTCTCTGGTGCGAAAGGACCATTTTTAGGGCACATGTATATAAGTCACTTTGTGACTGTTCGTAAGAACTTTTTGCCATTGTGAAGAAGGAGAGATGAAATTCGAATTTGCTTCTTTCCTGCTGATTTCCATCTTCTCTATGATCTTTTGTGTGTGTATGATGCTTGGAATGTGTGTGTAGGGCTGTTAGCTATCCCTTCCCACCATTTTCGAACTACTGTAGTGTGTGTGAGCCACCACAAGTTGTAGAGCAAGTGTTGGTGTTTCCCACCATTCACTGTTTTGGGCATAACTTAAAGAGCATTTGTCTCAGCACTGTCAATAGATGCGTCTCATCGAGAGCTTCAAAATGAACCCACTATTGGCCATATTCAGAGTTCGAAGTTGGGAGAAAAGTTCGAATTTGTGCTTACTGCTATCAGTGGTATCACAGCATGCATTTTCAGAGAGTTAGTGAGTTAGAGAGCAGATAAGTCCTTTAACATGCATTGTAGCTTAGCCACTTCACTTTCCATCATGTGTGCACACGTCTTCATACACTTGGTTCATGTGGTTCTTCGGATTGATAATTAAATGTATATCGATCCATCACTATACGCACTTGTGGGGCGATTGAGATTTAGTCTCTTTGACACAAGTCCCTAAGGCTTCATGACTTAGGTACACACGTTTTTGGTGCTGTTGCTAGGGAACAAACTTAACCAAGGTGCCTTTGTGATGGTTATAGCTCTAGAGTGAAGGAATTACACTTGTAGAGGTGAATTCGTTCAGTCGCAATAGTCAAGCACTTCAACACTTGTTACTTCACATCCTTGAGGTGTGTGTAACAAGTTTTTAGGTTTAGGGTTAGGAGTGGAGAAGGAAGGGAAGAGTTAGGGTTAGGTTAGAGAGAGGATTAGAGTAGGAAGAAGTTGGAAACATCAAGAAAAATCCCAAGAAATTGCCAAAATTAGTGTAGAGTAGGTCTCAAGCATCACAAAACTATAAAACCAAACAATTAGTTCATTTGACACCAGTGCTGGAACTGGTATCGTGAGTGGAATAGTGATCGGTATCGCCTGAGTGGTATTTTGCCTGACAAGTAAAAAGTGACTGTGAGAGCTCAAATCTTAGGCAAGACATCTTTGAAGGTAAGCTAACACAAGTTTTTAATATCAAAATTACTTCAAAAACACCACCACACGTGATTAGAGACGTTTCCAGTATCGTGGGGTAGAACAGGGAGTTTTTGGAGAGTCTTTGAGGGAGACAGAGGGTCAAGAGTAAGGAGGAATGAGAATGAAACATATTTGCACAAAATGTTTTGAGTTTAGAGCGATTTTGGCTGAGGCGTCACGATCGGTCGAGTTTTGGTATCGCGATACCAAAGTTCCCTAGTATTGTGATACTCACCTGGTATCGTATCACTGCATACCCACTTGAGGTATCATGATACCATTTTGGTATCATATCATTGATCGAGCAGTATCGTATCGCGTACACTATTGGTATCGTATCACCAACTTAGTATCGTATCGTGCAAAAAGTGGTATCGTATTGCCCTACCTCTATGGTATTGTATTGTCCATTATTCCAGTATCGTATCGTGAGGGATCCAATATCGTATTGTCACTTACACTAGTATCGTATCGTGAAAAATTTGGTATCGTATCGTTTCCAAGCCAGTATCGTGTCCCAACTTTTGGCATCATATCGTGCAGTGGATAAGTATCGTATCGTGCAAAGTTTTGGTATCCTATTGTGAGGAATCTGGTATCGTATCATCCTGTGATCAGGTATCGTATCGTCCACTACTTTAGTAACATATCGTCACATGCAGAGATATTGTATCGTGTAAATATTGGTGTCATATCGTGTTATTTCGTGGTATCATATCACATGAAGTTTTTGGTATCGTATCGTGTCATAACTGGTATCGTATCGTTTGTCTTGTATCGCCAAAAGTGGTATCATCTAGGACCAATCAAGTCCTTTGAGGGCAAATCTGGGAGAAGTTGAAGAGTCAATAGTGGGGAAGTTGGAAGCCAACATAGGCCCGTGTGGAGCCCTCCATTTTTTCTCATCGAATACCAATGACACCTGATGCAAAACCATCAAAGCAACACCCTTACACTTATAATGATGTCTATGTAGCAAAAATTAAAGAAGAGATAGAAAAGCTATTAGCAGCCGGATTCATTTACGAGATAGAACACACCAAATGGGTGTCAGCATTAGTGGTTGTGCCCAAAAAGAACGGGAAATTAAGAGTGTGCATTAATCTAAAGAAAGTCAATGCAACCACAATCCGTGATAGCTACCCATTACCTATCACTGATCACCTCTTGAAAAGAGTCACAGGTAAAGAAGTCTATAGCTTCCTAGATGGATTCTCCGGATATAACCAAGTAGCTATTGCTACAGAGGACCAACATGAAACCGCATTCACGACAGAATGGGGTGTCTATGCTTTCAGGGTGATGCCGTTTGGGCTCACGAATGCCCCTACCACTTTCCAATAGTTGATGTGTCATGTCTTCAAAGAATTCCTAAGGAAGAGTATGGAAGTATATGTAGATGACTTATGCACATACTCATATCGGAGACAAGAACATATTCGGGAGTTGCAAAGAATATTTGAAAAATGTCGGCAATATAGAGTGTGCCTGAATCCTGAGAAGTGCATATTTATGGTGAGACAAAGAAAAATCCTAGGACACATTGTATCTAGGAATGGAATATCCACTAATGAACACAAGATCAAAGTAATCCTAGAACTTCCAAGACCAAGAAATACAAAGGAAGTGCAAGCATTTATGGGTCATTGTGGATACTATCGTCGATTTATCCACATGTATGCCATAATTGCCAAGCCATTGTATGGATTGTCGACCCAATTTATGTGGACAGATGAATGCAAAAAAGCCTTTAATGAACTAAAAAAACGACTCATCACAACACCTATCTTGAAAATACCCAATTGGAACAAGCCTTTTCATATTCATGTGGATGCATCCAACTATGCAATAGGATGCATTCTAGCTCAATCGAAAGATGAAGGAAAGTTGGATCATCCTATTGCATATGCGAGTAGACAATTGAATCAAGCTGAAAGAAACTATACAACTATAGAACGAGAAGGTTTAGGGATGGTGTACGCTGTAACGAAATTCAGGCACTACCTTCTAGCCAACAAGTTCAAGCTATTCATAGATCATCAAGCCTTATTGTACTTAGTGAATAAGCCTTATAACACGGGAAGGCTAGTAAGATGGTTTCTGTTATTAATGGAGTTTGGTTTTGAAGTGATTGTGAAAAATGGGAATACCCATGTGAGAGCTGATCATCTATCTAGGTTAACACATGGAGAGCCACCTAATGGAGTATCAGATGATTTTCCAGACACTTACCTATTCAATTTGGAAGTATGTCCTAAGTGGGTAGAAAATCTAATTTCAATACTCATGCATGGACCACAACACTCATTTAACAAGGCGATTAGAAAGGAAATTCTACAATCATGAAACTTACACATTGTAGCAAGAAGTGTGTACCATAAAGAACCCAATGGTGTATTGTCTAGATGTGTAGAAGAAGACGAACAAAAGGACTTGATTGAGCAAGCCCATGTAAACAAATGGAGAATGCACAATGGAACCCATGTAACTCTAAGGGAATTGAAACAATTAGGAGTCTATTGGCCTGATATGCATAAGGATGTTCATGAGTATGTTGGTAGTTGCACGGAGTGTCAAGAAACCACTACAAATGACCATACATCATTGCCTTCCTCTACAATAGCACCCAACTAGAGTAAGACGTTAGTGAAATTCTTAACACGAGAGCATGAGGGAAGAACAAGTTTAGCTAGGAAACGATCCCTAGAAGAAATGAGTAAGGACTATGTTATCTTGGGGAGACAATTATTCAAGAAAGGAAAAGACAATCAGCGACGACTATATGTGCATGAAGGGGAGTACTTACCCATATTAGAAATGGCACATGGAGGTGCCCCAAGAGGACATTTCTCAGCCGAAAGGACTTTAAAAATGATTCTGTTTGTAGGCTTGCGATGGCCAACTCTACATATGGATGCAGACACCTACGTACGAAGTTGTGAGGCATGCCAAAGAGCGAAGTACCCTATTAGATGAGATGACATGCCTTTGAGACCTATGGTTTGCAGGAGAGCCTTTTCCAAATGGGGTATTGATTTCATAGGACCCATTAATTCACCAGCCAAAGGATCACACACTGAGTACATAATAGTGGCAACAGACTATCTAACTAAATGGGTAGAAGCAAAAGCAACTAGAAAAACCGATGCATAGACCACAACTAAGTTTCTTTTTTAGCACATCTTTACTCACTTTGGACTACCTATAGAGATAGTAAGTGACCGAGGAACTCACTTCATTAACGAAGTAATAGAGTCCTTGATGAATGAATTCTTAGTGATTCATAAGAAATCGGCCCCTTATCATCCTCAAGCCAATGGTCAAGTAGAAAGTTCTAATAAAGTGTTGTGCACTGTACTGACAAAGGTAGTCAATAGTGGAAGGTTAGATTGGGACAAACAATTGCATCATGCAATTTGGGCCTTCCATGTGGCTTACAAGACAACCATTGGAACTACTCCATTTAACATAGTGTATGGACAAAATGCAATCCTGTCAATCGATTTTTTGGTGCCTACTTTAAGAGTAGCACAACAATATGAATGGACAGGACATGAGTTGTCCAAGCAACTCAAGCAGATTGAGAATCTACACGAAACAAGACTACAGGTTTTTGGGGGAATTTATGTCGCGAAGAGGAGACAGAAAGCATATTATGATGCGTACATCAAAGATAAAGGCCTAAAAGAAAGAGATTTAGTCTTGGTGTATACTTTGAAGCAACACGCCAAGAAGCTACAGAAATGTGGATATGGACCCCTATTAATCAATAGGATTTCAATGAGTGGAGCAGTCAACCTAGCCACATTGGATGGAGATATACTACCCAATTACATAAGTGGTTGTCGAGTAAAGCGATATATGGAACCATTGATGGATCAGATGTTAGCACGACTCGTAGGTGTGCAAAACCGGAAAAAAGAAGAAGAGAGAATTAGAGAAGAAGCAAGACAAGAAGCCCTAGAGCGTATCAAGAAACAAAAAGAGTGGATAAGGCAAAGGGATGAATGATATTTACAAGGAGATGAACCAATTCCCATGGACAATTACCAAGTTCACCAAGCCACTACAAATAACCTCAGCATATCTCAACCCTATTTGAACATATGGATTGGCACTACAGAATACCAGTTGATAGATGCATTAATCGACTCAAGAGCAGCACTCAGCTGCATACGAATGATGGTTATTAAGCGTCTTCAAATGATCATAAAACCAACTAAAGCTCACATGATAGGCATTGGGGGCCAAGTCATAGAATGTATTGGAGAAGCCCTAATATCCCTCCACCTAGGGAATTCCACCATGGAGCAATGAGTTTTGGTATGTAAAGATAAGGATTTAATAGAAAACATGATCCTAGGACAAGATTGTATTATTGAGAATGAAGTGAGCATTCATCTAGCTCAAGGATACATCTCAGCCAAAATAGGGCATAAGGAAATCTTTAGCCTGTTAGAAGAAAGAGTTCCTCACAAGCATGAAGTCGTCAAGCGTGAGAGAGAAACCCCAGAAGAAGAGTTATAAAACAAATCAATCGAGAGCACACCCAAAGGAGGCCCTGGGCTAGAATTACCAACAAATATGAAGGTGTCACTTAACCATGTGCCTTCTTTTCCCATGAGAGGTGAACTAAAGAAAGCCAGTGAGGAGAATACTCCTAAAATTATCTATACCAAAGGAAAACCATCCCAATGGAAATCTACTACTCGAACGTCATATCCAGGGAAGGATCAAAGGACTAAACCAGGTGATTACACTCAAAAGCACACCAATCTGTCAGTGGATTCAGAAGGATCAATGGATTTCAGAAATACTTGTTTACAATGGATTCAGAAGGATCAAAGGACTAAACCAGGTGATTACACTCAAAAGCACACCAATCTGTCAGTCAAAGCAAGAGGAAATCACCATTACTCAATGCCACAATGAGAGCCACCAAGACTCCTTCGTGTGTGGCTTCCAAGATCATTAGTAGAGGACGAGAAAACACGACAACATGTGGATTCCAAAACAGGTTAGACAAACTGCAACCCAAGAGCTAGAAAAAATCAAGGAGATATCACACCAACAAGGTGAAATAAAGTGGTCCAAAAGGAGCCACCAAAGGTACCAGAGGAACACGACATCAACCAATCAGACTTCAAGAAAGAAGGAGGAAAAGTCTAGAACACGACAAAACCAGGAGAAGACAAAGCCTCAAACATCAACTACATAGAGGCTACAAGGATAGGAAGAACAGACTCAATAGGACTCCACTTGCACTCATGAAGAGTCGATGTCACCTAAAGTATGCATGCCAGGGCCACATTACGAGGCCATGCATTTGGCACATAATATGTTCAACAAAACTAGTGGTCCACATTTCCCACTTGGGAATAGATCCTAGATTCTACTTCCATAGGAATATAAATTAAAGGAATGTGGTAAGAGACCTTACTTACTTAAGCAAGGGGAAACGGAGTGACACAATAAGCAACATGTCACTGAGACACACATAACACATGGATTAACTTCTGTAATAAGCTAATGTTCCCCTTATTACAAGTGCAGATGGCTTCTGAGGACTGTGAAGCGACTATTCAGAAAGAGGTGCTAGAATTTCCCTTACAGAGTGTGACAAAAGCAAAAGGTCATTGGTTTCGGGAGGACCAACCTGCTGGGGACTATTTGTTCTTAGTAACAATCAAGATTATGGACACGGACCATCAATTTCCAATGATGTCCCAAGATTTCAAAGTGGTCCATGAACTTCCATCCACTATTGACATAATGAAGAAAGCAAGCATTCAGAAGAACTTTGAACTAACAATCTACAAATCAGACTTCCAGTGATGCACATAGGTGATGAATACCCTCCAACCGGCTCTAGATGACCCATTAATACCTGAAGCCAGAGTTCTAGAAGCTGCAAGACAATGGGTAATCATTCAATTCACCCATGATTTGATAAAGGAAGCCTTCACATGGGAAAAGGATGGAAACACAGTCTTGAAAGATGAAAGCCGAGGTGCTAAAACACGAACATTCACGGACATCAATTGTGTCGACATAGAAGAGGAGGTCAAATTGATTCATCAACACTTTTGCTTCCCAAACATGCATCGAGATATTGCACCACAAAAGATCATAGTGTAGATGCTATCTCATGCCATCAAACAAATAGGGAACCAAGTGAATATGACATCATATATTCAAGAATGCCTTTTTGAAGCAAAGAAACTGTGGAACCATAAGTTCTTGAATGAAAACATTGCATTAACAATACTGATCTACCATGCCCTAGGCATTCAGGAACATTTAAAAGAGATGCCCTCATCTGAAGAAATGGCTAAGTATGCGATGATTGCCACCATTCCAAGGAAAAAGAAAGGAGTAAAAATAGTAGAAGAAGCTAAAACTAGCCTCAGCCGAGAATGAGAGGTACGAAAAAACTACGAGAGATGATGCAAGCAGAAGAAGTTGTTCCACTGTCAAAAGGATACATGTACTTCCGAAAACAAGGCTAGATCCGACATTACGCCCATCACAGAAGTGGAACTAACCAAAGCCATGGAAGCAACTCATCAATACATGGAAGGTCAGGTAAACCTGCCGGTACAAGGACATCATTACCAACAGACTATTGTAGACAATGAACAATGAAAGAGACTGATGAAGGTTCATCAATATAGAGAGTTGGGGTTGGCCAACTCTAGTTCATAGTCCAATACCCTAGAAGAGCAAGAACGATCTATGCTGAATGTGGATATTAAAAGTGATGATGGTCAGTGGGAGGAATCAAATCAAGTAAGTGATGACTTTGGAGTGGAAGGTACAATGATAGATCAGATTCTTGATGACACTATCAAAGGCAACACAAGGTAGGAATCAACTAAAGAAGAAATTCATGTATTCAAGGTGAATGAATTTTGAACATTCAAATCATAGAGACTCACTTAGGAGGAGGAGCATCGATTAGGAATCCAAAGGAAGAAGAAATCAAAGAAACAAGGGAGGAGCTTGACCCCTTCACACCAATCAGGGTGGTGGCGGAACCTTGTCCTTTGGATGTCACTTTTCAAGGTAGTTGTTGAGAAAAGGGGAACAACAAACCCTAACCGCCTCACATGGAAGTGAGAAGTTTCTCCAAGTTGGGGCAAAGAATGAGAGGAGAGGTTCACCCACGCTCAAGGAGCAATGGCAACAATGGCCAACATCACAAGGAGCAAAGGGGAACATCCTCCCAACCATGCACACACACATGCAAATCCATACACCAAGACCATCGCCTTGCACACAAGGAAGCAAGAGAGTAGCAAATGACACCTTCTTCCATTACCAAAATGGAGGCCAAGGCCATGGCCAAGGGACCTCCTCTTTACAAGAAATAGCCTCTATTTATAGGCTCAGTACAATTCCCCATGTGCTCCTTTTGACTAGTCAAAAAGGAGCACATGCCTAACTTCCATATTTCAAAAAGATCTTTTCTAACAACCAAATCTCCCAAGGAAGAAGAATACGTGCGCGTGGAGATTTTTCTAGCCTTCTTGACAAAGGTGAGCATTTACAACTAGGCTCCATAGCTTTAGTTTATGAGAAATATTAAAAAGTGTCTAGGGGAGGGTTCTTATATGAAATCCTAAATAGATACAAAAAGAGATATTATTTTGGTCTAGGGAGGGTTTCTATGCACAATTGTGGGTATGTGCATACCCTACAACCCAACACTCTCCCCCCCCTAGACTTTGTCGTCCTCGAGAAAGCTAAGAGGAAAGGATCATACACAACAGAACTGGTTCAATCTTGAGTTCTTCAATTCTGAGAAGCTCTAGGTCTACAAATCTTCCATTCTGTAGTTTGCAGTCTTCAAGTCTTCATACTCTTCATTGATCTTCAACACCTCAATCTTCAATCTTCCAAATCTGCAATACTGCAGGTCCTCAGTCCATCCTCAATATGCAAATCTTCAGTCTTTATAGCTGGGCGACACAATCCCCTTGGGGGGCAGTCATTCAGTCATTCCTCCCATTGTGCAGTCCTTTGTAAGGCTGGAAATGCCTTCTTCAGCAGCTCTCAAACCTGAAATAAAATACAAAAAGCAAGTAGATTGCATCTAATAATGAGATAAACATTCACTTCAAATTTAGTTTCCACTTCAGGGGCATTAAGTCTTATAGGACTAGCTTAAGTCCACATAGAGAGGTAGCTATTCCTGCACTCTGCAAATTAAAGCACCAAAGGCCAAGAACTCAAGTAGTGGTCCATCTGACTTATATTTTTACCATGTCTCCATTACTTAAATCATAATCGTTTAGTTATATGACAACCAATGAGCAGAAGATGAGAATGGATGAGAATAACACACAACATTCAGTGACTAAGGCCATGTGTATCTTTTGCTAAGTAGACATGCTGGGGCAAGGTTTAAAAACTTTTCAAGTCATCAAGAGTAATTTCTGCGAATCATATTATCTCATGGAGAAGTTCAAAACCAACAAACCTGTGAGTATTAAAGAAACTCATCATTCACCAGAGAGCATCTATAGGAGTCCACACGAATCAAAGGTAAGTTCTGTGTGTGTTGGCCTATACTGTATTAAGTGAGCATTGTAAAACCAGAGAATTTCTTCCCTAGCAAAAAACAAGCATTCGGCCTTTGTGACAATTTTCCAGCAGTTTCCAAACTCATTCATAGATACACAAGGCGTAGTTTCCTTTATTAGTTAACTTGTCTGAAGCCTATATCTCTCAGATCACCCAGAGCCTAACACTCCATACTTCTCATCTGCATAACAAAGTGCAGGATGCCCCGAAAATCAACCGTCTTCCTTCCTTTGAACCTGCAACACTCAGAGACAAATTGAGCACATATATTATGATCATGAAGCATATCATGAATTTCTCATTCATTTGGAGGGGAATGAATGCCACAATTATTTTTCTAATCAGGTTGGATCCCTACAAATCTTATTATCATTCTTTATGAAGACAATCATTACAACCCTCCCTCATTATTCAAAGTAGTGTAGTGGCTAGCATATAAAGGTCAATGGTTAGCCCCAAACGACCCAAAAGCAATCATAATCCACCTTCAAACCTGTATCACACAATGAGACAAGATTAGATCACTAATGGGCAATCTGAAGAGCTTCATCACATGTATAGGTCTTTAAAGAGCATCCAAAATCCCCATGTGGCAGTCTCAGAAAGTCAAAACCAATGTCAGTAGTCCTGGCATGAACCAAGTGCCTCAAAACTTAGCTTCTTGAGAGTCAGGAGCAGTAAAGACCAAAAGACTAGTCTGCCACTTTAGACCTAGAATGCAAGTAAAGAACAACATAGGATATGCTTATCGTGTATGTCAAAACAAGTT
Source organism: Ceratopteris richardii (assembly GCA_020310875.1). Lineage (NCBI taxonomy): Eukaryota > Viridiplantae > Streptophyta > Polypodiopsida > Polypodiales > Pteridaceae > Ceratopteris > Ceratopteris richardii. Next base: position 39,734,408 of record CM035424.1, read on the forward strand.
TGATAAGTATTGACATTCTTAGCAAAATCAATAGTCTCAATTATGAACACAAGCCATAGGAGGATCATTCCTTCATGTCGTGTCAAAATGTCTGGACTTATCCCCTACAACTAAGTAGTCACACCCAACCCTTTATCGACAAGAGCAATTGAGTGTCTTAGTTTGTAACAACTTTAAACCTATAAGACTTAGATCAATGCAGAATATTGAGTCCCAAATCATGATCGCATCAATGCAAATGTATTACTGAATGTGGCTTGTTGGAACATCGAGAGAGAAACTTAAGACTTTTAGGTAGTGATGTAACAATCCTCTCAAAAGAGCATAATAGGCCATGGTCCGAAATCTGTGGAGTTGTGTTCAACTATGCTTCATAACACCTCTCTGAGTACTCCACATGCTATTAAGTTATTCTTGATTTCATAAAGTTTTCACCATAGGACAAGGATATCCCGTGCAACACATTAGAGTTCATATGTTAATCGCAGCACAAACAAACAGATGAAATTATTCAGCATTTCAAGTCCAATGAGCATAAAACATCTTCCAAAGCTTCATTCTGATGTTCTCATATTATGTATCTTCAACTTATGGTAAGCAAAACTAAGAACCAATGTGTAAAGCACATGAATAAGAGATGCAAGCATATGAGACAAACGTTAAAAAATATCCCTGACCATATTAGAAGCTCGTGACTCGCTACTGCGTTGGGGTCTAATCGTATGAATGCAAGCATGGAAAATACAAGAGGGGAAAGCACTATTATTTCTCATTTGACCTTCAAAGGATATTCAAAGGCCATCACCAACCACCGAATGCAGTCATACCTTTGCCAGTAGGAAACTCTCTTTACCCAACCTATGCAGAGGAGAAAGGCACCAATCCTGTGCAATATGGCACACAAAGGACAACATATACAAGAATTAGATCCAACTCTAATGGTGCATTACATAAGCAAGACATATCCTGAAGCCCAAAAAATCTCATCACAATGCTGCGGGATTATCAACAAAAGGTAGGTTAAAATAGAGGTTTCAAAAATATATAGCTTTGTCCTTGTCCTTGAGCAGAGTATATACGATAGCAGGAGACATGATAGGCTCGAACACGCCAACACTCAGCTCAACCGTATAGTTCCTTCGACTAGGATCCCAACAAAATGTGCCAATAGTGGTAAAGGGTGGGGACACTTTCCCATATAAAATATGCAGTCACTTATCCCCAACACCAACACCAAACAAGAGTTGGGTGTGACCTCCGAAAAACAGTCATCGAACCTCAAAATCTTGACATTTAAAACAATTAACAGACACATCCGGATGCACATAGGTTGGTTTGTGAGTGCAGTTGATATTCTGGCTACCATCCCTTGATGGTGCACTCGTAGAATTACACCAACCCCCTGAACACAGAGAACGAGCTTCTCACACCAAGATTCGACTAGTTTTCGGTTGCTAAGTGTTCAATGTCAACTGTCTATCGTCTGGAAGGGGGTGGGCCAAAGTTTGTGATTGAAATTGTTGCTGTCCTAGACCGATCTGCCACAAAAAGGACTTCGGAAGTGATTAGATTCAATTCATAGTTTGAGGTTTGGGAGCAGAGCAAACTGAAAATATTCTCAAAAAAGGACTTGGAAGCTTGCATAAATCATGAATAGAGCAAAATGCTTTTCAAAGAGGGTGCGCTATATACTGAAATACCTCACAGATTTTTCTCCATGCATTTAGCGCACACATGGCTACTGAACTTTAAAGCTTAACCACACAAATCTACAACATACCATCATTTCAACGTTGTGTCTTTTAAATACATAAAACTGCATTAATCAAGCATTCTACAGACAAGAGAAATAGAAGGGGGAGATCACATATTGTCCTCCACCCCTGTTGGAGTACATTCGGAGGCGACCACTAGGTATGGCTGGAGCAATCTAGGAAAGTCGATGGTGGGGAGAACTTCATTAGCAAGATATGGGTAATCTTTGTGCTGGGAGAAACTTCATGCATGTAGTAATAGAACCATAATCATGATCATTAGACTCCTTCGATGGCTCGATGAGAGCTAGAGAGCCATCCCCATATCCGCTTCGATGGTCGGGCAGAAGCCATGTTGTCCCAAATAGCACCAGCAAAGATCATAACACTGAAATCTGATAGTCGCTTCAAGAACAGATTAATTGGGAAGAGCTGAGTCAAAATACACCAAGGTCCAAAGATCTTCCTAGCCCGACATCCATGGTGTGACAATTAGCTTGGCGTGCAAAAATCTCTTGAGGCATGATGCTTCGATGACCTGGAACCATGATTTCTAGCAAGGAGCACAGCAGTGCGGCTGAGATTCTTGACTAGCATAGACCTTATGTTGCATCAGGTCAAGAGCCTGAGAAGAAAGGGGGAAATGGCCAGGGGAGCAATGCTCGAAACCATGCTGAGCAAAAATTCAGATGAGAGGGACAACAGAAACTCTTACTGGAGCCCGACCAAGGTCGGAGGAGCCATAGATTCACTCATACAGAAGTGGGAAAGCCTGGCTGAAACTTAGGCCCAAAGACAGAAGGGAGCCATAGCTCACCCACGCATCAAAAGAAACTAACAAACGGCAGGGAAAAGGTGGAGAGGAAATGTCAAACTGCTGGTCATTTCTTGAAGAATCAAGGGAGAAAGGCTCACCACACTGTCGACCATAGATCCAGAGGCGTAGCAATCTAGAATCCACCTTGATTGTGAACGCAAATTCTCTGTAGAGCTTGTGATTGCACAGCTCTTGCCGTCAATGAATGAACGCAAAACAGAAGCTTCAAGTCGAGCGGACCTCAATCCAGGAGCTTGCGACTTTAGCCCATGGGTGGAGGGAGAGCATGAAGCTCACCCCTGCATGTGCAACGAGGCCAAGAAAGAGCAACCCGGGAAGCCAGAGAGGCTTGACCCCCAACAACCCAAGAGAATGGGCAGAAGAGGAAGCCCCGCGGGCTCACCCCAGCACGAAATGAGAGATAGTGGGAGCCTGGAGGGAGGACATGAAGTTGCCAGCTACCCCACGCACTGCTGCCTCCTGCAGACATTTATTAGCTACATCAAATGTGCACGCCCCTCGAAGAATTGCGAATTGAACCTCACACCTAACCTCTCCGTTCATGAAAGAAATCTATCCCTTTCAATTTTCAAACCAAATGGGGCCTGTACCCACAGATGCGTGACATATCTAGTATATTTTTTTTTCGAAATTCATTTTTAACATTGTCTTTTTGAGGATAAAAAGAGGTGGGAACAAGAGAGAGAAAGCACTCCCCATCTCTCCATCCAAGGCACCACACAAATCAAGAAACGGAAAATTTTGGAAAGTGATGCATATGCAAGTGTGGAAATGTGTGTAGGTGCACAAAAGTGAGAGAGAAAAGGGGGGAGGGTGTTCATATGCAACAAACAAAGTAATGAACATTAATTACTCAAAAATTAAAAGAGGAGAGGTACCCTAGGCCAACCGAAGGCCACACGTATTCATCCTCCTCCAAGTGTCAAGGTGCATCTCACGAAGTATGGACACGCAAACTTGGAAAAACCAACGGCTAAAGGCCGACGTCCCCGGCAACGGCGCCAATTTGTTGAGAAAAGGGGAACAACAAACCCTAACCGCCTCACATGGAAGTGAGAAGTTTCTCCAAGTTGGGGCAAAGAATGAGAGGAGAGGTTCACCCACGCTCAAGGAGCAATGGCAACAATGGCCAACGTCACAAGGAGCAAAGGGGAACATCCTCCCAACCATGCACACACACATGCAAATCGAGACACCAAGACCATCGCCTTGCACACAAGGAAGCAAGAGAGTAGCAAATGACACCTTCTTCCATTACCAAAATGGAGGCCAAGGCCATGGCCAAGGGACCTCCTCTTTACAAGAAATAGCCTCTATTTATAGGCTCAGTACAATTCCCCATGTGCTCCTTTTGACTAGTCAAAAAGGAGCACATGCCTAACTTCCATATTTCAAAAAGATCTTTTCTAACAACCAAATCTCCCAAGGAAGAAGAATACGTGCGCGTGGAGATTTTTCTAGCCTTCTTGACAAAGGTGAGCATTTACAACTAGGCTCCATAGCTTTAGTTTATGAGAAATATTAAAAAGTGTCTAGGGGAGGGTTCTTATGTGAAATCCTAAATAGATACAAAAAGAGATATTATTTTGGTCTAGGGAGGGTTTCTATGCACAATTGTGGGTATGTGCATACCCTACAACCCAACAGTAGTGCTACCAAATTGACCACGAATGAAGAGGAGGAAAGAGAGCAAGAGATACACCTACAAATAAGACAATTGCACAACGAAACCATACACGTGGAGCAAGGAAGAGACATACAAACAAGGGAAGAACCAAGCATCCCCAAAACATGGTTGAATGCGGATGTCGCTAAATTAAAGCTAGTCATCCAACAAATGATACATGGCTGAATGTGGATGTCGCTAAATTAAAGCCGGTCATCCAACAAATGATACAAAATGCTATGGACACTCAACACTTAATGCTTGAAGCAGATGCAAACTATGATATGGCCGTGTGAGAGAAAAGTCAATTCCAGGAAATAAGTGAAAGCTTATCTACAAAATTAATTCAAGCTCAACAGGCACTCTCGGCCAAGGAATCAGAAGCCGAAGCAGCAAAACTAGTGATGAAGAACCAACAGCTTCGATATCAACTTAATGAGCTGCAAAGAAAATATGAAGTTGGTGAAGTAGAGAAAGTAAGAATGAATGCATGAAGAAAGTTGCTTGAAAGTCAAATCAAAGTATACATGGAGGAAGCAGACACTTTAAGGAATATGAATAAAGAGCTTATGACTGCCATATTATGTAATCAACCCGTGAACAACCAAAATGACCAAAAGTAGCGGTTGTATCCATAGCCACATACTTGATTTATAGACTCCCATCAAAAGAATTGGATGGGATGACTTTGTATGAAGCATGGAATGGAAGAAGACCTAGCCTTGATTATTGCAGGATCTTTGGGTCCATAGCATATGCATACATACCTTCATGAATTAGAGGAAAATGAGATCCAAAGGTAGAGAAAAACATCTTTATTGGCTATGACCTTAATCAAAAAGGTTATAGGCTATATAGTGTCACGAGGAAGGAGATAAGGAAGAGAGCTCACACACACACACACTCACTCTCAAGGAGAAGCACACACACAAATTGAGACAGGGAAGAATGATCTTCTTCTTCTTCTTCTATTACATAAAAGGAATGTACAAGAATGACCTAAAAACAAGAATACAACAAGTGCAATATATAAAGACCAGTACATAAGGAAAAACCTAATGTCCGCGAATGAGTGAGCTGGCAAGAAACAAATGTGCCATCACTCTCGGTAGATAAATCTAATAAAGCTCAATGAAGTATCCCTGACATATACCGGCGTAACCACTATACATGTCAGAGAAACAAAAAACTGGTACGTGTCATCCTTGATCATCACATGTTGAGCTTGATATCTCAACACTCCCCCTCAAGCTCAGCGCCATATCCTGTACTCCAAGCATCTTCTGAAACTTCTTCAACTTCTCAGCTCCAAGTGCTTTGGTGAAAATATCAGCAACCTGCTCATCTGTTCTCACATAAACAAGATCAATATCACCTGCTAATACCTTCTCTCTGATGAAGTGATAATGTACCTCGATATGCTTTGTTCTAGCATGGAAAACAGGGTTCCGTGCTAACTGTATGCTGCTAAGATTATCACAATAGATAGTGATAGGCTTTTGCACTTCCACACCTAAATCTGCAAGTAACATCTCCAGCCATGATGCCTCACATGCTGCCATTGCAGCACCTCTATACTCAGCCTCTGTACTCGACAAAGCAACGGTGGGTTGCTTCTTACTGCTCCATGTAATAGCTGCACCTCCAAGTGAGAAAAGAAAGCCACTAGTAGATCTTCTATTTGGAGTACTCCCAGCCCAATCTGCATTGGTGTATCCATGAACCTGCAAATCTACACCAGCTTCATAAAACAATGCATAATCCAAAGTAGCACTCACATAACGTATAGTGCGCCTCAGAGCATCCAAATGTGGCTTCCTGGGAACCTGCATAAACTGACTTTCAAGTCCAACAGTGTAGCTTAAATCAGGCCTTGTAATTGTAAGATATATAAGACTTCCCACAATTTTCTTGTACATAGTAGCATTTTCCAATGCTTCACCTGATGTAGTATCCAATTTCAAATTCTGATATGAAGGCATAGAAATTGGCTTACAATCAGCCATACCATACTTTGTAGCATATTCAAGGCATTTTGCCTTTGCGACATCCATATACCTGTTTCTGTATGTATAAACTAAATGCCCAAGAAATAGCGCAGCACACCAAGATCTTTCATGTCGAATTCCTGCATAAGAAGTTTCTTTACCTCTTTGATGCTTTCTTCATTATCACCACCTACAATCAGGTCATCAACATAAATAGCCACAATAGAGATGCCATCATCAACCTTCCTTGCATATAGTGAGTGATCTGCATCACACATAGAAAACCCAATGTTGGTTAAGTAATCAACAATCCTTGCATGCCATGCACGGGGAGCCTGCTTCAGCCCATACAAAGCCTTTTGCAACCTGCAAACATATTCTGGATGCTTTGAATCTTCATATCCTTGTGGCTGGTCCATATATACTTCTTCCTGTAACTCACCATGTAGGAAAGCATTCTTCACATCCATCTGATGCAAAGTCCATCCTTTTGCTGTAGCTAATGCAACAAGTGTCCTAACAGTAGACATTTTAGCTACAGGGCTGAATGTTTCCTCATAATCAATGCCATATGTCTGTGCATATCCTTTAGCTATCAATCGTGCTTTATACCTGCTTATGCTACCATCAGCATTATGCTTTACCTTGTAAACCCATTTACAGCATATGGGTTTCTTTCCTTGCGGCAATGGAACCAGCTTCCATGTATCATTTCCATAAAGTGCAGCCATCTCCTCATCCATAGCTTTTCCCCAATCTGCATTACCAATTGCATCTTCAAAACAAGAAGGTTTAGCATCTTGTATTACCTTTGTCATGTAGGCACAATGGCGAGCCATGTAACTATCATATGTCAATCGTTGCACTGAATTACGCATCCTCCCAGATCTTCTTGGTCTTGGGTCACTTCTCCTTGTATCATCTGCATGTGCCCTTCTTACTCCTAGAGTCTTCACAGAGGGCAATCCAAGTTCCTCATCAAGACTCTTTTCTGAACCGCTTGAATATCCATCAACGTCTTCAAAACCTGCACATGTTTTATGACCAGCAAAAAGCTTTTCTTTACCTTTCTTGGATGTATTTGATGAATTTGCTGGACTAAAATTCCCATGTAATCTTCCACTCCATGGATTTGAGTTGGAACTATTGCTTGGTGATGCATCTGGTCCACTCAAAACTTGAGATTCTGCACTTGATTTTTCAGCATTTTCTTTGTCATTTGGTTCAAGACTCAATCCTTCATTGGCATCTGCATAGAAGCTTGACATTTCATCAAATACCACATCTCTGCTCACCTTTACCTGTCGTGTGAGTGGGTTATAACATTTATATCCCTTTTGCTCAAGGGAGTATCCAACGAAGACACACTTTTTTGCTTTTGGATCAAGCTTCGTCCAAGCTCGGTTCTTTTCAATTATAAGTATTTCTTGTATTTCCAAGAGGATACTCCTTCCAAAATGAGTTTCAAAGAAGATATTCATTCACGTTATGCCCACTCTTTTCCTCAACAAAGAGTGTGAAGACTTCAAAGATTGGAGGACAAAGGAAGGGCCATAACACTTCAACCTTGATCGTGAAGAAACAAGTGGAGTGGTGAATCGTCTAAGGTGACCCAAGCCGACCTACAACTGGAAGGAACTTTCAAAGAATCATAATCAGGGGAAGTACTCAATTTATTTCTTTTTTTTTCTTTGATATTAGGAACGACACTCTTCATTTTTAATTGATTTCCAAAGTATTCAATGGAAGGGGATTCTTATGCTAGCGATATGTTGTTAGATATACCTAGACAAGAAGTAAATTATGCACCGCAAGAAGGGGTTAGATAGGTAGAATACACTATGGGTCTTCCTGAAATAGGACAATAGGAAAGACAAGAAGTTAATATTTATAAAGAATTTTTAGGGTTGGACGAGAAGATGAATGATATCCAAGTAGATATGTTCATCATTAAGGAGATCCAAATCAAGATGGGGACCCTTTGTACTTCGATTAATGAAGTAAAAGGGAAGATGGAACAAATTTTGAATACACTTTGTCCAACTTTACCCCTACCTGCCCAAATGACTTCCTTGTCAATTTGACCAAAGAACCCATCCTCAAGTAAAGGGCTAGATGCTCCTTTAAGTAAATTGTCTTTAAGTAACTTTTTTTCCTCTTTAGGAGGTCCCTTCCCTCGACATGTATATATGCCTATAACCCTAACAAATCACTTATCTTTCTACATTCTACTAGTAAAACATTCAGTATTGTGTGTTGTGCTCCAAGCTTCTTCTTCTTCCTTGTACTATTCACATGCTTTCGTAGAGCTCAAACTCCAACAATTGGCATTAGAGTAGGTTGCTATTTCATCTAGGGCCTCGTCGACACCCCTCTGATCACAGTTGCAAAATCCCACAAAATTTGGTGAGCATAATTTGAACTCATTTCGACCTCTGAACATACTGTTGCATCACTTGTGTAGGCAATTTTGTCTTTTTGTGCCAAAAATATATACAGGTTTTGACTCAGAAGTATAACGATCTCAAAGTCTGCTCTAGGTTTAACAAAACTTGATAGGGTAGTTTTGTTCAACTTTTTGAGATATAGTCATTTTTCTACAATAGGGTATCTTAGTCAGTGGCCATGGTTGAAAGCAGTGATATATTCCGTATGTTGGTTGTTGAGGATACGTTGGATGACACCAATTACCCATTATGGGCTTATATGATGTGTCATGTATTGGTTGTAAATGGACAGTGGAATATTGTGTAGGGTGTTGAAAAACATCCTATTACACTTGTAAACACAATTGTTGAAGGTGATGTAGACAATGTTGAAGATGATGATATTCTTCAGATTCTTGTTCGTGTTGCGGTTCCTATTGCACCTACTATATAGAAAATTTGTTGGAATGGTAGACATGCTCAAGCACATGCATTGATAGCCTTGTCTGTCAAACATGCCATTATTCCTCCCATTCGCTTTTGCAGAATATCTAAGGATGCTTCCGATACACTTACCACTTTGTACCAGGCAAGGAATGAGGCTTAATGTTCAAACTTCAAGACCTAGACGATTTTCATAAAGTTAGAGGTTTCATATGTGGCATTGGCAAGTAGGTAGTGCTCCAAAAACTTTAGAAGATGCTATAAAGTTAGCATAGATCTATGAGGATCATGCTAAAACTAGAACTCAACCACCTCATCTTGTTCAGGAAAATGAAAACTTCAAAAGAGGTAAAATAAAGTTAGGCACTTTCAAAAAAGAAGACTTTACGGCTCCTAGACTCTCATGGAGGGAATGATAAGGAAGGTGTCCACTTAGTCCAAACTTTAAATCTTGAATGAAGCAAACTTTGGAAAAAAGTGGAGGTATTTCATGAAGATTGCATGCATCAATGTTGTTTGTCTGATTCAATGTGGGTCCAAAATCAATTTGGACCTCTGTGTACTTGAGCCGCAATGACTCAAGGACTTGTACCAATGAGACTATACCTCGATTGCCATACAAGTGCATATAGTGGAGTCCTTTGCACACATTTAATTATCAATCCGAAGGAGTGACTTACCAAGTGTATGAAGACATGTGCACACGTGATAGAAAATGAAGTGAGTTAGCTATTCAAGCATGAGAAAAGACTAATACTACCCACACCTACTGAAAAACTGGAAGTGTTGCCGCAAGCCTCTTTTCAGCAGTTTTGGTTTTTTGAGGTTTTCTCCCAGCCTAGAACTCCGAACATAGGGAATAGGGTACTCGTTTCGAAGCTCTCGACGAGACGAATCCAATGGTGGTGGTTTCACTCAATTCTGACCACTCTGCTGCAAGTTATGGCAGAAACAGTGAATTACGGGAACTACTAACACCCGCGTTTTTGCTTCTCCTAGCTTACGCACGCACTACAGCCACTCAAAACAAGGGGGAAGGGGTAGACAACAGTCCTACACTTGCGTTTCAAGCATCACACACACATACATGAGCAAAATGAAGATCAAAATCAGCAAGGAAGAGGCAAACTCGAAATTTCAGAAGTGCTCTTCTTCACAATGACAAGAAGTGGTTTACAATGAGTCACTTTTGACTTATATACTAGTGCCCTAAGTTTGGTCCTTTCACACAAGAGACCGGCACTTTATTCACTAAAATGCTAACTTCCTACTATTGTACATGGGTAATTCACTAATCTTCTGTGGGGATGCATCTAGAGGACTCCTCTAGTGCATTTACAATGGAAAATATATACAAGAGTGGTTATGATACAAAAGTTGTGTGTCCAAATCGGAAAATTTTTGGGGCCCGTCTTTTTTCTCTGCTTTGTGCGCTCTTTAGCTTTGCAACACTCTCCCCCTCTTCGTCTCTGTCGTCCCTTGACAGACTTTGCTTCGCGAACGCGTCCCGTGGGTAGTGTTGTCTGCTTCTTGATCTTGCATTACGTTTTAGAGGCGCTTCCGCTTTTCTACTGCACGCTCCCCTTGGTCAGTATTGTCTGCAGTTAAACAGACATGCAGATTCGATGGCCTTCTTGATTCAAGCTCTACTACTCAAGAGCCTGATGTAGTTGTCTTGCCTGTTGACTCGGGTTGCCACGCACGCCACCAGTGACTAGGAATGTGCTGTTCTTAGTCACCCTCTTCAAATTTTCAGCCTCTACCCCTTTCTAACTTTTGGTCCTACTCTGATGTTTGAAAAGTCCACTGCTCGGGACCCTGGGGTTTAGCTTTGTAGCCTGGTGCGTGCCCCTGCGGGGCTTCCTGCAGATATATGTTCTTTTCTCTTCTTAATGGATAGGTTTGGACTTTGATTTTCTTCTTCTTTTCTTCTTGCTTGATTGTTTTTCTCTGCTTTGTGCGCTCTTTAGCTCTGCAACACTCTCCCCCTCTTCGTCTCTGTCGTCCCTTGACAGACTTTGCTTCGCGAACGCGTCCCGTGGGTAGTGTTGTCTGCTTCTTGATCTTGCATTACGTTTTAGAGGCGCTTCCGCTTTTCTACTGCACGCTCCCCTTGGTCAGTATTGTCTGCAGTTAAACAGACATGCAGATTCGATGGCCTTCTTGATTCAAGCTCTACTACTCAAGAGCCTGATGTAGTTGTCTTGCCTGTTGACTCGGGTTGCCACGCACGCCACCAGTGACTAGGAATGTGCTGTTCTTAGTCACCCTCTTCAACTTTTCAGCCTCTACCCCTTTCTAACTTTTGGTCCTACTCTGATGTTTGAAAAGTCCACTGCTCGGGACCCTGGGGTTTAGCTTTGTAGCCTGGTGCGTGCCCCTGCGGGGCTTCCTGCAGATATATGTTCTTTTCTCTTCTTAATGGATAGGTTTGGACTTTGATTTTCTTCTTCTTTTCTTCTTGCTTGATTGTCCCTCTACACGTCCCTCCTCCTGAACTCTGTCGTCCTCGACAGGCTTTCTGAGGCGACGCGTGTATGTTTGAATGGCGGTTTGCTCTCGTTGGTTCAGCAGGTTTGCATGACATATCATGAATTCCTTCCATTGCTTTGACTTCACTCCGTCTTCTGGCGCCTGTCTGTGATCAGCAAAGAAGCTTGTTTCATAGGCCACCAGTCTTGCATTTAAATTTGAAGTCATCTTTACAAAAATTTCCGAATCGATTTCAAAGAAGCCGGTGAAGAATGCTTCTTCGAAAGTCTGCATATAAGTCGATGGCAAAAACATGAGGCGGGAATAGTATGCCATAATGGTGAGTCGGCTCGGAATGGTTGATAGATAAAAAATTAGGGCTTCCGACCCTTGCGTAATGCCAATGAAATTCAAAAATGTGTACTTCGCATGCTGGAAAACCTTTAATACTGTAATGAGCATGCTAAATATTTTATTTGTCATCTTGACTGCTAAGTCCGGCACTGTGGCATATTTGGCAATCCAGAATTCCATCGTCTTTACCATATATTCTTCCGTGGGTAGATAATTATGTGGCGGACTAGGTAGTAATGGGTAATTTAGCCATTGATTATTGATGGAGCCTTGACGCTGTGCTTCCCAAAATTGCGTCCAAGAGCGTCTGCGGGGTACAGGACAAAATGATGGGTTTACCTGAAGCGCATATGGTGATGCTTCCCACTGTACCCGCAAAGTCGGATTCTTCTCCAAAATTTTCCTTCGCCATATGGGATCCGCCTTCTCAAATTCCTCTTGAGTATACTGGAAAGTGTCATGCTGGAATTGAAGGTTGTGGTCCGGATCTTTATTAGTGGTAGTCTTTATATACATGCGCGTCTGTTCTTTAAGTAGACCATATGGTACATTGAAGGGCTTCAAAATTTGATCTAGCTGTTTATTATCTATTCGAGCTTCCTTCATTATTTGTATTATTTGATCTTCAAAATCAGCAGTGAGCTGGGACACCAGTAGTGCCCTTTCTGGTCTGCTTAATTCTGCAATGTCGCGTGTGTTAGGTTCTAGTGGAACCTCCTTTTCCGCCCTTATTGGTGAATGATACAAGGGGGGAGAGAGAGGACGTACCTCTTCCTCCACAGTAGCCGTGGTTTCTGGAGGAACTACTGGTGTCCCTTGTTTCTCTTTTAGCTCAATTTGCTCCTGCAGCCGTTTAATGATGTCATCTTTATTCTTGAGCTCCTCTTCAGCCTTGGTAAGTTTTTCTTGATGTTTGATTAATTCCTGTGCGACGATATGCATGTGATCTGTGTCTTCCTTGCACTGTCGGAAATAATCTTTCTCGGCTTTTTTCCATTTCTTTCGTAGAGCTGCAGTATCATTCATATATTTCTGTTCCCATTCTGCAACTGTCTCTTGCTCCTGTTTGAGCTGATCTGCCATCTTTGTCAACTTTGCTTCCATGTCTTTTATGTCCTCATTTGTTTTGTCAAGCTCTGTCGATGGTTGATCACTGAGGAGAGCTGTCATTAGCTCTTTGTTTCTGTCCCTGAGTTGGTCTGCTTCTCCCATGCTCACCTTGAGCTGTGACTCGAGTACTTTGCTACGAGTCTGTATTCTTGTTTTCTCTTTTTCCGTTACTTCCAGTTTCTTCGTTAGTTCCAACATTTGCTCTTCCAGTTGGGCATTCTCCTTTTCTAATGTTTGGCATTGTGTTTTGGTTGTTTTTATCTCTTCCTGTTTCTTCAACACCTGAGCTTCTACTTTAGACAACTTTTTTGCCAAATTCATACCTTCTTTTTGAAGCTTTTGTTTGTCGAGCATGGCCTGGTCGTAATCTTCATCAGCATCAAGCATTAACTGTTGAGTGTCGAGTGCCGTGCGGATCATATCCTGCACGACTGGCTTGAGCTGAGCTATATCCACATTCAACCATGTCTTTGTTATGTCCGGTGTTTCTCCTGTTTGTACATCTTGTCCCTGTGCTACATGGATCAATTCTTTGTGTGGTTGTCGGACCTGTAGTTGTATATTAGCTTCTGCTTCTTTTTCGACCGTTTTACGAACTTTCGTGGCACTCCCTTGAAATGTTACATCTAGAGGGGACGGTTCTGCCACAACCCTTAGTGGTGTGAAGGGTTCTTCGTCTTCTTTTTCTTCTTCTTGAGGCTTGTCCTTAGATATCATTGCATGCGTCTCAGCTTCAGACTTCTCCTCCCTTGTGTGAGTGACGGAGGATCCTTCGCTTGCGTAGTGTTTTGCCCTTCTTCTTCTGTCTTCTCTGTGATTGGCTTCTGTTCTGCCAGCGATCATTGACCTTCTTTTTCGTTGTCAGCTTGGGCTTCGTCATAGTTCACTTCATTTAATTCGGCCCATTGGCCATCATCTTTCGATTCACTTTTAATATCTACATCCAGTAAGGATGTAGTTTGCTTTTCTTGGGCGTCAGATCCTGAGCTTGAATTGTCTAGCCCAATCTCCCGATATCGGTGTACCTTTGTAAGTTTTCTTTTGGGTTTTTGAACTGTTGTCGCCTGTTGGTAGTGATGACCTTGCACTGGGAGGTTGATTTGCCCTTCTGTATACTTGTGAGTCTCCTCCAGTGCTTGAGTTAAATCTTCTTCCGTAATTTTCCTGGGTCCTTGGGTGGTGGTGGTAGGCAGCACATGTACTCTCTTTGGTGGTGGTGCTTCTTCTTCTTTCTGCGGAACTTCTCTAGGCCGCTTTGTACCTCTCATGGTTCCTCTCATCCTCGGTTGCGAGCTTGTTTCTGTTTCTTCTGCTTGCTTACTCCCTTTCTTTTGTTTTGGTACTGTAGCACTCTTGACATATTGAGCCAGCTCCATTGAAGATGGCATCTCCCGCAAATACTCGCGCATGCCCAATGCATGGTAAATCATAATTGTGAGGGCAGTGGTTCCGTTGAGGAACTTCTTATTTTCCCATTTCTTTTTGGCCTCAAACAATCTTTCTTGCACATATGGGGTGAGATTTACCTGATTTCCAATTTGTTTTATGGCATGAGACAATAGTTGTACAATGATTTTTTGAGGGGCCGTGTATCGGTTCATGCTCGGGAAGCAAAAGTGTTGATGAATCAACCTGACTTCCTCTTCAATATCCACTCTATTAATGTCAACAAAGGTTCTAGTATTTGCTCCACGAATTTCTTCCTTGGCCGTGTTGACACCATCTTTCTCCCATTCAAAAGCTTCTTTGATTAAGTCGTGGGAGAACTGAATGACTACCCATTCGCCATTCTTATCCATCACATTAGCTTCTGGCACCAATGGATCATGTAGTGCCGGTCTCAAAGTGTTCATAACTTGGGTACATCGTTGGAAGTCCGGCTTGTAGATCGGTAGCTCGAAATACTTGTGAATTCCTGCTTTCTTCAGGATATCGATTGTAGATGGCATTCCATGTAATATCTTGAAGTCCTGTGACATGATCGGAAAGTGGTGATCCGTGTCCATGATCTTTATGTTGGCCAAGAAGAGGTACTCTTCCACAGGTTGTTCATCTCTGAACCAGTGTCCTTTAGCTTTCGTAAGACATTGGGGAGGAAATTCTTGGACCTCCTCTTGGAGTGTAGCTTCAGAGTCTTCAGAAGCCATCTGCACTTAATATAGAGTGTTAATCAGTATCCATATATATTTTAGCAATCCTCCTCCATGTGTTGATCAATAATTTACTATTGCTCCGAGTGCATGGTGCCGTCCCTTTCCCGTGGGTGTGAGAAGGGTAATACCTGAATTTTTCATGTATTTTTATATTTTTTGCTGAAAAGAAAACATAAAAGTCAGTCCAGAGCCGAGGCGTAGTTTATGTACATAGTATGTCCATTCCTAACAGTTTAAAGCTAAGAGCTAGTCTCACTTGGAGATCGTGCACCACTAGTTTGATAATGTACATCCTGTGCCGAATGCATGGCCGTGTAATGTAGCCCTATCATGCATACTTTGGGTGCATCAGACACAACATGAGTGCAATTGGGTGCTCTTTCTCCTCGATCAGTCGCTCCTTGTGGTTGCTTTGGTTTCCACACCCATTTTGAGAACATTGAGAAAGGTTGTCGGGTTTCCTCTATTCGTGTAGCTGTTGATTTTCCATTTGCCTTATCCACAGTCCGATGGAATTTGACATTGCCTTTTGATCTTTTCTGATGATTCTTTGGAGTTGGTGACGCTTGCCTCGTCTGTTGTGGCGTTTCCTCTTTGGTCTTCACATTCTGTTTAGCTGCTTGCATAGCCCTTTTGGGAATCCATATCTGATGTCGATATTTTTGAGCTGCAAGCAGGGGCTTGGCAACCCATACTTGTACTGGTTCTCTTCGTTTGTAGTTCTTTGTAGCTGAATTGGTGATGTCCGTTTCCTTCTTAAAAGCGCTTGTAGACATTTTTTGACTCTGTACCTGATCCTTTCGTACCCATATATGTTTGGATGGTGGTCTGTTCGAGTATCTGCTTGTTGGTTTCCAATAGTGCGATCTGTGGAGGCCTTGAGCCTGTTTAGGAGAGAGCGTCTCCTCGATCGTTGGCTGATCCTCATTCACTTCGGGTAGCTTCGACGCTACAGGGGATGTCGGAATGATTAAAGTTTCAGTTTCTATGCATTTGCTTTCTGAGGGTTGAGCACAGTCGCTACTATCTTTCGTCGCTTCTTGAACTTCGTCTGATCTTGGTATTGACACGGTTTGGTTACATGGTTTCTCTTCAAGCAAGCTGAAAACCTCTTTATGCCCTATCGTGGCTGAAATATATCCTTGAGCCAGATGGATACATGCTTCTGTTTCAATGATCCAGTCTTGTCCTAGAATGAAGTCTTCCATTAAATCGTTATCCTCACATACTAGGACTCTTTGTTCCATGGAGGAATTTCCTATGTGAAGGGATACATTGGTTGTTCCAATACAATCTAGGGTGTGACCTCCAATTCCTATTAGTTTGGCTTTTGTGGAATTCAATTCTAATTGCAATTCATTTGCTATTCTCTTTCGCATGCAGCTAAGGCCTGCTCCTGAGTCGATCAATGCGTCTATCAATTGATACTCCGTCTTACCAATCCCTAGGTTTAGGTAAGGTTGTGTTTTACATATACCCGTTGTTTCACCATTTTTTACCTGGTAGTTTGCCATAGGGATGGGCTCTTCTCCTTGGAGATAGCGTTCATCTCTTTGCCTGATCCACTCCTTGCGTTTTCTAATTCGTTCTAGGGCTTCCTGTCTCGCTTCTTCTCGTATTCGTTCTTCTTCCTTTTTCCTACTTTGAGCACCTAATAGTCTCGCTAACATTTCATCGGTCAGAGGCTCCATGAATCGTTTCACTCTGCATCCACTGATGTAATTTGGAAGAATGTCTCCGTCTAGTGTGGCGAGATTGACTGCACCACTAGTGGAGATTCGATTTATGATCAGGGGACCATATCCGCGTTTTTGTAGTTTCTTTGCATGCTGTTTGAGGGTGTATACTAGGACTAAGTCACCTTCTTTTAGTCCCTTATCTTTAATATGTGAGTCATAGTATGCCTTTTGTCTCCGCTTAGCGGCATAAATGCCTGCTACAGCTTGCAATCTAGTCTCGTGCAGCTTTTCAAGTTGATCTAATTGCTGAGACAATTCATGACCGCTCCACTCATATTGCTGGGCTACTTTTAATGTAGGCACTAAGAAGTCAATTGGCAAAATTGCATTCTGCCCATACACTAGGTTCAAAGGTGTAGTTCCAATGGCCGTTTTATATGCCACTCGGAAGGCCCAAATTGCGTGATGCAATTGTTTGTCCCAGTCTGACCTTCCATTATTGACAATCTTTGTCAAGACAGTACAAAGTACTTTGTTGGAACTTTCAGCCTGTCCGTTGGCTTGAGGATGGTATGGGGCGGATTTTTTGTGGATCACTAGAAATTCATTCATTAGAGATTCAATGACTTCGTTTAGGAAATGAGTTCCTCGATCACTCACTATTTCGATCGGTAGTCCAAATCGTGTGAAAATGTGCTCAAAGAGAAATTTTGCTGTAGTTTGAGCATCATTTTTGCGAGTGGCTTTCGCTTCTACCCACTTTGTCAAGTAGTCGGTGGCTACTATGATGTATTCCGCATGTGATCCTTTCGCAGGTGGGTTGATAGGTCCTATGAAGTCAATTCCCCACTTGGTGAATGCTCTCGCACAAACCATGGGTCTTAAAGGCATGTCATCTCTTCTAATGGGATATTTTGCTCTCTGGCAAGTTTCACAGCTTCTCACATATGTCTCTGCGTCCATGTGTAGAGTTGGCCACCACAAGCCTGCGAAGAGAATCATCTTGACCGTTCTATCTGCTGAAAAATGTCCTCCTGCAGCTCCTGCGTGCGCCATTTCTAATATGGGAAGATATTCTCCTTCATGAACACATAATCTGAGTTGATTGTCTCTTCCTCTTCTAAACAATTGTCTTCCCATTATCACATAATCTTTGCTCATTTCTTCTAGGGATCGTTTTCTTGCTAGACTAGCTCCTATTTCGTGCTCTTTCGTTTTGAGGAATTGCACTAATGATTTACTCCAATTAGGCGCTATGGTAGAAAAAGGTAAGGCCACATGATCCTCAGGGCTAGTTTCTTTGCATTCTACACAATTACTTACATGCTCGTGAACGTCCTTGGACATATCAGGCCAATATACGCCTAACCTTTTTAATTCTCGTATTGTTTCGTGCATCCCTTGGTGGGTTTTCCACTTGTTTATGTGTGCCTGGTTAATCAATTGTTTTTGTTCGTCCTCTTCGACACATCTCAATAACACTCCGTTAGGTTCCTTATAATACACGCTTCCAGCAACAATGTGTAAATTCCTTGATTGAAAAATTTCTTTTTTGCTATTCCTGTTGATTGGGTGCTGAGGGCCATGAGTGAGTATGGGAATTAATCGTTCCGCCCACTTAGGACATACTTCAAGATTGAACAAATATGTATCTGGTAATTCATCCGGTACTCCGCTAGGTGGCTCTCCGTGTTTTAATCTAGAAAGGTGGTCTGCTCTCACATGTGTGTTTCCTTTTTTGACCACTACCTCAAAGTCAAACTCCATTAGTAACAAGAACCATCGTACCAATCTCCCCGTGTTGCAAGGTTTATTGACTAGATACAACAAGGCTTGATGGTCAATGAAGAATTTGAACTTGTTGGCTAAGAGGTAATGTCTAAACTTCTTCACTGCGTAGACCATTCCTAAGCCCTCTCTTTCCGTAGTCGTGTAATTTCTCTCTGCTTGGTTTAATTGTCTACTCGCGTAAGCGATTGGATGATCAAGCTTTCCTTCCTCGGCCGGTTGAGCCAGGATACATCCAATTGCATAGTTCGAAGCATCAACATGGATATGAAAAGGCTTGCTCCAGTTGGGTGATTTTAGGATTGGGGCAGTACTCAGCCTCTTTTTAAGCTCGTTGAAGGCCTTCTCACACTCATCCGTCCAAGAGAACTGAGTCAATAGACCGTATAAGGGTTTAGCTATTATGGCATACATGTGAATAAACCTACGGTAATATCCACAGTGTCCCATAAAGGCTTGTACTTCTTTCGCATTCTTGGGTCTTGGTAAGTCCAATATGACTTTAATCTTATCCTCATCTGTAGATATCCCATTTCTTGAGACTATGTGTCCAAGTATTTTTCCTTGTCTTACCATGAAGACACATTTCTCAGGGTTCAAGCAAACTCTATATTGTCTACATTTATTGAATATTTTCCGCAGTTCCGGTATGTGGTCTGGTCGTCGATTCGAGTATGTACACAGATCATCTACGTATACTTCCATGCTTTTTCTCAGAAATTCTTTGAAAACATGACACATCAATCGTTGGAAAGTGGCTGGCGCATTAGTGAGCCCAAAAGGCATCACTCTAAATGCATAAATTCCCCATTCAGTCGCGAATGCGGTTTTATGCTGGTCCTCAGTTGCAATAGCTACTTGGTTATAACCAGAGAATCCATCCAAGAAGCTATAGACCTCCTTGCCGGCAACTCTTTCCAAAAGATGGTCTGTAATGGGTAAAGGGAAACTGTCGCGTATAGTTGCTGCATTTACTTTTTTCAGGTTGATACACACCCTTAATTTTCCGTTTTTCTTGGGCACTACAACTAGTGGTGATACCCATTCTGTGTGTTCAATCTCATAAATGAATCCTGCCGCTAGTAATTTGTCAATTTCTTCCTTTATTTTCGCTGCATAAACTTCATTATACGTGTAAGGGCGTTGTTTAGAAGGTTTTGCGTCTGCTGTCATAGGAATTCGATGAGAGCAGATGCTGGGTTCTACACCCTTAAGGTCTTTGTACGTCCAAGCAAATACATCTCGATATTCTCGGATGAGGTGTATGAGATCCTCTTCTTCCTCGTCTGATACGTCTTTCCCAATATACGTGCACCTCTCTTCTCCGTCTTCCATCGTTACGACAACCTTCTTGGTTTGTTCCTTGTTATCATAGGCTTCTCCATCCCGGGCTTCTCGTTTAGGCATTTGAGTTGCTATTTTCCTTTCTTCCACTTCGTATCTTTTAAAATGTTCTGGAACTTCGAAGTGGTCTGGTTCAGGTTCCACTTTACTTGTGTCCTCTTTATGCTCGTGTATTCTTGGGATGGTGTCAATTGCTAAGACTTTTGTCGGCCTTTCTTTTGATTCCTTTTGCATGGTTTCTAAATATTGTTCTTCAGAGTCAAACTCTGGTTCCATTTCTATGCTTTCGTACTCTTCTTTTCCGTCTTCCTCTACAATTTCTCCTGCTTCTACTTCTTGGAGAACAACCATGTAGAGGTTCACATCATATCCTTCCTCGTCTATACAGTCGTTCATCGTCAAGACTTCCTCATTCACACACACGTCTAATGTGGCTAGGATTTCCATCCAGCCATGTGGTTCGAAGAGTTCATCTGAAAAAATTTGAGGCATATAGTCGGGGTCTTCTATCGATCGATAATTAGGGTGCCCTATTGGCCACATTTGTTTTTTACACTCCTCCTTCTTGGCTTCTTTGCACATCCACAACTGGGCATCCTCATGCATCCAAGATTGGTCACTTGACCCAGCACTGTGAATGGATAGGTCATCTTCCTCTTTGTGAACTGGATTCCATTGTAATGGAGGGACATCCCGATAAGCGAATGTGTGCAGGTTTATCTTGGTGGTGTTCCCTTGATGTTGGAGATATAATGAATCTTTGCCCCAATCTTGTACTACTCGCATCTGTCGCATGAATGGTCGTCCTAATATCATCTCATAATTGTTTGCCTTTTCGAACTTGCATATGGCCAATGTGTGTTCAAACTCTACTCCACACGTTGTTAACCTAATTCCTTCCAGTATTCCTAGGGGTTTCTCTACATGTCCATCTGCTAATTGTAGCTTCATGCGAGTGGGTCGTAAGGCTGGTTTACCCCACTTTTCCCAAATTTCCTTCGTTGCAATTCCTACTCCGGCTCCAGTGTCTAAGATGGCCTTGGTCATGTACCCATTGTAGGTGACAGGTAAGCACGTATTGCCTTCATCTCCTTCGCTAAATTCTCCTACTTTATCAACTGGAACTCGTATTTTGGAGTGGTTTTCTTTTTCCTTTCCTTTCATTTCCCTTTTTTCTGCCGGTGGCTCTATCTGATTTGCTAGCTGTCTCCATAGATGTGGTCTAAGTTGAAGCAACTCTTCCACCGTCAATTTGCATTGCACCTTTGTTTTCTTAAGTTCTGTTAGATTGTGTGAACTCTCTTCTGAGTTTCCTTTTTCTTTCCCATGCACTGTGGGTGCTCGCATTATTATAGACTCTCTTTCATATTCTCCCATGTAGTTAGGCAACGTTGAAATGCTCATGGTTTCCTCTCTTCCTTTATCAAATCTTGACACTTCCTCATATGCTTCCTCTAGGTTATGATCATGGTGACTATCTGCTCCAATTATTTCCTCAAAAGGAGGTGGACTGATTCCATCCTTTTTCCATTGTTCTTCTCTAATTCTTTTCCACAAGTCTTTGGACCAATCTTCCTCTAGGTCAGGTATTATGGATACCTGTTCTTCTTGAGATCTCATTCGTTCATTTCGATCATCTTCCTGACTAGGTTCCTTATCCTTAGGTTGTATGCACTCTTCATATAGTTCCTGTGCGATCCTTGTTTCAGGCAAAATTGGGGTAGTTTTTTCTAGAGTCGCCTGTGCTACTTCTATGAGCTTTTTGCATATCGCCAGTCTTTCTTTCTCTAATTCCCCTTGAGGATAGAGTCTTTCATGTTGTTCTTGGTTTGGTCCCATTTTGATTCTAGCTTGGTATGCTTTTAGCCACATGTCCAATTCTTCTGGTTTAGGGTCAGCTAGAATTGATCCTGGCTTCTTTTCCTCTGAGCTAATTGGTGGTGTTTCAGGGGTCTCCTTATGCGTTTGTTGTTCGTCTTTCTTTCCATTTTTGTACTTTGGTGTTTTGGGTATTCTCACATGAGTTCTCTGAATCCTCGACTATCTGAATGTTAGCGTCCCCTGTTTTGTTGTTCTCTAGTTTCTCTTCAGGTTGTTTTCCTGTTTGTTGTTTTGTTTGAGCTCTAGTAATAGCTTTTAGCGGTACAGTGTATTCCTTATCACTTCCAGATTCTTCTATGACCTCTATTACATTGATTGGTGCAGGACCTTGAGTTTTTGTAGGGTTCTTAGGGCAATCTCTAAAAAGATGTTCTTTCCCACAATCACTACAATATCCTTCCCAAATCCTGGGTGGTGGAGGGTTGTAAGGTCGAGGACACTCCCGAATGAAGTGATCCCCTCCGCATCTATAACACGGTCCTCTCTGCACGGGTGGTCTAATGGACGGTCTCAATGGTTGTTGTGCCTTGGGCACTGTGTACATTAAAGTTGCAGTTTCCGCTCCATAAGTTTGATCAAATCCTTCATATCCATAATAGGCCACGTCATATGCTGGTTCATATTCCATCATGTTGGCTTCATATGGATAGTACTCTCCTGGCTGAGGTTCATACCCTTGGTTGGTTGATTCTACATTGGTCGCTATTGAAGCTGGTATTATGGCTCTTTCCAAGTTTTCTTCTGGTTGCGTATACTTCACAGGTACAACTTGTTGAGGTTGTGACAGTTGGGGTCCCAATACTGGTTGTGGTGGTGGATACGGTGCTTGCTCGTATTGTCTATGTGCTCCTACCGGATACGGGTTGTATCTAGGCATCTCCCTACCAAGCTCTCTAGGTGGGTATCCATAAGGTCGGTATTGTGGTGGATTGACAGGTCGTGTTTGTCTATGAAAGGGACAGTTCTCAGTTGTATGATTGGTATATTTTTGTTCGATGTGGCAGTATGAGGAAGTCCCTTGTTGTTGCTGTCTGTTGTGTGGATACATTGGTTGTGCACCAGCTCCTCCTCTGGCACACAAGTGTGTGGGATGTTCTCCTCCACATAAGTTACACCTTCTCAACATAGGCACTCTTTGAGCTGGATATTGGTAAGCTCTCTGTCCTTGGGCTCCCAGTTTCTTAGCTAATAGTTCTGCAAGTTCTTCCACATTACTAGAATTGGACGTCACCGTGCTTCTTGAGTCTTCTGATTTTGTGAGGTCGGTAGTACCTTTAAGGTCCTCTGCAAGGTTATCTTCCAAGTCGATGCACTCTTGAAGACACTCACTCAATGTTTGTAACCTCTTCACATACACTAGGGTTCTTAGGGTCCCGTTAGAGAGTCCATCTAAAAACAATGAAATCATCTTTTGTTGAGTCGGTCTCTCAGCCACTGGGCATCTATCCACATATTGATTGAATCTTCGGGCAGCTGTCTTCACAGTTTCGTTAGGGTTTTGCTTAAAGCTATGAATTAAAGATGCAGAATTATGTTTAATCCCTCTCTTTGTAAATTCTCCAATGAATTCTTGAAAGAATTGTTCCATGTTTCCAAATCGATTGGGATCTAGAGGTTGGAACCAAGTTAGAGCTGTTCCTGTGAGGGTGAGTCCAAAAGACTCGTACTGCACAAAGAAGTCCTCTACTTGTTCTGCTCTTAGAACTTGTTTAAATTCGGCAATATGATCATACGGCTCTCCTGATCCATCATAATGGTTCCTCATAAACTTAGCTACTTGGATTGGTCTCAATCTCCTCATTGGTTCAGGCAGTCTGGGTATTATAGGGAAGACCGGGGCAACTGGTCGTAATGGAGGCATTCCTGGCTGTCCTCCCACTGGTGCTCGTGGTCTGACCGGTGGTCGATAATGGTTCCCCATCCCTGTGTAGGTCTGATTATGTGTGTGCTCACCTGGAGTTGCAAACTGTACATGAGTACGGTTGGGCACACTTCTTTGACTGGTCTGTCCTGATGTGGTATGTTCCGTCTCTTGTTGATTTCCAAAAGGATTTTGCGAGGTAGTTGCCTGCTCTCTCTGAGGAAATACAGGCGCACCCATATATCTCAGCCGAGCCCTGTCTAGGGCACCTACAGGCCAATATCTTCTTTGATTCTTATCTAGGTAAGTGAGTCTCGTTTCGTCATCTGGGTCTTTCAACTCATAGAATGTCATGGGGTTCTCTCCGATTCCTTGAACAGGTACGTCAGTTTGAAGCAATAAGTCTGCTCCTTGAATCATGTAGACTTC
Source organism: Ceratopteris richardii (assembly GCA_020310875.1). Taxonomy (NCBI): domain Eukaryota; kingdom Viridiplantae; phylum Streptophyta; class Polypodiopsida; order Polypodiales; family Pteridaceae; genus Ceratopteris; species Ceratopteris richardii. The sequence goes on from CM035424.1 coordinate 39,758,595, forward strand.
CAACAGGTAGTCGTCTTGAGGTATCAAGTCTCCTCTCAAGACCCGTGATACTTGTGATCTGCCTCTAGGGGTGGTCACTAACTCTTCAGGGTTGTTGGGATCCATAAATTCTCCTCTTTCATTGATTCTCTCAGGAAATTCAGTTACTATGTAGATGTGACCCATTTTATCAATGTAAGCACCTCCCTCGTATTTGACAGCTGGTCGTGGTATGATGGTGACATTTTGTGCTGTTGCCATTCTGGCAACGGACCTGTTTAAGCCATCCAGGTAGATTGGAATCTCCTGGGCATTAGTGGATATATATTGTAAGGAGGTACGGTAGTCTCCTTCAACAGTGGTCATGAAGTTTCCTGTTGGTGTAGGTCCTTGCATGTCTTCTGAAGCCATAAGTAGCTCCTCTTCCGAGTCACTGGAAGTTTCTAAGTAGACTGAGTGATGACTAGCTTGGGCTGTGCTCCCTACTGAGGATATGACGCTCCTTCTACTACCTAGAACTCTTCCTGACCTCAGGTTCATTCACTCTCTGAGGCCTCTCTTTATGCTGCCTAGATTCACTTTGGAAAGCTCTATCAGTGATTCAGTTTGCTTGCCAAAAGAAGAGTTCAATTCTGGGCGATACCACACTTGGCGATACTGCTCTCGGCGATACGATACTAGAGCTCCAAACGATACGATACCAGACACCTAGACGATACGATATCAGTCTGGTGTCGCGATACTGGGTTTTAGTGTCAGACGATACGATACCAGATATAGTGTCGCGATACTTCGCTGGGGAACACCACGATACGATACCGGCAAAAGTAGACGTTACGATACTGGGGATAAGAGGCGATACGACCTCAATGTGGTGTCGCGATACGATCCTGGGCAGGAGACGTTACGATACCACCGCAGGAAGAGCGATCGCGATACTACTCTTGGCGATACGATACCACTACGGTGTCGCGATACCAAGATAAGCACCTGACGATACGACACTTGGGAGGGCACGATCGCGATACTGAAGTAGTGTCGCGATACCAGGGTAGTGTCGCGATACCACTGTATCAAACGATACGATACCACTCGGTAAAGTGAGGTCGCGATACTAGAAACTTAGGCGATACGACACCACAATGGTGTCGCGATACCAAGTATTAGTATCGGACGATATGATACCAGAGATCGAGTGCGATCGCGATACCGACTCAGTGTCGCGATACCAGAATGGTGTCGCGATACCAAAGCAGGTATCCAGCGATACGACACTGATGGCGAGTGTCGCGATACAAGGGAATTTTGGTATCGCGATACCAAAACTCAACCGATCGCGATACTCAAGCCTAAAAACAAGATTTTCAAAAAATGATCTTACCCCTTTGCTCTCCTCACTCTCCTCTTCCTTCCTAGACCTCTGTATCACACAATAGGATGACAAAGATTTCAGTTTTCCCCCCCCCGCGATACTGCGCAGACTTTTAATCACTTGTTTGATCATTTTTACAGTGTTTTTGACAGATAATTTGAGAGAGTGTTTACCTTGGTACTGTCTTGATTGCAATGTGAGCTCAAAACCTAGCTGTAAAAGCCTGAAAGCCACGATACCAAGTCCACGATACCGGTCGCTGCTCGCACACGATACCAGAACACTGTGAAGTGTCAAATGAGCCAATTTTTTTGGTTTTTATATTTTTTGACTGAATTTAAAATTTTTGGGATTTTTGATGATTTTCTGAGAATTTTGGCCTACTCCTACTCCTCTTCCCCTCACTTCTCCTCTCCTTCTAACCTAACCCTAACTCCTCCTTCTCTTCCCTCCTCCTACACTTAAACCTAAAACTTATCACACACACCTCAAGGATGAGAAGTGACAAGTGCTGAAAAGGAATACTACTCGTCAATGGACAAATTCACCTCTACAAGTACGATTCGATCACACTTGCTCTCTAACTATCACGAAGGCACCTTGGTGGAGTGCTTCCCCGGCAACGGCGCCAAAAACGTGTGTACTTGAGCCGCAATGACTCAAGGACTTGTACCAATGAGACTATACCTCGATTGCCATACAAGTGCATATAGTGGAGTCCTTTGCACACATTTAATTATCAATCCGAAGGAGTGACTTACCAAGTGTATGAAGACATGTGCACACGTGATAGAAAATGAAGTGAGTTAGCTATTCAAGCATGAGAAAAGACTAATACTACCCACACCTACTGAAAAACTGGAAGTGTTGCCGCAAGCCTCTTTTCAGCAGTTTTGGTTTTTTGAGGTTTTCTCCCAGCCTAGAACTCCGAACATAGGGAATAGGGTACTCGTTTCGAAGCTCTCGACGAGACGAATCCAATGGTGGTGGTTTCACTCAATTCTGACCACTCTGCTGCAAGTTATGGCAGAAACAGTGAATTACGGGAACTACTAACACCCGCGTTTTTGCTTCTCCTAGCTTACGCACGCACTACAGCCACTCAAAACAAGGGGGAAGGGGTAGACAACAGTCCTACACTTGCGTTTCAAGCATCACACACACATACATGAGCAAAATGAAGATCAAAATCAGCAAGGAAGAGGCAAGCTCGAAATTTCAGAAGTGCTCTTCTTCACAATGACAAGAAGTGGTTTACAATGAGTCACTTTTGACTTATATACTAGTGCCCTAAGTTTGGTCCTTTCACACAAGAGACCGGCACTTTATTCACTAAAATGCTAACTTCCTACTATTGTACATGGGTAATTCACTAATCTTCTGTGGGGATGCATCTAGAGGACTCCTCTAGTGCATTTACAATGGAAAATATATACAAGAGTGGTTATGATACAAAAGTTGTGTGTCCAAATCGGAAAAATTTTGGGGCCCGTCTTTTTTCTCTGCTTTGTGCGCTCTTTAGCTCTGCAACAACCTCATGAATTAGTCAAACTTCATGCTTGCATAAGAGGGGAAAAGGCCAAAGTTGTGATAGAAGACTCGGCCACCCATAATTTCCTAAACTACTCAGTAGTGAAGAGATTAAAGTTACCTCAATAGAAGTCACCACACTAGTATATAGTATCCATGATGCAAGGCCAAGACAAGAAGGTCTAGGATATTAGGATTTGTGATCTAGGAATAAAGTTTCAAGGTTATAAGGATAAACTTGACTTCTAGATCATGCATATGGGGAGACGTGATGTGGTTTTGGATAGGGGTGGAGTTGGGTCTTAGGAAAAACGCTCAAAAGAAGTTATGAGTTGAATACTTTGGAATTCAATAAGAATGGAATTTGTTATCTGATTCAAGCGGAACATGATGTGCCGAGTTCTCCCTTGATTTCAATTATGGAATTAAAGAACTTGTAAATACCTAGAAAATGAAAGTTTTTATGATACTGCCAACCAATGTAAATAATGTTTATAATATGAATCCAATTCCTTATGACTCGCCTCTATTATTTAATTGTGAAAGGTTAAAATTTAAGTGCTTATGAATAATTATTGGGATGTTTTTCCAAAAGAACTTCCCCATGCCTTACCTCCTTCTCATGGGCAAGCCAATCATGCTATAGACTTGCTCCCAAGAAGTAAGCCTATATGTAAACCCACCCTACAGACTCCCATATTCCCACCAAACTAAAGTAGATAGACAACTAAAGAAATACTTGAATAAGGGATTCATTTAGCCTAGCCATTCACCCTGGGCAGAATGCATTCTCTTAGTTAAGAAAAATGATGGATCAATGAGATTATGCATCGAGTATAGAGTCTTGAATAAAGTAACGATCAAGAATAAATATCTAATGCCCGGAATTGATGATTTATTTGATCAACTAAAAGGAGCTAAGATATTTTCAAAGGTTGATCTCTATCAAGGATACCATCAAATTAGAATTAGACCTACTATAGTTTTTGATCAAGCAAGTGTTAAATGGTTTGCAAAGCAATCTGAGCTAACAAGTAGAAAAGCTAGGTGCACCGAAATACTTCAAGAATTTGATTATGAACACAAATATAGAAGAGGAAAATTCAATGTAGTGGTAGATGCATAAAGCATAATGCCAGTGTTGAATTCTATGAGTTTCATACAAATTTCTAATGACTTAGTGGCATGAATGAAAGGCAAGTATCAGGAAGATATAAGCTTTAAAGAAGTCTGGAAGAAGGTTTCAACTCAAAATGCAAATTTATCAAATGAAGATAGATCTAAGAATTATAGTATTCAAGATGAATATTTTTTATACAATGAAAAAGTATGTATCCCTTGTGACCAATAAATTAGAATAAGAGTTTTGTTTGAATGTCATGATGCCCCAAGAGTTTTGTTTGAATGTCAAGATGTACATAATTATGTACTTAGATATACAAAATGCCAAGTTAATAAAGTCAAAAAGTTTAAGATAGGAGGTTTGCTACATCCTTTGGAAATCCCCAAAGGAAAGTGGAAAATCATTTCCATGGACTTTGGAAAAGGTGTAAAATTGGATTCTCTAAACTAAAGAAACAAAATTCAACAGAGTTACAAATGTTAAATGATTTATCAAAGCTTACAAGTGAGAACTTTGGAAAGAGTTCTAGAAACACTTCAAATAATTATGAGGTAAGATATACACAAAGTTACCATAGATAAAGTAGAAGTTTAACCATTTCCAAAATGAATATTGATGTGAAAGAAGGAGCAATAGTGTTCACAATTTGTTTTTTTCAAGACATTGTGAAAAATTAGGGGTTCAATCAACATGCTCTTATGATTAGAGCAATGGCTAAAACAAGGTCAAAATAATGCCAAAGCTAAGAAACGCTAAGAGGTATGAGTCCTAAGATCTTATGATTTTGTGAATCAATAGATCCTAGAAAGGACCCTAAAGTACCTATAGACAAAGAACTTGAGGTGAGAGTTCCAAGATCATGCGATTCCATGAGTCAGTTATGAAGTATTTCGATGGCGATGCACCACAATGCGCTCTCCTTCTCGAGAGCTCCACGACGATATGCTCGGAGTAGAAAACCGAGCTCCGAAGGCCGCACGCAGTACTCCGCACAAAAGCTACAGAATACGCAGAAAACACAGTACATAAGGAGCACGAAGACACACTTCTTAGGTCTTACAAATGCTGTCGAACTTACAATCTGTGATTGACCAGGCCACTATATGTTTTATTAAAGAACATATACAAAGAAGTGTCCGGTGGCCATTTGGCCTTTCACATGGACACTAACGGTAACAATCTCCCACTAAAGGCCAATATGGCTAGAGTAACTATGGGAGAAAAAATAAAGAATGATAAAGAATACCTGAGTGTAAGTATGCAAACTATACCTCCCACTTGATGGGCATGTTACACAGTATACAAGTGACTGTGTAAGATCAAGAATCAAGTAACCCCCATCAAGTGACAACAGTGTCGAAAGCTATCCTG